>OX438887.1:6961210-8351210 GCA_949316265.1 Diarsia mendica
TTTTGTAAATAAAACAATATTACCAACAAGAGAAAAATGACTCGAAGAATCTTAAAACAATCTCTTATATTTTAATGTGTTATTGTTTGCAGAGTAAATTAATAATAGAAGGAGGCACGCGACAATATGGCTATGTATCAGATGGCGATGGGCCCAAGAAGTTGCGAAGCCAAGAATGCGAGAGGCCCGTGACTGATCAATGTGGTGACATTTGGGGGAGGCCTATGTCCAGTACCTAGTGGGCGTATTTCGGCTGTAATGATGATTCTAAAATTATAAGTTTATGGGTCAGCACTATCAAATTATATAAATTATTATAGTTATCAGTAACGTAGGCCCGACTGATAAAATGACCAATGGGTGATAAATTATTTGTGGTTCCATAAATCAATGAGATAACGATTTCGATAACATCGGGTATACTTTCGATAGTTTAATTTATAGATAAGTACTACTATATTTTATGAATAATATTTGCTCTGACTGAACTTATTAGTAATATAATAATAAATGTTGCTTATCTGGCGAAATGTAGGCGTATACTATTACGTATACCTCTGCCTAACACTTCGGGGTTTACAGGCGTGATGTTATGTTATAATAAATGTTGTTATCTACACATAGATATAATAATAATATAATAATATTCCACAACTATCACACAACGCCATCTAGTCCCAAGCTAAGCAGAGCTTGTGTTATGGGTACTAGACAACTGATAAACATACTTATATATTTCTAAATACATACATATTAAATTACACCCAGACACAGAACAAATGATCGTGCTCATCACACAAACATTTGTCCTGGGTGGGAATCGAACCCACGACCTCCGGCATAGCAGTTAGGGTCACTAACCACTAGACCAACAGGCCAGATGAGATAACAATACGAAGTAAATGTTCAGTGATCACGTTCGGTTAAAAAAACGTTTATTTCTCAAAAAGTACAAACATGGTTCACTTAAATATGATCAGTTCCCAGCAAAAAACAATTAAAAATTGTTACCGACATCCTAATTTCCTACTCAATTATGGAAGTAACATTTTTATAATAATTTTGACACGAACGAAGGTCGCGGGGCACAACTAGTTCTAAATAATATTCATTTATTAGTTGCATAACATTACCCAAGTAACACAATCGCGTCTAAAAACGGACTATTAGATATCTAATAGACTTTAATTTTAAGTAAAATATGTCCCAAGTAATATTCAAGAACGCTTATAGACACAGTTTAGTAAAAGTGGGCACAACCTTATCCCTTCTCATAAGAATGAGTTAAGAAAACATCAATAGATAGAGATAAGAGTTGTAAATTTTCAAATTGTCTGTAGAGATTTTTCTAGTGTCTCACTAAAATGTGTATAGATCACAAATTTTACTACTAGATAGTTTATAGATAAAGTTGAGACCTTTAAAGAAGTCTTTATTTGTCAAGTTTTTAAACCAAATGAACTGAAGACTAACAACTTTAAGTTATATTTGATTTGTAATAGACAACGACACATAATGGCGCAGAACTTACAAGAGTTATTTAATCTTATTATTGTATTGCATCATGGCGTACCAAATTTCTTATTTTTTACATTACTGTTTTAGCTAGATAATAATGGGTGAACAAGCAAATCTATATGCGATTGAAATTCTATCGGTGAATATTATGTAAAACTCTCATAAAATAAGAGCGCCCGCTGTAAATGTAAGTTTTGATATTTTTATTACCAAAAATTAATATTATTTATAATATTTTTTTTTTTAAATTTCATTTTAATGTCTAAAATACTCATTTTATTTAAAATAAAGTAATTGAAAACATATTAAATATTTAATTAGATATAATTTAATGATAAAAACATAAAAATAAGCATTAAAATATGTAACGAAAATCATTTGATGCGAAAATAGGTAATAAAAATGGCGTCAAGATAAAATTTACTAGAAAAACGAATCTAATAGAACAAACACACTAGAGAATTTTCTGTAGTATGGCTCTAGCTCCATGACAAGAATAATTTCACTTGCTACATACTAAACTATCTAGTGAAAGAATATAACAAATTTATGAGTGGTTTAAGATTACCTAGTAACTGTCATCTCTGTATTCCTTTTTATCTTCTCACAGTATTTCTAGACATTCATAAGTAAATAGGTAATTTGATGTGTTGTAAACGAAAGACGATTTTATGCAGTAACAGAGCAATTTAATTAATCAATACGTAGGTACACAGAACCGTAGGTAGTCCATCAATTTTAACATCGATTGTCACTTTTTTGCTCTCTTAAATTTTGAAAATATCTAGTGAGCCCGTGATGCTAGTTTCTTTTAATTTAAATCATTCTTGGACTCTAAAGCAATGTTCTCGGATCCTTTGGTAGAGTAACGGGTTGAACATTATTTATTACTAGCTGTTGCCCGCGGCTTCACCCGCTACAACACGAAAATTATTCCACGGGAAGATAAAATCGGGATAAAAACTATCCTATATGTTAATCCAGGTTATAAACTATCTGTGTACCAAAATTTATCCAAATCCATTCAGTAGTTTTGCGTGAAAAAGTAACAACATACACACTCACACACTCACAAACTTTCGCCTTTATAATATTAGTGCGAAGTGCGATTTGGAATAAGTTCAAGACTGTGTGAGTTATAGCATGAGTTGCTGACCACTGACGCAGATCCCTTTTGAGGCAATTGGATCGACTTTCGTCTTCCTCATTTGTATTGTTTTCATCCGAATAAGTTACTAGAAAGTTTCGATTCTGAATCTGAATTATTTTGCAACTCTTCTTCATCTTGTTTCCTTTTTAATTAATATTTACCGATTTTTGACGAAAGCCACCAGACCATTTATTTTTTTCACTGTCCTGATATTTTTATTGCATAAAATCATCCAATTCAAATATTTAATACAAATGCACTTAACATAGCCATTTTTAAGAAAAAATCCACTAAAGCCACGTTTTCACTATCATTTAATTAGACAAACTTAAAAACTGTGTTAAAAATATCTATTAAAGTATTTTATCTAGACGTAAGTCTCTTTAGAAACAAAGATAAGAGTATCAATAGCTAAAATAGAAAGTTTTATCTTAAAATATATCAACTTATCTATAAAATTAGTTCAAGTTAGGTACCTTTAGGCTTTATTCACTATTTGTAGAGCATATTATCTTAAAACATTCAATATACCTACCTATAAACGTACTTAAAATAAGTGTGCTATAGAACAAATGCCCTAAAAATAATCCAGCTTGAGAAAAATAACTCTATAAGAATACATTTTCTTTATTGCAACCATCTTTAGAAAGCCCCTATCTGAAGATTAACCATGAATAGACTGTCAATAGACAGATTTGTTTTAAACCTCCGAGACTGTGTTACTTGGGTAGTTACTAGTAACGATTGCTATGCGAACGTGAGTGAAAGGTGACCACGTGCTGGTTTATAAATAAGCCCACGCGTGTTGTCTACTGGTCAAAAATTAGAGCTACGTTTATATCGTTTCCGTGGTGTAGCGGTTATCACATCTGCCTAACACGCAGAAGGCCCCCGGTTCGATCCCGGGCGGAAACATAGCTTTTTGTGATTTTTAAATTTTCAAGACTTTTTACTTAGGTATTATGGAATCTTTTCTCAAGAACAAAGTTAGCGTAACGAAGGTTGAGTGGGTGAAGCGTAACTCAGGGGCGACGACAAGCAAACTTTAGGGTAATGTTCTTTTAGTGGTAGTAGGAGGTAGTAGGTAGGTAGGTGTAGGTAGGTGTAGGTAGGTGTAGGTAGGTGTAGGTAGGTGTAGGTAGGTGTAGGTAGGTGTAGGTAGGTGTAGGTAGGTGTAGGTAGGTGTAGGTAGGTGTAGGTAGGTGTAGGTAGGTGTAGGTAGGTGTAGGTAGGTGTAGGTAGGTGTAGGTAGGTGTAGGTAGGTGTAGGTAGGTGTAGGTAGGTGTAGGTAGGTGTAGGTAGGTGTAGGTAGGTGTAGGTAGGTGTAGGTAGGTGTAGGTAGGTGTAGGTAGGTGTAGGTAGGTGTAGGTAGGTGTAGGTAGGTGTAGGTAGGTGTAGGTAGGTGTAGGTAGGTGTAGGTAGGTGTAGGTAGGTGTAGGTAGGTGTAGGTAGGTGTAGGTAGGTGTAGGTAGGTAGTAGGTAGGTGTAGGTAGGTAGGTATATCAGATTCATTGAGAGGTGCAATGCGTTAGGTCGAAATCGTTTTTCAAAGCTCCCCCTCTCCCCCTCTTTACGCCCCGCGAGCTGCGCGAAAGTATATTAAAGAGCTCATACGTCTTAAAAGACACAATTAAAAAGCCATTGTTATAAAATCTCCTGGAGATTTATTAGCGGACGGGAGGTTAATTAACATAAAAATACTTCAATAAATTAAATTCCATTAATTTATTTCAGGTAACTAATTAATCCATACAGTCCAACAACATAACATAACATCACGCCAGTAATACCCAATGGGTTAGACAGAGATGTAATAATTGTCAACCGAATTGTAAACAGAAATTCTAAATTAAAGGTGATGTTTACATTGGTTTATCATTTTGCAAACATGTAAATTCTTGATTCATTATTCCTGTGATACGCGCATAATTATCTTTACATACTTAATACATTACATAATAATAATTATGTTCATATCTACTGCCTACATCGATATTCCAATTTACACTTTTCTATCTAACCTTTTTTCAATTTAATTTGATGTGGCTTAAAATCTAACAAGTTTCCACCGGATATGTAGGTAGATAATATTTTAAGAGCTGCTGTCATCGGACATCCAAAACTCAATTAGGTACGTGATGTAGGGAGGGTGATATCGGGGTTGTATTTTAAAACCATGTCGCCTCGTGCTTCAATAATGCGTGATATTGAAAATTGAAATTTTAGAGAAGAGTGTTTTTTAACTTACAAAAAATAATTGTGTCGAAACGATTCATTTTATAATGCCAATCTACGATGTATTATAAATGGTTTATAACAAATAAACTATCTGAAAACTTATTCAAATCGTGACACACTTACAAGTACCTAGCTGTTACAAAAAAACCACGGTTCAAGCTATCCAAATTTTGGTGTAGCTTGAAATTATGAGCTTTGTTTTTTTAAGTATGATACCGATACCGAAACCGCGACCATTTTGAATATAATTAAGATGATGATTGTGTTTAATCCCAATTTACGCAAATAGTAACTGACATTAAACAAACTATACTGTTCTTCCTTGTAGGCCAGGTCACAAGGTTAATTGATTGGTCAAGGTTGATTGGACAGTTTCATGTAGCTTGAAGTGCTGGCGTCATTACCAGCAGTTTTTTTTGATTGCATATTTTTTTTTAAATAGACGGCACGGTTGGCGCCGTGGCTCAAGCAGTTGACTGCTGTGCTATATATGTGCCGCGGGTTCGATCCCCGCACGAAACAAATATTTGCATGGCCTACAGATAGTTGTTTCGAGTCTGGGTATTTGTGTGTGTGAGTTAAAATGTCTGTGAACGCACCCACGATACAGGATAAGTTCTAAGTGTGGGGCAACGTTTAAATAAATCAATACCTATCCACTTGTGGCTCTTAAAACTATTTAAAATACTGAATCCATGGTAAAAATCTGTTCCACGATATTCCACACCATGTTAACGACCTGCAGGTATAGAGGTCCTCAAGAAACCTTCAATCTTTGCTCTCTTCTATGAACCTAAAATCCCCAACTTTACAGCAGAGTAAATAACACAAATAAATACAGGTACACTTCAAAAGTATTTTTCCAGCTCCAATGAGCAATAAATACATACCAAAGAGGTCTGCATAGCCAATCAAGCGTCAAAGCAAACAAATTTCTCCAAATTGGGGTTCGCTACTACAATATGGAAAATCTATCGAAGCGGAAGGGACAGATGGAAATAGGCGGAAATACTCGAGTATAGCCGAGAATAACCGAAGTTCGAGTTGTTTATTTTTTGACGGTACATTACGTTTTGTGCGTAGTATATAAATATTTGTGATTGAAAATCGGTTGGTCAAGTTCTGAAGGATTTTGGAGTTAGTTTAATTGTTTGTTGGCTTATGTTGATTGAGATTATCTTCGGTGTTGTGGAAAGAGGCAGGTTGGAAGTTTTATTTTTAGGTTGGAATAGTTATTTAATCTCAGTAGACGAGAAACTTCTAGTACGTCATAAGAGTCAGCCAGGCACCAAACTGGACCATAATTCAAGTGACCACTGTTGCTTAACCCCTTAGAGAGAGCGAGGTGTATTCTTGGTATTTTATTTGGTCTAAGGCTTAGACCAAATAAAATACCAAGAATACACCTCGCTCTCTGCATACACGCTTACACGTCCACATTTGCATCAAACTACAGCAAAACAACCTCTCACACATGTTTACGAAACTGACTTCACAACACTGTTGTTGACAGTGCTATGTCTTGGTTTTTTATTAGATACGTCTCTGAGTACAACCCCATAAAGTACCAAAAAGCGATTTCACACACACTAAAAACCAGAAACACTGAACGCTCCCATTAAAACAAGGAAGCACTACTAAAAACAATGAGAACCTCCCTAATTACCCCTAGCTTACCCCGGAAAACAAAACCTAGAAAGCTCGCAAACGACTTTTTTATTAACCCGTAAGGAGAAATAAACAAGGACTTTATCCGACTTGTACACATCACCACGCAATTAGTTGGTCACAAAACTTCGTGGGCATAGCCTCTCGAATGGGGCGGTTGACCCACTGACCCTACGGTCACCAGTTAAACTCTATGACAGATGTTTTCACGGCAAAAATGGCTACAGGACACGCATGCACGCGAATCACTAATAAATTGTTCGGTTCATATTAAAAATATTCAGTTGTCACAGAGCAAAAAAGTTGAAATAAGTAAACAAGGGAAATAAACAGAGGGTCCATTTTTCTGTTGGTTGGTGACTTAGCTGTGGTCGTTAGTAAAGGAATGACCTTGCGTTGCGTGACAAAAGGAAATTGTACTCAGTCACCGAAAATAACTTAATTAAAAGGGTAAGATATCGAGTTACTTCCTTAGTATTTATACTCAAACACAATTATTTACTCGTATTTTTTTTTGTTTTCCCACGGGGTGTAATAAATTAAGTTTTTGTATCGCGTAGGTACTTACGTTTTTCCCTAAAATAAGTATTGGTGTGGTTTCCCTTTGAGGGTTTTCCTTATTGAGTAGGTACTTAGAAATTCAAACGATATTAACACGAGGGGTATTATTATCATGGCACATTCCATGAAGCCCCAATAGGGATTTATGGAGATTTTTTATTTTTATTGGGGTGAATCACGTCTCTCGTCTAGGAATGACGAATAGGTACTTACCTATTTATTTTGATGAACTTTTGTTTACATTAGGTTTATGCCGAATTACACTAAAACATATATTATTATCTGTGCTAAAACTAAGTAATACCAACATTAACCTCTAAATATAATGGGACTTATGGAATTCCGGTGATAAGACGAGCTTTGAAAATCCGAGTTTTTTGATTCCATTTATCGGCAGCACGTCCGCTTCTACTATTAGTTTTACCGGATTCAGCTGAATAACAGTATTTTTCATGGAGCGACTGCAGCATGACCCTATAGGCAGCAATATTTACTACCCCCTTGTGAGGAGATAGCACCTGAATAACTGTTCCACCAAGTTTTGTATATAACATACATTTATAAAGTAACACATACACCTAGTCAACAAAACACAATGCTAAACCTCAAAAAACGTCAACGTCAACTACCCTACAAATAATAAAAACCGGACCACATGTCCTATCTCACACATTGCACCCTCCATCTTGGGGTTTCTTTATTGATAAAAATGTTGCCTATCGAAGCGTTTTGGGGCTGAATGCAACGATTGCAACCAGCCGATATGGAAGTTGGTATTTTGATTCTTTTTCACTTGAATTGAGGGGGGCTGGCTATGATAAGGGGTGGAGTAAGTTATCAACGAGAAGCGGTATTCTAAAGTATATTACTATACAGTTGGTATTTAGGAAAAAGGAACACTCCAACAAAATATAAAATGTTTATTACCTACCATAATCTCATACACGCATTATCCTTTTGTATACCTACTTACACATGTTTTTGAGTTAAATTTTCACCCACGTATGTTTCGTATTCTGTGTTATATTCTACAACATGAAAATCGCCTGATAGACGACTGATCATACTTTTCCACGCAAACGTTTTTTCACACAAAGTCACGCTATGATTTACTCCTATTTCCCTATATTAGTCTTCAGACAATTCATTGATCTTTTCTTTGGTTTATGTATTCAACCGTTAAATATTTGATTCATTGGCTATATAACAGTAGCTACAGTAGGATTCTGCTACCAGATCAAAACAATCAACGCTTTCACTTGTTGCTTGCACCAAACCCTCGACCGAATTTTCATAATCCAAGGGAAACAGCCGGAAATTTTATGTTCGATTCGATGTCCAATAAATAGCTTGTTAGAAATCAGCCCTTGACGAGTGGTATGTCACAGGGTTTGGGGCGGTTTTACTGCGAAGGGGCTGTAAAACGATTGGAAAAATAGTTCCAGAAAGGAAATTGGTTGGTAATAGAAAATTATAGAAGGAAGTAAAATGTTGAGTTCTACAAAAATTTAGAGCAAATCTAACAAAGTCTTTGCATTTATTTAGTTCTCGTTTATGTTAGTGAAATCGGTCTGATTGTGGTATGTGTGCCTTAACTTTTTTATAAAAAATAATGCGACAAAGTCACGATTATTAATGTAAAACGTGAAATATGACAACGTCGCTGTTTCTTTGCCAACTGGTTTCAGTGAAAACAAATTACATTCATCAATGAAAATTGTATCAATGAAAAGTTTACTTAATCAGTTGAGACTTAGGAAAGCAGAAATAGCTTTCTAATATTTTTCCAGATTAATTTAAAAATCCTTCAGAATAGAGAAAAATCCACAGAACACTGCAGGTGAAAGGATAAAAAGACGAACACTAACCTATCTTTTCCACAACGTTAACGAGCGAAGCCGCGGGCGCTGCTAATACCGTAATTGAATTTTATGCTCAATAACCCGCTCTTGAACGAGGTTTTAGCTTCATTACTACTGCTCTTAACTCTTTATTAGCTACGTAGAAAATGTTAACGGTGTTATAACTCATAGTTAATTGCTAGTTTAGGTACCTACCTAGAGATTAACTTTATGAATTAGAGCTGACTACAAGTAGGTAGGTACTGATGATTCTGTTTTGGTGGAGGACTGACTAAACCCTTTAATTCGCAGTGTTGAACCTGAACGACATAGTAAACAAAAAAATCTTGTTCATTTTCTGCTGAAATGTTTTTGGTTTTTTTTTCATCAACATTTAGAAAAAACGTCATGCAACCTAAAAATTATATAAATGTCAATTCGCGCAAATGTTTTCTCTCTTTTCCTAGCAAGATGATAAACAGTACACCTGTCATGCACGGATGTAAGGTAAATTATTTTCGATTTTGGACATTTGCATTTAGTTAATGAATTTGTTACGTGAAAATTTTCCGAAGAAATATTGCCTTTATTGATTTGTGTAAAAATCATCTCATTCGAACCACACATATCCAATCTACGAGCCTCTGAAATGGTATGTTGTTTGTGACCGACACTGCGGAGTTCTCAGAAAATTACCGAACATTCAGTATGTCGTTCAGAAACAACGCTGCTCTCTTGCGTGTCAAGTACTTTATATATTTTGTGTCGTTTTTGGACACTGCACCTTTACTAAATAATTTTTAATATTTCATTCTGCTTACTAATGGTACCTATGGGTAAATGTTTTGAAAATCCTTATTTGGTATTTTTATTGGCGATTAACATTTTTTTTATGCCTTGGGTGCAATTTTGCATGTTTTCTGTTTATACTTGCTTCGGATTAAACCAAGATGGCTTCGACACGTACGATTGAGCCACTTGTACTACCTGAAAAGGCAACTTCAGATGGTAATCATCCAGAATACAATACAACAACACAATGATGACGATGACAATATTACATACTGCAGTTCAGAACCAAGATCCTATTCTTCTTCTCCTAAATGAGAAGGACATTTAATTTTGTTCTCACAATGAAGATCGCCAACCAGCTCACTTCAACCCCGTATTATCAGACGAAGAAACGATTCCACTGTCACCTACTAAATGACACCATCAATTAAATGTTTCCTACCGAGAGACCACGAGAACCACATCCTTTCTTACTAAATTCGGCATCATCAATCTTATCGCCTTTGACTAACTCACCAGTAACCACAACTGGTTCAAAGGGAAAGGCAATCCCAGTAACTAGGCATCTGACCAAATGGGAAGTTTGTTAGAAACCCATAATTAACCACTCAGCAATAGTAGAATTATCACAATATAAGCCTGGCACAATATAATCCAGGCCTGAGCCTGCATCAAAAGAAGGAAAGTGTTCTTGAATACTTGCAGCATTTTTCGATTCGATTTGAGATAATTAGTAAAAAAAAATTACTTATCGTGCAAGGGTATAGTGTGGGTGAAAGGATAGTTTCTTACAAGGGAACTGGAGCAGGAAGTAGACGCTATTATCTACCCAAGAAGCCCAAGAAATGGAGATTTAAGATATTTGTATGAGCAGAATAATTTATTACTTCATCCCAGCATATGCTGGTGAAGACTCATTCAGAAACCGCCACTTTATGGACTACGAAAATAGCTAAGGTCTTGTAGGAAAAATTTGTTATATATCATTGCAAGACTATCGAAAAACCAGTTATACCCAAGTGTATTGCAATAAGTGTGATTGTGTTTGTTGGAATAGAGAAATTGTTTCTAACATTACCATGTCAACGGATAAATGACGATAAATATACCATAGAAAGATGATTTTGTGTATGTTTTCAACAATAAACTTTGTTTCTTCACATTTTATTATAATTAGATTGTAAATTTAAATGTCCACTCAAGCCGCAATGTTGGTAGTGTACAACATATATTCGGCCATGTACTCTGTAGAGTGTTTCGCAATGTTGTACCTCAACAACATATGTTTTCTCAAAAAGTGTATAAGATAGATTTTTTTTATTATTTTTGTAAAGCCATTTAGACTATAATTAAACCCCCCAAAAAGAAAAAATAATGAAATTGCAACATTTTTTCACCTGCGAACTAAAGGGTTAAGTTTTAATTTTATGGGACGTACGAATGTTGAAGTTGAATAAGGATGAATATAACAGAACATCTGACCTGTAATCCCCGAAGGGTTAGGCAGAGAGGTGAGTTTTATTGTACAACACTCAGATTTTGCCAGATAATATGTTCTAAGTCCTATGTAGTAGATAGAGGCCAGCCCATTGCCATAACATACCCAGTTTTCTCCGTGCCGTAGATCTCGGCTGTAATTTGTAAGTCTCTGCATGACAGTACCTACTCGTTACAGGTAGGTAGTCAGTGGACCGAAAATTACAACCAGTCTTACCTAAGGTTATCGTCCCCGCTACAAGTAACATACTGGTACTCAGCTGCATCAGGGTAAACTAAAGCCGACCTCAGCATACTTGGGAAAAGGCTATGCAGATAATGATGGAACGATGAAAGCTATGAACACTTACTAAGGCTTGTCGACTTAAACCAGCTCGTTTTTTTTAGGGTGGGAAATCATCAAATCACTCCTCCTGCTCTGAGCAGAGCAGTAGGTAGTGTCAGACTTCTACTGACTAAAAACCACCCATGCATTAATTTTAACACGACCCCATCACTTTCCGATCATCGTAAAAATATCAATAGAGCACTAAGGCCGCCATTAACCGGGTTAGCGCCCGGACGTAAATCAGTTGAAGGTCGTACAACATACGACCCGGTTGATACATCGCCGATACAGCCGGGTACGTGATTTGTGTGGTAACTGCTTCTGGGCAAAGATGAGGAGGGAGATGAGACGGTTCGTTTTAGTGAGGTTGTTTATCTGGAGAGGTCTTGGAAGATGATCATTTGATGTGTATAACCGAAAACGTTGATGTGAAATCACGAGCAATAATATGTAGGTAAGCAAAGTTCAAAAACGCACGGTATACTGTATATGACTTAGTCAACACAACAGAACCTCGTTATTTTGTCCAGACTTTATTATTAAAGATATTAGACTTTTTTTTTTTTTTTTTAATGGGACAAGCCCGCCACACTATTCCCAAACCACTGTAACTCCTGTTAGCCAGAATCAACAGTGGCGACCACAAGAAAAGCGCCGAGACAATGAAGCTCGACGAAGTCCCAGAGAAATGATTTAACTGTCTTGGATCCCGCAACGAAATTAATCAGAAAAGAATAGCGGAGGAGTAGGAAAAAACATAGTTTCCACTTCCCTCCATATCAGCAGGAGACAGAACAGAACAAGGCCAATAGGCACACAGGGACGTATACAACTGAGATAAGCCCAGTTGCCTAGCACCACGGATATTATTGTCATTAATATTACTGGGTCCTAAGTTGTGAGCTGTTATATTTGATTCCAATAATAGGTATGACAAAATTGCTTGAACGCACGGAAATTTGTTCTAGTTTCTACAAGGTCCGTATAGTAAATAACTCCGGATGTAACCTGTACACTATTTAACATAATATTACGTTCATTCTGCCAAAGACTACACTCCCATAAAATGTGATGTGCAGTTTGTTCAAATTCGCAGTCAGATGTAGAACATTGGCAAAAAGGCGACTCAACAAGCTTGAAGGAAAATAATTTACTCTTAAAGTTACCATGACCTGTGAGAAATTGGGCGACACAGTGATCCACCTCCAGCCATGTCCTGGCCAGCCGCTCACGAACGGATGGAAAGAACTGGTGAAGATGTCGGCCCTTGATGGAATTATCCCACCTACATTGCCATTCAGACAGAAGTTCCTCCCAGACGTCAGTCTGTGGTTTAAGTAATCTAGCTATTTTAGCACGGTCACGTTGCGTTAAAAAGTCTGTGTCCGCGGTCTCTCGTGCGCAGTAGTACATTGAAGCACGGCGCTGTACTTCAAGATCGACTGGAAGTACCCCTGCCAGTACCGGTAAGGCTTCAGTACTAACCGTCCTATACGCTTTACACAAGAAAATCAAAGCCAACCGCTGGCTTTGAAGTAATTTACGTCGTACCGCTCCAATGGTGGCCCTATCGGCCCAAACTGGTGCCCCGTAGCACATACACCCCAAGTAAGTAGCCCCATAGATCGTCTTTAGAGTTAAAAATGATAAACCCCATGTAGATTTGGATATTCTCGTTAAAGCATAAAAGTTCTTTTTAGCTTTTTCACCGACTGTTTTTATGTGTTCAATGAATGAAAAATTCCTCTCTAAGACAAACCCAAGGTAGCATACAGACTCCTTCTTTTTCACGGGAACGTTATTAAATTTAATACTAGGCCATCATTTAAGATTACCTTTTAAAAGAAGTTGATAAGTTTTATGTGGTGCAAAGGTCAGACGGTTACGATCACCCCACTGGGATATTAATTTTAGGCAAGTGTCAGCCAAATTTTCGAGTCCAGCCCGAGTACTTGACTGAATGAGCAGCAGGCCGTCGTCCGCGTAACCGGTTAATGAACAGCCGCATGGAAGTGGAATCGCGAGGAAGTCATCGAAGCCTACGTTCCATACATACGGACCCATAACCGAACCCTGAGGGCATCCCATGGTAAGGGACTTTGACATAGAATGATGTCCGAGTTTGAGTTTCGCGGAACCATTTAAGAAGTACGAGCAAACAAGATTGTATATGTTTTTAGGGCACCCACGAATTTTCAGTTTAAGGAGTAGCATCGGCCACCATGCGTTATCAAAAGCCCCAGAAATATCAAGAAAGATCCCAACTACGTACTTATGTTCGGATGTATTGACAATTTTTCTGACAGAAAGTGCCGCGTCTACGGTAGATTTTCCCACGGTAAAACCGAATTGGTTGTTGTGAAATTTCGGTCCGTCTGGTAGTAAACGTGGAACGATAAGACGCTCCAGGAGTTTCCCCAAAGATGGTAGCAGTGTTATAGGGCGGTAAGACTTAGGATCGTCCGGAGGCTTGTCGCCACTTTTCGGAATTATTCGTATAAAGCCGCGTCGCCATATACGAGGAAAAACGCCTTCTGCGATACAACGGTTATAAACACTTAAAATCGCGTCGGCCGCTGTTTTACATGCTTCTATTATCATCCGATTAGATATTTTATCTTCACCTGACGATTTGTTGAGTGGGAGTTTCCTGACAACTTTAATGAATTCGTCAATGGATGAATTCGTCAACTTTAATGAATTCGTGAATGGAAATGGTGGCACAGCCGCCCACGCCCTGATCTGCTTGTGGTAGTCATTATCATTATCAGGCAAATCATCAGGTATCAACGTATTTAATAGAACTTCGGTTGTCTCTTCAATACCGGTGGTGTGTTTATTGTTTACTTTGATGTTTTCGACGAACGCAAGATCGACTGATCGATTTGCTTTGAACTCGTGATACAAAGGAGACCACGGACCTTCTTTATCTAATTTTTCTACTATTTTCCGCAGTAAATTACCTTTAGATTTTTCTACTGATGCTCTGTAGCGGGACTTGGCAACTCTAAACGCATTTAAAGCAGAGGTTAGCAGGTCTCCGGTGACCTTTCGCTTTTTAAGCTTATTTAAATGTCTACGCGCTCGGCGATAACTTTTACGTTGTTCAATTAGGTAGTCACACCACCAATCACATCTGCGGATATTGGTCATAGATCCGCGACCAATGGCGATGTCAGCACAGTAAGTGAAGGCGTCTGACATAATTTCAGCACTTTCTTCAGCTGATAGCCCGTCTCGAGTGAAGTCTTTGGTGTTAGACGCAAAAAGCAAGCTAAAGAATTCCCAATTCGCGCCTTTACTTTTATACCTAAAGTTACCAATGATATGTGAATGTGACGGACCTTGAGTAAACATCGGAACAAATTCGTACACGATAAGCCGATGATGATGAATATAAATTAATGTGTCTAGAACGCAATGAAGCAAGACTAAAATATGTATATATTCGACTATAACTGAAGAATGAAAAGGTTAAAAACCTCTGTACTTACCAAACTGTTTACCAGCTTTAAATAATAATATTTATAAAATCTGTTTTACAATAAAATGTTAAAAGATCGGATTCAAATAGGAAAGTAATATTTTTATTATAATTTTGTAGTATCTGAGGAACTTTTAAAGTACCCATGCACTAATAATTACATATTGTAGGTACAACTAATTAACTAGTCGCTAACTCTCCTAGCTAGATTGTTGTGCTTAATTATGATATCTTTGAGTAGGAGAGACAGTTTCAAAAGTTATGATCGAAACTTAAAGATCGAAATTGAACGTAGAGATTTGCCAACATTAAGATTAGAAACCAGGCCGTTTTATTCAGTTTTCCAGGCCGTTACGACTCGCTCCCAAATCACGTAGTAGGCTTCAAACAAAAATATGTGAGCGTCATGTATCAAATAAAATGATGGCCGATTCCGATTCGGAATCACGCCACGGATATTTATTTGAGAAATAAGATATATTTACTACACTATTTGGTTTTGTTTTGTTGAATGTTTTTTGTAAGTATTGGTGAGATTTGATTATCATCCGATGACCTTGAAGGTTGCGGGAAACCGCAGGATGCGAGACGCACGGGACCGGTCAATGTGACGACATTTGGGGTAGCTAGACCTATGTCCAGCACTAGACGTCTTTCAGCTGAAATGATGATGTTGCCCATTTGCCATTATTATCATAAATCAAAAATGTCAACTAACTACTCACGTAAAAAAACTATAAAGTATCTCAAACACCTGTTGTCTTTAAGGCCAACAGAAAAACAGCAGAACTGTCCAGACGAGATAGGTACCTACCATTATAATATACCTACAGCCAATACAGGAGGAGTACCTACCAGTTGGTTCATTGGTTGTCCTTTAGAACAGATAGGAAGAGCTGATTATAGTCGGGAAGTAGCAACGAAGACGATACCAATTTTCCTGAAGTAATCCTGTAGGAAAAGTGAATGATGATTCTGCACCGTATAAATTACATGAAGATGATCTTGTAACCCAGGTTCGTAACAAAATCTATATACTTATAATATATCTTCTTCTTCTTCTAATAAATAAAGAGAGAAGTCCTGACTGACTGACTGACTGACTCATCAACGCCCAGCCCAAACCCTTGGAATTAGAAAGCTGAAATTTTGCACAGAGGTTCCCTTTATAATGTAGACAAGGAATAAGGAAGGATTTTTCGAAATTCAACCCATATGGGAGTTAAATTGGGGATGAAAGTTTGTATGGAAAATCGACGTTTTTACGCAGGCGAAGCCGCTGGCAAAAGCTAGTGAGTAATAACTCACGTTCGTTTAAAACGATTATCATCACCATCTCCTGTTGTTGTCTCTTCAACACATTTTCCTATTCCATTCTCCCTGTGCATTCTCCCCTATCAAAAATGGCATAAGGCACCATTCACTTCTTTCTCTTTCATAGATACCTATCATTCGTCACACAATCCATCCATCTTTTGTATGGCCTTTCTCTTCCACTCCATCCATCAAAAGTAAACAGGATCAAAATTTAAAAAATGAATTTCTTTAGTTTAGGAAGGTATATCTACAACATCTGGGGGCACGGTAGTGCCCCCGCCAAGTCGAGCAATAAAGCGGCACGGCCGTACCATCCTTTTCTCGAAACAGTTCAGGCCATTTTCGACCTCCTTTAACTTCGTTGTGGATACCTAGTCACTTAATACTAAGTACCTAACTGTAACGTCTATGTCCAGTGATCATAATCCCTTCTTGCTGACGTAGTCGATAAAATACAGTGGCACAAAGTAAGTAGAGTAAGTATAACCACAGTGGTATATCACAGACAGACAGGTAGGTAGGTATAGGTATCTACCTACATATCCATCATCTCAAATTGGCCTTATTGTGACAGATCATGCAGCCATTTGCCCCCTGCTGGCTAGTCGCCGACGTCAATTTATATTGCTAAACGGAACCTCTCTTAAGGAACGTCGTAAGTAGTTTACATAGTTGATAGAATATCTAACTTTATTACCACTACATGCTACTTCCATTATACCTAGTGGATGATTTATGTATAGGTAAGTACCTACTTACTCACCTACTTACAATATCTCTGTAAGTATGTTTTGACTGGTATACGTAGGCAGATCAAATTGTACACGACACGTTTAGAAAACAAATTTGAAAAAAAAAACAACCATTCTCTACCTACTACCGACTGGCCTGTTGGTCTAGTGGTTAGTGACCCTAACTGCTATGCCGGAGTTCGTGGGTTCGATTCCCACCCAGGACAAATGTTTGTGTGATGAGCACGATCATTTGTTCTGTGTCTGGGTGTAATTTATCTATAATATGTATGTATTTAGAAATATATAAGTATGTTTATCAGTTGTCTAGTACCCATAACACAAGCTCTGCTTAGCTTGGGACTAGATGGCGTTGTGTGATAGTTGTGGAATATTATTATTATTCTCTACCTAAAGTTTACAGGGTGACGAAAACAAATAAACATTGCTAGTAATATTTGAATTATTATTAGGCTCAGACCAACAAGCCTTGGTCTGAATTATTAGGTATAGGTAGGGTATCAAGCACCTATATTTTATTGCTCTCTGCACTAAAACTAAGTTCAACCTTTAACTTTATGACATACAAAAACATAATAATTATGTAAGTAAAAAAATCTCAGGCCTTATTTTTCAGAACTTATTGTACCTACCTCACAAACCCCAAAATTAACAGTTTCTCTTGGTTTCTCTTTCCACTTGCGCCATCTACCCGTCATAATATAATTTACTTTACAAATAGTATGAATACATTCTACTAGATGGCGCTACATGTCCTCGTAATGAGTTACAAAAATATTTGTCACGATCAAAATATTGTTTTTACTGTAGATAAATATTGTTTTAAATAAGAAAAATAAAAAAGAAATAAAAACAATATGTCATGGCACTGGTTTTTCAACGCTTTTCGCAACGTCAAATTTAATCAATTTCAGAACGAATTAGTAATACCACAAACTAGAAATATATCTCCCTAGTAGTCATTATATTTTTGTTCAGTTTAATATGTATTATGTACTAAAACTGGTGCTTGGTTTGAGGTTGTATTGTATTGTAAACCCCTTTGAATCAATATTAGGTAAATACTTAACTGTAACCGACCAAATAATGATTTCAAAACATTTCTCTATTTCGAAAACAAACAAAATAGATTTTGGCTCCCACTAAGAAAGAAAACTATCAAAAGTCTGGCAACATAGCTATGACGTTAGTAAACTTGCTCCAGTATTGATCGATTTTATTTGCGAAATTATTTACACAAACACTTGTCGCTTCTCGGTTCAAACATGCATCAATATTGAGGCAACGCGGCAGTATTTATCAAACGATTATCAAATAAATAAAACAGTCCTTAGTAGTTCGTCAAGTGATAAAAACGTGAAAGTTCGTAAATTTTGTTGTTGGTATATTGTGCGCCAGTGACTTTATTTTTAAAATTTGATTCGAATTTTAAATGATGGATAAAAAAATAATTTTTGTTGTATTTGCCACGCTTGGCTGCGTTTTATTAACATCGGCTATTGAGATCGATACATATGATTTTCTGATGCCTAACGTTTATCCCCACAGGGTAAGTAGATACACCTACTCAATTTAATTAATTAACCCAATTTTAATACATACAATACAATTTTTGTGTTAACATCGTAGTTGTCATTCTGCCATAATTTAAACTTAAACATCTACTTATTATTTAGTTTTTGTTATTTAATTGTTTAAGTATGATTAAGTTTTAAAAATAACTTTAAGTATAGTATAAACGGTTGCTTAAATATATTGTCAATTTCACAAAGAGTATGCCATTTAGATGTGCTTTCAGAGATGAAATGAATCAGTTTAAATATGATACAGAAGAGAATAAAATTATGATTAAATTATTTCAGAGATCCACATAAAGCCCACCCATAAGACGATCCTCAGACCTCATAACTATCTCCTAAACAGAATAATTTAATACCTTAATATGTTTGTCGCACCTTAGTATAAAATCTTAAATCTAAGTACAATTCTAAAAATTAACAAGAAACAAATGAATGCAAATATTTTCACCGCTAAAACTGAGAGGAGAAAGTTGTTATTAATGTTTTTTTGCAAATTACCTACATCTCATTCTTTCACTGCTAATGGTCTAATTTATTATACTTAATAAAAAGTATTCTTATCATTCTGTAAAGCATGTATAATTAGAAGATTTGTGGGTTACCAAAAAAACTATTGAACATGCAGGTTTGTGAGCTTTTTCTTCTCCTGGTACTCAACTGCATCTGGTTAGCCGATACCAACTAGGTATGTTGGTATAAGTATAACTACGACGGGCTGGTGTCCACAACTCCACGTCCTTTCGCACATCGGACGTGGAGTTGCGGACACCAGCCCGTTGTACTTATACTTATACCAACATACCTAGTTGGTAAAAGGCTAAGCAGATGGTGATGATGTGAGCTTCAAGGTACTGTTAGGAAGGTGTCCTTACCGTAAGCTAAGATGAAGCATTATAATTAAAAAGCGGTGATTCATGATTTTTTGTAGGATTTAATGAAATGCTGTTAATGACTAGACATAGGTGAGAATCCTTTTTTAATACACTTATTGCCCACAAATAAAGGATAAATAATATCAACTTCAGAACAGTAATTTATGTTTGTGTGGAAAATTTGACATTTTAAAAGGTCAAATATGTAGGTACCTGCTAACTCAACCATACTATGACTCATTAATTCACTGATACTTGATTCTAAGCTATCAAAAAAAGTTGTAAAACAGCTCCTAATTAAATAACATGAGCATAGTTTGTTACAAATACTATCTTAAGCTCAAATGGTTGGCATATTTTGTAACAAAATACGCTTTTGTTTTGCGAATATTAGAGTGGAAGGTAAATTACCAATTGTTGTAATGTTTTTCCTTATGCTGTAGCCATCGGGTTATTGAATGTATTTAGTTTTCAAGTTAGATATCTAACTTGCCAAATGTTGGAACCTTTGATAGCTGCCATGAACCATGGATAGTCAGAAGCGACTGACAATCAAGGGGTGTTGTAATTGTACAACATTCTAAAATCAACTCCATGACTCCATTGTTGGGAAGATGGTAGGCAGATTGTGAGCCAACAAACTGTGTGTTGCAATATTAACACTTCTGGGAACCCCACCAGGGTTTACAATGCTGATAAACGTTATGGATATTAGACTACAGATCAATATCCAATAAATCTTGATAAATTATAATGACTGTAACCACTATAGTGTTATCTCGGATATGAAAGCCTCATTTGTTGATAAGAAAAGGTCAATATGTGCGTAGGTTGTTCCAAGTGCCTACTTGGAAATTAGTCAATAAAGCTTGGTTGCAATCAAACAGCTAAAATATCGACAAGTTCTATGTGACAGCGCAAGAGCATGCTAGTACAAGCATAGAAAACAAAAAAAGGGGAATTATTTACACAGCTGTAGCCCTCATAGACGTATTCTTACGGGCAGGTGCCCGCAACTTCTCGTCGAAAGCGCGTATTTTGCGTACGGGTGGGATCATTATTCAATCCACCCCAACTCCCCAAGAAAGTCCAGGTTACCGAAGTACTGTGCCCTGTATGAGGCAACCTTTGGGCAGTGCAGAAGCACGCTGCTGTCTCGTCTCCTTTCGTGTAGGCTCGGCGCAGTGAATTGTCTGTGACTCCTATGACAAAGTAGTGTTTATTAAAAACTCCGTGTCCAGTGATTGCAGCTGTTAGGTACTGTGCGCAGCTTTAGTGTCATTAGCCGCTCGCTTAGAGAAGCAGCCGTCGATAGTAGGAAGTGCTTCTCTGGCCTGCCTGCACCTACTATGATCAAGCCACAAATTGCGGTCTAGTTCATTGGTGCGTTTCCTATCCAGTGTGCATAGAAGACAACCGAAACAGAGTGGTATGATGGGTTCAGGTCCCACTGCTGCCATGCTCGATACCTTTTATTTGGAGGGTGAGAAATCATCAAATGACTCTTCCCGCTCTGGGTGGAGTGGAAGGGAGTGTCAGACTTCTACTGACTAAAAACCACCCATGTTCCCTCTTAGGCCTTTATCTCTTTCGAACAACCCACAGCCCCGACAGGAGTTGGCACTCGGCCCTTGCAATCTTGCTGACATATAAGTAATTTTTTTTTTTTTTTGGTGGTTGGAAAATCATCGAATAACCCCCCCCCCCCCCCCAGCTCTCAGCCTTCTACTGACTAAAAACCAAACCCATGTTCCTTCTTCGTCCTTGTGTCGAGCCGCGTTATCCTTTCGATACCTACTCCACAGCCCCGACGGGCGTCGGCCCTTGCGGGCCCATGCTCGATACCTACCTAGTGACTTTTCCACTGCATCTTTGCCCCGGGAATAGCTACTTATGACTACCTATTCATTTGATGGTTAGGTATGTTATTGAAATTACCAACCTGATTCAGACGTTGATGAGACTTGTGTACTATTAAACCAGTTCTTCCAGTAAGTATTCATTTTTTTAAGTAGTTAGGTACCTACCTACCTACTTAAACAAGATTTAGTAGGTCTGTATAGTACCTATACCTTGCGGTTCTTTGCTCTTTATCTTTCAAAAGCCTTCCCAAAGCTTGTCTAAAGATATTCCTCCTGGAATGAGTTTCCTTTTCCGCCTATTTGGGGTTCCAAGGGAATCCGCGTTCCGAGTCAGCGCCTAATGTCAAGGTCGAATCCGTCCGTTTGTTGCAAATTGGGACGTTTAGAAGGTCAGGTGTTAGGTCTAAACATCTGAATTATTATCCATTCTGCGGAAATCGGCAAAATTGCGCATCGGGAGATACTCACCTGATTTTGTCTTCTGCGTTTTTACTGCGTAGGTATGTTTGCTATTTTTTGTGGCGGTTTTGGGTAACACCAACTAACGTAATCAGCTTAATATTTATAAACACTAATGGCCACAGCCTCTTTTTGTTACTTACGTAGGTCCTGTACTTTTGGATGGAGTTGGCCATTACATATTATTATCTGTGGCCATTACCCACAACGCGCGGGCGTAGCCTGGGTTGGATAATTTTCTCCGTATTACATAATACTTATGTGCAATATTGCATCCCTCGCATCCTAGCTACAGTCAGGCCTGGTTTCCACCAAAGCGGAGACGAGCAGAGCAGAGAGATGTGCCAAATTCGACCAATCACCGATAGGGCGAAAGAAGAAATTGGCCAATCTTATTACCTACCAATTAATAAGATTGGCCAATTTCCGCACATCTCTCGTCTCCTCTTGCTTTGCCTATACTTTATTGTCTTCCTAATTTTACCACGACGTGAGCTCTTCTATCTCCATGGGTCATGCCAATGATAAAAGAGAAGCTGCTATAATAAAAAATAGTCTAGAGTTCCTTGAAAGGTTTTTTTTTAATATTAGCGTAGGTTATTTAATCTATTAGCAAAAATAGCTTACTGCTTAGGTAGGCCAGTCCAATAGAACAATATTTCCTACTCAAATTTTCATTGATTAGATGTTTCCGAAATTCGCATCGACCTCAAAGCACAAAAAAAAACATCATATTTTTGTGCCCCTAACTCAATTCATTATGGGTCGGTGCAACATGTCGCCTTCTTCCATACTTCTCTAATACTCGACATCTCATCAGACGCCTCCTTTCTTGCCGTATCCTCCTTATTATCCTAAAAGATATTAATAACAAATACATATTAAAAGGCTAAAACAGTTTTACACCACCAGAGTAACGAGTTATTGAAAATGAAAGCCCAATCAGGATCAATAACTTCCAATCGTTGATAACATTGAACATTGATTGGAGCACTCCGCTGGGGCTATTTATAGACTCGACCTGGTTTTATCCAGTATCCGATCGAGGCTGTGAGGGCAAATATCAACATAGCGATTGTGTAATAGCTAGTTCTATCAAAGTAATTTGCATTCGGAAATTCATGTTTAGTATAATTCTTTGAACAGATCTTTAGATCTATGGATCTATGTCTGTTCTATCCCTAAGAATACGGTCCGGAAAGTCCCTTTATTTTAAAACGATCTGAACAAATAGTTTTATGATCTACCGAAGTCCAATATACTCGTAGTCGTTTATTGTAGGTACCCAGACCATAATTAAGTAGGTAGGTAATATTCCCCGTGGGTTTCCCTGTATCCGGATTAAAGCTTGTGCTGTCGCTATGGACCTTACCTTCCAATATCCTTCTGAAATTTGGCTTTTCTTAGCTAAACCAAGCTATTCCTTATAATATATCCTTCAAAGAACAGTTATTACAGGGAGGGACCTTTTGTTACGGTGGAGAAATCCTTCTGATACTCTTTGTCCGGGAAAACGGAGGGTTATTCCGGACTCCAAGCGACTTTAACCTCACGGTTCTTACCACTATGAGACGGGGGCTCGGGAGATACCCGTACATTTGCATCAGCAGGATCCCATTACCGTACGATCTCCCATAAAATTGCCCGCATGTCAAACTAAACCAATAATTTTGGGGACAAAACACATGCCCGTGAAAGTAGGACTCCATTAGTAAACAGTTTACGTACAAATTGTTATCATTAGGTATGTATCTACGTGGTTTAGCTTAGCCACAATGGAATTCCGAGCATTGTGAACGTGTAAATGGTAGATTATTGTAATTCTCTCAAGCTGTCCCTGCGACCTTCGTCCGCGTGAAATTACTTTATTATTATGGGTCTATTACTTTCCTCTTTGAATGGGATTTTGTTAACAATTTCATGCGTTTTATTAAAATAAAGGAATCCTACATTGCTCCATAACACACCAGTAATTTCAGCAATTTGTTAAGTATTTTGAAATTACAAAAACTTAGATCTATACTTGTTTTTTATTTATTTGTATAGATGTTTATATTATATCACTAGCTTTTGCCAGCGGCTTCGCTAGCGTGAAAACCTACCCTATTTAACTCCCTTAGGGGTTGAATTTCGAAAAATCCTTCCTTATTCCTTGTCTACATTATAAAGGGAACCTCTGTGCAAAATTTCAGCTTTCTAGGTCCAAAGGTTTGGGCTGGGCGTTGATGAGTCAGTCAGTCAGGACTTCTCTCTTTATTTATATAGATACTAGCTTTTGCCCGCGACTTCGTTCGCGTGGAATAGTGACTTCCGGCAGATTTTTGGTTTTACCCACATAGTTCCCTATCTCGCGAAAAAAAAAAAAAACTATCCTATGTCCTTTCTCAAGTTCCAAACTATGTCTGTACCAAATTTCACACAAATCGATTCAGTAGTTTAGGCGTGAAGCAAAGACAGACAGACAGACAGAAAGACAGAGTTACTTTCGCATTTATAATATTAGTTTGGATATAGATGTTAACATCTCTAATCATGTCAATCAATCAGGCTTTGTTACTGGACATCTAAAAGTTTCAGTCGCATTTTCTTCTCAGTTTTCTCAGAAACGTTCCACCACGTCGAGATTTGACCTTTTATTATTTTTAACGGAGCAAACCGCATCCCACCTGCATTTTCTAAAGGTTATCGTACCTTTGGCTCAGACTCCCTGCGCCATTTTTATTTAGCTGGCTGTACCTTACCTACATATGTTTATTTATTTACTTACCTATTTAAACATCATGTACAAGAGTGGTACTTATAAGCGGACTTAATACCGCAACGCATTCTCTACCAGACATCTTTTTGGGTCGATTACAGTACCTACAGCATTGTGGACGAGTAAAAAAAAACTATGTATCATAATATATATGTTGAACTATGCATCATTTATGTTATTATAGTACGCGTTAGCGTTACTCTACTATGAAGGAAAAAATATTCTTTATTTTTGTTGTTAGCTCTGGTAACTCCAACGGAGTATTTACATAACAATCATCATGAGCTGTGTTATCTAAACTCTGTTTGTATCATAGATGAGTGTGATGATAAAAATGTGGTGAAACAACTGTCCAGTGGGTAGTTGACCCTATATACGCACGGGCGCGTTTCTTTGTTCGTGGAACTATTAATTCGATTTTAATAATAAAATGGCTAGTAAATCGCTTGAACTAGTGATACGCGAATTACAAAAAACAGTACAGTCGTTAGTGACCAAAATCAGTGCATTGGAGTGCCAAGTTTGTAACCAAAACGAAGTGTTAGTGAACCAGAGTAAAATCTTAGCCGATCTCGGGATTCAAATACATGACAGTGCGAAGACCCAATCTACCCGAAAATCTGTCGAAAACGTGTCGAGTGCCACTGCTCCTCAACAGCGATTAAAGCGCTTGGCCCACGTAAACGCAGCGGCCGCTATTACATCTGTCCCAAAAAAGCGTAGCGCTGGTTCCGCTGGAAGCACGCTGAGCACATCGTCGCCGCCGTCGACTATTTTGACGAAAACACCCGAGGTTAGCCGATCGAGCTCGATGCAAATCACAGCTGTTTCGGACGCTGAGGCCACTAAAACAGCGATTTGCGATGAAAAACAGGACGACTCCATTATAACGTTGGATGATGGTAAAAAATCGAAGGCTTCGTTACGAGACACCAATACTGGAAGAATAGATACTGAAGATGACATTAATGATGATATCGAAAATGACTGGCAAACAGTAAATTTGAATTATGCTTCAGTGTTTCGTTCTCGAGATTAGATATTACACTTGTAGTCACACATACAATGTCGCCACTAATGCACTCAGTTTAAAGACAAAAAATAAAATAAAAATAAGATGTGGGTAGACTGACCCCCATCCTATAGATTTATTGCGTTCAACTCATCATTCACATTCCAGTGCTCCGCCACTTTGTATTTCTAATTTGCGTTCTATTGTTTTTTCGGCAATTTAGTATTTTTAGTGCTCATAAAACAAAATGCCGAAGAGGAAACGTGATGATAAGGATTCATATAGTTATATTAAGAAGAAAATTAAGAAGTTGGAAAGGAAATTGTTAAAAGGACGCCGAAGATCTTCGTCATCCTCGGATTCGGAGCCAATGTTGTCAACACCTCAAGGTATCTTTATTTATATTTTTATTGGTGATTATTGGATTAACGATGCTACGCACGAGTTGCATCTTATCCTTTTTCAAACTCGGGTTCACGATGTAACGCCTTGAGTTCATCTTACCCGCTGTTATCTGTAGTACCTACCTACATCTAATCACGTACATAATACGCCCTGTTACCTGTTTAGGTAACTGTAACCACAAAATAATTGGTAATCGTTAATTAAATTCGGGTTCACGATGTAACGCCTATGAGTTCATCTTACCCGTAATTTATTTAAAATTGTGCGTCGGATTCAAAATAAAAAGTCCAATACCCACTTAAATACTTATATTTTTCTTTGAGTACAAAACGACTATATCGTTACGAATCATTGTATTGTTATCACGATACAAATAAGGTTCATTTTCCAAGTGGAAAAGTACAGCATTTTATAATTTCCGATTGCAGATAACACAATTATAGAATCGGAGAATAACGAATGCCTACCGGTGAACTTTGACGAACCGGTACCTTCAACTAGCGCTGCGTGCTTGGAGTCACTGCAGAGTCCGAAAGAACCTGAAGCGACACAAGAGCCTCTTGTCCAGTTATCAGCTGATGAAGCTAATGTTATGGAAAAGGAGGATCACATTCAGGAGTTAGACGAAACTGTGATGGAAATATTGGGATCTGATCCATCAACCACTACATCATTCGGTAAAAACATCCAAAAGGATTTAGCCGTACGCTATGAACACATAGCTATTTCTGGTTTGACAAAAGAGCTCCGCAAGGAGCTCTTAGATTCTCATTTACCTCCGGGCAACTGTAAGTTAATTGACGCACCATCCCTAAATCCTGAGATTAAGGCAGCAGTCACTGACGTTATAGTGAAGCGAGATAATGCTATGCAGGCAAAACAGAAGCAGATTGCTAGCGCTATTTCATGTCTAAGTGAAGTTATTACAATTCTTTTGTCTCAAGAGACAAAAGATCCGAACATATTAAAATTACTTGTGGACACCGGGCGCATCTTGTGCGACTGTCAACATAATGATTCTGTCACCAGGCGTAATTTCATACTTGCTGTGCTAAAAAAGGACTTAAAGGATCAGGTGCAGCTGACTAAAATTGATAGTTTACTCTTCGGACAAGAGCTCGCCGAGACGCTGCGAACGGCTAAGGCCATAAATAAGTCAGGAGCCGAGTTGAAGTCTGGTCCACAACCCAAGACTTTTTCGAACAAGGCAAAGCCTCCACCTCCCAACAGAAATTTAAACTGGAAGCCAGCGCCGTACCGCAGACCGACGGCGCCTCGGAGAACGAAGGAGTCTGCACCCTCGACGAGGCAGCAGCACGTGCAGCCATCCAAAGCGTCACGTCCCAACTACAGCCGCAACCGTCAATAGACACCACGGTAAACTATGCCGGCAGGCTTTGTCATTATTATAACCAATGGTCACAAATAACATCGGACCAAACTGTACTGTCATGGATAAAGGGTTATGCAATTCCTTTTACACACACTCCATTTCAGATTAATATTCCTCAACCTAAAAAATATTCTCGATCTGAAGAATATGAATTTGAACAGGCTATAGATAGTCTACTTTCTATTGAAGCTGTTTCTAAATGTAAACCTTGTGACGGTCAATTTATATCAAATATATTCTTGGTACCGAAACCAAACGGTAAAACTAGACTAATTCTGAATTTAAAAAGTTTAAATGTCTTTATAAAAACTGAGCATTTTAAACTAGAAGACCTTCGTACAATCATTAAACTTATTTCAAAAGATTGTTTCATGTCAACAATTGATCTTAAGGATGCATATTTTTTAATAAAAATGCACGAAGATTCCAAGAAGTACTTGCGATTTAAATGGAAAGATAGTTTATTCGAATTTAATGTTCTGCCGTTTGGTCTCAATACCGCACCTTACGTTTTTACAAAAATCATGAAACCTGTTGTCAAATTATTGCGGTTTACCGGTAATCTGTCAACAATCTATCTTGATGATTTATGCCTTGTATCACAATGCTATAACGATTGCGTTGCTAATGTGGAAATTACAAAGAAATTTCTTTGTTCCTTGGGCTTCATTATAAATGAAGCTAAAAGTTGTATGATTCCTTGTAATTCATGTAGATATTTAGGATTTATCATTGATTCTAAAACAATGGAAATTAGCTTGCCTTTTGAAAAACGTCTCAAAATCAAGAAGGAGTTGTTAAAATTTAAAAACCTCAGTAGGTGTAAAATTAGAGATTTTGCTCGCTTAGTTGGACTTTTAACATCTGCTTGCCCTGCCATTGAATATGGCTGGCTTTATACTAAAGAGTTTGAGCGATGTAAATTCTTAAGTCTTGAAGGCGATGTTAATTATGAGAAGTTCATGACTATATCGTCTACCTTAGATTCTGATTTTGATTGGTGGATAAATTGCATCGATAAATCTGTTTGCAAAATAAAATTCGATGAATACGAATTAGAAATTCAGACTGACGCCTCAACTACGGGGTGGGGTGTAGCTTGTGAGGGTAAAACCGCAAGTGGTACTTGGAGTCAGGAGGAAAGAAAACAGCATATTAATTATTTAGAACTAATGGCTGCGTTTATCGGTTTAAAAATCTTTTCTAAAAATTTATTTGGTTGCCAAATTATTTTAAGAATAGACAACACGACTGCGATTTCTTACATAAATCGAATGGGAGGTGTGCAGTTTCCCCATTTAACAAAACTCACTAAAAGTATATGGCAATGGTGTGAGGCTCGCAACATTTTTGTTTCTGCTCTGTACATTCCATCTATCGAGAACAGTATCGCCGATGCTGAATCGAGACGAGTTCACCCTGACATTGAATGGGAATTATCAGACTTTGCCTTTCAAGAATTAGTTAAATCGTTTGGCCAGCCAGATATAGATATGTTCGCTAGTCGTATCAATAAAAAATGTGATAGATATGTATCATGGCACAAAGACCCTGACGCATTTAATATAAACGCTTTTTCAATATGTTGGTCTAAATGGTATTTCTATGGATTTCCTCCACTCGCAATCATTCTCAAAACATTAAGAAAGATCATTAGGGACAAAGCTAGAGGAATACTTGTCGTCCCGGTATGGCCGTCGCAACCGTGGTATCCCTTGTTCACTAAGCTATTACAAAGTAAACCTTTGATATTCCATTCTTCTAAAGAATTAATAATCTCTCATTCCAGCAACCGTCAGATACACAAGCGGATTACCCTGGTTGCCGGAGTATTGTGCGGGAATCTCTACTAAGAAGAAGTATTCCTCCAGCATCGGTTCACATCATGTTAGCGTCCCTATCGGAAAATTCTATCAAACAATACGATAGTTGTTTGAAAAAATGGTTTCTATTTTGTATCAAAAACAACATTGATCTTTATGAAGCCTCTATCCCAAAAATTATCTATTTTTTTACTGATTTATTTGATTCTGGTGCTCGGTATGGTACATTGAACAGTTGCAGATCAGCACTGACTTTAATTTTAGGTAATCACATCACTAAAGATGATCGGGTACAAAGATTATTTAAAGGGTTGTTTAGACTTCGCCCACCCTTACCCAAATATGACTCTACCTGGGATACCTCATTGGTCATAGAAACTCTGGCGAGCTGGGTACCACACGATAACTTACAGTTAGATAATATTTCAAGAAAATTGGCTACTTTACTTGCACTTGTTACAGCCCACAGGGTTCAAACCCTATCCAAAATTAAAGTAGAAAATATTAGTATTTCATCTACAGAAATATCTATTAAGATTCCTGATTTGATAAAGACATCTAGTATAAAATCAAATCAGCCAATTCTTATACTACCATACTTTCAGGAAAGACCTGAAATATGCCCTGCTAAATTGTTAGTAGATTACTTACGTGTAACCGAAACGTTACGAAGTAATCACACTTTTCTGTTTATTAGCACCAAAAAACCACATAATAACGTTTGTGCTCAAACACTAAGTAGGTGGATAAAGAGTACCTTACAGGTCAGTGGAATCGATGTTACCGAATTTTCTGCTCACAGTACTAGACATGCCAGTACTTCTCGTGCTCATAAAATGGGTGTCAATTTAGATTTGATCCGAAAAACTGCTGGCTGGTCTGGTACATCTACAACTTTTGCCAAGTTTTACAACAGACCTATATCAACTAATTCTAGAGACCTATTTGCTAGAAGCATTTTACTAGATGGTAATTGAGAAATTACTTCTTACATGATTGTTTGTAACAACCTATTCTAGGTTTAATTATATAAACTGTAATATGTTGGTATATAATTATATGCCTCTCTATTTGTATATTCTTTTGTGATTAACCTATGATTAAATCTTTTGTTGTTTAAATATTTCATTGATTTATCTAACACCTAAATGAATTCATTTCACAAATTACTCTCAATATCTACAAGTGTAATATCTAATCTCGAGAACGAAACACTGAAGCATAATTAATGATTAAACGAACTTACCTGTAAGTGAAGTTCGATCATAATTATGTGAGGTGTTTCGTTCGAAGAGATTAGCATCCCGCCCTCCCAAAAACACCCAAAATTGTGAAATGAGTGTAGTATTACTTATCTCTGAACTAAATGATGAGTTGAACGCAATAAATCTATAGGATGGGGGTCAGTCTACCCACATCTTATTTTTATTTTATTTTTTGTCTTTAAACTGAGTGCATTAGTGGCGACATTGTATGTGTGACTACAAGTGTAATATCTAATCTCTTCGAACGAAACACCTCACATAATTATGATCGAACTTCACTTACAGGTAAGTTCGTTTAATCATTAAGAAACAACGTAAAAGACGTAAAATTACAGTAGGAGCGGGGAAAGAGGATGATGAATTACAGACTGTAGAGAAAATGAAATATATTCAGGCATGGTCTTTCAAACCCGACACTACGGTCGAAAACATTAGCAACTTTATAAATAAAATTGCAAAATCGGAACTGTACTATGTTGAGAAACGCAACATTAAAACAAATAGGCATGCATCCTTCGTGATTGGTGTCCCAGAATCGCTGTATGAATGTGTATGCACTCCGACTGTGTGGCCACCAGGAGTCCGGTTCGCCGAGTGGTTTCTCACGCGGCCCCGCGTGTAGTGGGGCGCACACGCACTACAGTCTACACAGCGCGCGCAGCGACGACGGCGACGGTCCAACGAGTCACAACGACGTTACGGCGAGTAAACACATCGAGCGATCACTTGTTGTATGCCACCAGAATGTGCAATCGCTAAATAACAAGACGAGGCAACTTGAAGTACTGCTTAGGAGTGAACTCTCGTGTGACGTGCTGGCCATGTCCGAGCACTGGCTAAAGGAGCAAGAACTAAAGGTTGTAAACATTAGTAACTATGTGTTAGGATCATGTTATTGTCGACCTAGCAAAGCTCACGGAGGTTCGTGTATTTATGTCAGGAGTGATATTAAATTCGAGGACTGTCCTAAACTTACCGAGCTGTCAGTGCAGCAGGTGTGTGAGATCTCAGGAATTAAATTAATAGACTTCAACTTACTTATAATTTGCATATATAGATCAAACTTGACGAATGTTAATGACTTTTTAAATTGTTTTGACTCACTCCTTGACGAACTTAACAAATATGACGAAGAAACCATAATTTTAGGTGATATCAATATTGACCTTTTGTGTTCAATGAATTCTAGTCAAAATAGACTTAAAGACATGCTATCGGCCCATGCCTATTCTAGTGAAATTAACTTTCCTACGAGGGTACAGGGGAATTCTTCTACATGTCTTGACCACTTGTATACTAATATGTCACCAGAGTCGATTGCGACGTCCTGTGTAAATACACTCATCAGCGATCACTTTGCAATTCGCGGTGAAATTGTATATACTGTCCCGTCATCAACACCTGTAACACATATGGCGCGGAACTACAACAAAATGAATAAGGACAACTTCGCCGCATCGCTAGCCAGCGTCGACTGGGAAGAGGTGGCGGCGCGCTGGCCGGGTGCGGACGACTTAGCTCGCTCGATCGTATTAACAATACAAAACAAGGTAGATGTTTGTTTTCCTTTGAGACGCGTACCACAAAAAAAGGGTGAGAATTCGTGGATCGATCAGGACATTCTTAACACTAAGTATTTGCTGTTTGACGTTGTAGGCTTAATAAATAAATACCCATTTCCATATTTAAACGAGGTTGCACTTCTACTTCAGGAAAAATACACCAAGATGCTTAGGAATAAGAGGTCTAAGTATTATACACACCATATAAAAACGGCAAATAACCCGAATAAAAGTATGTGGCACGTAGTAAACGTAGAATCTGGAAGGAAAAATCAATCGAGATCGGATTACACCGAGAGTATAAAGCAGGCAGATGGTAAGTCTTATTCTACAAAAAAAGAATTGGTAGATATGGTCAACGCCAAATTTATTCAAGCGGCTGTATCGTGTGGCGCTCCTCAGGCAGACCCAAATATAGCCCTGGCTATGCTTCTGGAGACGCGACTCCCAGCCAGTCAGTGTGTTTGGCTTCAACCTTTCTCACCGGTTGAGGTGTACCGTATAATTACTAAACGGATCGCACGTAAACCAACAAAAGACTTATACGATACATCAGTGGAGCTACTGTATATAGCAGCTGCATCACTTGCGAGTGTTCTGGCGGTGTTATTCAATAGGTGTTTGCGTAGTGGTTGCTATCCCAGTACTTTTAAAAGGATCAAGGTGTCTCCGCTGTACAAAGGCAAGGGCAAGAAGAGTGACGCAAACAATTATCGGCCTGTGTCGATCATTCCAGCTGTTGCCAAAGTCTTTGAAAGCGGAATATGTGACCGTTTACTGGGGTTTCTTGAGAAGACCAACTGTCTCACCGACCGACAATATGCCTACAGGAAGGGGCGATCAACAACTGCCCTCGCACGGATGGTCGTCCGCGATGTAATGAAGGCTCGGGAGGAAAAACAGCAGGTTGCAGTGCTCTTCTGCGACCTCTCAAAAGCTTTCGACGTTGCGGACCACGGGGTTCTGGCACAAAAGATGAGGCATCTTGGGGTAGAGGGAAAGGCGTTGGAGTTGCTGCTCGACTTTTTAAAAGGCAGATCGCAGGTGGTGATAGGAGACGGCGGAAAGGTTAGGTCAGACCCTCTTAACATCAATACGGGTGTACCACAGGGCTCCTCCCTCTCGAACATCATGTTCAGTTTGCTGCTCAATGACCTACCTGATGCTATAAGTGAGGCTAACGTCTTTATGTACGCAGACGATGTGGCTGCGGTGGTGTGCGCGCCGTCGATGGAAAGGTTACAAGAAAGGCTCAACGTGGTAGTGGGTAAAATCAACAAGTGGTTCCAAATAAATGGATTAATACTCAACACGACCAAAACCCATTACATGCACGTTAATCTTTCCGGTCGAATGTGTACACCACTGTCACTTCGGGTACGAGACAGTCAGGTCGAACAAGTACAGGTCACCACATTTCTTGGTTTCGAACTGGACAGTTCCCTCACGTGGGGGCCGCATATTGACAAGATGTGCGGCAAACTCGGACGAGCATGCTTCGCACTGGAACGACTAGCGCAAACGCTCCCACGTAAAATGTTGAGAGGGTGTTATTTTGCGTTGGTACACTCGGTCCTTCAGTATGGTGTTGAGTTCTGGGGCCGAGCTGCCGATTGGGAGCGAGCGTTTAGGATGCAGAAGCGTGCTGTGAGGGCAATTACGCGTTCGCAGTGGGATGACACCGCCAGACCACTTTTTAAAACTCTGAAAATATTGACTGTTCCCGCTATGGTGATATTGCAGGCGGCAGTATATGTCAGACAACACTTAAGTGACTATATTAAACGTGGAGATAGGCATAACTACTGTACTCGTGGTCGAGACAAATTAGCTGGATGCCCACACTCCCTAACTAAGTCTGGAAAGCTAATTCATGTTATGGGTCCAGCGGTATATAACCGGCTACCAGATCAAATTTTAAGTGCGAAATCTGAAAATGCTTTCAAGGCTAAATTGAAAGACTGGTTAACCGACCAGGTATTATATGACCTAAAAGAATGGTTTTAGATACTTACTTCATGAAGTTAATTATTACTGACTTGGTTCTTTTATCTTATTATAATTTATCTTTGCATTCTGAATTATTGTTATGACATGTGATGGTTAATTTTATTATTATTAAGTATTTTTCTTTATTAATGTATGATTATTTAATTGTGTATGCTTGTTGAAGTGTATAATGAAATGTGTTCTTACTGTTTATTCAAAACCTGACATGTAATTTGTATAATTATTAATAAAATAAACTAAACTAAACTAAACTAAACTAAACCATTAATTTTTCTAGAGATATAATTACTAACCTAGTTAGCACATATAGTGCAACATACGTGATACGATACAAGCTAGCTTGTTTTCTTCACGTGGATATGATTTCAGGGCCAGCACTTCTGATGTTCAAAATTAAACTAAACCCAGTATTTTTGTTCCAGGATGAACTATACCTATGCACGCCCATCAGGATAGCTCCTCATAGCAACTACTACGTAGGTTAGTACCTAATTTTATTTCAAATTTAACAAATGCTTAGGCGTGATAGAATCATTAAAACGAGATCCCAAAGCTTCGGCCCGAAAGATTCTCGTTGGTATCCACAAGGATCTAGGCTCTAGCAAACAGTCATCTTTTCTCAAAATTGGTGTGGTCGTTCACCTTCCACTTTTACTCTAGAGCAGATTGAGCAGAGAACAGTGCCTACCTAAAGCTATATGGTAGGTGAAAGGTGGTTTTAAGCAAAATCCGATCTCTCAGGCTGTTCCAAGCACGGTGAACCTGCTCATTTAAGAGATTCAAAGAATCTGCCCTGGAGTAAAAGTGGTGCTGTTTTACGAACGATGGGAAACTTTCTATCGTGTCCTGCATGCCCTATTATCTAGCAGCACAAGAACTGATGGACGCTGCTGAAAGTACCAAACTAATCGCCAAATTCTGGGCTGACTCAATTTAGAAACGACAGGGCCTATAAAGACGAAGAATCATAAGAGCATTTCAACCGATGCAATGTTTTGGTTTTTTATATATTTCATTATTCCAAACTACCACACGAAGGGTAGATGGCACAGAGCGGTCCGTGATTGTGTTTACGAAGATATTCCCCGAGCTTCGTCGCAATTTATAAGCTTATCATCCAATATCATGTTAATACGAGTAGTACAGTCGAACAAGCTAATAAGTATACAGCCTGCTATAACTTGTATAATTTACTTTTAAGATTATACAGATACATTTAGAGACTGATGTCAAACGATACAGCATTTGACATCAGTCGCTTAATGCGCAACACTTGGTAAAACAAAATTACAATCAATATTTTCAGTGTTATAGAATTATAAAGATCTCTACCCTGTATACTTATTAGATTGTTCGACTGTACAAGAGTCCCACGATACTGAGCTTCTGTCTTACTGCTGAAAGCGTCTAAAAATAACTTGTGTCGCCCGTGTGAAAAGATTTAGCTGGAAAATATATTTTTGCTGCTTTGTCCGCCATTATAGGTAAACATACCGAAATATGCCATTTTGTGTCTAAAATTAGATCATAATCGTGTTATCGTCCCAAAAAGCTCTGAACAAGTTCTTCTGTAGCTTTTGTTTAAAAGTTTTACGTTGTGGTCTGGCTGGAGATTTCCAACTCTTTTTTAGGAAAGAGCTTTTTTCACATATTTTCTGTATAAGTACAATTTCTTTTTCCCCACTCCTTCGTCCCTTTATAAACCGTTTTGCTTTACACAATCAGCTTTTGTCTTCGGAAAACGCTTCTGTTTTTCTGTTTTTTGTTTCCCAAATTACTGGATACGAGGGAATATCTCTATAGAGACGTTGATTTTCATCTTCTTTCTGCCCTTGTCCAATGTTAATTGGGTTCGGCGCAACACGTTTTTTTCTTCCATTCTGTAATATCAATTGGCAATTGGCATGCTATCATTTACCCACTCCTTTTTCATTTATATAATTTGTTCCACAATCTTACGTTGACTTTATATTAAACTAGCTGAATTCCGCGGCCTTGCCCGTGTGGATGTCGATCAAATTATATACTAAAACCTTCCTCGAGAACCATTCTATTCATTGGTGTAAACAGCATGAAAATCGGTGCAGTATTTTTTGAGTTTATCGCGAACAGACAGACAGACGCTGCGGAGGACTTTGTTTTATAATATGTAGTGATATAAATGTTTGTTTCAGTGGGATTTGAACCGAACGCTACCATGCATACTGCTCATCATATGCTGCTGTATGGATGTTCGGAGCCAGGGTCTAACGAATCCGTTTGGTAAGTATAGAAAAGTAAAGAAGTAGGGTAAAGAGAACTGCCCATCACACTGTCATTAAACGTGAATGGACACTTTTCTATATCACCTAAACCTTGTAATAGTCCCAATATTAGGACATAAATAAGATTATTCTTATTCGTGAAATGGTCTTGCGATGGCACATGGTGGAATCCCTTCTGTGGTAAAATGATTATGATGGTGTTGGCTCGCCATGCTTTGTAAATCTTAATAGTTTATTTATTGAATAGCAGTTAAATACCATAAAATATTTCATCTATCATATGATTTTTGTGTGTAAGGAGAGGGTTACAATTGTTGATTAGTGTTATTTGAGCAGTTTTTATTCATGTACTCGTAAAATCATTCGTGTATGATTTAGAACCAAGCTGGCGAGTAAACGACGATAAGAATATACATGGGAATAAATTGCAATAAGTGGAACTAAACTGATTTAATTAACTCAACACGTGTATGGCCTACATCATCATCCTATTAATGTTCCCACTGCTGGGACACAGGCGTCCGATCTGTGAGAGGGAATGGGCTATAATCCACCACGCGGGCCTAGTGCGGGTTGGTAGGTGTCACTGTATGTCTTAAAATTTTTGGTTCTCCTTCACAAACGGTGAAGGAGAACCAAAATTTGAGAGCAGTGGTAATAAAATAAATTTCAAAAAGTAATGCGCCTGCCTGGGTTCGAACCCACGACTTACTGCTCTTATGACTTACTGACTTATTATGAAAGGTCAATTTTACGCTTTTTACGCTTACTTTTAAGCGTATAATCGCGTATTTGACAAGTCTACCACCCCTGGTGCCTCGTGTCGTAACACCGGGCAACAGGGGTGGTGGACTTGTCAAATACGCGATAATTAACCGAAACACATTGCAATATGCTTGCTTGCTTATACGGTATAGTTTTCACACGATAACATAGTTATTACTCATTACCTCACAATAGGTGGTGACATAACAACACCATGAAAGTATAATACGTATGGGTAATTTATATGTTTATATTCCTACATGTTTATGTTCCTACATATTCCTACATGTTTATATTCCTACATACCAATATGTATGAACGTTGACGAGGCAAAAGGAGTATATAAGGATCTTAGCAGGTCCCGTCGGGGCTGCGGGTTGTTCGAAAGATACCGCGGCCTCGACATAAAGGGCTAAGAAGGATCATGGGTGGTTTTTAGTCAGAAGAACTTAATTTCCCACCCCCCAAAAAAAAAGGATCGGATGGTGGCGATTCTGGGTTGCGGAAATAGGTTGTAAAAGGTGTGAGTTTATGTATGTTTGTATACCGTTATGATATCAGCGGCAGTAAGCTTTACATTCGCTGTGTGATGACGTCACAAAACCAAATTAAGTTATAGACGCAGCCATGTGATACGAAATCGATGAATGGCTGATTCAACGTCCCCTTTTATGCGTAATTCCGATCTCCTCGTACTCAAACAATTTATCCATTTTATGTAGGATGGGTGTTAGAGATAGTTTTATTGTTTTGTCTTTAATAATAGAATTATTAATTGTTCCTCTCAAAAAGAGCACCTGCCATCTAATCTCTACACCACCCTTGGTTGACTGGTAGAGAATGCCTAAGGCATTAAGTCCGCCTTTGTACCTTTTTTTTGTGTGCGAAAAGTTTAAATAAATATAAGCTCGGGCCTAGAAAATAACAGCAGCGCAGATCAATCTTCAGGTTAAGCTACACATGCCTAGTTTGGTCTGTGGATGGGTGAACACCCATTACCAGACCTCGGAAAACACGTTAAGCCGGTTGTCATTTGTAGATCTATGACAGTCGTTACTGTAGTCACTGGCAAGTCTGACAACCAATCTCACGGATAAGAACATTAAGAACCCAATAGGGATGTTAACTAAAAAAATCTAATTAGTCCGTCAGATAGATTTCCAAAAAATATTGGACACATATTTTTTCTTTTTTCTCGTAAACAAACAATGAAGACGATACAGTGCTTTGAAAACTCGTGTGACGTCATATTCTAAGACATTAGTATGACATTTCTTAGCGAGCAGTGACGTCACCACCTCCCACTCAAATCTTTGACGCGTTTTATCTTCGTCAATTTTTATTGATTTGATAAAACAAAAAATACGTATCCAATATTTTTCGGTAACCTAACAGACGGACCAATTCATCATCATCATCATCATTTCAGCCAAAAGACGTCCACTGCTGAACATAGGCCTCCCCCAGGCGTCGCCACATTGACCGGTCCCGTGCGTCTCTCATCCAGCGGGTTCCTGCAACCTTGACCAGGTCATCGAATAATACCACCAACCAACCGGACCAATTAGAATAATATTTTTTTTAGTCAGTAAACATCCCTATTCTCAATGGGTAGTAGAGGTCAGATAGGCAGTTGCTCCATGTAAAATACTGGCTAGAAGAGCTGCATCCTGTTAGACTTGAAGCCGACCCTGGGAAAGGTTAGGCAGATAATGATGTCTATAATTTGTAGTTAATTATATATAATTATATTAACAATTAATAATACATATGTATTTTTTGTATGTGTACTATTAGTAACTCCTCTGCTCAACCCTTTGGGGATTACAGGCAAGATGTTTAATGTTATGTATTTTTTATAGGGGCTGTGGCGAGATGCAGAGTAATGAGGTAGACAAGTTATACTCCACGGCCAGTCCTTGCCGCTCCGGGTCTCAGGTAAGGTTCATACATTTTGTATGGTTCATTACAATGAAAGGGGCTGGTATTATGTAAACGAACTCCGTACTTTTTCAAAATAGATGTTCGTAAGGCAAATTATGTAAGGTGGTGTAAGTTTTTGTACGGTTTCTTTCTCAAACACGTGAACAATTTCGAATTTAATGACTAATGATTTTTGTGACTTTAGTCATAGTGATTGCAAAGTTACCGGTCTTTTTACTAGAGTTTATGGAATATCGCCTATATTTAAACTAGCGAGCCGCCCGGCTTCGCACGGGTGTAATGTGCTACATATAAACCGTCCTCTGGAATCGCTCTAAGTAGGTATCTATTTCTGAAAACTTTATTAAAATCCATTGCCTAGGTACTTTAACAGATCCAAGCGTACGAACAACGGGAGCGACTTTTTTATAACTATGTAAAGAAGGTAGGTAGGGTATAGGTACAGTCGAACAAGCTAATAAGTATACAGGGTAGAGATCTTTATAATTCTATAACATTGAAAATATTGATTGTAATTTTGGGCTAACAAGTGTTTCGCATTAAGCCACTGGTGTCAAACGCTGTATCGTTTGACATCAGTCTCTATATGTATCGGTATAATCTTAAAAGTAAATACAAGTTAGCTGGCTGTATACTTATTAGCTTGTTCGCCTGTACCTAGACCTACACAAATAAAAAAAATCGTGATGTATCATGTAGGTATGTATGAAGTATCAACTCATCAAATATTTATCATCTTAATAATTTGTACAGAGACCACAAAAGTGTTCATGCAAAAAAGTGAAAGTGAAATTATTTTACACAGTTATCAATACATATCAATTAAATCAAACAGTTATTATTTATTAGAAACGATTCGTTCGAAGCGATAAGAAACGAATAAAATTTGACGGTAAATAATAATATAATATGTCACGATTTTCACAGATTTTAATAATTCACAATGTTGTGTTAAATATTAACTACAAGGTATTCACAATTTATTTATAGTCGTTTATATTAAACTAGTTTTCCTATAGGAATATAATAATAATAAATATATTCTAACAGGCGTTTTGAGGAAAGCAAGCTATAGAACCTGGGAAAAAGCTTCACAATATTTTAAGAGTAGAAAGAGAAAGAAAGAAAGAAAATTGTGTTTATTTGGCAAAAATATCTTAAAAGTTAACAAAAACAAATTTAAAATTATTAAAACTAATAATGCCAAAAGAGCCTCAGCTCAGCATAATGCCAGATGGTAACACAAAGTGCACCACCTGACGCTGATTTTCAGTAATTTCAGCTGCTGCCCACGAGTGCCATACGCTCGAAAATATAAACAAACATAAAAAAGTCTTAAATATTTTGCAAAAAATAAAAATTTAAGAGTCATGCGCCACATAAAGGCATGCTGGTTATGTAGGTAGTATATAATACAACATAACCTTTAGTATATATGCCAAACTTGAATATGGGTGTTTAAGTGTTTCGGCTTTCGCATAAAATGAAACTAGTTTTTTTTTCCTTGGTTAAATTATATCGCATGTTTTTTTTTCTTTATCATGTTTTAATTGTTGTATATATAATATCTATGTTCATTTAATTTTGTCCAATAAAATGAACTTATCTCCAAGATACAGGTTCTTTACATAGTTTGGAAGTAAGGAGTCCATTTATAGTTTCTTGCAGCTTTTTTCTGTGTAGAGATAAAGCCTAATAAAACTTCGTTTGTTTGGGATAAACGAAGTTTTATTAGCTTTATTTTTACTAAGACTATTATTGATAAAGATACGAGTACTAATAAATATTTGGTAATTTCTTCAGAATACTTGGAGGAGCATACGTCCAGACCCTTTTACCGTATTCGTTATAACAAAATCTCAAATGATTCATACTAAAAATGTTTATTTTGACTTGACCGCGTGTTCTGATAAACTCAGTTTAATATCAACACAGTGGAACCGGGAGTTACCCCGCCACGTGGTCATAGGTCACGTTTGTAGGTAGGTATAATCAATGTTGGCAGTTTTACTCTCGATAAAACGTGGTATGTAAGCAGCACCGAATAGCCATACATCTTTGATTAGAGTATAATTTGTATAATTAAGAGCTTTAATCAGTTTTTTTTTACTTTCGGAAGTCGATGGCTAAATAGTCAATGAAACAAATAAAGTCAGCGACTTCCGAAAGTCGTTATTTTAGACGTTTTCAGTGTTTTTTTTGTGAAGTCTGTTCTTCTTGTAGGTACCTAAAAGTTTTTTATTTTGACTTGACCGCGTGTTCTGATAAACTCAAGTTTAATAACAAACTGGAACCGGGAGTTACCCCGCCACGTGGTCATAGGTCACGTTTGTAGGTATAATCAATGTTGGCTGTTTTACTCTCGATAAAACTTGGTATGTAAGCACCGAATAGCCGTACATTTTTGATTAGAGTATAATTTGTAGATATAATTAAGAGTTATACTTAATCAGTTTTTTTTGCTTTCGTTAGTCGGTGGCTAAATAGTCAATGAAACAAACAAAGCCAGCTACTTCCGAAAGTAGTTATTTTAGATGTTTTCAGTGTTTTTTTGGAAGTTTGTTTTTTATTTTGACTTGACCGCATGTTCTGATAAACTCAGTTTAATAACAAACTGGAACCGGGAGTTACCCGCCACGTGGTCATAGGTCACGTTTGTAGGTATAATCAATGTTGGCAGTTTTACTCTCGATAAAACGTGGTTTGTAAGCACCCAATAGTCGTTAATTTTTGATTAGAGTATAATATTGTATAATTAAGCGTCTATAATCAGAAATTGTTTGATAAAGAGTTATAATCAGAATTTGTTTACTTAGGGCCTTTATTTTCTAGTACAATTCGTATTTTTTTTTTTTGTATTTGAGTTCATTTATCGTGGACGACGTCGTAGACTGGGGAGCTCGTGGCTTAAGAGCGTATGGTACCTCAAACGCAAGTTTTATAATGCGTAAAAGTATAAAATTCACTGCAGTAATCAACATCAGAAAAATATATGATATTCTTCAGGATATATGCTAGTGCCATAGTGTTGTGAAAGCATAATACAACTAACTTTGCTCGATAGAAAAAAATCGCGAAGATACCTCTAAAAATTTCTTTTAACAAGTAAAAACCATACTAAAATACATGTCATCGTTCTGATTTTTTTGCCAAATAATTCTACAAGCAACATACTAAAGTCATAGTGTTTTACTTTTTTAGTCCAATCAATAGTTTTCTTGTAAATCGCAAAATACCACTAATTTCGCACTATTCGGCCGCAGCGAAAGACGTAACAACCGCTTTGTAGTGCAAGCTGATTTGAACTTTTTTCTAACAGTATTTCAAGCGAAGTTTGAACCACCACAAATAGGGTTGCTAATCTGAGGTAGCATACGCTCTTAATAATAACAGCGGCTCGGATCGATCTTCAGGTTAAGCCGTGCTTGCCTAGGTTGGTCCATGGATGGGTGACCACATACCGAGTTTCCTCCGTGCCTCGGAAAGCACTTGGAAGTCATTGGTCTCGGCTGCCACATACATATGTTTGGCAGCTGAAAGAGATAGTCATTGGCCTCAAAGTCTGACAACCTTAAAATTTACTAAGTAAAGGACATCGTTTTACCTAGTACTAATTATGTTGTGGGGGTCAGATAGGCAGTCGCTTCATGTAAAATACTGATCTGCTGCGTCAGGTTAGACGAAGCTAACTCCACCATAGTTCGGAAAAAGTTAGGCAGATGTTGATACCGTCTCCGAACTGTAAATGCAACGCATCTTTAGCATTATTTCAATTACCACGTCAATGTACTTGATCCGATAAAAAAAACGCTGAACGCCTTCTCAATTTAACTTTAAATATGTTCTTATATCATTATAGGGTTTTGCCACACGACAAAAGCCTATTAAGGAGAACATAATAAGAAAGAAACCACTTTGTTTCGTTCTTAATTGTGTGGTTCAATACCCACACCCTATACGGCCACAATACTACCCCGAGTGCAGACTAAAGAGCCGCAAAAGCTTCCTTCGGTCCACTCAGGCAATTCAAGATAGGCCACCTAAAGTACGCAGCAAGCTATGGCAAGAGAGATGCCCACCACCTTACGACTTCTTGAAGCCCCAAGAACACCTGGCTCCCGGTAGTGAACTGCAGTAGCCTACTTGGAAAGCCCTAAATAGATTGCGCACCCAAGTGGGCCGTTGCAAACATAACCTGGCAAAGTGGGGTCTCATTGGTTCCTCCAACACCGAGTGCGAGTGCGGCGCTCCGGATCAAACAATGCCCCACCTGCTGGAGTGTCCCAGATGTCCGTACACATGCACCCTTGGCGACCTGAACAGCGCCTCTGCCGCTGCAATAAACGTAGCTACCTTTTGGGCCCAAACCGTATAATATGGAAGTATAATACAATCGACACGAAAAGAAGAAGACTAACCACACAATAAATTTTAATAGCCTTTTTTTGGGTTTGCGAAATCATCAAATGACTCCTCCCGCTCTGAGCAAAGCGGGAGGGAGTGTCAGACTTCTACTGACTTAAAACCATCTTAGCCCTTTGTGCCGAAGCCGCGGTATCTCTTTCGAACAACCCGCAGCCCCGACGGAAGGCACTAACTGCCTATCATCGTGTTTTCCACGAGGGTGACGTAGGCGTTTTATCAATTACATTACGTAGGTAGACATTGATCAGAATTTATACGGCTTAGTGCCGCCTCATGGCTTCACGGTTAATCTTTTATGTTATCTTCGCATTTCACCGCCTCTCAATCCAATATAACTTGTGATCAAATTCATGGGCTGGTGTTATTTTCAGGTCTGGAATAAGTGTCAATATGTTTTTTATGGGTCTAGAATTCTAGATGAGTGCCAGATATTTGGTAATATACTTGCCTCTTATTAAGTGTGATTTTTTTGTGCGAACCGCCTGTCTGTGGAGTTGACTGTCGGTTTCTCTGTTCTGTCTTCTTCTTCTTCTGTAATCCTTGTAACCTGAATCTATTGAAAGTTCGAGTGAATGAAACACATCAGGCGAGGTGCGGCCAAACGAAAGCCTATAAAGTATAAAAAAAAACATAATTAACCGGCCAGATGTGGGAGTACGGGGAATAGTACTTACCCTTCTCTCTCTATTCAAATTAATCATTGCCTTAGAAGGGGAATCCTCTCGTTTCAACCAGTAGCGCCATAACTAAGCTAAGCGACTGGATTAGCGACGAAAATTGCAAAAGATACGTACATTTGATTTTTGTACCGACTTCAAAAACAGGAGGAAGTTCTCAATTTGGTTGTATCTTTCTGTTTATAGTTTAGCAAAAAAATACAACCAAATTGAGAAACACACACACGCACATAAAAAAAAATCAAAATTAATAATAGCATAATCGAAGAGTATATCTATCTCTTCGATGTTCAGTAGTTTGGTAATTACGAGTATGGTCCTTAATAACTTTCAAACCGTTTTGAAACCACCACTGTCTAAACCCTCTAATATATTTTGTAGTCGACAATCAGACTGGTTTTCATTACCAAAAATAATAATCTCCCTATCATTCCAGATCGTATACGCCTGGGCCCGAGATGCACCCAGTCTTCATCTACCCAAGGACGTCGGCTTCCTTATAGGCAAGGATTCGCCCATCAAGTACTTAGTCCTGCAAGTACATTACATGCATAAGTTCCCAGGTAAATACATATATAAATATAATAAATATTACTTAGCTTTATACAATATTCGACACGAGATGCGACATAGTTGCCATCAGGGAAAAAACCTGGATGAGACTGGCACAGGAACGCGGAGAAGTATTCCATAAATGGAAAGACACTATATGGCGTGTGACTGTGTGTGTAAGTCAAGTTATAAGGCTTATATCTCGAAAACGTGACGCTTTAGAAGATAATTATCATCATTTCAGTCGAATGACGTCTACTGCTGGACAAAGGCCTCCTGTGGCATGTCATTTTTGTTGACAATGTTATTGTTACATTTTATCTATCAAAATATTATTCAATAACATTTTGTAAACAATTGTCAATTGTACAGAAACAAACAATGTTATATCAACATCATTGTTGAGGGATATTCAATGCCTCGCGCGCCTACATGAGTGGCGCGCGGAGGCGCTACACCGGGGGGTCACTGTGCTGCCGCGGCACATTGCTGCGCGGCGGACAGACCTCCGGTGCGATCTCATGGCGGTATGGAGACAGCGACTGTTGCAACCCCCTGCACGGGGTTGCAACACGCCACGATAGTGGCGGTAAGTTCCCTCTTTGAGGAGTGGCTAGAGAGTAGCCACGGCGCCCTCACCTTCCGTCTGACGCAGGTCCTCACCGGACACGGATGTTTCGGGAGGTACCTGCACCGAATCAGGCGGGAGGAAACGCCCGGATGCTTCCACTGCGAGGATCGACCGGAGGACACGGTGGAGCACACTGTGGAGGTGTGCCCTGCTTGGGCGGAGCCCCGCCGTGTTCTCGTAGCGGCGATCGGCGGCGGTGACCTCTCGCGTCCGGCCCTGGTGCAAGCCATGGTCCGGAGCGAGGAGGACTGGGACGCCGTCGCCTCCTTCTGCGAAGCAGTGATGCTAGCGAAGGAGGTGGCGGAACGAGAGAGGGAGAGAACCTCTCAACGTCCCAGCCGCCGCGGAAGGCGCGGAAGGCGCTCCGGGCGTCGGGGGCCACGTGATGGCTTCCGGTCACCGTAAACGCGGGCCTGTGGACGGTGAGTAATGGGCTAGCTCGCCGTCCGGCCGTCGTCATGACGGCAACAGACCGTGTCGGCGGCGCGTTCGTGTTCCACGCGCGCCTCAAAGAGATGTCAGCAAGGAGGGGCCCGCAAGGGCCGACGCCCGTCGGGGCCGCGGATTTTAGTACTAGATGACGTGGCCTCGACACAAGGGCAAAGAAGGAACATGGGTTCGGTTTTTAGTCAGTAGAAGTCTGACACTCCCCTTCGCTCTGCCCAAGAGCGGGGGGGGTCATTCGATGATTTTTCACCCACCAAAAAAAAAAAAAAAGGTAAAGCAACGCTTGCCTATGTTGATCCGTGGATAGGTGACCATTCGTTACAAACAGAGTTTCCTATGTGCCCAGGAAAGCACTTTATAGATCTTTGTCAATCGTTAAAGGGCGAGGCTTCGCATAGCCTAAGCTAGGAAAACCTGTTCAGATGACGATTCCATTCTAGAGTCAAATGTGTTGCAACAATGGGGCACTTGATATAGTATCCTGTTGTTTGCTCATTCAAGGAATTAATGATGAAGTGCCCTAACTGGTAGCTCATTTCGGGGTTGAACCACTTTGACACGCTAAAGCTAAGAGGAAAAAATTATATTTTTCATTACACAATCGATAGGGCACTTTTTATCGTATCCTGTTATTTACAGGGCTATATTGAATATTCCGTATTTATCGCTTTGGGTTATCCTGTAGGTAATAGTAGATGGTAAGTAGATACATAAATAAATAAATATTGCTACAGACAGAGAAGGAAAATTATATTTATCATAATAGTCATAATTGTGTTTTATGGTACAAGGATAACGAATTGTTAATACCATAGAAATAGACATGGTATTTACACAATCAATAATAACAAAGAATCTGATTATCTGTACTGTACCATAGATATTCAATTAACAATACACCATAAATAACCTCTTCGCTATATACTTATTGTTTACTTAATGGAAATGTAATATATCCCCTGCATCATGCAAGAAAAAGGAATAGTTAATTATTGAACCCAATTCAAAAAATCATTACCCTTCCTTTTGGCTTCGCCGTAGTCGGGTAAAAATGGGGCAAGGGCAGGGAGATTGGTGGTGAAGGAAGGAAGGATTGAGGAGTGCTAACCTTTAGACTGGTATAACTGCCTCATAGGTCTAGTGGTTGCAAGTGCGACTGCTGAACATGAGGTCTTATGTTTGATTTCCAGGTCCGGATAAGTGTTATTGGGTTTTGGCTTCAGGGCTTTATGCCTCATCATCAGCCTATAATGTTCCCACTGCAGGGACTCAGGCCTCCTCTCTAGGAGAGGGATGGGCTATAATCCACCACGCGGGCCCAGTGCGGATTGGTAGATGTCGCATATCTTCGAATTTTTGGTTCTAAGACATGCCGGTTTCCTCACGATGTTTTCCTTCACCGTTTTGAGAGCAGTGGTGATGAAATAAATTACACAAAGTAATGCGCCTGCCTGGGTTCGAATTCGAACCCATGACCTATTGTTCGTAAGTCGGGGCCGACACCACTGGGCCACCGCTGCTCTCGATTCGCTTTATGCCTGATTGATGGCAATAGGCTCACCCCCTATAGCATGGGACTTAACATGACTGGCGAAACGTGGGGGCGTACTCATGGGAACCTAACCCAACCAATCAGTGCCCAAGATCCTCCTCAGTCTTCAAGGTGGACTTTGAACAGTTTCATCTGCGGAGAGAAGATGGTTTGAAATGTATTTACTAATATTGTTTCAATTTGTTTTCAGAGGGCATACTCGACAACTCTGGCGTTTTCCTCAAATACACGAAACAAAGGTAAATATGTGTGTTTTTAACTTAAATGGTGCTTGTAGCGCAGAAATCCTCCTAGTTTAAGCTTTTTTTTTTTTTTTTTGGTGGGTGGAAAATCATCGAATAACCCCCCCCGCTCTTGGGCAGAGCGAAGGGGAGTGTCAGACTTCTACTGACTAAAAACCAACCCATGTTCCCTCTTCTTCGCCCTTGTGTCGGAGCCGCGGTAACCTTTCGATATCCACAGCCTCCTAGTTTAAGCTGAGTTGCACATGCTTTGTATCTTACCACTAACTTATAAGTCTCATTTAAGATACATTACATGACACTGGATAAAGAATGTTGTTGAACCCTAAATAGGTACCTCATCATCATCACCTTTGTCTCATGTTACTTGGGGTCGGCGCAACATGCTATCTTCTTTTTCCTACCTTTCATTCCTCGCACAATCCATCCATCTTTCCTTTGGTCTTCTTCTCCATACATTATGACAATATAATGCGGTCTTTAGGTTTCAACAATCAAGTAAGTTTCATACTAGTTTAGTTCATCGCTATAAGTAAGCATTATGTAAATTAGTAGAACAACTAACAATGAGTGCCTAACACGCAAGAGTATCGTTTGAGGGTCAGGATTATACTTGTGATGATATAATTGACGCTTTCCGGTATTGTAGCACAATATTATCAGAAATTCTTTGTAGTTTTCATTGCCACCTCTATTTTCATAAAGTCTTCTGGTTGCTGTAAACAGATAACAACAAACATACTTACTGCCTTATGACAACAGTCAGTGACCTAAAAGTCTGATCCAGTTTTACCAAGAGTTTCGTGCTAGGATACTCAATATTAAATGGGTCGTTTCAAACAGTTAAAACACTGTATCGGAACTCAAAATAAATAGTAAATATTTTTTTTTTTTTTTCTTTATTAGTAAGAACCAAGTTCTTACTAGTTAATTGCAATCTAGCCTAAGAAGACTAATAAACAATTTAAATCTAACTTATTATGCTACGTTATAAATTATGTTAATGCTAAGAATAGTGTCCATAATTAGGTATGCACTTTTACACACGTTCGTAACACTTCCTTAGAGTCTGGTAAAATTGATAAAACACTTTGTTCATGTGTTATATAAATAGCACAACATTGTTACTATTATTGATTCACTTACACTACACTAATTCAAATGGTTTAGTTCTCTTTAGTCTACGCACTATGTCTGTGTTGTCTAACAGCTGGATTGCCTCAACATTCACGTGTCGATGGAGTCTGTGTTCGTGGGCTTCAGCAAATTTTTGTGTGATGGTGGTGACGAATTCCATGTCGAGGTCACGGTGGAGGTCATCGTTTCTTATGTACCAGGGTGCATTTACAGCAGCCCTGAGTACTTTATTTTGGAACTGTTGAATTATTTTGACGTTGGTTGGCTTAGTACAGCCCCAAAGTTGGATACCATACGTCCAAATTGGCATCAGAATATGCTTGTATATTATCAACTTATTATGTATTGATAAACAGGATTTCCTTCCCAGTAACCAATACAAACGTTTATAACGAATATCGAGTTCCTGTTTTTTCTTTTTGATATGGGCTTTCCAACGCAGCTTGGCGTCGAGAGTTATGCCAAGGTATTTGGCTGTATTAGCATAAGGTATTTGCATACCATTTATGTAGAGTGGGTGGTAGTCACTGTGTTTGTTTGTGAAGTTAATGTGAACTGATTTTGACTCATTCAGATTGATCTTCACAGCTAGTTGAACTTTCTCTACTGCTTCTCTGTGGCTTGATCCGGTGGCCATAATAGCAGTATCATCTGCAAAGGTCGCTATGGTGCTGTTTTCCAGCTCTGGGATGTCACAAGTGTATAACAAGTACAAAATTGGGCCAAGCACACTTCCTTGAGGCACCCCAGCTTTTATGGTTTTTAGCTCGGAATATGCGTCCTCTTGGCGTATTCTAAACATTATTTTAGTTAAATACGACTCTAGGATATCTACAAATTCTGGTAGCATGCGTCTGAGCTTAAATATGAGACCCTCATGCCAAACTTTGTCAAAAGCTTGCGCGACGTCTAAGAACACGGTAGCACAGACTTCTTTATTTTCTAGCGTTTTTTCAATAACATTAGTTATTCTATGTACCTGGTCTAACGTTGAGTGTTTTTCTCTGAAGCCAAACTGGTGATCTGGAACTAGGTTTTTATCTTCTATTACTGGTTTTATCCGTTTTAGTAACAGTTTTTCAAATAACTTTGATAGTACGGGCAACAGAGAAATGGGTCTGTATGATGATGCTTCGTGGGGAGGTTTCCCAGGCTTCGCAATCATAATGACTTCAGCAACCTTCCATGGCTCAGGTACATATTTTAAGATAAATGAAGCATTTATTAGTTTGGTCAGCTTTACTATGGCTTTGCGTGGGAGGCGTTTTAGAATTTCCCCTGTGATGAGGTCGTAACCGGGAGACTTTTTTGAGCTAATATTGTTTTGAATTTCTCTCATTACTTCCTTAGGAGTCACAAGCTTGATTCTTTGGTTTTGTGATAAATTTACACTCTCATGTATTTCTACAGAGCTTTCGTTGGGTTGAAAGGTTTCTTCTAAATGTTGAGCAAATCGGAACGCCTTTTGGTCATTGCTTATTGCCCATTTTCCGTTGCTATCTCTGATGGGCGGTATTTGTATAATCTGCCTTTTTAGATTTCTCGTTGCTTTCCAAAGTGAGTAATCCGTTGATTTGTCATTGGTAAGCTGAAGAAGGTTGGTATTCAGAGATTCATCCTCAAATTGTAGAATTTTTCTCTTTAGTCGTTTAGTTAGGTTATTTAGTGTTGTTTTATGACGCGGGAACCTTGTTTGCTGCCACAACTTCCTTTGTTTTCTTTTCTCTGATAGTAAATCCACAATTTCTTTAGGATAGATAAATCCCTTATATTTGCGTTTTAGCTGAGGTGTATTGCTCCACGCACATTGTTGAATATTAATAATAAATTTGTTTACTTCTGAGTCAAGCTGATCTTGCGTTTTTATCAGAGTTTTAAGGTCGATAATATTATCTAGATCAAGAGCAAAACTGTCCCAATCTGTGGACTTATTAACCAAGGTTAAGTGGCTTTCTTTTAATAGGATTTTTTGACTTAGCATTAGTATAATCGGAGAATGGTCAGAGTTCATAGTAAAACTTTCCTCCAAACTGATGTAATTGGTGGATATATTTTTGCAGATGAAAAAATCTATAAGATCCGGTATTTTCTGGTGGTCAGTGGGCCAGTATGTAGGTTTGCCTGTACTCATTACTTCACAATGTGTTTCTTTAACTGCACTTAAGAGCTGTCTTCCTTTAGTTGTAGTAAGTCTTGAACCCCAATGCGTATGCTTAGCATTAAAATCGCCGCCTAGGATAAATCGCTGGCCTAATAATTCAAAAAGATGTAAGTATCGCTCTTTTCTTATCATGTGCCTAGGAGGCGAGTATATGGCTGCAATGGACACTTGACAAAACTTAGTTTTAACAGATACTGCCACTGCTTGAATGTCTTCTTCTTCATATTTACACTGCACGTAGTGACTAATGTTTTCTTTAATTATAACCGCACTACCCCCCCTGGCAGAGTTGTTAGGGTGGAGGGAATTATATATCATGTATCCTCTAAATTTGATAAAAGATTGCTTTGTGAAATGCGTTTCGGAGATTAAACACACGTCTATATTTTCTGTATCTAGGACCGCCTGCAACTCATGCTGATGTTTGAGGAGTCCATTGGAGTTCCACGCCATTATTTTAAGTGTGTTATTCATTTTTGATTATTCAAGACAGCTGTTTTAGTTTTCGTTTTCGTTTTAGTTTTAGGATTCTAGCTTCTCTAATCTCTTATCAAATGAGGTAATGCACTTCAAGATCTGGTTAATCTTATCCTCTAAGTTCAGAGGTTGAGATCCTTGTTTTGCAGCTTGTGCGTAAGTACCAATGTTGGTTACTTGCATGGCTGGTTGTTTTGCAGTTGACTGGACACTTGCTTTCTGCGCCTGTTTACCAGGGTGTGTTATAGGAGGAAACTGTTGGGTATTAGGCACCGTAGGTTTCTTTTTTAAAACTTTATTTTTCATAATTTGCATCTGTTTGGCTACTTCACACCCTCTATAATTGGCAGGGTGAGGTAGGCCGCAGTGGATACATTTTGGTTTCTCTTGCGGAGATTTGGTACAATTGGCTGTAAGATGCTTGCCAGTGCATTTCACACACCTTGGCTCTTTTTGACAATATTTATGTGTATGCCCATAAGCTTGACATCTCTTGCATTGGGGAATGAGTGCTGGATTTTTGAGTGGATGTATTTCAATTTTACACCCTAATATGTACTTAATGCCGTAGATTTTGTTGACATCTTCATCGTTATAAAATGATAAAACGAACATGTTGAGTGGTTCTTTGGTCTTCCAGCTCAATTTACTATCTACCTTTTCTATTTTTAGGCCTTGGGTTGTTAAATCTTCCTTAATTCGATCTGGTTGGCAAGAAGAGTGTAGTTTCTTTACCACAACTCTAATTGGTCTAGCCTGCTTGTTTTCGTATGAATGCCAGTGGTAGTCTTTTTCAGACAAGAACCTGGCAATTACTCTATATGAGTCTTCTGATTTGGCGTTAACCTTCACACAATCCCCATTCATAATTTTTGCTGTAAATGATTCCACTGGTTGGCTTTCAATTAACTAATCGTAGAACGTTTGATAGTTCTTGATTCCGTCTATTATGATTGGCGGTGGTAAGGGCACTTTTTTGACCGAAGTCACTTTCTCATTTTTTTGATGATTGTCTTGCTGGGCGCTTCCGGGTTGTTGTTTTGGAGAGAGGGAGGTGTTAAGCTTCCTTTTCTTCCTGCTCTTGGCCCTAATCCACTCAGTCTCTTTAGCAAGGTCATCCTCGTCTGTACAGTATTCCACGTCGTTTTTTGTAGTCTGAGCAGGTTCTGCAGTCCCTTTTGTTTCTTTAATGCAGTTCAATTCTCCTTGAAGTGTCTGAACTTGTTCCTGCAGGGCATCAATTTGTACATTCAATTTACGTACCATGACTTGCAGGTTTTCTCTATCTGTTTTCTCTTGGAGATAACAGTCATATAACTGCCTTTCTAGGTCAGTTTTAATAGTAATAGACTTTTTTGTAGCCATTATTAAGTTGTAAGGCGAGTTTAACACCTATACAATAAGTTTATTTATTTATTTATTTATTTATTTCTCCATTTTACGACTATCTTTACAGTTACCTAATTCGATAGTGTACACAATAACAATATTAATTCATATTTTATAACAAATTACAAATTAAATGTTATTGTAAACACTTCATGATTTCCGCACTTGTAACTAGGTCATGACACTGACCCCGATATATTGACGTAGGTACGCCGCGACGCGACGTTGTTGTGATCCGTCAGCAGAAAACTCTCGCGAAAGAGCTCGCGCGCGCGATCGTACGTCCGTGCACTATACTAGGTAGACAACAACTGAGTAAATAAAATAACAAATAGTAAATATGATAAATATTCCGTTTTATTCTATACTAGCGACCCGCCCCGGCTTCGCACGGATGTAATGCTGATACTAAATACATATAAACCTTCCTCTTGAATCACTCTATCTATTTAAAAAAAACCGCATCAAAATCCGTTGCGTAGTTTTAAAGATTTATGCATACAAAGGGACATAGGGACAGAGAAAGCGACTTTGTTTTATAAGTAGTGTTTTTTTTTTTATTATTTATTTATGTACACACAAAATACAAAAAAAGGAAAATACATAAAAAGAAAAGAAGAGCACAAAGGTACTGCTTATTTCATAAGAAATCTCTTCCAGCAGACCTGCGAGAGGAAAGTTAAATCTATACTAATATTATAAAGCTGAAGAGTTTGTTTGTTTGTTTGTTTGTTTGAACGCGATAAACTCTGGAACTACTGGTTGGATTTGAAAAATTCTTTTTGTGTTGGATAGTTCATTTATCGAGGAAGGTTATAGGCTATATAACATCACGCTACTACCAATAGGAGCGGAGCATAAATGAGAAATGTTGCAAAAACGGGAAAAGAAAATTCCTTTCTGAGAGCTTCCGTTGCGTGCGCTGCGAAAACGGTTTAAGTTACGAGAATATCATGTATGAAGTAATTATTCGTCTTTAAAAGTTCTAAAAAAAAGTCCGCGACAGCATCTGTCTATCTTTTAAGATTGACTCACTGTAACCATTTTTTACTATTAAAATGTTAGGTTAAAAAGAATTATTTTTTGTGAAGCTTATTTAACCCATATGGTATTAATCTATATCTAAATAAATGTGTTCGTTAGAACGGAAATTTAATATAGAATATTTGTGCTCTTTACTCTATACAGTTTAAACAAATATCTTAGAAGATATCGCAATGTAAAAATACCCGCGCGGAAAAATAATTACGCGGGTTGCGTCGCAATGTATACTCCATTTACTATAGCATTAGACAGAAGTTAAAAAAGGCTCTTTTAGGTGCACACTTTGTAAATAAAATACAATAAACACTATTACGGTCAAGATTGAAGTGGAGTTAAATATAATCAATTTAATTAACAGCTATCACACTTAATTGTACTTATTTAACCTGTTTACCTTGCCAAAGTACAAGGCGTTCATTTAATATTATTTAATTTTTACATTAAATAATGTCGTGTCAATGTTTAAAATCTAAAAGAAGCAGGGATGGATGGTCCCGGGAACGTTTTGTCACTATAACTCAACCAAATTTAAAATATTACCTATTCTCTACAAAAGTTGTGACAGCACATGTTCTTTAATTTTGTCGGTTTATGATACCATCCTGCAGTTGTCAATTGTCAATGTCATACTGTTATTCACTTGTGGATACTTGTGAATGCTACGCCGTTTCTCGTTTTTGTTGTTGGATTTTCGTGGTTTAGTTGTTATTTGTTACTGTTTTTCTATTGTTATTGTTTTGTTATCGTTATTAGTGTTAGTTTTGTGTTGTTCGTACAAAGCGGTACGTTTTGTGTTGTACGCTATGGACACGGACGATCCCGGTGCAGGCCCGAGTGGCTTGCAAGCGCAACATGTACGCTCTGAGACTGCTGGTAACGCTGATCAGGGTGAACAGCGAAAAAAACGTGGCCCCAACATTGAACACGATGTTAAAATATTGTCTCCAAAGAAAAAGAGAACAAAACAAACACCGCTTCGTTCTGCAGAAAAAGCAACAATAATAAATATCTATAAAGATGTTATGGCGTCCAAACCCGAAGGTACCTCTGCTTATAAGACGCAGTCAATACTCAAAACTGCAGAAATTGCTGGTAAGGATCATACAATTATTACTATAAGAAATAAAATTAATGTACCTATTTGAAAGTAACATGCTTTGTGAGGTAATTATTGATCATTTTACAGGCATATCTCGTGCAACAGTCTATAATATACTCAAAGAGTACAATAAAGAAGACCGCCTGAAATCACCCCCACCTCGCCAACAGAAATACTCTAAATCTGACGATTATGACGATATGACATTAAGTGGAATACGAAGGAAAATTCATTCATTTTTCTTTGATAATGAGCTACCAACATTGGACAAGATTTTGGATGCCGTTAATAGCGATGAGTCTCTACCCGATTTTAAAAGAAGCACTTTATACAAGTTAATAAAGAATAAACTAAAATTTACTTATATTAAAAGAAGTAGAAAAAGTGCCCTAATCGACAAACACGAGATCGTAGTATGGAGGGTGAAATATCTCCTTGAAATTAAGAGATTAAGGAACGAAGGAAGAAAAATATATTATTTAGACGAGACTTGGCTAAATGAAGGTACAGTGCTGCTAATATTTATGAAGTCTGAAAGAAGGAGGTTTTACATTACTTGATATGCTATGTAAAACCTTCTTTATGCATAACAATACACTGAAGTATTTAGTTCAACATGAGTCAATGTAATATTGTATTTATCTATTACTTTATTTATACATACAGGACACACAAAAAGCAAGGTATGGCAAGACACTACTATTAAATCTTCAAAGGAAGCACACCGGGCAGGACTATCAACTGGTTTGAAGAACCCAACAGGAAAAGGAAGACGGCTTATCATTGGCCATATTGGTAAAACTTTTCTTTTATTTTTAATCTATCAACAATTGTCACATTACCAAATCAATAATAAAATAACCACTCCATTCTTGGTCACTGAAAACTGGTTAAGTCTTAATGCCTCCCCTCGGAAAAAGATGTTTATGTTTGGTTAAAATCTATTTCCAGCGATCAAGTAATCTACGCCACCGGTACACAATTATTGATTTGCTTTTATTTCATTTCACAGGATCAACGGAGGGGTTTTTAATGGATGGAGAATTGATATTTGAAGCCAAAAAGGGTGACGGAGACTACCATTCTGAAATGGATTCACACAATTTTGAAAAGTGGTTCAAAGTAATATTATCAAAAATCGAGAGTGGTGCAGTTATTGTCATGGATAATGCGCCATATCATTCAAGGAAAGTGGAGAAGGTGCCAACCACAGCCACACGTAAGGCAGATATTCAGGAGTGGCTGAAAAATAAAAATATTCCTTTTGAAGAAAAAGACCTTAGGGCGACTTTATTAGAAAAAGTGAAACAAATAAAACATTTGTACCAAAAGTTTGCTGTAGATGAGATGGCTAAAGAAAAAGATGTATTAGTATTGCGCTTACCACCTTACCACTGCGAGCTCAACCCAATAGAATTAATATGGGCTCAAATGAAGGGGTAGCACAAAAGAACAAAAGTTTTAAATTGCAAGAAGTGAAGCAGTTGCTCCCTGAAGCACTAATAAATATAACTGCGGAGAAATGGCAATCTTGCGTTGCTCATACAATTAAAGAAGAGGAAAGGTTTTGCCAACTTGATGGTATCATGGATGATGTTGTAGAAAGATTTATCATTCACGTTGGTGAAAGTTCTTCATCATCATCATCATCAGAGGATGATGAATAATAAGGATTTATGAGAAAAGGGAGAGGAAGGTGGAGGGAGAGGGTGTATCGGTGTGTGATGTGGAAATAAATGATAAGAGCGTGGAACAAGTAAGTGAGTTTGTATATTTGGGCAGTATGTTTACAAGAGATAGAAAGATTGATGCAGATGTGGAAAGGAGAGTAAATGCGGGAAATAAAGTAAATAGTGCTATGCATGCGGTAGTGTGCAACCAGTTGATGTTAAAATAGGCTCGGATGGCTGTTCACAATGGTGTGCTGGTGCTATACACTTACGTATGGCAGTGAATGTTGGGTGTGACAAACTAAGCATGAAAGTAGGATTAATGCTGCGGAAAAGCGTTCATTGCGAAGCATGTGTGGTGTAACTCTGAGTGATAAATTGAAGAATGAGGTTATACGAGAATGTTGCGGTTTAAAAGAAGTATCTATCATCTCCATTATATCATTAAGGTGGTAAAACTTTTCTCTTAATTAATAGCAATAAATCTCATCTCACACTTCTATCTTTGGAAAATTTCATGCCGTTCTCCTCCATAGAGATCTATGCTAGGGAATGGGCAACTACAATACTTTCACAGGTTATAATGCCCTATGACTGTAGCTTTGTTTTATGTTGTTTTTCTGACATTCAAAAGTGCCTGTAATGGTTTATTGAAATAAATTTTAATGCTTTGAGTTTGATTTTGTACCTATCCAAGCATCGTGACGAGTAGAATAGATATTATTCTATGCCATACATTGTTACTTACCATAAAATCACATACTTACATGTATTATTAAAATTGTTCGAACTTTACTTGAAAATAAAAGGTTTTGTACTCCTGCTTCTGCGAGCCTCTTTTATCTAATGTTATAATAAATGGAGTATAGGTACGGGGGATTCTGGCTGGCCTCCGGGAAATTCAAATTCAAAATATTTACTGCATCATAATGTTTACAAGTACAGAGTGTTATAGTATATTTAACAGTAAGAGATAGATTTTATAGTAATTCACACTTTAACCTTTAACTATGGACGTGCGGTCTCACAGGCCGCTTGCAGTTTGTGATTCTCGTGTCCACCTGCTTCCACGTACCCCACGCATATCAGTCGCTCAGTAGCTTCGGTTTTTGTGGCAAAATGATCGTTGAGAGTGAAGATTACGTCGCCGGCTGACTGTTGCTTGAGTAATTACGCTTTATATTTTGAGTGCGGTCTGTGAGACCGCACGTCCACGTTTGTGTTATAAATTGTCGCTGACGGTGATTTTGTTTGTTTGAGATTTTGTATACCATAATGTCAAAAATGATCAACCAACTACTGCAGACGAACGAACATCGAGTTCGTCGAGTCGAACCACCACTAAAATCGCAATATTTTACTGGTTGTCGAGTGATGAAATGATCTTTCTTTTGAAGGACGAGTTTCAACGATTGCTTTTAGAATCAGATCAGTGTGACAGCGATGGGGGTGTTGATGATTGTTTTTTTATGAAGCTGACATTGAAGAAAACCTATAAAACGTAAATTACCGTAAGAAAGGAAAACTTAAAAAAAAACTAATAAATATGCTCTAAGCCAAAGACTGCCAGTAAATATGACCCAGTTAGGCCCTTGTCATAATTTTTATGTTTAGGTTTGAGAAGATTATGATGAGTTTTTTATGTTCTTTGTTCTTTATATTTTATTGTAAAAGAAGTTAAACTAACTAAAATAGTAATTTTCCTGTGGTAATATACCTATAAAGTGATCTCAAGATAAAAAGTCTGAAAAGTGCCTTTGATTATTATATCGTTAGATTTAGTTTAAAGTAAATACATTTTACATAAAAATTACATCTTTTATTTACATTTAGTAACTGTTCTAAAGGATAAAAACCAAAAATAATACAATACATACTCATCAATATAGAAACCAGCCCGTAAAGATAGCGGTCTGTGAGGCCGCACGTCCATAGTAGTGTAACAAAAATGGAACGTCCATAGTTAAAGGTTAATATAATCTAAGCTAATCTAAACTATTGTAATAAAGAGGAAAGATAAGATTTTTTGTTTGTTACGATTTAGCTTAATTAATGTCGGATAGTCGATATATCGAGAAAGGTTATAGCTATATTTATGTGACGCAGACGAAGTTGCGTGGGTCAGCTAGTTAGAAATATAGACGAAGGTAGAAGATTATTGATGTACTTTATTGTAATTTTCCAGGATGCCCCGTCAAGCCGGAGTGATTCTGCTAGGAACCAGCGGCGTTATCCCACCTCACCACGTTGAACACATGGAGACGGCTTGCACCCTCAACGAGTATAAAGTCATCCATCCCTTCGCGTTCCGTACTCATACCCATTCATTAGGTAAGTAGTTTTAAATCGAGACATTTTTCATCATTTTCGATGTCGTGTGACGTTGCCCGACTTTTTACATTTGTTTACTAAGTCCTCTGAGGGGGTTAACGTTGACACACTGAGATTTCGGGCTGTTGTCTAGAATTCGTGTCATGAGGAAAGCATAGATAACTATTAGCGAAAATAAATTGTAATACATAGCATCTTCTTTTCGCCTTCCCCTTGCAACTTTCATTAATTTTTTTCCTTGTTGCTTTTGACTCACGCGACCCCGTCTCACTGTGTCAGGACATCTGCAGTTTCCTGCTATTTTGGCCCACAGTTTGTCCGGCCGGCAGCAAGTCCTGCTTAGTCCCATTTAGCCTCACACACACACATACACACCACATAAACGCACACAATATGCACGCACACAAACACATATACCACTCACACACATGGCAGCACTAGTTACTTATCTGATTGTTTTTTTTTAGTTTCCTTTATTATTATTATGTTTTTCTCTCTCTTTAAAAAAAAATAATTCTATCAGACATAAGGTATTGTCACTTGAATAGGGGAAGACACTAACACCTGCAACACAGTTTTTACTAGCGCAGCTGTTAGGGAATTCAATATTGTAATTGTAACTTATGTCAATAAAGAAATTTATGTTATACTACACCTGCTTGGAAAGTACCTTGATACTTTATACGGTAGAAAGTACGTCATTGCATATCGAACAAATATGCGGGGAGAAAACGCATCTGAGCGGGAGAGAACGGATTTTCATACACTTTTCTCTCCCGCTCAGATTCACTAACTGCAACAATTTCAATATTAATTTCAATTAGTAAAGATTTAGTTTTTTATTTTCCTCGTAGGTGTAGTATAAATAAAGCACTATGCATATATATACTACTATACATATACTCGAGAGAAAGTGCGATTCCCGATTTTTTTTTTACTTTTTTTTTTTACTTTCCAAGCAGGTGTAGTATAAAGCACTATGTATCACTCGAGAGAAAGTGCGATTCCCGATCTCGGGTGTTTTAAAGCCCTCGCCTATGGCTCCGGGCTTTAAACGACACCCTCGACGGTAATCGGTCACTTTCTCCTCTCGGTGAACAATGTACTAATTATTATTCAAGTAGTGCAGCCATTTGAGCCACGTCAGCAATTTTGTTTTATAGCGCAATATTCAGTTTCGAACAAAATCCCTTAATTGAACACCTAGTATACTGTGCTCCATTGCCTTCGCAAATCACTCATTTAAATACCAAACTTGCAGGTAAACTAGTAACCGGTTACGTAGTCCGTCAAGCTGAACAAGGCGACGTATGGACTCTGCTCGGCAAGAAGAACCCGCAGCTACCACAGATGTTCTATCCCGTGTCGAACACCATGCCTATTGAGAAGGACGATGTTTTGGCGGCGCGGTGCATCATGAATAACACTAATGATCATCCTGTGAAGATTGGGTACGTATTTATTGCTTGTATATTAATTAGGATCTGCCTAATCCTTTACCGCCTTATTAATACAAATAGTTAAACCTGGTTTAACTTACGCTTGGTTTATCTCGCATGCCGTCACTTTCTTTTGAATATTTTTGAAGTGAGACGGCATGCGAGATAAACCAAACGTAAGTTAAACCAGGTTTAACTATTTTTATTAATAAGGCGGCTAGGGTTTACAGGCGTAATTTTATGTTATTTTCTTTTTGGACTGCCTCGTTTTAGTCGTCGCAAGCGTGACTGCTGAGTTTTAGGACCTGGGCGAAGTGTTATTGGTTTTTTACACTAGGAATTACTCAGAAGCAGCCACGGAGACTGGATTTGTGCCCAGTTGATGGGGATAGGCTAGCCCTTTGCTACATAGGACTGAAATAGCCACATAGGCTGAATCAATACCACCGGGCACAGATTCAGACTGGGTATGGCAATAGACTCGCTCCCTATTACATGGGATTTTAATAGAACTGGCCGAATCTGGGTAAAACTGCAGAACCCTTTGAAAATAGCAATTTTTATCGTTACCCCACACTAGGAATTCCTCCTGCATTGTGGGCGCGTTTACAAACATTTAAACTCACATACACTTATGTTATGTGCAAACAATACCAAAATAATACAAAAAAAAAATAGATTTGTAGCACTTCCTCCTTTTTTGAGTTGGTTAAAAAAGGAGTAAATGGTAGCGTACGGGGGACACAGTGAAGAATGAAGGGAAAAAACATTTGGGGGTAATGAGGAACAGGGTGTAAAGTTCCTCATCCCCCATTGAAGAGGGAGGATCCTCCTCGCGGACGGGTGTTGTGTCCGGCGGGCTAACTGCCCGACATATGTAAGTCGGGAACTCCTATATAGGCTTATGTCGCGGATAATGTTGATAGCGCGATGTAGGAATTTCTGTCGATCGTTGTTAGTACGCAGGTGTTGCGATAGATGTCGCTAGTCGCCACAAACATATTACGTCGACCCTGAGTATTAAGGGACAAGGGCAGAAAATGATGATGAAGTTAATAATTAAATCCATATTCTAACAAAACTTTTCTCCAAAATTACAGGGCAACAAACAAAGACGAAATGTGCAACTTCTACCTAATGTACTGGGTAGAGAACGACACCCCATTGGACCAGAAGTACTGTTTCTCAGCCGGCCCCCCCTACTACTACTGGAACAGAGCTCGGGAAAACCTCGTCAACATTCCACCACGCGAAATTTGAACTCCATTGACGGATTATTACGAAGATTGGATCAAAAGACACTTGAAATACGGTAATGGATAATGAGATTAGAAATTCTGTCCTTAATAGTTTTGGTGTTTAATTTTAGGTTCTATTACTTGAGTATTGTAGCGTTTATGTAGCAAACTAAAAGAAAACTTATTGTTAACAGTTTTATGATCATCGTGATTTTCTCAATCGTTGAATATCCAAAGTTAAATAACTATTTTAATTTTGACCAATCAATAATTATTAAAAGATTAACAAGTTTCTCATGTGATGTAAATTAATGATAAATGACATTTACTTATGTTGTAATCCTTTTTTTATAAGCTCAAAATATTGAGGCAGCTATAAAAATATTTATTTAAAATGTCCATTGATTTTCACCCTTTCCAGTCTTTTTTTTTTTTGTAAAAATGAAACATTCATTTTATAAACAAGTAAGTGATCGAATTTAGTTTATTTATTTCTCACTGTTTTTTTTCTGTCGTAGGATAAAACTAAATTATGTTGTAATTAAAAGATCTGAAATTAAAACGAATACATTCCATGTTCAAGACTAATTTTAAACATTATTTACACTGATTTTAGGTTTATTTTTAATAATTATATCTTTTAACAGTTAAGTTAGAAAACTGAGACTCGATCTGAGGAGATGATCTTTGATAAAAAAAAATATTAGAATAGCTCAAATTATAACTATAATAAATCTCTTAAAAAATGTTTTAATTGCTGGAAAGGGTCTATTTTAAAACTTTAATTAGGAATATTTTACCAACAATATTGATGTTATCCAAACTTAACTTATATTTTTAGTTAATTTAGGTAAAACATAATTATACAATTACATTTATGTATTTTAAAAGATCTGGGTGTCTAATATTAGAATAAGAAATATATATATTTACCTATTACTAAAATATCTATACTTCTAGTCACAATCAGTATGAAAGACTTGAATTCTATCGTAATATTTAAGATCTTTATAGAAATTATCTATATTTCTACAAAACTGATAACTTAAGCACGAATACAGGTCTTAGTTATTTTTTAGCAAAATTATTACTTCAAAAAATATTATTTGGTGTTGCAACTTTAAGTATTATATTTGTTGGCAACATTGCACATTGGCTTACTTTTCTAATTGGCTGACTCGTTTGATTTTATTTGCATCCCAGTTTCTGGATATTGCCCAATTCATGACATAAGGAACTCCCTCTGTTACATTGGAATAGGGATGTTTACTAACTAAAAAAAAATATGATCCTAATTAGTCCGTCTGTTAGATTATCGAAAAATATTGGATAAGTGCGTATTTTTGTTTTATCAAATCAATAAAAATTGACGAAGATAAAACGCGTCAAAGATTTGAGTGGGAGGTTGTGACGTCACTGCTCGCTAAGAAATGTCATACTAATGTCTTAGAATATGACGTCACACGAGTTTTCAAAGCACTGTATAGTCTTCATTGTTTGTTTACGTGAAATAAGAAAAATACGTGTCCAATATTTCTTTGAAATTTATCTGACGGACTAATTAGATTTTTTTAGTTAACATACCTATTTAACTGAACTGTCGATCTGCCTTACCTTTCGGTGATGAACGGCTTGATGTTTTGTACGCTTTCATCATCATCATCAGCCTATAATGTTCCCACTGCAGGGACTCAGGCCTCCTATCTAGGAGACGCTGAACTCTGTACGCTTTAACAGTGATTATTCAAAGTATTTCAAATTAAGCTATTTTACATCCATTCAACTTTTAATTTTACAGAAAGTTGCCAAACAAAAAAAAAAAACAGATAAAATTAGGTAAGTATATTTTATGCAAAAAATCTCTGTCTTTATAATATTTATTGTAAATAGTAAGACCTACAGTATTCCTAAGTATAATCTACTGAATACTAAATAAAATAATATTGATGTTGATATATTATAACAAACGATTTTGGCTTTGAATAAAGGACTTCTGAATGATTGCATGCAGTTGATATCAATTTTAAACATCGACATTTAGAGGAGATATGCAATTGCGACGAGTATTATCCAGTAACTTTATTATGGAGGCGTCCATAAATTACGTGAGGTGTTTTAGGGGGGGAGGGGGTCGAGTAAAATCTCATCTAATCTTACGTTGGAGAGAGGGGGGGGGGGGGGTCTCGGCAAATATCACGATTTTTTTTATTAAAAAAAAAATCATACTATTTTGGTCCATTTACCTAATCCAGATTGTACATGCTTTATTACACTTATAAATTAAACTCTCAGCAATATTTATTTAGTCTTAACTAGTCATAAATAAAAGCACGTAGCAATTTTTTTTCTTTTTATAATAACAATCCAACGCGTTTACGTAAGAAACCCATTTTTTTAAAAATCTCACGTGAGATTGGGGGATAGGGGAGGGGATTGAATAAAATCTCACGACATCTCACCAGGGGGGAAAGAGGGACAGAAAATTAAAAAAAAACACCTCACGTAATTTATTATAATTTTACCAGTAAAAGTTAAAGCCAAGTTAAGGACCACTAAATACCTGTAACGTATATCAAATATCTGCAAAGGATTATCGGGACCAACTACCTAACATGCTTTCTGAGACACGAAATAATGAATAATGAATGGTCACCCATCTACCGACCAACTCTGCCAAGTATAATTACTAACTAAGCTTCGATGTAACCTCTCGGCTCTTATTATTTAGCCAAGAGTTCAAAAATACACTTTCTCTGGCTACCCCGAAAGTTCAATTTGCGCTACTATTGTCATTCTAAACCCAACATACTTCGTGGATTAATAAAGTTGACATTTGTTTGAGTGGGAATTACATCAATTTGAATAAAAATGGCGCCTATTCTTGAGTAAGCTGGACAACTGGACAGTCTTGCAGTTGCCATCTAAGTCTTAAAAACACAACAATAACATTGAATATCAACTGCATGCAGTCGACTTTGTAAATATCATAGTTTTAGTGTTACTTAAATTATAATGAAACTCACTTGTTCAGGTGCTTTTGTAAGTGTTTTGTTTAACAAAAGTCTCTGAATGACTATTATTTGTCTATTAATTAATTATTATTATTTTTTGACTATTATTATTATTCAAGGAGTGTCTCGTTTGAGTTTGAAACATAACTGGGGAGATTGGTGCACTAGTTAGATACACCTCTGCATAACCCTTCGGGGATTACATGGCGTGATGTTATTTTATGTATTATTTTTGGTGAAAAAATCAGTTTTTATGTTCTTTTGTACTTATTTTAATCTCGCACTGTTGCGTCGCACGTTTGAATTATTTTTGCACATTTTGTCTCAACAGCATATTTTTTAATAAGTAATATAAATAATTTGACATTTATTTTTATATTTTTCCACTTTTATGACGAATTTAATATTCAACTATACAATGTATTTTTATTATATTTTTGTAAGTTACATCTATGACGGTTATTTTTTATTTGAAATATCAAATATCTTTTGATAATCTTTGAGAATGTTAGGCTTTTAAGTATATAATGAATACATATTATACATAGACTGTGAATGAAGATTAAAAGGGCTTTGGGATAAACCTGGAGCACAAAAAAAATGTGGTGGATATCATAATAAAATTTTAATCATACAATTATATATTAAATTAATTGTAGTAACTTCAAAAGGTACGCATTTAATCAGATTTTCCGTTATTCAAAAAGTGCCTCCCAAAAATTTATCAGCCATAATTTTTTCATTTTTGCCTTTTATTTAGCAGATTTCTTTGCACAAAATTCGGTAGAAAATTATAAGTAGTTATAATTGTTTTCTAGTAGATGTAAGTATATTATTTATTTATAATAATGAGAATTATTGTCGTTTTAATATTGTGTTCTTATTGTTTTTCTTAGCGTTGTACCTAAACTCCTGATTGTCAAAGTTTTCTTCGCTTTGAAGGGCATTTTAAAATGACTGTTTTAAACATTCCAATATTAAAAATATCAGAGGAAAAATGGATTTTAGCGAAGATGAAATATCGGGAAAAAGATGATTTTAACGAATTTTCTCAGTTAAAAAATGCTCTTTAAAGCAAAACATTATTAGTATTGATGTACGTGTTAAACACGATGGTCCCGTTTAAATGTAAGTAGTTATTCTATTAGAATATTTATTAATATTAAATGTTTAAACCATATCTCTGTGTTATGTATGCTGCAAGCGTTTATCGTTAAGATTGGGGGGAAAATGTACGATTTTGAGGTTAGAATAGAATGTTTTTCTTAAATTTTTTATTGATTTGCCAACGGTGAGCGTGAGACGTATCAAAAAGTTACCAACGTAAGTATAAACGTACATTTTGTTTCAATCTTAGCAACTCTAATAAGAAACTGCACGCAACGAACACATACATTGACGGGTCTGCGGTGCCTAGCCTTTTCCTATGCTAGGGTCGGCTTCCAGTCTAACCGGATGCAGCTGAATACCAGTATTTTACCTGGAGCGACTGCCTATCTGACCTCCACAACCCAGTTATTACTGGATAATACGACACCCTTGTTGGTCTAGTGGTTAGTGACCCTAACTGCTATGCCGGAGGTCGTGGGTTCGATTCCCACCCAGGACAAATGTTTGTGTGATGAGCACGATCATTTGTTCTGTGTCTGGGTGTAATTTATCTATAATATGTATGTATTTAGAAATATATAAGTATGTTTATCAGTTGTCTAGTACCCATAACACAAGCTCTGCTTAGCTTGGGACTAGATGGCGTTGTGTGATAGTTGTGGAATATTATTATTATTATTATTACCCTTTGGTAAGACTGGTTGAAAGACTTTCAGGTCACTTAAGTACTACCTGTAACGACTGCCCAAGATCTATATAAAATGGCAGCCGAGACCAACAGCTTAACGTGCTTTCCGAGGCATGGAGGAAACTTGGTATGCAATGGGTCATCCACAGACTAACCTAGGCAAGCCTAAAGATCGACCCGAGTGGCGGTTATTACTGTCAATGAAAATTTGTTGCGTGCTTTTTCCAAAACTATTATATAGTGGGCCTATTACGTGTCTATTGAAATTAAATTTTAACTCCAGTATTGTATTTATATCTGTGTAGACACGGCTTAAGCCTGAATCGATGTGCCCTGGATTCCTATGTGTAAACCTCAATGTGGTATATAACTTATTGGACAAGTGCAAATAAAAACTATTATATTTTAAGGTTTACTGTTTTATTTTTTACTTGTCTTAACGGATTATAACAGTATAGGTTAGTTGACAAAAATAATCGAATAAGTCCCTCAGATAGCTTTCCAAAAAATATTGGACGCATGTTTTTACTTTTTCACGTACTTAATCAAAAAAAATAAGACGATACAGTGCTTCGAAAAAACGTGTGACGTCACAATCCATTTTTTTTACCAGAACCTAACGTCACAAGTACTCACAAGCACCCTCTCATAATTTGATAAAACAAAAAACGCGTAAGTATCCAATATTTTTTTCGAAAATCTAACAGATGGACTGAACAGAATCATATTTTTTTAGTCAGGACAGGAAACATCCCCATTGCATGTGGCTGAGATGAGAATGCTAAGGGGGATGTGTAACGCAAATGGATAAAATAAGGAATGAGTACCTACATAAGAGGAAGTCTGAAAGTGGCGCCGGTGAATGAAAAGTTGTGTGGTATGGACATGACAGTGATGCGAGGAAATAAGGAGAATGTCGAGTATGAATTATTAGATAGCTATATAAGAGTTGAGGAAGACCAAAGAAACCATGGATGGACTGTGTGAAGGATGATGTGGCTAGAAAGGAGGTGACTGCTGAGATGACGAGAAATAGAGAACTAGGGAAGAAGAAGACATGTTGCGCCGACCTCAAATAGATTGGGATAAGTGCAGGAGAATGATAATAATAATAATAATATTCCACAACTATCACACAACGCCATCTAGTCCCAAGCTAAGCAGAGCTTGTGTTATGGGTACTAGACAACTGATAAACATACTTATATATTTCTAAATACATACATATTATAGATAAATGATGATGACGGAGTATGATGTTCAGTAACTAGTGGAGGTCAGATAGGCAGTCGCTCCATGTAAAATACTGGTACCTATTTAGCTGCTGAATGCTGTTAGTTGAGAAGAGGCTACGGAGATAACCTTTCCCGGGGATAATTTGTAATCTATATATTATTGTAGTGGTCGCAAGTGAGACGGCTGAGCATGAAGATGGGATCGATTCCCGGGTCGAGCAAATTGTTATTTAGTTTTTGCATCAGGAATATCTCAGTAGCAGCCACGGAGTCGATGGCAATAGGCTTACCTTTTTTTTTTTTTTGGTGGCTGAAATATCATCAAATGACCCCCCTCCCCCCCCCCCGCTCTTGGGCAGAGCGAAGGGGAGTGTCAGACTTCTACTGACTAAAAACCGAACCCATGTTCCTTCTTTGCCCTTGCGCCGAGGCCACGTCATCTAGTACAAAAATCCGCGGCCAATAGGCTTACCCTTAATTACAAATTGACATATTAGGTACACCTCTGCCTACCCCTTAAGGGGTTATACCGGCGTAACGTTATGTTAGATATAACATCAACCTTACTTGATGTCTTCTGTTTACCTTCCATTTGCATTCTAACCGCTCGCTTCCCGATTGCGAGACTCATGTTTCTCTTTTAGAGGGTAGGAAGTCATCAAATGATCACTCCTCCCGCTTTGGGCGGGCGAAGGAAGTGTCAGACTTCTACTGACTAAAAACCACCCATATGTTCCTTCTTAGCCCTTTGTGTCCGGGGATGCGGTATCTCTTTCAAACAATCTTTATCTATGTGAACTGATTACGATGCTAGTCACCATTTTGACAGTAGTGTTCATTAATAAATTGTTTTCGGAGACTACGCATGCTTGCGGTGATTGGTTAGCATAGCACGAGATGGAATATCGCATGGTGGTACCACATTACAACAAGTTGTCATCATCAAGTGATGATCAAGTGGTGTACCTATGTGCGTGTGGTGTGAGGGCCCGTTTGTTAAAACTCAGTGAAAATGTGCTTAGGATTTATTGTACATTCCCCAACAATAATTGTGGAAGTATATATAGACATTTTCTGTAGTGTACCTACATAGTTTTTCAGGTACAGGTGCAGGGCCTTCAATCCTCTACGTGAGAACTGAGGGCCCAACTTTACAGTCAATAACTCGCATAATTATGACTTTAACAAAATCTGATTCCAACTTCCACAATTATTGGGGAATGTAATAATAGTCCTCCTGACCGTTTTTCGGCCACGGCGGCCAGTCTCAGCGGAGATTAGATGTACACTAAATCCTAAGCACATTTTCACAGAGTTTTAACAAACGCACACCACACGCACATAACTAAGTATGATAGAGTCGGCTTCCAGTCCAGTGTAACCGGATGCAGCTGAATACCTGTATTTTACGTGGAGCGACTGCTTATCTGACCTCCACACTCCACAGCCCAGTTAGTGTAAGTATATTACAATAAGTATATAAAGGTAAGACTGACTTTTTGCACCTCGTGTATCTAACTGCTCCTATGCAGTATAAAGTCCTGCAGTTTATCATTAGCTTATAATTTTCCCACTGCAGGGACTCAAGCCTCCTGTCTAGGAGAGGGATGGGCTTCAATCATCACGCGTGCCCAGTCCGTGTTGGTAGATGTCCCATAATTATCTTCGATTTTTTTTGGTTCTACGCCAGTTTCCTCACGATGTTTGTGTGTTGTCCTGCAGTTGCGTGTACTAAAATGGTAATTAGGTAGGTATTTAGGAAAAAATCAGGCGACGACACGATAAAAAACTAATGTAACACAGCGCCAATAGAGGGCGCTATCAGGTTGATAACAAATGTCGAGTGCCATTATTGAACCTGAAGTTTCTCCATTGATTAATTAATCTATTATGACACTTGGTATTGTAGTCCGTAGACAGCACAGTCACAGCATAGTTATGATACACAGCTATGGTCTGTAAGATTTACAAGAGGGGGCCACGGTCATTTCTTTGAGGTTTTATTTGACCCAGGTAGGCAAGGGGTGGGGGCGATAATGAGCACAAAATAGGAACTCACATCCGTTCCTCCTACTTTATAATTAGGTATAATCCGAGGAGGTTCGTTTTACACTTGACTTAATATTGTCGGACCGGATGCCCTTCATTTCTAGTAATGTTTCTTGACGTCAATCAGAACACCTACCACATCCTGTCTTAGTAGTTACACTTTAGTAAGTACAGGAAATCCGGCCGGTCTGGAGGAAAATTATTTAATTTTCACCGTCGCCATCGTAGGAGCTACAAGTGTATTGCAACAATGAAGAAATCGACAGAAGACTAATAATGTAGCCGTAAGTATCAAAATTGTCATATAGCTAAGGTCCTGTACATTAGCTGGGGCATATGATAGACGAGAAGCTTTTAGCTACCTATTTAAGTAGTGAACCAACTGCTCGGGTCGATCTACTTAGAGCGATCTACGGTGGGTTCAAAAGTCGCGGTATTAGTCAATGGGTGACCACCCGGTCACCCATTGACATACCGCGACTTTTGACAAGTCTTACCAAGGGCTGTCGTATTACCGACGTCTTATAGGCAGTGGCTACATGAAAAATATACAGTCAGCTGCATCCGTCCAACATAGTTGAGAAAAGGCAAGATGAAGGAAGATGCTAGGTTAATGTTCGTGCTCACGTGACAAGTGCTACATTGTAAACCAACCCTACCGTTCACTTAAGTGGTTGATGGGCACAAGCCGCAGTTCGACCGCATCTATTTTTTTGTGTAATAATTTAAGTATGGAGCGTGGCAAATTGGTTTGGAAATTATGTTTGATTAATCTGACAAAATAAAAAACCAGCAGACTATGAGCTGGTTTTTTATTTTGTCAGCATTGGGAAATAGGCTAAGAAAAATGTAAAAAACTGCCTAACCTTGTACGTTTTTATGCCGCCCACTTTATTTGCCGTCAAGAAATTTAAGACGATGACAATAGCTATTGACTTCTGATGTTTCAGTATTTTTGGACACGCCCACAATTTTTCCGATACCCTAGCGCCATACTACCAAGTAAGAAACAAATAGTCCAGGATCCGCGGTCCATTTTTGCACTTGATTACTATCAAGCTAATTTTGATGAGACGGCGAGACGCCCAACAATTTCCTGCACGAAACTCTCGAATTCTCGATTGTGGTAAGTAATAGGGGTAGCAGGGATAAAATATGTTGGTTTGATGATTCTCAAAAGTGTTAAGTACAAACACTTTTGAGAATCATCAGCTGGGTTTTTTTGTTAAATATGATGATAATTATCTAAATTATTTGAAAAAATATTTGTCCTACAAAATGTATGGTTTGATCAAAGAGTCCCCTTCCTTCCTTCCAATATGAATCGATAACGAAGTCATTAAAAATTATTACTTACTAACTGGGTTTTGGGGATTGGATATTTTCTATTAAACCCACTCTTTACAAGTTGCCTACAAGATTCTAAAAATTATATTAAGTGTTTGGCACTTACTCCACGCACCATCAATACTCCTGTACATCATAAACAACAGGCTAATACACTTTCTGGAGCCACAAATTCCAGAAGAGCAAGCAGGTTTTGTTAAAGGCAAAGACACGCGGGAACAAATCCTGAACGTTCGCCAAATTATAGAGAAAAGCCGGGAATTTAACAGCCCTGTATTGATATGTTTCATAGATTATACCAAAGCATTTGATTGCGTGGAGTGGGGCAAGCTGTGGGGGGTTCTTAAAGACATGGGAACGCCTCAACATCTTATTGAGATAGTCCGATGCCTCTACCTACACATCAACAACCGCTCTTTCGTCAAAATAGACACCGACTGTTCAAATGCGTTAGGCAGGGATGCATCCTCTCACCTCTGCTCTTCAATATGTATGAAGAGTAATATCATTCAAGACTCTTTAGGGCTGGGACAAGGGGTTTACTGTTGGTGGAAAGTGGATTTCCAATCTGAGGTACCTATAGATGGTAGATCGAACTTCGACAAAGAGGTCGCTTAAAGAATCCAACTCGGATGGGCAGCGTTCGGGAAACTACGCGACATCTTTTCATCCAAAATTCCGCAGTGTCTCAAGACGAGGGTGTATAACCAGTGTGTGTTGCCAGTGATGACTTATGGCACAGAGACATGGTCCTTAACTGCTGGCCTCTTAGAGAAGCTCAGAGTCACGCAACGAGCCATGGAGAGAGCTATGCTCGGAGTTTCTTTGTGCGACAAAATCCGGAATGAGGAAATTCGCCGAAGAACCAGGGTCACCGACATAGCTCGCAGAATATGCAAGTTGAAGTGGCAATGGGCAGGCCACATCGCTCTAAGAACAGACAACCGATGGGGAAGAAAGGTTCTCGAGTGGCGACCACGAACCGGAAGACGCAGCGTTGGTAGGCCTCCCACCAGGTGGACCGACGACATCGTGAGAGTCGCGGGCAACCGGTGGATGCAAACAGCAGGCTGCCGTTCTTTATGGCGTTCTATGGGGGAGGCCTTTGTCCAGCAGTGGACGTCTAATGGCTGAAGATGATGATGATGAAGTGAAGATTGTGATTATTAAAAACTAACGTTTCCTTCAATAAATTAACAGTAAAAGTAACTGTTAATAAGAAATCATTCAGATAGGTATTTGTTGAATTTTGTTATTTTAAAGAGAGGTTTTGTTTAGGTTACTTTATCTATACTTATATCGCTGTTGCAGGGACAAAGTGCTTTATTGTTTAAGCCTAATGTTAATTGTATTTCTTAATAAAAAAATATCATTGTAATTTTGCGTTTTCTTTATTCATAGAGGAAAATACTTACAATGTTAATTGTTGCCCCTTTTGTTAATACTTACCTCAGAACCGTTAATTGTAGCCCCGATCGCGGGGTAAGTATTAATTTCTGACTTTTCTGAGTAAAATCGACTTTTTTTAAAAGGTACCAATTTATTGTCAAATTAAAACCAACGATATGGTTAATGAATAGTTTGGACATCATTTGACACAAAAATCATTTCAAAATGTTAAGGCGTTTTGAAGCTACAACTGAAAATATAAATTTTGTTAAGTCGCGCCCCGGTCTCCCCTACCTAGGTACAATTTTACTAACTTAACTTAATGGTGTGATGTAGTCACCAACAACAATAAATTCTTAATTTCTTTTTTCCGTCTATTTTCTTCCAAAACAAGACTTTCAGTGAAACTTTGGCAGTTTCCTAATTGCTTTCAGATTTGTTTTGTATACTCCCTATTTTCTCATAGACAAAAATATTAATAAAAAACACTCTGAATTCAGCTAATTGACTGATCTAAAAATAGTTCGTACACAAATAATAGGTAATATAATAGGTAAACATTTTTCTCTCACTACTTACGTAGCAAAATTTTTGGTAATCAAATTAATTATAAGGAGAATAGGGTTTTTTTTTTATAAACTGTTTTATTTTTCAGTTGCCCATTTATTTCCATTTTCATAAATTAGCTTAAATACAGGTAAACCAAAGATTCAAACTCAAAACATTAATTTGTTAATTTCAATATTTCAGGTCACTTGAATCGCCACAGATTCGCCTGAACAGGAAGCTAAAGCTACATACACACATTACACACCCATACCCCATACAAGTAGCCAAGCCAAAAAGCCAACCCTAAAACCGAGTTCAAGGTAAACCGCAGAACTGAGCCCCCAACGCACACTAACCTACTTTACAGACAAATCTCTTCGGTAGCACATTAAGGACCCACGCGCTGGCTCGGCGGGGGAACTCGGCAGATGCGGAGAAAACGTGCGGACCCCCCCCCTCCTCGCCCCCTCCCTGTCTGTAGGTACTTACCTCGGTGCCGCACCCTTGTGTAGGCGGGTGGTGGTAGGTGAGTGAAAGAAGATCCAGTTAGCACGATTTCTAAGTAATTTTGGAATATGGTCTCTTGGTACCGACGTGAGGAAACCAGCTTGTTTGAGGGATATTTAAGGCGCTGACAAGAGCCAAATAGGCTTGTATTGAACAATTTTTTAGCCAAATCTATACAGTTTGACACGGCGGAAAAAATATATGTTAATCTTGAACATATTTCTGATAATTTCGTTGTTTTCAAAACACGTTTTTGAAAAGTTTTCTCGATACAAAAAAATGGTAAACTAACCTCTTAAAATGATCTTCCAACAAAAATATCTGTATTACTGATCAACGTACGTTGGTAAAATTTATAACAATAACGTACCATATATTTAAATACAAAATTTGGTTGTTTTTAATTTTTGATTATTTAATAAATTATTTAGATTTAATTAATCATTATATGGTTTGTAAGAAGTTCGAGCGTTGCGTCATCGCGCTCTCTTTCTTACCTAAGCAATCCGACAGTGAGCGCTTAGGCGCGGTGCTAGACGGACGTATGTCACTTTGCGCCCCACTGACAGCTATCCGTTCATCTATAAATTATTATTGACCGCGTCACAATGTTAGTCCAGGATCCACGGTACATTTTTTCACTTGATTACTATCAAGCTAATTTTCCGTGAGCAGCTGCATTTTGATGAGACGCCAACATTACCCTATACGAAAACTCTCGATTGTGGTAGGTAATAGGGGCAGCAGGGATAAAATATATATTGATTATATATTATTATAATTACGTATTTGATGATTTTCAAAAATCTATTACTAACTATTTTATTTTTATCTGATGATCATTATCTAAATCCAACATGTATTGATAACGAGCTCATCAAAAATTACTACAAACCAGCTGTTTTTTGGGGGTCCGTAGCCGAATGGCAAAAAACGGAACCCTTATAGATTCGTCATGTCTGTTTGTCCGTCTGTCCACCCGTATGTCACAGCCACTTCATTCGGAAACTATTGAGACTACACAGTTGAAACTCTACAAGTATTCTGTGAACCGCTTTACGATTTTTATACAAAAATAAAAAAAAGGATTTAGGGGGTCGCCCCATACATGGAACTGAAACTATATTTTTTTTTTCATCAAACCTATACCTACCTACGTGTGGGGTGTCTATAGACATTAGACAGGTCTTTAAAAATGACATTGAGGTTCCACAAACAATTTTTTCTCAAAGCCAATCGTTTGGAAGACGGACACTTCCAAATTTGTAAAATGGCGACCGGCCTCGCGGTCGCTTGCCTTCGGTATTGCCAACAATGACCAGCTTTTCAAGGCTGCTATCTCCTCTTTGCATTATGTGGCCGAAATAAGACAAAATACGCTGTAGGCAAACTGTTGACAATCGAGTCTTGATATCGAGTTGGTAAAGGATAGACACATTTGTGCGTTTGGCCGTCCATGGAATTCGGAGAATCCGCCTAAAACACCACATTTCGAATGCGTCTATCCTCTGTCTTACTCTTGTTTGGATTGTCCATGTCTTAACTTGTGGGGAAAAATGCTCCTTCCGAGAAGCCTGTGCCTGAAAAGGAACCGATCCAGGCTGATGATGGTTTCGTGACGGTGTTGAGGAGGAAGCGCCGTCAGCGAACCATCAAGAACCGCTGCGGCACGGCTCCATCGGAGCCCAATGTGCATATTCGTGCCGCAAAGCCGAACACTCCTTTGTACCTCTCCCGTCTACATTACACCACTACGACGGAGGACATCGTGGAGTACGTGCGCCAGAAGATCAACGTGACGAGAGTGCAGCTGCTCGAGTCGCGCCGCAACGTCAACTTTAAGGCGTTTGTGGTGCGAGTACCGACATGCTACCTGCACCTCGTCTTGGAAGAGGACTTTTGGCTGCAGGGGGTGGTGTTTCGACGCTTCCGCGGGCAAGTGCCACATGATCGCACAGTGACGTAGTGCAAGTGTAGTGATACTAATATAGTTTTAAGGTTTTGTTTACTAACACAAGCTGTCAATTATATCGTATGTATGTTAGTCTGTAAGGTATTTATCTATGGGCCAAAGTAGCCTGAAAATAAATAAATATTATTATTATTAACTCTATGGAGGAAAATCAGGAAAACTAGTGCTCTGACCAAACGGGCCTTCGTTTTAAAACTTATACCACGTTTTTCCCAGATGTTCCGGGGGCGTAATATAGCATCTTTAGCCATGGCTATCCGCCGTTTTATTTCTGTGACGCAGCTACCTTCATTACTTTTAGTGGAGCCCAGTTAATCGAAGCTGTCCACAGTATAGATGCCTTAGATGTTATAGGCGCCCGATAGCTTTCCCGCACGATCTACCACCATAAGCTTGGTTTTCTGCCTATTTATTGCAAACCCTACTTTGCCACTTTCCACTTCCAATCTGTGCCGTATCTCTTTCATGTTGCCAAATGTTGTAGCAAGGAGAACGGTGTCATCAGTGTACCTACCCAGTTTAACAGTTTGTCCCAGGCAAACATAACTATCAACAACTTCGAGAGTACCGCTCCCAACAATTACCGGTACGGGTGGAACACGGTCATTAAACATAACTTTCGTCTTGTCCATGTTCATCTTAAGACCCACCTGTTGAGAAACGTTACTGAGGTCTCTGAGCATTGTGTTCATATCCTCCAGCGATTCAGCCATGATGACCATCGGCAAAACGAAGGTGAGTGATATATTCGCCGTTGATGTTGATGCCGTATCCGTCCCAGTCCAAGAGTTTGAAAACATCCTCCAATGCGTTCGTGAACAGTTTCGGAGAAATAACGTCTCCCTGTCTCACGCCTCTTTGCAATTGAACTGGTTTCGTGCTCTCGTCCTGTAATTGGATCGACATAGTGGCGTTTCTACATATACACTTCAGCACTTCGATATACCTATAGTCGATACGGCACCGCTGAAGAGACTAACTCCGCCCAGGTTTCGATCGAATCCGACCTATAGTCGATACGGCACCGCTGAAGAGACTAACTCCGCCCAGGTTTCGATCGAATCGAAGGCTTTTTCATAGTCCACAAACGCTAGACATAATGGCCGATTATACTCCTCAGTCTTCTGTATAATCTGGCGGAGCGTATGGTTGTGGTCCATGGTGCTGAAGCCTTTTCGGAAACCGGTTTGTTCGGGAGGCTGGAAGTCATCAAACCTGCGTTCGAGACGGTTCGTAATGACCCTCGAGAACAGCTTGTACACATGGCTCAGGAGTGAGATGGGTCTCTAATTCGTCAATAGGGTGTTGTCACCTTTTTTGAAGAAGAGCACCACCACACTCCTGTGGCATGCTTCTGGCGTAATACCTTCGAGTATGACGGAGTCAAACAGCTTCTGGAGGATTAAAAGTACTGGTACGGGGTAAGAATTAACATGTTAATTCTTACCCCGTATGTTTTGTTAGTTTTAGCCCCATGGGTACCTTTTCAATAAAAAAAATAATAATTAAGAAATAGTGTACATTAGCGTTAGTAAAGTTATGTAACATTGTTAATTTATGAATAAAACAAGCTACTGTGAAAAAAATAAATATTACGGTGAAATTAAATATTTAACACGTAAATCAAAAAATCGTAAAGTGAAAAAAGTTCGTTACCTGGCCAAAAAAGACGCACATCACATGCATATCACACTCCCACGGCGCACTGAGCTGCACTGACGAGTTTCAACCTGTAGACCACTGTCACAGGGACGAATTTTAGGAATCACTAGTGACGTGCTGTTTATAGTTTATTAGAAATTCGCTTGTTAATACTTACCTCTGTTAATTGAAGCCCCGGCCTCCCCTAAGTATCTTGATAGATGTAGTACCTACAAAATTGTGCAGGTAACTACTAGGACTTAGGTGACAACTCATCCGCAAAATATTTCATCCGCGGATGAAACGTACGACTCATCCGCAAGTTCGGATGAGTCGTCGCGTAGTTAATATAATTAATGTGGCCATATCGGCCAAATATACAAACTAGGAAGTAGGTACCTAAATAAGGTAGTGATTTTCCAACGTCATGTTATTTTATCTGACACAGTGACTTTCCAAAGTATCTTGGGGTTTCTCTGGACAGATCATTGACCTTCAGCAAGAACTGCAGTAACATCAAGCAGAAGGTGCACACCCGCAACAGTCTTTTACGGCGACTAATTTCTTCAAAGTGGTGGGGGTGCTTCGCCTCATGTTTTGCGGACTACTGCACTGGCACTATCATTTTCAACTGGTGAATTTGCGTGCCCCGTGTGGAGCCGCTCAGCCCATGCAAAGTCAGTGGATACAGCTCTCAACGAAACGTGCCGAATCATCACTGGTTGCCCAAAACCGACCCTAGTACAGATGCTGTACCCACTGGCAGGGATAGCGCCACCAGAAGTTCGCAGAACAGTGGCAAGCTCTAGAGAAAGAACCAAAATGGCTTCAGACACACGACACCCATTACACCTAAGCCTTGTATCGCAAAGGCTGAAAAGCTGAAACAGTTTTCTGAAGTGTGTCAGCCCACTCACTGGCGAGATGTCTACGGAAAGATTAAAGCTGTGGCAAGGTAGTGCATCCTTACCTTATCCATTTGTTCCACCTGCTGAACACCTCCCGCCTCGACAAGAGTTGCCGTGGCTGACCTGGAAGTCTTTAAACAGACTCCGGACCCAGGTTGGTCGCAGCAAAGAAAACCTGCTGAGGTGGAGATACATAGCTGACTCTGCACTGGAGTGTAAATGTGGTGCTGTTCTTCAAACAATGGGGCATTTAATATCGTGCCCTGCATTTCCTGCTGACTGTTCACTACAGGAACTGATATACCGAAAGCGCCAAACTAGTAGCCCAATTCTGGGCCGACACAATTTAGATTGCCATCGATGCTAAGAAGAAGATCTAACTATTTAGTTATATAAATTCGAAAGTTTGTGAGCAAGTATAGATGGGTGGACGGAAAGACAAGTGCATGCAATGCAGGCATGTTAATGTTTCACGTAAAAACTACTGTGTGAATTTAGAAATATGCTGCACAGATACTTGGTTTAATTCGCTAGCATTAGCTAGGTTTTAACCATTATTTTAATATGATACATGACTATCATATTAAAATTATCTTTTTATTGACCGAAGTTTTTTCAGAACGATTCCAGGCCCCCAAAGGGTTCAACGACATCCCTACACTCAGATAAGTTAGTAGCAGCTTCTACGTAATTCCCAAAGGTGTCAAGTACCTACCTAAGTTGGAAAAATACCATATTTTATACCTTTGGTAAACCAGTCAATGACTCGGTTATTATGTCTTACATAAGTGCCCAACTGCCCACACAACTTGTAAGAAATGCCGAGCCAGTGAGTTTCCATTACTGACAAAACGTACCCACTGACTACTCAGTCGCATTCAAGTCATCACCCTCTTGCCTTTATATGTATTAGTTAAGTAAGTCCATTTCATCGTCATTCGTCATGTATTACTAACATTATGGACTAAGGTCTGCAAATAAAAGTTTATTATTTACTAGCTTTTGCCAGCGGCTTCGCCCGCGTGAAAATGTCGATTTTCCATACAAACTTTCATCCCCTATTTAACTCCCTTAGGGGTTGAATTTCGAAAAATCCTTCCTTATTCCTTGTCAACATAATAAAGGGAACCTCTGTGCAAAATTTCAGCTTTCTAGGTCCAAGGGTTTGGGCTGGGCGTTGATGAGTCAGTCAGTCAGTCAGGACTTCTCTTTTTATTTATAGAAGAAGAAAGAAGTTATAGATTGTTATTCCGGGTAGGCGATGCACGTCTTCTTCCTTCATAATTCTGTATTACTCGTCACTTCCATTCGAGCCATAATGATCATCTTCCACACAGTCCTCCTCCTTTGGTCTTTCGCTACTTTTATGCGGGCGCCACACTATGCTCCTCGCGCTGCTCATCGTCATGCTCCTCGCGCTGCCGCTATTTGCTGCGATGTTCTACTCGCGCAATTAATCGCGACGCTCCTCACTTGTTATTTGCCTTTGGTGAACGATGAAACTGTGGCAGCGTGCACGCTACGCATTTTTAGTACCTATAGTTAATTATATCAATGTCATAAAAAGACTAGAATTTGCGTGGCTGCGCGAGCTGCGCGCAGCTCGCGGGGCGTGAAGAGGGGGAGAGGGGGAGCTTTGAAAAAAAATTTCGACTAACGCATTGCTCCTTTCAATAAATCTGAAAAAAAAAAATGTTTCAGGTCTCTTAACTTCCGAGATCCGCCTTACCTACTACCTACCTACACCTACCTACTACCTACCTACTACCTACACCTACATACTACCTACCTACACCTACCTACTACCTACCTACCTATCACCTGCCTACTACCTCCTACTACCACTAATAAAACATTACCCTAAAGTTTGCTTGTCGTCGCCCCTGAGTAACTGAGTTACGCTTCACCCACTCAACCTTCGTTACGCTAATAGTATAAAATATACATCGTCGTCATCGTCCTCGCCAACGGAGATGGTGGATCACATGTATTCATCGCGCGATCATCGCGGAGCGGTGGGCAGGACGAGGAGCATGACGTGCGGCATGACGAGTAACGTTGCCACACTATGTCTCTGCCTCCTTTCCTCGCTACTTCCCATGCCACTCGTCGAGTGTGTGGCGGCCGCATTACAGCCGTCTACATTCATACCTACTCGAATTTTCCTATACTTAGGTACTACATTTTCCTCATTCCTCTGAATCACATGCCAATTATATACGTTAACCGATTACCACATCACTTTCCAGTCACCGGTGCCACTTTCAGACTTCCTCTTATGTAATCATTCACGTGAAGTGTTATGAAAATCAAACCGTTGTGTTTTTCATATTTGTCATCAACGTTAATTCAGTTTCATTTATGTAATATCGAATACCGGAAAGTCGGCTTAAAATAGGCTTCTTTTGGGTTTGCTCGTTCCTTTGTCAACCTCATCTCTCTCCTCAGGACAAGATTAAGGTCAAGAGAAAGGCCCATTTAAAATTAAAAAAAAAAGACGGGTTGCACTCCGGGAGTGCCGGCAGAAGTGAAAACTTGATTATTAACGTTGAGCATGTTTGATATTTTGGAATGGTTAGGGAATAATTTTGCACCAATTGCTTTAACAGTATAAAAGTACTATCATTTATGTGGTAGAATACAATATTGATTTATTGCGCTATCGTACACAAACATGACAATTTATATTACATTAAAAATTTAACACTTTAAAACTATTACAATTATTTTACATTAAAAAGTTTATCTCTCCGAAAAATCAACTTTCATCCATAATTTCAACGACTTTTTCACCATCATCATTACCAGAACTATCATCGCCAATCTCTAAAACTGATACGATAGGTTTATGGTAGCTGAAGTAAGAAACGAACAGTTTTGATTCGAACCTATTTAAATGTCTAATAAAGACCGCATCAATAGTAGTTTTGTATTTCGTTGTGCTAAGATTGCGATCATTCGACATAGTTAAACCAAATTCATTATTTAAAAATTCAATTATTCCGCCATAACTATGCTAACCCATTTATTTTGTCTTTCCCTGTCCTCCGATCGGAACTCCGATTGGTAGGAGGAGCGGGAATATGTTTTCCCATGCCTCCGATTAAGCATCATAAAAACATTGTACAGTCTAGTTCAAAATAAATTATTTTTGTATTTTATTGACTGTACAGTCGACATCGTTAACGTTCAGGGTCAAAATTTCCAACTCCCACACGACTAGTCTAAGATCGATAGTTTCCGAGATATAGCCGTTTCAATTTTGACAGCTGTCATCCGAAATGTAGATCTCATTGAGATCTATCACTTGTCCCTACACACAACTAGTCTAAGGTCGATAGTTTCCGAGATATAGCTGTTTCAATTTTGACAGCTGTCATCCGAAATGTAGATCTCATTGAGACCTATCACTTGTCCCTACACACAACTAGTCTAAGGTCGATAGTTTCCGAGATATAGCCGTTTCAATTTTGACAGCTGTCATCTGAAATGTAGATCTCATTGAGACCTATCACTTGTCCCTACACACAACTAGTGTAAGGTCGATAGTTTCCGAGATATAGCCGTTTCAATTTTGACAGCTGTCATCCGAAATGTAGATCTCATTGAGACCTATCACTTGTCCCTACACACAACTAGTCTTAGGTCGATAGTTTCCGAGATATAGCCGTTTCAATTTTGACAGCTGTCATCCGAAATGTAGATCTCATTGAGACCTATCACTTGTCCCTACACACAACTAGTCTAAGGTCGATAGTTTCCGAGATATAGCTGTTTCAATTTTGACAGCTGTCATCCGAAATGTAGATCTCATTGAGACCTATCACTTGTCCCTACACACAACTAGTCTAAGGTCGATAGTTTCCGAGATATAGCCGTTTCAATTTTGACAGCTGTCATCTGAAATGTAGATCTCATTGAGACCTATCACTTGTCCCTACACACAACTAGTCTAAGGTCGATAGTTTCCGAGATATAGCCGTTTCAATTTTGACAGCTGTCATCCGAAATGTAGATCTCATTGAGACCTATCAATTGTCCCTACACACAACTAGTCTAAGGTCGATAGTTTCCGAGATATAGCTGTTTCAATTTTGACAGCTGTCATCATTATTATTATTATTATTATTAATTATTATTAATTATTATTATTATTATTAATTATATTATTATTATTAATAATTTTATTATTATTATTATTTCCTTTATTTATCTTTACACAAACTTATTACATTTTTAAATATTTCTCATAAAAACAATAAAAAAAAAAATATTTAAAAATATAAAAAATTGTAGCCCACCGGTATCGGGAACAGGGTCCAAGCTACCGGCGGTCAGGGCTCCAGAGAAAGGAACCTCCTAACAATACGAGCCGTGTCCAGGAGTACCGCTCTCTGTATCAAGCCCTTGATCCAGCTGCCTAACGAGAGCCTCCTTAGGTGTTGTTCGAGGCTCTTGGCAATTAAGCCATTGGCTGTAACTACTATCGGCACAATGATTGCTGAGTTCACATCCCACATGTCGACAACCTCGCGAGCCAAGTCAAGATACTTGATTTGTTTATCTTTCTCAGCTTTCACGAGGTTCTCGTCATGCGGAACCGTTATGTCAACAATCATTGCGCGCCGCTCTGATCGATCCACCACCACTATATCAGGCTTATTGGCTACAATAGTCCTGTCAGTGATGATGGATTGATCCCAGTACAATGTGATACTGCCATTTTCGAGAACTGGGTCGGGCACATACCTGTAGTACGGCACCTCCGATTCCACAAGGTTGTATTTCAGAGCAAGTTGCTGATGGATAATCCTGGCTACAAGGTTGTGTCTATGCAAGTATTCTCCGTTAGCCAGACGAGAACACCCGGAGATAATGTGACGGATTGATTCGCCCGGACGGTGGCATGCCCGACATATGTCAACCGTACCGTCCTTCACAATAAATCTCCGGTAGTTATTCGTCATCATAACTTCGTCCATAATTGCACAGACAGAACCTTCGGTTTCTCCGAAGAGTTCCCCGGAACGTAGCCAGGCTACGGACGCCAAGAAGTCTACATCGGGCCCGTGCAGGGCCCGGAAAAAGCGTCCGTGGAGCTCCTTGCTCTGCCATACCTCCATGCGGTCGTTAGTGTCAAGCACTACAGGCTTGCGCCAGTTCTCTTTAGCCAAGGAGAGCGGGGTGAGGCCCGTGTCCACCGCGACAACATCTCGATGCATCCCCACGTCGGCTTCCAGGAAATATTCCCTGAGACTGCATATCTCACGATTGTGGAGAGTCTTAGCATTTAAAAAGCCTCGACCCCCACACTTCCGCGGGATATACAGCCTCATAACCGAAGAACGTGGGTGATGCATTCGATATGTCGTCAACAATGAACGAACCCGCCTATCCAGGGCGTCTAGTTCTGTTTGAGTCCATTTGAGTATGCCGAAAGAGTACATCAAAACCGGCATGACCCAACCGTTGAAGGCACGCACCTTATTTCCGCCCGATAAAAGACTATTGAATACCTTTCTCAGGCGGCCAAAGAAGCGCTCCCTCAACGATTGCTTCATGTCGGCAACGTTGATGCCCAGTGCTTCCGACATACCCAAATACTTATAGGTTTCGGTTGCTGAGAGGGATCTAAGATTTATGGAATCCGTGAGCTGGGTTCCCACAGACTCCACAATCCCCCCTCGTTTTACATGCATGACCGCACACTTCTCCACCCCGAATTCCATCCTGATGGCGTTACTGAAAGCTTCAGTAACCTTCAGTAGCTCCATCAGTTGCAAATCGTTGGGGGCAAAAAGTTTGAGGTCATCCATGTAAAGGAGGTGAGATATAACCTGACCATCTCTCTTCAACCGATAGCCTAGACCTGAATCCTCCAGCAGCGTGCTAAGAGGATTCAAGGCTAAGCAGAACCAGAGAGGACTCAAACTGTCACCCTGAAATATACCCCGCTCTATCCTTATCGGCTCGCTATTCCTCTGGATTTGTCGACACCCTGGATAGCGAAGAACTGTCCTCCATTGCCCCATACACGACATCAGGAAGGTGCGCAGAGTTGCATCAATTTTATACAACTCTAGCACCCTCATGAGCCATGTATGTGGCACCGAGTCATAGGCCTTCTTGTAGTCTATCCAGCATGTCGACAAATCCTTTCGGGAACGGCGAACCTGCTGGCTAATGGCCATATCAATAAGGAGTAGCTCTTTCGTACCACGGGACCCGTTCCTACATCCATTTTGAGAAGTAGACATGATAGAATTGTCATCAATGTGTTTGTTAATTTTGGTTCTCAAAATGGATGCAAGAACTTTATAGACTGTCGGGAGACAAGTGATCGGTCTATAATTTTTGGGTTCCGCGGTACTACCTGATTTATAGAGCAGGTGGGTTATACCTGTTGTCAGGAATTCGGGCAGCGATCCTGACTCTAGGGCTGACTGGAAAAGGGTTGCCAGGCGAGCGTGCGACCTTGTTATCCACTTGATCCAGAAATTGTGCAGTCCGTCCGGCCCTGGCGATTTCCAGTTAGGCAACGGACGGACTGCACGAGCAACGTCTTGGGGGCTGATAGTGATTGCCCCCATTTCTGATACTGGATCGCACGCTCGCTCGACATCCCGAGTCCATTCACCCTCAGTATGGCTGACAGGCACCGACCAGATGCTGCGCCAGAACGAACACATGGCGTCATCATCCGGCAGGAGCGTGTCAGCCACACCTTGGTCCGGTCGCTCCCAAGCCCTATAAACCCACCTTTCATCCCTTTGGAATGTGCGATTCTGAGTGTATCGCTCCACCCTTCGCTTATACCTACGGATACGGCTTGCCCATGCATACACTTTCTGCTTCCAGAAGTCGATGCGTTCTGTGATACGGGACATGTAGTCTCGAGGACTGATATCAGTCCCCGCAAATGCCCGCCTCACAAAACGCATCACTCGAGGGCGACTGTTGCCCTCCTGGAAGCAGATGAGTTTGCCGATGAATGCTCTGGCCCTAGTAATGCGTCGTTCAATCCTGCACTGCCATGCTGGTACAGCTGCTTTCGGTCGTGTAGCTCTGTCATCTGGAAATTTGACATGAGCTACACGACATGCCGTTACAGCCGCGCAATACAGGATTGAATGAGCATCAGTAAGGTTTTCGCAATTGTCAAAATAGCTTGACAACTGCGAATCCAGAACAGCCACCAGCGCCCTATTTTTATTGTGCATGGGCAAACGAGGTAAACGCGGTCTAAGTTCGGGATTCGTGAAGCGATATTCCCGAACCGCACCCTCCAAAGTACTCCTTATTTCCTCATTGCACTGGGTACTTACATCAGTAACCATGTCATTACTCTCGTCGTTTTCGTGGTTTGTGGTTGTTGTAGACTGTGGAGGTACCACAGCCTGCGACGGTGCAGCAATGACATGGCTACTCTGCATTTCAGTTCGCAGGCGACCAAGCACAGTGTCATCCAACATACGATTACGCTGGATGACCCGCACCTGATCCGACAATCGTTGCGCCGACACGTTGACAACCGGCTCAAGCACCTGAAACAGAGAGAGCATCCGAACACGGTACGCGGTCAGGTTGTTTATTATTATTATTATTAATTATATTATTATTAATAATAATAATAATTATTATTATTATTATTAAGCGCCCTGCGCTGCCTAAACGAAACAGTAGGCCCAGGCATACATTTTCGCCGCGCCGTAGAGAGGGGATAGCTGTCTACTCTCCATCCGTCTTACGCTTTTTCGATCAGGGTCACGTGGTCACGTGTCCTGACGAATTTTCGATCAGGGTCACGTGGTCACTTTTCCTGACGCGAGTTTAAGATTTTCACCCCTCTTGCTCAAAAAGAACGTCATAATAGCATACCAGAGCGGGCCTAAAATTGCATATATTGCCCTAGGGCTAAAAGTAAATCTCGTACGACAACTTGTTCAGCCAGCTGGTGCGTGATTTAGTTTCAAGTAAAAAAAAATGTTTTATTTTTAAAAATGGAACTAAACGCGCTGAATGCCGAACTCTTTGGTAGAATGTGTGCGTTGCATTGCAGCTACAGAAGAAATAAAAAAAGGCATTGGCGCGAAATTTTTGGAATTGTATTATTAAATTTAATTTTTAATAAAATAAACTCATATTGAACATGTTATTTTATTTTCTCGCAATCGTAGTGAAAAGTACAGTGTAACACACGGCGCTAAAATCCCATTATAACTCGGTTCCTATTTACTACCTCGCTAAAGCTCGGTAGTAAAACTACCTCGTATATAATGGGTTATTTTAGGCCCTTGTATTACAATGTACTATTATACCCATCACAGAACAATTTCCCAAAGTGCTCAACGCCGCTAAAGAAGTTTTCACTTCAAAAAACAAAACTCGTACTAACAGTCTGACGTTCATACTACGTGAATTTTCCGCGGCCAAGCTGAGCTTTCAGAACGATATCCTTAAACTTCTTCTTAATTACTACTATTACAATATAAGAACAAAAACTAATTAATTATTACTATTATATAAAAAAATACGTTAAGTCGTAACTACTATTAACGCCTATCTCTAAAGACTTCCCTAACATTGACATAACGAGCTTTACATAAAAATAATCCCTTACACAAGCACTGTTACAGACGTCACAAAATTAAATAACTACTCACGAGTACCTGCTAATGTCTTACGCAACCATATGTGGGTGTAAACTAAGTACTTATAGACCTGCTTACCTACGTACTTTGTGGGGAGTGCGGGGACACACCTGCGGAAGACCGTAAATATAATAAGAGTTACGAGACATCACCGTGTTTCAGTGTTTCCAGTTGTTATGTATGACTTAACTGTAAACTGTTAGGCCTTGAAGGTGTGAAGAAAGAAAAAAATATAAATAATAGATGCAGAAAGTAAGCAAGAAAATAAAGGAAATAAAGTTTTGAAGGCCTAAAAGGATGGACAAGACCAAAGAAACGATGAATGGACAGTGCGAATGATGATTTGGCTGAAAAGGAGGATGCTGATGAGATGACGAGTAATACTGAAGTATGGATTATATAAAAAGAAAATTGATATTATAAATATAATAATCTATATAAAAAAAGAGAAGTCCTGACTGACTGACTGACTGGCTCATCAACACCCAGCCCAAACCCTTGGACCTAGAAAGCTGAAATTTTGCACAGAGGTTCCCTTTATAACGTAGACAAGGAATAAGGAAGGATTTTTTGAAATTCAATCCCTAAGGGAGTTAAATAGGGGATGAAAGTTTGTATGGAAAATCGTCATTTTCACGCGGGCGAAGCCGCTGGCAAAAGCTAGTTCTTAATAATCTTCAAAGATATAGACTGCAGCCGACAGCAGACATAGCTGATACTAAAGATAGTAAAATAAAATGCCTTTTTGCAAAGTACGAATCTATAATAAACTTAAACCCGACTACGACAAAAAATAACGACGCTGAAAAAGTATGAAACAAGATTTTCAGCACGGAACAGAAACAACAGATTTTCAGGATAGAACAAAAAGAAAGCCGTAGTCACATGTTATAGGTACCTACCAACCTAAACACTTTAATACCGTGTGACTATTACGGCTGTTCTTTTTGTTCTATTCTGAAAATCTTGTTTCATACTTTTTCAGCGTCGTTATTAATGTCGTAGTCGGGTTTTAGTTTTTTACTTTTTTTTTTATTTAAACAATTTTGTTTTTTTTTTAACACACATGACTTTTTGTTCGCTAGAGGGCGTCACTTTAAATTTGAGCAATATTTTGGAAATGTACAAGTGACGCCCTTTCAAATAATACCAAACATGGCGTATTATTTATCTCCATTTTTATTTTTAACACATTACTTTTTGTCCGATAAGAGGACGTCATATCGAGTTTTGTGTCACGTCACGTACCTAGCCTATGTTCAGTGGCCAATTAAGACGGTTCTAACGATACCTCATATGTCGAGTTCCGATAAGTAGATTAGGAGCTATGAGGGAACAGATGACGATACTCACATACATACATACATACATAGCCAGTAAAAATCATAACCCTCCTTTGGCTTTGCCGTAGTCGGGTAAAAATGACATAGGGGTGACACAAGGCGCGGTCTTATCGCTAGAAAAGAACTTTTTGAGACAAATTTGAATTGAATAAAATTTAGTGCTAACTGACTGGCTTAAAATTTCAGAAAGTTCTTTTGACTGGTTACATGATAAGGAGAAATATCAAGAAGAACACTAGCAAAGTATTTACTGTTTCAAATAGATTGGAAGAACGCTAATATTGTTTCCAAAGCCAATGGTTTATAAAAGTAAGCTGGATCGATTTCAGATCTTAATCCTATCAAAAGCAAAGCTTCTATCTCCACATCGTTATATAATTATGTAGGACACGGTACCATAATTATATACAACTTAGGGCAGATTCAACCAAACTAGAGTAAGTTTTTGCTCGAGAGTAAGCTACTGCTTTGTATGACAATTCTTATTCTCGAATAAACAATTGCATAGTAAGTGGTAGTTTACTCTCGAGTAAAAACTTACTCTAGTTTGGTCGAATCCATCCTTAGGGTTTTAAGTACGTTTGATTCTAATGGTAATCATACATGCTAGGGTGTACCTGACAGGTTTGCCTGTACAGTTGAGCTGCTAAGCAGCTCAACTCGTAAAGTAGAGTGTATAATAAATAATATGTTAAAAAACTGTGCAGGTTTCTTAATGATATAACTCAAGCTTACCTGACACGTGTACATGTACAGTGTACAGGTATTATTCACCAGATTTTATATGTGTCTCAAAACGAATGGATGACCTGGTAGTTTTTTCAATAAAATTACGGCTGGTTTAAAAAAAAAATCCCAGCAGTAATTACACAATCAAGGAAAACCGTAAGTTTTCTTTTAAAAATTTACCACCTCCATTCAATCAACCCTTTTTCCTTCTACCGGCAACATATACTAGATATATACGCATAGCTAGCCTAGCTACCTACCCTCATTTGTTTCACAAGGCATCGCGTGTTCGCTGACGGCCGGGAGGTCGCGTGGCACCACATGCTCATCATAATTGGCTTCGCAAGGATTATGTGAGAAAGTGTTGTTCCAAAGGCTATTGTCAGTGACGTAGAGCGAAGGTGATTACGTGAACTTCAGTTTATGATTTATGGGTCAATGTGCTGAGGTAGTGAATGGGCTATGTTTGTGACTTGTGAGTAAATCGGTCAACTATTGTGAATTACCTACTAAAGTTTAATGCTACGTTTGCGTTAGAGCCGTTTGTCATTTCCATTTATGCATAAAACTACTACCATGTCTGCGATTCTGCATGCATGCCATACGAGTAGGTCTAAGAAATTAGTTAGAATTAAACTTTTTTAAGAGATTAGTATCAATTTTCACTTTCAATTTCTCCCAAAGCATTTGCACATTACAAGCAATAATTTATATACAGTACATACCAAAGTTCAAACGCGAATTACTCGTGGATTAACGATTGCAACTTTCAGATAATCCAAAAACTCCAAAAACTTCCAAAAACTTGGTTTCGCTACGTAACATAAAAATGAAATCATTACAATAGGCGAAAATTGCTTATAAACGTTGCTGCACTAATGCCCGGTTTCTGAGGCACTTTATATGTGGTTTATCTGTGGTTTAATCTATTCAAATGTACGCATATGAATAGATAAACCACGGATAAACCACAGATAAAGTGCCTTAGAAACCGGGCATAAGTGTGAGAAACATCTGAAGATCAAACTGTGATCGGATACAGTGACAATGTTGTTAGTTTTGCATCAAAAACTCACAGGACAACCCCTAATCTGGTTATAAAAAAGCCCAACCCATTCAAACCACATCAATATTCCCCGACACAATAACAGAATTCCATACCAAATATCACAGAGAGATCGCACACCACCCACGCGTTTTTCCTGAAATTTAATTTGTAACACCACGTGCCTGATTCGTCTCGTTTCAATGCTGTCACTTTCAGCCAAACCAATTTCACGTTTTCCGAATATTTTTGGATTTCACAAAGGTTTAGCCCGTATTCCATTTAAGGGCTCCGCCGACTGTATAAATGCTTTTAAAAGGATATCCGGGTCGCTAGTTGAGATTTTGGTTGAATTTTGCTGAGTTGTCATGCGGGCGTATAAAACCGTTATTACGCGTCTCATTTTACAGACTGATGTTTGCTTAATGGTGCTTCTAAACGGGCAATCGTTTACTGCTAAATGTGGCTGCAATACTATGGCCGGCAACATTGCCAGCATAACTATGCAATATTGCATTGGCCCGTTCATATAGCTACGCATATTTGGTACTTATGGTCAAGCATTTTCACTTGTAGACGGCAATATTTTCTGATGGCCTGCACATTGCCGGGAAAGTATAGCCCGTTAAGAAGTAACTTAAAAGACATAATTTAAAGGGTAAAGAAGATGATTTCAAAGGCGTATTACAAGGGTACAGTTTTATAGCTTCTACCTTCGATTTCGTAATGAACTTTGACCCCCGCAGCCGTAGGGTCAAACCCTGCTTTGTGAAAAGTTTCAGACCATTTTCTAAGAAAGGGCTTTCCCCCTTTAAGTAACTTTATTGTTCTTCATAATTGAACCGTGGTGCGCAAGCAAAGCAATTTGTCATTCGAAATTTTTTTTGAATGTAGAATTATGATAATTTTGTTACAATATTCTTATGTGAGGGGAATTAAGACTCTAAATATTATGTACTTCAGGTGTAGGTAACTAATAGTTATTTTTACCGGATTAGTTCCTCTAATATAGATGGATACCGAAATTCACGCCTTCTTCTCATGTGAGTAGCAGAAACCGTAGAACGCCACCTGCTCCGGATCCTTACATACTCCTCTTGACTCGTCCACGTTCATACATCTTGTCATACAAGCACGCCGGTTGTGAGTGCTAAGCCCTTGTGCTTTATGAAAAATATCACCAACAAGGTCTTTCTTTCACCTAGTAAATTGCTTATTAATAACAATATTCACCCATATTCCAGCACTGTACGAGTACTATTTCCCTACCTTTGAACTTCAGCCATAAATAATTAATTCACCGCTCAATACTTTCTTACACATGAAATCTATACTTAAAATAAAACTAACTTCTAAAAGCAGTTTTCTATTTAAATATTCAGTGATATATTCAGTGGTATAAGTTGGTTTCCGTGCTGCTACGGAAATAGTCAATGAAGAATGGTTGACCGGATTGAATTGCTGGTGGAATATCGGATTATTCTTGGGGTAGGTTAGGGCTGAAAGTTTTTCACGTGTTTGTGGTCATGTGATTATGTGGTGGCCAGGTTCTATTGTTTGTTCGGTCATTGTTCGAATGCTGGTATTATTGACTGTTATATTGAGAGGGAATTTATTTCAGTTATTAATGTATTTTAGCTTGTGACTTAATAAAAACAGTCCGTAGAATCATTCCGAAAAGGTTTTGTGCTATTTTTTTCGATTTTAGTATTTATTTCATAGTTCAAAAATGTTCTCATGAACTCGAGCAACCTTTCTGTCAGTACAAAATTCAAATAACAATAAAACCTAACAAGTCTCCAGTACAAGGTATCGATTGCAGTTACTTTGTGTATGAATCAAATATTTAAGACAATCAGGGGTCGCTCGTTATATGCATGTCACTCGCGGCCGCCACTGTTTGACATGACCAGAGACGTCTCCAGACACTGGATAAGGGACAGGCTTTTAGCGTTATACTCGTGCGTATGTTGAAGAAAATATACATTTTAAGGGTTCCAAAGCTATGCTAGCGAAGGTGGTGGCGGAACGTGAGGGGAGAGAACCTAGACGCCACGGGAGACGCTCAAGGTATCGGGGACTACCGTAGATGCGGCACTGCCTGTGGACAGTAAGTTATCTCGCTCACCGTCCGTCCGTTTTATGACGACAACAACGTGTCGACGGTGCGTTCGTGTACCACGCGCACCTCAAAGAGATGTCAGCAATATTTCAGACCCGCAAGAACTGACGGTGACGCCGACGCCTGCCGGTGCTGCGGTTTGTTCAAAAGAGATACCGCGACCCCGGATACAAAGGCCTAAGAAGGAACATGGGTGGTTTTTAGTTAGTAGAAATCTGACACTCCCTACCACTCTGCCTAGTACGGGGAGTCATTTGATGATTTCCCATTATTTCTATTCTTATGTGTTAGGTTAGCCGCCCCTGGGCCACTGACTTAGCTTTATATACTGTCGAGAAATACCATTCAGGCATACTGGTTTCCTGGGAGTGGAAATGTAGGTTTTCCTACTCCTCCGCTCTTCTTTTCTGATTAAATTCGTTGCGGGATCCAATACAGTTTGTTTTTCAGGGACTTCGTCGAGCTTCATTGTATCGGCGCTTTTCTGGTGGTCGCCAACGTTGATTCAAGAGTTACGAGTGGTTTGGGAGTATATTATATTGTGTTGCGCTAATCCCAAAAATAAAAAAAATGTTAGTTTCGTCGCGATGTTCACTCACAGGTCAGATAACTAGTATCACCATACAAGTAGTAAACAGGGTTTTCAAAGTATTAGGTAAATGCTTGTCGCTTGTAATTTACTCCCATGTTTAAACGTTTAATTAAGCCGTCTTGAAGATTTGTAATAATTTAACATTTGTACGCAAGAATAATAATTGATAATAGAAGTCGATAAAGAAGACTTCAAGTTTTACAAAATAAAGGCTGGTTTGTCTTATAAATAAACGTTATGGTGTCGGAATTCAAACATGTAAAAACTTAATACATAAAAACGTACTTATCTATGTTTTTACTCGCAAATTTCCAAAACATCGCATTGGGTACGTGTCCATGTACATATTATTATACCCAGTGCGTCAGGTGAATGCGGCCGACACAAGGGCGAAGAAGGAACATGGGTTTGGTTTTTAGTCAGTAGAAGTCTGACACTCCCCTTCGCTCTGCCCAAGAGCGGGGGGGGTTATTCGATGATTTTCCACCCACCAAAAAAAAAAAAAAAAAGGTGAATGCGGCCGGTATATGAACTAAATTATGTACCTAGTATAAGTTATTCCATTCCCAATTGTTACTAACATAGTTTATAAGTAGTGTGTATACTAACATCATATGGATCAAGGTCTGAAATAAAGATTTTTTTTTTTTAAAGATACCTACTTCTCTGTCTAGTGAGTTAGCTGTCAGCTGTCAACACGCGTAGATACGCTGTCGGATAATTCGTGATTTTGTGCGTTAAACATAAAGTATAATGCTCGGAAAACATTTAAAAGTGTACTTTATAGTGTAAAAACTGTGTAAAACTGTTTGTGAACTATAATAATTAGTGATTCAAACAAAAACCAGTGAACAAAAAACGAAAAATTAATTCTACTTTTCAAAGACTTTTCCATCCACCCTCAAACTTTTGATATTTTTATTTCAACTTCAAAATGTCATTTGATGTTTGGAATTAGTGTTGCCATAAAAATAATTTAAATCTCCACTAAAATGAGTTCAAATAAAAACCTCACGCAACAAATATTCCATCCTGGATTATTTAATAGATCAAGGTCGTCATCTTTGTCTGAAATTGGCAATGACAAACAAAAGAGCTACAGTTGCAATCCTGTTACCGAATTGAAACCAGCTAATATAAATGACACTCCTAACACCACTGCTTGCCTACCCAGTACAAGCAAAGAGATAGCAGGTACGCCATGTAATCCATCAGTACCATGGCAAAGAGTACCTGTACAAAAACATAAGAGAAATCGATCACCTGATGACACAGGAGCAAGTAAATATTCTGCAAAAAGAATACAGACAAGAGAACAAGAACTGAGTAAACGTCGAGGAATAAACACAGATAACACACAGGAAGCTGAAATACCTGAATTAAACACAAGCAACAGTTTCTCGTTGTTAAATGTAGATGAACCAACCCAGGCCCCCTCTGTGCCTAATGAAACCAGGAAACCTTCCAAACCTCCGCCCATAATGCTATACGGTATTGATGACCTAGGGAAATTAACAGAGTTTCTCGAAGAAGTGGCTAAAAAGACCGATTACACATACAAAGTGGTAAATAAAAACCAGTTAATTATTTCCACAAGCACTATTGAAATATATAAACAACTATTAGAACACATTAGAGCTAAAGGACTCATAGGTCACACTTTTACCCAAAAAGATGAAAAGTGCATGAGAATTGTGATTAAACACCTACACTTCAGCACTCCCAAAGAAGCCATAATTCAAGCGATAGAAGAAACTGGCAATAAAGTCAAAGGTGAAATAGTGACAGCACGTGCCAATGCGACCAAGGAACCATTAAATACATTCTTTGTGAACCTATACCCTCACGAAAACAACCGAAAGGTAAAAGAGATCAAATATATTTATCATCAAAAAATCACAATAGAAGATCCAAAAAGGAAAAATACTGTGGTACAATGCACGCGATGTCAGCAATATGGGCATACAAAAAACAATTGTATGCGACCTTACAGATGTGTAAAGTGTGCTGGTGAACACAAAACGACTGCATGCACCATGGACAGGAACACCCCTGCAGTTTGTACTCTATGCTCTGGAAGCCACCCCGCTAATTATAAAGGATGTCAAGTCTACAAAGAAATTGCGGCAAGAAAATGGGGAAACAAACAAAAACAACCACAAAGTAAAGTCACATCTGAAAAACAAGACCCAGTACCTAAACCAGATAATATACAACCCAAGCCATATCAAAACACCGATGGTTACCCCAAATTATACAGTGAAGCTGTCAAAAGAGCTGATACCCTTAGAGATAACACACAAAAGAAAAATTTTAACAGTGACCACAAAGAGTCACAGAGAACCATTTCCAATAAACCGGAAAAAGAAAACAATCCTATAGAACAAAACTATAGCTTTATTGACCTCATAATTAAACAGACTGAAAGAATAGACCAACTGATATCCCAGATGAGTACTATGATGAACCTGATTATGACACTCATAAGTAAACAACAACCATGACCTCATTACGTATAGCCATCTGGAACATAAATGGTCTAGCGCCAAACAAGACAGAACTAGAGGTGCTCTTAAAAATAAATAAGGTGGACATTGCCTTAATTTCAGAAACTCACCTCAATGATCGCAAACTATTTAACATGAATAACTATTGTGTATATTGTACCAACCACCCAGACAACACCTCTCATGGTGGGACAGCTGTTATCATAAAAAATAACATTAAGCACCATTTACATAGTGAGTTCAAAGAAAATTGGTTACAAGCAACTACAATCACCATAGATGAGAGTATTGGTCCCCTTAACATAAGTGCCGTATACTGTCCACCAAACCAGAAGGTCAAGAATTACATGTTTGACAGATATTTTAACACATTGGGCAATAGGTATATCAGTGGTGGAGATTGGAATTGCAAACACACTTGCTGGGGGTCCAGACTCATCACAACCAGAGGACGCGAGCTGAAAAAGAGCGTTGAAACTCAAAGGCAAAGTCTGCTGTCCACTGGCGAACCAACCTACTGGCCTACGGATACCAACAGAACACCTGACCTTCTGGACTTTTTCATTGTCAAGGGACTGTCAAATATCAATTCTAGTGTGGAGTCGTCATTCGATACACTATCTGACCACTCTCCAGTTATTGCCACATTTAGTATTGCAGCTATCAAGAGGGAGCCAAAACTAACCTTGTGCAATCGGAAAACTGACTGGGACTCATTTGCGGATTACCTTGAAGAAGAAGTTAATCTAAAAGTAAAACTTAAAACTGAAGAAGACATCGATTCTGCCACATTCTACATAACCAATTTAATACAAATAGCAGCATGGCGCGCTACCCCAACACTGAATCCTTTAGTCTGCAAAAATAACATACCCTTACAGATTAAGCATAAACTGGAGGCCAAACGAAGATTGCGAAGGCAGCTTCATTTAAGTAAATCGGAAGAGGACAGAAGGGATTTTAATAAAGCTGCAAGAGAACTGAAGGAGCTCATTCATGATAACGAAAATACCATGTTCCAAGAAAAACTCTCAACATTGTCAGCTCAAAAACAGGACAACTATTCATTGTGGAAGATAACCAAAAACTTCAAAAGGCCAAAGCATTTTGTACCTCCTCTTAGGCAACCTAATGGATCTTGGGCCAGAAAAGCAAGCGACAAGGCGGAGCTTTTTGCAGAACACCTTTCTGCGGTTTTTACTCCGAATGACTCTTCGATGACTGATTTTGAAGAAGAAGTCGATAGTTATCTGAACAGTGATCAACAACTATCACCTTTACTCAAACTGGTCACACCGAGAGAACTGATACGAACAATAAGAAATCTCGAGAACAATAAAAGTCCTGGTTACGATCTCATCACAGGTGAAATACTCAAGCATCTACCTAGAAAAATTATCGTCTTTCTAACAATGCTGTTCAATGCTGTCTTTCGGCTACTATACTACCCAAAAATGTGGAAGATATCACAAATATGTATGATAGCGAAGCCAGGAAAACCACCAACCGAACCAAGCTCATACAGACCCATAAGCCTCATACGCTCGAATGCTTGTGATTTCGATATCAGAAAGGGGTGATTTTCGAAACAGCGTCTTTCGCGACTAATTCATTCGAGTCCATGAGCTTTCGAACCTGTGAGGCACTGGAAAAAATATTCGCAACAGCGTGCGTCGCAACAGCGGCGTTCGAAACAACATAGGGGACCCCTAAATATTGTGAAGTTGTTTGGGGTTTTTTTCGGCTTAGAACATAGCATTATAGTTTTGTCTCTGTATCGTCAGTTCAGTGGTTGAATATGGTCCTAGGGTTGATTTCAGGTTGGGCAAAGTGTATCGGCTTTTTTTCATCAGGGATTACTCATTACCAACCAAGGATTTGTACCCATTTAAAAGCTTTCTGTTTTCTGCTGTGTGCAGATAAGTCATGTGCAAAATAAACAAGAAGTGCTTTCTAAGAGAATGAGTAACTTATTCTATTCCACACATGTATTGTTCTTGAAGCAACATTAGGTTGCCAAAGTATCAATTCAATTTTATCTAGCGGTTGCTCATGACTGACCTATGATATAGTGGTATTGGCCCTCTGTTGTTTCTGTTATCTATGGGCCCTACACACATACAAAATTTTCATTCAATATCAAGGGAAGGGAAGGGAATATTAGGGAAGGTCGATACTAATTTCGTTATATAAATCACCTCAGAAACTGAAGAGAGAACGAGCTTCTATTCTCAACCCCAACCACATTGCAACCCACTTACGTACCAATCTATACTTTATTTTTTTACTAGCTGTTTCCCGCTTGTTTGCGTGAAAATAGAATGACAAAATATTACTTCCTTTTTTACCCGACTGCGGCGAAGCCCAAAAGGAGGGTTATTTCCTTCCTTTTATGAATTGTATTTAGCAACTAATTTTAAGGGTTTTATTTTCTACACGTAACGTGGTTGTATTTTGCTAAATTAAAAGTAACATAGACCTTAAAACAGCAGTTACCTGCCAGTAAAACTGCCATAAAAATCAATCAGATGTTTCGGCAATTAGCCGGAAAAACACACACAGACAAAAATTGGCAAGTGCCGTGTATATATATTGTTTTCTAAATACATATATTAAAATTTCTATTTTCCAAAGCTATGATTTTGATATTACTCGTACAAACAAACTGTACACGGCGATAAGGATGATTTTTGTTTGTTATGGACTCGTAATGAAACTACGTGTGGACGGTTTGATGGTTTATTTCTCACTAAGCGATGTGGACTGTAACAACTCTAAAAACATGCATCTAGATACATATGAGTAGCTATGTACTACTACTAACATCGTTCGCTATGGTGCTTGGACATACCGCCCACCAAAGGGTCTATCCTTTTAATAAAATCAACACAATAAACTAAATAAGTACTTGAATTTACACGATGTTAGTTGAACAACAAAAAATAAAAGTTTAAGTAACTTTCATCAAAATAAATCTCGTAACATACAAAAGTAAGTAAAGGATTATAAAAAACACAAGTCAGTAAAAACTTAACTAGGTAAGGATTTAAGAATATCTTAGGTCTAGGTACATAAATCACTGATAATATACTACGCTATAGGAGGTAGGTAAGTATAACATATATATAGGTTGTTGCATTGCATTCCGAACTTCTAACCGCCCACCATTTCATTTTAGTTTAATCATCTGTTTGTAGCAAAGTAAGTGCCTTCATACATACACACAGTTAAGTGGTATGAAGTCAGCATGGCTTATCCATGTTTATATTAACAACATAAGCAACGCTGACGGATAGGTTTGGCTGATTGATTAGGTTTTTGAAACTTCAAAAGTTCAAATAATACACGTAGTATAAACAAAATGGTAAGTATAAAACACTTCGAAACAAGAATATGTTTAGATTAATAACTAGGCTTATCACTAGAACTATTTTTAGGTAGGATACATAACTTACTTGTAGGTCGTTTAAAAATATGGTTTTTACATTTAACTGACACCACACGAGTAATGCCATCAGGGCCCACATGTTTTTCAATTATTTTACCCAATATCCATTTACTTGGAGGAATATTATCTTCCTTTAGAATCACTACGTCATCGATTTCTGGCTCAGTGGTTTTGGTGTTCCACTTATATCTTTGGTTCAAATTAACGAGGTATTCTTTATACCATCTGTTCCAAAAATCGTTGACCATTTTTTGCGTTAGTCGCCATCTGTCTAAACTAGAAATATTACTATTTGTATAATTTTCGTCAGTTAAGTTTAACAAAGGTTCGCCAATCAGAAAGTGGCCCGGTGTTAGCGGAAGAGGGTCATTAGGGTCATCACTTAGTACAGTTATGGGTCGGGAATTCAAACACGCTTCTACTTGTGCCAATACGGTGGCTAATTCCTCGTAAGTGAGAGTAGAATCCCCAATTACTTTTTTAAGATGAGTTTTTGTGCTGCGCACTCCAGCCTCCCACAAACCCCCGAAATTGGGTGCATGAGGAGGTATAAAATGCCATGTAGTACATTCTAGGACTAACAACTCTGCTACTTCACCGGGAAACGAAGATTTGGCACTGTTGAACATGTCTCTGAGTTGTTTGTCTGCTCCCACGAAGTTAGTGCCATTGTCACTATAAATATCGCTGCAATGGCCTCGTCTTGAAGTGAATCGTCGGAAGGCTGCGATGAATCCCTTAGCACTCAAGTCGGTGACAGCTTCCAGGTGTATGGCACGCGTTATCATGCAGACAAACAAACATATGTAACCCTTGTACGATTTTGCTCCTCTACCAGGTGAGAAACGAATGTTGATGGGACCTGCGTAGTCCACACCAGCTGATTTAAAAGCTCGGTCGGGTTTAACTCGCACTTCTGGCAGCTGCCCCATCAATTGCTTGGTATTCTGCTTGGAATACCTAATACACGTTACACATTCTCGATAAGTTTTTTTTGTTAGATCTTTGGCTCGTAAAATCCAATATTTTGTTCTTAAATAATTTAACATTACTTGAGGACCACCATGCAATGTCCTGTGATGAGCATCCTGAATTATTAGTTTACTAAGATGGCTCGTAGCGGGTAAAATTATGGGGTGATGAATATCATAGGATCTTTGAGACTTTTGGATACGTCCGCCAACTCTTAGAATGCCATTAGTATCAATCATGGGACAAAGATTGCGAAGCTTACTTCTTTTAGGTACATGGCCTTGTGAATTTAACTGCTTTATCTCCTCTTTGAACTCAATAGCTTGAACTTGTTTAATGCAATTTTCTAAACTTGCCTTTATTTCTTTTGATGTAATTAATTTAGAAAAACATTCACGCTTATCTTTAGGTAATTTAAAATTAATAAATCGTCTACAATATGAAATTACTCTCAACATTTTTGATAAAGTAGAATACCTAGTCCAAATAAATTCCTCATTATTATTACTTATAGTAGCCAAAGATCTCACACGTTCTTCTTCTTGCGTATCTTCGATATTAGGAACACTAATATTTATATTTAAGCTCGACAACCAGGTCGGTCCATTCCACCATACTGAATGGTTCAACAACTCTGGACCTTGTAAGCCCCGTGACGCACAGTCAGCTGGGTTCGTATCAGTAGATACGTGCCCCCAGTGCTCGTAATCTATGATGTTTAGTATGTCTGACACTCTGTTGCTCACGAATGTGCTCCATCGGCTTGGTCCACCTTTCAACCAAGCCAAAACAATGGTGGAGTCGGTCCACGCAAAAAGGCTATCTTTAGGTACACCTAGCACTTGAGACGTCTCGGACATTAATTTGGCTGCCAATGCAGCACCACAAAGTTCTAATCTAGGGATGGAAACTTGCTTCTCGATGGGAGCCACTTTTGTTTTGGAAGATATTAGGCTTACGTAAACTCGCTCTTCACTAATGACTCGCATGTACACTGCTGCTGCGTATGCGGCTTGTGATGCATCTGCAAAGACATGCAGCTCCACTCTTGATACACGTGTGTAGTGCAACCATCGAGGTATACTTAGGCATTTGATGTGCGTTAAATTCTCTCGAAATCGTAACCACTCTGCTTGTAAAGCACCATCAATAGTCTCATCCCAATTTAGACCTGTCTTCCACAATTTCTGCATGATCATCTTTGCTATTACCACAACTGGAGCTATCCATCCCAAAGGGTCATACAGCTTAGCTATTTCGGACAGAATAGCACGTTTGGTTATGGGCAACTTAGGTTCTGGCAGATTGACACTATATTCAAAAGTGTCGGCTTCCCTATTCCAGCTCAAACCCAATACTTTAACAACACTATTGATCTTAAGAGGCAACTCATTATCATCTCGCTTGTTTTCTCCAATGTGGTGTAACAAAGCCTCACTATTGCTGCTCCATTTTTGTAGTTGAAATCCTCCTGAGTTCATGAGCTTGTTCATTTCGTTATAAATATCGACAGCTTCTTTCTCTGTCTCACAACCTGTGAGGAGATCATCCATATAGTAATCAGTTTCGGTAATATTTGCAGCAATGGGATACTTTGATTTCTCTTTGTTGGCAAGTGTCTGAAGTGACTTGACAGCAAGGTACGGTGCACATGCTGTACCGAAGGTCAACCTTAAAAGTTTAAAGTGCTTTATTGGCTCATGAGGTGCAGACCTCCACAATAATCTCTGGTAGTCCGTATCCTCTTCAGATACACGGACCATTCTGTACATTTTAATGATGTCAGCTGTAATACAGAATTTGTGTGTTCTCCATCTCATTAATGTATGACGTAATTCCTGTTGTAACTGAGGACCAACACACAAGTCGTCATTTAATGAATAGTCATTTGAGCCCTTGCACGAAGCGTCAAAGACTACACGAAGCTTTGTGGTAGTTTTATCTTCTCGCACTACGGCGTGGTGAGGAAGATAGACAGCGTTTGGGTTATCAATCTCAGAAGAATTAACTTGCACCATATGATTTAGGTTTATATATTCCTCCATTACTTTATGATATTCTTCCCGAAGCTTAGAATCCTTTGACAACCTTTTCTCTAAAAAATTAAATCTTTTAGCTGCTATTTCCCTCGACCCACCATATTGACATTTCGGATCTTCAGTTTGAAACGGTAATCTTACCACAAATCTTCCTTCTTCATCTCTAACTGTTGTGGCTTCATAGTACTCTTCGCACCTTTCTTCTTCCTTTGAGAATACCTTTCGTATGCTATTTGGCTCCTTTTCTATCTCCCAAAATTGACGTAATAGCTCGTCATCTCTAACTTGAGCGTGTAGGGTTGTGACGTGCCCCCTTGCTGAGGTAGATGTTTCTAACATCTTTCCCGATACCACCCACCCTAGGGCTGTGTTTTGAGCTAATAGGTTTCCCTTGGGGTGTTTAATGACGCCGTCTAACAGAACGTCGCCGTATACCTCAGCTCCAAGTAGAATATCTATTCTACCTGGTGTTGTGAACCCTGGATCAGCCAACTCAAGTTCCTCAAGTTCAGACCAATCAGGCAATTCAAGATTAATGGTTGGTAGCAGCGTTGTTAGCGTATGTAATACATAAGCATTTACTCGAACTGACTTTGTGGGATTGTGGCGTGATTTCACGCAGAGTGAAACCATGTGTTTGATTCTCGTTTGCCCCTCTCCCAAACCTGACACCCAACCACTCACTGATTTACGTTTAAGATTAAGTAGCTGAACGGTTGCCTCAGTTATGAATGACGCTTGCGACCCCTGGTCTAACAAGGCCCTAATTATATGTTCGTAACCGTTCTTGCTACTTACTAACACAGTAGCCGTAGCTAATAACACAGAATTTGTTTGTATATGTTTACAATGATGAGAAACAATAGCATCACTTGAAGAAGGAGTGGACTTACCTCGAGACTCTTCACTAACGATACCTGTGGCTGTGTTTCCTTCTTCTTTTGACTTCTCCGTAGTTGACTCTCTCTCGAAGTGGAGAAGGGAATGATGTCGCCTTCCACACCTTTTGCAGCACGTTGACTGACGACATTTCTTCACCGAGTGTGATGGCGCAAGACAGTTGAAACATAGTCTATTCTTCTGGACGTACTCCTGTCTTTCCTTGGTAGACATATCGGTGAAAGTTTTACAGTGGTAGATATAGTGCTCGCTGTCACAAATTGCACACTTATTTTCGCGTGCTTTCCCATCTTTGTTGACATTAGCATGAAAAGCCTTAGGTTTAACTGCTGGATTCGGCTGCGATGATTTTATATTGTTGCTTTCGATCATTTCCAATGATCTAAACCTTGACTCCAGAAAGTCTCTTAAATCTTGCCAAGTGGGTTCGTCGCAATGGCTCGTACTAAGTTGTTGTTCCCACAGTTTCATTGATTCTGGATCCAGCTTAGACACAACTAAGTAGTTGATCATCAAGTCCCATTTGTCAGACTCAGCACCGAGGTTTTTCAGCGATTTCAAACAGGTTGAAGTTGTATCTACCAGGTGTTTAATTGAACCCGCAGACTCAGTATGTACAGATTTTTGTGTAAAAAGAACTCTCAAGATTGCGTTACAATTAAACCTCTTGTTGTTATAACGCTTCACTAATTGTTCCCAGGCGTCATCATAATTCGCATCTGTTGTAGTAAAGTTGCGTAATATTACTTCTGGTTCTCCTGATAAGCTGCTTTTTAAATAATGTAGCTTCTGTACTGGCGATAATCTCATATTTTTATGAATCAAGGTAGAAAACAAGTCATAAAATGTTTGCCATTCGTCATATTTGCCGCTAAAGGTAGGTATTTTAATTTTTGGTAATTGAATCTCGTTTCTATCTGATGACCTTACCTGACCTTCGGCAGCACTAAGCATTGCAGCTTGAGCCGCTGCGTCGAGAAACGGCTGAAGAGCTTCCTTTATCGCTGACTTATATAGTACATACAATTCTTGGAATACATCGTATGTCTTGTCTTTAAAGTACGGATCTTTTCTTTCTTCATCCTTGGTAATACTCAAAATAATGCCTTTGTGTCCGTCCTTATAGTTCTTCCAAAGTTCTTCCAGCAATTCTAGCCTCGTTTCCAAATATGGTTTTCTAATCCGATCTTTTGGGGACTTCTTAAAGTTCTTTTCTGCAGCCTTTAAGTTTTCTAATAGTTCATATTGATACATAACAAGATCTTCCATGGTAATATTCGCTTAAAAAATGCTTCAGCCAACAATAAACTCGAATAGTCAACGTATTTTGCAATAGAAGTAGGTATTATAATGTTCACAAAGTCCACACGTATGTTGCACTAACTAGGCACTTATTTGTTCATTAAAATATCGTAATCCGATCATTCACAGAATATTATAAGTTACTTAGTCAATGTTCGTTTTAACACAGTTCTTTTAACTCACGACTTCACAACAGTTTTCATTCACTAATATTGTCAACATAAACATAAAGCTCTAAGAATCCTTATCGCTTTCTTGTGTTCTCACACCGCGTTCGTTCACTGCCGGTTACCGGCAATAATCCGCTCGAAATAGGACCAAATGTACACGGCGATAAGGATGATTTTTGTTTGTTATGGACTCGTAATGAAACTACGTGTGGACGGTTTGATGGTTTATTTCTCACTAAGCGATGTGGACTGTAACAACTCTAAAAACATGCATCTAGATACATATGAGTAGCTATGTACTACTACTAACATCGTTCGCTATGGTGCTTGGACACAAACAGACCCTTATATTTTATTTGTATATATTTAATTGCCTACTTCAAGGGGTTCAAACAACCTACATATAATAATAGCAACGCAACGGAGAACTGTAAATTAATTTGTAAGACTTCTCTTTTTTGTTCGTTTTAAAATTGTGAAGAAACTGATTATAAACTTCTAAAACGACATTAAGGGGTATAAATGTGTTTTTTTTATTATTTTATGTTTTATTTTGATTTCAGAAGACCAAATAAACGATGGATAGACTTTGTGAAGGATGATCTGGCAATATAGGAGGTGACCGCTGAGATGACAACTAATAGAGAAGTACCTAAGGAAGAAGAAGACATGCTGCGCTGATTTCAAATAAATTGGGCTATCCCAATTTATTTGAAATCAGCGCAGCATGTCTTTGTCACATTTTCCATCCCTTACCTATGTAAGGAATGGAAAATGTGACGACGGCGACGGCGCGTTCGTGTTCCACGCGCGCCTCAAAGAGATGTCAGCAACATTGAAGAGGCCCGCAAGAGCCGACGCTGATGCCGACGCGTTGTTTGAAAGAGATTAGTGTTGCCCAAAATCGGTCTTGGTCTTGCAGTCTTGGTCTTGTTCTTGCATTTTCGCAAGACCAAGACCAAGACCAAGACCGACTTATTGTAGCAAGACCAAGACCAAGACTGAACCCTGCAAGATTTGAGCAAGAACAAGACTTAGCCTGCAAGACTCTTGCGTCTCGCAGTTTAGTCAAACTGAGATCTGGGCGTTATTATTTTCTTTCTATGTTTTGGCGAATTTGTGTACTACTGTATGGATATTTATTGTATGTCTGAATAAATGAATTAATTGAATTAAATTAAGTAGGTATTTTGTTTCGACGACGACAAATTTTATAAGTTAGAATTATCAAGTCGAGACGATGATGAAAAATATGTAAGTGATAATTATTTTAACCGCTTGCTGTTTGTGAAGAGTTTAGGATAGCCACTAAACACGCTCAGTAAATCATAATAGGTACCTACCTAAAGTCAGTAATTACGCTTAGGGACTACATTGAATATTTTTTTATAATTATTATGAAGTTAATTTAATTAATTTGGTGGTTTACTAATGCCTATGTCAATTTAAACTGTCAATGTAAACATGTACCTCCTCTGTTACGTTGTTCTTAGATCTAAACTAACGTGTTTAGTAAATAGCAATAGGCTAATCGGAATTTGCAAGACTTGCGAGACTCTTGCTGCAAGACCAAGACCAAGACTTGAGAGCGCATCAATACCAAGACCAAGACCAAGACCAGGTGTATTGACGCAAGACCAAGACTGGCTAAGTCTCGTCTTGGTCTTGCATTTGGGCAACACTAAAAGAAATACCGTGGCCACGACACAAAGGGCTAAGAAGGAACATGGGTGGTTTTTAGTCAGTAGAAGTCTGACACTCCCTACCGCTCTGCCCAAAGCGTGAGGAGTCATTAATTTGATGATTTCGAACAATACAAAAAAAAGGACCTTTAGAAGTAGACCACTAGAAATCATCGAAGCAGTCAATAACTTAGACTTCTGCTTACTACTGAGAAAACCCCTATTTAGCACCATATACCTACATGCGCTGTACAATTCTGAAAAAGCCAACTGGATAACTTGAATTAATGAAAATTCTGGCGGACGTGACAGCCATGCGCGTTAAAACGGAAATGAAAGCCAACAATATAAATTATAATGTATATAGCTAGTAAATCACTTATATTTGGATAACAAACTAATTTTATAAACGGGTGTCGCCGGTGCGTGTATCCTTAGTTACAGAATTAATCTCACCGAACTTTGACGTCTCTGGGTCTCTATTCTATCTTGTTCATTTGGGTTCATTTTTAGGGTTCCGTATTCGAATGGCAAAAACGGAACCCTTATAGTTTTTGTTTAAAAAAAACATTGCCCCGCACTAGGAATTTCTCCTGTATCGTGGGTGCCTTTACAAACATTTAAATTCACATACACAAACACACGCAGACTTCGGGTCTGCGTGTGTTTGTGTATCTATGTATCTGTAGACCATACAAATATGTTCCGTCCAGAATCGAGCCCGCGACATGCAGCGCAGCAGTCAATTGCTTGAGCCACTGCGCCAACCGTGTCGTCAGTAATTGCTAGACGGAAAATAAGCTAGCTTAAGCGTTTTAACAGCCCACAGTGCCCACCTATCTGATACAATAACTTACTTTCCTCGTTCACCTACAAACGCTCACCTATTATTAGGAACAGATAGCTGTTGGGAATAAACATATTTAAATAAGTGTTATTTATATTATATTACTAGCTTTTGCCAGCGGCTTCGCCCGCGTGAAAATGACGATTTTCCATACAAACTTTCATCCCCTATTTAACTCCCTTAGGGGTTGAATTTCGAAAAATCCTTCCTTATTCCTTGTCTACATTATAAAGGGAACCTCTGTGCAAAATTTCAGCTTTCTAGGTCCAAGGGTTTGGGCTGGGCGTTGATGAGTCAGTCAGTCAATCAGTCAGTCAGTCAGTCAGTCAGTCAGGACTTCTCTTTTTATTTATATATATATATAAGATTAAGGATATACATAGCAATTAAATAAATAGACGAGTTAGTAGCTACTCTTGCCGAAGTCAGTCTGTCGATGGGTGACTATGCATTGCATACCGAAAACACTTTCTGTGCCTTGGAAACGATGCATTACATAAAGAGTTTTTTCAGTGCCTCGGAAAACACGTAAAGCTGTTGGCTTCTGCTGAGTTCTGCTGTCATTTGTAGATTTTTGACTTGACTGGCAGTCTGGAAACCAGTCTAACCAAAGGGTTTCATGTTACTCATTCATTGAGTTACGGAGGTCAGATAGGCAGTCTCTCCATGTAAAACACTGTTAGGTATTCAGTCGCACGATGGTAGACTGGAAGCCAACCCTAAAATAGGTGAGAAAAGCCCAGGCAGATAATGAGTAATTAAATAAATAAAGGCCTAATTAACTGTCACATTTCAGTACGTTTTAGAGAATTTAATCACGAAGGGCTGACGTCATGTGATCCATCCCTCGTTAAAGGGTGCTCTGAAATTTCGTACTTGAATGTTTCCTGGTAGTTGTGAAATGCGTGGGTTTCACATTTCCGTGTGCAGTTTGAAAAGTTTTAGATGAAAGGTTGTGAAATACAGATCCGGCTACGCTCTGAAAAAAAAATCACTAACTTTTTTTATTTATTGGCGTACACACTGCACGTGCCGAAGTGTTTAAAGAAAATACAAAATAATCGATTTATTATCGTTAGACAGACTACTGCACTTACGTTTATAAAAAATCTTTAATTTTAACATTTTTTAATAATTAGGTAGATAAGTAATTTTATTAATGTGATAAATTCTGAGTAACGTATTTTTTTTTATAAATACACAAAAAGAATAATATTGTGTGGTCTAGATAGAAGCTTGCACGTTTGTATAAAAACATATAGTTCCAGACAACCAAAACGTTTGACGATATGAAATATTTTCTCAGAAACCTTTCATCAATTGAAATATTCCTATGAATTTTGTTGTTGTTTGTGGCTGTTACAAACGATGTTGATCTCGTCTTTGTCAAAGAGATGCATCGTGGGTGTAAAGGGACCTACTACAAAGCCTTTAACCTAAAAAATTTAAATTGTACATTAAACTGCGCCAAAACTATTGCTGAGAAACGAAGCAATAACCTTTCACGGTTCATTTAATCATGGTTTACGGTAGCGATTAATATAACTGCTCGAATCATTGTGCTGATTAATACATTGATTACAGAGGACATGAAGACATTTACAGTAACTTTATCAAATTAAAAGTTGTGTTCTTTCTTTCTTATCGTGTGGGTAGTAGGTCTAACGACCCCACACACCCTAGGCCCTAGTGTCAGAGTTTTTAAACCGCCTCAAAGGCATGGTTTGACCATCAGCTTATACGTGCCTTCCGAAGTTGTGTTAATTAATAGAAATTAACCTTAGTTAATAAATTTGTTTGTGAACTAACCAGTAGACCAATTTTGTCACATTAAAGTTAGATTTTAGGCCTTCAACAACTTCATAACTCGAAGGTTTAGAGGTATGATATTGTACAAGAAACTGATCATAATGATGGGAAAAAGTGTCTTACGGTGTTTTTACATCCGTGATATTAAAAGTTAATCGCTGTCTATTCGTAATTGTAACGAAGCGCTTTGCCAAGTCCTTTATTATGCGCACAGCCAAGGACTGGAATTCCCTGCCTGCGTAGGTTTTTCCGAGTTCATAAACCCTAATCTATTTAGGTCGCGAGTAAACAGGCTTCTTCTGGGTAAGCTCGTTTCATCGTCGACATCATCTCTGCCCTTAGGGCAAGATTGAGGTCAAGAGCAAGCCCATTTATAATAATAAAAAAAACTCGTCGAGAATGCTCTCGCCACCTAGTTATTATTACTTAATAACAAGCAACGTTATTAGTAGCTACTGCTACTAGCTCATCGCTAATGGCCGTAGGTAGCACAGGGGCTTGAAATTCCCCCTTTGAACTGTGTTGCTTCTCGAGTTCGCATGAAAAACTACAATGCTTTGAAGGAACTTTTCCTCGCATATGTCTGGAACTAAGGGTATTTGCTATGATGTCTTTGCGAGTATACGTAGTTTCCAGAATTAGTGGGGAGGGGGAGAGGCGAGGATGAAGAAAGTTGTGTAAGCGAATAATTTTTAAACTTTTACATACTTACATACAAATGCTTATTCTTTTGAATGTGAGCACTTTACAGCCGCTGTTGCTCGAAAGAGATACCGTGACCTCGGACACAAAGGGCTAAGAAGGAACATGAGTAGTTTTTAGTCAGTAGAGTTCGGACACTCCCTTCCGATTCGCCCAGAGACGAGAGGAGTCATTTGATGATTTCCCACACACCAAAAAAAAATCACTGTAGCCGGGTGCTAACTAAACCAAACACAGCCATGTCATTCATATGTCACTCATAAATATTCGGAAAATCGGAAGACCCGTCTGTTGACGCGACCACGCATTCAGATTCGCAGTCGCACTTCTTCAGAAAGGACGTGACAGAGGCATGCTCGCACGATGATTGCTTTGGTTACGACCTGGCCTAAACTTGTTAAAATCATCTAATAAATAAAGAGAGAAGTCCTGACTGACTGACTGACTCATCAACGCCCAGCCCAAACCCTTGGACCTAGAAAGCTGAAATGTTGCACAGAGGTTCCCTTTATAATGTAGACAAGGAATAAGGAAGGATTTTTCAAAATTCAACCCCTAAGGGAATTAAATAGGGGATGAAAGTTTGTATGGAAAATCGTCATTTTCACGCGGGCGAAGCCGCTGGCAAAAGCTAGTAATAATATATTATGTATCCTCAGATCAAATAACAGATAATATGTATCTTGCAATTTTATCTTTATTATTGGTCATCTCAGTAGACACCTTCTTTCTAGCCATATCATCCTTCACTCAGTTCAACATGCTCTGGTCTTTCTCTACTCAAGCCTATATACTACTATACTACTATAGCCATCAACATAAGTACTCAAAATCTTTCCCATTCCTCCGCATCACATGTCCATACTACAATAACCAATAACACGGTGGGGCTGAAAATAATTCATAAATAACTGGTATTCAGCAGCTCCACGCGTTTTCAGCCATTGTTTTCAATATTATTTTCACGGGCAGCATATTAGGGGTTGTTTTCATATAAACAAAAGCGGCTTCAACCCAGAGTATATCCCTCATATGCATATGACGTACACTAGTGCCTGTACGCATGCCCTGACGTCAGTCCTTGCCACCCTTAGCAAAAGGGAGGTGGGGGAATGTATACGAGCAGGAAAAATACTACACTTTTTTGTTTTGTTTTTGTTCGTTTTATTGTTTTAGGGCTTATGGGATTATTGCTTTATGATAAAGTGGCTAAACTGAATTTGTTTTGGGCGTTTGATGTTTTAATTTACGATAAAAATCTTCTAAGGAAGGACAGTAAGATACGATTTAAAATTCTCTATCAATTTTAGATATATCTATACCGTTTAAATTTCCATAAAATCTAAGTCGTCAAAACGACCTCAAATGTCAAACTTCAGCGTCTAAAATCAATCCTTCTGTTATCCTCAAACAGACCTCAATCCAAAGCCGAAAGATATCAAAGGTACTCACGAAGCGACACGCGTCGATCAGCTGGTACCTAAGTTCAAGGTTCCCCGGGTCAATGCTGCGCGGTGCGATGGGGGCTAGGGGGGCAGAGGCGAGGAAAAGCGTGGGCGTTACCATGGCAACCAGCCTACGCCACCCCCGGCCCAGGTAGTCAATCAATTACGGTGAGAACACATTTCTTGTACATAATGACGCCCATAGCATGATATATTGCAGTTTTTTTGTAGGATTATAATTAGTTTCATAAAACAGTATAAATATTAACGGGTTGTAAGTAAACAACTTCTAACTTACCGTTTTTTTTTAAAAGAGGTCTATTCTAAAACGAACTAATTAAAAAAAAGTATTCTCTTTTCGTGTCGTAGAAGTTACGTTTGGTCACTCATTTGCTTCCAATCGTCATTTGTTTCTTTTGTTCACTTTGGTCTTTTTAGCAGTTATTATGTTTCTGATGTACAACATAGCTAACGCCGGGGTTGAGTAGATACCTACGTCCGTCGCTCCCCGGCCAGACAGCCCCGCTATCAACCTTGCTAACTGACTTATCTTTTCACCACGACATGGGCCGTAACTCAAGCCGACACTACATAGGTATATGTACAGGGTGAAGGGGATACTGACGCACAAATTGTTGGCACGTATTCTGTATATCATACTGAAAAGCTTGATTTATCTAAGTAATAAAAAAACAGCTGCTCTATTCACTTTGACCGAGTAGGTATAATATTGCCCTTTTTGTAGGAAACCGCTGCTTTTAATTACCGGTGAAAATTTTTCATGTGGATGGTGGGGAGGTCAGAATTATGTAACCTGAGTACCTACGTGACAAAAAGCGTATAATATTATGTCATAAACTAAGTTAAGATTATGTTTGTAACAGAACTGCTTCCTACGCCCACAGTGTATAGAGGCCGCAAGAGGAATGAACGCGTATGACCAAATTCATAAACCGTGGTCAAGAGATTGATGCATTTGTTTACAACATATTTCAAGGTAAGAAGTTTGAACTGTCTGAACCGCTAAGAGCCAACGAGTGTCAATGAGCGGAGTGTAAGTTACGCAGACGATGTTATACAAAACCAAACACTAGCTAGAAAAAAATCCTTGTTGTTTTCAACGGCCGAGTACTGCAAAGTCATGTTTCTGTTAGGTCCAACTAAACCTTTGTAGTCTTCAAAATTGACATATCGAAAGGCCGACATTCTTTTGTATTTCAGAAAGCCTAAAATTCACCTGCATTTCGTTTCTTTCATCTTTCGAGTTTTAGGCTGAAATTGCCTTCAAAGTATTTTCGAAAGGACCTATTCGTGCGTTAGTCGTAAGTCGTCAGTCCGACTTACTTTCAATCATTAAATAATTTCACCTTTAAATACAAAACATGTTTTAGTAATAGTGCGTAAGGTTGTATGTTGTTTGTATGTATCAAGGGAATTTATTTATAATTATATCAAGCCTATTTTGCCGGAATACTTAGGAGGAAGTTCGTAAGTGTCGTCGCCGCGCCGGTGACCGAAATGTTGTATCGGTTGGTTTGGTATTTGCTTGTGATGCGAAGGAATGAGGAAAATTTCGTGAGGAAAGTTTTGTGTATGAATGTGGATGGGTATACGAGTAGAGGTACACCTTTTTTTTTTGTGGGTGGAAAATCATCGAATAACCCCCTCCGATCTTGGGCAGAGCGAAGGGGAGTGACAGACTTCTACTGACTAAAAACCAACCCATGTTCCCTCTTCTTCGCCCTTGTGTCGGAGCCGCGTTAACCTTTCGATAATCCACAGCCCCGACGGGGTAGAGGTACACCTAAGAAACGATTAATGGGCTGGTAGGATGATAGGGTAAATAGTAATAGAGAAGTATGGAAGAAGTAGACATACAGTGCCTACGTCAAATAAATAATGATATGGGCAGGAGAATGATTATGATTACCCGGAAAGAGAAGGTGGAGTTTTAGGTATGGCTTCGACCGTCTACGAAACCGTAGTTTCGTAAGTGGTGTCGATGAAGGAATGATTTGTCCTTGTACGTAACTAGTTTCGATGGAGGAATTATTTGTCTTTGTACGAAACCACGTAAAAGGATTTGTTGCAAAAGTAGGAAATTTACTACATCGGTGATATTTGATACTAAGTTAGTACTTTATTTTTATATTTCTACAAATGCCTAAAGGCATTAAAAAAAAATATCTGTAACTATAGTGAACTCATCTAACTTCGTGATTGTAGTTACGAACAAGGAATAACTCAAATTTTACCATTTATGTTTAGTTTCATAATATGCCAGTAAACTTCTAATAAAGGGCCCTCTATTGAAATCGTATTGTCATTAACTAAGCATGATTCTGTATCTGGGTTGGTACGTAACCGTGAGTTTTGAGGTCAATGCCTTACCGTTTTTTATTAAAACAAAAATCTCAGTTAGAACAATGTCTTCTCCATCATTTCCTAACTGTGTTGTGGTCGGCTTCCAGTCTAACCTGATGAAACTAAATTTTAAATGAATAAACTGCCCATCTGACCTGTATAACCTAAATGGTAACCTATGTGGGTAACATTAACATGCCTTCTGGTAAGGCTGGTTGTCAAGTTTTTGAGCTGAAATAACGAATCTGAGTCTTGCCGATTCTACGTTTTTATTATTTTCCACCTCAGTTGGGCATTTTAATCCAAATGTTTTTGCCACGTGTAGGATTAATAAATAATTACCATTATAAAATGGAAAGTCCTTGAAAATGCTTCCAATTTAATTTATTTTGATGTTGTATAGTTTGAAATATATTTCTCTTTGTATGATGCTGTTTTGATGCGGTGATCAATCCTCCTTTTTTCGTTTAGGAGTTTTTTCATTAAAGCGGTTCGGTTCAAAGTCTGAATAATCTTATCACGTTGTTATGTACGTTTGTGAAGGCTTTGAACTTTTAGGAGACTTCTTTCCAAAACATGCCTCTACATGCAAATATAAACATGGTTCTAAGTTATGGGAATGACATACCACATGATTATTTATTAAAAGTTAAACATGTATTGGCAATTGGTGACCGATCAATGATAAATTATGATAAGTGCGTAATTTTATCAATATGAAACAAGGCTCCATAAATTCAATAAACTTATAAAAGTTGTAACAGAGCGCTCACATTGCCCACTAACAATTTCCTCGAAGTGTGAGCGTCTACGTGATCTCGTAGAGCTCGTAGACCCTTGTAGCAAGTTACCGCCTTAAATTCGTAGCACCTGCTACAAGCCTGCTACGAACTCGGACTGGCTACAAGACATCAAAATAAAGGTGTATTTAGATGGGCTATATTTTACTGCAATATGTGCAATATTCTAGTAATGGCCCGGCCATATAGCCACATATACATATTGTTGAATAGTTTTCCGTTATGAATGCATCCCTTTCTGAAGAATATAAGCCACTGCGCGGCTACGACTGTCATTTTGTCAGCCACACATTATTTAGACCTTGTTTTTTATTTTGGTGGGTGAAAATCATCTAATAACCCCCCCCCCCCCCCCGCTCTTGGGCAGAGCAGTAGGTGTCAGACTTCTACTGACTGAAAACCACTCATGTTCCTTCTTAGCCCTTTGTGTCGAGGCCGCGGTATCTCTTTCGAACAACCCGCAGCCATTGTCTTATACCTAGTTGTTCTAACAAGGGTACATCATTTGGTGTAATAAATACCATTTGATTCTCCGCGTAATTAGTGAATTTAACGTAGTAATTATTTATCAGTCTTCACCGCGTTTCTCAGAATTCAGTTAAGGTCCGTTTCGATGAATTAATTGGTTTGCGCATTCGTTAACATCGGGATAGGATGTAATTTGTGTTAATTGTTTTGTATATTTGAGCAGTGTTAATTTTGTTGTTTACCTGGAAGGTTGGGTAACACCCACGTTTTTTATCTTTCAAAATATCATGCATGGATTCAGAGAATTTAACATAGAACATTAAGATCCAACTTGTATCAATATATACGTTGTAAATTAGTGTAAGTATAAGACTATTTAGGAGGAATCAATGGACTCCCAAAATACAGGCATTTCTTGCCTTCTCCTTCTTGGGGTTCTAAGGTCTCAACTAAAATATAATTCACCCATAGATCAAAACACAACAGTTTCATAAACAGTATTTTATCACGGATTTACGATTGCACCTATTTCTAGATTATATTACGTTTAACTCCTGTGTGTAACTTAGGCACACCGCACCACACCACTTAAAACCGATATCACTGAATGTAACAAACACGAGACACACCCAAAGCATACCTAACCTAAAAATATATCAATTTTTAAAACCCCTCTAACTCTTGATGGTGCAAGACATAATTAGAATTTAACTCCAAAGTAGTATTAATTTACCTCTGAGTTAACCGTGATAACCCAGCCTGGCGCTAGTGGGCCTCAGTTATTGGATCAATAATCATTTATTCATTTAAAAAAAAAGAAAATGGCGGGGTCAAGTCAAGTGGTCTATGGGCAATGATTGTGTGGCCTATAAAGTTCTAATCCATCTTGGCTGTATACCACAAATATATGTTTTCATGGTATGGAAACCTACCTTATCGCTAACCATAAGTAAGTTGACGGCATATCGGATTTTTTAATCAAAATCTGTGCTTTGGAATTATACAATCGAATTCTCTATCGGACGATCAGAGATACGGCGAATTGTCCACTGTTATGTGGTTCAGCAAAAGCACTTTGTTTGGATCTGTGGAACCTAAACAAAGTGCTTCACTACAAAATTTGTGCAAACCGCCACTCTGTGGCTTCTCGTTTTTCTGAGAAATATGATCCAGATTTCTGCAAACTTCGATTGAAATGGGTTCTCCTTAGCAGGCGTGATCCACCCTTAGCTTTATCATCGATTTACTTCAGACTAATTGCGACCAAAGGCAAGCCCATTTAATATTTAAGACAAACAAAAAAGTTAACAGGGCCACCATCCACGCTTCGTAGTCCCAGCTCTAATCCCATAGCGCAATTTATAATTTTAATATCAATAATAACTTTCTCTATCAAATTTTATTAATATTATGCATCAGTAGATTTTTAATGTCTGATTGATGAGTGAAATGATTAAGAAAAAATATTGTATCGTAGAAAAGAGTGGGGTACTTTTTAAAGTATTTTACTATTTCATTTTACTAAAATCTGTCACTGAAATATTTACAATAATGACACCTAGAACATCACGCTTTTTAGGCTAAAATGTTTTAATCAATCTATTTATTTTTTAACTTATAGAAAACTATTTTCTACGTTTGGTTCGGCTAGCTACAAACGCCTGTTTTTTATTTAACTTTCATTTTTATGAATCAGCCACGTCGACTGCTCCTTTTTACATCCCATTTATTAATTATTCATCCTTATACACCTACGCATTACATGACAACAGTATATAACCCTTATACAACATATATATATATACGACATATATACGAGTATATAACGACGTTGAAGGCCCAGGCTCTCACGCGCAGTGAGCATTACCGATGACCCATGAAGTTTCATGCCGTGGCTCTCCTATCCTATAGGTACTTGAAATGCTATTTATATTAACTCTTCTTATATCGTGTGTAGATTTTTTGCGTATAAAAAGGTAATGAAAATGTGTGGGAGATATGATTTTATTTTTATTTTATTATATTTGAGGAGGTTATTATACAGTGTTATAACACTATTGTTATTATAGAGTGTTCGCAAACAATTCGCATTTGAAGGCCAGTTACAAGTTCCCACTGTTAAACAGCCGATACAAAAAAGCCAACAAAAAGGTAGGTCCAAAATCTATAACATAATTAATTAGGGCACAATTTAACAATATCAATTAACACAAACTAAAAATCAAGTAATAGTAATGCTGTGCGTCAAAATACCCAATGAGACAATTAATAACCGCTACTATCAAGGGAAAATTACCCATACAAGTTGTTTCAGAAGATTTTCTACAAATAATAAAGTGAGTTTTCCATATTACTAAACCTGATTTATATGTTAGGGATTTCGAGAACTTTCATTTCTACATTTTAAAACGTCTGCACCTAATAAAATTTATTACTTTTATATTTTCCCAATTCTAATTGTCCCATACTTACTGGTACTCAGCTGCATCCAGTTAGACTGGAAGCCGACCCCTAAACTTTTGGAAAAGGCCTGGGATGATGATACCTAATTAGAATTTTAAAAAAATGCCATAGCCTAATCTAGAGCCACTTTTCCACCTAAACAACCCCATGACGATGCAAAAAATACATTATACAATCAGTAAAAACAGTATCAGTGACTCCTCACATCAGTAATGGCGAAGGACTGCCTCTGAATATTTGAGGGCAATCACTCCGAGTGCCTTCATTTCAATTTAATCGCGTCAATATTTTATTTGAAAGAGACACGGAAGGTTCCAGAAGATTTGGCGTGCGATTGACTTTTAGATGGTTGGAAGGTACTTTCTTTGTGATTTTATTGATTGTGAATTGAGTTTTCTTGTGGGACGTGATATGGCTAAATAATAACAGTCTCACGCTGCACTTCTTTATTGAGTGGTTAGTGCCTATTGGTTTCAGAGTTTTTATGCCACCCATGGACCTCTGACTTGGCTTTATATGTCTTTAAAAATATCCCTCAGACGTGCCGGTTTCCTCACGATGTTTTCCTTCGTCATAGTAAATGCCCACCCATACCTTGTCGATGTTCCACACATTCGTACGAAGCGTTTTACTAAATCCTTCATTATTCGTACAGCCAAGGACTGGAACACCCTGCCTGCTTCGGTTTTCCCGAGTTCATATAACCCCAATCTAAGTCGCGAGTAAATAGGCTTCTTCTGGGTAAGCTCGTTCCATCGTCGACCTCATCTCTGCCCTTAGGGCAAGATTGAGGTCAAGAGGCCCATTTGAAAAAAAAAAAAAATGCGCACATGAATGCGAAAAATCAGAGGTCTTGGGTTCGAACTTGAGACCTGTGACGACGCCCGTCGGGGCTGCGGATTGTTCGAAAGAGGTACCGCGGCCTCGGCACAAGGGCTAAGAAGGAACATGGGTGGTTTTTAATCAGTAGAAGTCTGATACTCCCTACCGCTCTGCCCAGAACGGGAGGAGTTGATGATGTCTCAGCCCCCAATAAAAAAAAAAGACCTGGGACTTGGCAGTCCGACGGTCACAGCACTGCACTGATAGGTTCGGACAACTAGTCCAACATAATCCGTTCCCACTGGTGGGACACGAGTTTCCCTACGGTGAGAGAGAATGGGCCGAAATGCTCCACGTGGGGCCGATGCAATACATGTCGGTTGCCAATTTCAATTGACATCACTGTCTCTTTATGAGCACAAGTGTAAACACGTATAATACTTACTTTATTGATATAATAAATGACTACAAAGAGCTTTGATACCTATCCTGAGTCCTTTGAATTCCTATTTACAAAGGAAGCACTGCTCAATACCATTAGGAGTTCGCGGTATACTGCAATTGCAATGCTTGTCTGTGATGATGTTGTCGTATTTGACGTTAAACGCAGTATTACCGTACTCGGTACTCTGAACTGATATTAATTACCTACTCAATCAAATGCACCACAGCTGGTTTAACCGATGCCACATAATATAATTATAATATAATTATATCTTGCATTTTGTCTTGCCTATGCGTCTTTTTCTTTTGTATATAGGGTGGGAAGTCATATAATGAATCCTCCCGCTCTGGGCAAAGCGATAGGGAGTGAGTGTCAGGCTTCGACTGACTAAAACCCACCCATGTTCCTTTTTACGCCCTTAGTGTCGAGGCCGCGGTATCTTTTTCGAACAACCCTCAGCCCTGACGGCAACCGCAGCCCCGATGGGTTCCTATGCCTCTGTTGCTACATAGAGTCAAATAGGAAAAGAAGTGCCATCGTCCCCTATCTAAGACGTGTGACATCGAAATTAAAAAAATATAATAATTCGGTCGCAAGCGGGACTGCTGAGCACGGTGTCCTGGGTTGGATTCCCGGCAGTGTTATTGGGTTTTTTTTTCCATCAGGAATATCTCGGAAGCAGCTATGTTATGTTAGTTGGGTCTGCGTCTGGTTGATGACAATATCTCCGAAATAATTATAACTGCCGAAATGTGGGTATACTATTAGATACACCGCTGCCTTACCCTTCAGGAGATTACAGGCATGATTTTATGTTATGCATTATGAATAAGGTGTCGGCCCCGACTTACAAACAGTAGGTCATGGGTGCGAACCCAGGCAGGCGCATTACTTTGTGTAATTTATTTCATCACCGCTGCTCTCAAAACGGTGAACGAAAACATCGTGAGGAAACCGGCATGTCTTAGAACCAAAAAATTCGAAGACATGTGACATCTGCCAATCCGCACTGGGCCCGCGTGGTGGATTATAGCCTATCCCTCTCCTAGAGAGGAGGCCTGAGTCCCTGCAGTTGGAACATTATAGGCTGATGATGATGATGAGTACGAATAAGCGGTTACATTAAACCGTTGACGTGGGTTTATACGCAGACTTGCTCATGTTTTCCTTCTACGTGTTCGCCTGGTTTTAGATTACCTCACTAGTGTGCTAATTAAGAACATGGTATCTCAGTACTGCATGTTTGATGATGTCATCTGTCGTATTCACGAGATGGCTGTTTATAATAATATCCATGAAAATAACCTATGATTAAAAAACACGGTAATTTCTGTTTATCGTCATCACAATTATTATTGGACAAAAACTTTTTTTCTTTTTTGAAGTAAACGAAAACTGAAGACAATGAATCGAAAACTTGTGTGACGTCATATTGCAGTACATTTTTTACCGGAAAGTGATGTCACAAACCTCCACTCATGATCTTTGACGCCTTTTATCTTCGTAATTTTTTATTAATTTTATATAACAAAAAACACGTTTTCAATATTTTTCGATAATAAAGCTGTTGGACTAAACAGAATCATATTGTTTTAGTCATGACACATCCACGGCCATTTGTCTGTAGCAAAGTCACCTCGAATTACACAAAACCTCTTTACACATAAAATAATTAGATCAACCATAAAAAAAAACTCAGGTCATAAACCCCCACTTACGAAGCGCCACTCGTGTTCGCTCGGTAATCTTCGGCAGCCGACAAAGAGGCCGCCGGCGCCTGCGCACCTGAACCTCTTGACTCATAAGTGGTCCATTTGAAACGTGAATGAGACGGTGTTATCGTGAAATATCCTGTAGCTTCAAATGAGATAACAGGAATATTGTTGTTAGGAATACAGGAGTACTTAATGTTCTCGTCAAATAATAACATAACATAACATCACGCATGAAATCCCCCGAAAGGTGCACCCTAAAGAGTTAGGCAGATGTGTACCGAGAAGTAAATCCACATTTCACCAGTTACGTTTCATCATCATCATCATCATTTCAGCCGAAAGACGTCCACTGCTGGACATAGGCCTCCCCTAAGTGTCGCCACATTGACCGGTCCCGTGCGTCTCGCATCCAGTTACATATTTTAAGTCTCATATAATAGGGGGCTTACCTATTCCCGTTAACCTGGCACAAATGCAGACTCCGTGGCTGCTACTGGATGACAACCAGTTAAGAATCATGAAGGCTAGATTTTATTTTGTTGATTTTGACATCCGTTTCAGTGGCCCAAAAGTCTGAGAACCTGTCCTACCAAGTGGTATCGTATTACCCTGCAATACTAAGTGAGTTGCGGAGGTCAAATAGGCAGTCACCTCATGTAAAATACTAGATCTTATTCAGCTGAATCTCGTTAGGGTGGAAGCTGACCCCAACATAGTCGGGTAAAAGCTAGGGAGGTGTTGATAGTGATGATTTTTAATATTCAGATTTACTAAACAGCTCAGTTTATTATTTTCGCATACTTTTAAACAATAAGAAGTAGCAGACTAGTAACCAATCTGAACGGGATTTGACAACATAATCTTTTATATGTAAAAATCTTTTAAAAAGATAGAGAGAGAGATGCTTAAGTACATCAAACAAGGCATAACTGAATGCGTGTGGGCGACCCTTAAACGGCTTAGGATTTTATCCAAAGAGTATTTTGTTACCTACCAGTGCAAAAATTATCTGAAGTCCTTTGTGTTTGTGCCTGCTTAAAGATACTTTCATATGAAAACCTAATATTTAATTGTGGTGGTTTCTCTAGCCAGAAGAATTAAGCTCCGTCTCTAATCATATTCACTTCTGTAAATTGGGTTTATTAAACACACACCCGTATTTATAAACAAGTCATTACTATTACTTGAGTGAATGACACTGTTTTTTTTTCTGTAGTTTAGTAATTCCTTAATGTTAGAACTATCAAACGTTAGAATTCTTAGTTTTGCTTTCATTGACGGTTCTAACTTCGTTTAAATTCTTGCCTATTGCATAAAAATATTTGCATAGGTAATTACTTAAGTCCAAGTAATTACTTTGACTTGACTATAAATACTATAAATAGTGCTTATTTTGGTCTTACACGTCACAATATCATGTTATGTTTTAAAACTGTGTAGATGGCGCTAGTGTTTCGTATCAGAATACTCTGAGAAGAAACAGCCGGAACAAAGGAGGGTGCGAAATCATCAAATGACTCCTCCCACTCTGGAGTTGTAGGGGTTGTCAGACTTTTACTGACTAAAAACCACAATGTACCTTCTTAACCCTTTGTGTCGAAGCCGCGGTATCTCTTTCGAACAACCCGCAGCTAGTAATAGAGCACCCTTATGGTTAGATAAAAAGTGTAGTACACTTTGCGCTCACTATTTATAACTATTTTAACTTTTTACACTTAATTTATAATTATTTTTCAAAATAAAAAAACAGCTGTACAAAATGTACAATACGTTTCTAATTACCAATAATATAACTTCCCAAAAGTATTTAAGTCTTATTATATTATTACGATTCCGCATGAAAAAAAAAGGAAGATTTTTATTTTAGAAAAAACAATGGAAAATTAATTCGCCCAATTTTTCAATTCAAAGTTAAAGGTTCGATTCAGTAGGTAGATTGAATTGCTCGGACTGTTACTTATAACTTTGGTTCGAAAGTTACTTCATTAATGAACTGTCCAGTAACTCTGTTAGTTAGAAATGTTGGGACATTTTAATTGTTATTGACTTCATACACTAGACCTCGAGACCTCGGTCGGACCGATTACCTGATGAAGGTTGCGGAGATCCGCTGGATGCGAGACTCACGCGTATGTCCAGCAGTGGACGTCTTTCGGCTGAAATGGTGATGATCAAACCAATGTAGCGACATGTGTGCGTTTTTTACAGCTTTGTCCCAACCTTCAGGAGGGCTTGACACTGAATGGATTGAATTTTAATTCAGCCGGCATTTCCAGCTTTCAAAAAACCTACCTTTATATTTATAACTAGCGGACGTCCCGTGGTTTTACCCGCGTTGATCCCGTAAGAATACAGGGATAAAAAGTAGCCTTTGTTACTCAGGGTGAATGTAGCTTTCTAATGGTGAAAGAATTTTTGAAATCGCCGCAGCAGTTTTTGAGTGTATTCATTACAAATAGGTATACAAATCTTTCCTCTTTATAATATTAGAGTAGAACTGTAGATTTTTCAGATCCACGTGAATGATAACCGCAAAATGAAACGAATAAGATATATTTAATGAATGGTAGCTCAGCTACTAAATGCAGAATATTCTGCAAAACTATTTATTATTCCGAGTAAAAGGTATAGAATTTTAATATAATAAAGGATAAATGGACCCACGTGGACGCTGTTCAAAAGGTTTATTTTAGTTTAAAATCCTTCGAATAATAACAGCGGTTGATGACAATTTTCTTGTTATTTTGTTGATATTACTTGGAACTTAGATAAACATGAATAGCGGTTATTTAAGACAAATTTCCTCTTTGTCTGTCATTTTAAATTGTTATAATACTGCCGTGGTATAACTATAATGCCGTTATCTGCTAAAGTCATTTTTTTGAATAACGCAGAAAAACCGCGACAAATTTTTAAACCGATGTCATTTTTCGAGGACGACACCTATCAGAGATTTGAAAGTACTTAAATATAGATGAAATCGCGTACTTTTGAACTACTTACCCTATCATATCGTAAATATAATTTAATTTCATGAAAAAGCTTCTTTTGTGTTTTAGTTCATTAAAGATGTAACCGAAATCATAATGGATCATCGACTAAAACGCCGCTACGTAAAGCGTAACGGCGTTTTAGTGTATCTTTTTCATAGCAAATTATTGTTTATTAAAATGCTAAAACTTCATCACTTCATTGATTAACTAAAACGGCGTTATATGCACATAACGACAATTTAGCTTACGATTATGTATTATAGAACTGATTCATGTTAAACTTAAGTGCGTTTAACGTTACTTTACTGCTTTTAAGTCTGGTAACCTTTGGAAGCGTATTAATTAAAAGGATAAACTTGAATCATTGTTTAGCTAAAACGTGGTTAAACTAAAAACCTTCCAGTTTACCGACATTATAGCGTAATAATATAAAAAAAAATTGAACTATTTTCTTGCACAAAATGAATTAAATTTGTTGAAATTAAAGATAATTTTTAAATAAAAGTCATAGTTTTATCAATCAACTAGTCTTGATTGTCAATATTATTTTATTGCTTTTCAAATAATATGTAGATAACTACATATTATTTGAAAAGCAATAAAAGTAATAATAGTTATAAGTTTAAGCATAAGCTTAAACTTATAACTTTCACAAAACTTTGCTTATAACTAGATTTTTTAGGAACTTTCTGTTCTGTGGAATAACACTAAAATCACATCAGTTATTTATAATATAATTATGTACTACTTGTACTTTAAAATAAGATAACATAAAACAAAAATTACAGACAAACTTCAGTCTTTCAATTAACCTGAGATAACAAACAATCAAAACTAATTCTAATCTTCTCCTTGAACTCAAAACTTTATATTTCTAGTATCATTTAAAAACAATCATCAACTGAAAAACAAAAAATAATATTCCATAATTAAATTTTAGTTATAACTTTTATCTACATTTATTAAAGCCTTCTTGATAAAATATATATATTCTTAAAAACACAGTATTCAAAATCGTGGGAAAGTCTGGTTACTCAAGGCATACCTGGAATTCATATCGAATTTATCAAAACTCTATTACTCAAACAGTAAAGCAAAAATACAGTCAGAACAGACGGGGCCCGATGCCATTTTGAAGTGAGACGAGGCTTCAGACGATTGTGACCCAATGTCACCCAAATAATTCTCCGCAGAACTGGAAAATATATTCCGGAAACTGGATTGGTCTCATCTGGGTCTCAACATCGATGGTCAGAAACTAAATCACCTCAGATTCGCAGACGACTTAGTCGTATTTGAGGAAAACCCAAGTCATCTGGAGCTTTAAGCAAGGAAAGTCTTGAGAGTTGTAGGAACGAATTGTCCATAACCACAAAAAAAAAATGTGGACCAATTCAGAAAAAAACCGACACTGATAGATTCAATCCGGGGTGGGATTGAATCTGTTGATGAATACATATATCTTGGCCACTTTATATCACCATAAGACCAAATAACTAAGGAAGTCAACACAAGCATAGCAAGTGGTTGGAGAAAGTATTGGTCATTAAAAGAGGTCATGAAATCCAGAGACTTGGGAATGGCTGTTAAGAGTTTTTTTTTAAATATCTGCATACTACCCTGTATAACATACGGATGCGAAACATGGGCACTGACAAAACAGCACAGAAATAAACTGCAGTACTGCCAAAGAGCCATGGAACGGAGCATGACAAATAATATACGCAAAGCAAATCATGTAAGAAATGAACAATTGAGAGCAAGAACTAATCTACAAGACATCTTGACCAGCAGGGCTATTGCATATCTTTTGATGACAGTGGATAACTTAAAGTGTCTATCAAATAACTGTCAAATGGTGATTTCTTAAGAAAAAAATGTATCAAACCATAACCAATTTCCAGTAAATCTATGGACACTTATGATAGCCACTGACATTAAAAAGATACGCAATAGCCCTACAGGATTGACCAACAAAAATGGAGATGGACTGGCCACATGATGAGAGCAAACAAAGAGAAATGGAGTAAAATAATAACGGACCGGTATCTAAGGGAAAGTAAACGCAGCAAGGGGAAACAGATAAAGAGATGAGAAGATAAGCTGAAACAAACAGCGGGCCCCAAGTGGAGGAGAGTGGCTCGAAACAGAAAGCAATGGAAGGAGCTAGAGGAGGCCTTTGCCAAAAGATACACTGAATTAAGCGACATTCTGTAACAACTTTACAGTAAAAAACAAGATGTAATTCAGAAAATATAGGGCAATTTATTTATTCAAAATCGTATCACAGTTACATTACAAAATTAAAAATTATTAACTATTTTAAATAAGTCTCAATAAACTGACACTACTCTATATTATTATTCTAATTAGAACTTGTACCGGAATGCTCATTTTCGCTTTTTGGCAAGTTTTTCCAAAATAACAATTTGTGAGGGGGAATTATGTTCGATAGGTTTTTAAAGAAATCAGCTTTGCTTCTTAGGTTCGATACTTTTCGGTTCAGTTCTATATTTAAATACCATTGTCCGTGGGTTTTTAAATATCTATTGTTCATGAAACGAAGAGTTGTATAAGATGCATCATCGAAATTATTTTTATATACATAAGATCATAACTTTTACGTACGAAACATACCACAACAATATTTTTTAAATAAGCTCTTGGAGTGGATGTTTGAATCCTTCTTTGGGACACAAATGATGGAAATTAATGGTTCGCCATATCGCAATCGTTGCAAAATTGGGGGGGGATCAAACCTGGAGCGACACACTTCCTTACCCACAAGGTCCTGGCGATGCACTAGTTTCACCCCGACAGCTTGATTTCGGTACAGGATCGTTACGTAGCCGGTGTCCCCCGCCCCGCGCGAGATCAGTTAACGGCTTTGTAGTGTACTAGTGTGAGATAACGTCGCTTTAGTCTAATAATGACGGGCAATACATTTTTGTTTAGGTTTGAAAATGCCGCTACGGGCTTGTAACGTACGTTAAGTTAAAATATATGTATCTCAAATATGAAGCAATAATGCCGTTAAACATCGTTAGTCAAGTTTAAGTCTAACATTTTCAATTAACGACGTTATAGTTTAAAAAAAGCGAACTCCTTTATTAAAAAAAGAATACCTATAAAACAGTTATAGTATCTTAACCGCTTTGTAGTGTACAAAAGACTGCTAACGGCAATCTAGACAAGTAACCATATAATTTTTTTGTGATAAAAATATGAGTTAATGAACTTTAATGGCTTTATAGACTCACAAAGTTACTTAACGTTATTTTTGCTTATTTCACACGTGAGAAATATGCACTTAACGGCATTTTTATAATTATTATTTCCAAAACTATTCAAGATATAAAAAATTCGCAAACACAGATCGATAGATTTTTTTTTTCTCATTAATACAGTATCAAAAGTTGAAAATCGACCAGATGTTGGATAACGGCATTTTAGTTATACCACGGCAGAATAGTATACCGAAGTCTGAATTTTACTAACTATAACATTATGGGGCTTAAACATAACTAGCGAATTGTGGGTGCACTACATATTAGGTGGACTTCTGTCTAAACAGGCGTAATAATGTTGTTATATCAGCGTGAAAATGCCACACCGAGTCGAGTCCATAAATAAATGACGAAGAAGGTGTTCCCATTGAATTTTTCAAAACAAATGCAGTCACTTATATTAAAAAAAGAATAAGTATCCAATAGTACACTCAACGGCATTAAGTTGTAACACTTGAACTTCAAAATACTTCCTTACAGGTGCAGAATAAAGGCCTGTCTAAGTGAAATTGTTCATCAATTTATATAATATTTATGCTGTCTTGGCGTTTTTTCACGGGTGACCACTGAAAACCAGCAATGCATTGTAGGTTTACCACTCGGGTCGATCCTTAAGTGAAGCCGCGCTTACCTAGGTTGGTCTGTGTCTGTGTTGGACCGTCCATTACATACCGAGTTTCTTCGGTGCCTCGGAAGGCACGTTAAGCTGTTGGTCCCGGCTGCCTTATATACCTAGATCTTTGGTCGTTACAGGTAGTCAGTGATCTGAAAGTCTGACAACTAGGCTTACCAAAGGGTATCGTATTACCCAGTATTAACTGGGTTGTGGAGGTCAGATAGGTAGTCGCTCCATGTAAAATACTGGTACTCAGCCACATCCGGTTAGACTGGAAGCCGACCCCAACATATTTGGGAAAAGGCTAGGCAGATGATGATGATTGTAGGTTTACCTTTTTTTTGTCATTTTGTATGCACGACCACGTCATGTTGTATCTGTAACCATTTTTTTCTATCTTTTTTCTTCATGTACGTGAAGTCGAGTGTACACAAGACATCGATGTCGTGGCTTCGGAGCATTTTTTATGTAAATAACGTGTTATTATTGCTATTAACCTCTCTGTGGCCGCGCGAAATAATTGACCCCTGCCCCTCCCGCACCGCCTGGTTACGTCATCGCATGCGTCATCTGACCTTGTTCACTAAAACGCTTATTGCTCGAGTTCTGTTATCTCTTATCTCAAACCGTAAACAGTTTCGTGTTTCTGAAGAGCTAGACGATGTATTATTATATAAACAACTCTTTTATAGCTTATTTAGAATTAAAAATATCGTATAGTTAGGACAGATCTCGCCGCTACTCGACCTGTTGCGTATTTTATTTTGTTTTGGTAAAACTACTGAATCAATTTACACGAAACTTTAGAACTGATATAACAAATGTACAAGTAATATAGTGACAGTGTTTTTTTAGGAGACCTACATACATTATTCTAATAAGATCCCAACTCAACTCCCTCACCGACCGCCTAGTTACGTGATTACGTCATCGCATGCGTCATCTGACCGTGTTCACTAAAACGCTTATTGCTCGAGTTCTATTATCTTTTATCTCAAACGGTAAACAGTTTCGTGTTTCTGAAGAGCTAGACGATGTATTATTATATAAACAACTCTTATAGCTTATTTAGAATTATAAATATCGTATAGTTAGGACAGAGGTCGCTGACCTCGACTCTGACTCGACTTGTTGCGTATCTTATTTTGTTTTGGTAAAACTACTGAATCAATTTACACGAAACTTTAGAACTAATATAACAAATGTACAAGTAATCTAATGACAGTGTTTTTTTAGGAGACCTACATACATTATACTAACAAGATTCCAACTCAAAATTCTTATAAGATTCTTATTAGCGAACTGTCATTTTAGAATTGCGAAATAACCTTGAAATATAAATAAATACGAAATTATTTGCTTCGAATACACGATATAATGATTTATCACTATATTTTACGTTGATAATAATGTTTCCAAGACCATTATTTCAATGAAAAGGAGTCAAATTCATATTTTCAATTCGGTCATTCAATGACGACGACGAAATCTTTGTTATGATATTTTGTTGGCTCGAAACATAATTTTGGATATGAATTGTCAAGCAAATTATTATCTACAAAGTTGCAATAGGGACTTCTAACCTAATAAACATTTACTTACCAACGTTTCACAAACAAACTCAACACAAAATACAAAAACACTACGACACCTACACTTTACCACACCGTTTTTTGCATCAACTGTCAAACGTCACTATGGCGCCTCTCAATATTTTTTTAAAAGTGTTCCGGGTTTATGTTTAGTAATTTCTTGCTGCCATACACAGCTCTAGCTAGTTTCCCTTTGGCACAAATTTTGTCAAACGATTTAGAGCCTTATTTTACGTAAAAATAAGGTTTGAATTTGCTGCGCCCGACTGGAACGATATCGTTCCAGCGGGTCTCAACGGAATTTTCTCACTGGAACGATATCGTTCCAGTCGGGCCTGAGCGGTTAAACCTCTTTGAACTGAACAGGGAACTGTCTTGTAAGCGATCGTTTAAGTGACATCCTTTGGTCGTTTGTGTAGCTTTTATTATTTACGTACACCATGCTATACAGCGGCTTTTATGCGGAATATAAGTTTAATATTATTGACTTCTAATTTTTAGCTTTAAACTTCTATAAATAGGGTTTGTTTTTGCATTTATGTTTTTCCAGAACCACATCGCTCTATTCGCATTATGATGGATGCGATATTTTTCGGGAGTCTCGCATTAGATTTTAAGTTAATTGTCTATTATCATTTTGTCGAGTCAGTTTAATCATAAAATGAACTTTAAAATGAGCAACTACAGAAGATACACAGAACAGTACTTACACAGTTGCTATGAAGTGTCTGACTTTGAATTATATGATATTCTATAGTATGCTATTCACAATATAATGTTTGTTGACGGAAGTTCCGATAAGAAGATGTATCGAAAGTAACTCGGAAGCCACGGGTTTTTTAGTCCAGACATTTTTTTTATCAAATAGCTTGCCCAGATAAATTAGCACGCAAAAACATAACAAAATAATAATAATATTACACGTTGCAAGTAATCCTACTTCTAAACAAATAACACAGAACGTTTCTTTTCGGAATAAATTATTTATTTTATTCGAAGATCGAATTCCCACGCAACGGCTCAAGAATTTCTCAAACGCTTACCTGAACGCTCTAACGCTTCTTTACCCCTGTTAAATCCTAGTTCAGCCGACTTCAGCCTCGGCAAAGCGTTCTCGGTTCAAACACCTGAAAATATCACCGAATTGTTGTTTTTTTTTGCAAAAGGTTAAACTCCTTTTTATTCAAAACTATTGCAAGATCTGGCACAAAACAATTTTTTTTTGTAAAATCTTAAAAAAAAACCTTCATAATGGTAGACGCACACAGTTTTCTAAAACCTTTTCTATTCACGCGACAAGCTTTTATGAGAACTATTCTTTTCAGTTTTATTTACTTCAAGTTTTGTTATTTATAGAGCACTTCAAAAAAAAAAATCAATTCTGTCACTTGGGTTAGAAAGTATGTTGCAAGATTTGACCGAAACATACATAACAAACTATTAAAGCAAGTTATAAAAACTTATAAAAAAGATGGCGGACGCAATGCAAACCAAATGCTAACAGAGTACATCGTTACATTCGCAGACTCGCAGTGTTGTGGTCACAGTGAGTAGGTCATGGACATTTATGGTAGCTTGATGTTATCGGTTAGACAGCTGTCATCTAAGGAATGTGCAGTCAAGGATGGGGCCCGCTTTAGGGTGCTTTTCCACCAGAGATGTGCTATACTACCTGCTACGTCGCGGGTTGTGTGATGCGTTTGTTATCCACCAATCATATTCATTGGTGCACATAGCTTAGCACTGGTGGAAACGGACTCAGCTAAGCTATGTTTTTTATATGGAAAGATGCGTGCTATGGATGTGTTATGGATGCGTGCTATGTGTTGCTATGCTATCTTCCCTACTATCGAAACATAGCATAACATCAGTGGAAACGGCCACGTAGTTTCACAGCTTAGCTATTACATCTTCGCAGCATAGCTGCATAGCACATCTCTGGTGGAAAAACACCCTCAAACCTAGAATAAAATATATTCCCTCAAGAATTGGAAACACCTCATGAAATCATGCCTTTTTGTTTTTTTTTCTAACAAAACAATTGAATGCACGTTCCACAACGAGTGCTGTTGGCCTTATCAAAGTATTTATATCATACCTACTCTAAAAAGCTTATTTTATTCTCGCAATACAGTGAATAAAAAGGCCTTTTAGTCACTGTATTATTTTTATTCACTAATTTGGTGTTTGAATTTGGAACACAAAAATATATCCGGTCTCTATTTCAATGCTTACACAAACTCCTTGCGCTAAGATTCGAAATTCAAAACTCTTTGGTGCAAATAAATTCTCGAGATTTGATTGGTCGATATTTGCGACAAGGAGTTTGGCATTAGATTAAAAATTGTTTTAAAAAAAAACTGCCTCGTTGGTCTAGTGGTCGCAAGTGCGACTGTTGTGCATGAGGTCCTGGGTTCGATTCCCGGGTCGGACAAAAAGTGCTATTGGGTTTTTCATTGGAAATTTCTCAGCAGTAGGCCGGAGTTTGGAAGTTGGCGGTATAATACCCCCGTGCCTAGGTGCGCACGTGTCGTCGTTGGTCCTGCGCCTGATCTCTCTCCGCGAGTGTCGGATTGCCGTCCCTGAGGACTATGAGAGAAAAGGGAACAGAGAGTGCACTTGTGCCTGCGCACACACTTGTGCACTATAATATCTCCCGCGCCGACGGCTAATCTCCACTAAGATTGGCCGCCGTGGCCGAAAAACGGTCAGGAGGAATATATAAAAACTGTTTTGTGTTCTTTGCTGCCTTTATAGAAAAAAAATAGTGAATTGGCTCGCTTTAAATCCGTCCTTTATCCATTAGTTGCATAATATACTATTTTGTACCAACAAAAATATTGTAAGTAGCTACATGCAAAACAAGCTTTGTTACCAAGGATAATAAGGTAATTATTTTGTTATTCAATTCATCCTCTGCCTAGCCATTTGTGGCTCTGTCAGTTAAGATGTCAATAGCAGTCATTGGCCTTTACCTAATATCTCTACGTACGAACCAAATCAAATGAACCATGTATTGTTTTTTATTAGAAAAATGTTGAAGATCACGATAGAAGACGATTCAAGACATGAGCAGGCTTATTTTTGGAATTCAAAGTTAAGAACTTGACATTGACTATTGACATCTTAACTGGCCGCAACCGCAGTATTTTACATGGGGTATGTACCTGTATGACCTCCAAAACCCAGTTGTAAGACTTGTTGTCAGGATTTTCGAGCTACTTTACCTGTAACGACTGCCAAAGATGTACAAAAATGGCAGGTGGGACCAACGAATACGAGATACGGAGGAAACACGGTATGAAATGGGTGGTCAGCCATTCACAGAGCAACCTAGACATGCACAGCTTAGATTGAAGATTGATCTGAGTAGCAGTTAGTCTAGCCTGCACGAGTTTCTCGTTGTTACCAAGCATAATAAGGTTATTATTTTATGATTGATACACAAAATATCGAAAGCAAAACATTTTCCGATCAGCCAGCTAAAAAATCAATATAATAAGTTCGTTTGAGTCAACGAGTTTTGACCTTGTGATGAATATTTGACGGCAAGTACTTGGGATTACGGGTGCCCGAACACTTATCTAAATTTTTGGGCCGCGGGTTCTCCCTAAGGATTATACTGGCAATGTGGGTAGTAGAATATTTTGTTGTTTAATTGTTTAGTTTTGGTACAAAGTTGTGTGGGCGTATTATCGGTTTTCCTTTCGAGCCTGTTAGGCGGTTTGGCGTTTGGTAGTTATATTTTATGTTTAATAGGGACTTCAGTTGCTCCTTAAAATATTGGTATCGCTGGTTAGATTCGAAAGTAGTTGGGAAAAGGTTAGTACTTGTTTGATTCGTATTGCGTCACTAGTCAAGATGTGAATTTAATACCTACATAACATCACGCCATCTAATGGAATAGGGCGCGAACCTATTGCCATCAACCGAACACCTAGCCTCCGTGAGAAATTCCTGATCGAAAGTTCCAATAAATCTTTTTAACAGGTCAGAAATAATAATATTGTCCTTCTTCAAATAATCACTTTATTCTACCACACTTTTACACTGCACGTCTTGTCTGTACGAGACCTCAAACTTCAATGCCTGTGTTCGCACTGTCAACGCTTGTAGGTGAATGCCGGAATGAACGGCGAAGTGAAGTGTTGGATCGAATGACAAACAAGTCAATATACCATCCGTATGACATGCGAACACATACATTTAATTACAATAAAGTTGGGTATAGATAATATTCAGATAAATATTTTAATAAAAGCTAACATAATATAATTAGGTATAGGTAATATTTAAGTAAGTATTTTAATAAAGCTAACAGTCGGCCTTTCCTGACGTTTACACGTCCCGTGGAAAGATTCTATAAGGTAAACAAAATCAACCGAATGATTAATTAAAATAACAAAATACAACAGCTTATGACGCAAATAGCTACACAGATATTAAATTGATCTCTTTCTATTACATCATAATAGTTAGCATAACTCAGATATAATTACACTCGGCAGCATTGAAGGAGTTGCGGTGGCCTCTACATATCCACAACAACTCAAGCATGTTGTGGCCCCTTCATGTCCACAACACACTAGCGACAATACCACAACTACGAGTACAATCATAACATTGGTGGAACTATAGTAGTCACCACATATCAGCATTGCCCAAAATAATTCTATTCGTGGCAGCATTGAAGGAGCTGCGGTGGCCTCTACATATCCACAACAACTCAAGCATGCTGTGGCCCCTTCATGTCCACAACACACTAGCGACAATACCACAACTACGAGTACAATCATAACATTGGTGGAACTACAGTAGTCACCACATATCAGCATTGCCCAAAATAATTCTATTCGTGGCAGCATTGAAGGAGTTGCGGTGGCCTCTACATATCCACAACAACTCAAGCATGTTGTGGCCCCTTCATGTCCACAACACACTAGCGACAATACCACAACTACGAGTACAATCATAACATTGTTGGAACTACAGTAGCCACCACATATCAGCATTGCCCAAAATAATTCTATTCGTGGTAGCATTGAAGGAGCTGCGGTGGCCTCTACATATCCACAACAACTCAAGCATGCTGTGGCCCCTTCATGTCCACAACACACTAGCGACAATGCCACAACGACGAATACAACGATAACATTGGCGGAACTACTGTAGCCTCTACATATCTACGGCAATTCGTGCATGCTGTGGCCCCTGCATGTCCACAACACACTGACTAGACAAGTTATTATGGCCTCTACATATCCATAATAACCACATATCTAACACACTGTAGCCCCTGTATGTCTACAGTGTGCTCTAAACTTCTTGTACAAAATAATGTTAGTATAAAAATGTATTAATCATAATAATAAAGTAACTGTATAATATAAAACACAAAAATTACTATATGAAACTAATAATAAAACAATGTAAATTTACTCAATTATTCAAATTAAATTGTACACGATTGACGTGGACAACATTCTGCTGTTAATACTCTTACATGTTTTATCTTTATTACCTATTTACAATTAATTAACGCGTACATCAATAACCACCCAATCAAAAGGTGCCAATCATTCATCAGTAACATTTGCAGACTGCACATCACTGTCACTAACACTGTTTCGTTTAAAAACCAACCACGGGTGAATTTTATCCACGGAAAAGACTCCAGTGAAGTTTCTATTACCCTTGCGTGACAATGGGGTATCTTCTATTTTATTTATATCGGTCATTGTCAAAGACCTCTACAATACGGTAAGGACCACGGAGCTTTGGAATTAATTTCCTACTTTTCCCCGTCGAAGGAATTTCTCGCTCTACCAGTCTACCATAACTAAATCCCCAATTTTGAATGTAACTCTCTTTCTAGATTTATCAAAACGTTTTTTCTGTTCTACTTGATGTTTTTCTATATGTTGTGATATTTCCTCTCTAATGTTTCCTAAATTGTTCCCTACGTCCTCTGTATCGTCTATAATATTAAGGTTTAATAGGGAGTTAGTCTTACCAACCAAGTCAATGCCAAATAATGCCTGAGCTGGTGTCTTGCCGATTCCCTTATTAAAGGGTATTATTTAAACTTCATTGTATTTCAGAAATGAGTCGTTTAGGAACACCAAAAGTATGGATATAGAATGTAATGATTTCGTACTTTTTACAGGAGCCAATATAACATATTTTGTGAAGGCATCGATTATCGACCACAAAGGGACCCAGATTGTCTATATACAACGTATGAAAGGGGCGATCAACCTTGGGAATCGGATGAAGTTCACCTGCCTTCTTACCAGCAGGGACTTTCGAATGAGAGAATAATGTATAATAAGCTGCAACATTTAAAGGTGCTTCTTTATTTGATCTTTGTAAAAGGATACCAGCAATACCAATTTTAGAAGCGTCTGTATGAAGTTGAGTTTCAAACGCAGGATTATAAAATGCAAGAATCGGACGTTTGGTTAACTCTTTAGTGGAAAAAGCAAAACGATCTCTGTATTCATTTAATAAACGAGTCAACTGCAAAAGATTGCTTTTAGGATCGATAATAATATTTGAAGAGTTATCCGCGCTTTTGTCAATTCTATTCACGCTTTGACAGTTAATTTGTGCTAACGGCAAAGCCCGAGACAGAAGGGTACCTTTGTTTAAATCAAATCCCGATTTTACCAAACTGTCCAATTGAAGTGAGGCTTTTTTGTTTTTTTTTTTTAATACGTTGCCCCACACTAGGAATTTCTCCTGTATCGTGGGTGCGTTTACAAACATTGAAACTCACATACACAAACACGCCCAGACCCGAAACAACTATCTGTAGGCCATACAAATACTTGTTCCGTGCGGGGATCGAACCCGCGACACGTAGCGCAGCAGTCCAATCGCTTAGCCACTGCGCCAACCGTGTCGTCATTGCCACTAACTAACTCTAAAATACAAGGCATTAAACTGTACATCATTTGAGGTTGAGAGCATAAACCAGGCTCCACGACCACCTCACCATCATATGGTGGATTAGATTCTACGGCCACTTCGGTGCGGCCCATTACTTTAATTGAGTTACTAACATACAGTTTAACACTTTCAGGGACGTTTATAGTTTTACTCTTAATAATCAGTTTGTCTTCTGTTTTGAGAACTACGACATGACTTTGTTCCGTAAACGTTTGGCCTACAAGTAATGATACCTTCAAGTAATGATCCGGGACTATGAGTACTTCAACGCGGGCTTTAACTAAGTCTATTTCAATTTCGATATCGCATTTCCCTAAACACTAAACAATTGAATTTCCGAACCCTCTTAAAATCGGCAAGTCACCGTAAGACAGAGTTTGCTTTAATACTTTTGCATCCGATTCTCGGAGCATAGTAATTTGACTACCAAAGTCAATAAAACAATTCATAGTTTGACCGTTAGCTATCGCGATCTTAAAATATTTCGCATCATTATCTTGCTCCTTTGAAATGTTTTAAACAGTCTTATTACTTTCATGCTCAGTTTTATTGGGACAATCGCTAATCAAATGGCCTACTTTATGACAGTGATTGCACCTTTTAATTAGATGTTTACATTTGTAGAAAGGGTGCCCTTCCTCTCCACAGTTATAACATTTTGATGACCTAATACCCGCAGATGCGGATGCATTATCTTTAGAAGTTTTAAAATGCTTGCTGTCGGAAACGCTCGGCTGCACAGTCACGTTTTGCTTGTCATTCTTTTTAGTTATTTTAACATTGCGAAGGAAGACTAACAACTTATCAGGCTCGCTAAATTGCACAGCCTCAGCACTAGTTCTGACCGATCTATCTTCAATACCATATAATAAACAATCGATAGCATTTTTCCCGGAAATGTTACATCTATTAAGCAAAACTATCTTTTCGTAATAATAGTCTTCTAAACTATCACCAAAACGTGCCCTACAGGCGAGCATCTCCGTCAGCAATCGACCATAGTTATCATCACTGGGGAATGCCGACTTCAATTTTTGTTGCCACTCCGTCCATGTAAATAACAAAGTGGGTAGACCCTGGTACCATTTTTGGGCTAACCCTACTAATTTAGGCAAAGCGTAGTGAACTATCTGTCGTTCTGTCCAATTATAAATCTTTGCACATTCATTTACTTTTGTAATCCAAACGTCTATACTCTGATTTCGCTTTGTTGGGTCGAATTCAGGCACAACGTTCAAAACAGGGTAACGGTCTGTATTGCCGTCTGTACGTAAAGACTTAACAAGTTCTTGGAACACATTAACAAAATTTTGAGAGTCAAAAACAGTGGATTGGTTACTTGGTAATGGTGATGATGCGCTGTTTCTGGTCCCAGCACTCGGTCGTACTGCTGGTTCCTCGTGCGGTGCCAGCGTATCTGGCGTCCGGGAACGGCTCTGCCTCGACTTCCCCACACGCCGTGAACGCTTTCGTCGTGAATGCTTATGCCGTGATCTGCTTCTGCGCTCCGAAGATAATTCTGACTCACTGCTGGAGTCCTCAGAGTGTCGCACCCGCTTTCCAGACCGATGCTTTGGCATTTCACTTGCGTAGCTTTAAATACGGGCGTTGAGTATTCCACCAAAACCGTTACAGTTCCGATGTGATCCCACTTCTGACCTTTTAACAGGTCAGAAATAATAATATTGTCCTTCTTCAAATAATCACTTTATTCTACCACACTTTTACACTGCACGTCTTGTCTGTACGAGACCTCAAACTTCAATGCCTGTGTTCGCACTGTCAACGCTTGTAGGTGAATGCCGGAATGAACGGCGAAGTGAAGTGTTGGATCGAATGACAAACAAGTCAATATACCATCCGTATGACATGCGAACACATACATTTAATTACAATAAAGTTGGGTATAGATAATATTCAGATAAATATTTTAATAAAAGCTAACATAATATAATTAGGTATAGGTAATATTTAAGTAAGTATTTTAATAAAGCTAACAATCTTATAAAAATCTTAGTCTCTTTTAAGTTCCAGTATGTAAATTCTATAATTAGTCTCTGAGATGATCTTTTGAAGAAACAGCCACGCAGTTTTGGGTGGACCTGTTCAGTCGGTGCAAGTTTTACGGCCTCAATTCTCATCACAAGCAGATATCATTACAAGTCTTGTCAAGCACCACCTTACCTTAAATCGATGTATACACATCCATTTTAAAACGATCTCTTCTTTATTGACTACGATCAAAGACTATATAGCCACCTACGATCTTGTAAGAAGTACTAAAGATCTATTGATTGCGATGCGATCTTGAGACGTAAACTACTTATCTACTGAGCTGTGGGCGTGTTTGTAAAGGAGGTCTAATAACAAATAATCAAGGCTTTAGATTTAGTGTTGATCAACCCCGAGACGTCGGAAAAATAAGATAGATTTTCTCAATTACTAGGTTTTGTATCCTTAGCGCAACAAGGACGAGCTTGTTAGATTTTTTTCTTTAACTCATAATTAATTTGGTACGACTACTGCCCGTTGCCCGCGACCTTCGTTTCGCATAATATTATTACAATAAATCTTACTTTATATTTGAATCGGATTTTGCGAACAGTTTCATGGGTGTTCATTTTTTTTGCACGGAACCATAATCCTTTTTCTAAAATAGACAAACAAAGACGTCTGTCGTTAGTCCGGCTTATCTCCGATACGGCGAGACAAAGAATTAAAAGAGAAAAAATTGTTTTTGTTATTTCAAAAGTACCGATACTTTCATGTGGCACATTACAAACAGATAATTACGTCTATTTTGTTTATTAGTTTACATTTATTTATCTTATAAGAATCACATACCACATGCACACTACACTCTTCAGCACGTTAGTGTAGTAACATTTGTGGATTAACAGGGCTTGTATATGGCAGCAGTTCGTTGTCCATTGTGTATAAAGGTATAGCAACTTACTTGTGTAAAATACTGGTGTGCGATTGGATGTACGAAAAAGACAGTGATGGTCTAACTGTGAAGACAGTGATGGTCTAACTGTGAATTCGCAATAGCGAATCATTTACAACAGAACATAATAATTGTCGTCGTTGCGACTTTATGACCTCTTATTATTTGTGTAAATGCAACTATATGAGAAAATAACATAGTAGATCATGAAATTGGTTAAAAAATAACTATTAAATCGTCGTATACACGTGAGAGTTTTTGCATTCGATAGAGCTGCAAAATGTGAACGAGGCTGGTGTAAAAATTTTAAAGTGATTTTGCCAAAAGCGACACTTAGGAGGTCTTAAAGTCACAACGACGATATTGAAATCTCTTTATCTCTATCTCTCTCTGTCGAGACGAAAGAACTTAAAATCGTCAGTACGAAAGTCTAGTAAGGCCAACTAGGTAAATTTTGTAAAAAAAAATCCTATCATTGTCTGAAAATCTGTAAACAAAAGCTTTAAAACTCTATTCTTCATCAAAAAAATTCTTTTACTTTCAAACACAAACATCTTTATTAATTTCCCCTTCAATTTCCGAATGTCAAGTTCAGTATAAACTAACAAAATAATTATTCACTAACTTTAAGACCAGACGTTTTTCCTTTTACCGTTTGAAAAACCGTTTTTGTTTACCGGTTTTTCCCGCTATTTTTCCCGGATGATCAACAAGTGGCTACCCCGGATGGAGGTCTGTCTGGGTTCCGGGAGGGAGGGGAGGGGGTTGAAGAGGGGGTGCACTCCGTAGCTACGCAACTAAGACTCTGGAGTAGGGTAACTCTAGTTTCGTTGAGAATTTATGGGTGTTCGATCTTGGTTTTGCGGCTGTGGATTCTATTTGGGTTTGGTTTCTGATAAGGGAGCACGGAAAGCTATGATGAGCGGAAGAATCGGGTACTAAGCATTAGCATAAGCAGCTTATAATATTTCCACTGCGGCGACCATAGATAACAGAAACAACAGGCGGGGACAGACTTCCTCTCTATGGGAGAGAATGGGATTTAATCCTGGTTGGTAGAGTTCACATGTCATGCCTGTTTCTTTAAAATAATTTCGTGAGGTAACCACATGAACTGACTGAACTAACTGGATTAAAAGGAAGATGGTTAACTAACAAACTCTTCAGTCAAATCAACAATAACAGAACTGCCTCGTCTGGTCTAGTGGTCGCAAGCGCGACTGCTGTGCATGAAGGTCCTGGGTTCGATTCCCGGGTCGGACAAAAAGTGCTATTGGGTTTTTCATTAGAAATTTCCCAGTAGTAGCCCGGAGTTTGGAAGTTGGCGGTATAATACCCCCGTGCCTCGGAAAGCACGTTAAGCCGTTGGTCCTGCGCCTGATCTCTCTCCGGTCGTGTCGGATTGCCGTCCCATCGGACTATGAGAGAAAAGGGAACAGAGAGTGCACTTGTGCCTGCGCACACACTTGTGCACTATAATATCTCCCGCGCATCGGGCTAATCTCCACTAAGATTGGCCGCCGTGACCGAAAACGGTCAGGAGGGACTATTATTAACAGAAAAAAAAAAATGTAGTTGGCTTCTACGAAAAAATCGAGCTCAAAACTGTGTGTCAAGCACATTTGGATCAAGCAGGTTCCAAACATACCTACTTTCTTCTTTCTTTTTTTGGATAGGAAATCACCTAATGAAGGGGCCATTTAGTGATTAGTCAGTTTTTGTCTGGGCAGAGCGGAAGGGAATGTCAGACTTCTACTGACTAAACCCCACGCATGTTCCTTCTTAGCCCTTTGTGGTCCGGGATCGTGACTGAACTTGATCCAATGAAAAATGATAATAGATAAGGAGTTTCTTGCACTTCTTCTCATGAGACCAACGCTGTGGAATGGGCAACAACAGTATACTCACAGTTATTATGCCTTGTGACTGGGACTGTAGCTTAGTTTATTTAGTAGGTATTTAATTTTGTTCGACTATTCAAAACTGCCTGTAACTAGCCTCCTAGAAATTAATGTTTTGATTTTGATAAGACACAGTCACCCTAGTCGAAGACAACCAGCCGTAGTCACGTACTTAATGTTGGATTTTATTGAAATCGTGTTTTCGTGTTCTAAGATATTTTTCTTGTAAGGACTTTTTGATAAAGTTGTCTGTAGGCGATTATTTTTTTTTAGGTGACATTTGATGGTCATGTTCACTGATATATAGAAACTACCCGAAGTAGTCGATTTTTCCCAAACTAAGTTTTTTTTTTCGTCTAATGACTCCTCCCGCTCTGGGCGGAGCGGTAGAGAGTGTCAGACTTCTACTGACTAAAAACCACCCATGTTCCTTCTTAGCCTTTTGTATCAGAAACTACGGTATCTCTTCCGAACAACCCGCAGCCCGAACGCCCCCAAACAACGTTGAACCTAATTCTTTAGGGGTAAAGTTGAAAATCTATTAAACAAATAGTATTTCAAACACTGTATGTTTTTTGATAAATAAAGATTATTATTATTATTAGATAGAACGTCTAATTTGATAGATTGTAGTCTTGATGTGCTGGTGTCTGAATCTATCTTGGTAAATATTCTCCGGTCCGCTAATAAATCTCCAGGAGATTTATAACAATGGCTTTTTAATTGTGTCTATAATTAAATTATATTTTTTTTATGAGCTCATACGCCTTATGAGCTCATAAAAAAATTATTAAATCATTAACAGCCTTTTTTTTTTTTTTTTTAGCGGTTTTTTTTTTAGATTAACTTAATTTCAATGGGAGCAAGCCTATCGCCATTAACTGGGTCAATCCAGAACCTGGGCTACTTCAGAGAACTGAGAAAACAACTATAGCGGAACAGCGACTCTACTGTTATAGAGAAGTAGAGGAGCTCATAGCAAAACAAAAACAACCGCCCGGTTCAATCTTCAGCGCCACAGTCACGTAATAGACGACAAGCCTAACAAGCAAAAAAACTACCTACCTTAAGTCTGTCGAGTTAAGGTACTTTTTGACTTGTCTCTATACTTGACTTTTCGGTCAAAAGGTTAAGCCACGCTTGCTTGGGTTGGTTCGTAGATGGGTGAACACCCGTAACGTCGATACGCAAACGTATGCTTCATGAAGGAAACTTGTTAATTTCCTCCGTGTCTCGGAAAGCACGTAATGCTATTAGTCCCGGCTGTCAATAGTAGATCTTTGACAGTAGTAACAGGTAGTCAGTGGAGAGTGACAAACAGTCTTACTAAGGAGTATCGTATTACCCAGTACTAACGGGGTTGTGTGTTGACAGATAGGTAGCCGCTCCATGTAATATACTGGCTTTCAGTTGCTTAAAACCCGCCTGTTGTGAGTCCTGCGAACAATGACCTACGGTGCCGAGACATGTACCTACGCTCACAAAGGAGACTATGACCATACAGTACGAGTGGCACAAAGGGCCATGGAGCGAGCCATGCTCGGCATAACCCTCTTAGATCGAGTGCGTAACACTAAAATCCGCCATCGGACGAAAGTCTACGATATCGGGGACCGGGCGGTGCGCCTCAAGTGGACGTGGGCAGGACATCTGGGTAGACGCAGAGATGGCCGATGGAGCAAGGCGTTGACCGAGTGGTGGCCAAGGTTAGGCCAAAGAAACCAGGGTCGTCCTAAAGCTCGTTGGGTTGACGATATCGCCAAAGTCGCCGGAAACACGTGGATGAGGTACGCACAGAACCGGGAAGTGTGGCAGAAAAAAGGGGAGGCCTATACTCAGCAATGGGTGATTCCGGGCTGATATAATGATGATGATGATGATGATTTCAGTTGCAGCCGATTAAACTGAAAGCCGACCCGACATATTTGGGAAATCTAGGCAAATTATATTACGGAGAAGTTACAAGCTTCGAACAATATTCGTCAGACATGTCAGTTTATAACAATGAAAACTGTCTTATTACTACGACATAAGGTTACTTTTCATAGTAGCAAATAACGGTTGCTGTAGATATTAAGTTGTTTCTCGGAACGTGCGGTTAAATATTAAGAGTTTTCAAAGCTAAAAGTTGTTTGCTAAAATACACTCTCAATCGATCTTATTACAAAACAATATCGTTTGTAGCCCTTTTCACGCCTACCAGAGAAGATTGATCGGTTCGTATTGACTAGGTATGTACTTACATACAATATATTCTGAGATAAGCAACAAGTGCTTAAGACGATGACAATAGCTATTGACTTCTGATGTTTCAGTATTTTTGGACACGCCCACAATTTTTCCGACACCCTAGCGCCATACTACCAAGTAAGAAACAAATAGTCCAGGATCCGAGGTCCATTTTTGCACTTGATTACTATCAAGCTAATTTTGATGAGACGGCGAGACGCCCAACAATTTCCTGCACGAAACTCTCGAATTCTCGATTGTGGTAAGTAATAGGGGTAGCAGGGATAAAATATGTTGGTTTGATGATTCTCAAAAGTGTTAAGTACAAACACTTTTGAGAATCATCAGCTGGGTTTTTTTTTGTTAAATCTGATGATAATTATCTAAATTATTTGAAAAAATATTTGTCCTACAAAATGTATGGTTTGATCAAAGAGTCCCCTTCCTTCCTTCCAATATGTATCGATAACGAAGTCATTAAAAATGATTACTTACTAACTGGGTTTTGGGGATTGGATATTTTCTATTAAACCCACTCTTTACAATTAGTTGCCTACAAGATTCTAAAAATTAAATTAAGTGTTTGGCACTTACTCCACGCACCATCAATACTCCTGTACATCATAAACAACAGGCTAATACACTTTCTGGAGCCACAAATTCCAGAAGAGCAAGCAGGAAGGCGCAGTTAAAGGGGCACCGTAAAAACGACCTGTTTTTCGTCGCAGAGTTAGCCGTACAATTCCAAAAAAAATACAGTGTATAGTCAAATGTATAGGTAAAAGACTTATGCAAAAATATTTTCTAAAAGTAATCAGGAACCTCGAAAAAAAAATCACAAAATCACAAAAAAATCACACGAAAAAACTTTTTCGTATCGAAATGCTCAATATTTTGAGTGACAACTGTTATTTTTTTTTTTACTATCAGAAAGGAAATTTAACCAACTAAAGACATATGTAAAAATATTTTAACATTACAGCGTATTTTTTTTTTTAATAAATTAAATCTGCGAACTATAGTTCATTTTGGCAGTCACGAGCATCAAACGCATCGCCATTTTCAACCTTATTTGTTTAGGCGATGAGTTAAACGCGCGCTCAAGGTCGCGGGCAGCTAATGTCGCCTGACACGCGGGAACAAATCCTGAACGTTCGCCAAATTATAGAGAAAAGCCGGGAATTTAACAGCCCTGTATTGATATGTTTCATAGATTATACCAAAGCATATGATTGCGTGGAGTGGGGCAAGTTGTGGGGGGTTCTTAAAGACATGGGAACGCCTCAACATCTTATTGACATAGTCCGATGCCTCTACCTACACATCAACAACCGCTCTTTCGTCAAAATAGACACCGACTGTTCAAATGCGTTAGGCAGGGATGCATCCTCTCACCTCTGCTCTTCAATATGTATGAAGAGTAATATCATTCAAGACTCTTTAGGGCTGGGACAAGGGGTTTACTGTTGGTGGAAAGTGGATTTCCAATCTGAGGTACACTGATGACACCGTTCTCCTTGCTACAACATTTGGCAGCATGAAAGAGATACGGCACAGATTGGAAGTGGAAAGTGGCAAAGTAGGGTTTGCAATAAATAGGCAGAAAACCAAGCTTATGGTGGTAGATCGTGCGGGAAAGCTATCGGGCGCCTATAACATCTAAGGCATCTATACTGTGGACAGCTTTGATTAACTGGGCTCCAATATAAGTAATGAAGGTAGCTGCGTCACAGAAATAAAACGGCGGATAGCCATGGCTAAAGATGCTATATTACGCCCCGGAACATCTGGGAAAAACGTGGTATAAGTTTTAAAACGAAGGCCCGTTTGGTCAGAGCACTAGTTTTCCTGATTTTCTTCCATAGAGTTAATAATAATAATATTTATTTATTTTCAGGCTACTTTGGCCCATAGATAAATACCTTACAGACTAACATACATACGATATAATTGACAGCTTGTGTTAGTAAACAAAACCTTAAAACTATATTAGTATCACTACACTTGCACTACGTCACTGTGCGATCATGTGGCACTTGCCCGCGGAAGCGTCGAAACACCACCCCCTGCGGCCAAAAGTCCTCTTCCAAGACGAAGTGCAGGTAGCATGTCGGTACTCGCACCACAAACGCCTTAAAGTTGACGTTGCGGCGCGACTCGAGCAGCTGCACTCTCGCCACGTACTTGATCTTCTGGCGCACGTACTCCACGATGTCCTCCGTCGTAGTGGTGTAATGTAGACGGGAGAGGTACAAAGGAGTGTTCGGCTTTGCGGCACGAATATGCACATTGGGCTCCGATGGAGCCGTGCCGCAGCGGTTCTTGATGGTTCGCTGACGGCGCTTCCTCCTCAACACCGTCACGAAACCATCATCAGCCTGGATCGGTTCCTTTTCAGGCACAGGCTTCTCGGAAGGAGCATTTTTCCCCACAAGTTAAGACATGGACAATCCAAACAAGAGTAAGACAGAGGATAGACGCATTCGAAATGTGGTGTTTTAGGCGGATTCTCCGAATTCCATGGACGGCCAAACGCACAAATGAGTCTATCCTTTACCAACTCGATATCAAGACTCGATTGTCAACAGTTTGCCTACAGCGTATTTTGTCTTATTTCGGCCACATAATGCAAAGAGGAGATAGCAGCCTTGAAAAGCTGGTCATTGTTGGCAATACCGAAGGCAAGCGACCGCGAGGCCGGTCGCCATTTTACAAATTTGGAAGTGTCTGTCTTCCAAACGATTGGCTTTGAGAAAAAATTGTTTGTGGAACCTCAATGTCATTTTTAAAGACCTGTCTAATGTCTATAGACACCCCACACGTAGGTATAGGTTTGATGAAAAAAAAAAATATAGTTTCAGTTCCATGTATGGGGCGACCCCCTAAATCCTTTTTTTTTATTTTTGTATAAAAATCGTAAAGCGGTTCACAGAATACTTGTAGAGTTTCAACTGTGTAGTCTCAATAGTTTCCGAATGAAGTGGCTGTGACATACGGGTGGACAGACGGACAAACAGACATGACGAATCTATAAGGGTTCCGTTTTTTGCCATTCGGCTACGGACCCCTAAAAAACAGCTGGTTTGTAGTAATTTTTGATGAGCTCGTTATCAATACATGTTGGATTTAGATAATGATCATCAGATAAAAATAAAATAGTTAGTAATAGATTTTTGAAAATCATCAAATAAATAATTATAATAATAGGTATATAATCAATATATATTTTATCCCTGCTGCCCCTATTACCTACCACAATCGAGAGTTTTCATATAGGGTAATGTTGGCGTCTCATCAAAATGCAGCTGCTCACGGAAAATTAGCTTGATAGTAATCAAGTGAAAAAATGTACCGTGGATCCTGGACTAACATTGTGACGCGGTCAATAATAATTTATAGATGAACGGATAGCTGTCAGTGGGGCGCAAAGTGACATACGTCCGTCTAGCACCGCGCCTAAGCGCTCACTGTCGGATTGCTTAGGTAAGAAAGAGAGCGCGATGACGCAACGCTCAAACTTCTTACAAACCATATAATTATTAATTACATCAAAATAATTTATTAAATAATCAAAAATTAAAAACAACCAAATTTTGTATTTAAATATGGTACGTTATTGTTATAAATTTTACCAACGTACGTTGATCAGTAATACAGATATTTTTGTTGGAAGATCATTTTAAGAGGTTAGTTTACCATTTTTTTGTATCGAGAAAACTTTTCAAAAACGTGTTTTGAAAACAACGAAATTATCAGAAATATGTTCAAGATTAACATATATTTTTTCCGCCGTGTCAAACTGTATAGATTTGGCTAAAAAATTGTTCAATACAAGCCTATTTGGCTCTTGTCAGCGCCTTAACAGAATACGTAGAGGAAAGTTGCCAGACTGTGAGCAAAATTATTCATTTAAAAGAAAACTTCGCGGTTACAAAAGTTTGTAATTTGAAGTCGTCATTTTAGCAGATTGAAAATACCATATCAACGCTTCTTCATTTTCATCATCATTTCAGCCAAAAAATCGTCACCAACTGCTGAAGATAGGCCTCCCCCAAGTGTCGCCACATTGACCGGTCCCGTCTAGTGTGTCTCGCATCCAGAGAATCCCCGCAACCTTCACCAAGTCCTTGGTCCACCTAGTGGGAGGCCTTCCAACGCAACGTCTGCCAGTTCGCTGTCGCCACTATACCGCCCTTATTACCGCTTAACCTTGTCATATTTAGGATTCATCATCATCATCAGCCATTAGACGTCCACTGCTGGACAAAGGCCTCCCCCATAGAACGCCATAAAGATCGGCAGCCTGCCGTTTGCATCCACCGGTTGCCCGCGACGCTCACGACGTCGTCGGTCCACCTGGTGGGAGGCCTGCCAACGCTGCGTCTTCCGGTTCGTGGTCGCCACTCGAGAACCTTTCTTCCCCATCGGTTGTCTGTTCTACGAGCGATGTGGCCTGCCCATTGCCACTTCAACTGGCATATTCTGCGAGCTATGTCGGTGACTCTGGTTCTTCAGCGAATTTCCTCATTCCGGATTCTGTCATATCACATCATAACATAATATCATGTCATATTTAGGATTGATTACCATAAAATATTAGAATGAAATTACAAATCCATGATGGTAATAAGATAGATAAGGTATCCCCCACATAACTCGGCAAACAATCAAGCGACTGTAGTTCTTTCTTACAATCACAGATTATCTATATTGTCTATCTAGCTCGCACTATATAATCAATACCAATTTGGTATAGCTTATACAGTTATACTCATCTCCAGAACAACCAAATTCCTCCCATACAGACAACAACTCCAAAGGATCTATGAAAATCGACACTCGATGCCTAATCATATTTAAAAATAGAACTGAAACGATTACATAGAGCAAAGTATAAGCATTACACAACAATGTGGTAGGCGAGACGAGCGACGTCGCCTGTGATTGGTCGACGGCGGCCATTACAACCGTATAGGGAAAGCGCGCGGGTATCGTGTTACAGTGCGCTTACGCAGATCTGATAGGGTTAGTGCGTTTAGTTTTTTGATTTTGTACGGTTTTGTTGGATGTTGCTGGAAATTGGCTCAATTTATACAGATCTAACCAATAAATATGTTGGCATAAAGGCTGCTAGGTTAAATTAGAGAGTGGACAGGTCACGTCAGCCGCATGCACGATAACCGCTAATCAACACGATGGTTGCCGGAAGACGGACGGTGTCACCGAGGTCAGCCCGGAAAGAGGTGGCGAGACGATCTGGCTGCGTGCCAGAGTACATGGAAGAAAGGAATTAAGGAAGGGCTTCGCCCAGAAGTAGGGCAGTCCAGGGTAATAATTAAAAAAAAAACCTTAAGTAAAAAGCAAGAACGATTACATCAAGTAAAGAGATCCATCACTGTAAATAGAGATCAAAACAATCATCCGTCCATAATTATGATAGCAAAATAAATCTCTACGTTGTCTTACATGAGAAATAATAATAATAATACTAATTTCTCACATAACTCTCTATAGTTTCACCATGTCCATGTCTGTCTGTCCGCACTATAGCTCTCTTAGTACTAGAAAATTAACTCGCAAACTCCTCGAGTCCTCGACAATACTCAAAACTAGAGTCTATTCGACCCCCTTTTTAGGGTTCCGTAGTCAACTAGGAACCCTTATAGTTTCGCCATGTCTGTCTGCCCGTCCGTCCGTCCGTCCGTCCTCGCTTAATCTCTGTGACCGTTAGCACTAGAAAGCTGAAATTTGGTACCAATATGTCGCCTCTTTGCTTCAATAATGTGTTATCTTGAAAATTGACTTTTTAGAAGAGAGCGTTTTTAAAGTTTCAAAAAATAATTGTGTCGAAACGAATATTTTTTAAATGTAAATAATAATGTAAATAATAAAGAATAACAAATAAACTATGTGGAAACTTATCAAAATACTGTTAATTTAGAAGTTTAGCAAGAAATTGGCTTTATTTACGAAAAAGGGGAAAACATGTCACATTGTTCTTGCAAATATATCGTAAGTTAAGTGTTACAAACTAAATTTTCACGGTTTTGTTGATATAACTTTGGTTATTAACAGAGTTGTATTATGAACAAACAACTGTTGAAATAAAAACTTTTATATTTCAGAATCAATATTTATTGGATTTTCAATCACATTTTACTGGAGAAATTAAAGTATTAGCTTAAGATTAAATAAAAAAAGAATATCCTATCCTAACGAACTATCAGACTTTGATCATTGAGTAATAGGTATACCTCATTATCATCATTTCAGCCAAAAGACGCCCACTGCTGGACATAGGCCTCCCCCAGGAGTCGCCACATTGACCAGTCCCGTGCGACTCTCATCCAGCAGGTCCCACATCGGTCCACCTAGTGGGAGGCCTTCCAACGCAACGTCTTCCGGTTCGCGGTCTACTCTAGAACTTTTCGGCCCCATCGGCTATCCGTTCTGCGAGAAATGTGCCCTGCTCATTGCCACTTAAGACTGGCGATTTTTCGGGCTACGCCCGGCACCTTGGTTCTCATGCGGATGTCCTCATTTCTGATTCTGCCCTGCCAAGTCGGATTCGACGATTGACCTCTTTCTCGAAGTTAGATCTACCCAACTGGACCGATTGTCCCAGGTAGACATAATCGTCCACAACTTCGAGTGTAGTGTCTCCGATCTTAGGAGTGGGTATTACATGAACATTCAACATACCCTTGGTTTTGTCCATGTTCAATTTAAGACCCACTCTTTCGGAGGCTCCACTGAGGTCATCGAGAATTGTACTGAGGTCTTCCATGGTCTCAGCCATGACCACTATATGGTCGGCAAACCAAAGGTGAGTGATGTACTCGCCGTTGACGTTGATGCCAAGTCCTCTCCAATCCAGAACCTTGAAGACATCCTGTAGTACAGCGGTGAACAGCTTCAGAGATATGACGTCTCAGTGTCTCACACCACGCTGCAGAAGGATAAGTTCCATCTGAGGTCTGGTCCTGAAGTCGGACTGACATGGTGGCGTTTATGTACAAACACTTCTACACCTCGATGTACCGGTAGTCGATTTGGCACCGTTGGAGAGACTGCAGAACAGCCCAAGTCTCGATCGAATCGAAGGCTTTTTTGTAGTCCACAAACGCTAAACAGAGAGGCGCTCTTCGGTATTTTGTATAACCTGCCGCAGCGTATGTATGTGGTCTATGGTACTAAAGCCTTTTCGGAATCCGGCTTGTTCGGGAACCTGAAAATCGTCAAACCTGCGTGCGAGACGATTCGTGATGACTCTTGAAAACCACTTGTAGACATGACTTAGAAGTGAGATGGGCGGTTGATGGTTCTTCAACCGGGCATTGTCAGCCTTTTTGAAGAAGAGCACCACCACACCCCTGAACCAAGCCTGTGGCGTTTTCCCCTCGAGTATGACGAAATCAAACAACTTCTGAAGGGCCTTAAGGACCGGTTTGCCACGGTGATGACGGAATTACGACTGAACTTCTGAAAGCGTCAGAAGTTCAGTCGTAATTCCGTCATCACCCGGTGCCTTGTTGTTTTTAAGCTGCTGTTGGTCGAATCACGACGATGGCAATTGAAGTCAACATTTTTTTTGCTGCATCATCCACATTTAATCGTTGCTTCCTCTATGTCTGACCTTGCATTCCTTGAGCTTAACGTTACGTCTATATCTGCAATTGTGCCTGCAACAGAAAAATTAGATTTATCTGTTGTCAATGCAAGATTAACAAGTCTTTTACATTGCGACTATCTGAAAAAATAAGTACTATTAGTTATTTGTTTTAGCATTGACAATGTAATATGTAGGAATATTACTGGTCAAATTATTTATTATTTGTTCAATAACGGAACATCAGTAGATAACTGTATCTTGGTTTTTGTATGGGGAAAAGTTTCATCCACAACAATGTTGTATCATAAGATATCTCAAAGCAAAATTCTCATTCTTTCTGCAACAGTGTGACATGAGCATTTATAACAATTGACATCTCACACATTTTTTTCAACAACACTGTGTTACCCCAAAATACCACATTATAAAATAAAAAATAATAATTTAATTAAAACATACCTTTGCAACCAAAAATGTTATCGTCGTGATGTCACGTTATCGCTGAGATTTGAGAGCACCTTCCTCTGCATGTGTGACGTGACAACTGATTTGTTTCGTTGTCGAAAAAAATCTCCGCGCAGAAAGAGACAACGTGATATTGCGATCTGACACAGTTGTGTTGTCTCTTTTACTCATAGATTCTCTATTATATGCCAAAAAGATACCACGTTTTGTGGAAAAATAAAATCGGCCACGGCGGTTTCAAATATCAAATATAAAAAAAAGAATTGTCGGACTTAACACGTTATTGAAGCAAAGAGGCGAATTGTGTATCAATCACGCCGACAAAGTGGTAAAATAAAAATTAGAAAAAAATGTTTTATTAGGGTAGCCCCCCTATATGTAAAGTGGGAAGGGATTTTTTTTTAATTTCAACCCTAACGTGTGATATACTGTTGGAAAGGTATTTAAAAATGAATAAGGGTTTACTAAAGTAATTTTTTGATAATATCAATAACTTCGGCAATAATCGCTCCAAAAGTAAAAAACAATGTGTCCCCCCCCCCTCTAACTTTTGAACCATAAGTTCAGAAAATATGAAAAAAATCTGAAAAGTAGAACTTTATAAGGACTTTCTAGGAAAATCATTTTGAACTTGAATGGAAACAACAGATGGAAACAGCAGTTAACCAATATAATTTGGTCCCGGAATCGTATGAGCGCCTATACAATCCAGAGGTCAAGTTTCATTGGCCCGTAGAAGAAATTGTATAAATTATTATAGCATAACGTTTTGGTACGGAACCCTTCATGTGCGAGTCCGACTCGCGCTTGGCCAGTTTTTTTTATTAATCTCATTGTGGGACAGCTTTGGGAATTGCAGTGTTTTGGGTTTATATTTACATATGATTTTACCAGCAATGCTAATACTTTGCATTCCACAGGTATGGGTTTCCTGAGCGGTCTGCTGGGTGTGAACGTGAGTGGTCTAGGTCTGGGTCCACTGCTGCACCAAGCGCTACAAATTAGTTGGGAAAAAGTTCCCAACTAATTACCAAACTACTAGATTTTCTGCTTGCATGCGATTACCAAACAACTGAGGATCTTCTAAAAAATTTTAGATAAAAAAAAAAACAAATAATATGCAAAAATAAAACTCAATTTAACACCTGTGCGAACACAGAATACACACAATACAACACACATACCTACAACATAATACACTCCAACACACACACGCACCCACAACTCACACACACAACAAAACACTTCCAATTACAACCACTTCACAATAAAAGACACACACACACACATAAAAATCACACAACAAATTGACTTTTTCTCTTTATTCTGTGCATGAAAAACGATTATACTAAAATGTCATACAACATTGTTAATACCGTTCATAACTCTGGGAAGAGAACTGTAACCTGAAATACAGGCTCGGCCTAGCTCAGGCGCAGTTGCTCATATTTATTCTTTGTACCTAATTCTAACTACTTCTTAATAATGATCAATATGTTACATTTTTAAGATGAAAAATAAATAAACTTATTATTATTATATTAATACTACTAATTTGTGGTCGGCTTCCAGTCTAACCAGATGCAGCTGAATACCAGTATTTATCATGAAGCGACTGCCTATCTGACCTCCACAACCCAGTTAGTACTAGATAATATGACATCCCTTGGTAAGACTGCTTGTCTGACTTTCGAGCCACACCTGTAACGACTGAGGGCTCGTTTACGGAGACGCGGGGCGTCGCGCGGCGCGTGCAGAAGGCTCGTCTCGTGCTTTTTTATTAATTTACTGAGAGACGGGTCCACCGCAACAAATGTTGCATTTTAAACTAACGAGCGACAAATCAATTCTCGTAAAATCGACGTTTGAAATAGTTAACTTTTTCATACATCGCCATGTTTGAATTAAAAACGCAGCCCGCGCCGCGCGACGCCCCGCCTGTACGTAAACACGCACTGAGGAAGGTCTACAAATTACAGCTGGGACAAATTCCGAGGCACGGAGGAAACTCTGTATGTAATGATTGGTCACCCATTCACAGACCAACCATAGTCAATAATAACATTGACTGCTGAAAAATATGCTTAATAAAAGTAACCTAAAATCGGCCGAGTCCCAACTAAATTAACGATAATACGCCTTTGTCACGTTCATTTGATTCTGCGAATTTGTACACGTGGCTATGTTGACAGAGCGCCTCCCGAATTTCAGATAAAGTAAGGAACGTTAAAAACGCAATCGTCAAATCTACGTTCAAATTGGCAACACCAATCGCCTTTATTAGGTCGAGGAGTTAGCACAAGTATGTTTGTTACAATAAGGTATTTTAATTTACTAAATAATTATTGCTTACGAACTGGATGTCTTCCTTGAGAATTGGAAAGAAGTTGCACAGAACCGCGACCGCTGGAAGGAATGGAGGGAGGCCTTTGCTCAGCAGTGGGACAATATGGGCTAGCTATAATAATAATAATTATTGCTTTATTCATGTAGGCTTAAGTTCATGTAAATAATTTCATCATCATCATATCAGCCTGAACTCACACACTGCTGAGTATCTGCTGAGGCCTCCCCTTTTTTATAACTTTCAACCTATTAAAACCCATGGGTCTCTGACTAGTCTGACTTGACTTTATATACCACCGAAAAATATGCCCCAGGCATCCTAATATGGCTACCTACCTACTTTATAATCTATATGGCTTCCTGACGATGTTTTAATTATACAATGCGCACATGAATTAAAAAACATCAAGAATTTTTCTTGATTAAAAATGAAAACTTAAATTACTCACACACCTACCTACTTTATAATCTATTCCCAGTCTAAGTGTTATTATTAACAAAGTTTTCATTCGTGCGCCCCTCACACTTACTACAAACTTAGCTTTTCACATCGAAACTGCAATTGATACCGCACGTTTCCCAAATTTACAAATTCTCACGATTATTTACAATTTCGCAACACCCTCTCAAACTTTTTGTAAGATGCCCGCCAAAGTGTACAACTTCCAATTTGTTATTTGCTAACATCAATTTCCTTAACGTGCGTAGCTACCTGTGGTTAGGGCAGCTGCAGGATTTCTTAGGGAAAAGTAATATTGTTTAGGGGGTGGCGAAATTTAAAACCAAAGCTTTTGAACAACAAATGTTTCTTTCTAAAGCTTCGCAACCCCTTCGATTAAATAGACTTAGACTGGCCTGTTGGTCTAGTGGTTAGTGACCCTAACTGCTATGCCGGAGGTCGTGGGTTCGATTCCCACCCAGGACAAATCGAGCCATTACCGCCGACTTAGTGTAACCGACAAAAACCAAATTTTACAGGAGAAGGTTTTTTTTGAATAACTTTATAAATAATTGCGCTATTAAGTTGAAATTTTGACGTATAATAATGATTTTTGAAACCTTAGGTGTAACGGTTAAAATTTTCAAAAAAAACGTCACTACGTTTTTTGCCACTTTGTTTATAGTAAACGACAAAATTTGGATGTACTGTGTCGGTTGCGATAACAAGTAGGGTCGCTTACGCTGCAAAATTTGGATGTACTGTGTCGGTTGCGATAACAAGTAGGGTCGCTTACGCTGCAATTCTTAGATAATTACGCAACTTACGATAATTTTGATTATGTCGGTTACTGTAAAATATAGAAAAATGTTGTGCTAACGATAAACTTAGCATTTGCTATAACTTTGTTCTTTTGGCGGGAAAAGTCGAAGAACAAGTCCGTTATAGTTTAAAAAGTCGTCTGCGATAAAAAACGCTGTTTAGGTAAAAATGTCGCTTACGATAAGACGGCGGTAATGGCTCGAAATGTTTGTGTGATGAGCACGATCATTTGTTCTGTGTCTGGGTGTAATTTATCTATAATATTATGTATTTAGAAATATATTAGTATGTTTATCAGTTGTCTAGTACCCATAACACAAGCTCTGCTTAGCTTGGGACTAGATGGCGTTGTGTGATAGTTAAAAAAAAAAAAAAAAAAAAAATAGTAAATTAAGAAAGAAAGAAAGAAAGAAAACATATTTATTTAGTATAGTCGACCAAGAAATTGGTTTACCACTCTAAGGTTGAATATCATTTGCACGTACAAAACATCAAGTCTTGTGCTATTTTCACGTCAGAATCTGTCAATCTGTCATCCTTAGCGAATAATTATGTTACTGGGAGATGTCATCAAAAGTGGTAAACCAATTTCTTGGTCGACTATACATGCCACAAGTGCACACAACAAACAATAAAGAAAATGAAAAAAAAAAAACAGAAAAGAATAAAAGCGTGTGCATCTCACGGCTGCGCCAAATACTGTTCAGCAAACTGCCGAGCAGCTAGTGCCAGACGCTGGTTTACAACTATTACATCATGAAGAGAACCAAAAGTTCGAATACACGGTTACACTGAACTTAAACTTATCTGGCTAAAAGTGGGTGTACACCTCTGAATAAACCTTCGGGAACTGGGGGCGTGATGTTATGTTATGTGACATTGATCAGTACCGAACCCGCGGGATGGATTAAATACGACCCTCTCCCTGTTGCAAAGAAGAGGTATATATGCACCTGTAGTGGGATCATTAATAATTAATAATTATGATGATTGTACTGCTTGCCTTGGTCTCAGCTTATGAACTTATAACTATAACTCTCACTATTTTCCAGATCATCTCAATCGTGTTAAAATATATTCTAATATTAGATAAACAATATTATGTGTTATTTAGACAACAAGTTAGCATTAATTTCGCGACACTTGCTCATTTAGCGAGCAAACAAACATAGGTATATGACACCTCACTAATTACTTCGAATGTTGATGTTGGAATGGATTTCAGCTTCAGCAATTATTATTAATCAGGTAAAGAAAAGGATCCGTCTGGTATTGATTATTGATTATTATCGCGGTTCATCGAACAACTAAGAGTGCTGGTATAACACTTTGAGACACCCGTCGGTAGTAACTTTTGATATCAAAACTTCTGTCGGTAATATGTTTTATACCGATTGTAGAAAGTTTAGTTTAAGGTCTCTCTGGGGTCTTTTTTTTAGGCAAGTCCGCCTTACTATTCCCAAACCACTGTAACTCCTGAAAGCCAGTATGAATAGTGGCGACCACCAGAAAAACGCCGATACAATGAAGCATGTCGAAGACCAAGGCAAACAATTAACCGTCTTGAATCCCACTACAAAATTAATCAGAAAAGAATAGCGGAGGAGTAGGAAAACCAATTCTTCCAAGTTCCTCCATATCAGCAGGAGACGGAACGCAACAAGGTCAATAGGCACAAAGGGACGCATACAACTGGGATAAGCCCAGTTTCCTAGCTTATCGGATAAATATTATCTCTTTGGGGGTCTCTAAAAACTATTTTCAGTGTGTGTAGACCACAGAAAATTAAATAGATATACTTAGATACTTGCGGTATTAAAATCCGAAAAATCAAGCGAGCCATTTTTGACCACCTACTATGACGTCAGAAGCACTTTTTAATTACTATGCAAAATCTATATCTATATATATGTATATATAAATGTTATGTTGGTTTGTGTACGCTTCAAAAACTCAAAAACTACTTCACCGATTTTCATGCTGTTTTCACCAATGGATAAAGTAGTTCGCGAGGTTTTTAGTATATACTTAGATAGATTATATACAGATATTTAATGATTACTTAAGCCGTCACTTAGTAAAGATTTGACATACAAAAAGTTCATTTTAAACTACCAAAATCTTTACTATTAATAGTAAAGACCTTCAGGTCTTTGAGTACGGCAATAAGTTTTTTTTGTTTTTTTATTGACCATAATTATTAGGTAAGTTTGTAACGTTGTTGTGACTTCTACTTGGTGTCGGTGCAACACGTTTTTTTCTTCCATTCTTTCCTGTCAAACGTCATTGCTTAATGCTCCAGGGTAGCCCGCGAAAGGGCACGCCACGATAGTGGCGGTAAGTCCCCTCTTTGAGGAGTGGCTAGGGAGGAGCCACCGCACCCTCACCTTTCGTCTGACGCAGGTCCTCACCGGACATGGATGTTTCGGGAGGTACCTGTGCCGAATCAGGCGGGAGGAAACGCCCGGATGCTACCACTGCGAGGATCGACCGGAGGACACGGTGGAGCACACTGCATGTGGAGGTGTGCCCTGCTTGGGCAGAGCCCCGCCGTGTTCTCGTAGCGGCGATCGACGGCGGCGAAGAGGCCTGTAAGAGCCGACGCCCGTCGGGGCTGCGGATTATCGCAAGGCATAACGCGGCCTCGGCCACAAGGGCGAAGAAGGAACATGGGTTTGGTTTTCATTCAGTAGAAGTCTGACACTCCCCTTCGCTCTGCTCAAGAGCGAGGGGGGGTTATTCGATGATTTTCCACCGACCAAAAAAAAAAGGGTAGCCCGCGTTTGAATTTTCTTACGTTTATTATAATTTGGCGGTCAGTGTCAGGTTCACCACTCTCAGTATAACTTCCTTGAATGACTTTTTTTATCAAATAGTCACTCATGAAAGTAATATGAACTGAGAGGATTGGATTGGTGATTTTAATCAATAATACTCAGTAAATTCATTTGTTACGGTCGCGAATCCTAATTTATTTAACACTAGCGGACGTCCCGCGGTTTCACCCGCGTAGACCCCGTTCCCGTGGGAATACAGGGATAAAAAGCCTATGACACTCAGCAATAATGTGGCTTTCTATTGGTGAAAGAATTTTTAATATCGGTTCAGTAGATCCCGAGATTACCCCTTACAATTTAACAAATATACAAACACACAAACTTAACTTTATAATATTAGTATAGATACAACGTGACACTGATCGGTAAATTGCAAAAAACGTAAGCAAATTCGAATTTTGCGGGCTACCTTGGAGCTTCAACCTTAATATTAATCTTTCATATTAACTTTGTTACAAAGGATATGTCAAAAGGGTTGTATTCGAACATGGAAACGTTCCTAATATATTATGTACACGCGGAGTTAACGGAAATGAATAATCCTACATTGTTATTAGATTGTGTTGGTTTATCTACTTAAAGAGTTATATAAGATGTACTAGACTAGCTGATGCCCGAGGCTTCGCCCGCGTGGAAATTATTTACTTAAACCTTCCTCGAGAATCACTCTATCCATTGGTGAAAATAGTATGTGGTGCGTATAACCTGCAGAAGTTGTAAATCTCCGCTAAAATCACACGCGGATTGAGCCTAGATTATTAGAGCAATCTAGGCTATAATTGCTGATTCTGTCATAAGAAGTTGAAGGCAAAAAAATACGCAATCGGGAAGAAAGGCACAGGAGATCGTTCAATTCATTAATTGTACCACATACCTTGACCAGCGATCCCAAGCGCGCGCAGGCGGCGGCAACGTGTTCGTTTTCGGGATGAACAGCTTACAGATCTTTTCTGGATACACTATGCTGGCCAGCAATACACAACACACTATCATATGTCTGGGGTAGGCTGATAACAGTTTATATAGGTTCAGTTCAGGGGTTTTAGGGCGCGATGGGACTAATTAGTGTCAAACATAGCATGCGCATCTACACTATCCCAAGGTTAGAGCGAGACTGCCAATGACGGCGCGGCGCGGCATGGCGCGCGCGCTGCAAGGCACTAGGAAATCACCGAAACAACGATATATGGCACAGATTAAATAAATTAGAACTGTAAACCAATGCCTTTCAATCGCCATTAGGTGATGTAGAAAAAAATATAAAAACTATAAGTTACGAAGCGTAACCATTTTCCCCGGCTTGAAAGTTCCTACTTTCGAAACACAAAGGAGAAGTAAATAAAATTGCATATCATCACAACTCCACAAAAGCTATAAGAACTCTAGAGTTGCGACTCTATAGAACAAATAAGAATACTTAACTAACTAATCTACGCGGTAACTAAATCTAATACTGCACATTGGTGCACGATAAGACTTAATATTAAGGTAACTAAACGTATTGCGTTGGCAAAGGGCACAACTTTACTACCGGGCGACTCTGAAGGGTCCCGCGTAGTCGCAACCTGTATGAGAGAAAGCCTTAGGAGCCGACTCAACGCGAAAACGTGGCAAATCCGCCATTATAGGAAAGGTAGGTCGCGGCATTGCTCGAAAGCAAATGTTACACTTAAAGGTAATGTGACGTGCAATACGTCGCGCGGACAGGATCCAATACTTTTGTCGTAAGAGCGATACGAGCAAGGTTGGACCTGTGTGGAAATTTGTCACATGATAGTGGGAAACTAAAAGTTCCACTATGTGATCTTGACGCGGAAGGAGGATCTGATGACGAGAGTCAAAATCTAAGTCAGAGTTTGCTTTTGCTAGGCGACCTCCAACATGGATAAGTCCTTCGTGAAGGAAGGGACTTAACCGTTGTACTGGCTTAGAGCACAACTCATTGCGGGCTAAACGATCGAGATCAGATTCAAAGTAAATCCTCTGCACAGATCGCCACACAATGGATTCAGCGAACTCTAAATCAGACGCGGTAACGGGCCCTCGAGGAAGCCGTTTGATGAACTTATAAACTAAGCAAATAGTTTTTAAATATTTAAACCAGGACGAGAACCTGGTAGAGCGAACGTACAAAATGTTGTCAGAAGGAGGACTTCTGTCAGAACATTCGTGCGAGAGAGCAGGTAAAGCCACGGGCTTCATTTCAGGAAGCTCTTGCGACTCGCCTGAAACGAATGGTTTTATCGGCCAATCAGCGCGGGGAAGTTTAAGCCATGGCGGCCCATTTAGCCACAACGGATGATGCACTAATTGGGCAGGCGTTAAACCGCGAGAGAGGCAGTCACTGGGATTTTCAGACCCTTTCACATGGAAGAAGTGATCTGCCGAAAGATTCTCATGAATCTTAGCAATACGATTGGCTACGAAGGTGTGCCATCGATGCGGTGCGGAATGAATCCAACTCAAAGTTACAGTTGAGTCCGAAAAAGCTACGACTACCTCAATGGCGTGTCGAGCTGCGAAAAGATTATATACTCGCTTTATCACAGTTGATAAGAGGAGTGCGGCGCATAACTCGAGACGAGCTAGCGAAACTACTTTCAGTGGTGCGACTTTAGATTTCGCACACACCAGCGAGACCACGACACTACCGTCAGGTCTGACAACGTGGGCATAAACCGAACCACCGTAAGCCTTCTCACTAGCGTCGGCAAAACCGACGAGTGAGAGTCTACAGCGTTCTACTACGCCGACATGTCGCAAAAATCTCAATTCAGAGATAATTGGCAGTTCAGATTGAAACTGTTCCCACAGACGAACAATGCGAGGTGGTGGGACGTCATCCCATCCAAGTTTGACAAGCCAAAGCTCTTTGATGAGAAGCTTGGCGTATAAAATTATCGGTGCAACGAGGCCTAAAACGTCGAAAAGACGTGCGATGGAAGAAAGAATATTCCGTTTAGTGCAAGTGCGAACATCAGGGTTAACCTGGAATACGAAACAATCCTCGTCAGGGAACCAACGAAGTCCCAGTATTTTCTGGGTCGGATCTTTACTTAGGTCCACGCTCTGTGAAAGTCGTAATGACTCTGGAATAGTCCGAAGAACATCGACACTGTTGCTAGACCACTTCGTCAATTGAAAATCACCGAGAGAGAATATTTTTATTAGTTCACGAGCCGAGTCTATAGCTAGCGCAGTACTAGGTATAGAACTAACTATGTCATCCATATAAATATCTCGCTGCAAAATGTCCCTGGCGAGAGGTAACTGTGTTCCTTCATCCTGACATAACTGTTGGATAGTGCGAATAGCTATAAAAGGACTACACTTTAAACCAAAGGGAAGCACTGAAAACTGATAAATTTTAAGTTCTTCTTCCTCGTTAAACCGATATAAGATACGTTGTAGTGAACGATCTTGTGAACGTATACCTATACGTAGGTACATAGATTTGACATCTGCGGAAATAGCGACACTAAAAAGCCTAAAATTTAATAAAATGTTGAAAAGGTCAGCCTGAAGGACTGGACCTGCGTACAGGATATCATTTAGCGAGGTACCGTTATCTGTACATGCACTGGCGTCTAGGACTACACGCAATTTGGTGGTCACCTTATCCTCTCGAATGACAGCATGGTGAGGAATATAGTATTCCATTTCTCGCTCCTTACAATTTCGTTTGGGCAACATACATTCAGGTAAGATATTCTGCACCAAAGAAATATAATTGTTTTTTAGATAATCCCGTATGACGTCATCATAAAGAAGTTTGACGTTAGGAAGTGAGTTAAGTTTACGTTCAAGACTATAGAACCTCTTGCGAGCCATATTAAAAGAATTTCCTAAAGCTGACGCGTCTGTTTTCAGTGGTAAAGCTGCAACATACTTGCCATTTGGAGCGCGGGTAATTGTGCTACAATAAAACTCTTCACAATGTTTATCATCCACACTCCCAATGGATGAAGCAGTAACATCTTCAATCTCCCAAAACTTACGAAGATCGAAGTTATCGAACGAACTCGCAAAGAAAGACAGAGTGTCAGTTGGAGGTTCGATGATAGGTGCTTCTCCTAGAAGTATGTAGCCGAGCACAGTCTCCAATGCGTCGGGACAACCGGGTACGCTGGTCACGTGACCGGGTCGCAATAACTTAGCGAACAACTTGACCCCAAGTAACATATCAATATTACCTGGCACACCCCAGCTGTCATCCGCGAATAGTTTAGGATCAATATGATTTAATACGGACGTATCTATAGCACCCAGTGGCAGCTGTCCGGTTATTTGATCCAAAACTAAAGCGTCTATTTCATACTTAGGCTGCGAGCAAAACCGTGAGCTGAACGAAAGATTCACCGAGCCGCGAACGGGCTGCGACGTGCCACCAATACCACGAACGGTAGTTATCGAGTCAGTATGTATAGTTAGACCGAGCATACGGCAGCAACGCGATGTCATATAATTCTTTTGTGACCCAGGGTCCAAGAGACACCTAACCACCACGGCCTTACCCTTCCTACCCGCCACCAGCACCTTGGCAGTAGCCAGCACTTCCGTACTACGTGTGGCCTGGACTTGAGCAGAAGAATGCGTACACAACGCCACACCATCGGAAGCAGCTGGGTCGGCCGCAGAAGCGGAGGTGGGGGCGCTAGCGGGCGTCGGCGCAGGGGCTTGCGTCGATTTCTCGAAATGCAATAAGGAATGATGCTTACCGTTGCATTTCTTACATGTTGACTTCGATAGGCACTTAGAGACAGTATGTTGGCTACTTAGGCAATTACCACATCTGTTATTGTCTTTTATAAACTTAAATCTATTATCAACGCTCAACTTTTGAAACGCTTTGCACATAAACAAGTTTTTATGCGTGGAGTGACAAAGTGAACATTTAGATTCAGTAGCCACAAACACCTGCGATTCCTTAGATGAGGCGCGGGGGCTACCTGCGGTGGCGGACTTACTAGCCGCCGGAGAGGAACGATACAAGATTTTAACTTGTTCACGAACAAACTTTACGAAATAATCATAATCTAACTCCTGTTGATTACGAAGCGACATTTCAAAATGTTTTGCGGTATCAGAGTCTATTAACTTAAGACCCCAATGAATAAATATAAAATCATCTAAGTTATGTATTTTCAATTGTTTGAGTCCCGCAACCGTAGAAGTTAATTTATCGAAACCCTTTTCAATATTAGCGGGAGTCGATCCGAACGATTTCAATGAGAACAGCTGATTTAGATAATTAGTAGCGAGCGCGCGAGTGTCTAGGTACTTGGCGATAAGCGCCTCCCAAACAACAAGGTAATTATCGCCAGAAGGTACAATACCTTCGGCCACATTCCTAGCCTTTCCCTTCAAACAACTTAACAGATAATGAATGCGATCCGAATCTGATAGATCTGCGTTAGTATGTATAATACGTTTGAACGTCTCATAAAAGAACGGAAAGCTCTGAATATCACCGTCAAAGGTAGGCAGCTCGATTTTAGGAACCTGTATATGGTGAGCATTAGGGCTCGCTGACGGGCTAGGTTTCTGGAAATCACTTGACTCAGTTAATGAAGATAAACTAAACTTTATTTCGCCGACCAACTCATCAAATGAATGCAATGCGCCATAGCTTACTTCACAGGTTGGATTCAATGTCAAATTGAGCATATTTATCTCGTCCATTAGTCCATTGAATTCACTACGCAATCCATCAATTTGTTTTGCCTGAGCGATGAAAGCGTTGCGTAATCTTTCGGTAGTTAAAGATTTAGTTGAATCCAAAATCCTTTGAACCCGCGCAAAATATGCGTCACGTTTACTTTCCAATAATCTAAGTTTAACCTTGTCACTCATTGTGAACAGAAGTTAAATATGACACAAAATTTATAATATTAAGGGCCAGTTTCACCGGTTACGGATAAAGTGTCAGATAGTTATCTGACAGTTATCTGACAGATAATGCTATCAAAAGTTGTAGTTTATCTGGCAGATAAGTTCCGGATAGGCTATCAGGGACTTATCATAAATCAACCTTTATCTTCTACGGAACCCCAGTGAATGAGGTTAGGGGCTAATTAAATCGATAACTCAATTAAAGATATTATAACTTAAGATAATAGTACGGAACGAACTTTCCGTACACGCGAAACCCTAACAATATTAAATTGAAAGGTAAACAAATATAAACTACCAACGCTTTAACCGAGTGCACGTAACAAAACCTAATATAAATTAAAATAGTAAGCACGCCAAATATCTTATGAACGTACCCATCTATATACTATTTATGATTAGCTCAGATATACCTACAACCCGATAATAGCATTTATGTCGGATGCGACGCGATTAACTTGTCTGCACTAACTTCTACTTGAATGAGATTAACTTACTCAATACAAGTATTATGAAGGTACAGATTCTTAACTAATAATAAGTTAAGTGTTGAACTTAGAAAAAAGTGTAAACTTATTTTCGTAAGCGATGCGAGTGTATTCATAACGAAATAACTTCGTAAGAAACAGTAAATTTCCTCACGAGTACAGACGCGTAGATGACTGTTTGAAATAAGTTATCTAGTAAGTACATACTACGTTTGCAAACGTGAAGTGCGGGTGTGATATGTATAAATATACGGCTATTTCCAATGAGGAGAATTAACGCGTAAAGTTTATACACATCTGTTATTTTACCTGAAGGTTTCTGTCAAGAAATCAAGTTACCTTACAAAACAAAATAACAAGCGACGCGATGATAATATGGTTAGTTGCAATAACTAATCATATGCGGTTGAGTCTCGCTATCTAAAGCATACCTGCTCGTGCAATACGAAAATAACAGGCGTAAACCTAACGAACCTATACAAGTGTATCATACAATAACAATCAATGTTATTCATTTAGCAATTTCGATTAGTCCCAACATAATAAGTATGTAAAAGTTTCTAATGCGTAACTAAATTTAATCGTAGGTACGCGAACAAAGTTCAGAACTAGAACATTCCACAGTCAACGTACGACGATATAATTATGTATACCCACTACCCACAATTTTTACAACCAAACAAAAAAATATGTATTACGCCGAAAACTAACTAATTTATTAAATAAACGTATTTAGCGATATGAATTAACGTTGATATTCAATTGAATGTATTCTTCGGAGCTTTAAATAGTGAATTTAAAGATTTAAATTAAGAATTAATTTGACGGTTGACCTATTGCAAACGCAAGGCAGTTTGAACCTTATTACTAAAGCAATAGAGTTGAGAGTTGTGTGATGATATGCAATTAACATTGAAAATTCCTAAGTTTTTTGCTCAAAATCAGACTTTTAGGACTTAAAAATAGGCCGTAAAAAGGCCCAAAATTAATTTATCCGGCTCGAAGGACCAAAATGGTGCGTATAACCTGCAGAAGTTGTAAATCTCCGCTAAAATCACACGCGGATTGAGCCTAGATTATTAGAGCAATCTAGGCTATAATTGCTGATTCTGTCATAAGAAGTTGAAGGCAAAAAAATACGCAATCGGGAAGAAAGGCACAGGAGATCGTTCAATTCATTAATTGTACCACATACCTTGACCAGCGATCCCAAGCGCGCGCAGGCGGCGGCAACGTGTTCGTTTTCGGGATGAACAGCTTACAGATCTTTTCTGGATACACTATGCTGGCCAGCAATACACAACACACTATCATATGTCTGGGGTAGGCTGATAACAGTTTATATAGGTTCAGTTCAGGGGTTTTAGGGCGCGATGGGACTAATTAGTGTCAAACATAGCATGCGCATCTACACTATCCCAAGGTTAGAGCGAGACTGCCAATGACGGCGCGGCGCGGCATGGCGCGCGCGCTGCAAGGCACTAGGAAATCACCGAAACAACGATATATGGCACAGATTAAATAAATTAGAACTGTAAACCAATGCCTTTCAATCGCCATTAGGTGATGTAGAAAAAAATATAAAAACTATAAGTTACGAAGCGTAACCAGTATGAAAATAGGTGCAGTAGTTTTTCAGTTTATTGCGAACAGACAGGCAGACAGACACGCTGGAGGACATTGTTTTTTTTTTTTTGCGGGGTGGATATTCCTCAAATGGAGTGTCAGACTTCTACAGACTAAAAACCACCCGTGTTCCTTCTTAGCCCTTTGTGCCAAACATCCCGCTGCCCCGACGGGCGTTGGCACTTGCAACATGGCCGGAAGCCATCACGTGGCCCCCGACGCGCGACGCCCGGAGCGTCTCCCGCGGCGGCTGGGACGAGAGACGAGAGGTTCTCTCCCTCTCACGTTTTACCACCTCCTTCGCTTACCTGGGAATGTACTAGTTACGGGGTATTCACAAGTTTTAAATTTTATAATAATAATAATAAATCATTTTATTTCGGACAACTAAGAGATCCATAACACAAAAAAATTAAGATAAAACTTGTTTTTTTTTATTTCCAATAGCACAAAAGTAAAAATATTATTTACAACATAATCCTACTCTAGCGGAAAACTTTGATTGCGTGACGTCACGATGTTGCGTAGTTCCCATGTGGCAATGTAGATGCCGCCACAAACAAAAAAAAAAAAACGAATAAGATTTCTAAGCCTTCAAAATGTTACGAGACGTCCGAATAGAAAAACTATTAATGAATGTACTAACAACTGTTCAATCTGACAAAAAATCTTGGCACCTGTCCAAACACAGTCTAGATTTCTAGTATAACCTAGGTTATAAGTCATAAATCATTTCTTAGGCTAAAAAAACATCTTAGTCTAATTGAAATTGCTTCAATTATCTTTGTCCTTCAGTGAAATGTGTGGAAACCTCGATGGACTCAACTGTATGATGCGAGCCAAGTCACTACAACGCGTTGAGAAAAAACAAATGCACCGCGGCTGCCGTGTAAACAAACATGCGCGGACGCAGCTCTGAGGAGGTAACGCAGATGGGCAAGTAGGCAGGAAAGGCGATTGGTGTTTTTCTTTGAATCTATTTTTTTACTTTGCCGCCACACGTGAAATTGCTCCTGGATCGTGGATGCGTTTACAAAGATTTAAACTCACACACACACCCACACCTGGAGCCATACAAATATTAGCACAGTGTGGGGATCGAACCCACGACACGCAGCGCAGCAGCCAATCGTTTAGCCACTGCGCCAATCGTGATGGACACCATCTTGAGGAAACTGAGAATTACTAGAAAAAAGAGTTTGAAGACATGTGACATCTGTCAATCCGCACAGTGCGCGTGCGCCGACTCGCTCTCAAAGAGAAGAGGCCTTTGTCCCAGTAGAGCAAAACGAACACGGGGTCATAATAAGAAAATTATCATAAATGACAGTGTAGTCTTTGGTAGTGTATTTCAGATCCACGTAAGTTGGATATCAGCAACGAGAAGACAAGAATTCAAATTAACAGTCAGCAAACTTCGTCTTAACTCCTCTAATTTAAACCTACGTAATAGTTATAGTTAAAGTAGTGCTGAAAACATGACTGTAAAGAACGGGAAACGTTATTCTTCCATGTAATAGACCTCCCAAGCGAGCGAATCCGCCTATTAGGTATTATAAAGAAGAATATCAATGAACTGTCACGTCTTTAACTCAATCTATGTCGAAACGTGAGCCAAACGGTGTTGGAGGGCGGGCGGTGCGGCGCGGGGTACGGTGCGGGGGGGGGGGGGGGGGGAGAGGCGCCCCGTATATGGCGTGCGTTGGCGCAGATACTATACAGTGGAGAGCAAAAACTTGTAACGTGTCTCATTGTTATAAGAGCAGATTTATTGAAGAAAAGTAGTTTTATTTTTAATAATGAGGAAGCATTTAAGCATAATCGGCCTGTAGCGTTCCCGATGCTGGGAGATAGCATTTGTGAAAAGGGGAGGACAACCGTGGTCGTTAGCCACCCAATTCTGGGTGTAAGTCTCTTCCAAATCTCTCTACTTTTGGCGGTTTTGTGTCTTGACTTTCCAATTTCTTCCGGCCACTTTAATGAGATCAGTTGTTCACCTAGTTGGTTGTCTTTCCACAATTGTCCGTTCCGTCCATGGCCTCTACTCCAGCACTTTCCCCCCCTCTTTCGCATGATCTACGGCACACAATTAGTCTGCTCATTTAAACTTTCGTCTTTTTTTTTGGGACAAGCCCGCCACACTATTCCCAAACCACTGTAACTCCTGTTAGCCAGAATCAACAGTGACGACCACAAGAAAAGTGCCGAGACAATGAAGCTCGACGAAGTCCCAGAGAAGTGATTTAACTGTCTTGGATCCCGCAACGACATTAATCAGAAAAGAATAGCGGAGGAGTAGAAAAAAACATAATATCCACTACGAAACTTTCGTCTATGAATACGGCTTCCAAGTCCAACTTGACTGTCTAATTTAAATTCAATTTATAAACCTTAGCTGCAAACATCACTCCTATTTAAAGTTGATTAGATTCAACTTTGCTATGACAGCGACCTTCCGTCATTTCCTTCAAGAAAAACAAACACAATTTTTACATTACTCGACTGACTATTCTTCCCGACTGTACCCCGAGGCGCCGCCGGCTGTTGTCGGGTGTTGCGCGTGCGGCGACGCCCCGCCCACTCGTCTTTGTGTGCGTGTCTATGACGCCGACAAGTCTTTCACACTCGCACCGGACACCGGACTCATTCCTTCAGCTTCTAGCACTCTGACACCACTGAAATTCAATACAATTTTTCCTGCCAAAGGTTTTTAGCTAATGTTGGATGTTTGAGTGATTTGAAAAAAGGAAACATGAATGAAAGTGTGAAATGACAATGAAATGTAAAATTATACTAAAATCCTTTTCAATATCCACAAAAGAAAAGAAAAAACATCGCAAGTCCAATTAAAAAAATCATTTAGTTAGAGTATTCCGTTAAATGCACTTCAGATACAACCATTATTATTTTCTTCTCAGTCAGTATCTTTATAACAAACCTAGTACTTAGTATGTCAACATTATCGATAGCAGGTTTTTTAATAATACCTTAAAATTCCGCTAAAAACACTTCATCTTTTGAATCACCAGAATTTGTCAACGACAACTCTAAAATCATTAAAACCACACTAAAGTCTGTCTGTCTCCATAAGACAAATACAACAAACTTTTGAGTAACAATCATTTGTAACAGCAAACACAGTATTGGCGAGACACCCAGGTCTTCCTGACATGACCTAAATAAATCGGTAGTTAACCTGGCACTATGTATGACCTGGAATTGTCATTGAACTCACAGAAACACAGCTCATTTATTTTCATTATTGTTCGGAGAATTTTGTCACAGCTGTCCACGGCTGGACAGGTGTCCATAGGTCTCAAAAGTATCCTTCAGTACGTCAGATGGATGAGGTCAAACCTTACCAACTAACTAAAAGTTTCTTAGTGGTCCAACACAAACGGGCTTTTATACTCCCTTGCTGGAACCTTTCGGGTATATTGTATGCTTTACTTACCTATCCAGCCAACACAGCCCAGTTTTGACAGGGTTGTGGAGGTCAACACAGGCAGTCATTCCATGAAAAATACAGTTGCATCCGGTTATAAACTGAAAGTTGATGCTAACATAGTTGGGAAAAGGCTTGTCAGATGATGATTGGGTACACCACAAAGATAGATAGAACTTCTGGTTTCAAATCGTTGACTTGTGTTTCTTCAAAACTTTTATTGGATAACCAAAGTTTCCCACCACTTGCCGTTGATCTTTTATTGGAATTATTCACATAGTTTTCTATTTTTTAAAGTTCCTTCAATGAGAAGTACATCTTTTCACTTCTGGGCAAAGTTCTTTCATCGTTGTCATCTAGATCGCAAATTAATTGAATCGATGACGATGCCCCGTTTGAACGCAATCTAATTTTAAACCAAGACCTACAACATCATTGGCTAACCCAACATCCTACCTTTCCATATAAAGCGATGAAATAAAAATCATAACCTAATTAGTTTGACCGGTGGCCGGGAGTACTAGTAGGAAGACTTGAGGCGAGTATATAGGTCGAGTTACTGGCTCGTTGCCAAGGAATTAGTCACCCAGTGTGTAGCCAACGCATGACGATAGCGTTAAAGGTTACTCTGATACGTGAGACGGGGGTTTTTGGGATTATATTGTGAGTCTTGTTCCAGTGGAAAATAGTGGTCTGAATGGGGCATAATTTTGTTGACATATAGACACGTACCTTCTGTTATTATAGTGCAGTATGGTTCATATAGCGCTTGGATGTCATTATTAGGAGGTCGCTTTTGGTAAACATTTGTGAAATAATTATAATTAAAATTTTGTGGAAGTTTTGTCGAAAAAATAAAGATTGCGACTTATGTACCGATTAAGGCCACACGCCAAAAAAAAAACCCAGTATCCTTTATGGGCGGCATGGGCACCGGGCCGTAAGCCGACGAAGGAGGCCGGCGGAGGCCCGGCACTTTGGGGACAGAAGATATTAGTGTTATATAATATGCGAGCGAAGCGAGCGCGCGTCACGGAGTACTACTGGGATTTGTTCTATTCACTAGATTTGTTTAGGGAAATGATAAAACCGTGTTGTTATTTTATCTTCCTCCGTGGTTTGATCAAATCCCTTAGGGATTTGGAAAAATCCCTGTTTTTATCATATCCCTGCGACATATACACAAAGCAGCTTTAAACATGCTTAACCTCAACGAATGAGCATTTCACATTAATTCAAGAGAAACTAGTGAAATAATAATTAGTAGTGGCATTACATGAAGCGGATAAATTGAATTTAAATCAACTTCTGTAAATCAACATGAATGGTTGTTGATTAAGAGTCTACGGTACCACTAATGTATTCCGAATAATTTATGTGTGTGTCTAGAGTGCTCTAGGCAAACAGATAATAATATGTTTTGACACGGGTTACAATTCCGATATACATAGGTACATGTCATACATAAACCTTGCCTTTGTCCCATAGGGGTTGGCAGAAACCACAAAGCGCCGCCTACATCGATATTTTGATACTCGTTTTGCCTCGTTTAATATATACAGATACACTATACAGATATTTTCAGTGAATTTGAAAAGGGCTGTTTTACTGTTGTGTGAGACTCGCATTTGCCTGGTTTTTTAAATACCGGTATTTAAAAAACCGGGCAACTGCGAGTCTGGCTCGCGCCCCGAAAATTCCATACATGGTGGATGATCCATTACCTAAACGTAAAGTCGGATTGAAGAATAAAATAATGTACAGCTCCAGAGACTGTAGACTTACGTATTTGACATAATTTAAATAGGGATGTTTACTAACTTAAAAAAATATAATTCTAATTAGTCCGTCTGTTAGATTATCGAAAACTTTTAAATACGTATTTTTAACCGACTTCTAAAAAAAGAAGGAGGTTCTCAATTCGGATGTTTTTTTTTAAATGTTTGTTCGGGCATAACTCCGTCACTTGCTAACCGATTTGAAAAAATCTTTTTTTATTGGAAAGGGTATACTGCCCAAATGGTCCCATGGTCCATGGTTTTTATCGAAATCGGACAAGCGGTTTTTGAAAAATCAACATAACTCAAAAAAAAAAACTACATTGTCCACATTATGACCCATGAACATGTGAACCACTAAAAAGTGAAAAATAAAAACTTTTTAACATAAAATTAAACCGACTTCAAAAAAAAAACACAAAAAAGTCAAATATACTTAAATCAGTTTCTGAAGTCGGTGGCATAAAAATGAAATCAAACAAACAAAAGTCACCGACTTCAGAAACTGATTTATTTTTGACTTTTTTGTGTTTTTTTAAGTCGGTTTAATTTTTTGTAAAGTTTTTTGTTTTATCAAATCAATAAAAACTGACGAAGTTAAAACGCGTCAAAGATTTGGGTGGGGGGTTGTGACGTCACTGCCCGGTAAGAAATGTCATACTAACGGTTTAGAATATGAAGTCACACGAGTTTTCAAAGCACTGTATCGTCTTCATCGTTTGTTTACGTGAAAAAAGAAAAAATATGACTGTGTCCAATATTTTTGAAAATCTATCTGACGGACTAATTAAATTTTTGTTGTTAACTACCCTATTGATACCACTACGCGGTCTTACGTAAAAAGATCTTGACAGACAGACGGACAGTAAAGTGTTCGTAAAAGGATTCGTTTTTCCTTTGAGGTACGGAACTCTGAAATATTCTCGACATTTTTGTTGTTTTTTAATCATTTCCTTTGGTTAACGCGTGCTATGAAACTGGAAATCACAGAGTATTGCAATAACCCAAAATCACAAGGGATGACAGGAAAAAAATATTAATAAGTTTTTCATACAATTCAAACAGACCAGTAGATTATGTCTCACATGGTTAAACCACAACAATACATGGAAGCACCGAATAGGGGATCGGACTGGGTCAAAATAATATAATTCTGTTTAGTCCGTAAGTTACATTTTCGAAAAATTTTGAACACGTGTTTTTTGTTTTATCAAATCAATAAAAAATGACGAAGATAAAACGCGTCAAAGATCTTGGAGTGGGGCTTGAAACGTTACTTGTGTCGTCAAAATATACTATATGACGTCACACGAGTTTTCGAAGCACTGTATCGTCTTCATTTTAAGTTTACGTGAAAAAAGAAAAAATACGTGTCCAATAATTTTAGGAAATCTATCTGACGGACTAATTAGTTTTTTTTTGTCCGATCCCCTATTACATAACATCTTTAGGACTTAATGGTACCCTACCTATTATCCATTCACCAACAACATTTCCCTAAGATCGCTCTTAAAACCTATAAAATAGTGTAAAATATTGAATGAGGTCAGTGAATGACTGGTGTACGTCTCTCATTGGCTGCGTTACGTTTTCCGCGAGTGATCGGCTAAATATTTACCACGTGGTATTTACTATGAATGGTTCAATTCTTCAATTCGGGAACTGGAGGTAAACATAATTTTTTATAGCTACGGTTGGAAGTTCAGTATCAATTGGATTATGGAGATATTTAGATAAGTAATAATAATCCTTCCAAGCCGGTTTCGGCTACGGCGACCGCATCATCGTCATCCTACCGGCGTCTATCATGGGCTCTCATGTGGCTAGAAAAACCACCTTTGTTACCAAATATTCTCGCACAGAGTGGACACGTGAGAGCACCATTAACATAGTTGTAATTGATTGCCGCTGGTGGTCGGGCTTTTAATTCGTCACGCTTCGAATCCAGTTTTGAGAGCCGACGAGCCTCAAAGTCAAAAACTTTCTGTTGTACCAGTGACCTCCACTCTCCGCGGTTAGACGCAAGCTCTTCCCACTGAGATGGATCTACGCCACAACCCTTCATGTGTCGCTTTAGAACATCCTTAAACCTCAGGAGTTGTCCGCCATGCTTTCGCTTGCCCTCCTGAAGTTCCGAGTAAAGGATGCGCTTCGCCACTCTCTGCTCTGACATGCGTGCCACATGGCCGCACCACCGAAGGCATGGTGTTATGTTAATAGTCATATTAACATAACACCATGCCTACAAGCCCCAAAGGGTTCGGCAGAGGTGTTCCTAATACTAAACCCACATTTCGCTTCACTCGGCTGCGGTTTCTGCGACTACTTACTGCCAAACTCGAAAATTATTTGTTTTTTTACTTTAATACATTTTTTTCCGGGAATACAACCCAGGACCTCATACTTTTAACAGTGCTTGCGACCACTAGGTCAATAGACAGTCACTAGACCAACAAGGCAGTCAGTATATTGCCGTGTTAATGAAAAAGTAGGAAGATGTACCGTATGTGACTTAACGAAAAATGGAGCTGAAGACACGCAAAAATAAATGACGCCTTATTTTCATCTCACCTCCCAAAAATCACCTTACAGATTTCCACACAACTGGTTCAAACGTTAACCTTGACAACAACTAAGCCAGCTTCATAAAGAAGAAACTTCAACAAAGAAATTAAAGTAAACAACTTTCCAGTTCGCTAGTGAAATTAAATCAATATATACTAACGTAGCGAAGGAAGCAGGAAAGTCTTCAAAGGATGGAGCAAAGATAAAATAAAATGCTACGTTTATGATTTTATCTAGGACATTTAGGAAGTGGGAATTGAAGACTTGGCTAAAAATCCGTGTGTTAGTTGTCGTTATGACAAGTTGGATGACAGGGCTTTACGTATCGACATCAGCAAGAGAACCAAAGTTTGCGACATAGCCCGAAGAATTGCCAAACTTAAGTGGCAGTGAGCAGGGCCGAAAAGTTCTGGAGTGACGACTGCAAACCGGAAGACGTTACGTTGAAAGGCCTCCCACTAGGTGGACCGATGACCTGGTGAAGGTTGCGGGGACCCGCTGGATGCGAAACGCACGGGACCGGTCAATGTTGCTAAACCTGGGAGAGACCTATGTCCAGATGTGGTCGTCTTTTGGCTGAAATGATGATGACGACGACGTATCGACCAACCTAATGAAGTTATCACTTTACCTATAGGTACATTGAGGTGGGAGTGCAAGAGTAGGCCGAAAAAAAATAATTTAGTTACGGTTTTTGTAATCTGGAGGTCAGGGCCAGGCTGTATGCTGAACAAAGTGTGATTCACGATTGCAGCATGTATTTACCGAACCACAATAATTTAAACCATCATACCGACGGCTCCTAAGTATACTGAGTCAACTGTACTTTTAATAACTTTAGAGGACGGCGTTATGAAGAGTGAATGGTTATTATTTGAAATGTTAATACAATTACGAAAAAAAAACTTATTATAGTTAATTCAATATAATAAGGCCTATCAACAGTACAAAATAAATTTCATATTATTTTATTAATCTATGAGATAATGTAGATACACTTGTATACATCGATTATTTGTATGTTAAAAATGGATCAACTACCACTTACAGTTTTATACGGGGGAAATATTATTTAGTAAGTGTGGTAAAAAATATTTTTATATACTTATTAGATATCTTATGTATTAAATTTTCTGGCCTGAATATATATTGTGCAAAAGTATAATAAGTTGACTCACTATACATGGACATAATTCCAGAAGTGAACTATCCTTGTTGAGTCAAGTGTGCTACAAAATCGGTAGAATAATCAAAAACTCCTATAATTGTTTAAAATTTTAATTTATGAGATCTCAAAAAGGTAATTGGTAACATTAACACAACTTTAAGATTTCCATAAAAGTAACAAAAATTAAAAATACTAGACATCAATGACAAAGACAGCTGTCTTAGAAAGTCATAAGTAACAAAAATAGAAAATAATTATTGTATCAATTACACGTAATATTAACTGCTTGAAATCACAATAATTTAGGAACCAGTTTCAGTCATCTTAATAATACTTATAAAGAAAATCACAGTCGGTATACTATTCTTAATACCTTTGATAATTAATAATTCTTGCTGAGAATCAAATCAGTCTCAAAATTTAACTTATGAGGGAAGTACTTAATAATTAGGTACGTAAAAAAATGGTCTAGTGGCAGTAGTTCGGTTGTTAGTCCGGTTGACCGAAAGTAGTATTTTCGTTTCAGAAAATAAGTTCAACTTACACCAAAATGACTGCATTCGCTTCCCGCGAATACTAGTATTGGTACACTTGACTCAATGTACTGTGTGCAAAGTAAACAAATTGTAAACTTGATCCAGTATACGCTATTTTATTTTCGTTATTTATAGGGTTACATTTTTTTTTTTACACGGATAGATAGGCAATTATTTAATTGATGTTAATATACTAAAAAGTGCATTTGTCGAAATTTGTTAGTTGACTCAGTATACTTAGGAGCCGTCGTACATACAACCTGTCATACATAAACTCAAACCCTTTTCTCATAGGGGTAGGTAGAAACTACAGACTAGGTACTACACAACCTGTCACTGACATGCAATTTGCGAAAATATTTGGATTGAATGGGCTCCTGGCGCTTCTACTAATGAGGATGGCCATGAATTTAACCAGTAAACATCATTTCCGGTAGTCAAAGGTTTAGCTCTAGGTATTGCACTCGTAGTTTCGTTTTTTTTTTTTTAATGAATTTCTGACATTCAAAAGTGCCTGTAATGGCTTAATTGAAATAAATGATTTGAGTTTGAGTTCAAGTTTAGTGATAATACTTCTCTGAACTAGCCCGATTTCACAATATGCTCTACTTTTCACTGTTTACGGACCAAACGCAAAAGTACTAAAAGTCAATGAAACTGAAGGAATCAGGCCACCATAGTACACATGGTGTAAAACACACAAACACCATGGATGGCCACAGTTTACAAAACACGTCAGAATTGAATTGACTACTAATTTATCACCATCTAATGCTTTGGACTGTTTATGAACAACATCCAAAGTCTGTTTTCATTATTTTGTTTGCGTAAACACCTTTTGTATTTTGGCTTTGACCTGTTTTGTAATTATGAACCTGTAATCTTAGAAAAGGTATTCACTTACAAACAAAGGTATTACATACTGCAATTGGGATAAAGAATCCTATGTGTTAATCCAAGTTATAAACTATCGGTATGCCAAATTTCACAAATCTGTTCAGTAGATTTTACGTGAAAGTGTAACAAACATCTATCGTCACAAACTGTCGTCTATAATATTTACGTGAAAAAATAAAAAGTACAAATCACTATAGAGAGAAGTACAAATTGAATCTACTTATCCAAGAATCTCTAAAGCATTTCTTCAGAAAACAAGACCAATCTTATTCCTATGGCTTCATATAATATAACCATTAGGCAAGAAAATTGAAGACGATAACCATGAAAAATCTCTATAACATTTTTATCATTAATATCGTCTTTCGCTCCTTCTTTTCCTTCAAAGGTTTCAACTAATTGATTTAAAAGAACACTTTTATGAAAGGTATCAGATAATTTCATATAAAAAACCATTAGGGTGTATTTTCCTGTGGCATGTTTTTTACTCCCACTAATTTATGTTATGGCGACGTTCAAAATTACATTAATATTGTTTTTGCCTAGCTCGGTCTTCATTTCGTCATGTGTGTAGGACCACCTTGCAATCAGGAAAAGCCGGATATACTATAATTTCAATATCTAGTTAAATTATTTGGATTTGGTAATGCTTAAAATGTCAATATCAAATCTAAATTCAAACCATTTATTACAATGGAACCATTATCACCTGCATTTCTCATAATAACTTGTGAAACTACTGTAGTTACCCATTCCAAACGTAGAATTCTATGGAGAAGAATCGGCAAGAAATTTGTGACTTTATGTCTCATAAACTTCACAATAATATAAAGAACACAAACAAGTTCTTCAAATCAAAATGACATCTCAGCAACTTCTTGCAGATTTAATCTCTCCTTGCACTAAATAAGAGAAAATATTTGACACATGATGATCACGGACGTCTAATAGAACCAGTACATAAGTAATCATTAAATTATGAATCGTTAAAATCAATAAGATCACCAATAAATTAGCACCAACACCGTTTCCGAAACACAAAATTTATTGGGACTGTCCGCGATAAAATTCAAGATGGCGGTCGTATTCTCCGCCCACATGACTGGGACTTGGCCGAGGAAACATAAATATTGCTGAAACATTCATAGGTGTGTCAGAATATTGTCACTAGTGCGATTTTTCGTTGCGTTTCGCGTTATAAATAAACTTTTTCTAGATTTTTTATTGCGTTTATTGCGTAGTAACTGAAGTGACACTGATGAATTTGAATCTTCAGTATATTTTGTCCTATACTGATACTGTTAGCCCACGTCATCTCGTCACTGCTGGGAAAACGCTACTCCCCATGACTTCTTCTTTATGCTATGCTAAAGGTTTATCAAACCACTTCAAATTGATTGCGGCCCTGCTAAACACACTGTGAGAGTTCATGGATCAGTGGATTCATGTTCACAATTTGGTCGTATTTTATCAAGAGACTTAAACCAATCCTTTCCTAAATATCAATAGTAAAACGAACAATATAAAACATCATCATCTGCCTAGCCCTTTCCTCAACTTTATTGGGGTCGGCGTCTAGTCTTACCAGAAGCAGCTGAATAACAGTATTTTACATGGAGCGACTGCCTATCTGGCCAGTTCATCATCATCATCATTTCAGCCAAAAGACGTCCACTGCTGGACATAGGCCTCCCCCAGGCGTCGCCACATTGACCGGTCCCGTGCGTCTCTCATCCAGCGGGTTCCTGCAACCTTGACCAGATCATCGGTCCACCTAGTGGGAGGCCTTCCAACGCAACGTCTTCCGGTTCGCGGTCGCCATTCCAGAACTTTTCGGCCCCATCGGCCATCCGTTCTGCGAGCAATGTGTCGGTAATTCTTCGGGCTACGTCGGTAACCTTGGTTCTTCTGGCCAGTTAGTTCTGGGTAATACTGTGCCCATTGTAAAGAATGGTTGTCAAACTATCGGGCCACTGACTACCTGTAATGGTTGTCAACGATCTACAAACGACAGCCGAGTTCAACATACCTTCGTAAAAACAAGACATAATTTATTGTCTTTCGCAGAATCCATACTTCACCTCAAAATTAATATGTGCCTTGACAGCGATACATTACATTGTAATCAGTCAATCTTTATTACTGTTCATCTGTTATAGATTTTAATTTAGGTAGGTGTAAGAAATTACTTAGAATTTCTTCTATTAGGGGTAATAAATAATAAACTGACAGTCTAAATTACAAGTTTAACAAGACAATTAAATGGAGTAAATTTACTATGAGAGACCTATTTGTTGCCTCTTAATATTTTTATAAAGATGGAGGGTTTTTTTAGGATATCTCACGTTGGCTGTTTCTATTATGCTGATAATCAAATGATATAAAAAATATGCTACTCTTCTTTTCCTTATCCGCTACGTTACGAATAATTATGTCTCACTGCTGGGAAAAGGGCTCCTCAAACGGGAATTTTATTAGCTTTTTATCAGGGATATCCCTGATAAATTTAATAAAATCTTGTCAGTATAAAACTCTTTTAGTTGTTATTGTTGATATTTAGTCGATTTTATTATGCAAAAATTAATCTTTGATTTTCTTTATACTGGCAACACAGTCACTAACGTCACGTAACGTCAAACACAACGTTTCCTATATAAGGGACGGTTGCCTTTAGTCGAGCTCTCACTTCTATCTAAACTGTGCTAGGAGGCAGTTACTATAACCTTCCTTGTGGCTATTTTTATATTTGAATAATAAACGTATTCAGTCAAAGTATTTAAATTCAAATTCAAATTGCTGCTGTTTTCTTGACACCCATTTCCTATAGTTATAAGTTTTTTTAAAATAATAAAATAAAAATAAAACTAATTACGCATAAATCTCCGCGGTCTAATTTTTTAAACACTAACAACTAAATTAATAAAACATTTTTTTATTGACGGGATACGTCTAGTCGTCTACGTTTATGAATTCCTACAATATACTAAAAGTTATAGTCGTATTAAAACGAAACTATTCTAGTAGCCTTATAATGAGACACGTATTTTTCTTTTTATTAGTACGTTTTAATTTAAATGGCTGAAGAAAATTAGGTTTACATTTGTAAAGTCAAAGTCAAAGATCTTTATTGTGAGACAGTGGTTACAGGGTTGTTTTGTGTTTATTTTTTATGTGCGGTTGCACTGCTCTACCATGTTAGTTAGGCATACAATAGTTTGAAATAATTTGTGCAATTTATATAATATTAATTCAAAGATACATTTCAATTGAAGTAGTAGAAAATAATATAGAAAAAATAATATTGAAAAATAATATTGTATACAAATAAATTTAATTATTTCAACTACTGGAGTCCTTTGTAAAAAAAGCTGTTTGAATTCGTAATTCACAATACCTACTGTGATTTAATTTTCAGACCAGAGACAGCGACTGTCTATATATCTGACCTCCACAAGTAAGATTAGTCACTTTATTCACAGTTCTGGTATTCAATTGCTTCCGTTTGGAATGTTCGCCAACTCTAACGTAGTTGGTGAAACCCTTAGCCAATTATAAAAATCAGTGCTTTCATAAATTAAAGGCACATAGTTTTCAAATATCCATAAAATTTATTTAATTCACCCGAGCATTACTAACTATAAATTAATCCACACAATATGCCAACCCTTTGACACATGGAACTTATAACTGGAATTCAACTTACAACAAAATGATTGGTTGCAATCTGTTAGACTTTCGAATAATTGAATCCAGCTGGTTTTCGAAACCACTTGGGTCTGGTCAGGCATCCTTTGAACCACATTAATTGTGTTGACATTGATTAATTAATCAGCTTAAAACTGGTAACACTGGCCACTATTGTCTCGCGTTTTATTTACAGACAAAAGAGGATTTACTGCCGAAAATTGGAGTTATTGTAATATATTTCGGTGAGGTCTACTTACCTATAAGTTAACTTAAATTTATAATTAAATAAAGGTATAATAAAAGGTTTCATGAAATAAAGTCATTAACCCCCGAAGGGTAGAGTATGTATTAGTACATAAAATATACGTATCGCCAGTTATGTTTAAGCCCCATGTAATGGGGGGGGCAAGGTTATTGTCATCAACCAGGCACAAATTCAGAATCAGTAACTGCTACTGAAAAAATTCTGTCAGACTTATTATTGGGTTTATATTTAATGCACACTTGTTAAGCTATTGCATAGCTTCTATCGCGGGCCTTGAGCGTGGAGAGCGAATCCAAAAATCCCGTAACGAAAATTTTCAACCAGGTTGCTATGGTTACGGAAAATAACAAGGTTGTCAACTGAGGTTGTCAAATTAAATAATTGATAAAAATGCTATGCAATAGCTTCACCACCACGAGTGCCACATTCTCTTTTTTTTCAGGTTTAAAACCTAGCCTGCAGCTGCAGCTTTAAATTGTACCGTTGCAGATGTAAGTTCTCTATCTAAAGTTCTTCAATACACGACACGCTAAGACGAAGAATAAGCACTAGACTCTAGCACTGCTATGAAGAAGACTATCAACAATTTTCATAGTTTTTCAGTAACCTACGCAATCAATTGCGTGTATATTTTATGCATAAATCGTTTCAGCTTGTTTATCTGTTAGGGACGTAACGCAAGATCGGAACGCCGACATTTGGCTAGACGACCATTCGAGGTCATCGTCTCTTAACGGGTAGCGTTGGGAAAACAGTTTTCTTGTGAATATTAAACTGATCTTACAAAAGGCTTGAAAAGTTGTTTATTTGCGGAATCTTTAATAGCGACGCTTATCTACGCCATTTGATCGAAGTAAAATTAAATGAAATAAAAATATTGGCGTGGTGTGTTGAACATATAGGCCTACTTATTTGTTTTCCATGTATTTGATATCAATGTAGACCATCACTATTTTATTAAGTGCCAAGAGTAGGTAATTTTGTCTTCTGTAAAACATGTTAACAAAATTATGTGTAACGACGTAGTGTGTCTTTGGTTAAAACATTTTAACAAGTTTAAAATTTAACCGTAACTAAAAAGCCGCCGCCGTTGGCTGGTAACAACTGGATGATAGTTGCCGAAAATCGAGTTGAGTGGCGTAAGATTAAGGAGGCCTCTAACCAGCAGTGGATTGCAAAAGGCTGATGATGATGAAAACGCCACACAGAGCGTGGGTTCGATACCTTGGTCAGGCAAATTGTGGGAGTACTAAAAGTATACCTACCTCTGCAGAACCTTTTGGTAAATACAGACGTCATGACGGCTATGTTATATGACGTACCTAACCAAAACTAGTTGCAATTATAATTTTTACCACACAAACCTGCAAGCTAAAATCTAAACAACTCAGCCAAATCACGCTAATTCACCACCAACGCGAGCAATAAACGTATGACGTCAACAAAATCTAGGCTGAGCTAAATTTCTTTTGCCGACCGTACTACTTTGGTACACACATATAAATTTTCACCACTACAACTTTCAGTTCTGGCTTAGAGCCAAAAACTCCTGTACTTATCTGTGATTTGCTCTTATATTCGAGTTCTTATAGAAAATATATCATTGTGTTCGACGTTTTCAAGCAATTAATGTTATAAGGTAACGTATGGTCTAAATCGGTAATAATTTCATGGAGGAAATATTGTGATATTTTTTTTTTAAAAATATTAGATACTAAGCGGAGAGTCCATGGAGTTTCTTGCCCATTCATCTAAATAGATAATCTAGGTACACTCTGGAATTTATGGGCAACTGCAGTACTTTCAGTTATTATACCTTGCGACTACGACTGTAGCTTCGCTGTCTTTATTTTTCTGACATTCAAAAGTGGTTGTAATGGTCTATTTGAAATTAATAAATGCTTCGAGATGGCTTTAAGCTTGTTTAGGGATTCTTATTAATAATTACTTTTTGTATTGATTGAATTTCTATATCCGGAAACAATTTGATCTTTAGTATTTAAATCGTTAAAGTAATTTTTATTGACATCAACAGACATGTTCAAATTCGAACCGCCTTAAGAATTTACTTACGTCAAAACATTTTACCTTTTACAAGAATAAATATAAATGTAGGTAAATATCCTATTGTGGTCTTTTAAGAATACATCTTAGAAAAATACTCATGAGATACAATAGCTTTCGAAGAAAATGTGCCCTAAATGAGAATGTTTGAAATCCCAAGCGTTCCTTGAATTTGTCTACGGTGTTGAAGTGTTTGAGTGGCAGCATGAAAATATGAGTGCAGAGATGCAGTGATTTAAAATTAATAATCTTCTTTGTATCTAGTACCAGCAAGTTTTGAAGTTTTTCTGGCACCTTTGGAATAAGAACTTTCTTTAATAAGAAAATTACTTGTTTTCACCGACTCCCTCACATATAGAGGAGGCCTGAGTCCCAGCAGTGCGGACATTATACGCAGTTTGTGGCTTATATTTACACTGACTGCCAAAATTGCAGAATAAGAAAAACAATATTTTTATGATTTAGTTATATTTTCTCACCCTATAAGGCGCACGTTAGATGTTAAAAAATTAGGACAGGTCGCTATGGCAACACTTGAGAGAAGGATCGCCCAGTGGTGGCCAGCCAGGCGCAATACTTTGTGTACTTAATTTATTTTGTCACAACTGCTCTCAAAACGGTGAAGGAAAACGCCGTGAGGAAACCGGCATATCTTAGAACCAAAAAATTCGCAGGCAAAAATGACATCCACGTGAATCCGCACTGGGCCCGCATGGTGGATTATAGCCGATCCCTCTGCTAGAGGTCTGAGTCCCTAGTAGCTATGACGGATGTTCTGAATAATATAAAACTTCCAAACAAACATTTTCAACGCTATACTTGTTTATCATTCGTTACTGATCTTTGAACCCAATTCATTATGACGTCACGGATAACAGGAAGTTCTGGTAAATGATTTATTTTGTTTGGAGAGCTCTCTTCGATTTGTGAGCGATGATTTCGATGACGTAATATTTCTCCTAGATCTGCATGTTAGTTTTCAACGTCATATTCTGTTACTCGTTTGTTATAAATGTACCACTTCCGATTAAATCCACAGTTGTTCACAAGGAACCCCTGAAGAAGAAGAGTAGAAGCGTGTTTTTTTTTATATTATGAAAAGACGCTATAAGCAACTTATTAATAAAATGTTACTAATTTTAATATTTAATTTTTTTATGAGAATGTTATAAATTATATAGTTCATATAAATATAAAGAGATTTCTAGAATTGGTTTCTGTTCCACTGCTGGGAGTGCTGGGCAAAGCTCCTTTCATGCTAAGATACTAGAGCGTTCACCACGCTTGTTCATTGTATTTTGGTTTTAAGATACCGTAAGATCTTACTCAGTATTTAACAGAATGCATCCTTTAGCCTCACCTTTAGCATGATTATAGCCCATCCCTCTCCTAGAGAGGAGGCCTGAGTCCACGCAGTGGGAACAATTTAGGCTGATGATGATGACGATCCTAGTAAGATCGACTAAAAAACCTAATCGTCTAGTCAAGCTTTGGTTTGTTAATATTCTGTAATTTTTCTGTCACAACCCACCTAAATCTTGAACCATGACGTAAACAGAACATTAAAACAATATTTTTCCATAAATTTCTCGTGACACGAAATCCGTAGTAGGACAGGCCGCCTGTTGCTCCTGGAGCATTGCCAACAACGCCGTGTGGTTTCTACGACAGCTTGTTCAACTAGATAATGTCGTCTATAAAATTTTGGACATGTTTTAGGAGTATTTCAATCTTCTGGAGACTGATTTCTAAGTGCGTATGGTGAAATAGGTTGGTCTAGTTTCTTGTTATTTTCGTTGATAGGGTCTGCAATTGACATGAACAAGGGAATGTCAGTTTTTCAGGATAGGCCACCCAATGCTGAGAATCTTCTTATGCACGCCATTCTTCCCGGTTTTGCGCCTTTCGCATTCCTTTCTGGCGTAAAAAGCTAGTGATGTATCTGTACTCAAGACTAGGCTAGTCACTTGTCTTTGTTTTTTTTTTTATTAACTTAGTGCTCCACCAAAGTCTTGCCTATTTTAGAATCTTTTGGTCCCGAATGCCTTAAAGAATAGTGGCAAACGCTCGAGCAAATTTTTGTTGACATTTTTTTTTTGCGTCAGCCTATGGAAAAAATATATTTGTATAGAGTTTGAGTTCCTGAACAGTTTTGTCTTTAGTTATATTTTTATAGGTACGCCAGAATTAAAGATATTCCTGTTTAAAGTTTTAGAGGTTATGTTGTAGTAACAATGGACTAATCGAAAAAGAACTATAGAAATACAAAATAAACTACGGACGTTTTCAGAATGTTAAAGCCCGGTGTCGGTCGCAAGCTGAGCGGACCCATTAATGACTTCTTTTACCTACCTCGCAATAGAAAACTGCTTACGTGTGTGTTTCCAAAACACCATACGAAACACCAACAAAGAGTCGAGCGGAAACGAGTAAAAATGAGCTTGCTCTGCTACGCCAGAATTAAAGATATTCCTGTTTAAAGTTTTAGAGGTTATGTCGTACAAACAACGGACTAATCACCCTACTTACCCTTTAAATATAGATAGAAAATTAGAAATGCATTTACACATTATAAACTACGGACTACCGTGTGATGAATTGATGATTAAAGATCATAGACACGGAGGCAGGTCCGCCGGTGAAGATTGTCTCTGGACAGCGGTCATTGCGAACCGAGCGGGCGCGCACCCGTGAGCTATTTGAAGATACCTACCAAAACTATTGTTTTATTTATCCAACTGTGCTTACCCCAGTGACTAGTGGACGTCACAATTGGCGACGAGTTTGCGGGTAAGTGCAGCAATATACAACAACAAATATAAAAAAAAAAGAAAAAGGAGTGAATTATCGGGAAATGTTAGGTATTCCTTACTTGACCGAAATGCTAGGCGGTGTTTACGTGCAATTTATTTCAACAAAACTTCGTTTATTATTTACGATAAGCACAAAAAAATGACTCGATAGGTGGCATGTACTGTGATGTTTGCATTTTACGATTTTACGTTACATTTTAAATTATTACAGATGTTTTGATGAATCAAATTTATACCGTTTGAGTGTCACCCGCGCGTCCCGCGCAACGGGTGACAAGAACGCACGGTTCTGAACAAACGATTTAATTTCTTTTCTGAGTATTTCGCATACACTTCGTGTTTTTATAATTCTTATGAACAAGCTTTTCGAACTGTGAATATGGTGAATACTGTGATCTCAACTGTGATACGTTGTTTCAAAATATGTTGCTAATGGTTTGCTATCATTTACAAAATTGGTTGTAAAAAGGCCATTAAGATATTTGTGTTAATAGTCAAGAGCTATCTAAATAAAAAAAAAAAAAAGTATGATGATGTTCTCAACATACTTAGTACCTACTGAAATAAAATTAGCTAAATATTAATACCAATCATTCCAAGTTTTCGAAAAATATTTTGACGCTCGGATCACAGACGAAAAATAATATTTTTTTTTAAATGTAGCTTGTTTGTACTAATTACCACAGAGGAATAACTTGTAGAGTTGGCATAATTTGGCGTCGATTTTAAATTTGCCACAGAGGAATAACTTGTGGAGTTGGCATAATTTGGCGTCAACTTTTGTCTGTTTGGGAAGTATGTCACGGAGTCAGATTGTAAAAAAAAAAAAGGTGCCAGAAACACTTTAGCGGATAGAGAATAACTCGTTTTGGTTGTACAACGTAAACGAAGTATGAAGTAGTAGGTATTATGTTAAGTTCAATATTGAATTTAAATAATGGAGCACGTAAACACTGCATTGAGCAATGTGATATCACCCTTAAAGTCTCGAGTAGTAAGTCTAGTTTAGACTGGTACTAACAACGCCAAAGTAGTAAACTGCACACTGCAGTTGGTACTAATTAATTAATTATATTTTCTTGGCGAAAGTGGAAGTGTTTCCATCACAAGTAGTAAGTCGGGGGTGATCGACTGGTACTAACAAAAAAAATAGTAAACTGACACATCTTGTTGTCGGTTGGTACTAACAAAAAGATAAAATTAGTAAACTGACACATCTTGTTGTCGGTTGGTACTAACAAAAAGATAAAATTAGTAAACTGACACATCTTGTTGTTGGTTGGTACTAACAAAAAGACAAAATTAGTAAACTGACACATTTTGCTGTCGGTTGGTACTACCAAAAAAAAAAAAAATATTAGTAAACTGACACATCTTGTTGTCGGTTGGTACTAACGAAAAAATTTGTAAACTGACACATCTGGTTGTCGGTTGGTACTAACAATAACAAATTGTTGTAGATTCCCAAAAGTCCCAAAATGTCCCATATACCACCTTTGGATGCTTTTGACTGCGAAGGTGATCCTGCGTCCGTAGGTTTGCGATGGGAAAAATGGAAGAGGGGATTCCAATTGTTTTTAGTTACGTTAAATATATCGGACCCAGAGACAAAAAAGGCCACACTACTACATGTGGGAGGCTTGACACTTCAGGAAATATACTATAATATTCCTGATAAAGTGATAGACGTAACAGAGGAAATTAATTTAGATGTCTACAAGTCGGCTCTTAAAAAACTGGACGACTACTTTTTACCTCGTCAGAGTAAAATATACGAAAGACATTTGTTCAGACTTATAAAACAAGAACAAGGTGAAAAATTCGAAAAATTCCTTGTACGACTCCATCACCAAAGTAGCAAATGCAAGTTCTCTTGCGAAGAAGACAATTTAATTGATCAAATTGTCGAAAAATGTTGTTCCAAGGATCTAAGAAAGAAAGTTCTCACTTTAGGTGACTCGGCTAGTCTCGTTAAAATTATTTCAGAAGCAAATGCTCTAGAAGCAGTAGAAAGACAACTTAACGATTATGGTCCGAGCTCACAGGCTTCAAGTATAAATAAAATTGACACGAAACAGCAAGGTTCTGTAAACACAGGATGCGTGAGGTGTGGTAGTTTAAGTCATGATGGAGACAGTGACCATTGCCCCGCAAAACTAAAGAAATGTCTAAAATGTGGTTTCATCGGACACTTTAGAAACCAATGCAAGACCAGAGCGTCTAAAAGGAAAAATCCAAACTCACACAAAATTCCTAACAAAAAGCCTAATTTTACGAAGAAAGACAATAAACCAAACATCAAGGTGGATCCTGTTAAAACGAATGTTGATTATATTTTTCATTTTGATGATGACACGACGCTAAGTTGTCTAATTGGAGGTGTCAAAGTTGATTTGATTATTGATTCTGGCAGCAAGTGTAACATTTTGAGCGAATCAACTTGGAGTTATCTGAAAAAATGCGGAATTACTATCAGTAATCAAATTGCCAACCCAAATAAAACATTTGTTGCTTACGGTAGCAGCACACCGCTGACAGTAATTGGAGCATTCGATGCAGATATTAAAGTAGCCGACCAACGGCAAACTGCAAAATTCTATGTTGTTAAAAATGGCACGCGAGACCTTTTAGGAAAAGATACCGCTATCTCCGTGAAGGTACTCAAACTCGGTATAGGAGTCAATTCGGTAAGCGAACCAAGTTTTCCTAAAATTAAAGACGTGCAACTTGAGATTTCAATAGACAAAACAATCAAACCGGTAGCCCAGCCCTGTCGGCGAGTACCCATTCCCCTGGAAGAAAAGATCAACAAAAAGATTAACCAATTGGTCAAATTAGATATAATAGAACCTATTACTAAACCTTCGGGATGGGTCTCACCAATAGTGCCCGTCCTTAAACCGGACGGAGATGTAAGAGTGTGCGTAGACATGCGATGCGCTAACAAGGCTATCGTGAGAGAAAACCACCCATTACCGACAATGGATCAACTATTAACAAGATTTAATAAAGCAAGGGTTTTTTCCAAGCTCGACATTAAAGACGCATTTCACCAAGTCGAAATCAGCGAGGACTCGAGAGATATAACAACCTTTATAACGAGTCAAGGTTTGTACCGATATAAGCGGCTCATGTTTGGCATATCGTGTGCGCCAGAGCATTTTCAGAAAATTGTAGAAAGAATTCTTCTGCCCTGTGAAGGCGTCGTCAACTTTATTGATGACATTGTCGTTTATGGCAAAGATGACATGGAACACAATGCGAGGCTTAAACATGTCCTGAATATACTTAAAGAAAAAAACATTCTATTGAATCAGGAAAAATGCGTATTTAATGTCAAGAGCGTAAAATTTTTGGGACATGAATTATCGTCGGAAGGGGTTAAACCCCTTGACAAATACGTTAAGGTTGTAGATAGTTTTAGGGAGCCAAAGACTGTAGAAGAAATACAAAGTTTCTTAGGACTAATAAACTATATCAACAAATGGATCCCAGATATGGCGACTAAATCAGAACCCCTTAGGAGGCTTTTAACGCTGAAATTAGGAAAAAATGCTGATATTAGTCAACACTGGGGTCCTGATCAAACAGAGGCGTTCCTTGTGTTAAAAAACTCTTTGAGTAGTATTCATACACTTGGATATTATGATCCAAAAGATAAAACCACAGTAATGGCAGATGCTAGTCCGGTTGGGTTAGGAGCGGTGCTCATTCAGTCTGATAGTAGTGGACCACGGGTGATTGCTTATGGAAATAAAAGCCTTACAGATGTGGAAAAACGTTATTGTCAGACTGAAAAAGAAGCACTGGCTCTGGTTTGGGCTGTAGAGCACTTTAGAATGTACTTATACGGCAAAGAAACTTTTGATTTGGTGACTGATCACAAGCCGCTCGAAGTTATATTTGGTAATAGATCAAAATCGTGTGCCAGGATCGAGCGTTGGGTGTTGCGACTCCAGGCATACAATTTTAAGGTAGTTTACAAACCTGGAAAAACAAACATTGCTGATTGTCTATCGCGGTTATGTGCAATAAATAAAATTCAGCCGTTTGAGGATGAATATCACATTCACCAAATCATTCAGTATGCAAGGCCTTGTGCAATAGGGATGGATGTTATTATGGAGGAGTCATTACAAGATAATGAAATTCAACTTGTTAAGGAAGCCTTGCAATCTGAAGTTTGGGATCCTAAGATTAATATATATAGGATTTTTCAAACAGAGCTGTGGACTCATGATAACCTTTTGTTGCGAGGAAATAAGATCGTAATTCCACTTAAATTACGCCAACAAGTTTTGGATGCAGCTCACGAAGGGCATCCTGGCATTGGAGCGATGAAAGGACGGCTGCGTACCAAAGTATGGTGGCCCAAAATAGATTCTGATGCTGAAAAAAAGGTAAAAAGTTGTAAGGGGTGTACTTTGGTATCTACTCCAAATCGTCCAATGCCACTGACCCGTCGAGAGTTACCAACCGAAGCTTGGATAGATGTTGCAGTTGATTTTTTGGGTCCACTTCCTAGTGGTCATTATTTATTTGTCATAGTAGATTATTATAGTAGATACAAAGAAGTAAAGCCAATGAAAACCATAACATCTACAGAAACAATAAAAGTTCTTAAAGAAATATTTTCACGGTTAGGTTATCCCCAAAACATAACTGCCGACAATGGAAAACAATTCACTAGCGACGAATTTAGAACAATATATTGTCGCGAATCAAACATCAAAATTAATTTCACTACACCCTACTCTCCTCAACAAAATGGCGAAGTTGAGCGCCAAAATCGCGATATTCTTAAGAGATTACGGATAAGTCAAAGTCTAAAATCAGACTGGTATGATGATTTGCTACAATATCTAATTATGTACAATAGTACGCCACACTCTACTACCGGGAAAACACCATCCGAACTATTTTATAACAGACAGTTTAGGGATAAGATACCATCAATTACTGATATTGACCAACCATGTATTTCAGAGTTTAGAGATAGGGACAAAATGATGAAAGAAAAGGGAAAGGATTATGCGGACAGGAAACGTAAAGCAGAAAACACAGAAATAGACATCGGCGAGAAAGTATATACAAAAAACTTAATACAAGAAAACAAATTGACTCCAAATTTTAACCCTACACCACATACGGTTGTTAATTCTAGAGGTTCTGAATATTGCATTAAAAACGATAACACCGGACAAGAGTTGAGAAGGAATATTGTCCATCTAAAAAGAGTAGAAGATAAATGGCAAGTGTGTGGAGAAAACACACCTAACTCTGATGATACCAGCGAATGCGATTCAGACAACAAATAGTATAATTTATTTGTCGATCCTGTTCGTATAATTGTAATTGGCTACGTATAATTTTCTTTTGTTTGTTACCTCTCTGTGTAAACTATTTTATAGTGTCTAGTTGAAAGTTACTAATTGATTTAATTTAAAATTCATACGTTTCGTATGCTAATTCTAATTGCGTTTTATATGAGTTTAATTTCTGAGTTTTCAATTAATATGTATGCATAAAAAATCTGAAATATTTACATTTGTGAAAAAGGAAGAGGTGTGATGAATTGATGATTAAAGATCATAGACACGGAGGCAGGTCCGCCGGTGAAGATTGTCTCTGGACAGCGGTCATTGCGAACCGAGCGGGCGCGCACCCGTGAGCTATTTGAAGATACCTACCAAAACTATTGTTTTATTTATCCAACTGTGCTTACCCCAGTGACTAGTGGACGTCACATACCGTATTCAGAATACTAAGTCCAACCGATGCAAGATACCGCGGCCTCGACATAAAGGGCTAAGAAGGAACATGGGTGGTTTTTAGTCAGTAGAAGTCTGACACTCCTTTTCGCTGTCCAAGAGCGGGAGGGGTTATTTGTTGATTTCCCAAACACCCCAAAAAAAAAGGTTTACCTACCCTTACCATTTTAGTAGATAGGTACAGAAAAACACGTTGAACACAATTTATTTATTTAGAATAGGGTACACCAATAGTATGCACATTTCACAATCATTCATGACAATATGCAGGCTAGGGATGTTAAGGTATCAATTGCATAACTCTCCTAAGTACAATAAAGCTATATCATCGTAAAGTTATAGAAATAAAATGTGTAATAGAAAACTAAACATCTTTGCTATTCGTCTATAATTGGCTAACTCCACAACTTGTGTTGGCTCAGGTTGGGTTGATGCATCAGCATCAGGCTGGATTACATTTTCTTGTGGTTGCACATCGTCAGTTGTGTCTAGCTGAGGACTACTTTCATCTTGACTATTCATACGTAGGACTTCTCTTCTTGTGCGTAACCAGCACGCATGGCAAACACGTTGTATAATGCTTGTAGGCCTTACACGGCTACCCATCGTGATATTCAATTCGATGTACACACAATAAAGTCCAAAGTAAAGAGGCAGAATCGGAATCCAGAGTCATCCTTAGGCAAGTCACACAGGGAACAGTAAATATCAGAGTTCATAAGCAGAACTAGTCGATGAATTAGAAAATCACGGAGAATCGATGGAAAATAATATAATGAGATGCTCGTGCAGACTACGACAAGCTGTCAGTTCAGTACAGTTGACAATTGAAATGTCTTTTAACATAGAAAGGTTTAATACATCCAATATTAAAAGCATAGCTAAGTCAAAAGTTGTAGTCAAGTCAGATAGAAAAAATAAATTATTCTATGATTATTTATTATCACCTGTAATCTAGTCAATTGAGCTCATAATTACGATGATTTTTTTTTCCAGCGATTGATAGGCCTTAAGCTTGATTTGATAAAACTAAGTAAATTATTTCGTCGGTATCTATCACGGTGACATAAGTAGACGCTTATTAATTCCATCAACTATAATATAGCCACTGTTCTTTAGCTCTAATCTTCTGAGCTTTTGCATAAATTATTTAGCGTCGATTTAGCATGGCGTATTCTTCTGAATTTAGAGAAGATAAGTTAGAAGTTTTTTGAAGAGGGAGGAAGGGTTCTTCTCGACTATTTCATTCACGCAGCTCATATTTCTGACTGGCTGGCTGGCTTTTGGCTGACCTGTTCAAGATACAGAAACAGTGGTTTGAAATAAATATCAAATTATTTTCATTACTTATCACAAATAATTAAAAAAAAAAAAGAAAATTAGTTTCTGAAGTCGGTGACATTATTTTGTTTGTTTGATGATCGTTTTTTTGCCACCGACTTCAGAAGCTGATTTTTGACTTGGTGACAATAGGACCAATTCGGGAAAATCGGTCCACAATTGACGAAGATATGCGCGGATATCCATAAAGAAAAAAAACACACGAATAGAGAACCTTCTCATTTTTGGAAGTCGGTTAAAAAATCACGCCTGTAATCTTCAAAAGGCAAAAAGGCAAAGGTGTTTTTATTTTTAAACTTTGTTTTGGACAGTTATGTTTCAATGGCTTTTAGAACACCCACGTAATTGATAGGGATATATATATACCAACATGCTCCATACCATAATTTGTGTGACCTTAATTAAAATAATAATTATATACCTACACATAAATGACCCTGATAACTACTTTACACTTTATACTGTAGGTAGTAATCACAGGGCACTTCTAATGCTAATGATTTTGTAAACTTGTTGTTTTGTGATAGTGATACACGTGTTGGTGTATTCATTGTGATACTTTAAAAAACAAAATGACTGCTGTATTCCGGTATGCTACGTGTAAAAAGGTTTAGTACCTAGTTGCATGTAGGTATACCACGCGGCATATAAGTTGAATATGCGCAGTAGTCGAATTTTAGACGTCCCATACAAATCAAACAGGGAACCTGCGCAGAACGACGCCATTTTGTTTCAAGTTATTTGCCTAGGACTCTACATCGCTTGGCCTATCAAAGGCTTGCAGAATGTTTCAGATCAAATCTTATAAACCGTTGATAAAGAAGACCTTGAAAGAAGATCCTGAATCAGTTTATCATCATCATCATTTTAGCCATAAGACGTCCACTACTGGGTATAGGACTTCCCAGGTGTCGCCACATTGACAGGTCGAGTACGTCTCGCATCCAGCGGGTCCCCGCAACCTTCACCAGGTGATCGGTCCAACTAGTCAATCAAATCAAAATCAAATCAAATCAAAATATTTTATTTGCCAGAATATGGTATATAAGATGTTACAGTAAAAAATTGTTTCAGCATACCCTGCCATAACATGGCGTGCTAATGTCTTACAATACTGAGCGAAGTCGATTAATCTAGCTTACAATTTACAGGTTCTATTGACTTGTCATCTCAATATTCTTTAACAGAGTAATATCTTTTACATAGTAATAGCTTGAAAAGTATTTTTCTAAACATCGTCATCGGTAATTCTTGAAGACTATTTGGTAAATGATTGTTGATTATAATCGACATACAGTACCTACACATTTTTCTTAAATAGTTTCAGTTTTATTGGCGGCAGACGAAGTTTATCTTTATGCCGTTTTCGGCTATTTGGTCTGTCAGTGCTAGGTTCAAATAAATTATAGTTTTTCTTTACAAAAGTACATGACAATGTACAAAAGTGATGTAGTGTGAGGCCTTCCAACGCAACGTCTTCGGGTTCGCGGTTGCCACTCCAGGACTTAAAAATCACTTAATAAACCTGATAATAAAATGATCCGTCGTTACTGAAAAGATCATCGATCATCGCTTACTGAGTTAGTTCAATATGAGCTGAAAGGTAAACTCTAATTATAAGCATTAACCTCTTTTAACACCCACATGAACTGATTTATTGACTCCTACCCACGTATTTGGTTAGTCAAAATAATAACCTGTACGAATATTATTTCCTATTTATTTATTATTTGATTGTTGTTCTTTAGAGCAACAAAATAGATTCAGTTAATTTGTATTATTTTTTTCTTTGTTTTCATATACACGTTTTTAAGCCTACTATGTACTGTAAGTAAGTTAAAATTGCAATGGGCCATATTAGCCTTAGAATCGACGACCGATGTGGTAGAGACCCCGAATGGGCAAGCGTAAGACACCATGAGACTCCGGAGAGCGACGACGATCTTCGCAGGGAGGGGTGAAAGCAACCGGATGAGAGTAGAGTAATTTCAGAGCTCCATTTCTTAAGGGCAAATCCGCTGGCACAAACTAGTCGTAAATATCAACCTTGATACCTGGTCTACTTGTTGGTTGTATCTTCTTCTATCTAATCTAATAAATAAAGAGAGAAGTCCTGACTGACTGACTGACTGACTCATCAACGCCCAGCCCAAACCCTTGGACCTAGAAAGCTGAAATTTTGCACAGAGGTTCCCTTTATAATGTAGACAAGGAATAAGGAAGGATTTTTCGAAATTCAACTCCTAAGGGAGTTAAATAGGGGATGAAAGTTTGTATGGAAAATCGTTCTTTTCACGCGGGCGAAGCCGCTGCCAAAAGCTAGTAAATAAATAAGTTCAGTATGAACATTGAACTTGTACTTTTCTTGTACATCAATCACGAACGGTTGAGGTCTTCTGGTGATGTATCGATGCCTTTTGTATAGCATTATCATATTGAATGACTAATTAAATATTGTTAGATGTGTGCTTTTATGTGGGGTAGGTACTAATGGAGAACTTTAGACTGTTAGTAGTTAAGGTATTCTGTGCATTAGTTATTTCATAGACTTCCTTTTGACCACTTTCTTATTAACTTTACTGTGTCTGCGTGCATTATTTGTATCAATAAACAATTTATTATTAGAGAGCTGTGTAAAAATGGCAATTGGTTATAAGTTATCCGCTATTGTAAAGAGATCTTATTAAAATTGATAAAAAAGGTGACCTCTGGTATTCAGTAATTGAAAATTTCTAATGCGGAATACCTTTTTTTCAGTTGGGTGGAAAATCATTAAATGACCCCCCGTTCTGGGCAGAGCGAAAGGTCAGACTTCTACTGACTTAAAACCGCCCATGTTCTTTCTTAGCCGTTGATGTCGAGGCCGCGGTATCCTTTGAACATCCCGCAGTCCCGATGGGCGCCTTGCATGTTGCTGCTAACTCTTTGAGGCACGCATGGAACATGAACGCGCCTTCGACACGGTCTGTTGTCATCATAAGACGGACGGACGGCGAGCTAGCCCATTACTCACCGTCCACAGACCCGCGTCTACGGTGGCCGGAAGCCATCACATGGCCCCCGACGCCCGGACCGCCTCCCGCAGCGCGCGTCGGCTTGGACGAGAGGTTCTCTCCCTCTCACGTTCCGCCACCTCTTTCGCTAGCATCACTGCTTCGCAGAAAGAGGCGACGGCGTTCCATTCCTCCTCGCCCCGGACCATGGCTTGCACCAGGGCCGGGCGCGAAAGGTCGCCGCCGCCGATCGCCGCTACGAAAACACGGCGGGACTCCACCCAAGCAGGGCACACCTCCACAGTGTGCTCCACCGTGTCCTCCGGTCGATCCTCGCAGTGGTAGCATCCGGGCGTTTCCTCCCGCCTGATTCGGTACAGGTACCTCCCGAAACATCCGTGTCCGGTGAGGACCTGCGTTCGACGGAAGGTCAGGGCGCCGTGGCTCCTCTTTAGCCACTCCTTAAAGAGGGGACTTACTGCCACTGTCGTGGCGTGCCCTAATGCGGACTGCCTTAGGTGTTTAATTAACGCCGATATTAAACTGTGATTACTGTCCGGTGGGCGGAGGCTAAACTATGTATGTTAATTTGCAAGCTTTTCAGGAAATTCAGGTTTTTCTTATTCCAATTAAAATCATGAGTAAATATAACTCTGACGCTTGTTGCGTAAGGTATGAAACTAAAACAGTTTTAACACTAGTTTACGGTCTTAGAGTACACTAATCCATCAGCACTGTGCCAAGATACGCCATTAAACCTATCCCATTTAGTTTTCCCATAAGACTTTGTAGAAATCCCGGCTTAGATTCATCATCATCATCGTTCTGCCCTTGTGTAATGTAACTGGGGTCTGAGCAACACGTTTTATTCTTCTATTCTCCCAGTCAACCGTCACGCTATCTTTCACTACTTTTACTTTTTCATTCCTCACTTAGGGCTCGTTTACGGAGACGCGGGGCGTTTCGCGGCGCGTGCAGAAGGCTCGTCTCGTGCTTTTTTATTAATTTACTGAGAGACGGGTCCACCGCAACAAACGCTGCATTTTAAACTAACATGTGAAAATAGCTTCTAGTAAAATCGTCGATTGAAATCGTTAACTTTTTGATACATCGCCATGTGTTTGAATTAAAAACGCAGCACGCGCCGCGCGACGCCCCGTCTGTACGTAAACATGCACTTACTGCTACACATGAGTTTGAACATGAGTGTTCCCATCAGGAATTTCTAAGTAGCAGCTACAGAGGCTGGATTTGTGCTTGGTTGATGGTGATAGGCTTGCCCCCTTTTACATGGTACTTAAACGTCTAGCGAGATGTGAGTATACTATTAGGTGTACTCTTGCCTAACCCTTCAGGGATTAACAGGTATGATGTTATGTTATTATTCCTCACCTAAATAAATCTGGGCCTAGATTATAGCAGCGTATATTTTTTATACAAATAAATTCAATGAATTAAGTTTATTATTGCCCTAGTTTCAAATAAGCTGAGTGATAATTACAAAATCAAAGAGTTTGTTAAAGTTTTATAATATATTATTATATACAGTATGAATTCATACGAATGTCTTTGGAGATTCTTCGTGGAGTATTGAATCCAGCGATGACAGAATTTGGTCCGTCTATTTAATGTCCTAGTGACGTCATTTATTCAAAAGAAGAGAATATTTCCACGTGACTGTTATTTTGGACTGATATTGCAGCGGATAGCTAGCTCTTCGATCAAAATACGCTCACATTTCACAATACGTCATTCAGGAATAGGATATGACACTCCAGTATAAATATTTCACTTAGACCACTACTTTCACTGGTTTATCATTTTTATTTTATTTTATTTGTTAGGTACAAAAAACAGTTACATGCCAGCTTAAGTAAAGATTCTTAAAATAACACAACTTAGAAATACATTTATACATTTTATACACAATCTCACTTACTTATGTTATTACATAAATTGAGTTTATCATAATAATATCATAGGATAGGGTGGGGTTTGGTAGAGGTGAAATGAAATTGAAATGAAATGAAACCGAGGTACCTTTATAATAGTTCATTTACATTTCACAAGCTAAGTTTGAAGTTCAAGTTTCGTGTAATAGGGGGGACCATGGCTGTAACTGAGAAATTTCTGATGAAAAAACCCAACACAGACACGGGAACCCAACACAGACACGGGAACCCAACACAGACACGGGAACCCAACCCAGACACGGGAACCCAACCCAGACACGGGAACCCAACCCAGGCACGGGAACCGAATCCAGAATCTCACCCTCAGCAGTCGCACTGGCGGCCACTAGACCCACGAGGCAGACCACAGATCCATTTCATAAATAAATAATAAGCACTAAGGAAGGATTTTTGAAATATCATCCCTTAATCGGTTCATGCCTTAAATAGACAATGAAAGTGTGCATGTAACTTCATAATTTTTACCGGTTACCTAATACACCTTTTAAATGCTACAGTAAGAAAAGATTTTTGAAATATCATCCCTTAATCGGTTCATGCCTTAAATAGACGATGAAAGTGTGCATGTAACTTCATAATTTTTACCGGTTACTTATTACACCTTTTAAATGCTACAGATATTAAGAAAAACATTTTTTTTCCGTCACTTTTCAAGTATTTTTCTATAAACAGATGGCCATACCATATCTTAGTAATAAATAATAAGCACTAAGGAAGGATTTTTGAAATATCATCCCTTAATCGGTTCATGCCTTAAATAGACGATGAAAGTGTGCATGTAACTTCATAATTTTTACCGGTTACTTATTACACCTTTTAAATGCTACAGATATTAAGAAAAACATTTTTTTTCCGTCACTTTTCAAGTATTTTTCTATAAACAGATGGCCATACCATATCTTAGTAAATCGAAACAGATTATCTCATTCCTTTTTCCATTCACAAACATTTAGTGTCTGGCCGTTTTCCAGCATTCCATACAAAACTACGTTCCATACGTTTTTCATGAAAAGGAAACTACAACTGGTTATGTAGATTATCATAGCATTAAAATATGAAAGGAATTCGTTTTGACTAGTTGTTACGCCTTTACGCCGTAACGGCTGAACGGACTTCGATGAAATTTGGCACATAGATAAATTAGACCTAAGTTAGGACATAGAATACGTTTTGTCCTAGTTGAATGTTTCCATGGGATATTTACGATCACCACGCGAGCAAAGCTGCGGTCAAAAGTTAGCTAGCGTTAGTAAACTGAGATATCTTCTTGGCTCTAACCGCAATCATAGATTTATTACTTTGTGGTTTTCAAAACATTAAATATGGCTGCGTCCGCGTCGATTGACGCATATCAAAAGATCCGAATTCCTTTTCATGACTGTAACTGTTTCAGTGCCTAGTAGGTATGTATTTAAGAGTTGATTTTTTATTAGTCCAGCTTACTTAGCGTTTTGTTAGAAGATTAGCTGGAACGAACCGGCAGACAGACTAACAGACAAACATAACTTTAAAAAATGCTATAAGTATCGAAGACTATATAATTGTATTATTATATAATTATAACTATATATATGTTTATTTTTTTAACAAAAACACATAACATAACATCACGCCTATAATCCCCGAAGGATGGGGCAGAGGTGTACCTAATAGTACACCCACATTTCGCCAAATCCAGACTTCGTAGCTTTTACTGATAATCATTATTCATTCAGTATTATTCATGACGAAGTAAGTTCCACTCACGAAACGTCGTCTACGTTTCGTGAGTGGAACTTTCTTCGTCTCTGGAAAGGGACCATACCTTTACAGTACTCAATTTCAACATCGGATACTATTTCATGCCCCATATACTAGTTAATGACTAGGTGGGGGGAGGCCCCCACCTAGTCATTAACAACGTCCTCCTGAAAGCTGTAACGGACGCCCGTCATCTATCTAACACAACGGCAATCAGTTTCATGGTCCGGCCGCAATAAAACCTCTTTTATATACATCATGAAAAACATGTTACCGGCGCTGCGGGTTGCGCGTACGCCTCTGACGCATATCAAAGATGCGCGACGCCATTTCTTTTCTACTGTGCGCTCCCGATTTGGCTTGGAGCCAAAAACGCCGCCTGGCGTTCGGCCAACACACCAAATCACCCCCTCTTAACGCTTAGCGGGAGAGCTTTCGATAGTGCTGGCGAAAATTTTTGTCGATTGCCGAAAATTCTTCGATTGTGTTTTGTTTTTCGACCTTCTACACACAGGCGTCTCAAATAAGGACAAAATGTGTCAGCTCAGGATTAGGATACAATTGTTTTGTCGATGTTTGCTAACATATTTTTAATCTTCAACTGTCGTCGAAAAATGCTACTCTAATTGTATTGCAAAACAGTTTTGTCTCGAAGAAAGCGGAAATGGATACTTCGTCTACTTAATGATAAAATAATTATAGTAATAGAGCGTCAAGATAAAATCCAGATGTCCAATAATATTGAAGCGCGAACCATGTAATTAACGTAAACAAGGGACACGTGCGATATTACCCTCATTCCGAAAACACGATGACAGATTAATACTTTGCAGGGGGCACTTTGTCTGCAGTTCGATGTAATTCAGACAAGTTATGATATTTTTATTCATTGCAACATTTTCCTAGAAAAACTTTGTCATTAAACAAACATGTTGTAAAAATAAACTTACTCATTATGCCAGTAGATAGAAACTATCAGATTACTATTACGATCCTTTTTTTGGTGGGCTGGAAATCATCAAATTACTCCTCCCGCTTCCACTGACTAAAAACCTCCAATGCCCTTTGTCTTCCGGGGCCGCAGTATCTCTTTTGAACAACCCGCAGCGCTTACATCCTCTTTTTGCATCATCCATCTGGTCATACGGTGCTGGTAGCGCTTACCATCGACACAATAAATATTTGGTCGATTTTTTCGACTTCTCGATTGCGACTCGATTCGATATTCGATTCTCGTTTCGCCTCCCGTTAACAACCGAAGCATAAGCGATCAACAACCTAAGGACATAGTTGATACGCATTCCTAGCTTATTGGCGTGGAGTTTACGATTGAAACCGAGTCGATTCAACAAGCAGGTTGGGCTATCATAACAGATTTATTGCTATTAATTTGAATTGAACTCAATGGAACATCCACTTGGATACTGAAGTGTTTTGGGTTTTAAATGTATGTAGTTTTTCTTCAGGCAATTTTGTTCTGGTCGTCTGATTTTATTTAGTAAAGATGATGTTGTGAAATAGGGCCTAGATTCAAAATGTTTTGACAGTTTTTGAGTGAATAAAATATGTACGACTATAAAATGCTTTTAACTGATCACGATCAGTCACTAATGTATTTGAAATATATTTTTGTATTCCTTTAGGCTTTTTCAGTGCTTAAAACAGCTTTCAAACGCACTACAGCTTCCTCAGAGGCACTGATGAAAAATTGCATATATTATTTTTAATTCAAGTTTGATTTATACCCCTCCTACTTTAAACCAGCCAGTATTTATAGAACGTACCTACGTAAATAGTTTTGGATACATTTTAAAATCAAAACAAACATACGAAAACAGTTGCATAAGACCATCACATGATAGAAAACATGGAAAATTAATGTAGGTAGTCTGAATAATCTTGTAGACATGAAAGTAAAATTTTTAAATAATAAAACATAGGAAGACGACTAATATTTTATATGAATCACTTTAATGACGCAAGCCGTCATGACATCATTGGCTCTCGATTTCGTACAAAGAAATAGAAATGAGAGTATTTCTTCAATGACGTTTACTAATATTCATTTGAGTTGTCTCGTTGTGCTATTAACACAGTTTTTTGGAGCAATTCTGAAAGCATTTTATTGTAATTACGACAAAACGCTTTCAGCGACTATATAGCGGCTAGTACTGAAATTCTTAAACATGACTTAAGAATTTCCTCAGTTTATAAGAATGCTTGCGTATTTCTTGAAATTCGTGGTTTAATGGTTAATGTGCAGTCTCATCCTAATCCTAACTAATATTATAAATGCGAAAGTAACTCTGTCTGTCTTTCTGTCTGTCTTTGCTTCACGCCTAAACTACTGAACCGATTTGTGTGAAATTTGGTACAGACATAGTTTGGAACTTGAGAAAGGACATAGGATAGTTTTTTTTTTTTTTTTTGGCGAGATAAACCAAAAATCTGCCGGAAGTCACTATTCCACGCGAACGAAGTCGCGGGCAAAAGCTAGTCTCATATAAAACATTAAATTGCTTGCGACTGAGGTTTGAAATAAGGTATTTCTTCTAGTTTAATAATCTTAGATCCCTTTTTTTTTTTTTTTTTTTGGTGGGTGGAAAATCATCGAATAACCCCCCCCGCTCTTGGGCAGAGCGAAGGGGAGTGTCAGACTTCTACTGACTAAAAACCAACCCATGTTCCCTCTTCTTCGCCCTTGTGTCGGAGCCGCGGTAACCTTTCGATATCCACAGCCCCGACGGGGATCTTAGATCCCTCAGGTCCTTTAAATATATAGCGGTACTACAAAAAGTACTGTAAAAACATAGTACAAAAACACTCTTTTTTTTTGGGCAGACGTGAAAAAAAACTGGCCAAGTGCAAGTCGGACTTGCACATGAAGGGTTCCGTACCATGACTTCTTATAGGTTTTCCTGTAATCTATACGTGTTGAACTAATTTATGTATTTTTTCAGAATTTTAGGTTCAGCAGTTTCGGTGATAAGGAGGGGGGGAAATGGTCGGGTAGACAGACAGACACATACACGAGTGATCCTATAAGGGTTTCGTTTTTTTCCTTTTGAGGTACGGAACCCTGAAAACTTCAGCGCCATATAACAAAAACAACATTAAAATTCTAAATCGTACTATTAAAGACTTAAGACTGTACGCAGAAAAAACTCGATAACAACAGACTGTCGGGCAGTTGCCCACCAGACACAACCCCGTTCTTGATAGAGGATCCTTCTGAAAAGTTCTTCTGTTTGACGTTGCTTTCACATCCCGAATGAAAAGATAGATAAGATTTTCAGTATGTATGGTATAACGAAACAGAAACATATTTTTTTTTTACGAGGTAGGCCAAATCAGTTTTCTGGAGTTTCTGCATACAATACAGCTACAGCAAAAGGAGTGAGTAGGTTATATACGTTTGTAAAGTGAGTCTTACCACTAAATTATGGTCCTCAACCTACAAAAACAACGTGTATTTTCAAGTAATTAAACATACGTTACAGAATGGACCATTGCGTGTGAGTCACCAACTCACCGCGAGTCAAGCGTCACAATTGAGACGCAGCTGCCAAAGGATCTCAGCTTACTTTGCGCACGTCGCACGTGTTCCAAACACCTCTATCAAAAACGACACATGTCACATCATAAGCGTAAGCCAATTTATACGTTATGGCATTATAAGAAGGGTGCCTGTCCCAAAGCAGTTTTGAGGGTTCCTTCAGGGAATCGGGAGCCAATTATTTATTTAGAAAGAAGTGGTGTTTTTTTTTTATGAATCGGTTTTTAATTTGGAGTGTTTTAAATGATTTTGGCTAGTGATTGCACAAGGCTTTTTGAAGCTATCTCTCTTTTTCTATAGAGGTGTTCTAAACACCTCTATCAGAAACGACACATGTCACATCATTAGCATAAGCTAATTTATACGCTATGGTATCTTGAGAAGGGTGACTCTTTCATGGCAGTTCTGAGGGCTCCTTCAGGGAATCGGAAGCCAATTCATGAAACACTTCTTTCTAAATAAATTTAGAAAGAAGTGTTTCATTAATTGGTTTTTAATTTGGAGTATTTTAAATTATGTTGGCTAGAGATTGCACTAGGCCTGTTCAAATCCACTCTAGCGAATTTCATCAATGACTGAACGCGAACGACATCATATCTAATCTGTATTTACAAGATGTCAGTTACAATATTAAAATAACAATTTTCACTTGCTTCGATGAAGAAAAACATCCTGAAGAAACCAGCATGCGTTTTTTTTTTTGGTGGGTGGAAAATCATCGAATAACCCACCCCCCCCCCCGCTCTTGGGCAGAGCGAAGGGAAGTGTCAGACTTCTACTGACTAAAAACCAAACCCATGTTCCTTCTTCGCCCTTGTGCCGAGGCCGCGTCATGCCTGAGAGATAATTCTTGTCATCATGTAAAGCCAAGTCAGAAACCCATGGGTGGCATATAAACTCTAACACCAAGGTTAGGCAAGGACCACATGATAAAGGAAGAAAGTGACAATATTCCGTAGCCATAATGACACCCGCAGCTCTATTGTAAATTTTTCAAGATTTGTGCATCAAAAATCTAAATCAAAGCATTTATTTCTTGAATAGTCGAATTAAACAAACTGCGGCACTCAGAGATATCCAACGATTACTCAAGCCGCCACCCAGCAAAGGCCTGACATACTTTTGTATGACAAAACTGCCAAAAACCTTTACCAAGCGACGGCCCAAGCAACCACTGAAGCTCTCCGAGTGCGGCAGCAAACTACTAAACTAATGAAGCTAAATAAACTAAGCTACAGTCCCAGTCACAAGGCGTGGAGTGTACTGTATTGCCCATTCCAAAGCGTTAGTCTCATGAGAAGAATGTCAAGAAACTTCATGGACACTCTTTTAAAATCGTTTGGGTTTACAATATGTTCAAGGTACAACAGACATGATGCATCTCTCAGTAACACTGCCTAAAAAGTAACCCCCCCACCCACCAAAAAAAAAAAATGGATAGACGTAACATCATTAGATAAATCCCGTAAAACCAAAGTTACGGTTCCTCACAAGAATTTACGAGAGTAAGGCGCAAACGCAGCTGTCTTACACTCAACTACACATTAGCTGCGAAAATCACCCTTAGGGCTACGGAATAAAGGCGCTGTTAATGTCAAATTGTAACCATTCTTGTGTGGGTGGCTGTAGGTACAGTCCTTCACGGCAGCTGCTATGTGTAAACCTTTGAGATGGATGTTGTTTTTCTTCAAACTATTGTTTTAATACTGATTTGTGTTTATTGACCATTGTTTTAAGGAGAGTAAACAATTTTAAGAATCTTTACTTACTCAGTACCTTCAAGTTTTGGTAATTAGAACTTGACCCTCAGTTTATTTATTTATTTATTTAGGCACACCAACGAAATATTTACAAGGATTGTCACAATTAATCGCAAGTCTTCTGTGCTGTGTAAAGCGTGCGCGTGTGTGTGTGTGTGTGTTCAGTTGACAATAATGGGAAAATAAGAGCAGGTATCTTAACTGTAGTATTGAAAGTTAGAAGGTCTTTTACTTTTTAAAAGTCTACTAACGTCTTTTACTACTTATAAGTCAATTTAAACCTTTTTGTTTTATGCTGGCTATCGTTGGAATTTTGCATAAAATTAAAAAAAGCCTTCTGGCCCGACTGTAGTTAGACTAGGTACTAGAAAAGACACAAATCGTCAAAAACATGACCTTATCGTCCGTCGTTTCAAAAACACAACATGTATAACAACTGTAACATACAAACATAGATATAACATAACTTCACGGATGTAATCCTCGAAGGGTACATCCAAAATAATACAAACACATTTTGCCAGTATGTGTAACACATTCATGTAAAAGGAGGTGAACCTATTGCCATCAACCGGCCACAACTCCAGACTCCGTGGCTGCTATTATGAAAAACAAAAAATAGCATTTACCTAAGATTTTATTTACTCTATCTAAATCTACATTGACTAGTAACAATTTCTACACGAAATATTATCGGTGGTAACACGATATCGTGTAATCTTTATTGCTTAAATATTTAAGTTAGGTACAGCAAAAGTTTTCAGTTTTGACAAGTTTGTATACTTACTGCATTTAACAGATTTATAGCGCTAAGCAGTAGCATCCACCTACATTAAACTTTTTGTAATGTTTTATGTTGTCCAACTTGATATTAATTACTTATCTTGTACATACTACTTTACTGTGTTAGTTTTGACTCAGAAGAACATACAGAGCCTCTGAAACTAAAACACTATATTTATCATTTACCCATCCATCCATATTCTATTAACCATCAACAACTATTTAGCCATATTTAGGGTCAGCTTTCTGTTGAACCGAATGCAGCTGAATACCTGTATTTTACATGGAGCAACGGCCTATCTGACCTCCACAACCCAATTAGACTAGGTAATACGATACCCCTTACTAAGACTGCAGGTTAACCTAAAGATCGACCCGAGTGACACCCTGTCGGGGCTGTGGCTTGTTCGAAAGACATACCTAATAAGAAGGAACATGTGTGGTTTTTTTGTAGTAGTAGTCTGACACTCCCTACCCTCCGTCCAGAGCGGGACTCTTCCCGCATTTGACGATTTCTCACCCTCCAAAAAAAGGGCACCAAAACACAAACAAAATCCGTACAGTCGTTTTCTCACTGCCCACTGTACAGCGGCGGCGTGATTGCCTATTACGCCACGTATTAGCTCATAAAACAATTCCGTCTCGTACTTGACCATGCACCTTCTCAAAAACACAAACACAAATTCCTTCTCAGAAATTATGCCCAATTGATTTGTCATCCATTTGTCTTGGCACACGTTGTGAATGTTGAGACTAGGGATGTTGCGGAGCTTCGATTTCGATTCCCATAGGTCGGAATTTCCGATTGAAATTACATTCTCCGGTTCCGACATTTTTAAATCGGAGGTCGCTGGTTTATAGCATGTATTTTCCCACCCAAGGCCCGCTCTTCTTAACTGATCTCTATTCTGCCATCATCTCGGGCTTCACCTCCTCCAACTCCGATTTCAATTCCAACTCCGATTCCGGTTGTATCTCGGACAAAACCAAATTTAAAAACTCCGATTCCGATAAAAACACGTCAGTAACATCCCTAGTAGAGATATGTTCTTGAAACAGGTGGATGCTTGTCGATCCCTCTGATTAAGATCTGTGAGTCACTTACAACACCCACGGGAGGTCCCGGTGGACGCTATTTTTAGATCAAACTATTTATAGCAAAGTGGAAGTCTTGTAATCTGGTTTACAGTAATTTCTTTGTAATTTGTTTGAATAACAAAAAACAGTGCCATTATTTTGCTATTTAAATAGCCTAAGCGTTTTTGGTGCAGTTAAAATGAGTGGACTGGTCTCCAGACTGGAGTCTGGACCGGCCAGCGAACACTTCGACTGCCCTTGGACTTATATTGAACTCACTTTCTTTCTTAAGAGCCTATGCAGTATGCTACCTCAAATTAGCAACTCCATTTTTGTGGTGGTTCAAACTTCGTTTGAAAAACTGTTAGACTAAAGTTCTAATCAGCTTGCACTACAAAGCGGTTGTTCGCTGCGGCCGAATAGAGCGAAATTAATGGTATTTTGCGATTTACAAAAAAAACTATTGATTGGACTAAAAAAGTAAACACTATGATTTTAGTATGTTGTTTGTAGAATTATTTGGCAAAAAAAATCAGAACGATGACATGTATTTTAGTAAATGGTTTTTACCCGTTAAAAGAATTTTTTAGAGGTATCTTCGTGATTTCTTTCTATCGATCAAAGTTGTATTATGTTTTCACAACACTATGTCACTAGCATATATCCTGAAGAATATCATATATTTTTCTGTTGTTGTTTACTGCAGTGAATCGTATACTTTTACGCATTATAAAACTTGCGTTTTACGTCTGTTAGCCGCTTAATTGTGTGGCTATTGCCTAACTTGGTGTTCGAGTTTTCATGCCGTCCATCAATGGGCTTCTGACTTGGCTTAATGGACTCCACAACTTTGAATATTATATACTTTCAGTAGCAGCCGAAAGTAAGGATTTGTGCCTGGTTGGTGCTGGAAAAAACCTTACCTTTAATACATGGAACCTCAATATTGGAATTGTTTGTGTACTGAAAATACGGGCCGTTGCCAAACCTCTCACGATACTGGCATGATATTATATTATTCTTGATTGTTTTTATTGTTTCCTTACATATGCATAAATATAACTGACTGGCTAAGAGTCTGTCCAACGTTTAATAGCCCCCTTCATGTAAAGTGGGAAGTGATTTTTTTTTTATTTCAACCCTAACGTGTGTTATATTGCTGGAAAGGTATTTCAAAATGAATAGGGGTTTACTAAAATAATTTTTTGATAATGTCAATATATTTCGGAAATAATCGCTCCAAAAGTAAAAACAATGTGTGTGTCCCCCCCCCCCTATAACTTTTGAACCATAAGTTTAGAAAATATGCAAAAAATCTGAAAAGTAGAACTTTATAAGGACTTTCTAGGAAAATCATTTTGAACTGGAAAAAAAAACTCGCCTTATATAATGTACAATCTGATCCGTTCATTTGCGCCACATATTTTGAAATCAAATTAAAATAAATTCAAAAAACCTTTAATTTCATAAGTGGGAACACTTATTGTGACGGATGGGAAACTATGGAACCCTACGCTGAGCGTGGCCCGACTCTTGGCCGGTTTTTAAAAAATAATATTGATCGTCCAGGAGCCTACCAACCGAATAATGGAGCAAAAATCACAATCGTAGCTCATATAAAACTGTTTGCCACCATTAACACTGGTACCCATTTAACAGAAACAATTTACGATGACTACTCATAGGTAGTACTTACTCATACGTAAACACATTACGCAACCAAGCTTCCCTATACAAGGTTATCCGTGTTTCAGCATGTAAATGTCGAGGTGTTGTACGTTCGTACTTTCATTTACATATTTTGCGTTTTCCCCTCTTTACATTTATGAGATTTTCACAAATCAGTCTCGCGAAATGAAAAGGTCAAGTTATTCAGATATATTTTTCCGATGTTGTAGGCTCACCTTTTCTGAGCTTTCAGTTTTTGTGAATCCAATAAATGGGTGTTTTCTAGCACTGTTGCACAGTTAGGTGAAAGCACAGAAAGTGTAAGTGGGCGAGCCACATATTGCATTGTTTACAGGAGAAGGTGTGAATCACGGGCAGATCGTAAAAATGTGGTAAGGCAACCGACTAAGTGGAAAGACGATCTCATCAAAGTTGCCGGAAGATAGCCATGACACAAAACTGCCAAAAGTTTGGAAGAGACCTACACTCAGCATTGGGTAGCCAAAGGTTGCAGAAGAAGAACGTATATAGACCTCAAAACCATCAATTAGCCAATTGTGACCAGAGGGCCTTGACAAAATGGTATTCTACCGTTGGTGACGATGATAAAAAAGGCCAAAAATGTATTGAATTAAAAAAGGCTACCGAATAAAGTGATTTCTGTTGATATTCGTGTTAGCAATACGAATCGTTTTAAAAGGGTCCCTTGTCTAGACCCTGAAGCTTTCTATTTAATCCATTAGGTAGTGTAGTCAAGACTCAGACTTTTGTAGATTGTCTTACTAATACTCGAAATTTCCGCTGTACAAACAACTAGCAGTGATAGTGAATATGTAATACCGTTGATGATTTATCATTCTGCGAGCTGTATGCTTAAAGCTGAGTCTAGTTATTGAATGTTCTCCACGTCGTCAATAGTAGGTATTTACTGGGCTCAAGGTTCATACAATTCTAGTAAAATTTTAGTACTTACACAATTTTGTAGGGCGTGGAATTAGGGTTCCAATTTGAAAATCTGGTTGTTTGGGTATTGAAAATTCGATTAAATATATTTCTGCATGTCTTTTTCTACATTATTGTTTGCTTTTGTGTGTTTTTGTATCTTATCGACAATAAGCTAAAGACGTAGCTGCAACGCCAAACAATCTGTGCTTCTCATTTGGCATCCATAATCAATTTAAGGCCGAGGAAATGGCACATTTTTTTATCTAACTCTCACGGCCTAGCGACAGCCGCGTGATCTCATCCTAGTCTTCACGATCGTCTCTTTACTGTCTATACTTTCTCATCCTAGACTAAGCCGGGAAAACAAATAGGTCGAGAACTCGAGGCACAATCACTATCCGGAGTCATGACGTCTCTAAACTATTTAGTGGTAATTTGCCAAAATTCTGAACGATCGGGAGCGTAAGCGATGATCTGGCGAGAAAAGCTCATAGCATACTTGCAAGCACTGCACGGGATCGACCTCTCACCATATTTTAACCAATCCTGATCCGAGGTGATGCTGTTACGGTTCTTTGCTGTGTTGAGTTTCTTAGGAGGAACCCTGAACGGTGTGAGTTGAGGCTATGTTCTCGTACTGTGTGTGCAACTGTGCGTTGACCTTATAGGTTTTTGGCTTAATAGTCCATCCGGGTGAATGAGTGTTTATTCATTAAATTTAAAGTGTATTCCTTCAAGGTAAGTGGGAAGTAAATGTTTTTAAATTCATTCTTGAACTAGATTCTTTTTTGGTCTAGTTTAGGATCGTGGGTGGTGTTTATTGTTTTACTTTGTAATATGGTTTAAATTGGAGCACGGTTTTTAGTGTAAGCATAAGCACAACTCGCCTATAGATAAAGTTTCAACTGCTGCACACGTCTCTTCTTTGTGAGGGAGTGAGCCATAATCAACCGCCTAACAATTCGACACAAACATGACCATTCGACATGTCATAATATGACATATTATTATGACATGTCGAATTCGGATTATCAGGATTTTAGGTAAGCATATTTTAATCTAGCGTATTTGGATATTTTTCTTCTTATCAAAACTTCAAACTTACGTCCTCGAGAGACGAACTATCAAAAAGCCATTTCCAAACAATATTTAAAGTCTCAGAAGTAAAACACTCCATGCAGCCCTCAGAAAATTATTCCTCCATTTTCTCCGTCTAAACCATCATCAGGTTACCGAACAGCGAGAAAGAGAGAAAAAAAACAATAATTAAGGAATCTTCAAGATCTCCAGCGGTTGGTAACGTCGCTCGACGGGAGGCACGGCTATATTTAGATGCGCGCGCGCCGGTACGCGTGCTTCAGCGCGCATGCGCGACGGGACAGATGTGTGCGTGCGACTTGCGCCGTATGTACCTGGGAGAGCAGTGAACTTACGATGCAGGTATATAAGAAATTAAAATATTTGATATAACTGTATGTAGGAACTGAGATACAGACAGGTTTGAAGATGGAGCGAAATACAGAGTTGTACCGGATGAAGTTAGTCAAGAAGTGGAAAGGTTTAAAATAGATGCTGAAAATATGGTGTTATTGGGAATAGATACAAAAAAAAAATAGGAATGGAAATTACCTGGATTGTTAATTTCCGTAGTTATTTATTTATTTTAAAATTTATGTATGTGCATTATCGTCATTTTAATCAAAATCATAAAAGTGTAATAAAAATTATTACAGATAAAAAGAGAATATGAGATTGTTATTTTCATGTTGTGACAGTAAATTACAGCAAAAATTTGCAATGATAACATTTACGACTGTTTAAGAATTTATTGTCATGCTCTTCTACGTAGCCTTGGGACACAAAAGTAATGACAAGTTGTAGCATATCAATTATTTATTTTATGTGTTTAAGAGTGAGCCAAATACTGCGTGGGTTTCATGAAGAGACAACAAAAGGTGTGAAAATTTCCAGCGTACAGCAATAAAGGGCAATTAAAATTGGAGGATAATTACTATTACATACTCAGAAAAGGCAGAGAATGATAAAATTAGACACAGTCTTCACATACTACCTAGACTAGAAGTAGTAGACAAAATAAATACGAGTACATTCAATAATAATTACACGAAATCACAAGATGACATTAAACCAGTACAAAAAAGTATTTGTCCTTGTATTTTCAGCAGATTCACAGTACCATCAATTATAATATATCCCAAAGACAAGTATTTGTTGATACTAACAGTGCAGGGACAGGTGGCCGGCCCATCGTCTGCCAACGCTCCAATAATTCAATAAAACAAAAGCAATTCAGACAAGAAACATGCCACAATGGTTTATAAGACAGCGAGACAATAAGTTAACGATATAACACACGAATGGTATGTTATAATTGAAACTATAGAAGAAGTATCTAAGATTGAGACTGAGGAGGAATAGACTAACACCAATCTAGATGAAAACACGGATCTGATATCCAGAGTATTTGAGTATTTCAGCTAATTGAAACTGACGGCTAGTCAATAACTTTATTATAAAAGCACAATGCATATGAAAAAGAAAAGATGCTAAAAGACAATAAAGGATCAATTGCATATGGAAGCCCAACCAGACAACCTACCTCTACGTCATTCACCTTTGCAATGCCAAAACAGATAGACACACGAACAATTGAATCGATTTCAAATCGAAGCGGTTGTGAATACGTGGCCTGGATAATAGATGGTAGAGCATTAGTTCTGAACATAAAGAAGAAAGAGAGAGATTAAGGTATGGAAAGAGAGAGTAATATGTCATAATCAGAAGCATTAAACAAAGACTATAAACCAGATTCAGTCATAGCAGACGATAATGACGTACCTACTCGGCGTTCGTCCAAGACAAAAGTTATAATCCACATCACCTTAATGTATCATATCGTGGACTGAGTTAGTCATCTGCAGGAGGCGCTTGTCAAAGAACATTGTCTATGCGAAAAATAGTATAGGTATTTGTACTAAGTTAGAGAGAACCCTGAATTATTTGGGATTTCATAAAATAATATACCTACCTGGCTAATTAAGTCAGCTAGGTATAAGAGGAAACAATAAAGATTATAATATTTAACTTAATCAAACACATACATGATGACGACGACGACGTAGCACATGATGCAGATCATTCCTGCGAATTGCACTTTCTGCAAATCGATATTTTGAATCATCATGACGTTTTGCGAATTGAATGTGTTGCGTCAAGATTTCAGTGTCTTCACTTTTGTGAGCTACTTAGTCATGTCATCCATGATGCAACTCTTCTGGCTCCTTTTTAGTTATTAAAATTTGAGTTTGTAACACGTTACTTTTACGTAGCAACGTAGACGATAGGCCTTAGATTCGGTTGTGAAACTGACCAGAACCAGCAAACTCTATTTTCTTTTCTAAACCAGCTGTATTTACTCAAAATAAACTATCCACAACCACTGCCTATCACAAATAATGACTGTGATACTCCAAAAAAAACACTTTCTTTAATTTTATTTTTTCAACTTTGCTTTGTGAGTTTAAATTTTTGTAAACGCACCCACGATACATAGGAGAAATTCCTAGTGAGGGCACTAGGAATTTCTCCTATGTATCGTGGGTGCGTTTACAAAAATTTAAACTCACATACGCAAACACTCCCAGACCCGAAACAAGTAGTTTGGTTCGAGACGGCACGAGAAAAGAATACATGGAAGGAATGGGAGTTGGCCTTTGCCCAGCAGTGGGACAGTACAGGCCTACACATACAATTCATTTATTTTTTGAGTCTCGTCAAACAAACAGACTTTCTCAATAATAAGTATGCGCATGATTCACGAATCTTTCCTGAATCGTCGGTAGCGTCTGGTAAGATGGTGGCCGCATGTGCGAAGATTTGAGTGCTTGGCATACCTACAGGATGTGATGATAGGTTGATTCATAGCTTTCGCTCTGTGACTTTGTTTTTGAGTTTATAAAAAATAGCCGTCTTGGAATGTCAAGTTTGACGGTAGGCATATTATTATGACTGGGAGCAAAACTGACACATCCAGATTTTTTTTGTATAAATCATTTCATTATTTAGACTATCACACTCTGACGTTGTCATTTGATTCAATTAATTTTCTTCTGGCGAGATGGGTAGACGACATTGTTGCCATTACGAGAATTTCCTGGATGAAGCTGGCGCAACAACGTAGAACTCGTCACAAGAAAAAAAAAGAGACCTGGCCCCGGCAGTGGGTGATGTCTGGCTGTCGATGGTGATGATGATGAATTCACGTCCACCGAAAGACAATACATTAATCATTCTAGTTTATCCACCGACATCCTTACTCCAACTTAACTAAATACAGCAAGAAAAACAGGCCTCACACCTAACATCCCTAGTAGCATTTTTGTTGGCATTTGTTGGCATTTAGTTGGGCCACATACATTTTTGTTGGCATTTAGTTGGGCCACATACCTCTGATGTGGCCCAACTAAATGCCAACAAAAAATGCTACTAGGGATATAATTTCCACACCACTCCCAGTCGAATCCGAGGCATCATAAACAGATTTTCCATGCATAACAATATACCACGCATTACGTGCCACAATCGCCTGCTGCGCACACGCACACACGCGTGCGCCGCCACACAAGCGCAGGCGCGGCGGCCATCTTGCATGCGCGTGGGCAGCCGGCGGCGAGCGGCACGTGCGAGCTATTTTGGGCGGCGCCCGCCCTGCCCCGCACCGCCCGCCCCGCAAGAACTGAATTGCGTAGAGGCGACGATTGATTTGATTTTATTCTTTTGTGTGGGGTGGATGGTTGATTTTGTGGGTGTTTTATTGAATTGAATGTTTGAGGGGACTTATTTAAGGAATTTGATTTTGATTAAAATTAAATAGGAAGTATCCCTTTTTCTTACATACTGTACAAAAACTCAACAGTGTGCATCATTGGCGTTAGTCATAGCATTATGCAAAGTCTCGCATCTTCGACGTTTCTCGAACGTTCGAGACATTTCATCGCCACACGGCAAAGCATCTTCGCTTCTCCCCCCTTCTCCTATAATCTTTGCCGCCATGCCTAGCCGTGGTCACTGGCAGCGCGTCTTACATTTTCCTCCGTGATGTCGTATTTAATGAGCTGTCCACAAGCCTACAGATTGTGTTGTGTAAACAACCATAAATCCATGTTTTTTTTTCTTTGACAGTCATAGGTTACGTTGGGGTTGTAAAATTTACTCGTTAATGACTTGAAATGCCGCTTTTGAAATCGTCATTAATGTTAGTTACCCGTAAAATTGAGGACGAGTAACTATGTCTAACTTACCGTAACAAATTATGAGTAACATGTCCGCTTTGTGCTCGTAGTTTTTCGGCCAAATTTGGATATGCTAGCCACTTAAAAGCACACGAAAGAGCAGCACAACAAAGCTTTTGAAGATCTATAGAAAGTCATCGAATGCAGTCGCTGTGGCCGAAATCGGCTAGATGGCATCATCATCATGAGTTGAAATATAAATTTGAAAGAAGAATTAGTAAGATTGGCGTTAAATCTATGGTCTAATAAGAACGCTACACCTACGGTCTAAATAATGACTATAACTTTAAAAATCTGATGCAAGAACAGCGGTCATCCTATTAACATTTAAACCGGCATTCGGCGAGCCAATTAAAACGCAGATCGTCGCTTCGAAATGATTTAATATTAAATCACATTTTCAATCTAATCAGAAAATTACTCAAATGCCTATGATCTTTTAGATCTACCCTTATCAAAAGTAATTAGGTATTTGAAGCCAAAAACACCCACGGAATTTAACGGAATTATACCCTTAGCTGAATATGGAAAAGGAACTTTCGCCCACTCTTTCGTATTTTCGATCAAATAATGATTTTCAAGAGGATGGACAAAAGAACCGATTACCAGTCTATCTTGTTTAGCATTACCAACTTTTTCTTCCATTGTGAAGTCTTTGAGACCCTTAGGTCTTAAGATAGACTTGGGAACCAATGGTGACGATGCGGCGACTCAGTACCATCTTATTCATTTTCTAAATTCCATCTGTACCTGCCATGAATTGATTATATTAAATGACAAAGATAACTAAAAAGATTGACAAAATCTTTAGTTCACATGAACTAAAGATTTTCGACTTGTACCATCAGAATTCACACTGCACATTGATCTAACTCAACAAGCAAGAAGAGATACATACCCACACAAGACACATACCTACACCAAACCTAACTACGTCCAAACAACACGAAACAGAGCGTTCCCTTCTCGCGAACTCGAAACAATCAAACACTGTCTTGTCTAGAAACAGGAAATCCGCGGGAACTATCGGCTAAAGGCTGACACCCGTGCACTCGTAAAACTGTGAATAAATGATAAATGCTACTTCGTACCCTTCACTTGTACTTCGAGACATGGAGCTAGGAAAGTTAGTGTTTATTCAGTCTGTCGCCTGTCTAGTACTAGAAACTTGAACACTGAATTCTGAATGTTCTGTGATTGTGGAAGTTGGCTGTTGAAGACTGTTGTGGTTATTATATTATATTATAATATTATTATATTATATATTTCTTGACTGTATATAAAGCTAAATCAGAAGCCTATAGGCGGCTTAAACTAGTTGGCCGCTCTGACAGCAGGTTAGGCGCTTAGCACACGATGAGGAAAGAAGATAAGAGTGAAGGAATAGAGTGCATCTGGACTTTTGCACACACTTGTGCACTATAATATTTCCTGCATTTATGGCTAGTATCAGCTGCAGTGAACTTTATTAATAGATTTTAACCCAGTATAGCTCTTTTCTTTCTTTTTTTATGCTTTTGGAAAACTTCGTGAGGAACCAAAACTTGAAAGACATATTGTGACATCTGCAGGTACCATCTGCAGGGCCCACGTGGTATTGAGATTACGACCTCTCTTTCATTTTGTATCTATAATGTAAATGATTTTAAGTAGATTTATACTAAACGTATAGAAGACCAAAAGTTAAAAGCTTCATTAGGTAGGTGGTACTGATAAGTAGTCAGTTGCCTAAAGCACCAAAGATAATCCCACAAATAATTCATTTACAGCTCAAAACTTCGAACGTTTGAAAGACTTCAGTTGATTAGAAAACACAGAGATAATGACGTCATCAGTAGGTATAAAAACTGTTTGTATGTTGTTTTAGTGATGTAAGCTTCATCTGTGAAATGTTTCTAGCCGTAACTACGCTAAGATTACAGATCCGTACGCAATGTTTGAAAGTTTATAAATCATAGATTCATGTAGGTATACAACGTGTTTTGTAGAGAAATGTTTATAGTGTTTGCACCAGGTTCACAGATAAATTAGTTGGGTTAGCGTTATAACACTTACTGTTACTGTTAACCTGTTTATTCCCACTGCTGGGCAAAGGCCTCCAACCATGACTTCTAAATTTTGCGATCCAGGGCCAGTGAGGACCACTAGTCGTTTGTTCTGTCCACCTCGTCCCGACAAATCTGCGTATATTTTTCGTACAGCTGAGACACAGGTAGGGATTGCAATCCAGCGGCGTTTTCAATCCAGCGGATTTTTTGCTGGATTGACCTGAATCCAGCTGGATCCAGCGCGGATCCAGCAAAACGTGGAACGAAAATAAAAAGACGACATTTTTAAGACTTTTTTTATTAATTTGTACTTCTTACGATAATCTTTGAAATCTTCCACTCATTTGGTGATATCTTATATTAATTTGCTTTGGTTTTTTAATGATTTGAGATCAAAATAATCAACATAAAATTAAATAAGAAACATATAACCTTATATTCATATAATAACATATAAGATAATGTTTCTAAGTAAGCACTATCTTATTAATTACGCTTATGTTTAATGATAGGACGGCTAATCAGTAGCAATCAGTCTCACAAAATCCTTTTAAAATTAACTTAATTAACATTCTTTTAAAAAAGGACCGTAACAATAACACTATTTTAATTTTCAATAGTATTTTTGTATCAAACAAAAAAAGCTTAGCAGTTTAAAGTCTGACGCCCAACCTGCTTCGCACAGAACTGCATATGTAGCCGGCTGCTGAGAATGCCCTTTCGGCCTCTACACTGGTCGGTTTTAAGGTCATTAAATACTCATAAACCATTGATAAATGTTCACCTCGCACTCCTTCGCTCTCATAAACGCTCATTTCTTTTTTCAGGATCTTTTCGTAATCTAATTGACCACTTGGCTTTTGTTTATTAAAGTTCTCCTTCTCTCTTTTAAGTTCTATCTCAAGCTCTAGCTCTAAAGTCATTTAAGGGTAAACAAGCCAACGGCACGAACTAGTTGGTGGGCGGGGCTAAAATGCATGCTATTTCACCCGACATCACGAGCGAAATGCATAGAGCGAAAGAGACACAACTAAAACGGGCGCGCGATTGTTTCTATGCAGACCTTTGGTATATTTGGTTTCATGAAAAATCTATTGAATGTATCTGTTCAAAATCAAATTATTTAAATTTTTTAATAACTAATCTATGTCCGTATGGTTTCACTTTTTTCTTTTTCATACTATATACGTTACTTATTTACGCCCAAAGATGAGTTAAATTAGTGCTAAAATATGAACGTTTTGACGTTCATAACTTCCAAATCAATATTTTTTTTCCAATTCTGCTTCCATACAGACCTGGGTGATTATTTGAACATGTGCATATCACGCGGCCCTCCCCAAATAACTACTTAGTTAGATATAAAGTTGTTTTTTTTTTTAATTTCACGTAAAACATAGTTCGAGCACTATATACAGATGTACATAATATATTCCTATTGTTTTAAACAACTAAGTTATGTTCATAAACGTTTCTCAAATCTCATCACCATTCGTGTCCCAATTTCCAAATGTTAGCAGTTCATGCTCTAAAAGTTATAAAAATACCCTGAAGATCGTATTTTTAAGAAGTAATTTAGATAGTACACAACATGCTTTACTAATTAGCAAAAATATACACATTAAAGAACACTTTTAGGTAATTTGTAACGACTTTGAAAATTGTCCCAACACTTTATACTCACTACCATTTGTTCACACAGTCGCAGGGATACTTTTTTTTGCGTAGTGTATTGCTATCTGTAAGAGTAACTCGGCGGTCGCGCTCAGTTCTGCGTCTCGATTCGTGCGGGTCACACGTCAAAAAGTGTTTTGGCGTCAACTCTAGCCTACCTTAATCGCCCAGAAATCGTGTTTGGCAAACAAAAATCTCCTTACCGTTCGAGTTTCCCCTGGCTTGTCTAACATTTTTATTTATCATTTTTATGTATTGTAATAGTCGCCATAGGAGACTCTTTGGTTTGATTATGTTCCCAATTTTTTAAGTTCAACAAAGAACGTGTAATGTGAAAAAGTGTACAAATACCTAATTACCATTTATATAATTACCATTTTTCCCGTTCGTATTTTGGCGAACGGTAATGAGCAATTTGAAATGGTAATTAGTACCAGATTAAGCGGACCTCTTATTATATTGAAACTCCTTACTCCGCTAGGCCAGCCCAAGATCGAATTGTTACTACCAACGCCAGATCGATTGTTGATCGTTCGCACAGTGTTTTTTACACCCTAAAAATCGGACATGCCCTTTTTATTCCAATAATAGATGCTGTAACATGTTTGGAATGCGAGAGTAGAACACCCAGAGTTCAAATAAACTTAGAACCAAAGTTAGAGCCATTTTGTTTTTTTTAGGTATTTTGATAAATCTAGAAATATCTTGTCTCAGGCAAACTTTTTCTTATTTCTGTTACAATATTAAATTAACGACGTATTTTAAGCATTTTTTGATTATATTTACAAGACTTTAACTCCGCAAGGGAGCCCAGAAATAGGTTTTTTTTAAATTTAAGAATTTATTTTTTGTATGATAAACCTTAACGAATACGGATTTTATTTCTAGCTCATTACATTAACTAAGATACAATAAAACCCCAAAAAAATAACCGTGTCGATATCCAGTAGGATCTCGGAGAAACATGCTTCTAAAGTTCTCATAGAATTTCTATGGTTTTAGGGTTGCCTCTCTGAGATGTAGGTAATTGAAAATAAACAGTGTAGGAATATTTTTAAAAAATCGGATTGCATAGGGGTTAATTTATTGATTGTTACGTTTTCTGCTATATATGGATCTACCTATTTATTATTTAACGACTTCAAAAAATGAGGAGGTTCTCAATTCGGAAGTTTATATAATTTTTGTTATGTGTTCGGTATTACCCGCGATTGCTTCAATCATACGTTTGTTTACATTTACACCCTTCCGTAAAATAACATTACGCCTGTACACTGTAAATGGGTATTAGCAGATGTGACAATAGTACAGCAAGGGTGCTTTATTATTGTTACATCTGCATTTTGTTTCATTTTAGCTGTGTCAATATCAACTGTCAACTGTAAATCGAAGATTAATTTATTTACGGCACTAAAAATTAAGAAATAATCAGATTAGATAAGGAACCTATACTTAAATACTTACAAATATTGTAAAATTAGAAGAACGTTAAGAAATTCAACAAATACCATGGCATTTGTTGAATTTCTAAGTCTTTCTTATGCATAGTATTAAAACTGAATGTAAATGAATTGCATTTGGTGAACTTAATTCTAAAGTCATAAAAGTAATTTTCTACTAGTCAAACTTTGATGATGCAAAGAAAAAGCTAAATTTAATCATTGACATTTTAGGTTAGTATTAAACCCATATTGCACGTACCTATTACAAGAATAGGTTATAAAAAACTTAAAAAAAAAAAAAAATATTACTTCTATTTTATTTAACTTATATTAAAAGTGCAAAACGTTATTATTACGCATTACGATCACCTCTTCACAATTTGTATTTTTTTGGAAAATATTTTGTCATTTTGGATTTTTGTCAACCCTAGGTCGTCATTTTCAAAATCCGATAGCTTCGAGATCCTACTAGATATGGATTCGATATTTTGAATTTAAATGGATAAAGATATAATTAATAATTACATTAAGAAATAAAATCCGTATTCGATAAGATATAAAATTTAAAAATAAATTACGAAATGAAGCTATAAATTTAATAACTCCCAGTTGAATGCAGTTAAAATTACAAGTATTATCTTAAAATAAAGACAAAATGGTGTTTTATAATACTAAACATAAATATATTAGAATTATTCAATAGTTTTTTTTATATTAATATTTTTGTGGTTTTTCTGGTTTCCATAGAAACATAATAAATTCGACTATAACTTTTGTTCTAAATAAAATTGAACTTTGGGTGTTCTACTCTCGCATTCCAAACATGTTACAGCATCTATTATTGGAATAAAAAGGGCATGTCCGATTTTTAGGGTGTAAAAAACACTGTGGTTCGGTGTGAACTGGCACTTCCGCAACAAAATAAACCTACTTATCTAGAAAAAAAAAATACATATATAAAAACAGATAGAAATTTAAAAAAATATTATTTAAAATTTAAATTTTGTAAAATTAAATTTAAATTAAGTTTAAATTAAATTAAATTTAATTAAATATAAATTTAATTTAATTAAAAAAAATAGAAATTAAAAAAATATATATTATTTTTTATATTTTATAAATTTCTTTTATCGAAACAGCAAATCTTTAGTATTTTTCTGTTTATCATTTGCCGATTAATGATTTTGCAGATCTTCTTAAGACCAAATTATTTTATGATTTAGTACAGACGCCAGCACATCGAGCTACCCGAAACTGTCAAATTTTCTCAATCAACTTTGAACCTAATGCTTTAGCGATAAAGTTGAAAATCTATTTTAAATTTGACAGATTGCTGTAGCTTGATGTGCTGGCGTATGTACATGAGCAGTCTCTGGTCATGAAAGTGAGACTTAGAAATATTTTTTAAGTTTTTATATAAGATCTCATCGAGTTGAAGAAATATCTTAGATGGAACATATACCGCCTTATTACAAAAGGCAGTTAAACCTGGTTTAACTTAGACTTGGTTTATCTCGCATGCTGTCACTTTCTTTTGAATATCATTGAAGTGAGACGACATGCGAGATAAACCAAGTCTAAGTTAAACCAGGTTTAACTACGTTTTGTAATAAGGCGGATAAGGTTTAAGCTCTATTTACACTGAGTTTGATTTTATTTGAATTACTAGACAGATAATGTTATTGATTTTTTGGAAAACCGGTTGATTTTTGAGTTATTTTTTTTATTCAATCACGTCGCTAAATAGCTAAGTTTGATGTCATATAATGTCACCTAAATCATTAATAAATATGTGATTCAAGTATATTGTTCATTTTATTTCTAATTAACAATCACGAAGCATAATTACCATTTTTTAAATGCTAATTACCGTACGTTTCATATCTCATCACCGTTCGACGAAAATTTTCAGCTGTAAATTCAGACCTATAGAGCAGTTCAAATACTGTGCGTTTGATTTATTTGGTTAAGCTACACTATAAACTTTAGGTTAAATCCATAAAAGTTCAAATTGGAAGCATTATTTGACCTTAATTTACGAAGCCTGAATATGCTTATCTTCAAATATTCACCCACCTAGATAATGATAAGACCAGTTGATACAATTTTTAATTTTGAACCTACACCGCCAACCAGAGCAGTAATCACTTTCGTAAGTTTGTATGGAAGAATGACTGGCTTGTTCAACCTTAACGTTGCCGCGCCGATTCGAAAATGGCGGCAACTCAAAACTAAACAATACAAATTGATACGTTTGCGGATCCGCATCGCTGGATCAAGATGTATGCTGGATCCAGCATGTTTAAAAAGGCGCTGGATCCAGCTGGATTGCTGTATGCTGGATCCAGCAATTGCAATCCCTAGACACAGGGCTTTCTGATAGAGAGAGAGGGCCGTATAGTATTCCATCACGCTGGCCCAGTGCGGGTTGGTGGGTAATACAATAGCATTTTGCAAAAGTACCAACGTCTCCCGCCCGTCACTGTCCGTTTGGTCTTCAAAAGTGACAGAATTAGAACTGACTCCGAATAACCGATAAAACATCGTCAATCTACCTTTCCCTTGAAAGATGGTATATCCGGTATTATTTGACCAGCTGAATGTAAGTATCAGCTAAATACCTAAACAATTATGACCTGTCTTGCTTCTGACTGTAGCCCATTACTAACCTTTTTAACTTAGCAAAACCTCTTTACTTTAAAACTATTTTCAGTGCATAAAATTAAATACACTTTCTTTTTACTACTCTTGCATAAAAAAGAACTAATGCATAACTGGGCATACAAGTAATTGTACCTTCGTGGTTACTGTGATTGAAACGTAACCTATCGTGAGCTCTTCGTGTATATATTTTTTATGTTCGTGATTGTACATTGAAGTGAAGTGAATACGCAAGTACTGTGCCGTTGTAGACAATCAATAGTTGGCTATTGTGGACAGAGGTAATGCGAGTAGTTGCTGCAAGAGGTTTGCGTTGACAGTTATGATTTTATGGAAGAACAAAAGATTTACGACAAGGATGAATGAAAAGATATAGTTATTGACAATTGGATAATTGCAATGCAGTTTTGCGTAGCCATAGAGTAAATGTGACTTTGTATAAAGAAGAAGAGGGCAAGTGGTGTGAGAAGATGGGTCTGATAATAGTGGACATTGATTGTAGCAAGTAGGTACGTTGTTTCAAGCTTTCACCTAAGTGAAAGCGGGATACCTTCTGTGATTTTCAATTATTACTAATAATAATTGAAAATCACAGAAGGTATCCCGTAAGAGCCATTGTAAGTTTATTTAAATATTTACAGTTGTTAGTACTTTTTGGTCCTTCGAGACGGATTAGTAGAGATAACTTCACAATCATAGCCAAAACATTTAAAACTGATGGTTCCAAATTAATGTAAAACCAATTATGTACTGAATAATCGCTACAAATTATTGTAAATCAATTAGGTGTAGCACCTAAATGTCGATGCCCTCCTGCCCACTCCAGATAAACATAGAAGATAATCATAATAATCAAAAAATTATCAAAAGGCGTTAAAATAAACATCTTAATTTTAAGACTCATTTTTCAAAAATAAATACAAGCCAAGTTGATTTCAGCAGAGTTGGACAACATTTTTCTCATGTTTGTTTTTTTCTGTGTCACGTTTTTAGCTGAGGGTAAAGTTTTGAAGTCCTACAAATACTTTCGAAGCCTTCAGCAGGTCAGCGACTTGAACGTTGTGTTATGTAAAATGTAAGTGGAAAAAGGTAATTCACGTTTTTTATTATGTTGTCATACCTTAGGAAAAATAAAAAGGGAAAAGGCTAGCCAGATGATGATACCTTAGAAGAGTTATTAAGGGGTTTCTTGCCAGTTCTTCTCCATATGAAAAGGCAAATTCGAACCGGACAATTGTTTTCGAACGTTTCCGGTGTAAGAGGTGTGTACAATTAAATAATTTGAATTTTAATGTACATGAAATAATTTGAATTTTTGTGTAGCTCTTTGAATAATTAAACACACTTTTATCTAAATAAGTAGGTACTTAGTTGCCATGTTTATGTTGGAATTTTTAAACTTCATTAAAATAAAAATAAATACTTTCTTGTTTTTCTTTTGTATTTTTCCTCAACCAAACAAAAACAATTACAATGTTATTATCGTGAATTTAGAAAAGCGTTTATTATTTACGAACCTCCTCAAAACTTGGCAACTGTATTAATATTACAAATCGGTAATTAATCATGGTTTTATGGTAAACAGTCAACACGTTAAATATTGTATTTGTGGTTCATTATAGCATAAAAGAGTATGAAAAATAACAACATGTTCAACAATATCATCAACATGTTTCATGTTTATAAAACATGATGTGTAGTGAGATTAAAAAAAAATATTCAACACGATAAAGGTACCAACACTTTAATACCGTGTGACTACGTCTTTTCTTTTTGTTCTATCCTGAAAATCTTGTTTCATACTTTTTCAGCGTCGTTTTTTTTGTCGCAGTCGGGTTTTAGTTTTTTACTTTTTTTTTATTTAAACAATTGGTGTTAAGTATTTTTTTGACTCTTGACTTTTTGTCCGCTAGAGGGCGTGATTTTAAATTTGAGCAATATTTTGGAAATGTATAAGTGAGGCCCTTTCAAATGATACCAAACACGGCGTATTTATCGCCATTTTTATTTTTTAAGCCTTACTTTTTGTCCGCAAGAGGGCGCCAAATCGCTTTTTGTGACACGTCACGTAGCCTATGTACAGCGGAAAATTAAGACGGTTCTAACGATACCTCATATGTCGAGTTCCGATATGTAGATTAGAAGCTATGAGGGAACAGATGAAGATACACACATACATACATACATAGCCAGTCAAAATCATAACCCTCCTTTGCCGTAGTCGGGTAAAAAGAGTGAGAGAGTACTTTACTATCAGATTACCCATAGTAATGTCTAGACGGACTTGGTTAATACCATCACAATCATTCTCTTGCCTTTATCCTAAATTATTTGAAGTCGGCGCAGCATGTCTTCTTCTTCCATACTTTTCTGGTTGGTAATACCAGTTGAGATATTAATTGATTTATTCCTTGCCATTTCAATAGGGGATCGGACAGGGTCAAAATAATATGATTCTGTTTAGTCCGTATTAATTAGATTATCGAAAAATATTGAATACGTGTTTTTTGTTTTATCAAATCAATAAAAAATGACGAAGATAAAACGCGTCAAAGATCTTGGAGTGGGGCTTGAAACGTCACTCTTGTGTCGTCAAAATGTACTATCATAATATGACGTCACACGAGTTTTCGAAGCACTGTATCGTCTTCATTTTAAGTTTACGTGAAAAAAGAAAAAATACGTGTCCAATAATTTTTGGAAATCTATCTGACGGACTAATTAGTTATTTTTTGTCCGATCCCCTATTGACCGGATATCATGTTACAGTTCCAGGGTTGTAGAAAGAAGCAATTTCTAACAGCCGACTGAGTCTAACAGATTCTGGGTTCGACTCCCAATTGTTTTCGGGCAAAGTGCAATTGGGTTTGTCCACCTTGATATTCTCAGTAGTAACCATGAGTCGGCGTTCGTTACTTGTTAAAAATTTACTGGTTCTCGGCTGCATCCTTTTAAACGAGAAGCCAACCATAACAATATCGGGAAAAGGCAAAGCAGATGGTGTATAATGTTCTTCATTGTCTCACGAACGTTCACGGTGCCAAATTTCTACACGATCGGTTGAAGCGTTGGGGCGTAAATACAGGATAAGCAAACAAAGATTACGAACAACATGTTGTACAACAAACTCTTGTTCACACTTATATGAAGCTAGGCATAAGCTCACACCTTCTCTCCAGCGCGGTAAGCAGAAATCACAGAATGCTAGCGCTCTCATTTTAAACCTAACTACTTTTTTTTGGAGGCTGGGAAATCATAAAATAACTCCTACCGCTCTTGGCAGCGCTGTAGGGAGTGTCGGACTTCTACTGACTAAAAACCACCCATGTTCCTTCTTAGCCCTTGTGCCAAGGCCGCAGTATCTCTTCAGAACAACCCGCAGCCCTGACGGGTTATACCTAACTCCTTCGCTCTGTTTTGATCAAACAAATGACGGTTGTGAATCGTGTGAACGCACTTCCATTTTTGAAAAAAAAGGTGACTTAGAAGAAAAATAATACCTATGAATTCCCTCCATTTTCTGATTATGTAAAAAGACAGAGTTTACACAAGTTTTTTGACCGGCTCGCCCAAATCTCATACATTTTATTAACATCACTCTATAGAGCTGGAAACTTGCCAGATGTATTTATAGAAACGATTTCAAGGATTCAATAGCGTAAAAACACATATGAGTCGAACTAAATGATCGTCATATTGCTACGGATATTAGGAATTGAGAAACTGTAACAAAGAATTGTTGTTTTTCAGTGATTTTCCTGAAAAATTCGAGGTCACAGTTTATAATTTGTATCGTAAGGAACCATATTATAGTTGTCTTTACATAAAATTGTAGAATATTGTGAATCTTTTGACCTTTATTTTGGATAAAGAATTAGAGTTGCAATCCAACGTGGCAATGCTGCCAGCTTTCTGGGCACTGTCCTATTGACAGCAACGTGGACGAATTTTTTGACGCACTGTATTTGTTTTCCACTTTTGATACTTGCACATATTTTATTATTGTAGTTTGTAAATAAATTTCAATATCAGTACCTATTCGTACTTATGTTATTCAATGTCTCAAGTTAACATTTAAAGATATAAATTGGCGATAAAGTACCAACACAGTATAAAACACAACGACAAAGTATAAAACAGTAACTTAATTTTGTCGATTTTAAATTTTTTAATGACAAGTAACGGAAAATACAATTTCGCATGTACTAGCAAAATTGCCTAACACAATATTTAAATATTTGTGCCTCAAAACACTAATAGAACTAGCTACAAAAATATAAAACACCAATGTTGCTGCGATTACCTACTAACTTTATTGAGGAACATCTCCTATGTAATTTTATAAAACTTTGCAAGTAATTTTAATGATAAGCCATTTTCGTCTATTAATGTCTAGGTAACTGCAATAAAATATAGACATAATTATAATTTTATTTTGCTGTCATCATTATCTCTTCAACCTCCATAATAGCCAATATGTAATGCAAGTAAATTCACCACGTATTACCACGTATCATAAAGTAATTAGGTAAGAGTTGCACACTACACACAGATTACTTTTATTCCTAAAATTATAATATTATTTCATCATCCTGTTTTTGTTTTAAATAAAAAATACCACCTTTTTCTCGTTTCGTGTCAAGTTGCTTTTTTAAAATATTGGTAATAAGTGCAAAATATTTTAGATTTTTTTTATGTATTTAATTAAGAATTTTCCCGAAATGAATAACACAAACTTAGTCATTGTGTACACTACTGATTATATTTCAACTGTTATTTCTTATATATTATTTATTCAACAAAATTGTTCCTATAATTTTTCGTCTCCTACACGGGTAGTAAACTGGTCAACCACAAAGAAATTAAGCGTGAGGTCAACTCAAACAAAGTACCTTATTAAAAAGGCCACAAAAAATGGCAAAACTGTGGCCAGTGGACATTTCATATAATTATCCTGTCATTAATGGGCCGCTGAAAACAAAAGCCCCTGAAAAACCCTTTGATTTGCCGCTCCATCACATTTCCCCGGGTCAAAGGCTTCAAAACTCAATAGGGCCTGAAATTCGAGTGAATCTACGTTCACGTGTTGCTTCAATAAATTTCTATAAAATTTTCTGCATGTGTGGTGAAAATAAGAAAAGATAAAAAATATAATATATCTCTAGTCAATTTTCACGTCCACGCTGTGAAGCTGCTATAAAACTTTCATTTACATAGTTTAGAAAGTTTTATATTTATTTATATCAAGGTAAATGTTTTTTTTTTATCTAAACGTGATACTTTGATAACGCGGAAACAAATTAAGGCATCAAACATGACTGTTTTTATGTTTATGAGCACTCGTAAAATGAATTTTATTTGGAACACAGATTGTTAGGTGGGAATAAACATATGGTCCTGGTAACGATATCTATTCGAATAAAAAATGTTATAATGCAGGCAATATTTTATTAAACAATTATCAAATACAACATTTTAATTGCACACATTTTACAATCGCGACAATCGCATGGTAAGGATGCCACGAACGCTGGCAGATTCAGCCAAACCGCCAGCGAAAAAGACTGTCAAAATTGGGTTAGATGCACCACGTAAACCGGTGCATCACCCAAAATTCATCACTGGTGACTGATACCGGATTATAAATGAGCGACATTAAGATGGCCGACCTGGCAACATGGCGGCCAATTCGTAAATGGAATGTCATAAGTTTGGCAGTTACTTACGTATCGGTCGCGATGGGAGGGAGGTGGCGGGAGGTGAGTGAATGGACGCGGACGCTGCGCTGGCGTCATGAGGAGCAGCAGACGGCGTCTCACTAATTTTACCATCTGGCTCGCACGCACCACTAAGTTTAGCCGCCCCAAGATAGCCTCGGTCCACGACCCATCGCGCATAAACTTTTCACAATTAGACTATTATTTTTGGTAGCAAAGTCAGTCGGTCGATTATTAATAGAGGCTTTTCCGAGTTTATATTCGTTACGTGTGTTGTGGTGTTAACTTTTAGTGAATTTATACATAGACGCTTATAAATAGGATGTGCTGAAGTTTCGTCTGACGGACGGGGGAATACCTTCCTGAAATATCGTACTACGGCCGGTGGTTTGCGTGTTTTCGGACGCATTGGTAAACGATTATTTATACATTGATTGTGAGGATTTTGCTCGCGGGAGTAAGCGCTACGCGGCGCGAGATGCGGTCCACTCCGTCGCAGCGGGGCGTACGCCGCCCCGCTGCGACGGAGTGGCTCTCAGCCGTAGGGCCACCCTAACGCGTGACCTCTAAGTTGAATGACTGTTTACTTCTATCTGTAATACATCTATCTCTTAACAACCCTTTGTAGACAATTCTCAAAGGTTCTCCTTAATTATTTTTAGTTTTTTTCAAGCCTTAAACGACGGTAACTTATCAAGCAATTTCTTACTTTCGTAGCTCTTTGCTACGCGCCTACAATAGAATATTGTTCAAGCAAATAATTCCAGTTGATGAATCTAGAAGTTGCGTAAAGTAGGAAATTAGTTTTTGTAAAGGGAAAACTTTATTAAAATTTAAAAATAGTTTATTGGGTTTGTTCCTAACGTTTTATTGAGTTATAAAGTTAGGTTTGTTAAAGAAAAACAATAATAAAATGTAGAAGCTGTTCATATTTTTTGAATACTTGTTTTTAGAACTGTATCGTTAGGAAAGTTTAGATTATGAATGTGGATGGTGGTGCTAAGAGATAAGGAGAGATGGATACTTAATTAGAGAAAGACAAAACACGATCAATGGACTGTGTGAAGATTGATATGGCTAGAAAAGAGGTGACTGCTGTGATGACGAGTAATAGAGAAGTATAGAACAAGAACACATGCTCATTATCATAAACTAGCTTTTGCCAGCGGCTTCGCCCGCGTGAAAATGACGATTTTCCATACAAACTTTCATCCCCTATTTAACTCCCTTAAGGGGTTGAATTTCGAAAAATCCTTCGTTATTCTTTGTCTACGTTATAAAGGGAACCTCTGTGCAAAATTTCAGCTTTCTAGGTCCAAGGGTTTGGGCTGGGCGTTGATGAGTCAGTCAGCCAGTCAGTCAGGACTTCTCTTTTTATATAAATAGATGTAACGTAAAATAATTAGTTTTAATTCCACCTAAATATGCACATGTAGGAAAAGTAATAAACTAAGTAGCATGCCTTGAACACAAACCTATAGGTACTCAAAACCAAATCCCTAACATTTAATGTCCTGGATTTCCACAAAGTAACGCCTTAAATAAATGACATGTCTCGTCCATTTCCAGGATCGCCTAATAAATATCTCAAATAATAAAGCGACCTACTTCTGCACTATAAAATGATACCCTACCGAACCCTTACTCTTAACAACAGCGCAGCTGCAAAAACCGGTTATGGTAACCCTAAGTAATCGCTTTTCTTATAACAGTTTATCGTGAACCCTATCTATGATTGTGCCTACTAATTTTCGCGATGGCACCGCGACGGTCTATCATTTGCCTTTTGCCTCGATAAATGACTGTGCAGAACTATAATACAAGTAGGATTTATTTCAGAATCAGTCTTTAATTTAGAATGATTATCTAAAATGGTTTTGTGTTTAATTGTAAAATAATCCTAGTTTATAATTACCGGCATGGTTCTTGAGCGCTCGGCGGAAGAGTGGGGATCGCTGTGCGCATCGTACACTATATGACAAATAAAACGCACACCCGTTTATTATTTATTGGTCGTGAGGTAAGTGCAGCAGGAGTAAAAAAAAAAACCCGAGTGACGACTATGACGCGATGCGCTACGGGCCAATCACTGCACTTTCCCCGCCCCGCGTCTCACTTCATATATACCACCAAAGGGACCCAATAACTCACTTTTGCGCCAGCGCTCAAGAATCGTGCCGATGATAATAAAACTCTTGAAGGGTTAGGCAAAACTGCACCCCCATTACGCCAGTTATGTTTAAGTGCTATGTAATAAGGGGCTAGCCTATTGCCGTCAACCGGGTACAACTTCAGACTACGTGGCTGCTACTTTCACGTTTCGTTATTTTACGAGATATTTCCATTTGAACTTTGCTAAGTATATACATAATCATATGTCAAGCGGGAAATCCCTTAATATTATAAATCAATTTAATCTTTGTGGTAATCTGTCAAAATATAACAGTGTTTGCCATTATTGATACTTGATAGTAATAAGCTGATATGGCTCTATTATGGCAGCTTTAACTAAATCATATAGAATAATAATAAGAATCACATTAAAATTATTAAAATGGTCACAGACGCCAGTTAACATTAAGAATTCTTACGAATGTGATGTAACTCATATTACTACCAAAAGATAATAAAAATATGTAAAAATCGTTATCGTATGATTCGGCTAAGGCAGACATTTTAGGTGTCTAGATAGTGAGAAGACTATAAACGTTTTTAATTACGGGACTTAGGTTTTTAAAAGGAGCTTTACAAATGATAATGTTAATACTTTGATCATCAAAAACTTATATTTACGGAAACATAACAACCATATCAAACAGTTAAACATCAACGTCAATAGGGTAGTTGACAAAAAAATCGAATTAGTCCGACAGATAGATTTCCAAAAAAAGAGAATGTGGCACTCGGAGACTGCCGCGGTAAAGCTATTGCATAGCATTTTTTATCAATTATTTAATTTGACAACCTCAGTTGACATCCTTGTTATTTTCCGTAACCATATCACCAAAAACAACAAAATATCCTCTAAAACCAAATACAAAAATCAACTTCGAATAACAAACTGCAAAAACTAAAAATACACCTTAAAAGCTACCCTGTCAAAAATCATTATGACAACAGCGAACTGCGAATCTGCGATGTAAACAGAGAACTAAAGGGGGAGGAGTGCACTCCCCACACTACGACCCACCCCCCCAGACAGGCAAAGGTATTTTAGTCTGGCCTGATCTGTCAATTTGAATTAGCAAGTGCAGTACAGCCGAATAGGTAATTGAGATGCAGAGTTAATGCTCTGTTGGCGATGTATACTGAATTGTGGTAGGTCGGTGTATCCATGGCTTTGTGTGGGAGTGGCCTATTGATTTTTGTGAAGCGATGGTGGAGGACTTACTGATTTATGCTGTATGTGTGATTAGGGATTCGGTATTTTTATTTTAGCAAGTGGTGGTAATAAATGTTTGTTTTGTTATACCTTTTTTTTTTGAAAATCCCCCCGCTCTTGGGCAGAGCGAAGGGGAGTGTCAGACTTCTACTGACTAAAAACCGAACCCATGTTCCTTCTTTGCCCTTGCGCCGAGGCCACGTCATCTAGTACACAAATCCGCGGCCCCGACGGGTGTTTTGTTATACCTTGGGGTGGATGTATGACGATCAGGACGGCTCAGTATACGGCTAGTTTGTGTGACTAGTTACAGTTTTAGTTAGATAAATTAATTGATTTATTTATTGTGGTATTACTGATGAGTTGGCGAGTAATAGAGAAGTATGGAAGAAGGTGACATGCTGCATCGACCCCAAATGAAGCGGGATAAGGGCAAGATAATGATGAATTAATTAAAAAAACAGCGAATCAAGCGAATCATTCATTCGATCTGTGACTTTGACAACTTTTTGACTGTAATTATAAAAATAAAAGTTTCATGCCTGTAGCACACCTCCGCTGCGAAACTCAAAGGGCGAAACCGCAATAGTTTCACGTGAGTTGTAAGTTCTTTGGCGGCGAAACAGGAGCGAAATTCCCTGCTCTAACGTACAAAACTGACTATGATGTTGTCTCTTTCTAACACGATTTCGCTCATTTCCTCAGGAGCCGTCTACATCTCCGCCCGTTGACCGTAGTACTGTTGTACAGCGAAACTCGCGCAGCGGTTTCGCAATTGTTGTTTCGCAGCGGAGGTGTGCCGTGTGCTACAGGCATCAAGGATTATCAGTCTAACTGTTTCAACAGGCAAAGTACTTCTGTCAAATTAAATACCATACTATTAACTATTCTACTAAGTTTCTTTCAGACAGATTTATGAATTGTTTCATTAAGTAAGCAATTATAAACCATCGAAAACCGTACCTATTTTATAATATACTAGCTGATGCCCGCGGCTTCGCCCGAGTGGATACTGTAAAAACAATCCTTGATGCGGATTATATATCATTCTAAAATTTCAGTTCGATCGGTGCAGAACTTTATGAGTTTTTGAAGCGTACACAAACCAACATAACATTTTTATATATATAGATTTTATATTTTATATATATAGATTTCGTTTAAAAAAGAACACCAAATTGTTTTTTACGACTAATTAAAGATGACGTCACAGTCATCTGCAAAACAATAACAGCACCGTCCTGTAACGGTGTTGCCACAGAAAAAAACAGAATTTGTGACAGGAAGCTAACACAGCCGGTGAGCACAAAAAATACGGCCCGGTCATCGACCCGTGCGTTAGCGTTGCTGTGTGTGTAACTACCCTTAGAACATCCGCCGTGAAACGATTCCGATTTCCTAATTGACCTTAATATTCAGGTAGATTTCATCATTGATTTAATTGATATGAGCGAAGCTGAAGCAATTTCATAAATGTCACCTAGTAATTAGAACGATTAAGTAATATTCTTGATAAGTTGATTACGATTTAAATTAGGTATCTTATGAATGAATATTACATTATTATTTTTGAAAGTTTCTTATATTTTCCAGGAATCTGAATTGTTTTGTACAGGTGCATGAGCTATGTACAAAACTCTTTCAATATTCAACGTTAAGTCAAAGTTTTTGAAAGGGTATTATAGGAATATTGATTCATAATTGAGATTTTGTAGAGCTTTGCTGTCAGAGAAAATATTATAAATGTTTTTTTTTAATGTCGATAAAGGTATTTTTACAACCATAACTATTTTAAATAATTATTTGATAGTTTGCCGGTTTCACTGACGCAAAGTTATTTTGTTAATATATAAACATAGCCAAAAACCAAACTTATCCAGAAATATAACACTACAGGCGTTAAGAAGGAGTAGGCAGAGGTGAATCTAATCATACAATTCGCCAGTTATGTCCAAGTCACACGTAAATGTTGTAACACAGGCGAGCCTATTGCCATCAAACACCATTGCTTCTACTGAAAAATTTCTAACGGAATGGGCCAATGTCTACGATAATGATTTACATGTATTTTACACTAGCTTTGAAAATGACGATTTTTCATACAAACCTTCATCCCTTTAGGGGTTGAATTTCGAAAAGTCCTTCCTTATTCCTTGTCTACATTATAAAGGGAACCTCTGTGCAAAATTTCAGCTTTCTAGGTCCAAGGGTTTGGGCTGGGCGTTGATGAGTCAGTCAGTCAGTCAGGACTTCTCTTTTTATTTATATAGATTTCAGTGTATTTTAAACAATTTTCTACCAAAACTTCCACGGCGGTTTCAACGGACGGTGGCCGCCCAGAGGTCACTTTGACTGGATCCTTAAGAGAACATAGACGGATGCCTACAACCCGTTGGGTAACTTTTCCGATTGATCAACTAAATTATGTTTTAAACTGATGTAAACAGTGCTTTTTCATAACTATTGAAAGCTTAATACATTGAGTCCCGTTTCAGAAGTCGTTCCACATTTACACCTGCCGTTTACCTACTATAAAAAATGACGTTTGAAAATTAAGGTGACAAAAATTCCAAAGAAATAAACGTATTGAAAAAGCATATAATTTCGTCAAACATGTTTCAAATCAATTGTCATGGCGGATTCATTATTTCGTCGTTGTTTCGCACCCTCCACGAAACTCGATGGCGCCGGCGCATTGGTGAGCGACTGAAACTCATTTTGATGATTATTTTGTGTTTGAGAATTAGAAAAACAGTTTTAAGTCTTTCAACGTTCAACTGAACTTAGATTTTTTTTTGTTATTTTAAATGCATGTCATGTATCAGTGACAAGTTTTTTAATAATTATTCATATATATTTTTATTAACTGTATTTTATACCAAAACGATATTTAATAAGTCAGTAATTAAAGAATCAGTGACACAGGGTCTCGATAAACCACGAAGGAGATGGCGGTACGAACTGGATGTCTTCCTTGAGAATTGAAAAGACGTTGCACAGAATCGTGACCGTTGGAAGGAATGGAGGGAGGCCTTTGGTCAGCAGTATGACAATATAGGCTAGCTATATTAAAAAAAGTAATCAAAACCATTCCAGGTTTAAATATTAAAAAAAAAAACTATCACAGACAACTAAAATTCTACAACAAAGACAAATGCAAAACGATACACATCAAACGTCACTAAACCACATGTAAATATTCTCAAGGATAATCACAGATATTGGTGTCAAAGCAAAACGGCATTGTAAATGTTGCCTTCCAGTAGTCGATAATTATCATATTTGTTTGCAGTCTGTAATTAAAGCCTTTGGAAACTCTAGCACAAGAGAGTTTAACACAGGTAATTGCCCTTAATAGCGAGGGACATTATTTATTGAAGTTTCCAAAGAAAAACTGTTAGGTCTGGGTTTTACGTTGTATTTAATTTTCAGGTGGGAATGTGCAACGGTGTTTGAATGTTTGACGGAATTCAGAATGACGGTTTATACGAGAGGCTTGGGAGCTGGAAGGAAAAAAGCTTTAAAATAAATGTTTGTATGTACCTATTGGAATTTATTACTTAAAATGAAAACAGAATAAAACAAAAAAAAAATGTTGTACACCACAATTGAAACTTAATATCATTCTGCACCCACAACGGGTGCTGAGAACGATGTCTCCCAGGCAATCTTTAATGGAAGGTGCGAACTTAAAAGTGTTGTTTATTAACAAGATTTACGACACAATGTTTGTGAAACAAGTTTAAAAATCTAAAACCCGACTACGAATAAAATATTGGTTTATGCTCGCCAAGACCTTTCATTTGATACCAAACATGTTATGATTATCTCAATTTAATATTTTTGAGGTAAGTTTTTGACATTTAAATTCCGTCATAAAAAGAATTTATAAAATTTATATAACCTATGTCACCCGGGCTATTTTTACGAATCTATTGACACCTCATTTATTAAAATCCGTTCAGTATTTTAGGCGCTACGGTGGAACATACATACATACATAGACTGCCAAAATCATTACCCTTCCTTTTGGCTTCACCGTAGTCGGTTAAAAATGACATGCACCAAGCACTTAAAACCGACAATTTCATAACCCAATACAATGATAGAACCCATACTAAATAAAATTTACAACCCAAAACATTCAAGCAAGTACGTTAAACTCAAACAAATCTTTCGATACCCCACACTCGTACAGGAAAGAAAACAAAAAAAAACAATGAAATCCGACATGCGACACGGAGTGAGCACCCTCAGTTCCTCTGGGCCCCCTCCCCTCCACCCCTCCCCTCGTTTCAGCCGCATCCGGCGGGACACCTGCGCACACGCACCCGAACGTCACGCATGCGCGCTGAGTTATACGTTTTTAATACTCTTTGCCACGGTCCTGAATAATGAAGTTTTTAAGCGATGATTGAATAGAAAAATGGGTTTGTAATTATGGTAGTGTTGATATTTGAGGGGGGTAGTTCAGTTTGGTGATTAATGGGGAATTTTACTGCGGAAGACTTTCAACTGAAAAAAATTACAGAGTTATTATTCTGAACCTGCTGTAGTTTATCACTTTAGACGCAGAAGACTTCAGTTTCCGCATTTTTTTTGGTTGGATAATCATCAAAATTAAATGATCCCGCTCTTTCCGGAGAAGAAGAGATGATGATGAGATGGGATGTTGTCTTATTTAACCCTAAGGTTGACTGGTAGAGAATGCCTTGTGGCATTAAGTCCGCCTATGTACCACTATTGTGCATGAAGTTTAAATAAATAAATAATAAGAGAGTGTCAGACTTGTACTAGTCAAAAACCCACCCATGTTTCTTCTTAGCCCTTTGTGTTCAAGGGCGGTACCTCTTTCGATAGAACAGTCACTTAAATAGACTGAAGGTTCTTTTCATTTTTATCATGTGTTGCTATATTTATGTCTCTTCATAATTAATCTTTCATATATAACAGTGTAGTAAATAAATAGGTAGATTAAGCACCGGAGAGAAAAAAAAGAAAAGTTGATCGCAAACTCTTCACCTTAAACTGTACCTCTTAAAAGACCTTCATAATTTTCCATATCTCACATACCATTACCCCACAAACTTTCCATACCAGCTATGCAAACAGTGCCGACTCCATACCAGCTGCATCCATTATTCAAGCACCGCTAAGTGGCAAAGCCATCCGGTTCGCTGCCCATATATTATTCACTACCTGACTTGACACGTCGGCGCTGACGCTACCCCCCCTAGGGGGGCGACGTCAGTTCCACTCCCAATTATGCACACGCTGAAATGTCACAAGCACTTAGCCCGGAATGACCCTTAAACCTATTGGCCTTTTATTTTAGAGTTTTGGGTTAGGGGTTCGATTTAACACAAGGTCGACTTGGGTTTAGGTTGTTTGAGTTTTTTAGGATTTTTTTCTTGTCGTGTTAATACGTAATTTGGGCCGTTTGTTTATCTTTTTTTGGGTTTTTTTGTTGAATTTTGGTGAAAAATATGTGAGAGCAACGTGAAGGGCACATGACGAAAATACTGTTGTGTGTTTTTATAAATCATACTTAATTAATTAGGTAATTTTGAATATCAATTAATGTAAATAAATTTTTCAAATCTCTCATATTTAAAATCATTAAATCCTTTCCATGCTTTTAAGAAGATGGCTTTTCATAACACAAACCTACTTCATAGGCCTAAAAATACTTCGTACCTATCTAACACAACCAAACTAAAGCAAAATAATCACAAAGTCCGAACAAAAACAATTCTAAAAGCGCTTGATAAAATCGCTGCAATTTAAATGCAATTCGCGACAGTTTTAATCATTCCTGACGTCTGAACCATATCCAGCGCTGCATTCAGCGAATCCAGCGCTTATTTTCGGACGATACGGAACACAGAAAACCGCTTAACCTAACCAGAGAGTAGGATATTAATGAAAATTGAGCGACATCCATTGTAACGCTGCGACTGTTTTAGACTAGACCTTATCTGGAAGTAGGACAAGATATTTTCGAACTAGTGTCCACTGCAAATTAGTGAAGTGTCTAGATTGCTGCCTTGAAATGGAAATCAGCACATTGTATTTCTGTTCTGTTTATGTAAGACTTGCAAAGGCAGTGTTTGTGACTGACTGAAAATTTTTTTGGTTATCCACTTTTCAGCTGTCAAATTTTTATACTTATTTGATTAATTATTCAAAATGTTAGAATCATGTGGGATATTTTTGGTTTTTTTCTTTGTTTTAAATGAATGTCTGGCTGTTTTGGTACTATAAGAGACCTACCCAAATGTCCTTTCTTTATATCATTTCTTTAAAAGACCATCTCAGACTAGAATCTGCTGATGTGACTTGACCAAGATTGTGTCTGGACCTCAATAAGTTCCACCTGTGCCTCTGAGCTAGACAAATGATGACAAGCAATTAAGAAGTTTTTTAAAGACATAGTCATAACGCATTGCAGACAGAAACTATCAGCCGCACGTGATGTTGTAAACACAAATGATAAAATTCATACATCAAAACCATTTAGAATATTGATTCTATTTTACAATGTTATTATATTCGTCTAGACAGGCTTTTGTTGAGTGTAGTGAGATTCAAGCGCACGAGTAGCGTGGGCTACAACACTTGAAAGCACTTTCAACAATGTCTGATGCTTCTATTTGTTAGTTCTATTTAGCCTGCGTAGAAACGTACGATTACGAGGGCTAAATGTATCCCGTCGGGGCTGCGGGTTGTTCGAAAGAGATACCGCGGCCTCGGCACAAGGGCTAAGAAGGAACATGGGTGGTTTTTAGTCAGTAGAAGTCTGACACTCCCTACCGCTCTGCCCAGAGCGGGACGAGTCATTTGATGATTTCCCATAGCCAAAAAATAAATAAAAATAACAGCTGCATCCTGAGTCTTAACTACATCAGTTAGACTGGATGCCAACCCCAATATTGCTTAGAAAAGGCTACGCAGATGACATCGTCTCCTTTTCTGGAATTCAGCGATACTCAAGTCACAAAATTACGCAATCAAAATTCCACTTTTTATGTTTTCTCTGAAAATTATATACCTAACATCTTTTCAGCCTGATGAGTCATACCTTCATACGTACTTTTGAGAGCATTTACAGACGAGAACTTTACAATTCAATATTTCAATCGCGGTTCTGCAGATGTATTGCTCTCTGCTCTTAGACACATGGCTATAGCGCTCACGTTATACAGAGATAACTAAATGCAGTGACCTCAGAAGGGTAACTTCTTCATCTTAGTCTGTCGATAGCAAACTAAATTGATTCGACCCAGAATAGCTTGTAGCGTTTCCCACAGATTCTAGAACAACATCATGTTAACTGTCTCCACCTATCAGGTTTTATCATCAGGAATTTCTCAGCAGCAACTTCGGAGTCTGGATTGGTGCCCGGTTGAAGGGAATAGTCTAGCCCTCTACTATCATCATCTGCCTAGCCTTTTCCCAACTTTATTGGGGTCGGCTTCCAGTCTAACCGAATGCAGCTGAATACCAGTATTTTACATGGAGCGACTGCCTATCTGACCTCCACAATCCAGTTAATACTAGGTAATACCTTTGGTAAGACTGGATGTCAGAATTTCAGGTCACTGACTACCTGTAACGACTGCCAAAGATCTATACATATGGCAGCCGGGACCAACAGCTTAACGTGCTTTCCGAGGTACGGAGGAAACTCGGTATGTTCGGCGGTCACCCATCCACAGACCAACCTAGGCAAGCACAGCCCTCTACTATATGAGACTTAAACATAACTGGCAAATTAATGGAACCCCTCTACATAATCTTTTAGGGATTAAAGGCGTAATGTTATGTTATAATATCAAAACATATTCACGCACACAACCTAAATCCACAACACAATAATCCTAATGATTTATTATGAAGCTACAGTATTTGCCGCCAATGTGACAATTAATGAGTAAGCCCACGTGTTCGCTCACATAGCGAGCCATGTGACTCCCCTGCGGGACACCTATTGAGTTATTGTTGTTTTCATATTAGCATACATACGCTGGACAGATTGTGGTGACAGCGGTAAAGCGATGCAGCGGATTTGTGTGAACGGATGGTATTCACGAATGGTTTGGTTTGCTTTCGGTGTTCCTATGTTAGTCGAAGGTCACCCTAAGAACCAAGGTTACCGACATAGCCCGAAGAATTGCCAAGCTTAAGTGGCAGTGGGCAGGGCACATTGCTCGCAGGACGGATGGCCGATGGGCCGGAAGGTTCTGGAGTGGCGACCGCAAACCGGAAGACGTTGCGTTGGAAGGCCTCCCACTATGTAGACCGATGACCTGCTGAAGGTTGCGGGGATCCGCTGGATGCGAGACGCACGGGACCGGTCAATGTGGCGACACTTAGGGGAGGCCTATGTCAGGCAGTGGACGTCTTTCGGCTGAAATGATGATGATGATGATGTTGATCGATGGTGTCCGTAGAAGGTTCTTCCTGTCCTTCTCTTATGTTACTAGGGTTCAGTGCAATACTTTTTGTTTTCAGTTACTCCATTTTCTTTTATTTCATTCCTCACACTATCCATTCATTGTTTATTTGGTCTCCCTCTCCCTCTCTATTCATTAACATTTTTATTCGTCACTCTTTTGGTCACATGCGATTCGGCTCTCCTCATTATATGTCCATACCACGATAGTAGATTCTCTTTCACCTTTTCTGTAACGACCGCAACTTTTAAACAACCTCTAATATACTCATTCCATATTTTATTCATTCTTGCCACGCATTCACCTCAACAGTCTTATCTCCGCTAAATGCAATCTCTTTCATGCATCTTCTTCACAGTCCAGTATTCCGATCCATACAGTACGACATATATGAAACTAGCGGACCTGGCAGACGTCATCCTGCCTGGACAGTAGCGCTACCTACCGGGTCCAATTGTGAATCTAAACCATTCTCTAATCCACTGGAACACACAAAAAAAATTTCATCCAAATCGGTCCGGCCGTTTAGGAGTAGTTCAGTGACATACACACGTACAGTAGAATTTTATTATCTATCTATCTATCTATCTATATAAATAAAGAGAGAAGTCCTGACTGACTGACTGACTGACTCATCAACGCCCAGCCCAAACCCTTGAACCTAGAAAGCTGAAATTTTGCACAGACGTTCCCTTTATAATTTAGACAAGGAATAAAGAAAGATTTTTCGAAAATCCACCCCTAAAGGAATTAAATAGGGGATGAAAGTTTGTATGGAAAATCACCATTTTCACGCGGGCGAAGCCGCTGGCAAAAGCAAGTACAGGTATAAAAAAGATAGGCATGGCAGTATAAATACTAATAAACAAAACAGCGGCGCTAATGCAGGCTCATCGTCTATGCACCGCCTGTCGTATTAGCTGAATAGTTGATACTGAAGCTTTCAGCGGCCACTAACTAACTTAATCGCTCCGATTAGCAAGATTGTTACCCAATCATTACATTTATATGCCGTTTGTTTACTGTTGTGTGGGTTTTATGTGAGCTATCGATGGGCTAGGTGGAAAATTATGCATTTACTCTGAGCAATTGTTGGCATATTGTGATTTAAAAGTTTTTATAAACTACATTTCGTATTGTCGCGAAAACGACTACTGAGCATGAGGTCCTGGGCTGCGGGTTGTTCGAAAGAGATACCGCGGCTTCGACATAAAGGGCTAAGAAGGAACATGTGTGGTTTTTAGTCAGTAGAAGTCTGACACTCTTTACCGATCTGCCCAGAGCGGGAGAAGTACTTGATTATTTTCCACCCCCCCAAAAAAAAAACATGAGATCCTGGTTTTAATTCCCGGATCGGTCCAATTGTTATGGGGTTTTTTCCATTCGGATTTTTCAGTGGTAGCGACGGTCCCTGGATTAGTACCCCGAAATTGGCTCGCGCCATATTACATGGCACATAAAAATATAACTAGCGAAATGTGGGTTTAATAAAATACACCTCTGGGAACCCTTTGGGAATTACAGATGATGTTATGTAAAAACTGAGTCTTCGATAACAGAATAATCCAGTTTTTTTTAGCTGTCCTTAGTCTCCGTTAGTATGGTTAAGAAGAAAAACCTATTTTCGTTGAAGTACGTCTGATCTATAAATTTATCTCAAGATCAATCGTAGTCTACTACAACTAGATAAGATGAATAACAAGTAAAGTCAACATAAAACGATATTGTAGAATTAATCACATGTAGAAGTAAACTAAACGCATTTAATACCATAATAGCTCAATGGGAACTTTGCACATGTTGCTAATTGTTATACAACACATGTCATTCTCATAATTGACATCTATAACATTAGATGTTATAATCATATCTTTTGTAAATAAATGACAATCTATGTGGATACAATAACTTGACATGAAAAAATATAAATACTAATTTTTCACCCTGAAATTCAGTGGAGTGTACCTTCTCATTTTCAAATTTCTTCTTTAAATTCAACTAATTTGTAATTGGCACACTTTTTTTTGTTGGCCTGGACTGTCCCACTCCTGGGCAAGGCAAGGGTGTCTCTCCAATCCTCCATTCCTCCCACTTTTTTCGATGTTGTTCATATTCTCGTGAACTATCAAGAAAGTCATCCAAGGCTAAGAGCTTGATTATACCTAGGCTAAACAAAGGTTCTAAAAAAGCCACAATAATGATAACGGATCCAAACACCATCTGATAATCCGCCTAAAAGCATCATACACTACCGCATTAAGGTTGAACAAGCCAGTCATTCTTCCATACAAACTTACGAAAGTGATTACTCCTCTGTTTGACGGTGTAGGTTCAAAATTAAAAATTGTATCAACTGGTCTTATCATTATCTAGGTCTGTATGGAAGCAGAATTGGAAAAAAAATATTGATTTGGAAGTTATGAACGTCAAAACTTTCATATTTTAGCACTAATTTAACTCATCTTTGGGCGTAAATAAGTAACGTATATAGTATGAAAAAGAAAAAAGTGAAACCATACGGACATAGATTAGTTATTAAAAAATTTAAATAATTTGATTTTGAACAGATACATTCAATAGATTTTTCATGAAACCAAATATACCAAAGGTCTGCATAGAAACAATCGCGCGCCCGTTTTAGTTGTGTCTCTTTCGCTCTATGCATTTCGCTCGTGATGTCGGGTGAAATAGCATGCATTTTAGCCCCGCCCACCAACTAGTTCGTGCCGTTGGCTTGTTTACCCTTAATATGAAACTAAAACAGTTCCGGATATAGCAGCAATTACTCTCCCGTAGTCTGAGGCATCGGACATCATAAGTGTTGTCGAACTGCCGTTTGTCTGTTCATTACTGTGAGAGCATGTCGGAGGGAAGCTGCAACCGACTCCCCGTCTATAATTCAGAACATCTCCGGAATTCGTTAGATAGAAATTTTCTCTGAAATTTTGATGGTTTATTGATTTTGACTTTGTTTTTGATAGCATTGTTTATTGGGTTTAATATTATGGCTTTGAATTTTTAAGTCGTTTGACATTTGTTTTGTTCTGATTTTAGCGCAAGAACCATAATTATTCTACGCTTATCCCAATTTTTTTGACAAATGTTTTCTTCTTCTATACTCTCTGTAACTCATCAACTCATCAGACACCTTCTTCGTTGCCATATCATCATTCATACAGTTTATCCTTACTGCAACAAAATACGTAAACAATCGAGCGTCAGCTCACCAGCTACATGATGGACCACTGTGTGGTACGTAGAATTTAGGACCAGTACACACAACCTAAGATACAACATCCTTGTGAAGGCAGGAAGAAGCGAACCCTAAAAAAGTTGGAAATAAACTATTCGCGGGATGTGAGTTAGAAATATTTATGTCGATAAACATGTCGTGCTATTTTGTGCAAATAATGAACACAAATGCATAAAAATATCCCCTCTAGTTAATGCACATTCATCGACCTATTTGAATAAAAATGGACTGGTAAATTCGTCTTACATATAAAATGAAACAGACAATATCACTATTTGTAGGTAGTAGCTAGCAAACGACCGGTTTTCAAAAGTTCACTGTAAATGATTTCACTACAATTGTCGGTGCATTTCAATGATTACAGCCATCAAGACCTGATTATAATAAAGAACTCCAACGGTTCCGTAGCTCAAAAATAATTTTACAATACGAAATAATGAGTCAGAGATAATTACGAGAATTTCTGACACGTACCGTCCACGCATACATTACACGAATTATTAATTAAAACTCAAACTGAAAGCTGCTGAAACACAATACGGATATACATCAGAACAGGTTTTAATTAATTATTAAACGAAATAAAACATGTGACTGACAATGGACTGACACTCCAAATACATTATCAACAAAGTTCCCCTTTGCGAAGAAAATCATATTTGCAATCCAAAATACATAGAATGAAATAGCCTAGTGATGGAGATAATTTTGTCACAAACCTAGTATTTTAGTCTTTCCAGTCAGTCGGTCAAGGATCCCACGGTCGTCGTATTTACAGACATACGGAACTCCGAACCGATCGATATTAGGATTTATAAATAAATACGCTGGCAACACACTTAGACCGGGAATCATTACAGTTGACAACTTGGACAGTTCCTAGCGAACGACAAAGTGGCTTTAGTTGAAGTTGAAAAGTCTGACACTGCAATTTTATTATTAGTGGGTCTCCTTTAAGTAGGAATTTCAATCCGTTAAATTGTGGGTATGTCACGTCTTGAACGGCTGGTCTCGAGACTACTTTACGTGATATTTTCACACGTTTATTTTCTTACGTGGTATTTGGAGAAGGAAATATTGGTGCATTTTTTATGAACATAATTTTTAAGGGATCATAGTATGACAATTTGATGACTGGTGCGGAGCAATGAGGAAAAATTCGTGAGGAAACTATTGATTATGACTAAAGATTGCTGGAAACCAAATAAATCGGGAAGAGCAGGAACGAAAATGGTGCTCTATTCGTGTTCATGTTTTTTTTTGGACGACTGGCCTGTTGGTCTAGTGGTTAGTGACCCCAACTGCTATGCCGGAGGTCGTGGGTTCGATTCCCACCCAGGACAAATGTTTGTGTGATGAGCACGATCATTTGTTCTGTGTCTGGGTGTAATTTATCTATAATATGTATGTATTTAGAAATATATAAGTATGTTTATCAGTTGTCTAGTACCCATAACACAAGCTCTGCTTAGCTTGGGACTAGATGGCGTTGTGTGATAGTTGTGGAATATTATTATTACTTATTATTATTTTTTATTTATGTCCGCGTCAATTTATTGTCGACTGATTTTCAAAATTCTTTTTGTGTATGAAAAGGTTTTTGTGTTTACTCCCAAGTTGATCCCATTGTCACCAAATCAAGATCTGATAATGGGATCCCTGAGAAATCGAGGACAACCCTTAAATTTTATAGGCAATGATTATGTTTTCCATATTATATTTCTCACTTTTTGTTTTGGATTTTTTTTCACTTTTTTTTGTGTTTTTGTAGTCGTTTTTTTTTGCAAAAAAGTTTTTAAGGTCAGTGTTTGAGAATATTCCAGTTTGCAATACGGATATTCTTTATATTTAGATGCTCCATATTAAGATCATTAAATCTTTTGGTCTCCGTGTAAACAATACTGTACCTCTTTTGTCAAATTAACCGCTACCAACATCGATTTACAAAATAGGAACAAGCACTTTAAAAATCATATCAACCATAACTATTCATAGAAAAGGGAACGAGACATCTGATTGATTTGTTTATGCAAGATCGGTATTAGGGTAGCCAACCTCTTGAATGAAAAATACATTGCTGATGCCGAAAATACAACGACGTGGTTGAACCGTATCCAATAGTATACAATTCCCATCTTCAACAGGAACACATTGTTGCATTTAGGCACAATGCCAGTTGTAAAACAAAAGGTTGTAAGCACATGTTTCAAACGGCGTACTAGAATTCCATCATCGGTTGGCTACGTAGCTGTGTACCTACGCAGCTACGGCTAAATACCTCCTAGGTATTTAGGTAGGTAGGTAGGTCTACCTACGCATCAGATAAATATCTATGTCTATACGCATTTGATGATCTACTTTCGGGAATAAATCATACTAGTTATCTGTGTCATAAGTATTAAGATATTGAAGACAAGAATATTTGAGACAAAGATATGATCGGCAAAACAACTGAATCATGAGTGTTCTTAAATTCTTAGTACGTACCTACGTACCTACTGATAGATAAAATCTGTCTGTTTTACGATTTGTGCTAAAACGAATAACATTTCATCACGGATGTAATTCCTGATGTGTTAGGCAGTGATGTACCCTAATAGTACCTACATACGTTTTGCCAGTTTGAAGTCCTATGTAATAGGAGACGAGCCTATTGCCATCAGCCAGACTCCGTGGTTACCCAATAACACTTTGCCCGGGAATCAAACCAAAGTCCTCTTGCTCAGCAGTTCCGTTAACGACGCAGTCAACAACTGGGCGAATAATAATTTGATGAAAAACAAAATATTGTTTCTACTAGAATTATTTTTTTACTGAAATTCACCTGAAAATTTTGTAGGATATAGAAAATCTATAATACTCGGCAATCCAGAAAAAGAAGATTGATTTCCAAGAAATTTTCCCTTTCCTCGCTCATTTCCTTCAAATGAACAATTCTGTGGAATTCAGTCTTGAATTTTCAGAGACTGTGCACAACAACCGTCTGGCGTAAACATATATTTTTTATGTTGTCCTCATCATTCTTCTGCCCTCATCCCAATTTAGTTGGGGTTGGCTAAAAACTCAAAATAATGTTCTATGACTAACTACCGCATTCAGACTCTTAGATTTTGACTCTCTAATGAGGGTTTTCTATGCCAAATCTTTACTCAAGACTTGAAGCATTCCCGTCGGGGCTGCTGATTGTCGAAAGAGATGCCGCGGCCTGGGCACAAGGGCGAAGAAGCAACATGGGTGGTTTTTAGTCAGTAGAAGTCTGACACACCCTTCCGCTCTGCCCAAGAGGGGGGGGGGGGGGTGGTTTTGATGATTTTCCACCCACCGTAAAAAATAGGCTAAAGTAATATATTTCTGAGTACGGCAGTTAGACACACTTTGACCACTAAGAAACAAATAATAAAAGTATTATAATCTCACAGAGGACTAGATAAAATGATAGAAAAATTACAATAAAAATAAAAATAAGAAAACATTACAAAATCTACCACGGTCCTAAGCGTAGAGACAGTAATTACCGACAATACGAGTAAAATCGGCACAGAAATTCCGCATGCTCATACGTAAATATTTGTTTTGAAAATTACGCAACGTAATTTTTTTTTATTTCTATTTGAATCCGATTTTGAAAACAATTTTTTTTAAACATCACCGAACGCGATTTTTTTTTAAATAATAGTAGCCTAAGTTACTTCTCCTATCATCATCTATCTGCCAGTAAATAGCCTGGTCCAGTTCAGCCGTTTCGTAGATATCAAAAATATATATGAGTAATAGATAAGTACCGGATATACTCTCATAAGCATTCATATGAAAGTATATCCTTGTCAATAAAATAAAATTTTAGAATATAGTTTAATTTTGTTAAATTGATTATGATGTTAAGATGTTTACCCTGAAGAGAATTTTATGACTCGTATGAACACAGCTTAAGCCATTAAAATATACACACGCAAAGGATGTGATTAACAGAAGACCGGGGCACCAAAATATAGTCCTGTGTTTTCTCCCGATTGCAAGTACATGACGTCAATATTATATTTTGATCAGATATTAATATAACTCTAATTAGGAATTAAATAAATATACAGGAAATGATAAGAAAGGGAGGTACTAATTGTGATTCCTTCTGCTATTTCTGTTATGCCCTTCCGTTAAGGACGGAAATCGCAAAATAAAAATAGGTAGATGGTTACTACAATGTATATTAATGGGACATCAAAAAAAATATTTTATTTATTCTCATACACAGAATTTACTGGCTGATGAATTTATTAGCAAGCTTAAAGCCGGCTTTTGACTATGGGATGTAATATATATTACATCACACTTAGACCGGGAGATGGTGACACAAAATACACACATCAACACGGTCTAGGGATATTTCATACTCAATTAAATAACTCGAAAAGTACTGGCCGCATTGGAATCTTTAATACACCGATTTGTTTGTAATTTATCTCAATCTAATTCCAAATTCAAATTTTTGAAAATTCTTTTGTTTCGGTGGCATAAAAATGTCTTGATGTATAGGAGAGGGAATTTTCATTTGTGCGAAATTTAAAAGACAATACGAATTACGTTTAGTTACAGTTTTTTTTTCATTTTTAAACGAAAGATAAAGTTAAAATTGAGGTATTGTAGCCATGCAACGCCGACATTTGACGAGGGCGGAGATGGTACGAGCTGTGGGAATGCTGGAAGCTGGATCTGTTCAGCGTAATGTTGCTGAGGCCATAGGGACCCATCAAAATGTAATTTCAAGATTGTGGACACGCTATCGTGCCACAGGTGAAGTAGCGGAGAGGCACCGGGGGCCAAGTCGCATCACTACCCCCAGACAAGACCGATTTTTGCAAATTACTGCGCGAGCTCAACCAAATGCAACGGCGACTCAATTGGTCCAAAGGCTGCGAGTGGAACACCAAGTGCTTGTGAGTGACCAAACTGTAAGAAGGCGACTGCATGAAAGCAATCTACGCTCTCGTAGACCACTCCGGGTCCCACCTTTACGGAGAGGCAATCGTGGACGACGATTAGAATGGGTTCGGAACCACGTGGACTGCGGCCGTGAGCAATGGTCCAATGTGCTGTTCACGGATGAATCCAGGTTCGGCTTCCATCCAGATTCACGAAGGACGCGTGTTTGGCGAGTTCCTGGACGATGGAGCCGTCTCCAGAACCCTCAGAAAGTTCACCCATACCAAGGAGGAACAATTATGGTTTGGGCAGGAATTCGTCTTGGAGGACGGAGGGATCACGTTTGGGTGCGGGGCAATATGACGGAAGAACGATACGTCCAACAGGTGCTGGGGCCCGTAATCTTGCCTCACAGAACACAAATGGGGCAAGATTTCCTGCTCATGCACGACAATGCCCGGGCACACACGGCGAGAACGGTAGCAGCTTGGTTACATACACATAATGTTAGGGCCTTAGACTGGCCTGCTCAATCGCCAGATCTAAATCCCATTGAGCATGCGTGGGATAATGCTGCAAAGAAGAGCTCTGAAGGAAGTTCCCGAAAATTTGGCTACAGAAGATCAACTTTTTGCGCACCTCAGAAGGACATGGGACAATATTCCGCAGCAAGACATTGACAACCTTGTTCTGAGCATGCCGAATCGTTGCCGATGTGTTATGAACATCATGGGCGCTTTCTCAGACTACTAACTTCAAGTTTATAAACACAAATTAAATGATTTTTCTATTTTTTTCAGTTTTTACTCACAAATTAAAAGTTAATTCATATACGGTTTCCGTCTATGCTTCATTTTTTTTCCATAAAATCCTGAAATTTTAATCAGTACCTTAACTATTATTAAAAAATGGTAGAATATTAAATAACGTATATTTTAAATATAATGTCATATAAATAATTAACACATTGATAGTAATTCGCTTTTTTAAAAATATCCCTAGACCGTGTTGATGTGTGTATTAGGTCATTTTTACCAGTATGGCGGCTGTTCAGGGGTCTAATTACGCAATGACAAAAACGAAAAATTAAAAATTTTGATAAAACCCACGACTGTTAAAAATTAATTGAAAAAAGGATAAAATAACATAAAACACCCACCTTAAAAAAAACCCAAGAATGTCCGTCGGGGGCTGCCATTAAATGAACTAGTTTTGCAATGTTCTGCTCCCGACGGACATTCTTGGGTTTTTTTAAGGTGGGTGTTTTATGTTATTTTATCCTTTTTTCAATTAATTTTTAACAGTCGTGGGTTTTATCAAAATTTTTAATTTTGCTTTTTATTTTAAACTTTTTACTTTTATTTTTATTTTTTATCTAAGAACATGCACCAATCAAACCTAAACCCATAACTGAAAACTGAATCAAAATCGGACTTGTAGTTTTGGAGAAAAATGGCAACTTTGATTTGCACAAAAAAAAAATTCTGCAGCGCCCCCTGGTGAGTTGTCACCGTAACACCTATCTAAGAACATGCACCAATCAAACCCAAACCCATAACTGAAAACTGCATCAAAATCGGACTAGTAGTTTTGGAGAAAAATGGCAACATGTATTTGCACAAACACACAAACAAACAACCTCTCACCCCAAACGCATATACCGTCTCCGTTCCGTCGTGGGTAAAAATGATGGTTATAGCGCTGGTATCGGCGGCCCAATTGCGTGGGCGTTAATCGAACGTGTCGGATAAATAACGAGTACCTATCGATCGATTTGTTCCACAAAAAGCTTGTATTTTCTGATAGTCGATAAACAAAAGAAGTATGCGGTATTAAGTATGTTATGCCAGCCCGCCATACCGACGCAAATACATTAATTTAAAAAAAAACAATTCAACCATTTGTATTTACATACCAGGCTAATTTTTGCGCAGCTAATCGTCGTCGAGTTTACCATTCACGAAAATCACCTTGCCATACTTTTCCCACGGTTCCCAATAGCCGCCATACCATACAAAGGAGTACCTATTTTTTTTTCTACCGTCATTTTCGTTTTTGTCATTGCGTAATTAGACTCCTGAAGAAAAGCCATACGGTACAAATGACGTAATATTTTGTGTCACCATCTCCCGGTCTAACTGTAAGATATATTATATTATAGCACAGTGTGAACGGTCACGTACAAAATGTATGCGGGCGATATTTAGAGGTCATTTGAAGGAATATTACATCCCATAGTGAAAAGGCGGCTTTACAGTGAAGGGGAGACAACATCGTGAGAAACCCGGCATGTCTTAGTACCAAAACATTCATAGACATGATTGTGGCATCTACCAACCCGTAACGGGCGGTGGATTATAGCCCATCCCTTTCCTAGAGAGGAGGCCTGAGTTCCTGCAGTGGGAACATTATAGGCTGATGCTGATTATGATAATAATGAGTAAGCTCTTAATGTTGTGCATACGCGATAACCATAGAACTCATAGCTAAATTTGATATTATATGGCATCCTTGATATCTTTTATTTACAATTAAAAACTGATTCTTAAACAAAAAAAAAAGTATACGACTAAAACGGGTAAAAAAAAACTTACAGCCAAATAAAAGGTTTCGTACCCGTTGGCAAATAAGTCTATATTATAACTTTATAAGTCAATGACTTCCGAAAGTAGAGTTATTTTTAGACTTTTAGTGTTTTTTTGGAAGACGGTTTTTCACGATTTGTTTTTATGTTTGAGTTAGGTAGGTATTTTTTCTGAAGTGACCTACACAGCCCAGTTTCTAAAACATTATAATCTACGACATGATTACATTTCAGTAACTCTAACAAACTCTCAACGGAACAAATACAATTTACATGTAAATATGGTTTGTCATTGACACTCAGCTTATTACCTCAGACAATTTCCTAGAACCTCTAAAACTTTAGTCGTTACATAAAAATAACTACAGTTCAATTGCTATGGGGAAATGATAGTTATACATTGTTTTATAAACTGGGTTTTGTTGGACTGTATTTTGTATTCGACCTAATTAAGAATCAAACGAACTTACCTAGTGAAGTTTGATATCTAATTATACGAGTGTCTTGACCGAAGATGATTACAGTTTACATGCAGCAGTACGAGAGTTGATGCTGTCCTTATCACACTTTTTAGAGAATTTATTTTTAAATAAATTAAAAAATAGGATAAAAAGTAGTGTATTGACTATTTCCCCCACTGTAGTGCAAGCCGCCATTGCGCTGCAACGACAATCCTTGACTCATTTTTTTTTTAGAGTTCGATTTTTTCGATAGGTTTCAGGATTATCAGGGAGGGAGGGAGTGTGTAATCATCTTCGGTCAAGACACTCGTATAATTAGATATCAAACTTCACTAGGTAAGTTCGTTTGATTCTTAATTATACTTCGTATCTCTCCCGAAGATGATTACAGTTTACATGCAGATGTTTAGAGCATCGAAAAAAAATTGACATTAAAGCGATCGATAAAATATTATGCTATTTAATACGTTTTAATTACTGAAACGTAATGCTAATTATATTTGTTTGTAATAATCATAAAACTAAGGTACCACAATAATAAATAATCATCTAAAGAGTGCATCTACAAATTCAGTTTAGTTATGGGGAGGTACATTCTTATTATAGTATTTTTGGAATACATGGGAATTGGGAAGATTCACTCCAGCCTGCGGCCTTTCGAATAACTTCCAGGTTGACACCTGCTCTGTGAGCAGACGCAGATGCGTGCCTTGTACTGTGTGTCCCATACAATTTTACATCTATCATCTATGCCACTTTTTTCTAGAACTTGTTTTACCCAGTGAGAAAAAGTTTGAGAACCCACTTTCTTATGTGGTTTGATAACTTCAAAATAAAGAATCTTCTTGACACATGACACGTAAGCAAACAGTTTTATCTATATAGTGTTTAAATGTTAAAAAGCTGGGCAAACGTTAGGGTTTTTTACCCGACTACGGCAAAGCCAAAGGAGGGTTATGATTTTGATTCTAATATATGGCAACAGAATCAATGGTACCTGGCCGGTTTATATTAAAACTCGATTTTAATTATAATTTTGTCTGAATCAAAAGTAATATTTTTATTTTTATTAGGCTTAAAGTTTGATTTCTCTGTGCAGATGCTAGTGCTAAAAGAAATACAGTTTTTAATAAAATCTTTTAGTGTAATTGAATCATTAGGAAAGTACTTAATTGGTTTAATAACTTAATACAAGATTGTGATTCCAGGTGTGGAATTTTGGTTTAAACAATAGACCTCTTTGAAAAACCTTTTTAAATTTCCTGACCTAACAATATTGATTTTGCAGAACTATTAAGTGTGCTGTAACACCCGAATTAACTAGCTAAGTCAAGAATTCTATTAATTGAATAGTGTGGGAATCACAGTAATCTAAACCTTTACCATTACAATATAGCCACTAAATGAGTTTAGTGCAGTATTATATTGCTTCAGCGCGTTTATGGAGAGAGAGGCCATCAATATATTGAGAGATGCTTTGGGTTCCGCGCATTAATAGTGACTGCCGGATAAATTCCCTGCCATCAGAGTAAGATCCGAGTGGAGAGGATACTCCCCCTTGAAAGTAAAATACATTAGATTTTTGTCAGGATTAAAATAAAGTACTTTCGAATTATGTAATTTTAACCGCACTGGGTGCCAAGGCTGTATTGGTCAATATGGTAGTACTATAATCCCTTCTGCTTGTCATTTTTAATTTTATGAAAACTTTTGAGATAAGACTAAAAGGAGTAAAAGCATAAAAAATATACTAATCAACAATAAATATCATCTGCCTAGCCTTTTTCCCAACTATACTGGGGTCGGCTTCCAGTCTAACCGGATGCAGCTGAATACCAGTATTTTACATGGAGCGACTGCCTATCTGACCTCCACAACCCAGTTAATACTAGGTAATACGATACCCTTTGGTAAGACTGGATGTCAGAATTTCAGGTCACTGACTACCTGTAACGACTGCCAAAGATCTATATTATGGCAGCCGGGACCAACAGCTTAACGTGCTTTCCGAGGCACGGAGGAAACTCGGTATGTCGGGCGGTCACCCATCCACAGACCGACCTAGGCAAGCACAGCTTTACCTAAAGATCGACCCGAGTGGCAGTTCTTATTAAGCCACGAGCTCCTCCAACAACAATAAATAATAACAATAATTTCGGAATTTGGATCCAATTTCCAGGAAGTACATCTGTAACATTTATGATTCTGGCTATTTTCAAATAAGTCGAACTATGGAATACCGTGTGAAAGTGTTACTTTATTAAATGCGTAATCTGCTATTCCGATTCTGTATCTATATTAGCAATTGCTATAGTATTGTTTGTTCTGAGTATCTTCACACCATTGTGTGAAGTAAAGATTTTTAGACCATAAAAAGTTGCCAGTAACTCAAATATGTTTATTGTAATTATTAGAATAGTTTAGTGCCAGAGATTTTGCTCTTCCTAGAACCTTTGTGTATACCCAGCCGTATTGTGAATGACGGAACATGCTGATGTTAACAGACCTATAAGTCTATCAGGTTCCCTTTTCGGTAATGTTTTGGGCATGTTGCTTGCACAGAACAGGCACTTTTACTTGGGTAAATTTTACTTTTGTCAGTGTTGATTAAAAATCCTAATCTTTATAATAATTCTTTTGTCGCTTCGACGTTATTATGACAGGTTAACCGATGCATAAAAAAATCATATTATAGGTAGTTTACTGATAAATACCCCAGTGAACGTAAATAATTCAGTACAGGTTTTTGTTAATTTAGTGAATACGTAGGCACAGATATTATAATACTTTGTAGGGTACGGGTGCGGTACAGAGTCCAAGCGGTAAAACGTTAAGCTTAACGTTAAGCTCAAATAATTGATTAGTAGGTAAATCTTTTTAAGTTCCAAGTAAGACTTAGGTGGTACCTAAATAATCTCGCTTTGGGCAACTGTAACCAAAAAATATACGCGTCTTTTAAGTCTATATTTGCCATAAAACACTTTTGATTTATAACTGTGCGGTAGTCTTCCATTTTAAAGTGGTCAACATGAACGGATTAAGTTAATCCTTTTAAATTAAGAAAATGTTTCCCGTTAAGCTTAGGTACTGTAAATAAAGGTGAAGGTGAAATACATCACACTATCACACTAATATTATAAAGGCGAAAGTTTGCAAGTGTGTTTGTTACTTCCTCACGCAAACAATTACTGAATGCATTTCGATAAAATTTGGTACACAGATAGTTTATAACCTGAGTTAACACATAATATAGTTTTAATCCCGATTTTATCTTCCCGTGGGATAATTTTTGAGTTGTAGGTGGCGAAGCCGCTGGCAACAGCTAGTCATTGAGAAATAAAACCTGATTATAGCTCAGAATTACAATTATCAATTATGTTATTTTCTGTGACCATGAATAACCTTTTTGGTATGTCAGGCTGATGTGGTTCACAAATAAAAGGTATTTTATATCCTTTAATTCAAGAAAGGATAGTTTTATCCTTTGTAATGAGTATGTATTCATTTAAGTAATGCTGTAACCAGCCAGCTATTAGAATATTGTTGTCTACCTGTGCCTAGGTGATTAGCGGCGTCAGGCTGCGTGGTGGGCCACCCGTGCACGCGTGGCCGTCTGTGCGCGGTGCGGCGGCGGCGGTGATCCCGCGGCGATGGAGGCGGCTCGCGACTCTGCGGCTGGTGCCCGTACGCGGCACCCCCCATGCGTTTAAAGGACCGCTTAGACGATACGTAGTACTCGACAGATTGCGCTGCTGATTGAATTGTCTCCAAATGCTTTATTTAGCCAACAATGGGGTCTGAGCCCAACAATTGTAAAATATCCGGGTCTAGTTCATCAGGATTTTCACCAACCGTTTATTTTCCTTCTTATGGTGCCTCATTATTTGGGATCTCAACTACCAAGGAGTAAAATATAATCATAAGTCACCCGCCATAAATAGGTAGGTAGGTAGGTACTTAACTTTATCCACACACGCTTTGCGCGGGATATATAAGTTGGTGGGTGCAGGTATCAACACATTCGGCGGCCATAGTATCCACACACGATAAACGTCGGGATATCACAATGAATAAAATCATTTTATGGCATTTGTAACTTTGGCATGCATCCACACACGATATACGTAGGGATATATAAGTTGGTGGGTGCAGGTATCACCACATTCGGCAGCCATAGTATCCACACACGATATACGTCGGGATATTTAAGTTGGTGGGTGCCGGTATCAACACATTCGGCGGCCATAGTATCCACACACGATAAACGTCGGGATATCACAATGAATAAAATCATTTTATGGCATTTGTAACTTTGGCATGTATCCACACACGATATACGTAGGGATATATAAGTTGGTGGGTGCAGGTATCACCACATTCGGCAGCCATAGTATCCACACACGATATACGTCGGGATATATAAGTTGGTGGGTGCCGGTATCAACACATTCGGCGGCCATAGTATCCACACACGATATACGTCGGGATATATAAGTTGGTGGGTGCAGGTATCACCACATTCGGCAGCCATAGTATCCACACACGATATACGTCGGGATATATAAGTTGGTGGGTGCCGGTATCAACACATTCGGCGGCCATAGTATCCACACACGATATACGTCGGGATATATAAGTTGGTGGGTGCCGGTATCAACACATTCGGCGGCCATAGTATCCACACACGATAAACGTCGGGATATCACAATGAATAAAATCATTTTATGGCTTTTGTAACTTTGGCATGCATCCACACACGATATACGTAGGGATATATAAGTTGGCGGGTGCAGGTATCACCACATTCGGCAGCCATAGTATCCACACGCGATATACGTCGGGATATATTAGTTGGTGGGTGCCGGTATCAACACATTCGGCGGCCATAGTATCCACACACGATAAACGTCGGGATATCACAATGAATAAAATCATTTTATGGTATTTGTAACTTTGGCATGCATCCACACACGATATACGTCGGGATATATAAGTTGGTGGGTGTAGGTATCAGCACATTCGGCGGCCATAGTATCCACACACGATAGACGTCGTCGTAACACAAAGAATAAAATCATTATAAGGCACTTGCAACTTGGCATTAGGCATCCACACACGATATAAATACGTCGGGATATTAAAATTGGTAGGTAGTTAGACACATAATGGTCATACATACAATGCACACACGATAAACGTCGGCATAACACAATGAATTTATTTTTTGAGAACAATCTTAAAGGCGGGAAATTAAATCAACATTTGTGGGTATTTCTCCATTTACTTACGTTGTGGTTCTAGATCACTAAATAGTTAAAACCTCCGACAGAGAATGCGAAGGAGATACCGCTGGTTCACTTTCCGATGACGATGAGGAGATTCTTCTTCGTTTTTTCACTTTTGTTAGTAAATTTTCGACACTGTCACTATCGTCCCGACAAGATCGCTTTATTTTTTCCATCGTGTAACGAAATTACAGTTATTTCCGGACGAAACAAAGTTTTGTGTGAGTCGGACAACACGAAATCACGTAATGAGTCAAGGATTGTCGTTGCAGCGCAATGGCGGCTTGCACTACAGTGGGGGAAATAGTCAATACACTACTTTTTATCCTATTTTTTAATTTATTTAAAAATAAATTCTCTAAAAAGTGTGATAAGGACAGCATCAACTCTCGTACTGCTGCATGTAAACTGTAATCATCTTCGGGAGAGATACGAAGTATAATAAAATTCCTCGTTGGTCTAGTATTCACAATCGCTACTCCTAAGCATAAGGTATTGGGTTAAATTCCAGAGTCGGACATAGTGCTATTTGGATTTTTCCTCGGGATTTTTTTTAGTAGCAGCTAGGGATTCTGAATTTGAGTTCGTTTGATAGCAATAGGCTTGCCTTCTAATACACTACCCTGATTTTTTTATCCAGCCTTGGCCACCATTCGACCAAAACCTAACAACATTATCTCCGTGTCTCGCCAGATGTCTGCCCAACTCAACTTAAGACGTACATACATATATATTACTAGCTTTTGCCAGCGGCTTCGCCCGCGTGAAAATGACGATTTTCCATACAAACTTTCGTCCCCTATTTAACTCCCTTAGAGGTTGAATTTCGAAAAATCCTTCCTTATTCCTTGTCTACATTATAAAGGAAACCTCTGTGCAAAATTTCAGCTTTCTAGGTCCAAGGGTTTGGGCTGGGCGTTGATGAGTCAGTCAGTCAGTCAGTCAGTCAGTCAGTCAGTCAGGACTTCTCTCTTTATTTATTAGAGAAAGATATTTTTTTGTGTTTCTTAAATCATCAAATGACTCCTCCCGCTCTGGGCAGAGCAGAAGGGAGTGTCAGACTTCTACTGATTAAAAACCACCCTTCTTACCCCTTTGTGTGCCCTCGATATAGTACGCCTTCCTCCAACGAAGGATTTCAGCGTCTGATTCCTACCTAAATTAAATACCTGAATTCAAAACAGCATCCGACAGATTATTAAATAAAAGTTCACAGACCTATTTATGGTTTTATTAACGACTTTGTAACTCATCCGTTAAAATTGTTAGTGTAACAATGTTCGGTAGTAACTTTTAAAAGTGTTTTATAACTATCATAAAATCGAACTACGGTGTCAAATCGTAAACTTTCACTAGCTCGTTAACAGTTCGTAAGAAAATTGTGGAAAAAATTGATCACCCATTACTTTGTTAATGTGTTTAGTAGCTTTTTTGTTCTTCTTTTTAGTTCACCTGTAATTTGGCGTCTTTTTAAGAGCGTGTGGTACCTCAAACGCGAGTTTTATAATGCGTAAAAGTATATGATTCACTGCAGTAATCAACATCAGAAAAATATATGATATTCTTCAGGATATGTGCTAGTACCATAGTGTTGTGAAAACATAATACAGCTAACTTTGCTTGATAGAAAAAAATCGCGAAGATACCTCTAAAAATTTCTTTTAACGAGTAAAAACCATACTAAAATACATGTCATCGTTCTGATTTTTTTGCCAAATAATTCTACAAGCAACATACTAAAGTCATAGTGTTTTACTTTTTTAGTCCAATCAATAGTTTTTTTGTAAATCGCAAAATACCACTAATTTCGCACTATTCGGCCGCAGCGAAAGACGTAACAACCGCTTTGTATTGCAAGCTGATTAGAACTTTATTCTAACAGTATTTCAAGCGAAGTTTGAACCACCACAAATAGGGTTGCTAATCTGAGGTAGCATACGCTCTTAAGCTTTTATGCTAAGGTTTAAAGATTGACTGCTTCGTTGGTCGAGTGGTTTCAAGCGCGGCTGGTGAACATAAGGTTCTTTACACATTGTGTTTTTTAAATCAGGATTTTCTCTGTAGCTGCCACGAAGAGTCTGGACTTGTGCCCGGTTGCTGACAACAAGCTCTCCCACATATTAAATGAGACAAACATCACGGGCTGCGGGTTGTACGAAAGAGTTACCGCGGCCTCGGCACAAGGGCTGAGAAGGAACACGGGTGGTTTTTAGTCAGTAGAAGTCTGACACTCCCTTCCGCTCTGCCCAGAGCGAGAGGGGTTATTTGATGATTTCCCACACCCCAATAAAAAGACTTAAATACCACTGGTGAAACATGGGTGTACTAATACGTATACGTCTGGCTAATTCTGCGGGGATTCCAGAAGTGGTTTTTAATTCGCTTGTAATTTGTTGTCTCATTAAGTTTTTATGCAAAGTTCAATAGATTAGATACGACCAAATTAATAGTTAATACTGCTATCTTAATAAAATTACATTGTGATTAATTGCAAAGATATAAATCGATTAATGGGTTTATAGAGTAAAGAACAAAAATGAAAAGTACCTTTCCAATCTTACTTTTTTGTGTACCTATAGGCTCTAATCGCTTCAAATTAATATGATTATTAGTTTTAATTAATACTTTTTATAACATGGCTTAAAAATTACTGGCGGCATGTGAGTGTGCTATTTCTCTTCGAGGATTATAGATTCCCGCCATCGGCATTGTTTTTGTGAAGCCAAAATAAATAAAAGAGTGAGGTTATAAATTATAAACCATTTCTTATACGTCAATGACTGTTACCACTTGTTTAATTACCTTAAAATACCTTAATCCAATAAAAAGTTTGGATATTTGTTTCGTATAAACGTGTCAAAAATTATGTCGTGTCTCGATCATGAATTGTCTGGAACAACGTCAACAGTTATTTTGTTCAAATGTTGCATACAAGCAGTCTTTAACACTTGTTTTTTAATTATAAACGAAAAAAGTGTGAAATTATTTCCACTGTTCTCGTTAATTGTGTTGGTTAAATGTTTTATATTCATGTGAAAACTTGGAATTATGTCAACTGTGTATTTAAAAAAAATAATTATCAAGCACAACTTCGAATTTGATAGCAAGTGTTGACAACAAATTTCCAATACCAAACGTGATGATTAAAGCAATGATCAAATGCATGATAAAAGTAAAAAGGCCAGTTAAAAGGTTTAGATAAAGACAGTAAAGATTACGCACAATATAATCGGCCATGACGACATTCTAGTTTTAACCAATATCTCGCATACAAAATACAATCGTAAACTGATAAAATTTAACTGATAAAGTTACTTATTTTACTCGCACTTTTTGTCTGACAAAGGTATAAATAAAATGCACATAAGTATACCTATAATGCATGCAAAGCTACTTGAAAACACGTTATACAATTTTTTTTTAATTGTCGTCTACGTATCAGGAAGATCGAAAAATATCAGGTATTGCGAATTTACAAATGCCATCATTGTCTTGCCCTTTTCCTAATTCATTTGGGGTCGGTATACCCCTAAGCATTATCATCTCAGCCACATGCCTGCCTGATCTCAAGGCCCATCTACACCAACAAGAACAAAGTCGTCGGCAAAAAGCATGCACCAGGGTGCCTCTTCCTGTATGTCCGACGTCAAAGCATCCATAATCAACCGAATGTGTGTAGCATTATTTCGTTTACTTAGTTAGTGTTTTGTTCATATATAAATAGTTAACTCAGTCTTGGTTCAGAACAAAACGCGATTGTCCGTGCTTTTTCGTCTTCTCCATCTGGGATCAATGACTCATTGGGGAGATCTTTGCTCAGCAGTGAGACCGAATAGGCTATCATAAAAAAATATATTACCAAGGTTACCGACATAGCCCGAAGAATTGCCAAACTTATGTGGCAGTGGGCAGGGCACATTGCTCGCAGAACGGATGCCCGATGGGGCCGGAAAGTTCTGGAGTGGCGACCGCGAACCGGAAGACGTTGCGTTGGAAGGCCTCCCCTCCCACTAGGTGGACCGATGACCTGGTGAAGGTTGCGGGGATCCGCTGGATGCGAGACGCACGGGACCGGTCAATGTGGCGACACTTAGGGGAGGCCTATGTCCAGCAGTGGCCGTCTTTCGGCTGAAATGATGATGATGATGAAAAAATATATTTGCCGGGTGGTCTAGAATCATTTGCTGAAATTCATGCTAGCAGTTTGCAGGTCAATGTCCTATTCCCCATATTATTCAGTAATCGCTGGCATGCTGAAAGATCCCCATATGCCTAAGCAATGTAATAAGAAACAATATTTATGAGTACCTACCACGCATTAGGTGCGGCCACTCTTGCATTCGTCTGAAATCGCTGCACACGTGCCCCCAACGATTTTTAATGTTACTCACTGTTTCAAGTGTGGATTAGTGTGGATGCGACTAGAATTAATATTAGTACAGTGAATTAATAAATGTTGTGTAGGTAAACAATAATGTTCACAGTAATCAATTGTAATTGTTTATGTCAGGCATATGTTTTTTATGCGCTATTTTCTTGTGCTCCCTCGAACCAGCCTCGCGGTACGCGTCCAGATCGCCTCGCCACCTCTTTCTTGGTCGTACGCATAGAAGAAGACTTTAAAAATGTAAAAATGAGTTTTATTGTCTTAAAAATGGAATTAAAAAGAAGCCATAGGTAAATACTTAACTATAGTCTGTCGTCAGGCCTACACTGTCTTCTTATACCTTAAATATTATAGCTGCATAAGACAGCATTGTAAACGAATAACCATGCAGTATCTTCAAACTAATTATAAAATATTCGAATCATGCAACTAGATTGCGATGTTTCACAAAGTTTTTTTTTTTTTTTTTCTTCATAAAACGTTGCCCCACACTAGGAATTTCTCCTGTATCGTGGGTGCGTTTACAAACATTACTCACACACAGAAACACGCCCAGACCCGAAACAACTATCTGTAGGCCATACAAATAATTATTCCGTGCGGGGATCGAACCCGCGACACGTAACGCAGCAGTCCAATCGCTTAGCCACTGCGCCAACCGTGTCAATGTACATTACTTTAGTAAATAAAATATCAAAGGTTTTAAGTTCACAATAAGTTCATAATAATAAGTAAGCTCACAATAAAACAAAGTAAAGTAAAGGTACATCCACACATTGCACACGTGCGGGCGCGAGGCGTGCCGCAGCCGTCTCCTGTGGGCCATGTGGCCCCACATCCGACGCACCTTGTTCAGGTTACAGAGTGACGAGTACCGCACTGTTGTTCCATGATTCAGATCCGCACATTATTTTTATATTATTATTTTATTACAACGAAGGAATTTTCTGGTTAAAGGGAGAAAAAAACATCCTACTTCCTACTAATATTATAAACGCGAAAGTTTGTAAGTATGCATGTATGTTTGTTACTCTTTCACGTAAAAACTACGGAACGGATTTGAATAAAATTTGGTACACAAATAGTTTATAACCTGGATTAACACAAGGGGTACTTTTATCCCGATTTTATCTTCCCGTGGAATAATTTTCGAGTTGTAGCGGGTGAAGCCGCTGACAACAGCTAGTCTTAAATAACTTCACTTTTGGGAGTCGATGACTAGGTTTATTTCATTTACTTTTTTGCCACCGGCTTCTGAATGTTAAGTTTTTTTGTCTGGTTTTGTTAGAGTTTGGAGAGAATAAAACGTTAATATTCTTTTTTTGGGACTTGGTCGTTTGGTCCAGTGGTCGCAGGCGCAACTGCTGTGCCAGGTGTTGGGCCCGATACCCAGGTCGGGCAAAATGTTATTGGGTGTTTCCTTCAGGAAATCAGGAATGTCTCAGTAACATCTATGGAATCAGGATTTGTGTCCGGTAAATGACAATAGGCTCACCCATTAGACTTAAACGTAACTTGCAAAATTTGTACATCTCTGCTTAATCCTTCGAGACTTACAGGCGTGATGTTATGGCACTGCACCCAATTTCAAATCTGCGAATTTCCAAATAATCTTTCAATAATTTCTCCTTTTATTGTGCGTTTAATCCCAGTGATATATGTTGGTTATCCGATATCAGATAAAGAATTCAAGATTTAATACTTAGTTTAGTAAGTGTGTATTTCAGTAGGTATATCGTAAATTCGTGAGTTGTCATAACTGAGGCAATAATTATTGACGTAAATCCAGATAAGACCCTATCTTAATACACGTAAAGAATATTTTGTTAAGACAGAATTTTTTTTTTATGCTTTTTCCTGTTGACTATAATGTTCCTAATCCGAATTTACTGATTCTACCACATTTTATTATGTAGGATAATGATTGACTCATCATTTTCCATCCGTCATCTTAAACTAGTTGTGTTGTGGTCAGCCTGAAATGTTTTAAGCTATTGCATAGCTTCTATCGCGGGCCTTGAGCGTGGAGAGCGAATCCAGAAATTCCGTAACGAAAATATTCTGACCAGGTTGCTATGGTTACGGAAAATAACAAGGTTGTCAACTGAGGTTGTCAAATTAAATAATTAATTATTTGCATAAGTTGATAAAAATGCTATGCAATAGCTTTACCGCGGCAGTCTCCAAGTGCCACATTTAGTTTTTTTCTTCCTTCCGAAACGTTTTCACTATCACTACAACATTAATAAAACAAAGTCCTCCGCCGCCTCTGTCTGTCGTAGATGTCACATGTCTTCGATTTTTTGGTTCTAGAACATTTCCTTTGCCGGTTTCCTGAAGGTTTCCTTTACTGTTTTTGAGAGCAGTGGTAATGAAATAAATTACACAAAGTGATGCGTCTGCTTGTATTCGAGCCCACTACTTACCTACAGTTCGTAAGTCGGTGCCGCAAAAATCAAGTCTGCCAAACTTTGTTTATATCATACACAATACAGACACAGATGTGTGGACCCGGAGGCCTGCAAATCTGCATTTTATAGCTTCCACCGGCCTGATAAACACACTTAACTCGAAATAAAACAATCATGGCTTCAAGTAGCTCGTTTACGTTATTAATAAATTTATGATTGTTTTAACTTAGCAGTCCTATGAGTTATTGAAGAGCAGTATAATTATGGTTATATAAAAGCAGCCATAGGGAACTTTGTCGAATGTTATTAGGATAATAATATAATATAAATCATCTTAAAATGATCTCAGACGTAGTTGATGATGATGTTGATGAATTGTCAATTTGTGACCATTTTACGAATGGTAGCGTAATTCATATTATTCTTATAGGATTCTGCTAAAGCCACCATTTTGGCCCCCAGATAGTTGGAAGCCTAAAAGTCTGACATTCAGCGGGTATCACCCAGGAGCTGGGTTGTACTCGTAGAGCTCAGATTGGCAGTTGTTCCATGAAAAATAATTACTAATGATGATTTTCGGAGATTAAAGTAACAATTCAATGTAATTAACGAGTATCACATTATCTTCTAGAATATCTTTAATTATCCTATAGAACTATCATTCAGTAGTTCAGTAAGTATTAAAAGTGTCGATGTGACATTATCAGCCCATCTTGGTACACATGATTTGACTTCGGAGTGGACGCAGCCGGCAGCGGTGTTACCTGGTGAATTTTGCACCTTCACGCAATTTGTATTGCCCTGGTACTTTGGATTCTTTGCAAGAGAAAATTATGCGTCTTGTTCTTAACCAGCGGTCCCGCTAAAGATAAGAACGATAAAAGTATATCTAACTAGATAATGTATCTAAGAAACAAAAATCTGTGATGAAAATTGACTTATCTTAAATTGATAAGGAATAACTCTTCACGACTTGTAACAATACGATTGATAAAAAAATTGTCACATACAAGGTTGAGTGAGTAGTTCCAGTGAATTTTGACTAGGAAATCATTAATTTCATATAAAATATAAGATTTCAGAGTCTCATGTGTACTTATTTCTGGTAAAATGTGTAAAAGTAGATCTAGAATATTCCAACAGGTTTGAAAAATAAGTATATAATTTGGTAAGGTTTATAGATAAGCATGTCTGACTCAATCAACTACTCTATCAAACTTGATGGCAGCATCTTGATCTCGAATACTTTTATCTCATAGGGTACTTCAATAATGACGCACTTAAATTGTTTTTGTAGTATTTATTTTTCACAGTTACAATTTACAAAGATATACAAAAATATTGTTCAGAAACTGTTCAGAACACAATTACACTGATGAATGATCCTTCAGAAATGCTGCACTATAAAAAGATGACATCTTATTTGACTATGCTATAACATACACTTACATCTAAAATTATTATCTAAGGCAATGTTACGATAGAATACAGTAGGTAACTTAAAAGGCCTTCAAATGGATTTCTATCCGAAAACCAAAGAAGATTTTGAAAATTCTTAGTGAAACAGTCACAGTAGCTCTTAGGGTCTACTGTGCAGTTTCTTATGATAATATCAGCGAGGAGTGCAGATGACTCAGCAATGAAAATAGACTGATTATTAAAAATGTATACGCAATTGCTGACGATGCTGAATTTGGATCTGGCGTAGTACTTACATCCGGTTCAGGAGTAGTCGAGGATGCATCAGGATCATCGGGGGCTTCAGTAGTAGACGTCGTAATGTCATCATCGGGCTCTTGTCGATCTTTTATCGACCAAGTACTTTGGGCATCCAAGAAATTAGTGGAATAAATCATCTCCCAAAAGTTAAGCGTATCAAAATGAGGGTTCAACATCATCCGTTCGAAGTTACCACCACTAGGTATCATATCTGCGGTGACCTGGCAAATAAAATTAGAAGCGAATTGTGTATATGCCAACCAATTTACCCCTGAAGTTTCACTTGTCGGGTTGCTGTGAAAGAAAATAAAAACATTAAATATTTTATATTAATATTTCAATAATATTTTAAGAAGCCCATAGTCACGTTAATACTCACCCATTTTTAGCAAAGTTGGTCCACCTCTCTACAAGAATATTTCCCATTTCTTGATCTGTGTCAGGTGATCCCGTAAAAGCCGTTCTGTAAAACATATAAGCCAATTCTTCGCTGTGAACTGCAGAATCAAGATCGATATTCTCCAAGGGAGGAGCAAATGGATCTCCGAGAGCTCCTGAGTATGAGAATTGATATAAAAAGAGTGGTATTGGATTAGGAAAAGAAATTCGACGTCTAACTTCCCTTAAAGTTGATATAAGGATCATGGTTTCGCCATGATATTTTAAATATTCCTTGAGATGATTCGTATCAATAGGGTTTCCTTCAAAGTAAAAATATCTTATTTGATCAACTAAAGACGTCTGCTCATCATCAGTATTAAATTGTAGGTCTGGTTGAATAAAGTCACTGAATGTTTCTTGCATCCGGTCTAGCCAATCATCTTCCAGGGCCTCTTCAGCTCTGATTGTACCTTCGTTTTCTACAAAGCCCATTATCATAGGAATTTGTGCAAACTCCCTAGCGTGGATAATTTCAGCAGGAGTTTTAATTAGGAAAGGTTCCACACCTTCCAATTCTAGCCTTTCCACACAAGGGGCGAAAGCCAGGGAATTATCAGTTAAATCTAGATCGTTAATGACACCCATCAAAGCTGACACACTAATTCTAGTAAAAACCTCTGACAACTGTTCAATAGTCTCAATTTCATGACCAAGAGCTTCAGCTACTTGAAGGGGGTATTCTAAATTGTCTCGGGATACAGCCCACGGAGCAAATGCGTTTCCACTTTGAACAATTGCTCTTTGAATTAAACCATGACCCATAGGGGACAGAGTGACTAAGTCAACGGCAGCTGCTCCACTTCCATGACCAAATAGGGTAATTTCCTCAGGGTTTCCTCCAAATTGGGCAATATTCGCTTTCACCCACTTTAATCCTGCAATAATATCTTTTAATCCAGCATTGCCTGGAGCAGTTTCGGTTCCAAGACACAAGAACCCTAGGATAGATTCTCGATAATTCAAAGAAACGATGACGACATCTTTATGAACAAAATTTCTAAAAGATAGGTCTTCTCCATTCAGTCTATCAAATTCCTTTCCTTTGATCCAAACCATCACGGGCAAATTTCTTGCTGAGTCAGTAGTCGGAGTGAAGATATTCGCAACTAAACAATCTTCGGTGCCTTCGTATCCATGTCCTAAGGCTCGAACACATTTTATGTTTGTTCGATTCGCCACAAAGGGAACTTCGAAAGATGGAGCAGGTAAGGGTGCCTGTAAATAAATGTTTTCAAATTAAAACTTACCACTAACTACGGAAACCGTGAATGTACAATTTAATCTGATGATAACATCAGGGTAAATTTTATATTCACGGTTTGCTCAGTATCTGTCAGTACTGGTATACTTCCACTATATCATCATCATCAGCCTAAAATGTTCCCACTGCAGGGACTCAGGCCTCCTCTCTTGGAGAGGGATGGGCTGTAATCTACCACGCGGGCCCAGTGCGGATTGGTAGATACCACATGTCTTCGAATTTTTGCCGGTTTTCTCACAATGTTTTCCTTCACCGTTTTGAGAGCAGTGGTGATGAAATAAATTACACAAAGTAATGAACCTGACGGGGTTCGAACCCACGACTCACTATTCGTAAGTCGGGGCCGCCACCACTGGGCCACCACTGCTCCACTATCTCATACGGGATATATTTCGTGATTGTCCTATATTCTGAGCTCCCGATATTTCCACTCTGTTATAAGAGCCATGATCGAGATATTATCTATATAAATAAAGAGAGAAGTCCTGACTGACTGACTCATCAACGCCCTGCCCAAACCCTTGGACCTAGAAAGCTGAAATTTTGCACAGAGGTTCCCTTTATAAAGTAGACAAGGAATAAGGAAGAATTTTTGAAATGTAACCCCTATGGGAGTTAAATAGGGGATGAAAGTTTGTATGGAAAATCGTCATTTTCACGCGGGCAAAGCTAGTGTCATAACCGCGAAGTGACAGTGGAAGTTCGGTTTTAAACCTTGAAAACTTAATATTATTTTTGAAGTGAAAAGAATCTTCATGTGACTTATTACTAATTTTAATGATTACCTTGAACCTGTTGATGCCCGAAGTGGCATCTGCGTATGGGATGCCATGGAACTCGAAGTAATTCCCGTCGGTTGCAGAACTGCCTATTACGGTTCCTTGTGCGATAGTAACCGTAGGTGGCGTTTGCCCTGCAGCAGTTGCTGCTAGCATAGCACAAATAGACAGTAGCAATATCATACTTGCTATAAGTACAACTGCAGAATTGAAACTGGATACAAAGATCGCAGGAGAATACAGAATCTTCCTTGATAAGATAATATTCAAGTTTTTTGTTTGATAATGTCATGTTGTCAGATATCGATAGGGAGACACGAATTCGTTATCAATTATGTTTGCTACGATGATCTCTTTTCTTGGGCTGTTTTTAGGGGATCGGACTGGGTCAAAATAATATGATTCTGTTTAGTCCGTAAGTTAGATTATCGAAAAATATTGAATACGTGTTTTTTGTTTTATCAAATCAATAAAAAAATACGAAGATAAAACGCGTCAAAGATCTTGGAGTGGGGCTTGAAACGTCAATTGTGTCGTCAAAATGTACTATCATAATAATGACGTCACACGAGTTTTCGAAGCACTGTATTGTCTTCATTTTAAGTTTACGTGAAAAAAGAAAAAATACGTGTCCAATATTTTTTGGAAATCTATCTGACGGACTAATTAGTTTTTTTTTGTCCGATCCCCTATTGTAATTGACTAACAGTTACAATTATTCTGTTTTTTGATGTTTTGTACTGAGATACGAAATGACTACTTAAAATAATGAGTTTATTAAAAAATAAACCTTTAAAAAAGGCCTATAAAATAACAATAAAATTTTATTTGGTGACAGCAATACTGTTTGAGATTGCTCAATATTTTTGGCGATGACTACCTTATAGGATCTTACACATTTCTCTTAGCAAAATGATCTTGCTATGAGATAGAGACGTTATTTGGATAATGTATAAGAATGATTCCTCCCACAATAATGGGAGTAAGAGATTTTGTCTCGAGCTGATTTGAATTCTTTTTTGTAATCTATGCTTGTTCTTTGTCGCACACATTTATTTTAAAGTGGAATATACAAATTGGAATATACACAAAATATTATGAACAAAAGGATCGTGTCAGGTGGCGTTCTGTGGTTTCTGCCTACCGCCCGTGGAAAAAAGACGTAAGTGTATGTATGTGTGTACCTGTACAGAGACGAGCTTAAGCCAGAATTGGGTTAACTGGCAGCGAACCATAACGTGATCACAAGATTTTCAAAAGAGGATATTTACGCCTAAGTGCAACCTAGTAGTAGTCATCTTGATAAAAATTTACCTTATCTGTAGTATTAGTATTATCATCTACAAATAAATAAAATTGAAATGTTTGTTTTGTATTTTCAAAATAACAGGTGGTTACTGAATGCAATATACGAAAGTATATACGGTACTTTAAAAAAATACGCATTTAAATAGGCGCTCCAATGCGGGGCCGATTTAGGCAGGGACAAAAGTCACATTGGTTACCATAAAGTTAGAGTTTTATTTTAGAAAAAGAATTAGAGTTCCTTGAAAAATCATTCTCTTTTTCTGTTGAGTTTTTAATTTTATTTTTTGTTGTGTGCACTTGTGGCATGTACCAAATAAATATGTTTTCATTCTATCTGTAACTGCCTCCGTGGTCGAGTGGTTAAGGCGTTTGCCTTGTGACCCGGTGGTCGTGGGTTCGCTTCCCACGGGAAGCATACTTTGTGAAGTTGTTTCCAGTTTGGTTAGGACATTGCAGGCTTGAATCACCTGATTGTCTGATAAAAAGATGGTTCCGTGCTTCGAAAGGCACGTATAAGCCGGTGGTCCCGGCCGCCAAATGGCGCGCGGTCATCAAACCATGTCAGAGGGCCCTTGCTGCGGTTTAGGAACTCTGACACTAGGGTGTGTGGGGTCGTTAGACCTTACTGCCCACACGATAAGAAGAAGAAGATACTATCTTTTTCTTTCTTAAAAAAAATCCTTGAAATTTTGAACGAAATCCATCCTCATCATCATCTTCCTGCACTTAGGGTGCCTTCAAATATGCCGAGCGGTGGCAGCGCGGATGTAGCGCTGCAGTCGCGCGTGTAGAATTATATGAATTAACAAAGCAGCGCGGCGGTTTTTTTCACCGCGCGGCATATTTGAAGGCGCCCCTACCCCATTCTATTTGGTGTCGGCGCGACACGTTTTCTATTGTTAACAAAATCCGATTGCAACAAAAATATTTTAATTAATATTTCACGTGAAACAAAGTCACGGGCAACGGCTAGGCATACATATTATATCTTCTATCAAACAGCGGTTCCATGTTCGATGGGGGCCCGTAGAACTAGAGGCACTGAAATGTCGGACATTTCAGGTATGTCTCAAGATAAAGAACGTATTTGCGTAGCCTCTGCATATTGTATGTTTCTTCTCTTTGTATATCAAAATTGACATCAGTTTTAAATCAGTTCAGCCCGAAATTACCCACTGTTGGATATAGGCTTCCCCTTTCTTTGCCACTCTTCTCTGCACTGTGCGTCTCTCGTTCATTAATTTACTTTTTAATTTCACTGTGATTTTCACAAAGTTTCATGGCATCGACGTCGGTGGCTACACATAGCTGAGTTACGCCCGAATACTCGAACGTCACTCAATTTTAAGTAGCCCTCAAAACTCGTGCTATCTCTGTCACTCTGCGTTAAAGTAACAAAGACAGCACGAGATTTAAGTGCAACTTAAAATTGAGTGACGTTCGAGTATTCGGGCGTTAGACTCTATGTTTTGATATAAACTCATGAGCAAATACACTTGGCATAGTTCAAACGCGATATTCTCCTGAAATAACGATTGTAACTTTGATATACGACCTACTTTATAATAATTTGTGTACCAAAATACTAGTTTCGTAACGTAACATGGAAAATAAAAAAAACTCCTAAGGAAAAAAATACTCCTTAAAACCGTTTACGCCGTACGGCATTTCATACAAATACACTAAATCACAGTAACATTTACTATCAAAATCATGATTTCGTAGCGGCTTCTGAGAAAATCCGGATGGAATTCAATAATACTTAATTGACCTGGAAATCGAAACCAGGGCCTCATGCTCAGCAGATTAATGTTGATGTTTTTTATTAGATTTTTGTAGAAATTTTGTGCAAATTATATGAGTACAGCAACTATTTCTAAAACTTCTGACAGCATTTTCAAAATAATAAGCAAGTTAACCAAAATGCACGTCAACTCTACACATCAATGTTTGCATAAAAAAACATAAAGCTAGGGAAAGCTAAATAATACACACGTTTTAGTTGCCTTTCAATATATTTCATATAATAATTATGACAATGTTTTTTACAAGGCAGTATCTTTATAAATAATTTTGTGGAAATTCGAAAAATTCAATTTTTGAAATTGCACAGAAATTATTTTAATTTTGCTTAAGAATTGAAATCAAAAGTTTTTGTAAGTTCTTATGACAATATGAGTGAGTAATGGAAATGGCTGAGTTCAGGAAACAGAACTACTATTAAGCATATTCAAGTGCAGAAGATGCAGAATTAGGGTCAACTGTAGTATTTCTCTCTGTAGAAGCTTCCTCCGTGAAAGACTAAGCGGTAGTAACATTTTTCGTTATGGCAGGTTCTGCAGTTACTTTATCAGTAATACAGTCGCTGATAGACGGAGGTGTTTTTGATGATGTTGTGTTTTCGTAGTTGAAGTACTTCCCTCTGTTGTAGATGTAGTTGGAGTGCTTGCCTCTGTTGTAGATGTAGTTGAAGTGCTTCCGTCTGTTGTGGATGTAGTTGAAGTGCTTGCCTCTGTTGTAGATGTAGTTGTAGTGCTTCCCTCTGTTGTAGATGTAGTTGAAGTGCTACCGTCTGTCACAGGTGATGTTGAAGTGCTTCCATCTGTTACAGGTGATGTTGAAGTGCTACCGTCAGTCACAGGTGATGTTAAAGTGCTACTGTCTGTCACAAGTGATGTTGAAGTGCTTCCATCTGTTACAGGTGATGTTGAAGTACTACTGTCTGTTACAGGTGATGTTAAAGTACTACCGTCAGTCACAGGTGATGTTGAAGTGCTCCCATCTGTTACAGGTGATGTTGAAGTACTACCATCTGTTACAGGTGATGTTGAAGTACTACCGTCTGTGACAGGTGATGTTGAAGTACTTCTGTCTGTCACAGGTGATGTTGAAGTGCTTCCATCTGTCACAGGTGATGTTGAAGTACTACTGTCTGTTACAGGTGATGTTAAAGTACTACCGTCAGTCACAGGTGATGTTGAAGTGCTCCCATCTGTTACAGGTGATGTTGAAGTACTACCGTCTGTTACAGGTGATGTTGAAGTACTACCGTCTGTTACAGGTGATGTTGAAGTACTACCGTCTGTTACAGGTGATGTTGAAGTGCTCCCATCTGTTACAGGTGATGTTGAAGTACTACCGTCTGTTACAGGTGATGTTGAAGTGCTCCCATCTGTCACAGGTGATGTTGAAGTGCTACCGTCTGTCACAAATGATGTTGAAGTACTACTGTCTGTCACAGGTGATGTTGAAGTGCTACCGTCTGTCACAGGTGATGTTGAAGTGCTTCCGTCCGTTGCAGGAGTAGTTGAAGTACTACCGTCTGTTACAGGTGATGTTGAAGTGCTCCCATCTGTAACACTAACAGGTGATGTTAAAGTGCTACCGTCTGTCACAAGTGATGTTGAAGTGCTTCCGTCCGTTGTAGGAGTAGTTGAAGTACTACCGTCTGTTACAGGTGATGTTGAAGTGCTTCCATCTGTTACAGGTGATGTTGAAGTACTACCGTCTGTCACAGGTGATGTTGAAGTACTACTGTCTGTCACAGGTGATGTTGAAGTGCTACCGTCTGTCACAGGTGATGTTGAAGTGCTTCCGTCCATTGCAGGAGTAGTTAAAGTACTACCGTCTGTTACAGGTGATGTTGAAGTGTTCCCATCTGTTACAGGTGATGTTGAAGTGCTACCGTCTGTCATAAGTGACGTTGAAGTGCTTCCGTCCGTTGTAGGAGTAGTTGAAGTACTACCGTCTGTTACAGGTGATGTTGAAGTGCTTCCATCTGTCACAGGTGATGTTGAAGTGCTTCCATCTGTTACAGGTGATGTTGAAGTACTACTGTCTGTCACAGGTGATGTTGAAGTGCTACCGCCTGTCACAGGTGATGTTGAAGTGCTTCCGTCCGTTGCAGGAGTAGTTGAAGTACTACCGTCTGTTGCAGGTGATGTTGAAGCGCTCCCATCTGTTACAGGTGATGTTGAAGTACTACCGTCTGTCACAGGTGATGTTGAAGTACTACCGTCTGTCACAGGTGATGTTGAAGTGCTTGTATCTATTACCGGTGGAGGAGGAGATAACGTACTACCCTCTGTAGGAGGCGGTTCGGTAGGATCATCTATCTCCCAATTACTTTCAGCATCCAGGAAATGATCATTATAAATATTGTCCCAAAAAGTTACTACATATGGATGTGGGTTTATTAATGATATTTCTAGAGGAGTGCCATCAATTACTTCCGAGCTCTCTAGCACGCGGAGAAAGTTGAAAAAATTTCTCGTTACTGGAAGCCAACTTACTTGCGAAGTTTCACTTGTTGGATCACTGTAAAATAAATAATATTTATTAATACTACAAATCGTATTTTTTGTTTTATTGGCCGTCACAGGACGGCCTACAGATGAAAACCTATAACGAAATAAAGAATAAATGTGACATTTAAGTATTTTGTTTTATCGATATCGAACGATCAAAGAGGTGTATTCCCCGCCTGCATTGGTATTGCCGAGTTTATATGACCCTAATTTATTAATTCGCGACCTCTATATTCTCATTTCATATTATTATGATAAAGTAAAAATGTACATAGCCGAAAATGGTTGAGCCCACAAGTTAATCAATAGTAGTAGTCAAATAATGGGATTATATTAGATATTCTTTTTTCAACATAAAAATATTAGTTTAATAAAGAAGTTGTTTTCGTTAGGCTAAAGTAGTTTTATGTGCACTAAATATATTTAGGGTTATAAATAAGCACATAAATATATTTAGGAATAAACCATCAAATTTTCAACCAAAATTCAGTAGTTTTTGAGTTAGTAGATAGTTTTTAAGTTATTTAAAGGCATTTAATAATCATATTCTGTTAAACATTAGGAGGTAATTATTATCCAAATTGAGAAAATCTATTTAATCCGTTTAACGCGCCCAAAGAGCTTGCATTGCACGAAACAGCAGCTATATTGTGGCGACATGATGTACGAGCCTTACGAAATAAATCGTGAAAATATCAGTTCTTTTTCAAAATCGTCACTCTTTCGAACTAATACGAGGCATAATAATATTAGAAGACTCACCCAGTTTTTGCAAAATTTGTCCATCTCTCTACAAGAATGTTTCCAACTGTATGATCTCTGTCAGGTGCTCCCGTGACAGGAGAATTGTAGAACATATAAGCCAGTTCTTCACTATGAGCTGCCGATCATACGGCTATTGGACCCACAAATGGTTCTCCGAGAGTTCCTGAGTATGAATACTGATATAGATAAATCGGTGACAGAAAATTGACAAAGTTTCGAATTCTGGCTTCTCTTATGGATGATACTAGCATCATTGTATCGCCGTGATAGTGAAAATAGTTTTCCATATTAAATGAATTTTCCACGAAATAAAACTCTCTTATACGCTGAGCCACTGTCAACTTTTCTGCATCAGTTTCGAATTCTAAGTCGGCCTGTAGAAAGTCCGGGAATGAACTTTCCATCCTCCCTAGCCAATTAGATGCCTCTCTGGCTCTGATGGTTCCTTCGTTATCTACAAAACCTATTATAATAGGAATCGGCTGAAACTCAGCATCACGGATGATTTCAGACGGAGTTTTACTTAAGAAAGGCTCAACACCTTCCAAATCGTGTCTTTCCACACAAGGAGCAAAAGCCAGTGAATTATCAGTTAAATCTAGTTCGTTAATAACACCCATTAAAGCTGGTACACTACTTCTAGAAAAGATAGAAGATAACTGGTCTGTTGAAACTACATCGTGACCAAAAGTTTCAGCTACTCGAATAGCATGTTCCAAGTTATCTCGAGTAACAGCCCATGGGGCAAATGCGTTTCCACTTTGAATGATTGCCTTTTGAATTAAGCCGTCAGCCATGGGGGACAGAGTGACTAAGTCAACGGCAGCTGCTCCTGTTCCGTGACCAAATAGGGTAATATCTTCAGGGTTACCCCCAAACTGCGCAATATTTTCTTTCACCCATTTCAATCCTCCAATAATATCCTTCAATCCAGCGTTGCCTGGAGCGGTTTCAGTTCCAAGACATAGGAATCCAAAGACAGATTCGCGGTAATTCAGAGAAACGATGACTATGCCCTTTTCAACAAAATTTCGAAAAGACAGCTCTGGTATAATATGTTCTTGGTCAAACTCTTTTCCTTTTATCCAAACCATTACGGGCAGTCTTCTAGTATTATCTAACGTTGGTGTGAGGACATTTGCTACCAAACAATCTTCCATTCCCTCGAATCCATTACCCAGGGGTCGGACACATTTTATGTTTCTTCGGTTCGCCACAAAAGGTGTTGTACCGAAGGACGGAGCGGGCGTCGGTGCCTGTAAATAAATATTTATTGAAAATTTCGATAAATAGGTACTCGATTCGATACTTCGATTTTCGACTTAAATAATACATTGTAACCAACAGTTGACTTATGCTGCGTGTAAAAGTGCTTTTAATTACACAAGCCGAAATACACTTTCTCCCCGAAACTGCATTCTTTTTTTGTTCTAGACAATAAAAATATCGGTCGGTTCTATTCAAAAAGATATTGGGGGTCAAACATCAAACTTTTTCACAAGTTTTTAATTTCACAAATTTACTTTAAATACCACCACGACCCCCGTACTATTCAATGCATCCAGCAAAACAATTGTTTTATAGTGATTTACATTGATTCGTACAGAAAACGTGAAAAATGTTTGTTTTTTTTTTCTTCTTCTTGTATGGCAACTGAGCCGGTTCCGACTATTCTGCCAGCTGTGAAAAATGATAACTTTTAAGTTTTTAAACTGACATGGCCTCTGACATTACTATTAATACTGGCAATGACTTCAGTTTATCCGTGATCATGGTGCTTGTAACAGCGCCGAAATATCGGGAACTCGAAACAATTAGGAAAACATGGTAAATATCCCGTTTATAGTATTAATAGTAATGATAACTTAGTTTGATGTACTTACATTACACGACACGTAATTCTACTGAGAATTATCACATCGATTAAAGATAAATTTCTGTGATTTCTTTTTAAATTATTATTGTCTGTGATTTAATATTATTATTATTTTTTTTTTTTTTCACTTGGCTCGCGAGGTTGTCGACATGTGGGATGTTAACTCAGCTACATTGTGCCCATAGTCGTTTTAGACAATGGCTTAATTTTAATTTTTTTATTCTTCGTTTTTTTCAATTAATTTATATGAATTCAATGTTTCATTGTAATGTTTTTTATTCTTCGTTTCATTTCAATCCTTACATAGTATAAAACAAAGTCGCGTCTGTTTGTTTGTTTGTTTGTTTGTCTGTATGCTTAAATCTTTAAAACTACGCAACGGATTTTGATGCGGTTTTTTTAATAGATAGAGTGATTCAAGAGGAAGGTTTTAATACCTTTTTTGTACCCGTGCGAAGCCGGGGCGGGTCACTAGTTAATTTATATGAATTCAATATTTGATTGTAATATTTTTTTATTGACATAATTTATGACATAATTTATTTTAATTCAATTTATTTGCATTTAATCTTGTCTATTTCAATTTAGTCTTAATCAAGTTATTTTATTTTAAATGAGTATTCATCGGGACTTTTTACATTAACACAGAAATTGCACTAACTTAGTCTTCAGATAATTTGTTACGAACAAAAATATGGTATGAGTCCGAAATAAACACATTTTTTTTTTATTGTCAGGAGCTTCGACCAACACCTGAGGAGGGTCTCGTTAGGCTGCAGGATCAAGGGCTTAATACAGAAAGCGGTACTCCTGGACACGGCTCGTATTGTTAGGAGGTTCCTCTCTCTGAAGCCCTGACCTCTTAGTAGCTTGGACCTTGTTCCTGATACCGGAGGGTTATTATTTTTTATCCGACTGCGGCGAAGCCCAAAAGGAGGGTTATGTGTTTGTTATATTTTTAAGAAAAATGTAGAAACATAAATAATATGTATAAATATGAATAAAAACGAAAGAATTTATTTTGAACAATAAAATATTCCTTTTTTTCACCGAAGCAGTTACATACTTATTATAATTATATTTTTGTTAATCATAATTATGTTTTTAATTTTTTATAGTTTTTTAAAGAAAGATTTAATTAAAAACGCATAAAATTTTAATTGAAATGAATAACAAACATAGAATATACTTATTCTTATTATTATTACGTTTAGTGGAATATCAATTAGTTACATAACAGCGCAAAAGGCAGTTAATTTCGAAACTGTTATTAAACAAAAAAACTAAATTTTACAGTAACAATTGATATTTACGATAGTTGCATTAGAATTTCATAAAAAAGTGATCACTTTTTGTTTTTAATATATCCTAAGTGATATTTCTGACTTATTTGTAAAATTGTTGGTTTCTTTTACTGTGTGTGGTATGGTATAGTCATATCATTTAATAATTTCTATATTAATTTATTTTATTTAATAATTTTTAAAGTTCTGTTTTGGTTTTAATATTATTTTAATAATGTAAACGATGTATTTAAACAATAATAATTAGATTATGCTGCTTTGAATAAGATGGCGTTATTTATTAAACCTGAAAAATGGTTTTAGTCATGGTATCGAATAAAGGTATTTAAACTTGACAAAACTGACTCTGCTACTAGATTTTACTGTTTTGGTTGAAAAATTGATTATAAAGTTATTGATATTTACCTTGAACCTGTTTGTACCCGCAGGGTTCCCTCCGTATGGTATTCCATAGAACTCCAAGTAATTTCCGTCGGTTGCGAAACTGCCTATCACGGTACCTTGAACGATGTTAACCGTCGGTAACTCCTGACCTGCAGCTGAAGCTGCAAGGGCCAAACAAATAGACAAGAGCAATATCATGCTTCCAGTACAACCGTGGAATTAAAACTGAAGTTCAAGGGAAAACGGAATCGTATTTTATTAGATATTTTTAAATTATTATTAGTCTTAGTTTTTCTGATATCGTCATCGATACGCTGATTAGGGGACTTAATTTATTCATATCAATTAAGTCACCTTATTAAGCCGCATTAAGCGAATGAATCCTTTTTTTACGCCGACAGATTCTCGACTGCCAGGCGGTGAGACATAAAACTTTTTGTATGCAGTCAGCAGTACCAATATGATTGTATACACTTAGTAACATTTAGAAGCAATTTTCGTGTACTTTTATGTTCGTGTAATTTACCGCAATAAGTGTTTTGGAACCTATATTGTCATAAATTAGGTTATAAAATATCTCAAAGTTGCAATTGTTTTTTTTTACGAGAAGTTGATGAACTTGGCGAAGTATACAGAGTGGTGCCGACAATACGACAGTAAATGAAACCACTGATATTTCTAGTTTATAGGAACATTTTTAAATCGGTAATCGCGGCCAATCAGTACGCGGCGGATTCCGGTTTGGAGTCTCAACCAAAGACGCAGCATTCGATTGACCACAATCGATTGCCAAAACCTTAGACAGTAGAACAAAGTGTCGTGGTACACATACTATTGGCTTGGACCTGTCAAAAGCCTTCGACACAGTCGCTGTACCCAAACCAAACTGATTTCCAAGCTAGTGTTTGGGTGTTACGTGGCATAGCTCTGGAATAATTCAAAGATTACCTAAGCATGTAATTAATGCCAATCTTTACTACCTGAATGCAGTAAATTGCATTCAGGTAGTAAAGATTGGCATTAATTACAGTGATGAAGAGATTGTGCTACAGTGTCTCCCAAGAAAATATTCTATGCCCCACACTATTTAAAATATATATAGAGGATCTCTGTAGAATGTCACTACCAGCTTGTAAGATCTCAGGGTTATGCGATGGATATCATAATATACTACCCAGTACTTACTGGGTTGTGGAAGTCAGCAGGCAGTCACTCCATTTAAAATACAGGTGTTCAGTTGCATCTGGTGAGACTGCAAGCCGATCCCAACCTAGTTGAGAAAAGGCTAGGCAGATGATGCTATTTAGGGTTATGGAAAGCTCACTTTTCCATACTCATATCCTTTTCTGTCGTTCAGAACCGTCATTTCCTAGGTCAAGAAACACAAAGTGCTGCCGCTGCTACAGGTTTTTAATGAACTTTTCTTTCTGGCTTTCAAAAATATTGATTGTGTGCGAAAACTGACAGTAAATCATGATTTTATAGCAGCTTCTAAGAAATTCCTGATGGAACTCAATAATATTGAACCCAGCCTGGGAATCGAACCCAGGACCTTATGCTCAGCACATTAATATATATTTATTTATTAGATTATTGCAGAGATTTACTGTAAATTGTACGATTATATCGACTACTAGCTGATGTCCGTGACTTCGTCCGCGTGGGTATCGGTTATCGTGACCAAACATAATCTTTTCATCATCCCGTTTTAACCTCTTTTTTTTTTAATAGCCTGTACTGTCTCACTGCTGGGCAAAGGCCTCCCCAATTCCTTTCAAGTGCTCTTTTCCTGAGCCACCTCGAACCAGCCCTCATGGTGTGCGTCCAGATCGTCTCGCCACCTCTTTCTGGGCCGGCCTCGGCGGCGCCGTCCGTCTTCCGGCAACCATCGTGTTGCGGCTTTTGCCCAGCGGTCATCGTGCATGCGGCTGACGTGACCCGCCCAATCCCATTTTAGCCTAGCAGCCTTCTTGCCAACATCCACTATGCCCGTTTTGGAACGCAGCGTGGTGTTTCGAATTCGGTCTTGTCTTTTGACACCCAAAATGCTACGTTCCATGGCCCTTTGGCATACTCCAAGGCGGAACTTCTGATTCTCGGTGAGAGACCACGTCTGAGCACCGTAGGTTAGGACGGGCAGAATGCACATGTCGATTACAACCCTTTTTTCGCAATAAAAAGCCTATAGATCCTTTTTCAGGCGCTAGACTATCTGTGTACCTATTTTCATTTGATTTGGTTCAGTAGTTTTAGTATGAAAGAGCGACAGACAGACAGAGTTACTTTCAAAATTATAATATTAGTAAGGATGTAAGGATAATAAATATTAAGTAAGGATTAGTAAGGATAAATAATAAACAAGTTAACTACTTCAATAAACCATCTCGTTAAAGCTAAGTAACGCTAAATAATACACACGTTTTATTTGCATTTTTATAGGACAATTTTTTTAAATTTATTTCCAGAACATTTAAAAATATACTAAGTTTGTATTAAAATAAATAAAGATAATGAAAATGTTTTTTATAATGCAGTATCCTTATAAATAATAGAAACGTACTCATGAGTAAATTTTTATTTTTTTTATTTTTATTATCAATGGGCTTGCTCTTGACTTCAATCTTGCCCTAAGGGCAGAGATGATGTCGACGATGGAACGAGCTTACCCAGTAGAAGCCTGTTTACTCGCGACTTAAACAGATTAGGGTTATATGAACTCGGAAAAACCGACGCAGGCAGGGAATTCCACTCCTTGGCTGTGCGCATAATAAATGACCCAGCAAAGCGCTTTGTTCGCATGTGCGGAATGTCGACTAGGTATCGGTGATACCCTGCAGTACGTCTAGTCTCCCGATGGAAGAAGGGAGATGGTGGGATCAGCTCGTGGAGCTCTTGCGCACACTCTCCGAAGTACAGTCTGTAGAAGACCGACAGACATGCGACTTTGCGACGGTGGGCCAGGCTATGTAGCTTGTTAACCAGCTTATCGTCACCAATTAGCCTCCTGGCTCTGCGCTCTACAGAGTCAAGTGTGGCAAGCTGGTATTTGACTGAGCCATCCCAAAGGTGACAGCAATACTCCATGCCAGACCGGACTTGAGCTTTATATAATACTGAAAGCTGTCCAGGCTTGAAGTACCGCTTCACCTTGTTTAGGATGCCCAGCTTTTTCGCCGCAGTTTGAGCTTTCGACTCGATGTAGGCGCCGAAGTTCAGATTCGCGCTCAACTTCGTGCCAAGAAGCTCGAGACTGTCAGTAACTTGTACAGACGCACCTCGGAAAGTAGGGGCCAGATTAAACGGACTCCTTTTGGCGGTGAACAGACACACTTGCGTTTTGGTGGCGTTGAAATCTACCAGATTCTCGTCACCCCACTCGGAGACAAGTCTTAAGGCTGAATTCGTTCGCTCTACCATGGCCTCTCTTAATGAACGTACTTCCTCACCACTGGCTTTTGCGCTGGATGTATAACTCTCCATGACAGTGCTGTCATCTGCGTACCCAACAATACCAGGAACAAGGAGGTCATTGATGTGCAGCAGGAAAAGTGTCGCGGAGAGAACAGACCCCTGAGGAACTCCGGCATCGATAGCCATAAGGTCAGAGGAGCAGCCATCAATGACCACTCGGATCGACCGTTCACTCAGGAAGTCAGATATCCAGCAGCAAAAGTCAGCGGGAATGCCGTATGCCGGAAGTTTGCTCAACAAACTTGCGTGCCAAACCCTGTCGAAAGCCTTCGAGATGTCCAGCGACACGGCAAGGGCCTCGCCGTGTTTCTCGATGGCCTCGCCCCAGCAGTGCGTAGCTAACACCAGAAGATCCCCAGTTGACCGTCCCCGGCGAAAACCATACTGACGGTCGCTGAGTAGGTCGTTCGCTTCAAGGTGCGCCAGCAGCTTACCGTTGAGTACCCTTTCCATTACTTTACACAGTATGGAGGTGATGGCGTAAATAAAATAAAATTAATATCATGCACATCTCTGTAAATGCTGTAAGTGCATATACAGATATATTTAAGTAAAATTATTTTTTTCTGATATATTATGCCATTTGAAGCATATCTGTTCTAGTAAGACTGAAAATGTAGGTACAGTCGAAACACTTAATAAGTATACATCACGCACACTAGCTAAATGAGTTTACACTTTACATGTGTGCAATAGTTATGCCACACAAACACTGACGCCCGAATACTCGAACGTCATTTAATTATAAGTAGCCCTCAAAACTCGTGCTATCTCTGTCACTCTGCGTTAAAGTAACAAAGACAGCACGAGATTTAAGTGCAACTTAAAATTGAGTGACGTTCGAGTATTCGGGCGTGAGTAAAGCAAGCGAGCTCTGTCTTTATTAGTGTGCGTGCGGCACATCAATAATACCATATACCAATATATAGTAATCATTCATTTGTCACTGAATCAGATATAATATTTCGCTAATGCAACTATAGCAATCTTGGCACAATAGTTAACACCTTTGGTTAACGAACGAGGAGTCGTAAGATCAAACCACGGGTGCTGCTTTTTTCTTTTTGTAATCATTATTTTGTTAAAACATTATTTAAAGTAGAATCTTTGACGATTCAATCCCGTTCATGGATGAGTTATGAAGTTTGCAACGTTTGAGAACTACGACATGCGACACTCTCAGTCCATTTTATTTCGGCTGCTTATAAACTAACTACCGACAATTTAAAAATAAAATTGTTTTCAAACACCTTCATTTATAAAAATTGCAGTCTTAGTGGTCAATCTACGATTATTTGCATTACTTAGTTTATTGATAACACAGAATTACTCTAGATATATTCGTTTGTAATTTATTTCTGTGGATCCAAACATGCATCATTAAACAACGTTAAAAAGGCAGAAATCGTTCTTTTGCATGAGCAAACCTTATTTATTAGTGAAATTGCAAGGCGCCTAATGATATCGGTAAGTAACAGATACTATAACTTTTATGTTTACGTAGGAATTAATAAAATTAACGTAACTTTAGTGCATTAACATTGTTATAATAGCCCATTTTTGTTTGCTAATGTATATTTAAACCATATCTAAAAGTATTTTAACTTGTAGTGTATCTATGCATATGATTATTGAAAATAAATCATATTAATTTGGTGTATATAGAAGTGTGTATGTATTATAGTTTATATAATAATATGGTATATATAGTTACTTAAAAACCAAATTAATATTATTTCATCATTTAATAGATAGGTATACATTAAGTTAACTAAAGTGCATTAACCATTTTGTTTGCTAAGAGGTATATATAGTTTATGGTATATAATAGGTATATTTTTAAAAGTGTTTTATATAATTATTGTATATAAATAACATTAATTATATATACCTATAGTATGAAAGCATAATTTTATTTTTTAAGTATACATAAATATTACTATTTACTATAAAATAACTATTATCATAAGTATTTTAGTAGAAGTAGGTATTTTAAATAATGTTTTGTTTTATATTCACAGAGAAGAACCGAGCAATTATGGGTCCACCGATATGCGTATTCTGGAGACGTGGAAAATCTTCGACGTGGGCCAAAATCAAAAGCGAATTCATCAGCTCGACACCATGACATCGTGGCAAAGCACAAAGCTAGTTCATTCAGATTGCCAACACGCGTCACAGCTACAGCACACAATGTGTGCTACTGGTTCACGCTGCAGCAAGCCAGCGCGGAAGATTTTACTGTCCAGTCCACTGCGCATCGACGACGCCGACTACAGTTCACTAGGTCATAATTATTTTAATTTTGATTGGAAGAACAATGTGGTGATTTGTAGCGACGAAAAAACTTTTAAGTTTAATAAGGATGTGCGTGAAATATTATGGAGAAAAGGTGGTGAAAGATAATTATAATGAATGTAATAACTAAATTAGTAGAATTTATTTTAAATATTAAACGATTGTGAACCTTATCGTTATATACATAATGTTCATGTTTGTGTGAACAAATGTAAAACTTAGCATTATTTTTATTTGTTATCTATACAACTTGCTGTATTCCTCTGTTTTAAACAACAATTCGTATTGTTAAAAGTCTGGTGAAGTGATGTTATTGTTATGCAGATAGAAATTGCCATAATTTCTTATCTAACATGTTGATTCACTTCCCAGCTAATTTTACTTTCGATTCAATTTAGATACCACCCTACTTCAATAAATTATTTACGTTCATCCTTAAGCAACACATAAATTGTCTAACTAATAAATAAAAATAAAACAAATTATTTTATTGTTTTTATTTAATTACCTTTCTACTTTTTTGTTTAAGTGATTTTGTTGGTCACAAACTTAATTTTATAAAACAAAAAGTAAAAAAAGGTAAAAAACAGTAAAACTGAATTCCTCAGTGGGGATCGAACTCACGACACCGAGCGTAGACTAATAACTATGTCAAGCGCTTACACCACTCTGCCACGGATGTTCTAGTAGACATATCTAAAATATTGGGTCATATTCCTTCACTGTGAGCCCGTTTCTTGATTTTTTACCCGTGTATGTTTAATACGTATACCCACACAATATTAATAAAAGTTACCGATGAGTGCGTGATGTAAAGTCGGCCTGCGGTAGGCCAGTTTTGACTTATACGCACATAACGCACACTATTAGAAACATAGTTCACTCGTTTTACTTAGTGTGTGTGCGTATAACTATGACTTCACTCACACATTGCAAAATGTATACTTATTAAGTGTTTCGACTGTACTAAGTTTGCAAATTATTATGATCGTTGTAAATTTTGGAGACAGTAATACCGGTAATACTGGACTATCTTATGATAGCATCTTATCTTTTTATATGCTACACACAAACATTCAAACATGACTAAAATAATTATTAAAGTAAAGAGGTAAATAAAAAAATAACAAACCTAAGAAAACTACATTATAAGTCTAAAAATAGTAGATTTCTATGCAAATTATGACATTTTAAAAATTCTAACAAGAACAATTGAAATCAAATCTAATTTTTGTATTTTCTTATGTCAATAACAGTGAGGAATGTATATGACTGAGTAAAGAAAACAAAACTACTATTAGGAAAGTATATCCAACAGCAGTAGATGCAGAATTGGGGTCAACCGTAGTACTTCCCTCTGTAGAAGTTTCCTCCGTGGAAGACTCTTCAGGAGTAACTTTTTCCGTTATATCAGGATCTGCAGTTACTTCATTAGTAATACAGTCAATAATAGTAGTAAGTGTTGTTGATGGTGTTGTGTTTTCGTCCGTTGCAGGTGTTGAAGTGCTACCATCCGTTGTAGAAGTAGTTGAAGTGCTACCATCCGTTGTAGATGTAGTTGAAGTGCTTCCGTCTGTTGTAGATGTAGTTGGAGTGCTTCCCTCTGTTGTAGATGTAGTTGAAGTGCTTCCCTCTGTTGTAGATGTAGTTGGAGTGCTTCCCTCTGTTGTAGATGTAGTTGAAGTGCTTCCCTCTGTTGTAGATGTAGTTGAAGTGCTTCCCTCTGTTGTAGATGTAGTTGGAGTGCTTCCCTCTGTTGTAGATGTAGTTGGAGTGCTTCCCTCTGTTGTAGATGTAGTTGGAGTGCTTCCCTCTGTTGTAGATGTAGTTGAAGTACTTCCCTCTGTTGTAGATGTAGTTGGAGTGCTTCCCTCTGTTGTAGATGTAGTTGGAGTGCTTCCCTCTGTTGTAGATGTAGTTGGAGTGCTTCCCTCTGTTGTAGATGTAGTTGGAGTGCTTCCCTCTGTTGTAGATGTAGTTGGAGTGCTTCCCTCTGTTGTAGATGTAGTTGAAGTGCTTCCCTCTGTTGTAGATGTAGTTGGAGTGCTTCCCTCTGTTGTAGATGTAGTTGGAGTGCTTCCCTCTGTTGTAGATGTAGTTGAAGTGATTCCCTCTGTTGTAGATGTAGTTGGAGTGCTTCCCTCTGTTGTAGATGTAGTTGGAGTGCTTCCCTCTGTTGTAGATGTAGTTGAAGTACTTCCCTCTGTTGTAGATGTAGTTGGAGTGCTTCCCTCTGTTGTAGATGTAGTTGGAGTGCTTCCCTCTGTTGTAGATGTAGTTGGAGTACTTCCCTCTGTTGTAGATGTAGTTGAAGTGCTTCCCTCTGTTGTAGATGTAGTTGAAGTGCTTCCCTCTGTTGTAGATGTAGTTGAAGTACTTCCCTCTGTCGTAGATGAAGTTGAAGTGGTTGCATCTGTTACCGGAGGAGTCTCAGTTGGAGGCGGTTCTGTGGGATCATCTATCTCCCAATTACTTTCAGCATCCAGAAAATGGTCATTATAAATATTGTCCCAGAAAGTGACTATTTGTTGGTGAGGGTTTAGTAATAACACTTCTAGAGTAGAGTCTTCAATTACTTCCGAGCTCTGCAGCACGCGGAGAAAGTTGAAAAAATTACTCGTTACTGGACGCCAACTTACTTGCGAAGTTTCACTTGTTGGGTTACTGTAAAATAAATTATATTTATTAATACTCCAAACCATATTTTTCTTGTTTAATTGGCCGTCACGGGACGCCCTACAGACGTTAATTCAAAAAAGGAGGAGGTTTTGTTTTATCGATATTTCGTTCAAAGAATGGAGTTCCCTGCATGTGTTGGAGTTCATATTATTGTTATATGATCCAAATCTATTAAGTTGCAAGTAAATAGACTGTTACTGGGTAAGCTTGCTCCATAGTCGACCTCATAATTATCTGCCCTCTGGACAAGATTGAAGTCAAGAGTAGACCCATTTCATATAAAATTAAAAAAAAAAGATAACTTTTATGTTTATGACATAATGTATTCAGGGTTACTAGTAACTCAGCGTATTCCTTGCAGAACTCGTTACGGAGGATCAAAATGCAACAAATGAAGCCACCAAAGAAGAAAACTTAAAAAAATAATACTGTGTTATTACGTTAACAATTTACTAACACTAACATTAGTTATAAGGCACTGTTTACTAACAAAATGTATTGTATTGTTGTCCGATACTGAATAAATAATAATAATAATAATAAAATAACATTGTATATTTATAATATGTTACGGTAACTTATAAATACTTTTCATTTAAGGCCCGGTATGACTTTTCCGGTTTCCCTGTGGTGTTCTTTGTTATATCATGTAACAACATTGAGGGTATTTACGACTGTTCGAGTGAAATCATAAAAAATACTTTTATTTACCCGACTGCCGTCCGACGAAGCCCACAAGGAGGTTTACTATTATTGTCCTTATTTGGGTCTTTTCAATGTCTGACATAGTACGTTAATCATTATCCAAATTATTCCTCACTATTGAAAGCGGCTTTACCCTCTACAACTCGAAAATTATCCCACGGAAAGATAAAATCGGGATAGAAACTATGTTATGTGTTAATCCAAGTTATAAACTATCTGGGTACCAAAATTTATCCAAATCCGTTAAGTAGTTTTTGCGTGAAGAAGTAATAAACATACACACTCACAAACTCACAAATTTCACCTTTATAATATTAGTGTGATAATTCATTAAACATTTACTTTATTTTAATGAGAACAGATAAATTTTACGTGGAATTGATGAGGCATTACGCCATAACAGCGTCCAACCATTTCCATCACGGTTCGATTGTACTGCCTAGATGCGCATATAGTAGATGTTTCACATCAAAAATACATTTTTGTTTGTCAAGTACTCACCCAGTTTTAGCAAAATTTGTCCATCTCTCTACAAGAATGTTTCCAACTGTTTGATCTCTGTCAGGTGTTCCCGTAACAGGAGTATTGTAGAACATATAAGCCAGTTCTTCACTATGAGCTGCCGATCCTACGGCTATTGGACCCACAAATGGTTCTCCGAGAGTTCCTGAGTATGAAAACTGATAGACATAAATCGGTGACACAGAACTGGAAATTCGGTTTCTGACTTCCCTTATGGATGATACTAGCATCATTGTATCGCCATGATAGCGAAAATAGTTTTCCGTATTGAATGAATTTTCCTCGAAATAAAACTCCTGTATACGGTGAGCCACTGCCAACTTTTCTGCATCGTTTTCGAATTTTAAGTCAGATTGTAGAAAGTCCGGGAACGAACTCTCCATCCTCCCTAGCCAATTAGATGCCTCTCTGGCTCTGATGGTTCCTTCGTTATCTACAAAACCTATTATAATAGGAATCGGCTGAAACTCAGCATCACGGATGATTTCAGACGGAGTTTTACTTAAGAAAGGCTCAACACCTTCCAAATCGTGTCTTTCCACACAAGGAGCAAAAGCCAGTGAATTATCAGTTAAATCTAGTTCGTTAATAACACCCATTAAAGCTGATACACTACTTCTAGAAAAGAGATTTGATAGCTGTTCAGCTGAAATTATATCGTGGCCAAAAGATTGAGCTATTAGAATAGCATGTGCCAAGTTATCTCGAGTAACAGCCCATGGGGCTAATGCGTTTCCACTTTGAACGATTGCCTTTTGAATTAAGCCGTTAGCCATGGGGGACAGAGTGACTAAGTCAACGGCAGCTGCTCCAGTTCCGTGACCAAAAAGAGTAATATCTTCAGGGTTTCCCCCAAATTGCGCAATATTGTCTTTCACCCATTTCAATCCTCCAATAATATCCTTTAATCCAGCGTTGCCTGGAGCTATTTCAGTTCCAAGACATAGGAATCCTAAGACAGATTCGCGGTAATTCAGAGAAATGATGACTACGTCTTTTTCAACAAAATTTCGAAAAGACAGCTCTGGTATATTTTCTTGGTCAAACTCTTTTCCTTTTATCCAAACCATTACGGGCAGTCTTCTAGTATTAACTAACGTTGGTGTGAAGACGTTCGCTACCAAACAGTCTTCAGTCCCCTCGAATCCAGTACCCAGGGGTCGGACACATTTTATGTCTCTTCGGTTCGCCACAAAAGGTGTCATACCGAAGGACGGGGCGGGTGGCGGTGCCTGTAAATAAAAATTTATTGAAATCTTCGATCTATTCCGAATTACTCAAATTACGACTATACTTACTTAATACTTTGTAATCAACAGTTGGCTTATATAATGATTGTAAAAGTGCCTATCGAAACCGAAAACACTTTGTGCTCCCCGACACTGCAATTTTGTTTTGTTCTATACAAAAAAATATCGGTCGGTCGATCAGTGATTGGTCGTTTCTACTTACAAAGATATTGGGGGTCAAACGTTTTTACAGTATTTAATTAGGTATTTATTTAATTTCACATATTTTAATTTTGTAACCTTATTTTACCTCCAATAGCGATTCAATGCATCCAGCAGAACAATGTTTTGAGTGCATTATATTGAGTCCTACCGAAAACGTAATACGACTAGCACAAGAAAAAGTCGTTTCTCGAAAATATTTTAATAAATAATAGTAATTTAGTTTGATGTACACAATGCTGGAGTGTAGGCTTCGTGAAGGTTTAACACCTAGAAGACTGTCAGAGACAAATCATATTTGCACGCATAGCGCATCAGATCATCAAATAATTACATTTACATTACACGACACGTAATTCCACTGTGAATCAACACATCGATTAAAGAGAGCTTTATTTTATCAAGCAGGGATGGATTTTTAGCTATAATACTAATCATCATCATTCACCGAAGAAGCTACCTATAATAATATGTTTTTTTTGTTCCTTCTTCGCCCTTGTGCCGAAGTCGCGTTATGCCTTTCGATAATCCGCAGCCCCGACGGGCGTCGGCCCTTGCGGGCCCCTTCCATATTGCTGACATCTCTTTGAGGCACACGAACGCGCCGTCGACACGGTCTGTTGCCGTCATAAGACGTCCGGACGGTGAGCTAGCCCATTACTCACCGTCCACAGGCCCGCGTCTACGGTGGCCGGAAGTCATCACGTGGCCCCCGACGCCCGGAGCGTCTCCCGCGGCGGCTGGGACGAGAGGTTCTTACCCTCTCACGTTCCGCCACCTCCTTCGCTCGCATCACTGCTTGGCAGGAGGAGGCGACGGCGTCCCATTCCTCTTCGCCCCGGACCAATGGCTTGCACCAGGGCCGGACGCGAGAGGTCGCCGCCGCCGATCGCCGCCACGAGAACACGGCGGGGCTCTGCCCAAGCAGAGCACACCTCCACAGTGTGCTCCACTGTGTCCTCCCGTCGATCCTTGCAGTGGAAGCATCAGCAGCAGGAAACCCTGCTGCCTGATTCGGTACAGATACCTCCCGAAACATCCGTGTCCGGTGAGGACCTGCGTCAGACGGAAGGTGAGGGCGCCCGTGGCTCCTCTTTAGCCACTCCTCAAAGAGGGGACTTACCGCCACTATCGAGGCGTGCCCTAGTTTAGCGTACCTTCATTTCTAAACCGTTACAAAACACAAAACAATTTTTTAGAAGAGTTTATTTACGATTGTTGCATTATTATTTCATAAAAAAGTGTTTTTTTTTTGTAATAAGATTTACGATTATTGCAGTATTATTTCTTAAAAAGTGATCAGTTTTTTCTCACATATTTTGTTAAATTTTATTGTTGATTTCTTTTTACTGTGCGTGTAGTCATTTTAATAATTTCAGTATTCGTTTATTTTTAAAATAATTTTAAAAATTACATTTTTGCATTAATATTTTTTTTTAAATATGTGAAATTAGTTAAACAATAAAAATTAGATTTGGTTGACTTGGATAAAATTACGGTATTTATAATTTAAAAAAAAAAATCTTTACAAAATTCATTTTAGTACATTTTACAGTTTTGATTGAGAAATTGATTAAAAATATTAAAATTTACCTTGAACCTGTTTACACCCGCAGTGTTCCCTCCGTATGGTATTCCATAGAACTCCAAGTAATTTCCGTCGGTCGCAAAACTGCCTATCACGGTACCTTGAAATATGTTAACCGTCGGTAACTCCTGACCTGCAGCTGAAGCTGCAAAGGCCAAACAAACACACAAGAGCAATATCATGCTTCATGTACAGCCGTGGAATTAAAACTGAATATCAAGGGGAAACGGAATCATATTTAATAAGATAACTTTAAACCAGTTTTACTCTTTTTGATAATATCATCGATACGCTGATACGGTGACTTAATTGATACAAAAATTATGGCACTTTTTACGCCGATAGTTTCTAGACTGTCAAGCGGTGACCTAAAACATTTTGCATGCAGTCAGCAGCACCAGTATGCATAGAAACGTTTAGAAGCAATTTTCGTCTGTTTAACGCAACCCATATTTTGGAACCCATATTGTCATTATTAGGTCATATCTCAAAGTTGCAATCGTTACTTCACGAGAAATTCGCGTTTGAATTTGAAGTGTATACATATTATTGCTCGTGACTGTACGAGACTCGAAGGCTAGAATTACTAAGCGATTTTTTCGGACTTTAAACTACAACGAAACTTAAACTTGTTTCACTTGCTATCCAAAAAGTTGATGTTGTTGTTGTTGTATGTTGTTGTTGATACTATTATCTTTAGATATGTCGGCGCACATTAAGATGCCAATGTCAAGAGTGACAGCTTGTCACTGTCACTCTAGCGGAGCGTCGAGTCGATGGTAGCGGGGCGGCCATCTTGGTACGGCAGATCGTACAGAGCGGTCGCAAGCGCACCACGTTTTCGACGAATCGCTATCCATCCTCTTAATCAAAGTTCTTTTTGAAGTGATTGAGTGTTAATTAGAGCCTAAGTGATTATTGTTACGTGATTTAATTATTATTTCAAGTAAAATCGTTTAAGTTATGAAGACAACGGTTTTAATTAAAATTACCCTACTTGGACTACCCACATACTCACGCTGCACGATGAATAATTCTGATGAAGGCCGTCCTGAGCTTACATATTATATACACTCCTTTGCAAAAAAAACGGGCACCTTAGGAAATTTACGTTCTAAGGTCGATTTGAGTTAATTCAATGAAATTTAATTGTTTGACGTAGTCTGTATACTTATAATCGTGTAAATTAATACGCGTGAAGTGAACTGTGGCAATTTAAAAAAAAAGCTATGAATTCTTTTAAAAAACCGATGTACACGGCCAAACAATAAGAAGTGGTCGGCAATAAAGACAAGAAGATTTTTTTACTTTGTTTAATTAAATAAAGTTACAAATGTAATAACCTAATAACGAGTGTGACCTCCTCTTGTCAAAATCACAGCTTGAATCCTTTTGGGCATGCTTTCCACGATGTTTTTAATGACGTTTTGAGGAATACGTTCCCACTCTTCTGCAATGACTCTTTTTAGCTCCCTGATGTTTTGTGGAGCATGTTGCACTGATCTTACCCGTCTCTTTAGAACATCCCAGACATGCTCAATTGGATTGAGGTCAGGACTTCGAGCTGGCCAATGTAAACGACGGATCCCAACTTCTTGCATGTACGCTTCCACGTCGCCAGAACGGTGCGGGCGAGCATTGTCGTCCATAAAAATGGAATCTTCCCCAAGTGCAGTCAATGCGGGTTGTGCATATGGAATTAGGACTTCCATTATGTACCGGTGTGCATTTAATGTTCCATTTTCTATGAGAACTAACTCCGTACGCCCCGTCGAATTAATTGCTGCCCAAAACATAACGGAGCCTCCGCCATAAGGAGTGATTTCTTCGAAACACACTTCCGCATAGCGTTCCCGTGGTCTTCGTAGCACTCGCCGGCGTCGGTCCTCTCCACACAAAGAGATTCTAGCTTCATCAGAAAACAATACTTTATTCCAGTCCTCCAGAGTCCATGAAGCACAGTTTCGAGCAAACTGAAGTCGAGCAACACGGTGCTCACGGAGTAATTTAGGTCCCCGGGCGGTAACTCCTGATATTGGCAGCCAAAAGCCTCCTCCTGACGGTCCACAAGCTAACTTCTACTCCTCTTACTTCTTCGAGGCTCTTCTTCAGGTCCACACTTGACGCCTTACGATTCCGCAAGGCCTGACTCACCAAAAAGCGGTCATCTCTTGGTTCTGTGCGTCGTTTTCTTCCCGAACCGGGTCTTCTTTTGACCGAACCGGTCTCTTGATACCGTTGCCAAGTCCTCTGGACAGTTGAACGACTCACATTTAGCCGCTGAGACACGTAAGTTTGCGAACAACCTTCTTCAAGTAGGGCTATAATTTTACCGGCCCTTATCGCTTTATCACTCATGTCAAAAAGTGGTATTTAATGTAAAAAGAAAGATAAAATTGTTTAATTTGCAGTAAATATCCAAAAAGTTTTAAAATTTTAGTAATCAGTAATAAAATCGTTTCAGCAATTCGCGCCATTAGTAAAGCAATTTTACAATAATCTAAGTACAATAATCATTATTTTCCTTTTGTTAATTTCAAAATTTAAAGAACAGTGGCTATATTATAGCTGATGGAATTAATAAGCGTCTACTTAAGTCACCGTGATAGATACCGACGAAATAATTTACTTAGTTTTATCAAATCAAGCTTGAGGCCTATCAATCGCTGGAAAAAAAATCATCATAATTATGAGCTCAATTGACTAGATTACAGGTGATAATAAATAATCATAGCTTAATTTATTTGTTCTATCTGACTTGACTTTACAACTTTTGACTTAGCTATGCTTTTAATATTGGCATGTAATAAACCTTTGTAAGTTAGAAGACATTTCAATTGTCAACTGTACCACGGTAATATTATCATACAGTAGTTCGACTTCATACAAACGGACGAAGCGCGAGCTATGCCTACGCGCCTCGATTAAGGGATGCGCCTGGGATGCAGACAGTCGCGACTGTGCCGCAGTGACGAGCGGACGGTATGTTTTTTTTAACAATAAATGCGCGATGTTTTCTCTAAAAATAAGACAAGTACATTTAATTTACATTTTTTGTGTTGTTTTTGGTTTTATGAATTCGTTAATAACGTATCCAGAGATAACTTTTTTTAATTACCTGGAAACTTTGAAAGATAAGACTATAAAATAATTTCACTTACTAGTAGGTAGGCTTATAATGTGTGTATTTTTAATGGATGTATTTCTTTATATGTCCCGAAAAAAAACATGGTTTTTTAATTAAATCTATCAATCAAAAAACAACACGCATGTTTAATGAACACTTTCTATTCAATTCACAAAGTATTTTATTTGTTTTAAAAAGTATATTATTTACGATCACAAAACTAAATGGAAACACAAAATAAGCACATGTAATTAAAATACTGGAGGCGGGCAGCCCTTGCGCATGTTTACGTACCGCGCGGCTGTAGGCATTTATTTCAAGGACACGGCCGAGTCACACTACTGTACATATTTATACTGTGACTGTACTCAATTCAATTCAATTCATTTATTTGATTCAGACATAATATCCATAACATTGTTAGTAAATACATTTAAAAATTATGTTAGTAAACAGATAAAATCATTAAGGGCACATACAGACAAATACACACTCACATACTAAAATTAACATCAAAATACAATATAAAAATGAAATGATATAAATTAATACAAATCTTTTAAATGTCCAACTACAATGTAAATTTCTGCAATTCAAAATTAAAAATGAAACAAAAATAAGTTTAATTAAATAAGAAATTATGTCACAGATTAGGAAATTAGAATGTCATGAACTCATGAATAATACAATTAACAAAAATATTAAAAAATACAAATATGGGGCAAATCAGTCTTAGCAAACGTGAAGCGTACTGCATGTTGTTCCATTATTCAGTCTTTTTTGACATGTAACTGTTTTCTGTTGTTGTTGTCTGTTGTTTTCTGTTTTTTGTACTGAACTGACAGCTTGTCATAGTCTGCACGAGCTTATATTATTTTCCATCGATTCTCCGTGATTTCCTAACTCATCGACTAGTTCTGCTTATGAACTCTGATATTTACTGTTCCCTGTGTGACTTGCCTAAGGATGACTCTGGATTCCGATTCTGCCTCTTTACTTTGGACTTTATTGTGTGTACATCAAATGGAATATCACGATGAGTAGCCGTATAAGGCCTACAAGCATTATACAACGTGTTTGCCATGCGTGCTGGTTACGCACAAGAAGAGAAGTCCTACGTATGAATAGTCAAGATGAAAGTAGTCCTCAGCTAGACACAACTGACGATGTGCAACCACAAGAAAATGTAATCCAGCCTGATGCTGATGCATCAACCCAACCTGAGCCAACACAAGTTATGGAGTTAGCCAATTATAGACGAATAGCAAAGATGTTTAGTTTTCTATTACACATTTTATTTCTATAACTTTACGATGATATAGCTTTATTGTACTAAGGAGAGTTATGCAATTGATACCTTAACATCCCTAGCCTGCATATTGTCATGAATGATTGTGAAATGTGCATACTATTGGTGTACCTATTTCTAAATAAATAAATTGTGTTAAACGTGTTTTTCTGTATCTACTAAAATGGTAAGGGTAGGTAAACCTTTTTTTTTGGGGTGGTTGGGAAATCAACAAATAAAATAACCCCTCCCGCTCTTGGACAGCGAAAAGGAGTGTCAGACTTCTACTGACTAAAAACCACCCATGTTCCTTCTTAGCCCTTTATGTCGAGGCCGCGGTTTCTTGCATCGGTTGGACTTAGTACCTATTCTGAATAACCGTATTCAGAAAACATTCAATTTCAGAATGCATTTACACATTATAAACTACGGACTACCGAGTCCGTAGTTTATAATGTGTAAATGCATTTCTATCTATATATAAAGGGTAAGTAGGGTGATTAGTCCGTTGTTTGTACGACATAACCTCTAAAACTTTAAACAGGAATATCTTTAATTCCGGCGTAGCAGAGCAAGCTCATTTTTACTCGTTTCCGCTCGACTCTTTGTTGGTGTTTCGTTGGTATTTGTGGAAACACACACGTAAGCAGTTTTCTATTGCGAGGTAGGTAACAGAAGTCATTAATGGGTCCGCTCAGCTTGCGACCGACACCGGGCTTTAACATTCTGAAAACGTCCGTAGTTAATTTTGTATTTCTATAGTTCTTTTTCGATTAGTCCATTGTTAATACAACATAACCTCTAAAACTTTAAACAGGAATATCTTTAATTCTGGCGTACCTATAAAAATATAACTGAAGACAAAACTGTTCAGGAATTCAAACTCTATACAAATATATTTTTTCCATAGGCTGACGCAAAAAAAAATGTCAACAAAAATTTGTTCGAGCGTTTGCCACTATTCTTTGGAACGTACAGAATCATGCCAGGATTCTTCAAATAACATGCCAATACATCGTCAAATTAATAAAACGTCTTACTTGTCCTTCTTCATTGAAGTAGAGAAAAAAATATGAAGTGTCCGTTTTTTTGCAAAGGAGTTTATATCTATAATATCCTCGCTCCATAAAACATTTCAACACATTCTGGTATCGCGAATTACATATATATGCAATCTCTGTTTTGAGACAGGCCTTCGACGCCGGCAGCCGGTGTTTAGCTGTACGTGTCATAATAATTATAGTTCTGGAAATCTTCAAAGATTACCTGAATAATCGCAGGTGGTAAAGATTGGCTCTAGTCACACACAGTGATTCTGGTTGACGGCCGCTGGTGGGAAGACGCAACATAATGCGGAATTTGGACTGTCACAGTGATGCACTGGCTTGACCTAAACTTAATTATATTTAACCTAAAGAAAACCCATTTTGTACCCTTTGCAATCCGGTCCAACACCAAACAAGCAAGTACTTTCACGATAGCGGCTCACTCCAGGAACCAGATCAGTCAATATCGTGATGCCCCTCCATTGCCAGAGCTGATAGTGTCAAATACTTAGGTGTTAATATAGACAACTAGCTTTTGCCAGCGGCAAGGGTTTGGGCTGGGCGTTGATGAGTCAGTCAGTCAGTCAGTCAGGATTTCTCTTTTTAACCGACTTCAAAAAAAGGAGGAGGTTATCAATTCGACTGTATTTTTTTTTTTTTATGTTTGTCTAGTTAGCTCATAACTTGCGACTGGGTGAACTGATTTTCATGATTCTTTTTTCATTTGAAAGCTGGTGCTTCCTGTGTGGTCTTATTGTCAAATGGTGACAATGGGACCACACGGGAAGCACCACACACAACAATATCTGATGATGGGTAGAAATCGGGGGAACTCTTCAATAAATAACAGCAGATTAACCGCGATTGTTGCTATATCATATCTAAGCATTGTTTACGCCATCACACAACATAATATCACGCCTGTACTCATTACAAAGGTTATAAAAACTATTTGGTGAAGATCTGATGAAGAACTTCGGAGATAGGCAACGGAACTCCTCAATTAATGATAGCAAATGTACTGGGATTGCTGAAATCTCATGACTGTCTATTGTTTACACCAGTTCATAACATAACATCACGCCGGTACGTTGTGAAGGGGTAAGCACATGTGAACCACTAAAAAGTGAAAAATAAAAACTTTTTTACAAAAAATAAAACCGACTTCGACAAAAATAAACCACAAAAAAGTGAAAAATATAAATTCAGCTTCAGAAGTCGGTGGCAAAAACATGAAATCAAACAAACAAAAGTCACCGACTTCAGAAGCTGATTTTTTATTTTTCACTTTTTTGTGTTTTATTTTTATATAAATAGATACTTAGATAGAAGATGGGCTAAAATGGGATAAACAACTCGAGCCACTAACTACTAGAACACGTCGTCTTATTCACATCTTCATCTCTCCGCGAATCCGCCAGTATTGACATTCTCAAAATGGTGTACCGCTATCCCAACTAACAAATTGGTTATATAAAACATTTCTTATGCGACTTTCGGTTATATAACTGTTGAATAGACGTTATAAGACAACTACGAGGTTGTGTAACCGTTATTCATACAACGATTCAGTCCCTGTGACTAAAAGGTCCTATTAAATGGTTGAGTAAACGTTTTAACGACCACTTTATACAACGTCGTATAATGGTACGAAAAAATAGGTTAGGTAAACGTTTTTACAACTATATAATGCAACGTCGTATAGTGGTACAAGTGTATAGGTTAGGTAAACGTTTTTACAACAATATAATGCAACGTCGTATAGTGGTACAAGTGTATAGGTTAGGTAAACGTTTTTACAACTATATAATGCAACGTTGTATAGTGGTACAAGTGTCTATGTTAGGTAAACGTTTTTACAACTATATAATGCAACGTTGTGTAGTGGTACAACTGTATAGGTTAGATAAACGTTTTTACAACTATGTAATGCAACGTTGTATAGTGGTACAAGTGTGTAGGTTAGGTAAACGTTTTTACAACTATTTAATGCAACGTCGTATAGTGTTACAAGTGTATAGGTTAAGTAAACGTTTTTACGACTGCTTTATACAACGTCGTATATTGTAGGTTGTGTAAACCTCGTTTACCCAACTAAATAGTACGATGTTATATAACAGTTAGATAAAAGGGTTCGTTTAACCAGCGTTGGTGGTCGAAGTAACCTTAACACGACTTTTATGTAATCAAAACGTCGCAAAAAGTTTATTTTTAGACCTGTATGTAACGAAGTATTTTAGTGGTGAACTACGAACCATTATACGACTTAAGCGTTATTTTGTAACCATTACAGAACTTTAAGCAGACCTAAAAATGATATAAAGGTCCAAAAGGGCCTTTTTTAAAACTAACTTCCATTTTGTCAGTTAACAAACATTGTTACGATATTTACAAAAATATGGATAATTTATAATGGCGGCTATCTTGGTCGCAAGAAACCGCATTATGGACCTTTTCGTTCTATAAATTGTTGTATAGAAGTCACTTCATAACTTTGACAAGATGGCTGGTATTTAGTATAAAAACAAATTTTAAATAATAATCAACAATAGTTAAATTTCAACGAATTCGAGGGGGGTGCAAAAAATTTCACAACAACACACCTATATTTAATCATAAAAGTAGAGGTCCCATAAAAACAAGGTGTTACACACTCTGTTCGCGTATATTACAAACCTTATCTATTAAATGTCAATTTAGTTATGATAATTTATAAAGTTTCTATTTTTATAAAACACGATGCAGCAAATATCAGGAACGAATGAGAAAATGAATGGAATGGACTGAATGTATACTATAAACGTCGATGTTAAAACACATGTGCGACATTTCAGTCATCTTCTAATGTCTATTTAACTTTTATGGGACACCAGTGGTTCCATAACAGTCGAGATATAACAATTATCTAACCAAAAAGTCGGTCGGAAACTTTTATTTAACATTTAAGCAACGTTAAAATAGTTCTCCACTAACTTTTATGTAACTTTTAAATAACAATAATGTTGTATAATTTGGGCCTATTTCGCGTTATATAAACGTCTACAACTACGTTTATACAACCCACCATAAAGAACCAACAGTAAATGAAAAACGTTTACTCATCTATTATACAACGTAAATTTGTTACTTGGGATACCGCGGCCTCGGCACAAAGGGCTAAGAAGGAACATGGGTGGTTTTTAGTCAGTAGAAGTCTGACACTCCCTACCGCTCTGCTCAGAGCGGAAGGAGTCATTTGATGATTTCCCACTCCAAAACAAAAGAAAAAAAAGGAATCATCAATATTTTGTATGTATGTATACAAAATTGATGATTCCTTTTTTTTTCTTAAGACTATTTTTGTAGACTTCAATCTTCTGTGCTCAAAGCTGTATTATTGTGCTCTTGTATTTCTGCCTTTTTTTTTGAACTGTGAAAAAAATAAAATCAACCAATTTTTTTTTTTATAGACATGAACCGGTAAGAAACTTCATGGGTTACTCTTTTCACTTCACTGCAATGTCGCACATTTCAGCTATAAAGAATGTATATATTTGCGTAGCCTCTGCATATTGTATGTTTCTAATCATTACTACATAAATCATTTTCTTACACATGAACCGGCAAGAAACTCCAAGGTTACTCTTTTCACTTCACTGCAATGTCGCACATTTCAGCTTTAAAGAATGTATTTGCGTAGCCTCTGCATATTGTATGTTTCTAATCATTACTACATATATCAAAATTGAGGCCGGAATCACCCACTGCTGGACGTACGACTACTATTGACTACCCTTTCGTCTGCCACTCTTCTGGGCTGTATACTGTGCGTGTCTCTATCTATTAGTTTCCTTTTTAATTTCGTTGTGATAAATTTTCACAACTGTCATGGCATTGACCGCTGTGGCTATACAGAGCTGAGTTTGACTCAATGATTTGGTGTAAAGTCACGAGAAATAATATTATAAATACACTTGGCAAAGTTATTTTATGATAATTTTGGTTCCAAAATGTTAGTTTTGTAACGTAAAATGAAAATAAAATCATCGTGTACTTCATACAACTTATCAAGTTCTTATTTTTCTAAATAATGAATCGATTTTAAAGAATCTTCATACATAATAACAGAATACATAGCTCTAAAAAGTAAGTAGAACACATTTTCGAAAAATAGTTACAATTAAATTAGACCGATCGTCTTTGCATTATTTTTTCTAAATAAATAAAATTAAATAATAAACAAGACTTTTAAAAAAAAAAATATCCTCGCTAAAAGTGATTGAACTATGTGTCTTGCTTAGGTGTGTAAAATTTCATAAAATCGGTTCTGGTATTTAGAAAAATGAGGACTTGAATATTTTCATGAAATACCGTACGGCGTACGTACACGCTCTTTAAATTGATAAGTGTATGCATATTGGCCCAGAGATTGAATTATTATTGAATTGTAATTGATATCTATTAAGTATATATATACTAACGTAGTTTTAAGCAATTTGTTACTAACAATTATGGATGGACAAAATTGGTCTGAAAATAAAAGTATAATAATAATCATAATATTGGTGCTTATGACTGTACAATACTACTTATTGTCACGTTATCTTTCAGGGTTATGTATAATTATACAATGGATATCGTATTACCCAGTACTAACTGGGTTGTGGAGGTTGGCAGGCAGTCTATACCTACGTATAACCCTCCTTTTGGCAGTTAGAAATGAAAACATAACACTCTGTACTAAAAAAGGATTATTAACATTATGCCCAACGAAGTGGACACGGGTCAGCTAGTGTAAAATACAGGTGGTGTTCAGCTGCATCTGGTGAGACTTTAAGCCAATTTGGGATCGGCTTGAAGTCTCACCAGATGCACGTAGTTGGGAAAAGGCTAGGCAGATGATGCTATTTAGGGTTACGGTAATCGCACTTTGAATACTCCTTCATCCTTTTCTGTCGTCCACATCCGTCATTTGCTAGACTATAGAAACATAGAGAGCTGCTGAGTGCATCGTCGATGCTGCCGATGCTATATTAGATCTTTAATGACCCTTTTTTTTGTCTTTCAAAAATATTGATTGTGTGCGATAACTGACATTAAATCATGATTACATAGCAGCTTCTGAGAAATTCCTTATGAAACTCAATAATATTTAACCCAGCCTGGGAATCGAACCTAGGACCTCATGCTCGGCAGATTAATATTTATTTATTTATTAGATTATTGCTCAGGTTTATTGTAAATTAATTGTACAATTTTAACAAGTATTTCTAAAACCTGTTAAAGAATTTTTCAAAATGATAAACTAGTTAAGTTCAAATTTAAAAGTAATCCTTCTTGTTATTGCAAAGATGGGTTCGCTAATAATACAAGCATTTCAATTGAATTTTTATAATTTTTTATAATTATGACAATAATAATATCATTTACAATGCAGTATCTTTATCCTAAATAAATAATATAAACTTACTTATGAGTAATCTTAAATTAATTATTAATAATATCATTAAAATGTCTGTAGATACTTTAAATGAATAAACATCTCTCTTTGAACAAAGTTCATAATTTCACATTTGTAAGGCCTAAAACACACACAAGCGACGTAAGGCGAAGGCACGGGGCAGGCGCAGCGCAGGCGTGGCGCAGGCGTGCGCCGCTTCAAAACGATTTCATACAAAATGTATGCATTCGACGTTTTTGAAATATACTGAAGCGACGCGGCGCAGACACGCCGTTTCGTTGCCTGCGCCGCGTCGCTCGCTGGTCGCTACTAGCGACGCGGCACAGGCAACGAAACGGGGCGTGTGAAACGGTGTGAGGTTTGCACCGGAGCGAGATTTCAACAACCGATTGAATTCACCGGTCATTCGGCATCTGAACGTTTCTTGCCTGTTCCACGCCTCTTCTGATATAATTCAAATCGCGTCTGCGCCGTATCTGTCCCACGCCTGCGCTGCGCCTGTCCCGTGCCTTCGCCTTACGTCGCTTGTGTGTGTTTTAGGCCTTAGCCTTTTGTAAGCCTACCATAAGACTAAATGTAGGAACTGCTGTTTAGATTTTGCAAATTATTATGATCCTTGTAAATTATTTTAGGCATCAATACTGGTAATACTAGACTTTCTTAAGACAGCATCTTATCTTTTAACATACACATTCAAACAAAACCAAAATAATACATAAAGTGAAGAGATAATTTTATCAAACAAATAATAAACTAAAAAGTCTAAATTATTAGTCTAAAAAGTTGTAGATTTCTGTACAAATTATAACATTTCGAAGAGAGAATTGAAATCAAATCCAGTTTCTGTGTTTTCTTATGACAATACCAGTGAGGAATGTAAATGGCTGAGTAAAGAAAACAGAATTACTATTAAGAAAGTATATCCAACAGCAGTAGATGCAGAATTGGGGTCAACCGTAGTGCTTCCCTCTGTAGTACTTTCCTCCGTGGAAGACTCCTCGGTAGTAGTCTCCTCTGTAGTAATTTCTTCCGTTGTAGAAGAGCTTTCGTCCATCACAGGTGATGTTGAAGTGCTTCCATCCGTTACAGGTGATGTTGAAGTACTATAACCGTCTGTCACAGGTGATGTTGAAGTACTACCGTCTGTCACAGGTGATGTTAAAGTGCTTCCGTCCGCAACAGGTGTAGTTGAAGTACTACCGTCTGTTACAGATGATGTTGAAGTGCTTCCGTCTGTTGCTGGTGTAGTTGATAAACTACCGTCTGTCACAGGTGATGTTGAAGTGCTTCCGTCTGTTGCTGGTGTAGTTGATGTACTACCGTCTGTCACAGGTGATGTTGAAGTGCTTCCGTCTGTTGCTGGTGTAGTTGATGAACTACCGTCTGTCACAGGTGATGTTGAAGTGCTTCCGTCTGTTGCTGGTGTAGTTGATGTACTACCGTCTGTCACAGGTGATGTTGAAGTGCTTCCGTCCGCAACAGGTGTAGTTGAAGTACTACCGTCTGTTACAGGTGATGTTGAAGTGCTTCCGTCTGTTGCTGGTGTAGTTGATAAAGTACCGTCTGTCACAGGTGATGTTGAAGTGCTTCCGTCTGTTGCTGGTGTAGTTGATGTACTACCGTCTGTCACAGGTGATGTAGAAGTGCTTCCGTCCGCTGCAGGTGTAGTTGAAGTACTACTGTCTGTCAAAGGTGATGTTGAAGTGCTTCCGTCCGCAACAGGTGTAGTTGAAGTACTACCGTCTGTTACAGATGATGTTGAAGTGCTTCCGTCTGTTGCTGGTGTAGTTGATAAACTACCGTCTGTCACAGGTGATGTTGAAGTGCTTCCGTCTGTTGCTGGTGTAGTTGATGTACTACCGTCTGTCACAGGTGATGTTGAAGTGCTTCCGTCTGTTGCTGGTGTAGTTGATGAACTACCGTCTGTCACAGGTGATGTTGAAGTGCTTCCGTCTGTTGCTGGTGTAGTTGATGTACTACCGTCTGTCACAGGTGATGTTGAAGTGCTTCCGTCCGCAACAGGTGTAGTTGAAGTACTACCGTCTGTTACAGGTGATGTTGAAGTGCTTCCGTCTGTTGCTGGTGTAGTTGATAAAGTACCGTCTGTCACAGGTGATGTTGAAGTGCTTCCGTCTGTTGCTGGTGTAGTTGATGTACTACCGTCTGTCACAGGTGATGTAGAAGTGCTTCCGTCCGCTGCAGGTGTAGTTGAAGTACTACTGTCTGTCAAAGGTGATGTTGAAGTGCTTCCGTCCGTTGCAGGTATAGTTGAAGTGCTTCCGTCCGCAACAGGTGTAGTTGAAGTACTACCGTCTGTCCCAGGTGATGTTGAAGTGCTTCCGTCCGTTGCAGGTGTAGTTGATGTACTACCGTCTGTCACAGGTGATGTTGAAGTGCTTCCGTCCGTTGCAGGTGTAGTTGAAGTGCTACCGTCTGTCACAGGTGATGTTGAAGTGCTTCCATCCGTTGCAGGTGTTGTTGAAGTGCTACCGTCTGTCACAGGTGATGTTGAAGTGCTTCCGTCCGTTGCAGGTGTAGTTGATGTACTACCGTCTGTCACAGGTGATGTTGAAGTACTACCGTCTGTCACAGGTGATGCTGAAGTACTACCGTCTGTCACAGGTGATGTTGAAGTGCTTCCGTCCGTTGCAGGTGTAGTTGAAGTGCTTCCGTCAGTCACTGGTGATGTTGAAGTGCTTCCGTCCGCAACAGCTGTAGTTGAAGTACTACCGTCTGTCACAGTTGATGTTGAAGTGCTTTCGTCCGTTGCAGGTGTAGTTGATGTACTACCGTCTGTCACAGGTGATGTTGAAGTGCTTCCGTCCGTTGCAGGTGTAGTTGAAGTGCTTCCGTCAGTCACTGGTGATGTTGAAGTGCTTCCGTCCGCAACAGGTGTAGTTGAAGTACTACCGTCTGTCACAGGTGATGTTGAAGTGCTTCCATCCGTTGCAGGTGTAGTTGAAGTGCTACCGTCTGTCACAGGTAATGTTGAAGTGCTTCCGTCAGTTGCAGGTGTAGTTGAAGTGCTACCATCTGTCACAGGTGATGTTGAAGTGCTTCCATCCGTTGCAGGTGTAGTTGAAGTACTACCGTCTGTCACAGGTGATGTTGAAGTGCTTCCATCCGTTGCAGGTGTAGTTGAAGTGCTACCGTCTGTCACAGGTGATGTTGAAGTACTACCGTCTGTCACAGGTGATGTTGAAGTACTACCGTCTGTCACAGGTGATGTTGAAGTACTACTGTCTGTCACAGGTGATGTTGAAGTGCTTCCGTCCGTTGCAGGTGTAGTTGATGTACTACCGTCTGTCACAGGAGATGTTGAAGTGCTTCCGTCCGTTGCAGGTGTAGTTGAAGTACTACCATCTGTCACAGGTGATGTTGAAGTGCTTCCATCCGTTGCAGGTGTAGTTGAAGTACTACCGTCTGTCACAGGTGATGTTGAAGTGCTTTCATCCGTTGCAGGTGTAGTTGAAGTGCTACCGTCTGTCACAGGTAATGTTGAAGTGCTTCCGTCAGTTGCAGGTATAGTTGAAGTGCTACCATCTGTCACAGGTGATGTTGAAGTGCTTCCGTCCGTTGCAGGTGTAGTTGAAGTACTACCATCTGTCACAGGTGATGTTGAAGTGCTTCCATCCGTTGCAGGTGTAGTTGAAGTACTACCGTCTGTCACAGGTGATGTTGAAGTGCTTTCATCCGTTGCAGGTGTAGTTGAAGTGCTACCGTCTGTCACAGGTAATGTTGAAGTGCTTCCGTCAGTTGCAGGTATAGTTGAAGTGCTACCATCTGTCACAGGTGATGTTGAAGTGCTTCCATCCGTTGCAGGTGTAGTTGAAGTACTACCGTCTGTCACAGGTGATGTTGAAGTACTACCGTCTGTCACAGGTGATGTTGAAGTACTACCGTCTGTCACAGGTGATGTTGAAGTACTACCGTCTGTCTTAGGTGATGTTGAAGTACTACTGTCTGTCACAGGTGATGTTGAAGTGCTTCCGTCCGTTGCAGGTGTAGTTGATGTACTACCGTCTGTCACAGGAGATGTTGAAGTGCTTCCGTCCGTTGCAGGTGTAGTTGAAGTACTATCATCTGTCACAGGTGATGTTGAAGTGCTTCCATCCGTTGCAGGTGTAGTTGAAGTACTACCGTCTGTCACAGGTAATGTTGAAGTGCTTCCATCCGTTGCAGGTGTAGTTGAAGTGCTACCGTCTGTCACAGGTGATGTTGAAGTGCTTCCGTCCGTTGCAGGTGTAGTTGATGTACTACCGTCTGTCACAGGTGATGTTGAAGTACTACCGTCTGTCACAGGTGATGTTGAAGTACTACTGTCTGTCACAGGTGATGTTGAAGTACTACCGTCTGTCACAGGTGATGTTGAAGTACTACCGTCTGTCACAGGTGATGTTGAAGTACTACCGTCTGTCACAGGTGATGTTGAAGTACTACTGTCTGTCACAGGTGATATTGAAGTGATTCCGTCCGTTGCAGGTGTAGTTGAAGTACTACCATCTGTCACTGGTGATGTTGAAGTGCTTTCGTCCGTTGCAGGTGTAGTTGATGTACTACCGTCTGTCACAGGTGATGTTGAAGTACTACTGTCTGTCACAGGTGATGTTGAAGTACTACCGTCTGTCACAGGTGATGTTGAAGTACTACCGTCTGTCACAGGTGATGTTGAAGTACTACCGTCTGTCACAGGTGATGTTGAAGTACTACTGTCTGTCACAGGTGATATTGAAGTGATTCCGTCCGTTGCAGGTGTAGTTGAAGTACTACCATCTGTCACAGGTGATGTTGAAGTGCTTTCGTCCGTTGCAGGTGTAGTTGATGTACTACCGTCTGTCACAGGTGATGTTGAAGTGCTTCCGTCCGTTGCAGGTGTAGTTGAAGTACTACCATCTGTCACAGGTGATGTTGAAGTGCTTCCATCCGTTGCAGGTGTAGTTGAAGTACTACCGTCTGTCACAGGTGATGTTGAAGTACTACCGTCTGTCACAGGTGATGTTGAAGTACTACCGTCTGTCACAGGTGATGTTGAAGTACTACCGTCTGTCACAGGTGATGTTGAAGTACTACTGTCTGTCACAGGTGATGTTGAAGTACTACCGTCTGTCACAGGTGATGTTGAAGTGCTTCCGTCCGTTGCAGGTGTAGTTGATGTACTACCGTCTGTCACAGGTGATGTTGAAGTGCTTCCGTCTGCTGCGGGAGTAGTTGAAGTACTACCGTCTGTTACAGGTGATGTCGAAGTGCTTGCATCTGTTATCGGTGGAGGAGGAGGTAACGTACTACCCTCTGTAGGAGGTGGTTCTGTAGGATCATCTATCTCCCAATTACTTTCAGCGTCCAGGAAATGATCATCATAAATATCGTCCCAAAACGTTACTACATCTGGGTGTGGGTTTATTAATGATATTTCGAGAGGAGTGTCATCACTTACTTCCGAGCTTTCTAGCACGCGGAGAAAGTTGAATTGATTTCTCGTTACTGGAAGCCAACTTATTTGCGAAGTTCCACTTGTTGGGTTACTGTAAAATAAATAATATTTATTATTACTCCAAATCATAGTATTTTTTTAATTATTGGCCGTCATGGGACACCATTCAGAAGTAAAACATCTATAGTTATTAAAAAAAACCTATAACGAAATAATGAATCTTTAAAGTCATTTATAGTACATTACTGCAGAATCCAGTAAGTAAGCCTTCCTGGCCAAGTATGAGTTAACCGGACCGAACCGCAGGTGAGGTCTGGTTATATACGAGGCCAGGATGGCTTTCTTACTGGTTGAGGTTTGTATAATGCTTTTCTCAAAAATTAAAGAAAGTTTAACAACAAATTCGTTTAATTACTATTGAAGGTTACATTCATATGTGAAAAACACAATAGCACTTTTTGGCCGACCCGGGAATCGAACCCAGGACCTCACGCTCTGCAGTCGAGCTTGCGACCACTAGACCAACGAGGCAGTTTAGGAAACAACTTTAGAAAAAACTTTATAATAAACTGAAATTACTAAATACAATCATAAAATCCCACACTATAAATGTCATACCAAAAAGAGAGATAGATATATATTTGGAACCTCCCTTCTATAACCATGTTATAATGGCTAAACTCTAATCAGTGTCTGGTACTATGTTTTTTTTTCTAAGCAGATCTAAAGAGGATGACCTAGTGTCCAGTAAGTAAATTACATACTTACTTACTGGACAGTAGGAGATTCCAAATTTAAAATCTCGCTTCTTACTGGACAGTTGTGAATAAGTCTCCGGTAAAGTTCACTTTCTGGATACTTTTTAGAGATGTTATGGCAACATTACATACCATTTTTGAGAAAAGTATTTTGTTTTATCGATATTTATCGATCAAAGAGTAGTTTGCCCCGCCGGCATTGGTGTTCCTGGGTTCATTTATGACTGTAATCTATTATGTCGCGAGTAAATATACTTCTAATGGCTAACTTGCCCCATAGTCTACCTCTATATGCTCTGTATTTTTATTTTGTATGAAAAAGTAAAAATGTAGATATCCGAAAATTGTTGAGCCCACAAGTAAATAGATAGTAGTATTCAAATAATGGTAAAGGTCTATGTTCTATAAAAACAAAAACAAATTACCGAGAAGACCATGGGAAAATTATTTATAGAAATTGTTTTCTTTACTATGGCTAAAGTAGTTTTATGTGCACTACACACATAAATGTATTTAGGGTTATGCCACCAAATCTTCAACGGAAATTCAGTAGTTTTTTTTTAATTACTTAGATTTTTAGTTAGTAGGTAGTTTTTATGAAACATTTAAAGGCATTTAATAAACATATTTTGTTGTTTAAAAACACTGGGAGATAATTATTTTCCAAACTGAGAAAATCTATTAATTCCGTGTGTTGCGACAAGACCATTGCACGAAAGCTATGTTCTGGTGACAACATGATGTACGAGCCTTACGAAATAAATCGTGACAATTCCAAATATTTGTTTTTTTAACCGACTTCTAAAAAAGAAGGAGGTCCTCAATTCGGATGTTTTTTTTTATGTTTGTTCGGGCATAACTCCGTCGCTTGCTAACCGATTTGAAAAATTATTTTTTTGTTGGAAAGGTGCTTCCTAAATGGTCCCATATTTTTTTTTATCGAAATCGGACAAGCGGTTTTTGAAAAATAAAAAATAACTCAACATAAAACTACATTTTCTACATGAACGATCTTTTCGTCTCCGTCGTTTACGAACCGACCACTAAAAAGTGAAAAATAAAAACTTTTTAACAAAAAAAAGAAAACCAAAAACGTCGGTGGCAAAAAAAGAAATCAAGCAAACAAAAGTCACCGACTTCAGAAACTGATATTTTTCACTTTTTTGTGTTTTATTAAAAAGTTTTTATTTTCCAAAATCGTCACTCGAATTTCGAACTAATAAGTGGCATAATAATATTAGAAGACTCACCCAGTTTTTGCAAAATTTGTCCACCTCTCTACAAGAATGTTTCCAACTGTTTGATCTCTGTCAGGTGCTCCCGTGACAGGAGAATTGTAGAACATATAAGCCAGTTCTTCACTATGAGCTGCCGATCCTACGGCTATTGGACCCACAAATGGTTCTCCGAGAGTTCCAGAGTATGAAAACTGATATAGATAAATCGGTGACAGAAAATTGACAAAGTTTCGAATTCTGGCTTCTCTTATGGATGATACTAGCATCATTGTATCGCCATGATAGTGAAAATAGTTTTCCATATTAAATGAATTTTCCTCGAAATAAAACTCTCTTAAACGCTGAGCCACTGCCAACTTTTCTGCATCAGTTTCGAATTCCAAGTCAGACTGTAGAAAGTCCGGGAATGAACTTTCCATCCTCCCTAGCCAATTAGATGCCTCTCTGGCTCTGATGGTTCCTTCGTTATCTACAAAACCTATTATAATAGGAATCGGCTGAAACTCAGCATCACGGAAGATTTCAAAGGGAGTTTTACTTAAGAAAGGCTCAACACCTTCCAAATCGTGTCTTTCCACACAAGGAGCAAAAGCCAGTGAATTATCAGTTAAATCTAGTTCGTTAATAACACCCATTAAAGCTGGTACACTACTTCTAGAAAAGATAGAAGATAACTGATCTGTTGAAATTACATCGTGACCAAAAGATTCAGCTACTCGAATAGCATGTTCCAAGTTATCTCGAGTAACAGCCCATGGGGCTAATGCGTTTCCACTTTGAATGATTGCCTTTTGAATTAAGCCGTCAGCCATGGGGGACAGAGTGACTAAGTCAACGGCAGCCGCTCCTGTTCCGTGTCCAAACAGGGTAATATCTTCAGGGTTTCCCCCAAATTGCGCAATATTGTCTTTCACCCATTTCAATCCTCCAATAATATCCTTCAATCCAGCGTTGCCTGGAGCGGTTTCAGTTCCAAGACATAGGAATCCAAAGACAGATTCGCGGTAATTCAGAGAAACGATGACTACACCCTTTTCAACAAAATTTCGAAAAGACAGCTCTGGTATATTGTCTTGGTCAAACTCTTTTCCTTTTATCCAAACCATTACAGCTAGTTGCCTAGTATTATCTAAAGTTGGTGTGAAGACGTTTGCTACCAAACAATCTTCGGTCCCCTCGAATCCATTACCCAGGGGTCGGACACATTTTATATTTCTTCGGTTCGCCACAAAAGGTGTTGTACCGAAGGACGGAGCGGGCGTCGGTGCCTGTAAATAAATATTTATTGATAACACAACAATCAAATATCATTGAAAACACAAAAATCAAATATCGGTCGGTCGGTGATCGGTTGATCGGTTCTACTTCAAAGATATTGAGGGTCAGATTCTTAACTTTTTACAAGTGGTTATTTAAGACAAGTTTTTATTTTTTTAACATTACTTTAAATACCTCCCGATCCCCGTACTATTCCATACATCCATCAAAAACAATATTTTAAATGCGCTGCATTTACTCCTACCGAAAAACGTGATTCGTCACACAAAAAAAAATCGTTTTGTAAAATAATTTTAGTTCTATGTATATTTTAACGGAAATGTGTGTATTCCGTCATTGTATACAATTTCTAGGAAATGTGTACAATTCCTTAAATACGAGGAGATAGGAAATCTATGATATATTTTGTAATATGCACTTTTCCTAGGAAATCTATACATTTCCTAAATATTAATCGGAAATGTATAACATTCTTACTGTTTGTAAGTATAGCGGTGATAGTCCTCCTCCTTCCTCTGAGTATGTACTGAGACCCGACATACCCTGCGATCCCGCTACTAGGAAAACTTGGATGCAAGAGCGAGCGAAGCGAATTTTTTTTCCCAAACCACCCAGAAGCAGGAGCCCCGTGAAGCGGGGCTCCGTCGACTCAGGGGTTAGGTTACAATAATTTTATTTGGTAACGTCGATTTCAGTTTACAAACGTGTTTTATTTATTTTAGTCACAGAAAGCATTACTTTGTTATATTTTATATTTCCTAGTATCATCAATTGTATACAATTCCTAGGAAATTTGTGTATTAAGCAATCTTTAAAACATTATTTTACACATTTCCTAAGCAGGCTCGGAAATGTATATATTTTCCTAAGAATTGTGTACAATTCCTAGGTTTCATACATTTCAGGTAACATATACAATACAAAGCTTGGGTGTCGGATCCGCTTTGTGAAGGATCCGTTTGCACTTAGTAGAAACTTATTGGAGAGAAATAATAATTATAGGTAGGTATAAGACGTCACGTCTTAAAAAAGTGATACATCATGACACGACACATACAATTCTACCGTGAATCATCACATCGATTAAATATACCCTTATTTCTATGACTTGTAGTCTGAGACTTTTCTTTTTTTGTTGTAAAAAAATACTAAAAAATACTTTTTTACGAAAAAGTTACCTCTGTTACAGTTCATTTATTATGATTTTTACGTCGATTAATGATTTCCAACTCGTTGATATAATAAAAATCTGATATAGACTTTGTGCCTCCTGTTCCTTGCGCGATCGAATCAGAAATGAGGACATCCGCATGAGAACATGCAAGGTTACCGACATAGCCCGAAGAATTGCCAAACTTATGTGGCAGTGGGCAGAGCACATTGCTCGCAGAACGGATACCCGATGGGGCCGGAAAGTTCTGGAGTGGCGACCGCGAACCGGAAGACGTTGCGTTGGAAGGCGGAGGCCTTCCAACGCAACGTCTTCCGGTTCGCGGATGTGGGAGTGCGCAGTGGGAGCACAAGGTGGACCGATGACCTGGTGAAGGTTGCGGGGATCCGCTGGATGCGAGACGCACGGGACCGGTCAATGTGGCGACACTTAGGTTAGGCCTATGTCCAGCAGTGGACGTCTTTCGGCTGAAATGATGATGATGAAAGACTTTGTGTAAAATTAATATTCGTAAAGTTTTGCAACATCAATGGTAAGAAAACCTTAAAAGTGGAAATGGTTTACCACATCGACACCCCATTCGACTCCGTTTCTAATAAACAAAATTTACAGGCAAATTGATTTACGATTTTTGCATTATTATTAACCTCTTAATAAAAAAAATAATTAATTCATACGAGATATTTTTGTTGATTTCTTTTTTAAATCAGCAGCAGTCACATTATAAATGAATACCTAATAATATTTGTATTCTTTATTTACTTTTTCAAATATTATCTTGTATAAAACTTACATTTTTGCATTTTTTATTATTAAAAGTTAGTTTTAAAAGATTGTTATAATTTAGATTAGTAACGTTTTCGAAATAAAGGTGCGATAAACAACTGAGGATTTGGTGGAGAAATGAATTTAAATATTGTTAAAATTTACCTTGAACCTGTTTGCACTCGCGTCCCCTGCGTATGGTATTCCATAGAATTCCAAGTAATTTCCGTCGGTTGCGAAACTGCCTATCACGGTACCTTGAGCGATGTTAACCGTCGGTAACTCCTGACCTGCAGCTGAAGCCGCAAAGGCCAACCAAACACACAAGAGCAATATCATGCTTCATGTACAGCCGTGGAATTAAAACTGAATATCAAGGGGAAGCGGAATCATATTTAATTAGATAACTTTAAACAAGTGTTACTTTTTTTGATAACGTCATCGATACGCTGATAGGAGACTTAATTGATACGAGAATATTAAGGCGCGTTTACACGCAGATAGTTACTTGTCTTTTTAAGCTATTGCATAGCTTCTATCGCGGGCCTTGAGCTTGGAGAGCGAATCCAGAAATTCCCTAACGAAAATATTCAAGATTCAGTACCTATTCAACCAGGTTGCTATGGTTACGGAAAATAACAAGGTTGTCAACTGAGGTTGTCAAATTAAATAATTAATTATTTGCTGTTGATAAAAATGCTATGCAATAGCTTTACCGCGGCAGTCTCCGAGTGCCACATTTTGTTTTTTTTATTTATTTGAGACAAGCAAGGTTAGCCCGCAGAAAGTGCCTCTTTGTTTTTGATATGAGTTCTATATTGGAACTGGGATAAATCACCTAAATCATCATATAACATCGAGAAAAGGTGTATGGTACATACGAGTTGGTCTTTTCCTATGGAGAAGTACCGGCAGGAAACTCCATGGTTACTATTTTAAAATGATAAGGTTTTCCAACAGTACCTGCCCTACGAGGTTTTACATAGGCATAGGTACTGTCGTCTCGGAGCTCGAGAAATACCCTCGTGTATATACAGCTTTACGCAGCAGTGAGTTTTGAAAAAATATCTATTTGATGACGAATATCAATTATTCATTGTAATCGTAAAGGAATGTTAAGGCATCTACCTCTGAAATATAAATAGTTATAGGATTATCTCGTAATCCGTTTACGTATACAAATCTGTTTGACCAACTTTTTATAAACGAGCAGGTATTTATTCGGCGTTTTTAATTTCGTTTCAATATTTTTAAAATTCAAGGACTAGTTTAATTTATATTTAATTTTAAAGTTTTAGGGCTGATGACGTCGTTACTTAAAAATATGACAGTTTACTTTCTACAAAAGTGTCAAACCTTTACTAAGTGTTGCCCTAAGTAATCATTAAATCTCTCTGAATGCGGCAGCCTTTAATATGCATATTTTTCTGGGCCTTTATGGATACTACTCTGTTGATCTCATAATAACTTCTGGTACCAAAGAATGTAAAATTGGTACATGACATGAATCTGTGTGGATATTACTAATAAAAAGTATAATAAAAAAAAAAAACTTTTTTGAAAAACCTAAGAAAAAACAAAAAAAATTACAAGACTCATTTTTTAAAGTCGTTTTTTCTGCATAATAGATTTTTACCTTTATTTTTTAACAAGGGCCTTAATGTATGCATAACAATTTTAAGCTTCTTTTGCAACGCAGATAAACACAGATAAACAAAAATAGATTTGTATCTATTTCAATCATTGATTTAATTGTACTTAATTGCTTTTTTTGTGTTTAAAATTCAGGAAAATCTCATTTTTTTATTTTTTTTTAATCATTTATTTAACGACCTTATAGTACATAGGTTTTACTTAGATCTAAACTCGCCAAACTTTTACGTTTGATGGCGGTAGTAGCCACGAAGTCTGTATTTGTGCCCAGTTGATGGCAATAGGGTCACCCTTTATTACATGAGACTTAAACATTACTGACGAAATGTGGGTGTACCTACTATTAGGTACACCTCTTTTCACCTTTCGGGGACTACAGGCATGATCTTACGTTATGTTATGTGTTAACTGTTTTCCGATCACCCAGAACCATGCAAGGGGTCTGCATATTCATGTATTTGTAACCGATGGCCATTTTAAATTTATTTGAAAAATAGCAGCCATGCGAGAAAAAAACTATAGCAGGCATTTAAATAAACAAGTATTTTGTGAGACAAAATCGTCCAAATCATCACGTTCAAAAGTAGCGGACAGTAGAGAGGCTAAAATTTAAAAAACCAATAAGCAAAGCAAATCTGAAAATCTATCTATCTATATAAATAAAGAGAGAAGTCCTGACTGACTGACTGAATGACTGACTCATCAACGCCCAGCCCAAACCCTTGGACCTAGAAAGCTGAAATTTTGCGCAGAGGTTCCCTTTATAATGTAGACAAGGAATAAGGAAGGATTTTTCGAAATTCAACCCCTAAGGGAGTTAAATAGGGGATGAAAGTTTGTATGGAAAATCGTCATTTTCACGCGGGCGAAGCCGCTGGCAAAAGCTAGTATTTAATATGTTTCTACAAAATTATACTTTTCTTGCGAATTCAAACTCACCTTGGCAGTCAGACCTCGTTGTTGTAGTGGTATGGTAACCTCTAGTACGTACCTAAGCTAAGTTTTTGAGATCATAAGTTATTTTCAATTTGAATGCAACTTTTTTCGTGGATGGTTAAAAAAAAAATATAAGTATCTATACAGATATTTAATTTTATTATTGCAATCATTATCACTGTCCTTTTACTATATTTTTAAATTAGTGTAATTATTCTAAATGCTATTGCTAATAAATGCTCGATGAGCTGTGGGCCGAAATATTCACGTTGTGGAGACCTAACACAGCCAGAGCGGATATGGCGGGACGAGGAGACAATCAAAGACCACACATTCACATTGGCCCTGTATCGAAAAAAATTGAGGTCATGAGGGAAGGCCTTTGCCCAACCGTGGGATGACGCTGATTAACGATAAAGAAACGTAAGGAAAATAGCTTTATCTAGCTTCTACTAAACAAAAAAAATATTTAAGACATCTAGGGGTCCCATAATAAACAAATTGGAACAGACATTAACACAGAAAAATATGTGCCAAATACAGAGGTCAACGACCTTATCCAAATGATTTCAAGAAAAAAGATGTCCCTTTAGGTACCGTTATTCTACACACTCATTTTTATTGCAATACGAACCGTACGGTGTTTCGTATAAGGGTCAATTTTTTCTAAAGTTCTTTGTGGTCCGTTTTTTCAGCGGTTCCCTTAGCGGGGAGGGTGCTACGTGTGCGGGGCGAGGTAGAGAGGAGGTTCAAAATGTGCGCAGCACGTGTGAGCGCCCGCGCATCTCAGAATTCATGAGAATTTCTGATTCATTGACTCTTGTCATATTTGAGAGTGAATTTTGTTTTGTCTTAATTAATTTTTTTCACTATTTTGACGGCGATGATTCATTTTTTAATGATAAAGTCACTTACCATTGTTCAGAAGGTGGTTCACTACAAACACATCATGTATTTGAAGTGAACCGCCTTATAAACTGATACTGTTTTCTAAATAATGTTAAAGTAGTTTCTAATCTATATCAGTACCTACATAAATGTTATATTAATTAACATTATCACAGAATTTTACATTCCTCAATCTTTTTCTTCAGTAAAATGTCTGAAGTTCACTTCAACTAATCTTGAAATCTTTACAAAGTTGAAATTATCTGTTTTGATAACTACAAATTAATATGTAATCCTTAATGTAATACTTATCTACAGAACTAAAGGTAACGTCACCAAAACCTTTTACAAAACAAAAATAACTATATAAATCAATAAAAAAAATCATTTAGGGTAGTTGACTGACTAAAAAAAATATGATTCTGTTTAGTCCGTCAGTTAGATTATCGAAAAATATTGGATACGTGTTTTTTGTTATAGCAAATTAATAAAAAATGACGAAAATAAAGCTTGTCAAAGAACATGGAGAGGGGGCTTTTGACGTCATAGGCTGGTAAAAATGGACCAACCTGTGCTGTGATGTTTCACGACTTTTCGAAGCACTGTATCATCTTCATTTTTTGTTTACGTGAAAACAGAAAAAATACGTGTTCAATATTTTTTGGAAATCTATCTGACGGACTAATTAGTTTTTTTTAGTCAACTACCCTATCATCACAAGATTCTTATAGGTAACATTCAAGTTCACAAAATTAATTCACAATGTTAGTAAAAATACCAAACTTACTTTATCTACTTAAAGCAAACTTAGGTCTTTTAAGTCGAGTAATTTTTTTGACATAGCCGCCTTAATAAACCACTAAATTCATATTATCCTCCGCCATCCCGCGAAGTTGGAATTCAAAATCCATTTAAGAAAAGACAAATTTCCCCTAAATTGTATTATCTCCCGTCTCCCGGGTTGACTCGGGATGCGATGGTCCTAAACATGTGTCGCACCACGTGGGTCCTGGGCTCGAAGATACAGAAAAAACAAAAGATCTTAAGTGGCAACTAATCAACGTTGCAGAAACAACCTTAGGTGGACTCAAATTGGAACCCAATTTGAATGGTACAGATGAAGGCAATACGATGGTAGATGCAAATAATCAGTGTTACCTTGTGGGAGACTCCAATGAGACAGGCGAAAGGTTAAACGTTATGCGTAACACATTGAACAACGTGCAGAGATGCTCTGAGATGGTAAAAAAATGAGATTTGTTACAAAAAATGTTTTGGCTCACGGCTTGTAGGATTCTGTTACTTTCAGTGTACAAAATGATGAGGTGATACATCAATACATTAGTCTATTACAAGTAAACAGATAACTTTTTTCGAAAAGAATATCTTTATACCCAATATTGTCTAGTATTGAATTAAGCAAATCAAACAAATAATTCAATCTCACCAATTTTTATTGATATCTGACCAAATTATGAAGTCAAACTGTCCAATAAGATTCTTCCTTTTGGATACTAGTGTCGAACAAGTATTTGATCACAACGTAGAAGAACTTATGCTACGTTACCGCTTAATCTACTCCAATTTTGTAAAAAGAAAAGATGTGTTGGTATGTTTGTAACGAGTAACCTCAAAAACTTCTGGACTGTTATCAAAAATTGTTTCATCTTTATTATGTTAAATTAAATTATCCCTAAGCAACATAGGTAGTATTTATTACAAGTTTAAACAATAAATACGCACCCGCGAAGTCGATAGAATAATTCCTTATTAAATCTTAAAATTAAAATAATAAATATAAAATTAAAATCTTATTCGTCTTTATTGCGTTGATGATTCCGATATTCAAGTAAATATAATATGCTTTGACTCAACCACATCGAGGCTAAAGCATTCGTTTTGGAAACATTCCTGAAACTGCTGTACAGGCGGAGTTGCATAAAAGAGAAGACAGGAGGAGGAACATCATTTATGATGTGGTTCCACAGCCACACTTTGTTCCATTGGTATAAGTTACAAAATATTTACTAATTGCCTGTCTAGACCGAATGACGTTACATTACAACACATGTACAGGATACGACGCTGTAATAATATGACGTATCTTATAATTTCAGTGTTTTCCGTGGTTTGGTTGTAATTCGATTCATCAAGCTCTTACAATACCCGTCTACAACCCCACAATGTTTTAATTACAAATAAAACGTAAACCAATACTTTGTTTAATAACAATAATATTGCGTTTCCTCCACCATCCGTGATGTTGTTCTGATTAGTTTAAGTTTTTATTGGTTCGCCGCGAGAGGGCGCGTGGTCACGTTCCGTTGGTTTTATGCGTGGTGGGGATTGTTTAAGCGTTTTGTGTACACATACGTGCTGAAAATGTAATAGCGGAAACTGGTCATAAGCTGCCTTGTATAGGCAGGCAATTACGCTGAAAGTTTGCCGGCTATATGGAAATTTAAGGGGTTCAAATACCTTGCTAATAACATCTATTGCATACCGTAGTTTCCTCTGTGACTTGGAAAGCATGTAAAGCCGGGTCTTTCGTCGTTTCGGACCACGAGCTGTCTTTTGTAGATCTACGACAACCATTACAGGTAGTCAGTGGCCTGAGAGTTTGACAGCAGACTAGTCTTGTCAAGCCACTGTTACGTACATTTTTTTTATTTAATATGGGCTTACTCTTGACCTCAATGTTGCCCTAAGGGCAGAGATGAGGTCAACGATGGAACGAGCTTACCCAGGAGAAGCCTATTTACTCGCGACTTAAATAGATTGGGGTTATATGAACTCGGGAAAACCGACGCAGGCAGGGAGTTCCACTCCGTGGCTGTACGAATAATGAAAGTCTTAGCAAAACGCTTCGTACGAATGTGTGGAACATCGACGTAGCTAGTGGTATCCTGCAGTTTTTGCCTCCCATAGAAAAAAGACAGCTTTTTGATGAGTTTTCTTTATTATGTAATAGCTTTTGCCCGCGACTTCGTTCGCGTGGAATAGTGACTTTCGGCAGATTTTTGGTTATCTCGCAAAAAAAAAAAAACTATCCTATGTCCTTTCTCAAGTTCCAAACTATGTCTGTACCAGTTTCACACAAATCGGTTCAGTAGTTTAGGCGTGAAGCAAAGACAGACAGACAGAGTTACTTTCGCATTTATAATATTATTATATATATTATATATACCTAATAGTTAGGAAGTTAGGATTTACGAGGCAAGTTTTCGCAAATTTCAATTTTAATTCAAACGGCTTCACTGTTTGATTCGGTATAATATAATATGTAATATTTAGACAAAAAGGCCAACTTCCAACATAAGCCAAGAGGAATAAAAACTTGTGAAAAATTGAAAACTTTGACCCCTGTATCTATATCTCTTTTTCCAGTTGTGGTCTAACCAAAAGAAATTTCACAATAGCATCTAAATCAAAATATCGCAGAGAACAAACGCTTTTTGGCTTCGTTGAGTAGGTACTTTTATACCGATTATACAGTATGCCGTCTACTTAATACCATATTTTCAAAAAGGCAAAAATAGTGGTTTTCAGCGTTATTCGACCAAATTGGAACTCTCCTTTAGCAGTGCTTTTTTGTAACTGTTACGCAAAAATTTTTTTTTAACCAAAAGAATATGGCAGAAAATAAAGGGGAGGTCTATACCCAGCAGTGGCTGATTCCGGGCTGATATGATGATGATTATGATGAAGAGCTTTTGTCATCAACACAGCTAGTGTCTTAATGAAAAGAAGACAGAAAAAACCACATCCAAATCGGTTAACCCGTTTATGAGCTATGGTGATACAGACCGACACGCACACATAGCGGTCAATCTTATAATACCTACCCCTCTTTTTGCGTGTTAAGGATCGCTGTCATCATCCTCTGCCTAGCTTTTTCCCAACTATGTATGTGGGGTAAGCTTTCAATCTAACCAGATGCAGCTGAATACCAGTATTTTACATGGAGCGACTGTCTATGTAACCTTCACAACACAGATAGTATACAGTGCCCCTTAGTAAGACTGGTTGTCAGACTTTGAAGCCACCGACTTCCTGTAACGAAAGATTGTCTGTTAAGATAAAAAAATAAAATAAAAAAAATAATATCTACAAATGACAGGCGGGACCAACAGCCATATTAATGTTAATTAATATTATTTAAAAATAAAATAAACACCTTTTTTTGGAGTGTGGGCGATAATCAAATGACTCCTCCCGCTTTGGGCAGAGTGGTAGGGAGTGTCAGACTTCTACTGACTAAAAACCACCCAATTCCTTCTTAGTCCTTTTTGTCGAGGCCGCGGTTCTTCTTCTTATCGTGTGAGCAGTAAGGTCTAACGACTCCACACACCTAGTAGAGGCCGCGGTATGTCTTTCGAACAACCCGCAGCCCCATTCACTGTTCACCTTGTACTTAAACACGTCATCAACATAGTACCTACCTATTGTGCGTCATTGAATTTGAATCAAGATACACTGGTCACTAGCTATCATCTGTTTTCATCAAAAAAGTAGGCTAATTAGTGTTTAAAGTATTCATTAGGTGCACACGGAAACACCTCAAAAAAAAATAATACTCGTCACCATGTTTTTCTTACGTTTTAGTTACATGCACTTTTGAAACGTCAAAATAAAAAATGTAAAAAAAATCTGTTCTTGCAAAGCATAGATAATCTCCATAAAGAAGAATGTGCTAGAAAATCCATGAAAACTTAGTAAACTTGATAACCATAATTTCTAGGTCTACCCATGTTCAATAAACACAATGTGGCTATTATCTCTGTTCCGGTACATAATTAGATTAATCGCAAACCACTGCTCATTGTAGACTCAGCCTTAGGGACAGTCATGTAAAGCCTAATCTAAATAAATTGCACACGCAAAAGTTAGATTAATTTATCGTCTTGGTGCACTTTGATATCACCCAATGACGCTCATATTGAGGATTACAGCTGATATCAAAAAACGATTACTCATATCAATATACCTAAGCCTAATAAAATATTTGGTAAATAATTGAGATATATTTTTTAAAGCCATCAATTTGTTTTATTGTATTACTACGACTACTCGTTTTACGCAAGAATTTAAAATAATTCTTTTAAGGTCATTTCAATGTTATGCAAAAGTTGTTTTAGTAGTAGGAACCGATGACTGTGTTTGTCATAGACAAAATAAGGAAATATCGTACACGCAGAGCATAGATACGGAAGTGCTGATAAAATTGGTGACGCCAAAATTCCGTGGAGTGCATACGGAAAATGCACAATCCGCAAAGATCGCCGTCAAAAAAAATCAGTTTCGACATAACACCCTTGGTTTGTATCGAAAGTGTTGATGAAAGTCTTGGTATTGTTGATGTCGCTTCAAGTAGCAACTTCTGAGGCGTGTTTGAGCCAACTCCAAGCGATGAGATGTGAGCGACTAACCTTATGTTATCCGAAACGATGAGAATATGATGGATGATGAAAAGGATCAAACAGTAAGTATATGTTTTAGCTATATAACGCGATTTGTATGTTTGTGTGACTGCTGAGCACGAGGTCCGGGTTCGATTCCCGTGTCAAAGTGATTTTAAGTGTTTGCATTAGGAATTTCTAAGAAGCGCCTACGAAGTCTCAATTTGTGCGCGGGTGATGTGGCAATGGGTTCGCCTTCTACGTACAAGCTAATAAGTCGAACAAGCTAATAAGTATACAGGCTGAAATCTTTATAGTTTTAGTACACTGAAAATATTAAATGCAATTTGGTTTTATAAAGCGTTTTGCATTAAGCGACTGACGTCCAACGCCTGTATCGTTTGAGATCAGTCTCTAAATTTATCTGTACAATCTTAAAAGTAAATGCAAGTTAGCTGGCTGTATACTTATTAACTTGTTTGGCTGTACATGGGGCTTTAAACATAACTGGTGATAGGGGTGTGGTGGGTGTATTATTTAAGGTACAACTCTACCTAACTCTTTACGAATTACGGGCGTGATGTTGTTTGTATAAAAAAAATGAGAACCCTCCGTTCCAGAACCTTCGACCTTCGATCTATTGCACAATACGTAATTATTGAAATAAATATGCAATCTTGAATATTAAAAGTCACTGACACGTACATTATTAAATACCTAATTACTTTATCTTGTCACGATCAGAAATACCAGCCAGCCGTGTCCCAAATGGCTAGATTTAGTTCCCTTGCCGGATCGCAGGCTATCTTTGAGTGATTGGATACTACGATATACAAAATTACTTATATGTAGGTAATTCCGATAGGGGTCAGGAACCTCATGCATGTAAAGTCATAATTATTAATCGTCATATAAAAAGTCATAGTCCATTAACCAGTAATCGTAACATCATCTACCTAGCCCAACTATGTCAGGGTCGGCTTCCAGTCTAACCGGATGCAGCTGAAAATCAATATTTTATATGGAGCGACTGCCTATCTGACCTCCACCCAAACCAACCCAGTTAATACTGGGTAATTCGATACCCTTTGGTAAGACTAGTCGTCAGACTTTCAGGTCACTGACTTGGACTACCTGTAACGTATGCCAAAGATCTGTATAAGGCAACCGGGACCAACAGCTTAACATGCTTTCCGAGGCACGGTGGAAACTCGGTACGTTATGGTCCACCACTCCACCCATCCACAAACCAACCTAAGCAAGCGCGGCTTAACTTAAAGATCGATCCGAGTGGCAGTTATTGTTTAAACACGAACTCCAATCGTATATAAAGTCATCATTATTCAATTAATCTCTTGGAGACATTGTTGCTGAGCTGCCGAATATGGGTTCTTTTTCTCAGGTATTTAAAAGTAGGAATAACCCGTGCTGCATTTGACCTCAGTCCAGTCTTGTCAAATTATCACCCCATCGGTCATTTTTTTGCGCATACAGCTCGCCTTGTGGACTATAAACTTTCTTGAGCCCATGGCTAAAAAAGTTTTCCGAACAGATTACAATTATAGTAAGTGAAGTTAAAAAAAAACCGTTAATGTTTTCAGGTCAACAAGACAAGAGAAGAAAAATTATCGAGGAAGCTACCAGCTTCATAGTTTATTGTTTTTGGACTGGCAACTTCATGACAATAAAAAAGGAATAAGTACAAAAAAAGAAGTCTGACAGTGGCGTCGGTGACTGAAAAGTTGTGTGGTAATCGGTTGTCATGGTATGGACACTACGTGATGCGGAGATGACTGCTGAGGTGATGAGATAAAGAAAAGTATGAAAGAAGAAGACATCCAGCATAATGAAATTGGGATAAGGGGAATGATGATGGAATGGCCCCTCCCGTTTTTAACAGAATGCCCTGGCGACTGTGTCGATCACCGTCTATTACGAAAAGGCGAGCTGTACAGAAATCACACTTCACACTAATATTATAAAGGCGAAAGTTTGTGAGCGTGTATGTTTGTTACTTCTTCACGCAAAAGCTACTTAACGAATTTGGATAACATTTGGTACACAGATATTTTATAAACCTAACACATAGGATATTTTATCCCGATTTTATCTTCCCGTGGGATAATTAATTTGAGTCGTAGCGGGTGAAACCGCTGGCAACAGCTAGTAACCTCTAAAGCCTGAATTTCATAGTGTGATTTGCCGGTGACATCACAGAAGTTGAATTAATCATAAAAGTTGCACTGTTTACGCAGATTTTACAATGTAAATTGTATCACTACATTACTAATATAAATTGTAAAATTAAATACGAGACGACAGTATTTGCAAAAAATATAATGAAATATGATACAAAAAGAATCTCTCCGGCGGGGAATCGAACCCCGGTCTCCCGCGTGACAGGCGGGGATACTTACCACTATACTACCGAAGACTTATATTATTGCTTTGAATTTTACTACTAGATAAAAAATTACATAAATACAAGAGAATTCTCTTGTATTTATGTAATTTTATTAGCATTAAGAGAATTAGGCTTTTTGAGAACTAGGCTTTTTGAGATTTTGCCATTCTGAGAATTGGGCTCTTTGAGAATTGTCCATTTTGAGAACTTGTCCATTTGCGACTCTGTTGCCATTTTGAGAATTAGGCATTTTGCGCCTTCGCTGCAATCGGTAGCTCTGCTATGTGTACCATTAAATTGATGGTGATGATGAAATCTTTTCAAAGACATAGGTACTAACTAATCCATACTATTAATATATAATTATATATTAGGTATAATTATATCCATACTTACTATACTTACTAATATTATAAATGCGAAAGTAACTCTGTCTGTCTGTTACTCAATCACGCCTAAACTACTGAACCAATTTGCATGAAATTTGGTACTTATGGAGATATTTTGATACCCTAGAAAGGACAGGCTACATTAAAAAAAAAAAAAAAAAAAAACTTTATTCAAGGGGTTGAAGGGGTACGAAAATATTACACTGAGAAAAAAATCCTGAGACAAAGCTGCAGTTTTACATTGCGGGCAAATTCTTGCGAAAGTGACAAAATAATTTTGAGATTACAGCAAAATAACCTTTGCTGCCACAGCAACTTTTTTTTTGTGAAACGCAAATATTGTGAACCCCGCAGTAAAATATTGTGGCGTTATCTATTTTTGGGCCCTTAGATATAATCGCACAGTGGTATTTAGCGGGGTTCACATGGTTAAAGTTTGTGTAGTTCGCAATGTGCGCTGCACATTGACTTTAGACGTTGTGGCGTTAGCAATTATTGGGCCCTTTGATAAATTCGCAAAGTGGTAATTTGCGGGGTTTACATGGTTAGAGTTTGTGCAGTTCGCAATGTGAGCTGCGCATTGACTTTAGATATTGCGGCGTTAGCAATTATTGGGTCCTTTGATATATTCGCAAAGTGTTAATATGCGTTGTTCACATGGTTAGAGTTTGTGCAGTTCGCAATGTGAGCTGCGCATTGACTTTAGATATTGCGGCGTTAGCAATTATTGGGGCCTTTGATATATTCGCAAAGTGTTAATATGCGGGGTTCACATGGTTAAAGTTTATGTAGTTCGCAATGTAAGCCGTACATTGATGTTATAAGTTGTGGCGTTATCAATTTTCAGGCCCGTTGTTAAAATCACATGTTGGGAATCTGTGGGGTTTACCAAGTTAAAGTTTGTGTGGTTTGCAATATAAGCTGTGCATTAATGTTACATGCTGTGGCGTTAGCAATTTTCGGGCCCTTTGATAAAATCACGATATGGTAATCTGAGAGGTTCACTTATGGCATGGCTGATTTCTGGTCAAAAGTAATTTTATCCTATTATGTATCTAAATCTATCATTCCATTCATGCTGGTTTCGTTAGCGAAGCTAACAATAAGAAGAAAGGGTTCACAGGTTATACGTTTGTGCATGGTTCCGGTGTTCGACATTAACTTTGACATGTTGTGGCGTTAGCAATTATCGAGCCCTTTGATAAAATCGTATAAGTTGGTAATCTGTGGGTGGGGTTCATATAATTGAAGTTTGTGTAGTACCTATGCAATTTAAGTTGCACTTGTTTTATATGCTTTGGCCAATGATATTATATAATCATCACATTACACCATTAACAATTAAATTTACCAAAGATCCCCTGTGATAAAATCGCAATATCTATTAAAAGGCGTTCACAAAGTTAAAGTTTGTGTCGTTCGCAATATACCTAAGCAGCACATTGATTTTTTATGTTGTGGCATTGAATTTTTTTTTTTATAAAATTGCAAATTTGTACTCTGTGGGGTTAACAATTCTAAGGGCACGAGTTCACAATGTGCATAATTCTCTAACAATGTTCAAATTGCTATAAACACAATTCAAACTTAGCGAGGGTATCCTAACATAGATAAAAATACAAATCAACTATAGTGAAAATCACAAAGTTCATTCTCGACAATGTTTGAATTTGGTAAAGTTGTTAAAATCGATCGGTATCTAGTTTAGTCTTCGGTCGGCAGTGGCGGGCAACACTACTCGTAATAGCGTATAGTCTATAGAGAATATATCTCCGCGGCGCGTGCGTTATGTTGGTACGGTACACTTGGTACACCTGATTTTAATCTAATTCTAGTTCTTCTAGCCGTTCGGATTTTCGGAATTTAGGAAGGAAGAAGGAAGTACACCGCACGGACACACAGAGACATATATACGTACATAGTCTGTGCAGAAATAGGTTTTATGACCGTCGGCGCGTCTGCGAGTGCGTCGATAATCGTCGTGAAAAGTAAAACTGTAAAAAAAGTGCGTGTGGTGAAAAAGTGTTATGAAATTAATAATATTAATATCATGGCGGACCCATTGTTCGACTTTTTGTTAGGCATTACTGCCTAACAAAAAGTCCTGTTGCTACTCCAGCAATATTGTACTGCGGGAGCAGCAATGGTAACATTGCTATACCTGCAATATGGTACTGCGGAAATAGCAATGGTAAAATGGCGATCATCACAATGTTAGATCACGCCTTTGTTGGAACCACAACGTGAAGGTTGCTAATAAAGCATAGTGTACATAGCTAGAACCACAAGGTTGACAGATAACATTGCGTTAATCGCAACTGCAGGCCTGTTTTTACATCACAACTTTGTTGAAACCACAACTTGAAGGTTGCTAATAAAGCAAAGTGTACATAGCTGGAACCACAATGTTGAAAGATAACATTGCGTTAATCGCAACTGTAAGATTGCAACTATAGCAAACTGTACGTTGCTAGATTATATAAGTTTAACACTGTGATATCTCCACGTTTAAAGTTGCGAAATAGGAGCCAACAGAGTAAGTTTGTGAAAACGAGCGTTTGTGAAATTCGCTATGTGATAATCCACAAAGTACACATTTCCACTTTGTCACATTCGCAATAGTTTTTCGCAATAAAAAAGTTGCTGCGGCAACAAACTTACTCTGTTGGCTCCTATTTCGCAAACTTTTATTGTTAATTTAACAATACTTTTTTCTCAGTGTACTTTTGGTCGCGATAACCGTCATCGGTAGCGATAACCGACATCCGCGCGGTTGAAACCGCGGGCATCAGCTAGTTCTTGATAATTATATAATCGTTGTCTCATTTGGACAGCACAGGATTTATATACATTCTTTGACTGGCTGCCTCATTGGTCTAGTGGTCGCAACTGCTCTGCATGAGGTCCTGGGTTCGATCCAGGTCGGGAAAAGTTTTATTGGATTTTATCAAAAATTTCTCAGAAGCAACCATGGGATCTGAACTTGTGTCCCGTTGATGGCAATAGGCTCGCTCGCTTTTACATCGAATTTAAGAGCTGTAATAATGAGTACCTACACCTCTGTCCAACTAAATACTCAGTTTTTTTAAGGCTTCACAAAATAATATTTACACATTTTTTACAGATTCATCAAAAACCGGGATTTCCGATCTAAAGAAGACCCAACTTTTTAATGAAGTAAAAAAAAAACCCAACAACTCACTTCCATTACACTTATTGGTGCATTAAACTCAAAAGTCTCCCTGAGGAGTGCGCCCGCGCCGATGGCGAGGGGAATCGTTCAAAAATAGAATCCTCATGGATTCCTATGCTTGCATATTGCCATGGTGCTTGAGCGTTAGCACGCGCCTAAGCTAAACCGTTGTTATTTAAGTTTTATTAAGTCCGCGTAGGATTTTTTTTCTTTTTGATGTAGTCCTGAAAATGCCTGGAAATTTTCTTTTCTTGATATTAGATATGTTTGTAGATATAAGGAACTTCGCTTTAACTGGGTTGTGGAGGTCAGTTAGGCAGGCTTTCTATATAAAATAACTATTAAGCTGTATCCGGTGAGACTGAAAATCGACGCCAACATACTTGGGAAAAGCCTAGGCAGATGATGATCAAATTAATCAATTTAGGTTTTCTTACCCAGAGGGTGCAAACAAAACCCGTATTGGCTTTGTTTTCTATCCATTCATCCATTTGTCTGCCAAGATATAAAATGTAGGTAGGGATGTCCCCACCTATTTTTTTTTAACGTAGGTACCTAACCTATTCAATCAAAAAAAATATTTCTTCAAATTTATAGTATACCTACCTACTATAAATTTGAAGAAATATTTTTTTTACTTATTTAGTTAATGCATGTTCTGAAAAATAATATAACTTAATTCAATTACATTTATGTAGGTAGCATAAAGTGAACACATTTTTAAAGACACAATAAAACATGACAATCTTAGGGGCAGAGCGTTTAAGTCCTGACAGATTTATCGTCCACGGCTGTGAGAGGCTGCAGATAGTAAATTATGTGTCCTTATTACTACGGTTGATTAAATAGAGAGGGGGACCCATTATTTCGACAGTTAATAATTGACGCTGTAATAGGTAGAGATGATAGAAATAAAAATTCTGGAAAACCTGACCTAAGAACTAAGTATATAATTTATTTGATTGTAGTGTTACATGAAGTTTCAATTTGTCTCCATTTTATGCATGGCTGTGTTAACGGTTGCCACGTGCAGTTTCTTCTAGGTAGAATATGTCAAAGTTGAGCCTGTGCCCAGTGTTACCAAGGAGTACAGTATTAACCAGTACTAACTAAGTTAGTGCAGGTCAGATAGAGATAGGCAGTCGCTCCATGTGAAATATGAGTATTCAGCTGCGTCTGGTATATTAACTGGATGGAAGACGCCCCCAATAAGTTTGGGAAATTGCCAGGCAAATGTTGATGTACTAATTGAACCTATGAGGTTGACGGCTACTTAATTGGTCTGTATTGTGGTATACCTTGAAAAGGCCTCCAGGATAAGCATAAATTAAGGACTTACGCAAAGAGTGATATCGGTGCATACGGTAGATTTCATAGTACCTCTCAACAACTTGAAGATCTATAAAACTGAACTAGTTGTAGCAATTACTACCCTATTCATATTGCTATGACCAGCTCCACTATAATTCAATATAATCCTCAAGATAATCGGCCTATTCGATATGGTCCATCGCGCCGGATGATTTTCTAGTACTTACTCACTCCCTTTAATTTCCTACAGGTCGGCCACTCTTACCAGTACCACATCCTTGACTGAAGCTAAGATCACGCAGCAGAAAAGAATCCAGCTCTTCAGCAGGACTTCTGGGGATGCTTCTAAGTTCACTTCTCTGTTGAAGGCAAAATCAATGTGGACTTATTTCAGAGGTGAAGCGGAAGTCATTAGTCCTAATACGCCATCACTCTTCTCTGGTTCCTGGGCTACGAAGGCCTATCGGCGTAAGGAGTCACGAAAGTGGGTGAAAAGAAGACGAAACGAAGCCGAGCACTATAATCGTCATGCATTCAGGCTGGGAACATGACATTTCTATTTAAGTCGCGAGTAAATAGACTTCTTCTGGGTAAGCTCGTTCCATCGTCGACCTCATCTCTGCCTTTAGAGCAAGATTGAGGTCAAGAGTAAGCCCATAAAAAAAAAAAATTACAACTCCTCGTACTGCAATGTTCATTGCATAAATATAATCAGCCTATAATTCCCATGACTGGGAAACGAACCTAATTTATTTGAGAAAATTAGGTGTAGCACACAAATCTCTTTCAGTGCCTTCTATTATTCCTGGCCTGAAGTTAAAAGTGGTTGTTTACAGCCAACTGACGTGTTTGTTTCAGGACACCTAAACTTTTTCCGGAGTCTACCGATTTTTCCCGAATTAGCAAAATAAACCTGTTTATTTTCTATAATAATAACCTTGATTTTTTTTTTTTTTGTTTTTTTAATAGCCTGTACTGTCCCACTGCAGGGCAAAGGGATATAAATTTGTCAATTTATGCTTGCACATTTTGACTCTTATTTTCACTAGATTTTTCGTCTTCACAAGTTACAAACAGCAGAACATTTTCAGTCATAACAATAGTGTCGGTTTTCCTTTAACATTATACGATACAAAGGCATTGTGGATCGTTCATAATTTTAGTTAATTTCACACTAGACAACCACGTGGCTTTTTCCCATCGATTATTTTAATGCATGTTCCTTCGCTTTGTTTACTTTTCTTGGTATTGTTTCTGTGTTTGTAATTAAAGCGTAATTAAACACGTTTCCTGCCTTATTTATTTTTAGCGGTAGTACATTGGTTAAGTCACGGACTTTAAGGGAGGTCTTGAGTTCGATGGCAGGCCGATGCACTTATCGACGATTAATTACCAATACTTACGATTTTTAGTTTTTAATGCCAAGTGACGAAGGATACAATTTAAAGTGTCATGGAGAAAGGGGCCACAATCCAGGAATCGGTCCAGACTTATATCTACTGAGAAATTACTGGTAGATTATTCCAGTAATACTTTGCCTGACTCGGTAATTAAACCAACAGGACCTCATACTCAGCTTTAAAGAACTCGACAACTAAACGAAAGAGACAGACTCTATCGTCTTACAATCATCTCATTATCTGCTCAGCTTTTTCCCAACCATGTTGGAGTCGGCTCCCAGACTAACCGGATGCAGCTGAATTACAGTATTATACATGGAGCGACTGCCTTTCCGACCTCCACAACTTAGTTAATAATCATAATAACTCTATTTTCTTACAATAATAAGAAAAAAAGATAAAAACAAAACACACTTTAATCATCTAAAAAGAGTCCATCTTTTCATTTTAAAAGAAATAAAATTTTCTTCATGGTTCGAGATAAGTCTTTTATAAAAGTGTCTGAGCCATTTTAATTGGTGATATTTTTAAAATAAATTCAATTCAATTAGAAAGGCTCAGACACCAGACAGACAATGCAAGAAAAATAGTGATGAACTTTAAAATCCTTATTCCTTTTACAAACACTTTTTCAACTTAAAATCTCCGATACAATTTCCTGTAATATAATTACAGATAGCCATTTCAAATCCAATCTTATGTGGCACTCAATAAAACTCAATTTGAAGTTTCGCCAAAATGTATACGTAGATTAATAGTGCAGACAGAGATGGTTCATCTGTTAATCAAAATAGGACTCTGAATTTGAGAGGTTAAGGTTGATTTTGCAGTGGTTATGTAGTGGTTGTTATGAACCGACGTGGGTGTTTAATGGCGTAGAGTAAGCCTGGAGACAGCTGTCGTTCCCTCGGGCACCACTAAGGGTTTTGTTTACAGCACACTCTAATGACAAAGATCTCTCGGTACGTACTGAATTGCTTTACTCTGAATATTTACTCACACCCGGATTTTGTGTTTCGTTCAAGAACTTTGTGGGCAAAAAATCTTATACTTATGGAGAAGTGCTGTTGATTCTGCAGTGAGTTGTGTGTAGACAGTTTTGGGACTCGATGGCCAATAAAGTATTAAATTAGCAGAATTGTCCCTCCAAAAGTTAGGTAGAGGTATACCTAATAGTAGGTACACCTACATTTCACCAATTAAGGTTAAGTCCCGTGTAATAGGAGGGCAAGCCTTTGTTTTTCTTCCTGTCATTGCGGTATTTTTTTGTGCTCTGGATCATACCTGGAGATCAAGGTATCAATTTTATTTTTTATATATTTTTTTTGTATCCGTCAGCACAGACTATTTTCAGACGTTACATTCAGTTTTCAAGCGTGATTTTGTACAGAAAAAATAAGGTCGTTTCACAGCAATAATTTTGGCGTACACTGAGAAAAAAGTATTGTTAAATTAACAATAAAAGTTTGCGAAATAGGAGCCAACAGAGTAAGTTTGTTGCCGCAGCAACTTTTTTATTGCGAAAAACTATTGCGAATGTGACAAAGTGGAAATGTGTACTTTGTGGATTATCACATAGCGAATTTCACAAACGCTCGTTTTCACAAACTTACTCTGTTGGCTCCTATTTCGCAACTTTAAACGTGGAGATATCACAGTGTTAAACTTATATAATCTAGCAACGTACAGTTTGCTATAGTTGCAATCTTACAGTTGCGATTAACGCAATGTTATCTTTCAACATTGTGGTTCCAGCTATGTACACTTTGCTTTGTTAGCAACCTTCAAGTTGTGGTTCCAACAAAGTTGTGATGTAAAAACTGGCCTGCAGTTGTGATTAACGCAATGTTATCTGTCAACCTTGTGGTTCTAGCTACGTACACTTTACTTTATTAGCAACCTTCAAGTTGTGGTTTCAACAAAGTTGTGATGTAAAAACTGGCCTGCAGTTGCGATTAACGCAATGTTATCTGTCAACCTTGTGGTTCTAGCTATGTACACTTTACTTTATTAGCAACCTTCAAGTTGTGGTTTCAACAAAGTTGTGATGTAAAAACTGGCCTGCAGTTGCGATTAACGCAATGTTATCTGTCAACCTTGTGGTTCTAGCTATGTACACTTTACTTTATTAGCAACCTTCAAGTTGTGGTTTCAACAAAGTTGTGATGTAAAAACTGGCCTGCAGTTGCGATTAACGCAATGTTATCTGTCAACCTTGTGGTTGTAGCTATGTACACTTTACTTTATTAGCAACCTTCAAGTTGTGGTTTCAACAAAGTTGTGATGTAAAAACAGGCCTGCAGTTGCGATTAACGCAATGTTATCTGTCAACCTTGTGGTTCTAGCTATGTACACTATGCTTTATTAGCAACCTTCACGTTGTGGTTCCAACAAAGGCGTGATCTAACATTGTGATGATCGCCATTTTACCATTGCTATTTCCGCAGTACCATATTGCAGGTATAGCAATGTTACCATTGCTGCTCCCGCAGTACAATATTGCTGGAGTAGCAACATTGTACTGTGGGAACATAAATGGTAGCATTGCTATTTCTGCAATATGGTACTGCGGAAATAGCAATGGTAAAATGGCGATCATCACAATGTTAGATCACGCCTTTGTTGGAACCACAACGTGAAGGTTGCTAATAAAGCATAGTGTATAGATTAGCAATAGTAGAATTATTTAGCGTTGCACATGCCAGCAATGCACAGAGCTTCTAGAGTGCTAAAATCTGAAGCCCGGTGTATTAATCATGTGCAACGTCTTAGAAACGGGAATGACTATCTACATAATAAAAAGCAGTTATCAAAATGTCACCAATTTTTAATCAAACATTAAGTTATAATTAAACACGTAGGTACAGCTTGTAAACCCCTTTTTCACCACAGATAACCACACCACAAATAACACTTTTTCACCACACGCACTTTTTTTACAGTTTTACTTTTCACGACGATTATCGACGCACTCGCAGACGCGCCGACGGTCATAAAACCTATTTCTGCACAGACTATGTACGTATATATGTCTCTGTGTGTCCGTGCGGTGTACTTCCTTCTTCCTTCCTAAATTCCGAAAATCCGAACGGCTAGAAGAACTAGAATTAGATTAAAATCAGGTGTACCAAGTGTACCGTACCAACATAACGCACGCGCCGCGGAGATATATTCTCTATAGACTATACGCTATTACGAGTAGTGTTGCCCGCCACTGCCGACCGAAGACTAAACTAGATACCGATCGATTTTAACAATTTTACCAAATTCAAACATTGTCGAGAATGAACTTTGTGATTTTCACTATAGTTGATTTGTATTTTTATCTATGTTAGGATACCCTCGCTAAGTTTGAATTGTGTTTATAGCAATTTGAACATTGTTAGAGAATTATGCACATTGTGAACTCGTGCCCTTAGAATTGTTAACCCCACAGAGTACAAATTTGCAATTTTATAAAAAAAAAAAATCAATGCCACAACATAAAAAATCAATGTGCTGCTTAGGTATATTGCGAACGACACAAACTTTAACTTTGTGAACGCCTTTTAATAGATATTGTGATTTTATCAAAGGGGATCTTTGGTAAATTTAATTGTTAATGGTGTAATGTGATGATTATATAATATCATTGGCCAAAGCATATAAAACAAGTGCAACTTAAATTGCATACTACACAAACTTCAATTATATGAACCCCACCCACAGATTACCAACTTATACGATTTTATCAAAGGGCTCGATAATTGCTAACGCCACAACATGTCAAAGTTAATGTCGAACACCGGAACCATGCACAAACGTATAACCTGTGAACCCTTTCTTCTTATTGTTAGCTTCGCTAACGAAACCAGCATGAATGGAATGATAGATTTAGATACATAATAGGATAAAATTACTTTTGACCAGAAATCAGCCATGCCATAAGTGAACCTCTCAGATTACCATATCGTGATTTTATCAAAGGGCCCGAAAATTGCTAACGCCACAGCATATAACATTAATGCACAGCTTATATTGCAAACCACACAAACTTTAACTTGGTAAACCCCACAGATTCCCAACATGTGATTTTAACAACGGGCCTGAAAATTGATAACGCCACAACTTATAACATCAATGTACGGCTTACATTGCGAACTACACAAACTTTAACCATGTGAACCCCGCATATTAACACTTTGCGAATATATCAAAGGCCCCAATAATTGCTAACGCCGCAATATCTAAAGTCAATGCGCAGCTCACATTGCGAACTGCACAAACTCTAACCATGTGAACAACGCATATTAACACTTTGCGAATATATCAAAGGACCCAATAATTGCTAACGCCGCAATATCTAAAGTCAATGCGCAGCTCAAATTGCGAACTGCACAAACTCTAACCATGTAAACCCCGCAAATTACTACTTTGCGAATTTATCAAAGGGCCCAATAATTGCTAACGCCACAACGTCTAAAGTCAATGTGCAGCGCACATTGCGAACTACACAAACTTTAACCATGTGAACCCCGCTAAATACCACTGTGCGATTATATCTAAGGGCCCAAAAATTGATAACGCCACAATATTTTACTGCGGGGTTCACAATATTTGCGTTTCACAAAAAAAAAGTTGCTGTGGCAGCAAAGGTTATTTTGCTGTAATCTCAAAATTATTTTGTCACTTTCGCAAGAATTTGCCCGCAATGTAAAACTGCAGCTTTGTCTCAGGATTTTTTTCTCAGTGTAGGGTTACCTACTTAGTTTGATGTAGTAAATTATTAGTTGACGGCTACAAGAGGGGTTCGTTTACACATTGTAGATCACATAGACCCCTGTCTATTTACTATTAATGTACACACAATCTAGACAACACAGGAAAATGTCTATCGGTGTAATCAACTTTTAAAAAATACGTTGTTCGTATCTTTCTTTTTTTTTTTTTTCGGAGTCTGGAAAACCATCAAATGACTCCTCCCGTTCTGTCGAGGCCACGGCATCGCTTTCGAACAACCCGCAGCCCCGACGGGTGTTCGTATCACCCTTGATTCGAACAAAGTATTTTCTAAAAGTTAATTTTCTTATTTCACAAGAATGTCGCTTTTGAGTTTAACGTTTCTAAGTGCAAAGTGCTTATGGTCTGGACTGTGCGCTTCAAACTAAAACACCTGAGGTCCTAGCACCAGTTTTGAAGTTTTTCGTAAAGCAATTACGTCGAGTTTAGGATCGAAAATGCAATACTACGTCATTTTAGACATTTCAGCATTTACGATACCCTGGTCATACTGGATCCAGCTGCCAGTATTTTACATGGAGCGACTGCCTCTCTAACCTCCACAACCCGTACTGGGTAATACGATAACCCTTGGTAAGACTGTTGGTCAGACTTTCGGGGCACTGACTTCCTGTCACAGATCTACAAATTATAGCCGGGACCAAAGGCATAACGTGCTTTACGAGATACAGAGGAAACTCGGTAGTACATAATGGTTGGTCACCCATCCGGCTAAACATGAAGATTGCTGGACTACTGCTATTATTTAGCCACGAACTCTACTTTAGAGAAACCCTAGTGCGGAAGCTAAATAATAACCGGCATTGTATTTAACAGCCCTTCAAAAAATCGACATTACATAGGTACTGTATAACGAACTCGTCAATATTTCACGCTTACCTTGGCCCTTAAGTCTGTCATTTACAATGGTCAAGGTTCCACGTGAATATCAATCGAACAAATCGTTTGAACTAGATTTTTTTTAGGGTTCCGTACCTCAAAACGAAAATACAGACCCTTATAGGATCACTCGTGTGTCTGTCTGTCTGTCCGACCATTCTCCCCTCCTTTTCTCCTCAAATTTTGAAAAAAATACAAAAAATATTAGTTCAACACTTATGGATTACAGGAATACCTACAAGAAGTCTATGGTGCTAAAATAACATGGAAAATCTCTCAATATCTACTACAATGGTACAGAACCCTTCATGTGCAAGTCCGTCTTGCACTTGGTCAGTTTTTTTTATACACATTTTATCATACATCACACATTTTATCATACAATTTTTTTTATGAACATGTATAAAAATTTCACTTCCTAGAAATTTCCGTTATGTTGTATGTATACAAAGTATTTGTTAGTGGGTTGGTAGAACGCGACGTCACCCCAATTCAGGGGTGAAACACGTAACGGTATGGTTTTGAAGGGCAAATTCCCTTGAACAGCTGATTGAATTTAGTTGGCGTGTGTGTGTGTAGGGGTGTAATACCGCAGAACTTTGACAAACTACGACACTTGGTACACGTTTAGTTGATTAGTAAGATATGCCTATGCTATTTATCGTGTGATTTCTAACTTGGTGTCAGTGTTTATATGCTGCCCATAGACTTCTGACTTGGCATTACATTCTAGAGAAAAATCTTTTAGGCATGCTGGTTTCTTCACGCACAAGTACATGAATATCCGAAAAATCAGAGTTCTTGGATTGGAACTTGAAACAGTGCGACGATCTAACCACTAGGCTATCATTGCCCTTTTCACTAAGTTATTCAAAACAAATGTAACCAGGGTGTCTAAAATGGCAACTTTAGCAGAAATTTAACACAATTCTAACATAATTTTACGAATTTTAACGCAATTCATATTATGAACCTATTATCGTATATGACGCGGCGGGAAACCCTCTGGAAGTCTGGAGGGACGCTGTTCTTAGATATCAATGGGCTCCGCCATAGTGTCGTCGCCCTAAATTCCTTTTCGTGGCAGATAGGTCAATGGGTAGTTGAAATCACACACTTTACTTGACTCAAACACCAAACGTTTATTTACATTGCTTCATTTACAGGCACTTATAAACTTTGCGGTTTGAATCGCCCATTCGAATACATGGTTGATCTTTTAGGAGAAGAATAGGCAAAGAAACTCCTTAAACACTGTTTTAAATCATGTTACAATTATCATTTGCACTAATTAACATTAATCACATCAAAAACCACTTTCATTTACTTGAATTGCAATTATTCGCTAAACGCGACACAACTTGTTTTTGCGTCTCAACTTTTCGTCGCATGCGTCTGTAGTCCCCAGCGGAAGTACCACAAAACCAGTATAGTAATTAATGTCCTAATTAGTTAAAACTAACAATCATTACTAAAATGCTTCACAATTGATTCTATTAATTATTTAACAATAAAACAATACCATTACTAATGCAATGGCGTTAATGTCTAGTTAATAGGTTCATTTCTTTACAACAAAATGTTACAAAGCATTTCCGGTTGATTTAGGATTTAAAACAGACAATGGGTTTTCTATTATTGAATTGCTCTACAAAATGATCTTATGACTTTTTAGTTTATAATTACCTATAGAAACTGATTTAGTTGTAGTTTCAGATTATAAATTGAGTTATTGACCATTAAAATCGTATTCGCCGCCATCATCACAACATTGTGCGATGACGTCTCATAGACAGCCTCATTCCAAGTGTGGCAATCATTAAAATCCCAATATTCATAAAACATTAGCTTATCTTAATTTTAACTATAGTTCTAGTTAGAGACTTCTGTTTAATAAATTACTATTCGAGTTGTGGAACATTTACATTCCATCTATTTAAGTGGTGGTTTTAGCAGAAAAGTCAATAGATGGCACTGTCGCACTATTGACCTTTGTAATAATTGTGCCAGCATCTCACGAGATGGCAGGTTCATCAATATAAGCTGGTTATCAATGAGATTGAATAATTATCTTAGCCGAAAGACATTCTTGCGGCGACACGGCCATTCTGATCGGCGGTGCGCGCTCTGCACCTGACGTTGCCGTCCGCTCGTCCATCCGTTGCCGTATGTGTAGTCTCGTGGTTGTTATCTGAAATAGTGGAGATAAATTTTGTCGGCAGATTATTGTTGCTATTATTATCCTACAATGTTCATTGAAAAGTAGGATTTGACAGTCAATGCTTTTTTTTTTTTTTATCACCTTGCTAGGCATACATGCACAGATACAGACATAAAGCTGTTTGCAATTTTTATTTGAGTTTATGGATGGTTAATAAGTAATTGTTGCCTGAATGATTCAATTACATTAATTGAATTGAGTTGATTGATATTGTTTGATCAGCTACTAGCTGAATAGAATATTGTTGGCAAAATTATTCAACAACATTAATTTAATTGAGTTTATTGATACTGTTTGATCAGCTACTAGCTGAATAGAATATTGTTAGTAAAATTATTCAACAACATTAATTGAATTGAGTTGGTTGATATTGTTTCATCAGCTACTAGCTGTATAGAATATTGTTTGATCAGCTACTAGCTGAATAGAATATTGTTGGCGATATTATTCAACAACATTAATTTAATTAAGTTTATTGATACTGTTTGATCAGCTACTAGCTGAAATGCTGAATAGAATATTGTTAGTAAAATTATTCAACAACATTATTTGAATTGAGTTTGTTGATATTGTTTGATCAGCTCCTAGCTAAAAAGAATATTGTTTGATTAGCTACTAGCTAAATAGAATATTGTTGGTAAAATTATTCATCAACATTAAGTAATTGAATTTTTATTGATATTGTTTGATCAGCTACTAGCTGAAAAGAATATTGTTTGATTAGCTACTAGCTAAATAGAATATTGTTAGTAAAATTATTCAACAACATTAATTGAATTGAGTTTGTTGATATTGTTTGATCAGCTACTAGCTGAAAAGAATATTGTTTGATTAGCTACTAGCTAAATAGAATATTGTTGGCAAAATTATTTAACAACATTAATTGAATTTATTGATATTGTTTGATCAGCTGTTTGTTTTTTTTTTCAGCAAACAGATAATATTATTGTTGTAGAAGCAACAACAATACTCATTAAATTGTTAACCTTACTATGACTTGACTTTGCAACCTTGTAATAGGTCTACTGTCTACTAGATTCGTTTAATAAAATGATTGATAGCTTCAGCCATTGTGATTTGTATTTGGTAAATGTAGTGTGAGTAGTATGTTTTTATTTGTTCATTCTCACGGGAAGGTAATGCTCTGTGATAGACACAAAGTCTTGGATTTGACAGGATAAAAGGATAGGATCAGGAACACCGCTCTGTGATAGACACAAAGTCTTTGATTTGACAGGATTAAAGGATAAGGAGTTTAGGACCATTGCTCCGTGACAGGCACGAAGTCTTTGATTTGACAGGATATAAGGAACCAGGCTCTGGGCGTTTAATACGCCGTGGACCCAGCAGGATAACATGAGAGTATTATTTTATCAGTTGCCCTCCACGGCTGCTGATAGTTCATTTGTTTTGTTGGTTCATTATCAGTCACCTCCACGGCTTCTGATAGATCATTTGTTGTGTGTGTTCATTATCAGTTGCCTCCACGGCTTCTGACAGATCGTTTGTTGTGTGTGTTCGTTATCAATCGCCTCCACGGCTTCTGATAGATCATTTGTTGTGTGTGTTCATTGTAAGTTTTACTTTTATTGAGCTAGTTGTTTCCTCCACGGATACTAATAGCTTTTTGTGAGTATTATTATTTTTTATTTCATTAGTTACTGTATGTACTAAAACTTTGTTATTGTTAATAGTTGTTGATTACAACTGGCAGGACTGCAATAACATTAAAATAATCATCACATCACACATGAGCATCAGGTTGGTAGGTTGACTTGGCGATTGTATTGAGTCTTTTGACACAACATTTTTGGTACATATCAGCGGTGTAGTGTAAGTAGTTTGAAAACTCCTCACCTTTTATGTAAACTTATGGTGTGTGAACGCTGAAACTGTCATTCCGGGTTGGCTGTCTTCATGTTGTTTCGCATTTGTTAGGTTCATAGCCGGCGACACGGTCATTTTTGTTCACCAGGCTGTAGTACTTGAAGCATCAGGTTATCATTTCCTCTATGATAAGATAATTGCTCGAACCTTTTATGTAAACTTATGGTGTGTGAACGCTGAAACTGTCATTCCGGGTTGGCTGTCTTCATGTTGTTTCGCATTTGTTAGGTTCATAGCCGGCGACACGGTCATTTTTGTTCACCAGGCTGTAGTACTTGAAGCATCAGGTTATCATTTCCTCTATGATAAGATAATTGCTCGAACCTGGAATGTGACAAGTCATGCAGGTAAATAATAGAACAAGAAAAGATGTTATGTAAACATCACACCTGCTATCCCAAAAGGGTTAGGCAGAGGTGTACATCAACACTTTGCCAGCACACCAGCACTTTGTCTAAGCCTCTTGTTAAAGGGCAAGACTGTTTGCCATTATTATTTTTTATAGTTTGGACTGCTACTGAGAAATTTCTTATGGGAATACCCAATGACACTTTGCTAGACCTGGGAATCGAATCCAGGCCCACACATTTTAATTGTATGGTCCATGACCACTAGACCCACGAAGCTGTCTGACTAAATGCTTGAATTAGTAATGAAAATATGGTAATCAATTGTTTGAAATAGTTTTCATACTTGGATTCGGGTAATCAAACTAAGATGGGAAAGTTAATCTGATTAAAACTACTTTAAAAACACTATTGGTTGTGTTATTGTACTATGGAAACATTCTCAATTTAACGTATTTAAAGCTTTGATTTCTATAGAAATATCGCACTGAATTTCATAGTCACAATTTGTTGAACAACATTGATGTATTGTTAATTATAGCTTTGTTTTATGAATCAGTTACATAACAAAGCATCATTTATGTGAAACATGTGCACCCTGGCATTGAATCCGACTCCTATGCCATAATAGGAAATAGTATGATGCTTTAATTGTGTTTTCCCAATAAAATTAAGTTTATTGTGGATCAATTTTTAATCAATTTTTTATTATTTAAAGTTTAAGCTTATCAATTAGTGATGAAGTAAGGTCAGATGCAAATTTGATTGATAGATATTGATTAAAGAAATAATTATTGTAATATTTATCATGTGTCATTACAATACAAAGATTCACATCTGCCCGGTGTCCCGTGACGGACAACTTTGTTTATTTTAATTAATCTCTAAACATGTTGTCCGATACAAATGTTTTTAGAAGTTTGTACAAAGCACTAAAGCTTGCACTTAATTGCAATTCCTCACTGGAATGTTGAATAAGAGGGATTTCTAATAAGAATTATTTGTATTGAATGACACAACAAGATTTAATACTAGTTGATACTTAGTTAATTAATTAATGTTAGTTAATTAATGAATGAAAGTAACTATCATTTGATTCATTTTCGAGATCTGATTGTGACACATTACTGGTTCATATTTTAATAATAACATTGAACTGGTAATGACCTAATTAAAAGCAGTGAAAAGATTTCTTATTAATTCATTTCCAAAGGTGTCAATTTATGGAGGCATTAACCTTGCCAGTGTGTGATTTATTATTGTTAACTGTAAATATCTACAGTTTTTATGTTACTAAAATTAATAAAACAAAATACTTCCCGGGTTTGATGATTCATCATGCAGATCATTTATTGATAATTATGCTTTCAGTGTCCATGTTTATTTGTTCTGCTGTTTTGCTTCGGTCATTCTGTGCTGTACTGTACATGGTTGTCATTTTGATTGGATGCCGTCGATAAATGATCACATCATTCACGTACGCCAATGTTTCCATCCGGATCGTAAGACGGGCGAAATATTTCAGTTATCTTGACTCTTGGCTGTTGTTGCGGGCTGTTATGCCGTTCACTCATAGAACGCATCATGCATGGTGACCATTTCGGCGAAAAATTCCTTTGACACGCCGTCGGCCATGGTCACAGAAGCAGTTCCTTGTTCTGGATGTCCAGCAGTGCGGGCTGAAGGGGATCGCGGGGGCGATCCCACTTCTGATGACGCGGCGGGAAACCCTCTGGAAGTCTGGAGGGACGCTGTTCTTAGATATCAATGGGCTCCGCCATAGTGTCGTCGCCCTAAATTCCTTTTCGTGGCAGATAGGTCAATGGGTAGTTGAAATCACACACTTTACTTGACTCAAACACCAAACGTTTATTTACATTGCTTCATTTACAGGCACTTATAAACTTTGCGGTTTGAATCGCCCATTCGAATACATGGTTGATCTTTTAGGAGAAGAATAGGCAAAGAAACTCCTTAAACACTGTTTTAAATCATGTTACAATTATCATTTGCACTAATTAACATTAATCACATCAAAAACCACTTTCATTTACTTGAATTGCAATTATTCGCTAAACGCGACACAACTTGTTTTTGCGTCTCAACTTTTCGTCGCATGCGTCTGTAGTCCCCAGCGGAAGTACCACAAAACCAGTATAGTAATTAATGTCCTAATTAGTTAAAACTAACAATCATTACTAAAATGCTTCACAATTGATTCTATTAATTATTTAACAATAAAACAATACCATTACTAATGCAATGGCGTTAATGTCTAGTTAATAGGTTCATTTCTTTACAACAAAATGTTACAAAGCATTTCCGGTTGATTTAGGATTTAAAACAGACAATGGGTTTTCTATTATTGAATTGCTCTACAAAATGATCTTATGACTTTTTAGTTTATAATTACCTATAGAAACTGATTTAGTTGTAGTTTCAGATTATAAATTGAGTTATTGACCATTAAAATCGTATTCGCCGCCATCATCACAACATTGTGCGATGACGTCTCATAGACAGCCTCATTCCAAGTGTGGCAATCATTAAAATCCCAATATTCATAAAACATTAGCTTATCTTAATTTTAACTATAGTTCTAGTTAGAGACTTCTGTTTAATAAATTACTATTCGAGTTGTGGAACATTTACATTCCATCTATTTAAGTGGTGGTTTTAGCAGAAAAGTCAATAGATGGCACTGTCGCACTATTGACCTTTGTAATAATTGTGCCAGCATCTCACGAGATGGCAGGTTCATCAATATAAGCTGGTTATCAATGAGATTGAATAATTATCTTAGCCGAAAGACATTCTTGCGGCGACATATATAAGTTGCCATTTTAGACCCCCTCTATAATCAACACCAAAATCAGTCTATAGCAGTGTTGGACATAGGTATACCTGGGTATACCTCTTCAACCGTAGGTACACCACATAGGTACCTCGATTTTCGGCAAAGTTATTTTACGGTAAATTATGGCAATCCAATACAATATTGACTATTTCATCCCTGTTTTCTACATCTTCTTCGGTGTAGGTCTCATCCAAATCTCTCCACAGTTACCGCTGAGTCTATCATTCTCTTCCCCTTATCCCAATTAATTTGGGACCGGCGCAGCATGTCATCTTCTTCCATACTCCTCTGTTTCTGGTCACCTCATGAGACACCTCTTTTCTTGCCATATCATTCTTAACACAGTCCCTCCATCGTTTATTTGGTCTTTCTTTACTGTTATACCCATCTACATTCATAATCAAAACCTTGGTAACGACATTTTTCATATTCCTCAGCATCACAATCCCATAACACGACAACCGATTAACGCACAATACACACACACACAAACAAGTGAATTTCAAATTGTCTAGGATCCAGTATGAATACATCATTCGATCACTACATGCCAGAATGGTTCATGCATGCCTCGGATAGCACGTCAAGCTTAACATCTGAGCTTAAGACCGCCCATTGTGTCTTTTTTTTTTTTGGTGGGTGGAAAATTATCAAATGACCCCCCCCCCCCCCCCCGCTCTTGGGCAGAGCGAAGGGGAGTGTCAGACTTCTACTGACTAAAAACCAAACCCATGTTCCTTCTTTGCCCTTGCGCCGAGGCCACTGTAAAATGTTTTACTATTGTTTTTTTTGTAATTTGGTGCACTTTTTACATAATAAAGAGTATTCTATCTATCTTGGCGCTGCCATTTGTAGATCTTTGACAGTCATTACGTCAGAGGTCTGAAAGTCTGATAACTTATTTTTGGGGTCGGTCAACACGTTTTCTTTTTCCATTATTCCCTGTTAAACATCACGATGGGAATTACACCATTTCCAACCAATCTAACCATGTGGTATCGTACTAGCTGTACTAGCTGGGTTATGGAGGTCAGTTAGGCAGTCGCTTCATCTATCTTCTATCTATCTATATAAACAAAAAGAGAAGTCCTGACTGACTGACTGACTGACTCATCAACGCCCAGCCCAAACCCTTGAACCTAGAAAGCTGAAATTTTGCACAGAGGTTCCCTTTATAATGTAGACAAGGAATAAGGAAGGACTTTTCGAAATTCAATCCCTAAGGGAGTTAAATAGGGGATGAAAGTTTGTATGGAAAATCGTCATTTTCACGCGGGCGAAGCCGCTGGCAAAAGCTAGTCTAAAATAAAATAAATAAATACTGGCATTGACTTGCATCGAATAGACAAGAAGCCGATTCCAGCAAATGATGATGACTGCATGCTTTGCATTCCAGAAATAAATATAAGTAAACTACGTTTCTAGAACTTGAAACTAAAGTATTTCTCATCATCAGCCTATAAATATTCCCAGTGCTCCACTCGAAGAGAGGGATATGCCATAGTCCACCACACGGGCCCAGTGCGGGTTGGTAGATTCACAAATCTACGAACTTTTGGTTCTTGGACATGCCGGTTTCCTCACGATGTTTTCCTTCACCGTTTTTGAGAGCAGTGATGATGAAATGGGCCACCGCTACTTTCATAGATTTCTACTATAACTAAGTATTTCTATTTATTTTTAATACTTATGTTTGGAAAGAGACTGTGTTTTTAACGAATCTAGTAAAACTACAAAAATAAGTTTCCTTTTGAAGTACAATACAAGAACATAATAATAATATATCCCAATGCTCCATTCCTCTCTCTATTGGAATTTGGAAAATAGCATCAGTCTCGCAAATTGACAAATTAGCAATAGCAGACGGGAACTCGTTCAGAATTGACACAAATATAAAAAGTTTAAAGAGCCTTGCACGTTGTAGAAAAATCAGACCAACAGATATTTGGCAACTCCTTCTTTTCATCATATCTAATAGGGATATTTGTAAAATTAATATTAAAAAAAAAAAAAAAACAATTGGAAAATGTTTTCTTAAATTTTTTGAAATGCGTTTTTGTATTTTTTTTTTCAAAATACACTTCCTTGTCGACCATTTTTTTATCTCTGACAATATTGTTAATATTCTGAACAATTATATAAACATAACATGTGGGTGTAGTATAAGTTCCTATCTTCAACTCTGCCGTAACCTTCGGAGATTAGGCGTGACATTGCGAATTATTAAATAACCCTAATACCTAATACATAATCCTGTCAATTCAAAAGTCAATTTATATTCAACTGGTCAAAATGTAATAACTAATTCATAACATCATAAATGGTTGCTACCCACTCTTCCCTAAACCCTCCGACCTCTTGACATAAAATAAACAATTCTACATTATACAAGTCTCTAAGCTAAATAATTATTACCAACAACTATAATACCCCATTCAAAAATTTATACTAAACTAAATTCATTCAACAAAGCAGGATTGTATTTACAAAGTTCAGTTTCTTGTTCAACAAATTGTTTGTTGGTTAACAAAATATAAATATTCGCTTGTTAAGAGATAGATACTGAAACTTTCATGATTTGTATATAGTTATGCAAAAGGAAAGTTTAAAAAAACTTAGACATTTGAGCTACAAACGAAAACAAACACGACCAATAAAATAATCCCTCTCTATTTTATACTTTCTGTAAAGAGAATAAAAGATCTTTTACTAAGGACGTTATCCAAGGTCGATTTGTAATCATTTTTGTATTTATTTAGCGCTTAAGGATGTAAACCATCTTCAGTATTTACTCAATACCGGTTCCAATTTGAATAATCGTTTCAGGACCTGAAACGCTTTCGTAAACGGAAAGGTTACGACTATAAATAATAATTACTATTCTGATCAGTTGAGGATACCAAATAAATTATAATAATGCATAATTCATTATGCCGTGATTTCTTTCCGTGCTGGCCGCCCGCAAAAGCATACGCCCTAGCTGAAGAAAGCTCTGTAGGGCGGGCGACTTCCTCGAACGCAGCGCCTCTACCGGCAGGCGGCAGGAACTAAAGAGCACGCGGCTATTGGCCAGTTTGCGTGACGTCACGCCGTTTCCAACCAATGGGGGGGAGCGCGCTCTTGCTCGGCCGCAGTCCTCGTCGCCGCGCCTTCGTATGAGCCGTGTGTCGCTGCCGGTCTCCCCCCGCACCCCGCGACGAGCCGTCTCACCCGCATTCTAGTTGTGGGTGTCGCGCCGTGCAGTCCTCGCGTGTGCCGCTCAACTTAGTGCGCCGTTTGTGAGTGCTTTATATCCCGCTCGAGTGTCAGTGTGACGGAGGATCCCGTGCCACCCCGCGGAGGATGTTAACAGCGCACGGTGAGTGATGTCGGCGAGTCGACGGACGCTTATCTCGCTGCGGCGCCACGTGAACGCGCTCTATTTATAAAATGTAAACACGCAGCTAATTTGATTTGAGACTATATTGCGGTATTGCTACTTAAAACCGAGAGTACGCGTCCGGAGCGCGCTCCACCAGCGTTCGCAAATTAACAATAAAGACTCGGCGCGCGACGGTCGAGATTGCCGAGTTCCTGTAAGATGGACGTACGAGTGACGTGATGATCTCGGTGCTTTTAAAAATTGAGACTCTAGACCCCGACGTGAACATTCAAAAAGTGGATATTCGTCGTTAACCTTGGATTGGTTCAGGGCTGGCGATAGCACGATAACGTGACCTTGGAGCGGAGTCTCGCGAATGCCGGCCGGCGCTGGAAGCGCGCGAGCTCACGGAAAATGTCCAGACAAACAACGATAATGGTGTCGCAAACACAATGATAATTCTGTTAATGTGAGAGATTCGTGCAGGAAACACAATGAGAAAATATCGTTATTATACACTGCCAACTGAAACATTAAGAATGAATTTAAATACGCTGATCTCATTGATCTTCACAAATATGCAAATTGAACGAGCGAAACAACAAATTAACAAATGACATTGATTGCCGTCATCGAGACTGATAAAGCAAAGGAGATCAAGCTAGTAATTTGGATGCGATTCAATTAACAACGTGCAAGACTGTTTAAGTGACTAATGAAACGGTCCAATGGTTCATTCAAATGAACATGAATCTGCTTAGGTTAAGCAGAGGTACCCAAGAAATTGTCGTAAAGTATTTAATGATAAGCCTCAACAAACAACATGCTACAAGTGTTCTCTTTTCTAAATGGCTGTAATTTCTACAACACGGTTTTCCCTTATAGCTGTTGCAATTTTTTTTATAATGGTAGTCGAGTCTGTCCGGTTGAGATACCTCGATACGGTCAGGTTTGAGGCGTCGTCGGTCCCACGCCTCGTTCCACATACACAATTCTTTCGATTTGCAATCGTATGGTCAGTGGGGCTGACACCGATCAAGTGATTTACGTCTCCACTAAGAGGATTAAGTTCAACAACCGAAATGTCAATTTCTATTATTGTTTGAGAACTTCTAACAGCAAACTTATATGAATCGGATAGTAAATAAGAAATATTTAAACCAAAACTTATCCGAATGTTTAACAAAATCCCCATCGTGCTACACCAAGGTCAAAACACGTTTAATCTGCAAAAACTGGTAACAAAAACGAAACTTAACGAAAAATTAAGAAGATTTGGGATTCTCATTCGCACTTACGCACATTCGAATGTTGAAAGAGCAGTTGCCATATGTACTGTATGTTTGTGTTCTGTCTAGCGTATCAGAACTGCGTATATGTGCGAGTAGGACGAAGATAATTCGCATCGAGTGAGCGAACCGGCCATGCGAGATGCTCAGCCGTATCATAAATATTAATCAGGCGCTGGTGTCAACAGCCACCGCGTAACGTGACACCGCCGCGATCCGCTGCTAGCCTGGTACTTGAAGTATTGCCCAGACACTATACTCCAGACAAACATGACAATTGGACGTAGGACTTATGACAAGGCTACTCATAGAATACCAACAACAAAGACGAAGAAAAATATACAAAAAGTTACGGAGTATTTAACAAACTACAGAAAGAAGTATTTTGCATCAGCCTTTAAAGTCTGCAGAAGATAGCAGAGATTAAATATTTATTTTCTCTTAACTGGCTCTTTCTGCTGCAAACAGACTTGTGGAATAGTGATAATGTTATCGTTTGCACATCCGTTTGTGCTTACGCATTCAGCCATGACCTGCCCTACAACTCTCAGACTCGTACTGGTGAATGCACTACAGTTTTATGTTAATTTGCTTTAAGAGTTTCAACAGTAGTTAGTTTAACAGCCTGCTATAACAGCTTAAAATTTCGATTTTAACTATTTCAATCATTGACAAATGGGTCCGATTAAGAAATATTTCGCTCAACCCTATTCGAGACAACACTTGTACTCTTACTATCGTTTGATGGTTCTCTTCAATTATGTTTTAGTTTTCTGTTATTTGAAGTTTGGTTAACAGGGAAAGTAATTTATGGGTGTTTTGATCTTTGACCTTTACGAATATTTTACCATCATTTCATTGAAGAATCAGTTCTCCTCTGATAAAATCATCGTTACAATGTATCGGAAGTCTTGGGTGTCGTCGGTTCCTCGCACTATCGACCTTCATGTTTGACATTTTACATAAATCCACAAACAGGTTTCATTTAGTTTGTACTGTAGAAATAAAACAAGTATTAGACTTTTAATTTGTGAGTTTTCAAATTAACAATGAACACAGCAAGTGTTCTCATAATAGTTCTGGTTTTGGAAGATAATGAAACTAGTTATTAATTAATTAAATATTTTGTGGTAGGAAGGGTGCTACTTCGTTGCACAAAGGAGTTACCTAACATATTTGTATTATCAATTAAAATGTACGACATGTTTAAAAAAACTCATAACATGACGTCTCAAGCCAAACATGCACATGAATAGAAAAATACATTGTTCAATGATACTGTTACGACGGTCATCTAGAATCTTCGAGAAACCGCGCTAATAACTGTGTAGTACCTAGAAAATACGAGTTCATTCTTTTAGGTACCTATTTCCGTAGTAGGTATAGAACTTACATTGTATTCAAGGTCAGGCGCCGGGAGTCGCCGGCAGTTGTCATTGTAATTGCGACCGTATGCCGACGACGTAAAGTAACTTCTTCTTGCCTCGGTTCTTTTATCTTTAAATTTATTTTTTTGTTAATGTTTTTTGTGGATGCTTTCTTGAATAATGGTGAATTATCTCGAATATCTTTTGTTTGCGTGGGTATAAAAGGACCGATTGAGGACGAAGTGAGGCAGTTCACTTTTAAGCGAGACAACGAAAGGTTCGAAGAGTTATCTAGTGCGACAAAGTGTTCAGTACTGTTGAAGTGATTGTTTATAATTGTTTTGCGAGTAATAAAGTTTATTCGTGTGTTTATTTGGTAGTGATTTTATTTATCCCATACCCAGCTCGTAACAATTTGGTGTCAGAAGCGGGGATAAATAATGCCGATTCTACCGAAGGACGACACGGATAGTATCCGTACGAGGAGTCAGCGGCAGCAAGGTATGGACCAAAGGCGATTTGGGGACTCCCCGACACAAACACCGGGCGGTGCCCAGCCTACGTCAGAGCCAGTCGCTGGCCCATCTGGAGCTACTCCAGCAGCACCTACTACATCAGCGGCGCCTGACTTGTCTGCCTTAATGGCACTGCTGCAAGACCAGGCACGTCGTCAGGAGGAGCAGGCACGTCGTCAGGAGGAGCAGGCTCGTCGTCAGGAGGAGCAGGCTCGTCGTCAAGAGGAGCAGGCCCGTCGGTTGGAGGAGCAGTTGCAACGGGACAAGGAGGAACAGGCTCGCCGTCAAGAGGAACAGGCTCGGCGTCAAGAAGAACAGATGCTCCTGATGAAGGATCTTCACGCATCAGTTGGGAAAGAGCTGAGCGTGGTGAAGGAGCAGGTACAGCAGCACGACAACCGTATCGCAAAGGCTGAAATTCAGATCGCCGATGTGAAGAAGGCCTTAAGTGAAATTAAGGTTGGAGACGGGTCTGTAACTTCAGTGATTGCTGCCCCTTCGGTGCGTGGGTTTAAAGTGCCTCCATTCGACGGAACATCTTCATGGTCGGCCTATAAAATCCAATTCGAGGCCGTTATGAAAGTGAATGGGTGGACCAAAGCGCAAGCCATGACCGCGCTCACCTTGGGTCTTCGAGACCAGGCCCTTAACATTCTTGAGGCCCTCGGCAAGGATGTGACCTACGAACAACTGCTGGAGGCATTAGAGTCCAGATACGGCGACGCGCACCTGGAGCACGTTTTTCGTGCTAAACTAAGGGATCGCGTTCAACGTAGTGCCGAGAACTTACAGCAGTGGGCCCTGGAAGTTGAAAAGCTGGTTCGGAAAGCATACCGGTCTGCCCCTGCACTCATCGATGGAAATTTGGTACAGGCGTTCGTCGACGGAATACGTGACTTGGAAGTGAGAGCCGCTGTGAGACTCGGACATCATAAGACGCTGAAGAACGCCTTAGCACATGCTCTGGAAGTAGAAGCAGTGAGACAAGACCATCGAACACACTACGTCAGAGAAGTTGTGGCAACACCTGTACATGAGCGTCCGCGGAAGTACAGCCCTAGGTGCTACGCTTGTGGAGAAAGTGGTCACCTACGGCCAAATTGTAAAAAGCGACGCACACCGAGCAAAGACCAATCACAGCGGGAAAAGGTGACTGATATGACTGCCCAGCAACAGTGGAGAACTCGCGGTAACAATGATGAACTTTCAAGACCTTGGCGTGAAGACTGTATGCAGAGTTCCAGACAAGAAACTAAGGAAGTTGTGTCTGTGAGGAGGCTAAGAACAGATCTCAGCGACGAATGGAAGGAAACCATACAGCAGGCTCAGCAAAGTGACTCGGATATCAAACCGATCTTCGAGTGGATCAAAGCTGGTGGTCCGAAGCCCAAGTGGAGTGATGTGGCTGCGATGAGTTCCATCACGAAGAGTTATTGGGCACAATGGAACAGCTTGGTGATCCAGGATGGAGTCTTGTGCCGTAAATGGGAAAACGCTCGAGGGGACAGCTGTCATCTACAAATGGTTGTCCCTAAAGCTAAGGTACCGGATGTTTTACGGCTCTACCATGATGGATGCTCAGGAGGACATATGGGGGTGAAAAGGACTCTACTGAAGATCAGAGAGCGCTTTTACTGGATCCACTGTCGAGATGATGTGGAGGACTGGTGTCGCAAATGTACCAGCTGTGCGGCTGTGAAAGGACCTCACACACGAAGCAGAGGTGCATTAAAAGTGTACAACGTGGGAGCCCCCTGGGAGCGGATAGCACTGGACGTTGCGGGGCCATTTCCAGAAAGTGATAGCGGAAATAAGTACTTCCTGGTTGTCATGGACTACTTCACAAAGTGGCCAGAAGTCTTCGCCATTCCTAACCAAGAAGCAACAACAGTCGCAGATAAATTGGTTCAGGAAGTTTTCTGTCGTTTTGGAGTACCCTTAGAAATTCACAGCGATCAAGGGAGGAATTTCGAATCGCAAGTTTTTCAGGAGACTTGTCGATTGATGGGTACCCACAAAACCAGAACCACCTCTTACCACCCTCAATCTGATGGAATGGTGGAACGATTCAACCAGACGTTGGAGAGATATCTGGCAAAAGTTGTGGAAAACAGGCAAGGGGATTGGGACAAGCACATACAGCCGTTTCTTCTGTCCTATCGGAGTGCAGTTCACGAAAGTACGACTGTAACTCCAGCCTTCGCGAACTTTGGAAGGGAATTACGGTTGCCTGCAGATTTAATTACTGGAACTCCCCCTGATGTCCCACGCAGTGTAACGGATTACGCGAATGATCTGCGTAACAAGTTAAATGATGTGTATGAGCATATCAGGCAATCCGGGCAACAGATGTCTGAGAAGATGAAGACTCGTTATGACCGGAAGGCAAACAGTCGTGGTTTCGACGAAAATTCGCTGGTGTGGTTGCATAACCCAGTGCGGAGCAAGGGAAAGTCTCCGAAATTGCAAGCAAAATGGGATGGACCATACAGAGTTGTGACCAGGATCAACGATGTCACCTACCGAATACAGAAGGGTCCGCGAGGTGCGCCTAAGGTTGTGCATGTGGACCGACTGGCGCGATATTACGGGACTAATGATGCTCGGGACGAGCATGTCTAAGGAGGGGGCAGTGTTACGACGGTCATCTAGAATCTTCGAGAAACCGCGCTAATAACTGTGTAGTACCTAGAAAATACGAGTTCATTCTTTTAGGTACCTATTTCCGTAGTAGGTATAGAACTTACATTGTATTCAAGGTCAGGCGCCGGGAGTCGCCGGCAGTTGTCATTGTAATTGCGACCGTATGCCGACGACGTAAAGTAACTTCTTCTTGCCTCGGTTCTTTTATCTTTAAATTTATTTTTTTGTTAATGTTTTTTGTGGATGCTTTCTTGAATAATGGTGAATTATCTCGAATATCTTTTGTTTGCGTGGGTATAAAAGGACCGATTGAGGACGAAGTGAGGCAGTTCACTTTTAAGCGAGACAACGAAAGGTTCGAAGAGTTATCTAGTGCGACAAAGTGTTCAGTACTGTTGAAGTGATTGTTTATAATTGTTTTGCGAGTAATAAAGTTTATTCGTGTGTTTATTTGGTAGTGATTTTATTTATCCCATACCCAGCTCGTAACAATACGATTAAAATAGTATCAGCAACAATAATAGTGTTCCTATCACTTGCTCTATAAGTTTATTATGATGACGACAGCATTACACTAACTACTGACGCTCAAATAATGGGCGACGAAGTCGAGTTATGTCTCGAGAGTTGTTTTGTTTAAGTACAGTGTACTTAAAACGTAATTAAAAACGAGTTACCACTACGACAGCTCGGCTTAGGGATAATAAAGATTTAATTGCACAGGTGCTGAATAGAATAAAATGAGTGAAATTATTCAAAATAAAACAGAAAGAGAGCTCTCCAGCGGGAGATCGCAGCCCAGATGATTATCTTTGCAGACATTTCACAAGAATGAAGACTTTATCGGAAGATGGATAGCAAAAGTTTGTGCGGTTATCGAATCATTTTTAGTTAATTAAATCTGGAATCTTCTTACACAGTTGTTTTTTTGTAAAAGAGAGAACATTGAAAATAGAACAAATAACTGAGATGAAATGGAAAACCACTGGTTGGTTCATGGTAGAATAATAAAAAAGCGGTTTTAAAAGACAAAATTCCAAAGAATTTTTAACAAGTATGAGAAATGAGGAGATACAAGAAAACGGGTGGAGCTAGTCCGAAGCAAGATCAAGACGCGCCGGTCGCTTTTTGCTCGACAACGATGCGTGTGAGCACATCTGCAAAGTTTTTGCTCCTGTATGTGTGTGTACGAACACGTTTTTTGCTAATGTGCGAGTATGGGCCAGCGGACCGCTTGTGGGTTCCCGACGTGCGTGTTCAACTGTCTTTTTTGTTTTTTCTTCATTAATATTGCTCATTTTATTACCAAACTCTGCTACTGAGTAAATAAGAAAATGTTCCTTTTACTCTTTGTTACCATCTTTATAACTATCGTTAGTGGTAACAACAGCATTGTCTGGTCATAGGTATTATGTTGATAATGATATCACCTGCTTCTGTTGAAAAGAAATTATTTTCTGAAAATTATACCTGTATTATAGATAAAGATAGTGGAATTTCACCTTACATTATAAGATAATTATGAATGACAGTGAATTCCATATATGTAACAGAGTGAATATGATTTCTGCAAATGTCTAAAGCCTCAGTGTATATGTCATATATTATTAATAAGTTGACATAACTTTGAATGTAATAGTTAATCAAAAGGATCAATGAAACGTTAAGGCTCTAATAAAATGATAATTTGCTACCAGACTAGGAAAAAGCATGTTAGTATTCGCCCGGCGAGGAAACACTGCCGAGAGCTGTTGCTCTACATGTGACTTTATTGATAACCGTGGAAGGTTCACTTTTGTTTGTTCAATTCAAATAGACATGTAACGTTTATTGATTGTGACACTTGTAATAAGAGTCACGAGTTGTTGCGTAATGCGAACAATCTCGTCCACTTCATGTAGAATACTAAAGCGGATTTTTTCTTACTATTTGCTTTAATGCCGTTGGTATTAGTATCAAGTATCTTTTCTTAGGTTACTATTACGAGATGTGTTAATGGATTACCTTATTATTAATCTAAAAATAGCAGCTGCCTTGACATTTAAATAACTTCTTTTAAGTGCAATGCCTGTTAGAGATGAAATAAACGATTAATTAAAAAAAACATAATAGGGCTTACTCAAGTGTCTGCCTTTTCATCATCGCTAATGTATAAGTCACTTGAAGGTTTTCAATTTAACTTTATATAAGCAGGTATATTGAATGCTATAACTTCAGTTTCCCAGCCCTCATTAAGTATGTTTCCCGTCAAAGGACTGCGTGGGCGTTCAGTCGGTGTACCCCAAAGATTCTCAGGTTTCAATTAGTTAGACGAAACTCGGAGAAAATTCCATGTGGGTATTATTCAAGTTCATTTTCGCTGGATAAAAATGTTCGCTCAATGTACCTAATCTAAATCAATTAATTATATAAAATAAAATAAAAACAGATTTTATTCCAAATATATCTTTGATGGTAATGTTTTATTTAGCACTTTGTTTATAAATAGCAGGTTTTTTGTATAGTGTCATAACCAAAGTCATAATAACAATTTACCTTGCTGCAAAAATATGTTAGGTTTTCCCGATGACCCGGGGTAATTTACTTCTTATCAGTAAACACAAACTGCAGAGTCTTCCCTAATAAGTTTCCCAGACCTCTTTGGATAAATCCACAAATGTATCTGTTTTTTTTTTCTTTTATACCAGGGAATGTTATGTCACCAGTGATAGATGTTGTGGTTCGAAATTCAAAATCTTCCACGTACTCGTAGAGCGTCACCCTAGAGCATTCGTTGACAGACGCGCGTGGAGTGATGGATGTGCTCTTATCACGCCTGATAACCTTCCGACGTCTTCCCCCGGCACCCCTCCACTGAGATGCGATGTTTTAGCGAAAGTGCGCCTATAAATACCTATCAAGAAACTACATTTCGAGATAGGTTTTTATATTTACGACTCTATTATTCTACATAATATGTTGACCAAACTAATGATACTGCATGGTAATTCTAGAATGAGACACTAAAAAGATTGAAAACAATAATAAGATACATTTTGATGTGGCTTTAATTCATAAAAAATTTGTTAAAAACAAGCTATGAGGTACAAAATGAAATAAAACAATGTAATAAATAACATTTTAACAGCGTTTTGGATAATGACTACTTAAGATACTACCCACAGTCACGTGAAACAAAACTAAGTTAGAAATAAGACTTTGAAATAGTAAAAGAAAGGTTATTGCACAAAGGGAAAAAGGAAATTCAAATCGTTTACGTGTGATTTCATAGTTATCTCAAAAAGGAAGAGTACGATGCTAACTGATGGAGATATTTGATTTTTCCTCATCATATCGATGACATAGATGATCTTCATACTCCTAATAACACTTCTTTGATCTTTGACATTTTCATCTTCTCCGATGATCTTAAAAACAACAGATACATCTTTGTTTCAATTGTCAGTGTGGTAACAAGACGTTATCACGGAAGTGTTGGTACTAGTAGGTAAATTTACTCTGTCAGTAGCATGATCTACTGCAGCCAAAGGTCAACCGTTTAGATAACCTTGTGACTTTTCGTAAGTTGCGAGTTTTTTAATTCTGTGTTCACGTGAATGCTAACTTTCGTTTTATTCAGCAGTTGCATTAGAAATGTTTCTGTCATCATCGGTATTTCCTATTTTATTGAGCACATTATGCATTTCTTACACAAGTTGACATATTTTTATCTATCATCATATTTCTGCTCTTATTTATTTGAGGTTATAACAGTTCGTCTTCTTTTTTCAAACCGTCTGTTCTTTTATATATTTTGAAAATATGTAAAGAAGAATAATTGTACATACCTTCGATTTAAAATTTATATCCTGTGAAAACTGTAAGATATTATTTTATCTTGCTTTCTACAATAACTGTTTTTGCTCCAACTCACTTCGGTAATCAGTATCAATGAACAATCCAATACTGGAAAAGGGACTTTCAAATGACCTCGCTCTGACCTTATCACAAGCCCATAATTATACAAAAAAGGCGATCGACAGAAGTGAGAGGGTATTTTTTGTTTTTCGTTCAATGAGCACCCTATATAAATCACAAACAATCTGACGTATGTAGATAATGGAGAATTCTTTGAATTTTTGTTTCTATCTTATTTGTCTGCAATGCAAGTATTTTTTACTAACAATAAAGTTAGAATAAGCAAAAAATTGGTTACTCTTATCAGCTGCATAGTAAATTACTTTCCTGATTATCTCCAAACGATGTTACTTACAATAAGTAGAAATTTAAATTGTAAACCGGTCTTGTGCTAGAACCAACAGCAAACAATTTGACAAAGCAAATTAAATTATACTAATTTAAATACGTTTTCACACACCCTGCTAACTACAATAGAAATTAAATAATCTACATCCAAGAAAATTATACGATTACCAAGGCAACTATCAAAATCATGCATTGCTTTGTCTATACCACTATCTGTCAATCCATAGAAAGATAAATTAATATCTCCAAAAGTAAACTGTCGAAATTAGTCGCTCATTTATTCATTTGACATTAACAAGACAATTTTATTCGCGAAACACGTTCTGTTGGAGCGGCGACAGTATCTTTGTGTCCCGTTTTCATTAGTGAACTTGTCGCGTGTTATCACACGCCGTGGCTAATGGTTCCATATCAAATATTGACTGTTTTGCTATCGTATTACGTCATCCATCCAGTAGTTCTACACCACTTGAGTATTGGTGTCTGTCGATTTGAATAATCATAAGTGCCAATACTAAAAGGCCGCGGTCTTTGATGTTTGCTGGTTCGAATAGTTCATCTGTTATTGGAGATTTTTCTTTTGTGGGTACTAGACTTGATTGCAGATGTTCCACTTTAGCGTCCATTGATGAATTAACAGTGGTAAAGTCTATTACATTTTTAGTGTAAAGAGCATTGGATGCGGATGTGTTTACAAGGGGTTGCATATTTGTTTCTTTATTTCTCTAGTCTCTCAGTCATCATCTACATTGTTCTAGTCTATTCGTTTTATAATTATATCTTTAAAAAGATAATCTAATCGCTTGGAAGAATCGTACCGTTTATCTTCATCATCATCAGCCTATAATGTTCCCACTGCAGGGACTCAGGCCTCCTCTCTATAGGAGAGGGATAGGCTATAATCTACCACGCGGGCCCAGTGCGGATTGGTAGATGTCGCATATCTTCGAATTTTTTGGTTCTAAGACATGCCGGTTTCCTCACGATGTTTTCCTTCACCGTTTTGAGAACAGTGGTGATGAAATAAATTACACAAATGTTTATCTTCATATTTTCCACCAAAATACAACAAACGATGTTGCCTCCGTATTTTTGTGTTTGTTTCTTTACCAACCTGTTTAGAAGTTCACGTTTTCAAATTAGCAAGAGTTTCAAGATTCAAATAAATTGATTCGTTTTTTACCTCCAAGTTTTTTTACGGTCCTAAAAACTAGTTTATCGAGTTTTGGATTCTAGTTTTGATGCACCGTTTGGTGGTTGTTTGGCCAATACACATTCGCATCAATATTGCAGGTTTTTACAGCCAGTCCAATTCTCCGTGACAGAAATTTAGAAGATCTGATTGGCTGCTTGGTCAGCTTGCACTCCCTCATCCTAGCTTCGTATTGGCTTATCTCCCTCATTGACACCAAAAGTAATAATAACATTTGATACAACTACTAATTATATCAGCTAATTATATAACCGGTATATTATAATTAGGTTTGGAATTATTAATAGTGACTCTGATAACAGTTTTATCATTCATAAGATTTTGTACCTCATTTTCTTTTTGTTTTGCATCAGTTGCTTCATCTTATCTTCTTTTACGTAACGTACGTTTGTAGATAGTAAAATGTACTATTTCATACAATTGTACAGTTGCAATCGAATGTGGAAAAATACGGAATATTGACGGAAACGTTAAGTACAAATTAAACATCTTTATTCATAAAAGTGCAAAATAAATATTTGATTGTAATCCAAGATCGTGTCATCCCCATTGCCTTATAATATTATTTTCTTGCATTAATTTAAATGCATTGAAATTTAAAACGTTTTTTGTCCGACATCTCAAGATCACTGACGTCTACGACTAATGTTGATGACGTCAAGTTTCAATTACCCTTGATTAACCTGGCTAGTAAAAAATATTCTTAGCATATTATATTTACCATATTACATTTGTAATATATTTTTAAACTTCTGAGGAAGTAATAGAATTACCTATGAATGCAAATAAAGTAGCAACGGGTTCGTATAGTATTAAAATAATTTAAATATATATTAAGACGAATCAATTAAGGTATTCACAACTTTCGTTTTCGGAGACTGTTGCTAGTGGAGATATTCTTTAACTACCTGGCCAAGAAATACCTATTCATATTAAACTACAATCTACACCACACTTTAAAATTTAATTACTACGGAAGACTCAAAACTAGTTTTATTTTTCTAAAAATTCCACCATTTAGACCTTGAGATGTATTTAATTATATAATATCGACATAAGTAATGTCATCTAGGTAATATAGAATGATGTATTAAAGTGATAAATTATTCTAAGGTCATGCAAATAATGATATGGAATGATAAGGCGACCCTGCATTGTCTTTCTCAGGTTGCTTCAATACATCTTCCGCGGTTCTGTAACATGTTTACCAAGTAACTAGGAAAACCTTTGATGTATCGGAAGATGTCTGTAGTGTAAACTTTCCATATTATAGATAGATAGAATATTCTTCGTAATGTGCACCTTGCCAATTTCTTTTTATTTTGATTGACCTATTTTGTATGCCCTATTGCTCGGCAAATGCTCTTTCTCCTTCCAAAGCTCTCTTCCTGTGCAATATCTGACCATATTCTTCCCACAATAAAGATCAAATCGTCCCACCACCTTCGCCGCGTTCTACCTAGACGGCGATTTCTTCCGTCAGGCGGCCAGTGAGTGACAATTTCGATTTACTTATAATAAGCATTTAACATAATTATTATTATGGTGATCTATAATTTAACATATTTTCTGAACATTTGGAGACTGCAGTAGTTATAATATGTAATAAAACTTGAATCAAACTGATGCTAATTAACTTAAAACGGAATCAACAGTAAAAGTGGACTGTCTGAAGAAAGTATCAAATTAACACAATGGAATTATAGATGATAGAGCACAATGCGATACTGATTTATAAAGTGCACTTACCAGTTGCCTCTGAAGTGTTTTCCAAGCAAACAATTTCAGTTTTCAATTCCAATGTACTCGTGCATACGAGATATTGGTATTACTCTTTACTTTTCCGATTCCCTTTGAGAGCAAATTAGGAGTACGAAGAAAACAAAACATTATCGCACTTCCGAATAGCACAAATGTTTGAATCTATGAAAGGAATGTTGCAAAATAAATGACTGATTGTAAAATGACTGACCACTAGTGAAATATAATTTCAAATATTTAGTATGGTAGTAGTATAGTCAGATGATATTAAACGACGTATTCAGAAACAAGTTTTGCTTCCACCAAACTACCTAAACGTACGTCTTTGTGATACAGTATTACTTTATTGGCTCTTGTATTAATGTGACATTTACCATATTTCCTTATATTTGTATTTCATGAGTTAATAACTACTTATACTATTAGGTACACCTCCGCCTAATGCTTTGGGGATTACAGACGTGATCTTATGTTATGTTACTACTTATTTCGCCTATATCATATATATTTTGTCTACCATCTTCCTTAACATCAATCAGATACGTAAAAGCACTACTCTCCACTCTCACACCATCTTGCAGATATATCGTCATCATCCATCCGTTCAAAAGCACCAACATCAGTAGATGTCTCATTAAATACATTAAAATCATTTGCTTCATGGTCCTCAACAATAATTATGTCAAGAAACTTTTTGGGAATTGTAAACTGGGCAAGGCTATCAGCTATCCCTTTTGCTTGCCCATTTAAAGAAATAACTTAAACACCATTGACCATGATGGTTGACTTGATTATTTTGTTTATTGATCAAAGAGAAAGGCAAAATATCTAAAGAATTTTGAGACAGTTTGGACAATTTAATTTATAAATTGAGACAAGTTGATCCTTTAATTTAAGTCTACAAGAAACCATAGGAATGCTGGCAATCAATCTTCATTTTGAAGTATTAGGCTTATTTCTTCTTTTCATTTACTTTTAGAAACAGAATTTTATATGTATAACTGTATAGACTTTTAATTAGAAAAACACTTAAGCAATAACTTTATTCTTTCAACATAGTTTGTCAAAATTAAAACTGCCTCAGTGGTTCAGGGGTCGCAAGCGCGACTATAGAGCATGAAGTCCAAGAATTTATTGCTGGGTCGGGCAAAGTGTTATTAACAGCCACGAAGTCTGCGAATGCTTGCTCAGGTGAGGGCAATAGCTCGCCTCCTATTTCATGAAATTTAAACATAACTGGTGTAATGTGGGTGTACACTTATGTACCTGATGTTAAGTGTGATTTACTTTTAGAAATAGAACTTTATGAGAGTAATAGGTACCATTGTTCTTTAAAAAAATAGAATTACAAAACAAAATTAAAACCTTACAAAAAACATCATCCCGAAGCCTACAAAAATACCAAACAAAAATGCTACCATTTTCACACATCTCTAACATTCAAAAACCGTGCGACGTTACATCATTAAAATTGGAAGCAGAAGGTTTTCTGCCGTGGAAACTCAAAATCCGTCCGCCCAAAACTAACGTGGGCGTCGGGCTCGGAATGAATGAACACTTCGGCTCTTTTCGGAAACGCTCGACCATCTCCGTCACCCAAGGTCACAGGCAAAAGGGAGGCCGACCCATTTCCACGGGGATCGATGGGAGCGAGAACCGCCACCCCAGAATTTGGGTGTTTAGTGCTTTCGGCATTTTCAATGTCAAGTGATTCATGACTGCCGTGGTTATGAATTTCACGTGTATATTACAGTATGTCGTGACTTTTGACTGTTAGGTTTTTGGCTGTTATGATTTGCACCCACAGACTTTTGTTTTTTTTTTCGACTGGCCTGGGGGTAATGTTCGAAAATTCGTCTCGATGGAAATCAACTTTGTTTTTCTTTTGTCTTTTTATTGGGTTGGTTACTTTGGAACTATAGAGAACTCAGGAGTCTTTAGGAGCTGTGAAGTTATTTATCTTTCTATTGTTTGGTTTGATAACTTTTGTTTTAATTTGTCTCGATTATGAAATGGTTAAGATTCGGTACGGATACGCATTCCGTTTAGTTTTAATTTTAACAAAAAAAGCAAAAAAAAAATTGAAGTGTTGACGATTTTTTATTTACAATATTTAATCTTGATTCTATGACTAGACTTTTCCTCTGGAAAATCCTAGAGTCTTATTTCCTGGGTTAATTGTAACTTACATTATATCGTATTCTGAACTATCACAGTTAAGTTACAGGAACATAGTTAATTTGAAGTGAAACCGGTTGTGGTTTCTCCCACGGGGCGTATGTTTAAAAGCAAATTACATAAATGACATAATACTCGCATATCGCTTTTTATACATTAAATGTCTCTATTTGGAATTAGATATCAGGTAATGTTCTCTACTTCTCGAGGATATTTTCTTTAGTTGTAACTAAGATTTGAATGGAATAAGTTTTAATTAATGAGTTTTACAGTGCATTGATAGCTTAGTGGTGGGATCGTCGGACTGACAAGTCATAGGTCTCCCAAGACCGCTGATTTTTCAGATTCACTTGCTTCGGTCAAAGAAAACATCGTGAGGGAACCAGCACACCTATGCAGGCACTGTTTCAGCGGCATGTAGAGCCAATCTGTGCCCATGGGTAGCAAAATCTCTGACACCATAAGCACTAACTACACAATAGAAAAAGGTAAAGGAAAAACACTACTTAAAGGCTAAGTTTCAAAGCCGCAGCAGTTTGAAAGCCGGTCTTGTTTGCATTTTTCCTATTCGTTTGTTTCGGTCAATAAATAATATGGTGAGGCGTGTAAATAGCCTGCACCTTTGTGAAGAATGTAAGAAAATTTGAAATAAGAATATACGGCGGATGTGTAACAAAATAAATTAATTTCCCTTCTGATGAATCCTCGACAAACCAATACAAGAGAATTATTAGCAGCAAACATGCCCACGTACCTTGACAATCCAGAGATCCCACTCAGACCCAGGGAGATGGGGGATACCTCGTTCATGCGCACTTGCAAGTATGGGCTGCCGGCCGGCGAGCTAAATCTTCGTGGATCCGCCGGTGGAATGGTGAAAACTCCAAAAATCAACACTGCACTATAAGTTCTCAATGAAGCACAGATGCAGGTCCATTTATTTTACGAGTATCGTCCAGATTTCAACAAAAAGGGATTTTTTGTAGCGGAGCGCGTAGGAGCACACACCGTCTTGTTCAAACGGTCAAGGGGAGCTGTCAGCTCGCTAGTGCCATCTATATGTGTGCCCTTGCGGAAAAAACTCAAGAAAGTCTTGGTATATGGGCGCTGCATTACAGATGGCGTGAGGATTCATCAATTGAGAAGTTAAAATATTTAATTTGAAATACTAACATATTTTATGATATGGAGAAATCCTAAATTATTATTATTTTATTTTTTATATTAAAAAAGGCATTGACGCTTCACCATGCTCGGGGGCTTTGGAAGGACGCAAGTGCTTTCAGAAAGGAAGTGAAAAAATTATAAGTATTTACTAACCTAGATTATGATCAGAAAAACTTTAAGCTTTACGACTGAATGCGAGAAACAAACGATATAAGTTATTTAAATATAATATTTCCTAAACCTTAAGACTATGAATTTCGTATAAGAGTTAAACTTTATTGCGTTGGAATAGGATATAATTTAACGACGGCACGTTTAAAGTTACCGAACTTCGTTTTTACCATTGCAACACGAATGACATTATCCGTGCCTTTATAAACCTCAGTTATAACTCCTAATGGCCAACTTAGAGGAGCTGAATTATCCTGTCCCACGAGTACGACAGTCCCAACTTCTACGGGTTTGTCCGGAGTTGCCCATTTCTGCCTGACTTGCAGCGTATGCAGATACTCTAGGTGCCATTTCTTCCAGAAGGATTGGACCATACTATCTAACAACTGTTTGCGCTGTGATAAATTAATGCGCTGACCAGACAAATCGGCTGCCGGCAAGTACTGCAGTGGAGTCGACATCAAAAAGTGAGCGGGAGTAATAACTTCGGGATGGGGATCGGAAGACAAAACGCTCAGAGGGCGCGAGTTCATAATGCACTCTATTTGAATGAGTACAGTTTGTAACTCCTCATAAGTGAGAAGCTGACTTCCGATCACGCGATAAAGATGCGTTTTTAATGTTTTAATATTCGCTTCCCACATGGAACCAAAATGTGGGGAGCGAGGTGGAATCATTTTCCACATTATGCGGCGGGTTGATAACTCATGTAAAAGAGACGAATTGAAACTTGAATTTAATAAGAATCTATAAAGCTCATCTAGTTGGGCCTTAGCACCAACGAAATTAGTGGCGTTGTCCGAATAAAGACAAGATACTGGCCCTCGACGCGAGATAAAGCGTTTAAACGCGGCTAAAAAGGCATCAGAGGTTAAGTCAGAGACTAACTCTACATGGACGGCCTTGGTTACTAAGCACACGAATAAACAGATATACGCCTTCTGGGCGTGCTGGCCTCTGCGTCGAGTGAGGGTTATGCGTATGGGACCAGCATAATCCACTCCAGTGTGGACAAACGCCTTCGCTTCCGATACTCGGTACTCAGGCAGGTCTGCCATCACTGGAATGGGATGCGTCGGATTTACCCGAAAACATGTGTTGCATTGTCGCAACTTGGACCTTATGACAGTCCTGGCATCTAGTATCCAAAATCGCTGTCTTAGAATAGACATGAGTAGTCCCGGTCCAGTGTGACAATTCATCACATGGTAATGACGGATTATTAGATCCACGATATGATCATGTTTGGGAAGTAAAAAAGGATGCTTAGCGTCAAATGGAAGGTGCGACTTCGAAAGCCTTCCTCCAATGCGTAGTATTCCCTCTTCATCCAAAAAAACAGCTAAACTTTGGAGTCTCTTTGAAAGCAATTTCCCAGATTTAATGAGCTTAATGTCATTTGCAAAGTACACAGATTGCACAGCACATACTATCGCTCGTTCCGCAGCTGACAAGCCCTGAATAGAACGAGGTTCACAATGAACCTTTGGTCTAGCAAATTTCAATATATAGGAAACAATGCGCAACAATTTATCCCATGATGAGGTACGTTGAGCAAGTTGATATAGAAGGGGTTGTTCTACTTGCGTGGTCACTGTTAAGACATTTACCTTGTGCTCGGGAAGTTCCCCACAATTAATAGGAGAAAACGGTTTAACGGGCCAATCCTCAGGAACACAACGAAGCCAAGAGGGGCCGTCCCACCAAAGTTCATGTGACATTAACTGGGAAGGAAGGATGCCACGAGATAGACAGTCGCTTGGATTCTCAACACCTGCCACATGGTAAAAATGTTGAGAACCCAAGTTCTCCTGACATTGAGCGACTCTATTGCTGACAAAGACTGACCAGCGGTGCGGAGAAGAGTGTATCCAAGATAAGGCTATCATGGAATCCGAAAAGGCGTAAATTCCTGCAATAGGAACACGTAAAGCGTAAGTATCGCGAACAGTTTTTACCAATTTTGACATGAGCACGGCGGCACACAGCTCCAGGCGTGCAAGAGTTGTGACTTTGGTAGGTGAAACCTTTGATTTCGCACAAATTAAGCGGACTATGACACCAGATGGACTAGTAGAGTGTATATAAATCACACACCCGTACCCACCCATACTAGCATCAGCAAACGCGACTATACGAACAGAACAATCATCGGTAACACCCACATGGCGTGGTATGCGTAATGTATCTAGCAATGGAAACTCTTGCATGAGAATCGAGAAACGTTTAAAAATGTCGTCAGGAGCGGGATCATCCCAGCCAATATTGCTCAGCCATAACTCTTTGATGAGCAACTTGGCATAGAAGATCACTGGGGCAACCAAACCGAGAACATCAAATAAGCGTGCGACTATCGAGAGTATATTTCTCTTAGTACATTTCTCAGCCACTCGAGCGGAAGTGAAGAAGAAATTATCCTGAGAAGGTTCCCACGAAAGGCCTAGAACCTTAGAAACATCACTCCCAGCGTGAAAATCGAGTGACTTGCGATGCGAGTCAGGAAGACTGTTTAAAAGAACGGGTGAATTGCTACACCATTTAATAAGGTCAAAATCGCCCGATTTAAACATCTTTATAAGATCATGCGATAGCTGCATGGCGGTATCTTCATTATTCACAGAATACACCAGATCGTCCATATAGAGACTGGTCTCTGCTACTTTAGCAGCTTTGGGATAATGCGGACTGTCAGAGGCCAGCTGTCGCACAGTGCGCATAGCTATGTATGGACTCGACTTAAGTCCGAAAGGTAAGCGATTAAAAGCAAAGGTTAGCACAGGTTCGTTCTCATTGAATCGAAACAAAATGCGTAGGTATTTACGCTGGTCAACGGGTACACCAACGCGTAAATACATTTGTTTAATATCCGCATTTATAGCGATGGGAAATAATCTAAAATTTATTAAAAGAATAAACAAATCTGTTTGTAAATTGGGACCAATATGGAGTACATCATTTAAAGATAATCCTGTATGAGTCCTAGCGCTAGCATCCAATACAATGCGCGGCATCGGTTTGTCTGGCCGAACGACAGCGTGATGAGGGATATAATACCCGTCATCGGAAATGGCAGATTCGTCGACTTGACTTAGGTACCCACTGTCAATATAATCTTTGAGCACTGCATTATAATTTTCCCGCAACATCGGCAATTGGCGTAGTTTCCTTTCAAGCGCAATAAGTCGACGGTACGCGGCGGTGCGGGAGTTACCCAACTCGGCGGGATCCTTACTAAAAGGTAACGCGACGGTATAACGTCCCACATCGTCCCGTGACACGGTCGAGGAAAAAATATTCTCACATTCGGTTTCCTCAGGAGATAAAAAACGTTTATTCTCAACTTCTTCCAATTCCCAGAACTTTTGTAATAAATCATTGAGAGCCAATGCCGTGAAAGGAGAGGAGTTAAGTAAATTTAAATTATCACTATTATGCGGAAAATCACCCATAAAGACATACCCGAATGTGGTCAATAATGCAGGTGGGGCGCGTGAACCAAATTCGACCCTATTCCCCAAGTAAATGTACGGAAACAGTTGAGCGCCCAACACTAGGTCAATATCCCCTGGAATATTCCAGCTTAAATCAGCGAGCGGAAGCGCGTGGAAGTCTACATGGCTATCCCAATTAACATGGTGCGATGGTAGCTGGTCCGTAATGCACTCAACTACTAACGCGTGAATAGTATATTTTTGATCCGGATATACACGAGACTCGATATCTAAATGTACGTATCCTATTATCGGTCGCGAATGTCGCGATACAGAACCAACTCCTTTAACAAAAGAATTACTCAAAGGAATTATCAGTAAATTAAGTTTTCTACAACAAGCTGTAGTTATTAAATTATTCTGCGAGCCATTATCAATTAAGCACCTCACTATTGTTTTGTGACCCGCACTGTCACCTTTAGCTCACGCATAAACCTGAGCTGTCGATAACAGAACTATCGCCTTAGCCCTCGCTGCATCAGCTGCCAATAACACGGCCGAGTTGTGAGCCGAAGACGCTGGCGTCACATCACACGAATCAGACGCAATCACCTGTTCGGGAATATCGACCTTATTACTATGAGCATAAGAGCGCGGCACCGCGACGGAAACCGGGGCAGGCAAAGACGCACCGGGGGACGAGAGGGGCGAGGGAGGCGCGACGGACAGCGGCGCAGGAGGCGACGCGACGACTACATTGCAATTCGTAGCTAAAACGTCAGCTGTTTGCGGTTTATTTTCTTTATCAAAATGCAATAGTGTATGATGGCGTTTTTTACATAAATCACAGACTGACGTTGACTTGCAGTTACTCAATCCGTGCAATGTGCTCAGACAATTCGCACACCCACGTTTGGATTTAATAAACTCGAACCTTGCTCTAGGAGTCAACGCGGATTTAAACTTAGCGCAGTTGTACAAATGAACATGAGCGTTATCATTACAATACGCGCAGCACGGAACCGCCATCGCAGGTAAACAAGCGGACGAGTCAGCTGACTCGCTCACAACAAACGCTTTTGTCTGTGTGCGTGATTCGCGTGGCGCGGAAGCGGGGTTTCTACTAAAGTTTCTCGCGTTCGATTGAGACAAATTCGAACGTGCCAATATCTTTGCCTGATCTTGAACGAAGCTTATCAATAATTTCGTTGTGGGAATTTCAATATCTCGAATGGAAAGTTCAAACGATTGAATAGTCTGTGAATCGATTTTTCTCATTGCGCAGTGCAAAAGAATAAAATCAGCAAGATCCGTAATCCCAAGTTGTTTCAAGGCAGAAATAGATGCACTAAATGTTTCTATGAAAGAATCGAGACTGTTAGCGTTAAATGAACAACTTTTTAAATCCAATATATTATTTAAATAATGCGTACCTAGTGAGCGTTTCTCTTGATATTTTTTAACTAAACTGTCCCATAAGAACTTGTAAGTATCACCCGTAGGCACAATTCCAGCAGTAATCTTCAATGCGTTGTGCGTAAGTCTACCTACCAAGTACTGCACACGCTGTGAGTCAGTCAGCTGATCATTCTCATGAATATTCGACTTGAACGACTCGTAAAAAACAGGCCAATTCTCGGTTTTCCCGTCGAAAGACGGCAGCGCGATAGGAGGTAACTTTATTTTAAGCGGTTCAAAAAAAGTCTTATAGTTACTACTGGGTGTTGATGGTGATTGATTACTGTTTATTTTGTTCCTAACACGTTTAATATGAATGTACAAATCTTCAAAGGACTCTAAACAAGCATAATCGACACTTGTACCAGGTTTTATACTAATGTTTATTTGATTAATTTGATCAACAAAAGATTCAAATTTATCTCGAATGTCATCAATTGTCTCTGACTCAGTCATAAAACTTTCATTTTTTCTCGAATCGAACGACGATATATTTTTTGTTAAATCATACAACCGATTAATGCGTTTAAATAACAATCCTTTCTTTTCATGGAGAATAGTTAGTAAATCTTCCGGCTTCAGTTGTTATCCGTCATTTCGTTAGATAACAAACGACAACAATAACAGAAAAATACCTTACAGGCGGTTTGCAATATTATCGCACCTACCAACTATGAGTGGGTATCTATCTAATTACAATTATTGTATTAAAACGCTCAAAGCCGAGATGCGTTGGTAACTACCTACTTATTTTCATAATATCAAAGCGAATTTTTAAATACGGATACCTACATAGAATGAACTTTACCAATAAATACGTAATGTCGTTCCATGTAAATTATGTACTAAAATAATTGAACAGATTTACCAACAACTACGTAAATTCTATTGTCAATTATGATGCGTTTTATAGGCAATGATTTACCAAAAGTTTACGTAAACTAAATACCTATTGTGCGTTATTGAACCTATATGATTTTTACCAAACAATTACGCAAAAATCTAGGTAACGGTTTTTAACCCGGTTAGAAGGACCAAATAATATGGTGAGGCGTGTAAATAGCCTGCACCTTTGTGAAGAATGTAAGAAAATTTGAAATAAGAATATACGGCGGATGTGTAACAAAATAAATTAATTTCCCTTCTGATGAATCCTCGACAAACCAATACAAGAGAATTATTAGCAGCAAACATGCCCACGTACCTTGACAATCCAGAGATCCCACTCAGACCCAGGGAGATGGGGGATACCTCGTTCATGCGCACTTGCAAGTATGGGCTGCCGGCCGGCGAGCTAAATCTTCGTGGATCCGCCGGTGGAATGGTGAAAACTCCAAAAATCAACACTGCACTATAAGTTCTCAATGAAGCACAGATGCAGGTCCATTTATTTTACGAGTATCGTCCAGATTTCAACAAAAAGGGATTTTTTGTAGCGGAGCGCGTAGGAGCACACACCGTCTTGTTCAAACGGTCAAGGGGAGCTGTCAGCTCGCTAGTGCCATCTATATGTGTGCCCTTGCGGAAAAAACTCAAGAAAGTCTTGGTATATGGGCGCTGCATTACAGATGGCGTGAGGATTCATCAATTGAGAAGTTAAAATATTTAATTTGAAATACTAACATATTTTATGATATGGAGAAATCCTAAATTATTATTATTTTATTTTTTATATTAAAAAAGGCATTGACGCTTCACCATACTTCTTTACCTAGCTCATACTTACTAATAATATGCTTGCACAATTATTCTTTAAGAATTACATTGAAAAAAAAAACTGTTGACTACCATTCGACGACCATTCAAACTACAAAATATTAAATCAGTTGATCGGATCTTTCATTGTACGGAGAGTTCATACAAAGCGAGGTCAGGTTATATTGAATGTGTATAGTTTAATATGATGCCGTATGTTGCGTCACATGAAGTTCAATCAATAAACACGTGGCCAAAAACATAAAATTATTAACACATTGTAAAGGAACGTGGAAACTTGATATGAATACAAAAATATTATCATTGTTATCAATACACTACGTTCAATAATCTTGTCTTATCAATTCTTCAATAACTAATAATCATAATAAATTTATCAGAAGATTATTCGCTATCAGTCTTAGGGGATACTTAATTGATATTTCTGCGTAAATCGTACAAAATTTGCCGTAAAATCAGACTGAGAAATAGTTAATAATTTTCCTGGTAGTTTCTTTAGACAAATTGCCATTTAATTTTTCTCCCGAATAAAAACAAAAACGGTAAAAGTTGTGGGGATCCGCTGGATACGAGACGCACGGGATAGGTGAATGTAGCGATACTGGGGCGACGCCTATGTCCAGCAGTCTGTCGGCCGAAATGTTGATTGTTGATGATGAAAAAAGAAAATGGTGTATGAATTTACTATAGATACTTCTTCCAAATTACTGAGAGAAATGAAAAAGTTATTAAAAGTCTAAGAAATATAAGTACAAGAAAACATTATTTCTGTAAACACCTTCGTCGCTATTAAAGAAATTAATAAAGAGCAAAAAAGAAATAAAATCTCCATTTACTATCTAAAGATTCAATCTCAAGCACATCAGATAGCACCAACGATACTGTGAGCATCTTTAAGAATGATATAAAACTGTGAATATTTGCGCTTATGTCCTATGAAACTTGATCTTCACAGTAACCACCTTGAAAAGGCTGGTCTCCAAGAATGTCATTACGTGCTGCATAAGAAAGTAAATTATTGTATGGCTGCACAATAAAATCCTGCATATTTTAATGGTCATGATATAGAATATGGACAGCAAAACATATGTAGCAAATATTTTAAGTAAAAAATTAAAATACACCTGTAAATCCCGAAGGGTGAGGCAGAGGTGTACCTCATAGCACTCCCGCGTTTCATCAGATAATATGTTTTTAAGTCTCATGTCATCGTCAATTGAGCACTAATCCAGACTCCACTGAGAGCAGCGGTGGCCCAGTGGTGGCGGCCCCGACTTACGAACAGTAGGTCGTGGGTTTGAACCCAGGCAGGCACAGTACTTTGTGTAATTTATTTCATCACCGCCGCTCTCAAAACGGTGAAGGAAAACATCGTGACGTGTGAGGAAACCGGCATGTCTTAGAACCAAAAAATTCGAAGACATGTGACATACCAATCCGCATTGGGCCCGTGTGGTAGATTATAGCCCATTTTCTCCCAAAGAGAGGAGGTCTGTATCCCAGCAGTGGGGACATTAATAGGCTGTTGATGATCCAGACTCCACCGCTGTTACAGAAAAAATCCTGATGGAAAAATCCAATATAATTTTGCCAGAGCCGTCAATAGAACCCAATTTACCCACGACATCATGTTCAGCAGTACGCTTGCGACAACTACAGCAACGATGTTACTATGCAGTAAAAACGCCACGCAACAAATTAAGATCATCTGACACAATTCAGTGCAGCAAAAAAAATGCATGAAGCAAAAAAAAAACAATCGTATTGATAAATACCACTAGTATCACCTTTATCTGGCGGATTGTCGTGATAACCAAAGACTTCCTACTTCGGACCACTGTCCGCGCCTGCGTTGCGAAATCGCTCCGTGCAATTGTCTATTCACTTCCTCACTTATGACCTTGTGTGACGCACTATATCGAATATCTGGTGAACTGTAATATAAGCTGATATTAACTGTTTAACTTGTAACGGTATTTTCGAAAGGAGAGCTGATATAATTGTTTTGTTCGCCATAAGGAATAAGGATACTGCTATCAATATTATGTTATAATTTTTGCAATGACTTTGAGAAAGGTTCTGTTTCTTCTATCGATATTATCATTATGTAATGTGATCTCTAACTATCACGATAACTTTGGGTGAGCAATGTGGAATACTAAATACTACGGGTGATTTAAGCATGGGTGATCTTGGCATTGGAGCTCTAAACAGAATACCAATCCTAGATACCAATCCTAGTTTCTGTGATCTTCGGCAGTGTATTCAGATGACCACCTTCTGGGCAGTTTTGACTGCGCAGTCTTTTGACCTATGCCTAGCCTTTTGTCTTTTGTCTTTTGGCCTATGTTCAGCAGTGGACGTCTTTTGGCTGAAATGATGATGATGATGATGAGTCTTTTGAAAGTATCCATCATCGGTGTAAAGTAGTGGATGCAAGGAATCGAATTAGAGGTCTTGCTCGCCCGGCGGCGAGATGGACAGACGATATAGGTGCCATTGTGGAATATCCTGGATAAAGGTGGCACAAGAACATGGAGCTTGGCGTAAGTAACCCAGCAGTAAGTGAATTCGGATTGTAGATTATGAGCCTTCAACATCAGATAACCAATGCTGGTAACCTTTATAAATCAGTTTCTAAAAGCCTATCTCTAGTTTCATTCACCTATAAGAACCCAAAGCAAACCATGATACACCATGAACAATTTTAACAAAATAATCATTCACTTTAACGATACAACTGTATTTGAATATCAATGTTAAATGGCTAGGTTTAACTGTAATGTCTAGATATTGCGGTAGATATCAGGCAAGTTTGTAAATTGACTTCGTAGATAATATTCAATGGTTTGAAAGATGTTTTAATCTAAATGAGAACGGTTAAATGAGGGAGCTATTAAGACAACATTGTTCTGCTTGTGACACTAGAATTGTGGCTAGCTTAATTGTTCGGAAGATGAAGAATTGAATGAGTTTTAACGGAGTTAATGACAAATATGTAAGTAAGTGGAGTTGGGCAGGGCATCTGACTAGACGTAGAGATGGCCGATAGAGTAAGGTTCTGATCGAATGGTGGCCAAGGTTGAGCTTAAAAAACCAGGTCCGTCCAACAGCGCGTTGGGTTGACAATATTGTCAGGAGCACAGGAACCAGATGGATAAGGGATGCACAGAACAGAAAAGAGTGACAGAAGAAAAGGAAGGCAGGTACCTACTTAACAGTAGGTGATGTCGGGATGAAAATGTGATGATGAAATGACAAATGGCTCATACTCTCAAATTGACAATGGATGATGATACTAATCGTGAAAGAAATGTTAACCATGGATGTTCTGGCCTCGTTAAGAAGGAGAGTCCAGCAGTGTAAAAACAATTGATTAACTTAATATTGACGAATTATACAGCCCAAGGTTCTCTTAAAACACACATGTTCATTATACTGAAATTAAAATGATGTAAATGGCAACAATTCAAATTGAGTGTCACTAAAACAACAATAGACTTAGCCATTTAAATTTAACGATTTCAGAAGCAAATCTTTTGAGGAACAAACATGTTATACAATACGGTTTAAATTCACGATACATAGCGTAAAGGAACAAAAAACGTACGGTCTCATACAAATTAATTCGGTATAATGAATATAATTAAATATTTTGGCTGCTGCTACATAAAAGCCCGTCAAGGCCGCGTGGTCACATAGTATGACAAGAAAAACAAAATAACACATCTGTGTAAATTATAAGGAGTAAGCGAAACTATGTAAAATATTAACTAAGAGTAAATAATATACATGAGGTTCAGTTTATCTCTTTGTGAGAAGTTTTGCAGCTGACTTAGCTGATTGTACAAGGCAAATTTCATCAGATGTAAAATGACGTTGGTCTACTGGTCACAAGTGCGACTGCTGAGCATGATATCGTGGGTCTTATTCCCGGGTCGGGCAGAGTGCTATTCGGTTTTTTTACCAGAAATTTCTCAGTAGCAGTTACGGAGACTGGTTTGTGCCCGTTAAATGTCAATAAGCTTGTCCCATATTCCATGGAACTTAAACAAAACTGGCGAAATGTAGGAGTACCTATTAGGTACACCTCTTGCTAACGTTTCGAGGATTACAAGCTTTAATGTTATGTTATATTCATCACAGTCATAACTGTAACTTACCACCCCATCTAGCTGTACACTGCTAGGTTATCTGCTATCTTACAAAGTTAACCTAACATTTAACTGCGCTCTACACTCTCATACACTTGCATAGACAACTTGTTGTTCTATTTACCACATAAGGATTTCCTTTGCGCTAAACCCCATTCACATATACCTTATGTTGTGCGCAAAATAAATCAGAGTTTTCCGCTGTACGAATGTATGTACGACTAGGACTACCAAACAATCGTCTTAGCGTGGGTGGTACTATGCAGCTTGAATATTAAAACGATAACGACCACTTAATCCTTCTCCACAATACCAAAAGGACACAAGTCCTCATGATGCATTGGCGCCAACTAGAGGAGATTAATATAATTTTTGTTAATTGAAACGGACTTGGAACATTGTCTTCACCAATTGAACAACCAATTTTGGATTCTGGAGCGTCTAAATATAACATTTTCAGATGTCACAAGACCCAGAAATTTGGTTGTTACTAGCCTTTTAATGTTCGCAATTTGGGTCATCATGAGTATAACATTTGTTGAAACTCCCGGGGTTACTCAGCCTTCGCCGAACTTGAGTCACTGTTGTGGCTATTTTTCTGACCTTTGTCCTTTACTTTAAAAGGCTAATCACTCTTGTTTTCAATTGAAGTAATACTAGGAGTATTTCCCGCCTTGTGAATTATCAAGACCCCTCTGTATTCTATGGAAATTTGCTCTGTGCTCCTATCTTCAGGCTACCGTTTTCATAGTCAATTGCCGAGTTCCGTTTTGATTAGGGATTGCACGTGCACTCTACGACCGCATGCCTTGTTCATATTTGATATAATGACTATCTTGCCACAATACTAGAGATTATCTGACAGTTACGAATTTGAACTCGTTTTGGCAGCCGATTCTATGATGTTTTTCCGAGAATTTCAGACACCTACTTCGGTTAACGGATTCTTAAACCAATTTTAATTAGAGTAATTAGCACGCTGTCAATTTACCGACTCATTCTATTCTCTTTCCTTATAGGAATTGTGAGGCTGAAATTCTCGTAAAAGTATTTTTCCTATCACGTGAATTGTTCATTATTTTATTGGATTTATGTATCTTTGTGCGTTTTGTCCTTAAAATTCTTCGTTAATTTATGTGGGTAGCTATCATGTCGACTATGTGGAGAGATAAGATTCCTTGCACATACTAGGTAATTAAATTACAAACTGCAGTTTATCTAAAACTCATTTTCATTTGAAACAATGGAAGATTATTTAGGAAATAAGCACAACTGTTTTTAAATATTTTTTTATACCCACTAGTAAGGACTAGTAATTAAGGAATATTAATAAAATGTTTACTTAAGTGTATAATGGAATTAAAACTTCCTATAAAAATAATTGTGGTTACTTAATTGTAATAATATATTTTATTTCTATGAAGTGACGGCCTCATCTGCCGAACACATGGAGAACAAATTAGATTAATTACTTCAAGGAACCGAACTAAGTTCACCAACTAAACCCTTAGTAGCCACAGAACTCGTAAATGAAGCCCTGAATACAGTTCTCTACCCAAAACCCACGCAAAATTCGATTAACAAACTAAATTAATGAATGTAAAAACTTCTCAATACAACACTTAATTAAGTAACCGACAACAACAACGCCAAAACAAAATAAATTTTAAACCAATACTGTTACGATAGCTTTTTAATAAATACTTACTGCGTATGTTTACAATAGTACATGAAAAGTGACGTATAGTGACCTCCGCGTTTTTCAACAAGTCTGTACTTTTCAACTTGGTTCAGAGCGGTCGATTTGCGGAAACATAATAAGTTTTTTTGTGAGTTGATGTCGTAACTTCACGGTCAATGTCGAGTTGTCGGCCTTGCGGCTCACTCGACCACGTCTCACGCTCGATATCGTCCGAATAGTGGACATCTAGTTACGTAACCATTAATTTGCTAATGTACCTCCGCGGAGTGAATTTAAATCGAGTGTTAATCGAATCGAATCGTGTTAGTTGGCGACGCTCATTGGTCGCGAGTTTGATTAGCAAAACTTAAATCGAGCCATGTATACTAATGTATGTTTATTTTGATGATTTTTATTCGCATGTGTAAATCGGAGGTGTAACAGTCTTTGTTCTGTGTGTGTTAGGTCCTACAGCTACTGTTTTTATTACTATTTATATTGTGTCCAAAAAGATGGCTGGTAAAAATAAATACTAAGTTTATCTGAGTCTTTAAATCAACACAGATATGAACAAACTATACAAAAATATAAATGTTCAAGACTCGTATGTTCCCAAGTCAACTTTCTCCATTACAATGACCTGTCTAATAGTCCACTGATTGGCGATAACCTCAGTGACGACGTTCTATGTCAATCGTGCACAATATAACCAATAAACTGCACCAAGTCATTGACACTGTTACATTACATGAGTAACATTAGTATTATCAAGTGTAAGCGTCATTGCTCGCCTCTACGGTCGCCGTATTTTTAGCCTAGGCCGGACTAAAAATAGTACAACAGTTATTACTGAATTAATATTTCTAAAAACGGATCGTCTACGCGCGGTGATAACGCGCCCGAGACCGATAGAACGAGTGACGTTTCGCCGCCATATTGCTTGTTTGTTTTCGTTTCTTGTTGACCGTTTTTGTGTTGTGCCAGTATTTTTTTTGTTATTATAAAAACTTTTTGCTTGAAAATTGGACGTGGATTGAGGTTTAGAAAAATTTGTTTATTATTTTTTCAGTGTTGTTTGTTCTTGCTAGTATAATTATTTTTATTTACTTGATATTTTGAATACTAATTGTAGTTATTAGTTTTAGGAATCTTTGGTTTGGTTAAGTAGAGGTGTTCGAATAAGTACAGTAACATAGGTATTTATTTAGTAATAAGAGTAATATATGACATTAAAGTGAGTCATGAAAAAAATATATAGTTTGATAGTGATGTGCTTTTTAGGTTTACACGTGTTGCTAAAGGTTATCAAATGTTTTTAAACAAGTTTGTGTTATTCAGTGCACTCCTCAGTAGTAAAAATATTTAATTATTTAAAATTAATATGGACTAAAATCCTCACACATTTTTGCAAACGCAGCAATAAGCTATTATGTAGGTACAGTCGCCAGCACGTCAAGCGAAACGCTATACATAACTATAACTACGACGCGGCATGGCGTGTTAGAAAGAAAGTATCCTTAGCGTGATTGGTGGATTTTTCAACGTTTCTGAAATTGCCCAATGGTTGCGCATACTAACAATTAGGAGCCAATAATCATGTCTCACTAATAATAGGCCACACCTCCTTGCCCCTGCGCAACAGTCCCTACTCCCGAGTATTTTTAGTCTTTAATAGATTTTCAACTTTATGTTCTAGAGTTTAAAGTTGAAAATCTATTAAAAACAAACTGTAGTTTCGTCGACGAGCTCGTCAATGACAACTTTTTTTTACTTTTTAAGCGGAACAATGCCGTTATAATGATTGTTGCGTAACTTTAGCCGTTTACGCAGCGCACGCAACTAAAGCTCTCAAAAGGAATAAATTCCCTCGCTTTTAGAACACCAGAAGGAGCTTCTTTCTTTCTGGTCATAGCGTGATGTTAAGGTGGATCCACACTTGTTATAAAACATTGTTTGTTACTTAACAATATTCAATAGAAAAATTAGCAATGTTATGTAATGTAGACGTGTTATATACTTAACACAAGTTTTGTAAAATGTTACTTAAATCTGGACACACCTTTTAACCTGTAGCCAAGTAAAGATTTTTTCAATTGGAACCGGTTCCTGTGATTAGCGCATTCAACCACAAAAAAAAACCCTTCAGCTTAATAATAATACTAGCGACCCGCCCCGGCTTGGCACTGGTGCATATTGTATACATAAAAACCTGCCTCTTGAATCACTCTATCTATTAAAAAACCGCATCAAAATCCATTGCGTAGTTTTAAAGATTTAAGCATACTTACATAGGGATATAGGGACAGAGAAAGCGATTTTATTTTATACTACCTATGTAGTGATAAGTATAGATTATTATTATAACTAAAGTAAAAATAAACTCATATTTTTCATTATTTTACTCCATATTTCGTCAGAGGTTTATTCATTTATATATTTCTCTCTTCGATAGTTGAATTACCACGTTTGTTTTCTTTCGCTAATGCGATCATTCATGCTCCCTATCTGTAAGTCTACGGAACAATTTCAAATGCAAGTATTTTTATTTATTAAAGGCGATTGTGCTCCTTATTTATAGCACGGCACGGGTCAATTTCCTATGCAACTATGTTTTCTTCCAACTGGGCTTGGAATAGAAGTAGGAACTTAGAAAGTTTAATCGTCTGTAAGTAGATATTTATTTGTAAACGCGATTGTGGTCCTTATTTATACAAAGTCACGGGTCAATTTCCTGTAAAAGAATTTTTGCTGCGACGCATGCAGTGGCGACGCGGCGCTACACCAACAGTCGGTCTAACCCGCCGCTATAATTATGTAAAATTAAATGTTTCACATCAAAAATACGTATTCAATATTTTTCGATAATCTAACTGACGGACCAAATAGAATCGTATTTATTTTGCTCAGGAATCATCCCTTTTCTAATATTACTACTAATGTTTCACATCTGCCTGGCCACCTGTGACGGCCAACCTATTTTTATTACCATGCCATTCTTTCATTTCAAGTATTCAACCTGCTAAACTAGTTTTTGTGGATAGTTATTCAACACAAAGACGCGAATACGCATACATCCTCACGGACGCACCGCAGCACCAAACATTACAAGCAAGAACACACAAAAAGATATCTATCTCTTTCGCTCGATTCTCGCTGTTGCTGCTCATAACGCGTTCAAGGTCAATGTGGGGTAGCTTGATGCGCTGGCGACTGTACATTGTCTTGCATACCTTTCACTTATTTAATTACATAGTGAAAGGCGCACAATCGCACATATCTAATTACATCAGTTACCTAAATTTCTTTATGGTTAAAAAAAAATCTAAAGGTGTGTTTATAGTTTACAGTTATTAACTAGTAATAACACATTTTTTTTTGTTAGCCTGAACAAAGGCCTGCAATCGCTCCTTCCACTTTTCTCGACATTGCGCCTTCATAAACTTCTTTTATATCATTTCCTTACCTAACTGCAGATACTTTCTTATTATTTTATAAAAACACATCTAAGTTAAAATATGTTCTTTTTGAATACTTATATTAAATAACCGCAGTAGATGCATATTTTTTAAACATTATTTTTAGAAAAAGAAAGCTAAGCTTATTACTGCTAAATTAAGTATGATAAACAAGACTTCACATAGAATTAAAAATAGAAAACCAGTCTACGTTCTTAATTTAAATGCAAAATTGTATCAATAGAATATAATCAACCTGCCAGACAACACTAATAAAAAAATTGCTTAATTTTTTAAACGTGATCTTTTTTTGAGAGTTGGAATGTTTCCGTTTACATAGATAAAAAAACTGATAGTAGATATCTGCAGTATTCTATAAAATGTAAACATGACCCCTCTGGTGTTGGGGTTACGATATGTGGCGTATCCAGATAAGAAAGTATTGGAATATAATGATACAAATATTTTGTACTCATCATAATTTTTCCGAGATAGGTATCAGAATATTTTGATGTCTACTCTAGCAGACTATCCTCATCTATACAAAGGTAAATAAATAGATATAAAAGACCAAATGTAAGAAAGTTACTGAACTTCAAATTGATTTCGAAGTCAATCAATTCTATAACTCTTTGCTCAATTCTTGCTTTGTGCAACTACCTATGTATTACCTAATTAGTATATTTGTGATAATTAGTAAAATCAACTCTAACACCGCCGGTACCATCTACACGTAGGTATGCAAGTCTCGTCCTTCGAATCTATTTACTAAGGTGCATTTTTCAATACCTAATAATTCCGTCAAATTCATCACTTAAGACAAAAGTCCTACTCATCACCGTCACCAACCATGTCGAAATAATATAAAATCGTACAATATACGAGTAAATGCTAAAATATTAACCAGTTAGTGTGAACGCCGCCATGACAGAATATCCAAAATTGCCTTTTAACACGCCACTCTGACGAGTATCCGAAAAGGTATTAAATTTCTGAACTATTATATACCTGTGATTGAAAATTCTTCCAAAAAAGGCATAGATTCATTTCAATTTCTTTCTTTCTAATGCATTATTTGAAATTAAACTATCAATACAAATAAATGTAAAATGGAATTTCTCATACCAGAGTTTGGATTTGTGCACGGTTCATGGCAATAGGCTCGCCTTCTATTATATGAGACTTAAATATAACTGGGAATTACAGGCGTTATCTTATGTTAGTTACAAAAAAAAAAAACAATTATCTAGGCAAATAAATCGAAAAAGAGTTCAGCGTGTCACTAAACACAGCTAGGTACATTAAAACTTACAGACAGAAAATTCTGCTAGAACTTTTCTAATCTCTACCTAGTTTTGGGGCTACCTGCGTCAATCTGACTTTCCACCTAACCTATTTACTAGGTCGCTCGCTAGTTTAGGAAACGAGCTCTGAACACGCATAGAGTCTCTCATGTCACTTCGTTAGTTCGGGTCACAGTATCTCGCGGCGCGGCGAAACTACGTAGGAATAAAATAAAATATGTACGAATTTCACGAATGAAATTAAATATGATCAGCATGTTTAAACGGCGTTCAAGAACTGTTGGTGTCAATATTCCGTAGCCATGATGACACTGACAGCTCTTAAACGTGGTTTAATTTCGTTGGTGAAATTGGCCTTTAATCAGTTGTAGTACTTGTAGTGCCCAATACGACAACCGATTAATGAAGTAGAGAACCAATTGAAATGACGTTTTTCTATTCTACGGGTTGAAATGTAGAATCCATTTACTAATTGACTAAATTATTTAAATCAATGACAAACAATGTCTAAATATTATTAGAACCTAAGGTTATTTGTGACGTTCATGAGATCCTTTTACATAATTTTTATTGTAAGTTTCTACGTGTGTACTGAATTATGCACTAATTTGCATTTTTAAGCCTAGACCGAATTATGTCTTTTTAATCTTAAGTATACTTTAATACGACATAAAAATAATTTATTAATCAAAATCATTATCTTTTTCCAGGTATGTTCTGGTCCAGTTCTTGATGTCGATTCGAATGAGTTCAAGACACGGTCGTCTGGTCGGGCATAATATCGAAACGGTTGTACTCGCAGTTTGACCTCCGCGGTAGGTGATCAACAGTATTCGACGATTTTGGCCGCGCTTACGTCACAGCTTTTATGTGAGTATGTTTTGGAACAATGCCCTCCGTTCAAAACTCGATAGTAAACATTTTAAAAACTTTTGCTTTATGAGCTTTAGGTTCGGAGTTTATGATAACAAAATACATAGTCATGCTCTGTTTAGATTCTCAACTTAAGGCGACATTAGCTGCCCGCGACCTTGAGCGCGCGTTTAACTCATCGCCTAAACAAATAAGGTTGAAAATGGCGATGCGTTTGATGCTCGTGACTGCCAAAATCAACGATAGTTCGCAGATTTAATTTATTTAAAAAAAAAATACGCTGTAATGTTAAAATATTTTTACATATGTCTTTAGTTGGTTAAATTTCCTTTCTGATAGTAAAAAAAAAAATAACAGTTGTCACTCAAAATATTGAGCATTTCGAGACGAAAAAGTTTTTTCGTGTGATTTTTTTGTGATTTTGTGATTTTTTTTTTCGAGGTTCTTGATTACTTTTAGAAAATATTTTTGCATAAGTCTTTTACCTATACATTTGACTATACACTGTATTTTTTTTTGGAATTGTAATAAGTAGCAATACGGCTAACTCTGCGACGAAAAACAGGTCGTTTTTACGGTGCCCCTTTAGCCGCGCCTTAAAACTTAGAAGAAGCGGTAATTCATAGAACGAGCGGAAAATTTATGTATAATAAATACAAAACTGTATATTTTAAACTTGGATAATCATTAAATTGTGCTTATCACTCAACACATGCGACCCATATTCTGTTGTCAAAACAATATCTTATGAGTTTGATAATTATAAAAAGATAGGCCAAATAAATAGGTACACGTCCCCCTGTCTTTAGTCTTCTACTGATAAGTTATCGTTAACTTTTCGCTTAATCTCTATCGTAAACAAATCATGTAAGTTTATCTGTGCGGAAAAGATTAAGATTGATCGGTTGGCAGGAAGATAGGCTGTGAAAGACCAAAGTTATGTCATGGAAGGAAAATGACAGTAAATGTTCTGTAGTTTGAAGGTTCTTTTAGTAGTTATTTTAATGTGAGTTTTTGTACTGCTTTGAAAGAAAAGAAAGTACATGACAAACTATTGAATGATTGAGGTGCCTACCTAATACAATTTTCCCATGTACCTATTCTTATTTATAATGCCATCAGTAGCTACATAGTCACATATTTTACCTGTGTTTTTGAATCTAATCTTAATTAAGGGACTAAATAATGAGTACTTATTACAACAATGCCTTCTTTAAATAATATTTTAACCTATCTTTTTATTTATTATCATAAAATGAATCGAAGTGATGTCAAAACGTCTGCAGAACCCAAACGTATGACATCATTGACGACGCCTTCTGACTTTAATGACAAGCTTTACTTATGATTACGACATCCTCTTAATATTTACGACTTCAGAATAAAATCGAATTTAAAAACAATTTTATCCTTGATAACAAGATTGAGTTTCTGTTTATAATTGAATATTTATGTCCTACATCGTATTGTACTCCGTAAAATAATTAAAATAAAATATAAAATAAAGTTTATTTAAAAGGTCATAAATTAGAAATTCTATCGTATTTATACCTGCCATTAATTATGCACACTGCCATTACTTTTATTAACTATTCATAGCTTATGGGATTTAATTTTCTAACTACCCTGCGATGATTATTAAATCTAATGTAGATAAAGTAGCTTCAGCCGGTCAGTACGGAGGACGGGTATCTTAGTGGCACGGCCGGATTTTTCTCTAGACACCTGTATTACTAGGGTTGTCGGTTATGGTACCTGTAATAAAACTACAGATATCATAATCATTCTGGTTATAATAACCACTTTGTGGATCTAAGTCATGATTTATTACTCTGTTTTGATTTCTCAACGGCTGCAACGTTTGGTTTGTTGGTCAGTCGCCAAACGCCAAATATTTTTTATAAATCCCAAGAATGCTGCTCCAATCTCGTTTTCTGCCAGACCAAAACATTTTCCTCGTTCGAGAAACTTACAATTGTATATATGAGTTAAGCCACACTAAAAACTAGTTTTTATAATCTCAGATTATGGAGAGGTACAAAAAGTTGAAGATACTTAAAATTAATTACTCTTAATATATTCTAGAACCTTAATTATCGTAATAAACTGAGCAAGTGTTAATAAAATACGTAATATCTGTTGTTTCTTGAATATTAGCATTTCACATGAGTGGTAGGTATGATAAATGCAAAGCCAGTGTGCACAAAATGGTCTTTGGCTGGTTTTCTTTTTTCAAATAAAAGCATAGACAACCCTAGACCGCAGCAGACTAGGGCACCAATCAGGCGCGCCACTGCGAGCGTGAACTGCGTGGACGCATCGCTTCGCAGATAGTAATTTAGTGTCGTTGCTACTTGCTACCGAGCTAGCCTCGACCGGTCCTCCAGCAATTAAGTGACACAGTAAAAGTATTAAAAATAATAACTTTTAACGCACCACGTTTTACATCGCGTCGTTAAAAGGGTATTAGTTATCAGCGAACATAAATAATAGTCGTTTTTTTTTGTCTTAGGTCGGATGTTGGGCTGGAGCATTCCAATTTATTTAATTATACATAAATATTTTAGCTGTACCGCAAAATTTTCTTACACAGACTTTTGACTTGTGTTGGAATAAAATTTACCCTCCGGTTTAAATATTAATCAAGCGGACTTAATAGGACTTCATAAAACTAATTGCCAAACGTCAAAGTCGAATAAGAAATTCTAGGAATTAAATTGATAAGTCACAGGCAATTATAATTGTTGTAATCATAACAATCGCAATCAAATGTTTACAAACATGATGTAACGCAGGTCTTTCAAATCTTTGGAATAAAATGATAATATGCAGAAGTAAGCTCAGTACTAAGTAGGTACACAATTACTTATACCTATTGTTTTTGTTTCACGAAGGTCACTTAGTAAACAAACCAATTAAAGTTTTTTATTTCAACAAAATTTGGCTTTCATTAGGGTTTTGGTACCTTAAAAAAAACATCTTCATATTAATTTTGACAAAACACCTTATGTGCACGTTTATGACAACCATATACTACTGAGCATGCAAAGGCTTAATATAATAATAAAGGTAGTGATCATGATCATCAATCCATTATTTCTTCATTCATATAAAATACTAGCTGATGCCCGCGGCTTCGCCCGCGTGGATACTGTAAAAACAATCCTTGATGCGGATTATATATTATTCTAAAATTTCAGCTCGATCGGTGCAGAACTTTTTGAGTTTTTGAAGCGTACACAAACCAACATAACATTTTTTTAAATATAGATTTATTAAAAGGTTAAGCTATAACCATAACATTTTTTCGTAAAATTTTTCTTTAATCGCCATTAATTAACCGTTTGTCGTATCGTACAAAAGATATGTTAGCGATGGATATGACGCAATATTAATAATTATCAATTTAATCTAGACATAAAAGTTACAATGTTGCAAACAAAAAGAAGGTATGACATTTATGTCATACCTACCTTATTTTTGTTTGTAGGTTAACTTTTAATCATTGTGATTTAAACCTAATTCCTATAACCTGTCTAGTGCTAGGAGCCTAGTGACAGGTGCAACGCCATATATGGGCCTTCCCACTTTTTTCAGCGGCTTACAGTAAAATGTTTAAAATAGCTCTTATACCATTGGCATAAAGTACAACACGATTGTATAAAAAAATGTAGATCCAACGCGCTTACGACGTTCCCATGCGATCTTCACGTACAGAACCTTTTTTTTTTCGTATCAGAAACGGGTCTACAATGAGAAGATTCTGGTTTTGCAAGGCAACTTGCAATGTCGATACTTGATATTATCGACTGGATAGGTATTTCGGTTTTGTTTTAAATAAACTACACCTAATTTTGTACCGATAGCTGGTTGTATGTATAAGTATTTTTTTTAATTTTAAGCTTGGTAACATTATGTAACCAAATGTCAAATCAAGATGGTCCACACAATGCATTACGTTACAATTTGGTTAGAGCTTGAATTTAGTTTTGCAAATATTTAATCTAGTAAATACACTTTGCAATTGTGGCTTCAAAATATTATCGATAGCCATTAATGTATTCTTATCTAACACGTGACAGGTTTTATTCTATAGTAAATATTCACAAATCTATGGAAAATTCGTTACCTCGTAATAAAACCAGTTTAATATTTGTCTCAAATTAAATATCAACACTCATTAGTATGCCATTTAAAGTAAGTAAATATCTCAATCAATTGGTACCTTTTACAGAGCCATTTCTAAAAGTCATCAGGATAGAACCATTTATGGTAATTTTTAACTATTAAACTGCTAGTAACTTTCAACTTATCATTATGACTGTTTATTATATCACGCTTCTATCTGCTTGCAAGTGGTAATTTTGCATCATCTGAGTTTAATTCTTTGTGGAAGACCACATTACAACCTGCATTACCTGTCTTGTCTTTTGCGCCATAAAATGCATACGAGTTTTTTTTTTATTTATCGTTTTGTCGCATTTTGTTATCAATATTTGTGTTTTAATTAAAACAATCGGTGTTAATTAAAATATAAATTATGTGAAAAAAATCCTAATTATTATTAAATACAACGTAGCTTGAGCCCTGTATAAAAAAATGTAAATGCCCTCCGTACTAGGACAGCTTCTTGTGACCTTGGTGGCGGCCATTACTTTTTTTTCGCGCGTTCAATGTTGCCAACACGACGCGCCGAGCGGTGCGTTCGCTATTTCATTTTTATTTTTCTTATAAGGAAACTCGTTATGCAACTTCTTTTTGTTTAAACTATGTATTACCGCAATTAATGGCGTTAATTTCTTTAATTATATAATACTATATTATAAATTTGATAAACCATAATTACGTAAGGTTTAAATAGCTAACATTGCAATCTAATGTAATCTTTCTTCGCCCACGACTCCACAAGTAAACGATAAGCGTTTTATATAAGAATCACTCTAGATAATGTTATTTATCAACTTATCATAATACATCATCCAACAGAATGCGAGATTATTTTATGATTTTGACGTAAGTAGCCCTTAATAATATTATTATGTACAAAATGTCTTGATTTATAATTTGGGCGGTAAAAAATAATGATAATGGTCATTGAATAGTAGTCTGAATAACTTAATTAATAGGGCAATTTATCTAAAACCATTAGTTTGTTTATTACATCGCATCATAACTTATAAGCACGTCACGTGGGGCTATTTTTAACTTGACCGTTACCAACAACTTTGATTTGTTGATATTCATACAAAAATAGTTTGAATGATTCATCACTTTTCTATATTTAAACGTTTGAAGTATCGACAAATAGCTCACTTATTAATTTAAATAACGAACAGTAAGATGACAGATGTCACACTGTCTTTGCTTCTTTAAAAAAAGTTTTTTTTTTATTAAATTGAAGTACAAGGGGTACTACTACCCCTTGTACTTCAATTTAATAAAAAAAAAACTAAACAACTGAACGACCCTACGGTCGTTCAGTTGTTTTATCAAATTATAATGTTTGAATACACGTGCCCCCACAGAAGAGATAAAAGAGGTTAGAAAGGCCATGTGGGCGGGGCACGCGCGCCGCATATATGATCAGACGATCATATGTCGACAAAATTTGATTTACTGAACAACAATCGCGCTCATATTGTGACAGCGATCGGAGCTCCGCGAAAAAAAAAGAATTATGCCGTGTTGCGCGATTATTACGTGTCGGAAAAGAAGCCAGGTGTGCAGTGTGACTCGAGAAGGGATTTCTCTTCATCGGTAAGTCTAAAAACCTTAAAATACAAGTGATATTTGTAATTATTACAATAGTATTATGTAGTTCGCAGACAAAAATGATACAATCGCAAGCAGAAACGAAATTATGTACATTGCTTGCAATACGTGGGTACCATCTTGTACTACGTGGGCGATAGCGCAATGCATTTCGTTCACTGCGAACGTCGCGTGCGACGAGCCAAAGCTTAAATTCTGCCTACTCTTTGCGTTTCGATAGTGTTGTACCAAGTTGTAAATAATGTCGATATTTAGTATGTGTGAATGCATTCAAATGATTATTATGTTATGATTAAAATAACTTTTGTTTATCCCATACTATCAATACCTTATTATTGTTTATTGATTGTTATTCATCTAAAATTTGTTTTGAGGTTAGCCATTTATAAATCGAAACTTACATTTTAAATTTTATTTTTAGGTTTCCAACAGATCCAGATATGTTACAGACCTGACTAAAGCTATTTTAGAAAAATATTAGTGTGAGATTGCATTTTATTCTGAAAAAATCGAATTTGAAAGATAGCAAGCGCATGCTATTGCTACTTAATAAATACGTTTTATTTCAAGACAATAATAAAATCTGAATTGAAATTGAATTTCAAGTACTTAATGTTCAATATTTGAAAAAAATCTTTTATGTTTACTTTTTATCTTTAATTTTTTATGTGTGAGAGACCAATAAATATTTTTGCTTTCTTATTTTCTTTCTTTCTGTCCCGTCCCGAAATTAAAGCAAAAACTGCAAAACTTAAAGTAACAAAACTCAAGTAATTTTATCGATATACATTATCGACCTTTTGGTCACCGTAACATGTATGAGAAATATACGCAAGTGTGAGTGTACGTCAAACGCAATGTTTGCGCTAGTGTGACAACCAGTAGCAAGCTCGCGATCTAAGTGAGTGCGGTTTATTTGTGTGCATAATTCGCGTACTTATTAGCGTCTTGCATGTAGTGGATATAGAGAGTGGGAGACAAGCGGCGACACGCGTTCTAATACAAATCAGGAACTATTTCCTTTCTAACCTCTTTTATCTCTTCTGTGCGTGCCCCTATCATTGTCAGATAAACCAAATTACGTTGACACTGCAATTATCTTATCGTGATATTTGGCAAATAACGCGTGGAAGTAAATAAATATCGATTGCGATAGGCATTTGGCAAGAAGCATGTGATGTTGGTATCTGTTACGCTTGACAGAGCTCTGTAATCCGTTTCCTCGAGGTGATAGCACGTTTGCCGGATTTGCCGACGAATTTTGCTAATCGAGCGTTAAGCTTAGTCTGATGGAAATGTTAGTTTATTAGAAACTTCGGTTTACTTTCGGCTAAAATGTTTACTTTACCTGGAGATGTTGTGGTTCTTAGAGGATTTAGGCTAGGTGAGGAAATCGAAGTTATTCAGGTGGAGAATTAGGTGGAAGCAGCATTTAGTTGGCCTGAAAACAACATTGGTGTTTGTGACTCATTGTATTTAAGTTTTTCTTAACCGTATAAAATATGAATTTGATATCTTTTTAACAATTGAAGGAACTTTTGTAAGTGTCTAACTGGTGATTATTCAAGAGTCCTCAATAAGTTACAAACTTTCTGCTTTAATAGTGACATCAGCAAATCTATAAGCATCAATTCTTAATGCTCATACAGATTTTGCTACACTGACACACAGCTATACATCTTTTAAAAGCCAAACGCTAAACTGGTTCTAAAAGTTACGTTACATAACTTGATTAGAAAGAAACAGATACAAGAAGTTACTGGGCTGATGACCGTAGATACAAAAATCACAAACGTAATGCACCAAACAGTTGGAAACTCGCACTCGGTCGAATCTTTCCACTTTCTTCCACACATTCGTTAGCGCCACATTCAAGGACAGCCACGATACACACCTACAAGGGCGTAGTCAAGTTCCCCATAACGCGTAACACTACAACTCTCAACTCTACTAACTATGTTAATAAACGCTAGTTTTGCTTGAAAATTTTCGTAAGACTCTCGGCCCGCAGATTGAATAAACTGCTTGACACAGATTCGCGTTTTGGGTCAGACGGGTGCGAGTGTGCTGTAAACAAAATGCTATGCCCGTTACGACATCTGACTATTGGGAAGGAAGAATTTGGTAGAACTGGTGTGTGCGGACATAATCGTGTAACATTATCTATGAGAGTTTATTTTACTAGTAACAAGTTTCGGAGAGAACTGTTTGCCGACTGTCTAATGGTACCTCCTTATCTATGAGTACACAAATCTGATATTGTAAGGGTAATTGATGTCGATTCCAATACTTCAGCTAATCAAGTACCTGTTTTGTTAAAGTTTGATTTAGTAATAGAAGGGGTACCTCCCTGAAAAGGAAATTGAAGCCGTAGAAGATAAACATTAGTAGGTAAAACAACTGTAGTTATTACTAGTTAAGTAATGTTAGTAGATTATTTGACAATGCTGATAAGATAGCAAGCCAGTGAACGCTACAATTAACTGGATTTTTTGTACAGTCGCCAGCGCATCAAGCTACCCCACATTGACCTTGAACGCGTTATGAGCAGCAACAGCGAGAATCGAGCGAAAGAGATAGATATCTTTTTGTGTGTTCTTGCTTGTAATGTTTGGTGCTGCGGTGCGTCCGTGAGGATGTATGCGTATTCGCGTCTTTGTGTTGAATAACTATCCACAAAAACTAGTTTAGCAGGTTGAATACTTGAAATGAATTGAAAGAATGGCATGGTAATAAAAATAGGTTGGCCGCCACAGGTGGCCAGGCAGATGTGAAACATTAGTAGTAATATTAGAAAAGGGATGATTCCTGAGCAAAATAAATACGATTCTATTTGGTCCGTCAGTTAGATTATCGAAAAATATTGAATACGTATTTTTGATGTGAAACATTTAATTTTACATAATTATAGCGGCGGGTTAGACCGACTGTTGGTGTAGCGCCGCGTCGCCACTGCATGCGTCGCAGCAAAAATTCTTTTACAGGAAATTGACCCGTGACTTTGTATAAAATATAAGGACCACAATCGCGTTTACAAATAAATATCTACTTACAGACGATTAAACTTTCTAAGTTCCTACTTCTATTCCAAGCCCAGTGGGAAGAAAACATAGTTGCATAGGAAATTGACCCGTGCCGTGCTATAAATAAGGAGCACAATCGCCTTTATTAAATAAAAATACTTGCATTTGAAATTGTTCCGTAGACTTACAGATAAGGAGCATGAATGATCGCATTAGCGAAAACAAACGTGGTAATTCAACTATCGAAGAGAGAAATATATAAATGAATAAATATGGAGTAAAATAAAGAAAAATATGAGTTTATTTTTACTTTAGTTATAATAATAATCTATACTTATCACTACATAGGTAGTATAAAATAAAATCGCTTTCTCTGTCCCTTTATCCCTATGTAAGTATGCTTAAATCTTTAAAACTACGCAATGGATTTTGATGCGGTTTTTTAATAGATAGAGTGATTCAAGAGGAAGGTTTATATGTATATAATATGCACCCGTGCGAAGCCGGGGCGGGTCGCTAGTATTATTATAAAGCTGAAGGGTTTTTTTTGTGGTTGAATGCGCTAATCACAGGAACCGGTTCCAATTGAAAAAATCTTTACTTGGCTACAGGTTAAAAGGTGTGTCCAGATTTAAGTAACATTTTACAAAACTTGTGTTAAGTATATAACACGTCTACATTACATAAAATTGCTAATTTTTCTATTGAATATTGTTAAGTAACAATGTTTTATAACATGTTAGGTTTCAAGTGTGGATCCACCTTAACATCACGCTATGACCAGAAAGAAAGAAGCTCCTTCTGGTGTTCTAAAAGCGAGGGAATTTATTCCTTTTGAGAGCTTTAGTTGCGTGCGCTGCGTAAACGGCTAAAGTTACGCAACAATCATTATAACGGCATTGTTCCGCTTAAAAAGTAAAAAAAAGTTGTCATTGACGAGCTCGTCGACGAAACTACAGTTTGTTTTTAATAGATTTTCAACTTTAAACTCTAGAACATAAAGTTGAAAATCTATTAAATACTAAAAATACTCGGGAGTAGGGACGGTTGCGCAGGGGCAAGGAGGTGTGGCCTATTATTAGTGAGACATGATTATTGGCTCCTAATTGTTAGTATGCGCAACCATTGGGCAATTTCAGAAACGTTGAAAAATCCACCAATCACGCTAAGGATACTTTCTTTCTAACATGCCATGCCGCGTCGTAGTTATAGTTATGTATAGCGTTTAGCTTGACGTGCTGGCGACTGTACTTATGTCCCACACATGAAGATACTGCTAATAGAATTTAGTCAAATAATAAAGTAATGATTTTAGAAGTCATAACAAAAACTCAATGATTGATTTTAAGTCTAAGTGAATAACGTTATTAAAGACCGAAAGTTATATATTATCTTCCACTTGATAAAATAAATTAAATGAGCAACTTCCACACAAGGTACAAACACACAACAATTTGGGTTTCTAAGGTAAAATAAGGACGAGAAAACATTCAACTGTGTCTGCAGTGATTTTATATACGAAACAACAACATGGCGATCGATACAATAACTCAGAAAAATGCGGTCATATTTAAAGATAAGGCATCCACCATAAACCTGAACCACTTTTTCCATTGGCCCATCATCGTATTCACGAAACAATATTACAGTGGTCCCTGTCCTGTATACATAATTTCAATACTCACTCGATACAGATGGTCACCGACTCACCGTATCGTTTACCCAGTGTCAGTGGTGATACCATCACCGCTGGCGCCATTTTCCTTCACATATTAGCATCTGAAGAGAACACTTAATACAATTTGACATTGTAATCTCCAACAACAAAGGAATGACCTGACATCGCCTTATCAGTAACTTGCTCAGCCATTTTATCATATCCAACTCGACAACAATGAACTCTTTATACTTCACTAGAGATCTTATAATTTCAACAGAAAATATAATTTTGTAGTGACTATCAGACTACATCTTTACGAAAGGAAGAACCGAAATGATGGCTTTGAGTGCAATAACTTCCCAGGAAGTTAATTTACAATTTTGTCGTAGAAACAACAGTCGCAAAGTTTACAGGAATGTTAACAAATCGAGAGAGTCGAACTCCACAGCTTCATTAAGTTGTCTGTTGCCGAGAATTCCCAAATGGTCATGCAACAGGTTGAATGGATCGGATCACGAGTACCATACATCTATTATGCGCATTTCGATTCTAATTTCAATGTCATTCGATAAATTGACTGAATGCACTAGATGACTAGACTGTATTTTTCTAAAGCAAAAAGAAATAGGTACTCCAGACCAAGCATTTATAGGAACACAAGAATTAAGAGCTATTATAGTCCGTATTTATTAGATGCAAACAGATAAATAGGAGAGGCTTAAGACGCAGCAGAGCAGCAGTTAATGCTGTTAGAATTCAATTATAGCTGAATTCGCTTCTGGGATTTCACAAATCCCTACAGTTACTAAGGATAATATCTTTTAAAAGAAGGTAAAACAAGCTCAAGTATAAAATGATCTTAAACTTTATAAATTGAATGGTAAAGTCTAATAAAGAGGCAACGTAAATGGCGTCGAGTATTTGGAATTCAAAAAATAATCCTATGATTACATTTTCTGGGAACAAAATGTTATCGAGACTTGAAGTGATGAAAAGTAGGAGTCTTTTATCAACACTAAAGAAAATAATAAAGTTTAATAAATATTTATAGCACGCAAAGTATTGATACTTACGTGCATATAAAACGACACAATTCTCAGTTCCGTAGTTTATTACACTTCTAATAGCTACTAATGTCCTTAGACTCGTAGTTGGAAAAGCACGACCAAGCGCAGCATTTGAAGTATGCATCATTCACGCGGTGTCGCGCTAAGCAGTTGCATATTTCATGTGTAGTCACTCGTCTTCCGTACAATAGCTTACTACTGGCATAAGATTAAGTGCGTCGTCGATGTCACCTTCACGTTCTGTACAAATTGAATGTGGATAGTAATTAATGGCGTTAAAGAGCCCGATGTTTTTGATACTCAATTGGTATATGCTAGGCATAATTTAAACGCTTACCAGAAATTCGCATACTATACTTGAAAAACCGATAATCCCACCAAACAATTAGTTTGGGGTAATTAAGGTTATTTTCTGTTCTTGGTAAGCATAATTATGGTTATAGCATATTGCTTTTTCGATATTATAACTTGCTATTAATTTTGTAGTTGTAGGACTTTCCTAAATGTTAATAATATGTTAAGAGAGGATAAAACTAGATCGCGATGAATGTGTCGATGACTAAAAATACTTTATGTTAATTGTTTTCACAAAACAGTTTTCAGATTCGGAATCTGTATCCAAAATCACACTACGACCTTTTCAGAGTTTAATAAAAATAGATCTGCTGGCCACATCGTTTTAATTCGTAGGAATTTTGTATCAGTCTAATTACCAGGAATCGGAAATACGTATAAAACAATATATTTTGATGCTTCATCTATTTTAACAAAATCTACTTTAGATATATCCCGACTTATCTGGGAGCCGTCCATATCAATTTATCAGTATCTGGATTGAATTACACTTTGCCAGTTTTCGCAAGTCACAATAATGGTATCAGTTTGCTCGGATTTAATTCCAAGTTCAGCTGTTGTTCAGGAAAACTTTCCTCTTCGGTATCTGATAATCCAATAAAGATTACTGTCACTCTTTCGATATCCTCTATCAGAAGAAAAGTTCATGAAGTTAATACAATAATACATCGTGCGGGTAATAACGAATGGTGACGTTCCTTTACCTTTTAAAGTATTTACTATTGTCTGCTCAAATAAGTTCGTGTGTTTCCAATCGATAATGTTTGAATAGTACGCCCAATTTTACGTTAGTTGAAGGTTTCATGGCGTTTGATCGATGGACTTTCACAACTAATTTTTCAAGTTATGTATGCATGCGTCAGACTGCGATAATGGGCAAATGAAAGCAATGAGTAACACGATGGTTCAGGGGAAAATTGTGAGAGAGGCATAGTTTTTACATCGTATTGCGACTATTATAGTTTACGTGTAAGTAATTATAGGTATCGATGATTGATTTATCCTTGACATTCATATTGAATTACAAGGTTTTACCATTGTTACATGTCGAACTCCAAATTATATTAATCCATTCAGTTCCACGCATGATCTAGTATCCAATGAAATATAATTTCAGCGAAATCCATCATCATTAATTACATAACACTGTTAACGGGTAGCTTCAATTCAGCATACATTAACAAACTAACAGATTGTTGTCACCGACCTTGTCAGTCAAAACCAACAATGTGAGTTTGTGACAAACGTTTGACATATCTCTATGAACCTATAGTAATTACAATCGTACCATCACGACGGTAAACGCAACAGAATGTAATCTGCAACACCCACACATGTTTGTACACATACAACTAACAAACATTTGCGGTTTTCTTTATCAATACGTACGGCCACGGCGGTTGTGTGGTTGTGTTAGTGGGTGACGTCATGCAATTGTCATCGCTGTCACGGCTAACAAGCGACACTCGGTCACTGTTCTTGGGTCTGTTAAGCGTGAAAATTTTTATTTGTTTATTGTAACAAATGCTTGTAATAAATGAATGTGTTATCGCTGAATTCTTTCATTGTTCGTTTACAAACTGTTAAGGTTATAAGAAAGTTGTTTTATTAATTAATGTACCTGCATCTACTTTTGCAATGTTTTCATTCAGATTTCCTGTCAATGTCAAAATATTTTGGATTTAACTCATTCTACCTAGCTTGAACCTGTTTAAACCACATTTTGCTTTACTGACAAACAAGGACAATAACTTATTATATTACGGATACAACTCAATTCCAGCCTTGTTTTGGTCGTTGGTACTACGTATACTACTATTGTGTATTTGTATCTGAGTGAGAACCATCATTTACATCTCCATAGCGCGCCTGACATGTGTTTTAAAGTCGCGTGTTCCTTTTTAACCCGCAATGTATACTTCGCTCATTAATACAATCATTTTTCATTGGAGCCGTTCGTTAAAAGTTAATATTCCTAACCGTTTTAGTTGCAAGTCCTGAGTAACATGAATCATTGTTTGTTTCATTAAAATGGATCAACCGTAACTGTAATACGTGTTCTGTGCTGCAGGATAATATTAATTGAAGTAAGTGAATTTACAAATCAATTACTTAAAATATTTTAAATTATATTTATTTAAACTTGAATCTCGTATTTCACTCCGTAAGAGGCAAAATTTTCACGACTGCTTCCTTAGTTCCTTCATTTGTAAGAATCTTTATTTCTTTCACAAATCTTTCAGTTATTGGGTAAAGTGATTTAGGTAGTGCTTTATTAGCAAAGTAAGCCATATTTTTGCAAAATACGTGTTTCGAATATCTAAAGGCGAGAATTGGATAGCTAATAAACACTGGCATTGAGCTTATTGATACAAGTGCTGTTTTGACAGGTGCCTCGTGGTGCTCACACGTGGTTTAACGAATGGGCTTTGTGAAAAAAAAAAATATAGAAACGATTCACTTTCTTTTTCAGTGAACTTGACACGGGTCGAACAGTTAGGTGACACAGCTAAACAAAGCGATTAGCTGATGTCATAGCCACGCGACTTTGTGATACGTAAACATACCTATATGTACCTACCTATTAAAGTGAACTGAATTGAACAGTTTGGGTACATTAAGTGCTAATCGGAGTTTTATTGAAACCTGAAAAAGTAGCTGATTTTGGTCATTTCTATTTACAATGGTTGATTGAATTTCATCCTGAAACGTTTCAACTTCAGCTTTCAGGCTGTAATTTTCCTTACCAAGGTCTTCATTACTGCAAACTCGATCTCATACTTTTGCCTTCCGCCAAATTCAAGGACAACCCTTGATTCGGGCTCTCTCGAGTCGCTTTTTCACTGGGAAGTGACACGGTCGTCGGTCGACAGTGAGACCTTGCCCCCCTCTCTCCCCCCTCCTGCCACCGTCGTCGCCGCCGCCGTCCGCTGACGTCATCCCCGCCATCTTGCGCCAGTGACGCGTTGCTTGGCAACCGAACACACGCGACGCACTTAGACAGGTTGTATCGCGAATTTTATCATGCAAATTGATTTTTTTATGGTTTGGTAGGTACCTACTCCAAAGATTTCGTTAGCATTATCCGTACGAAATTGCATAGGTACAGTCGCCCACAAAAGTGCATGGATACCTTAGAGCCTATTTTTCTGTGAAGGTAGAAATCAAATTTTCGAAAATAATTAATAGATGGCGTTTGGTTTCTGCACAACTGTGATATTAAACTCTTCAATCCCCAGTGTCACTTGTAGGTGGCATAAGTTTTATTTCTGTTTCTACCTCACACATATTTTATTTTTAATTCCTACTTAAATAATAATAAGAAATTAAAACTTTAAAGTTTTTACTTTCCGCAATGACAATATCCGGATTACCCGGTGTCACCTGTAGGTGAAATAAAAAGGAGGTAGATTTTTATAACTTAGTGTAAACTGTTGAGATATAGAAAAAAATGAACTTTGACTTGGGAATAGGTTAGGTAAGTAAGAAGTTAGGAAACACGTATTAGGTTGGATTATGTGAGAAGTTAAATGATAAAACAAAATACGAAAGAAACCATAAGGAATGTTTTCATTAAGCTAATAAGTGCGCATAGCATTCAAAAATATAATATTCGAGTTAGTAGTCAGTTAGCAACAGGGATGAATGGAGACAAACAAAAAGACACACAAATTTTAGAGGTTTATTTCTTACAGTTTATTATTAAAAAACAGACATTTATTATCGTTCAACATTATTATATTATATAAAACTTCTTATTGAGGCCATAGCTTAAGTATTCGTTTCCAAAATCGGAAAGAGGATTGAAGCTTTGTAAATTGTAACCTCAACAAAGACAAACAGGAGACCGGATTATTTTATCACAAAAGTGAAAAGTTAAATTAAATGAATTAAATAGGTAGGATAACAGCTATACAATTGCACAAAAACATACGAAAAGGTTCATACGTAATGTAAAAAAAAAAAATATGTTTGACTTTTTATAGTTAAGTATTAAAAATACGTAAGTCATTTAATAGGTTATAATAACCCGGTCTCCAGCTAATATAAATAATAAGTACTAAAGTTAAGTAATATTATTTTTAAGTATTATGAAATATAAATCCTGGATCGGCAACACTTATCTATCCCCACACGTTCACTGCAATATGACCAGCATATTGGACACACATAACCACTTGTTTATCACGTAATATTTCTACACCACAAACATAAGCGTCCGTGTTCACTGGACTTAAAAGTTTTTTCATCTGTGAAGATGAAAAAACATTACTCAAATCAAAGTTAACATGATCCAAAGCGAACTGTAATCTTGTCCTTTAATGGTTTTCTGTGGGCCAGGGTTTCACAACATGCCTCCTATAATGCAGCTCTTCACTTATAAGAGCACGACGGGCATTGTCAACACTTGAGTCATATAAAGCAGCATAGTCGGTCACCGGCAGGAATCCATTTTCTTCATACTCTCATAACACGATTTGACGCTGTAATGTGTTTATGAGCCGTGGTCTACTAGTTCTTTGATGGTGTTGCAAAGAAGCCTCGTCTTCAAATCGTCGTACCAATAGAACAACTGTTTTTCTCTGCAACAATAATTATAACAGAAATATATAATACGCAATAATGATTATTTATTAAGTAGTATAGTCGTAACTAAAACTTTTTTTTTTCTTATAAAAATTTTGAAATCTAAACTACTTACGTTAACAATAAGATAAGTCGACAAGTTTCGAGTGTCGATAAGTTTTTGCCTTGATTTTGCAAATCAGTTATTTGAGCTCTTGTAACGAAAACAATATTACAACGCGTACTCATTTTGATGAAATAAGTTAATTCACCTAAATTAAAATAAAACTGAGCTAAACACACTCGAATGAGGTAATCGAAACAAACTTAGCGAACAATCAATTGAGCTTAGTCATATCTCATCTAAATCTTCAATCTAATTATTTCTACTACCTACAAATTTATTTATGAATTCATATTCGACCTACCCTCAAGTTTGAAAACTAAAACATAGATAATTAAAATCAGATAGTTATAAAATGATAATAATATTCAATTTAAACAAACATAGTAGGTAGTTAGGAATAAATTTATATAATAGAAATAATTGATTATAAATTATTTGAATGTTTAAACAGAAAAAAGAAACTACATGAACATTTTATACAGCGTGAGCGCCCTCTAGTTAGTGTAGCATCAACAATATAATCAATGTTGCTAATCGAGTACTTATTTACGCCAGGTGGCGTCATTTCTTGCTTTACACGATATTTTTTCTGAACTTCCCATGCATTATTGTAGGCGATGGTACCTATTATATTTAATGGACGCCTATTTTGCATTTTGTTTTTGTAGCTTTCGTTGAGGTAGACTTTTATGAAATAACCAACCTGCTTTTATCAATTTTCATTATCTATTACAATTTACATCCTCTGTATATTTGGCAGACTTTTTTCAAACGAAATTTTTCTCATCTCCTTGAAACTTCAACAGCTTTCGAAAATTTAAAAAAACACTTTTACTAATTTTATGCACAGACTCTTTGACACATGAGATGCTTTAATCGCTTTCAGCTGTCAAATTAAATTGATTCAAGACACCCTTCTAATTGCTTAATTAGGACCATCATTAATTACAATCTTATCTCTTTATTAGAAGCCCAAACACGTGCAAGCTGTTTTTGTAAGCTTTTTCGATGATCGGCTCTACTGGTGTTTATGTATAATATTCGACATAATAAGTCTTGAAAAACAGTTCTACCTATGCAAATATTGTTGTATCTCACGTGATCGCAAGTATCAATTATATCATACGATACTAGTACATAAGTAAAAATTGGTGAATTCGTTGATCAATTCTGATGAAGAAAATGGCTTTTCCGCGATTCTCACAGAAAAGCAAACACATCTAGCTCGTGACGGATAGCTACAATATTATCAAAAATGTAAATACTACGAAGGCAAGTTCATGTGAATTACGTTGTAATACTTGTAACAATTATTTACGCTTGTGCTGGAAAATATACCACAGTAAAAACAAAACCAGTAAACCAACGAGATCCTTATTAGGCTTGCCAACGTTATGTTGGACAGGTAAACGTGACTACTTAGCTTGATGTGACAGCCTCAACTTACGAGTAACATGATCAGACTTATGGAAATTATGTTTTTCCTATACCTCCGCTTTTCTTTTCTGATTAATTTCGTTGTGGGATCCAAAACAGTTCAATTGGGTCTATGGGACTTCATCGAGCTTCATTGTCACTGTTCGCATTCTGGCTTTCAGGAGTTGCAGTAGTTTGGGAATAGTAGCGGGCTTGTGCTAAAAATAATGCTCAGAATTCGTGTGAATATTTGCATGTGTGTGTGTGATAGGATTCAGAATATTTGTTCCTAGTTGTAATACTGTAAATATTAACGTTTAACTACCTGTGGCAGTACTGTCGTTATTACGCAGTACAAATCTCGAAGTATGGTAGTCATCCAAATGTCTTTCTAATATAACTGGAATGTGGGTTTCTGTGGAACTATGTGGTAGATAGCCTTGTTTCGTGGAATCTTAATGAGAGGTTGCGTTTGAAACTTAACATCTTAAGAGAAAATTGACGGGATTTTCTTAGTTTTCTTTTAAAACATTACAGATAAATTGTTCTTTCCTTTACAGGAATTTAAAACTAAAGGCTATTTGAATTAAATAGCAATACATATTCATTATAAATGTTATCCTGTAGTATTTTATAAATTAGGTACCTAGTTAACTAGTTATGTTTAATTTATGAATACCCAGCTTCTGAAAAAAAACAGGCAATAATGGAATATAAATTACCAAGAAAATGGCCACTTCATTGCCATAATTGGAGTATATTTGGGGTTATACGACCCTTTATTCGGATTTGACAAAAATGTATGTGCGGTATTCTCAATATATACGTTTATGAATACCAATAACGTGTGTGAAAAATTTTCCGCTACAATACGTCATGGCTGTCTCATATTTTTGTCCAGGTAAACCAATTGTAGTTATAATGTATTGACATTAAAATTGAAATTAGACATAAATATTGTTTTATACAGACAATAAAATCACTTATGTCCTGAAATTTCAGATACAAACTTTATGTAACCTTTAGTGGAGTCTATTTTTAGACTTGTTTGATTTAACGGAAATCTATTTATAAGCAGAACCTTCTAAATGTAAATCTCTACTGAAGACCGGTCTTAGACGATGGCTTTGAAGGAACAATGTCCACTAAAATATACAAAACAGCACTATCGAATATGAAACCACACGCGTCTGTGGCAACATGCAATAATGATGATACAGAAGTAAAGACTACAATACAAGGTACTACAATCTAATACCTACTCTATTAAAAAACACGTGAAAACTATTTAAATTAATTTAAATAACCCAGCTTTAATACCCCTTAAAACGCATAATACAAATACTTTCAACCAATGTGTGAGTTAAACCGGTATAGAAGACGTAAGCAAAAATCAATTAACGAAAGGAAATATAAATAACAACCTTGCTCTTTATACTTTAGAATACGAAATCAGTCTATTCACTGTCTCTCTTGGTCTAGTAGTGGTCCTGGGTTCGATAACCAAGTTAGGCAAACTGTGATTTGGTTTTACCATCAGGAATGTCTTAGTAGCAGCCACGGAGTCTGGATTTGTGCCCGGTTGATGGCAATAGGCTCGCCCCCAATTACATGGGACTTAACACACCTCGCTAAATGAAGGTGTACTAATGGGTACATCTGTGCCAAACCCTTTGGGGATTTCAGGCTGGTATGTGTATGTAAGATTTTAGTAGCAGTCCAAAATTGTCAGTCAAATTAATGGAAAAGACACACCCCTATTGCGTGGGATTTGAACTTAACTCGCAATTTTTAGGTGCAGAGTATACTATATACCATTACTTACAATTCCAGAAGTTACATATTAACTAGCAATAATAATAACGATACACAAACCAGTAATGTGAAAGAACAAAGCCTAATTGTTGGATAATAAGCCGGGTCAAGTCATGATGTAATTAATGCACCAGTTTATAATTATAAATTAAAACATTGTACTAAGGATGTAAATAGCGTCTCTATATAAGATCTAGGTAATGGAGTTAATGGTAATAATCTTGGGACAGCCAAAGATCAAATAGTGTTCTAGAAAACTGTTTTGTTTTACGATCGGCACTTGTTTGTGACTGTGTTGCAAAGAATGTGAGCCCGTTTTCATAAAGATCTTGGTTGATATCTGTGTGCCAGATGAGGGTTTTCATCGACAAAAGGTTTCATATCCTATTTAACCAATTAAGGGGATGAATTTCCTACTATACTGAATGATAATTTTAATTGAAGGAAATCTTTTTTTTTTCTTTTTTTTTTTTTTTTTTTTTTTTAATATAAATAATAAGTATAACGTTACTAGAATCAGTGCGATGACGAGTAATAGAGAAGTATGGAAGAAGGTGGCATGCTGCGCCAACCACAAATTAATTCGGATAAGGATAAGAGAATAATGATGTTTCTAGACTCAGTAGCAGTTCATTCATCATTGTATGTCGGTAAATAGTTTTTACATTTTATAAGCAGAAGATTTATACAAAACTTTGCAAGTGTAGGTAGACATTTTATGTAATTTTTTCTACTGTTACATCAGAGTTACATCCAGATTCATCAATTAAAATTATTGCTTTTTTATATATATATGGGCTTACTCTTGACCTCAATCTTGCCTTTAAGGCAAAGATAAAGTCGACGATGGAACGAGCTTACCCAGAAGAATCCTATTTTGCTCTATATTCAAAAGTAATACGTTTACACGTTCACGGTAATCATTCTCTACGTCTTATAAATTAGTGTAAGTTGTCATATAAGATTTTGTTCTCGTTTTTATCCATCTACCCACCTGCGAAGGTCATTTATACGAGTCAACAATCTGAGTCTGAGGATGTCCAAAATTTGGCACTAGCACTACTCGATCTGGCACCCCGCCTGATAACGCTAGCCAAATATGATTAGTAAACAATACGGTTTACAATATATCAATAATGACACAAATGTCATAAATGTTATATTTACGAATAATGTCATAATTATTATGACATTTAATGTCAACGACTATTGGTTTAATTATTGATTGAAGTCGTTAATTAAAGCTTAGTTAAAATAATTATTCTATGAAATAAATTTGTTACTAGTTTACAATCAATTTTAATAGGTCGGCAGTTCGGCACGTAATTGTTACCATAAAAAAAAAATACAAATATTGATACAAATAATATCTTGTCCGTCTACAGTTTTCCCTTTCCTTTCATTGTTTCTATACAATATTTTTATAAATACAAAATACATAAATAGCTCCCACAAATACATAAATAAATACAAATTCCTACCTACACTTCATATTTTGAAATCCCAACATAAATAATTGTAGATTTATCCTTTATAGACCATAGGATAAAATGCAATAATAAATAAACCTAGAAATTCCCCAATGCGTCACCTTGTTAAGGTATATCTAGACTAAATAATAGTTTAAACAAAAGGTGCATCAATTACTTCGTCTTCTTAAATATTGTAGCCAAGATTGGGCCAATACTCTACTGTCACAAACATTGGTGGCGAATATTGAGAAGAAAACTTAAAAGTCCCTAAAATTCCCAGACGATCGAACTTGATACCTACTTGAACTTGACGAAATAGATAACGCTAATAGACAATCGTTTGAAGCTTTAATTTAATATTTTGTGCTAGAAAACCAGTTTCTTCTTAGATTTATAAAATTTGAAGCCTAGTACCAAAGTTCGATGGAATATTATTTTCTGACCGAAAAAAGAATTTAGCTTCATAGGAAGATTAAGGTATTTATTTATACCATGAATAAATAAAATTAAATATAAGATAAGCACTCCCACTTTTACGAAAAGATATATCAGCTGTATATACTTGCTGTGCTGCAGCCTAGGCCATTAACCATTCAAAATAACTTTACATAAAACATTTCAAACTGTCATTCCAACTAACGAAACATAATAATATCCACTTATACGACAAGAAAGTAACTCTACTTGACCACAGAACCAAAGTTAAAGTAAGTACTTACTAGGAAATTAATGTAGAGTATCTTTCTTACCATTTATTGTCTAATTGGTTCTTGTAACGTTGCGATCGACCATTGGCCTCATGACATCTTGAGTATACGTCACCGTATACTCATAGATAGACCCCGTTGTAGACATTAATGCCATCATTTTCCTTATAAGCACGGAATTGTATTATAATTTATTTGTTTCGCGGACCAAGTTTATTCGTCGTGTCAAAGGAATGAGGTTTTTTATTTTATTTTATTGACTTTGAATTGAAAGTTTTTGTTAAGCTTAGGTATGTGGAACAGTAGAATCACTTGTAAATCAATAGTTTTAATGTCAACCGAATTTTTTGGAAAGTTTTGATAATTTTCAAAACTGTCCATAAAAAACGAAAATATTAAAAAATATGATTTTGTTGATGCAGACATGTTCGACCGCGATTAAAAACATCATCAACTTTTGGACATTTAGCAATTATTTTGTAAAATTACGACATATACTTTCATAATAATATATGATATAGACCAGCCAACCAAAACTTTTTGAATATAAATATACAGTCCAGTTTTAGCTGGAAAGTAATCTGGGGTTAATAAAAATTAATAATAACCAAATTATCCTTAATTGTCATTATAACAACTCCACATTCTATATGTCGCAAGAAAAGAGGTATCTGATGAGATGACGAATAAAAGACAAATGTTAAAGAAGAAGAAACGTTGTGCCGACCAATGATGATGATGATGACATTCCAATAATAAATATATAAGTAAGTACGGCAGTTTCTTCCACGAATATTGGCCACAGAACTGGAAATAGTCATTAATTCCTACCTTCAGGGCACACCCAACATTTATCATAATTTAATTATAAAACATTCAGTTTTGAACCGTAACGGCGGCGTGGCGTGGCGATAAATACAAGTCTCACTTGCCATGTGAGCAAATTATTTGTTCATTTATTAACAGGTCACAATTAAAGTGTTCATTTTCACACACGTTTCCTTTTGAACCAATTTCCTGGTTGCTTTTCTTCGAATTTATTACATTGAGTGAAATATTAAAAAAAAAAACAGGCAAATATGCGCGTCACCCACAAAAACTTTTGCTTTTAATAGATACTTATAAAATCACACTTTTTATAAATGTATAAAAAAATCTTGCGATTAGTGCCATATTTTTTATCATTCATCATCTTAATCAATTCAGTTGAGTCGCTATTATAGCATGTCTTCTTCTTCCCCACATCCGCGGATCAAACTAGGCAAGCGCGGGTAAACCTGAAAATCGTCCCGAACGACTATTATTTCTCATCCACTAGCTACATATAACAACCATACCAATAACAGCAAAAAATACATAAAAACTACGCTCTTTAATTCCAGCTCCATCACCACAAATACAAAATAAAAAAATACCAGCAAAAATGATGCGACGTTAAAACAAACTAAAAGCAAATACTCCGAACCAGCGGAAAACTCCCGGAATCGCAAATAAATCACATTTTCATTTTAATATCATCATCCGATAGCCACAGGCAACAATTAAATCTGCAGGACTTACACGTGTCGTGCATACACCCTCCCCATCCCTATGCACGTGTGCTTAGGTATAGGTGTACCTACGTGCGTGGGATGTGCAAAGTGCCACCCTTTCAGTGCACCCACCTCTGTGGTTGTGACCATAAAGGAAATAATCAAATTAAATGGATAGCCCAGGAGTACTTGCTAAGTTTATGGAAATGTGGATATTAAAAATGTTGTTTGTTTTCTCTTGATTTAATGAAGCAGATCATTAGAAGTGGGATATTCTTGTTTAAATAGAACTTTGATACAATTTAAATAGCCAGATAAAATATTTTTTTACAGCCAATTATCACCACAATTTTTAGAAACGTGGTAATAACTTTTAAAGCATTAAGTATTTCGCAGAATCGGAATTGAAAATATCAGCAGAATTGAAAACACTTCTCCGTCAACTTTACGGTGAAAAACAGATACTTTGTCTAGACTTTCCTCTTGAATTCAAATTATTCAAACCCACGCATTAACGGATTACTGTCTCAATACCAAAATTACTGTCAAAACAACCCGATGCTGATTACGTCGAGATTCCATCGCGATATCACATTATGTACATTAGGATTCTGGACATAACAAACGCGTGGGTGTACCCCCCTTTGGCCTACCCCCCCGGGCACCCACAAGGTCGCTCCGCAGCGTTCCGACTAGTTGCGCGGTAGGGTGGGCAAAACAGGTGTTCGAGGTATGTCGAAATCGAAATTGCAGGGATTCATAGACTAGGCTTTATTTGTGGATTATTTTGCAGTGGAGTTGTGATGATAGCTTTATTTTGTTTTCTGGTGAAGTACTAATTGTTCATTGTTAACTGGACTTTGTATACGGAAAATGTAATATAACGTGCAGTTAATTGTTACCTAGTAACACCTAGAGGTAGAATACAAAAGATAGGCGTATTAATTTTTTTTTTAATCCTGAAAGTTAAACAGGAAATCATACCTATGTGACATACACTTTTACTAAGCCTCTTTCTCTTATCGTGTAAGGTGTAACGACCCCACACACCCTAGTGTCAGAGTTTCTACACCGCCTCAAGGGCCTCTGACATGGTTTGACGACCACCATTTGACGACCAGGACCACCGGCTTATACGTGCCTTCCGAAGCACGGAATCACCTTTTTATCAGACAGTCAGGTGATTCAAGCCTGCAATGTCCTAGCCAATCTGGAAACAACTTTACAAAGTATGCTTCCCGTGAGAATCGAACCCACGACCACCGGGTCACAAGGCAATGCCTAAACCAATCTACCACGGAGGCAGTTTAAATTTGAGTTTTTATTTAGTTAGTTATTATGAAATTTAATAGGCTTACACAGCCACGATAAGTTTAATTTAATTTTTTTTTAATTTTTTAATTTATTTATTCAAATTAGATAACAGTGATCCATATTTTGTTAGTAGATATACTTAAAGAATAGTGTTAGTAAAAATAATCATAATATTTGGTTTAGTCAGTAGCCTAACCCCACTAGTTTTCCCCATACATCACAACTTTTTCCAACTAACAGCACTTATAATTGAATGAATTACCTGCCAGTGTTCGTGCTCTTGACCGAGAAATTCTATTCAACGATGTTGGATACATCCCTATCTGGTTCCACGAGGCGTAACCATGGCAACCAGATTGCCGGCTCCCGGCGTTATTGCATCCGGGATTTCCCTAAAGTGAAATCAATTTAACAGACGTTTAAGGCATGTTTTAAATTGATATTGTATAATTACTGCGGTTTCATTTATTGTTGAGTGTCTCGGTTTTTTGCTGCTTTTATATTTGCGATCTGTAAATACATACTTCATATTCTACTTATGTACCTCAACAATTGAATCTGTGTGTGTGGATGGTGATAGGCTCGCCCCCTTTTACAATGGACTTAAACATAAATGGCGATATCTGGGAGTTCCGATGAGTACTCTTCTGCCTAACGATACAGGCTTGATGTTATCTTATGGACTACAACTGACAGGCCCCTACTTTGAACACTTTTTGCTAAACTCTTCTTTCAGAATTCGTTTTGTCAAAGCGCTGAATTTGGTTTTCCATATGGAATAAATAGTTTAGAATCCTTTGTATTCTTTGGAAGATTTAAGCGGGCACACGTACTGTTTTTGCAACAGTATTAAAAGCATCGAACACTCAAAAAGAAAACCAAACTGATGGACGACAAATATCATCCCATCGAAGCGCAGTATCAAAGCTTCAAAGCTCTGTCCAACTCTGAAAAATATGGTAGTAAAAAAATGTACACTCAATTTTATACATCGAGTCGTGCGACTATCCAAACATTGCTAGGGTTGTTGAAAAATATCCGTGAAATAGAAAAGGTTTAAAAATCGAACACTAAAAAAACTGAAACTGTCATATAATTCAAGCACAACATACGCGACGTACAGGAGTAAAAACATTAACCGTCTTATTAATAAAAATAGTTAAACCTGGTTTAACTTACGCTTGGTTTATCTCGCATGCCGTCTCACTTCAATAATACTCAAAAGAAAGTGACGGCATGCGAGATAAACCAAGCGTAAGTTAAACCAGGTTTAACAATTTTTATTAATAAGGCGGTTAGAGTTTGTTTTACTTTTTTGGCAGTTTGGTATTGTTATTATTGGTTTAATTGGCAGTTACTTCGAATATGTTTAGGTATATGGTTATTCAATATCTAATATTGTCAGTTAAGTAGCTTTTCTGATAAAATAGGTATTTTGGTTTTTCCGTCGTGCAGTTTTTGAGTGACACACAGTGATATGTATACAAATATATTTTGATTTGTATCAACTTTGTGCGTTCTAGTTAATATTTCGGTCATTGCACTGGTTTCTTTAAGAATTAATGGTTTCAAACATCAAATGTAATGGAATTACAGCGTTAATTAAACGATAACAAATATATCAGCTTAAGATAATACAAAAAAAATGGAGTAATCGCAATAAAATCGATAAAGGTACTTTTAAAAACCAGTATTTTCAAGTTTAGCACAGTTAAAAAACTAGTATTTCCGAGCTTAGCACAGTTTATTGTGAATAATCGTAGAATTCCGTTATTATTTCGTGCGATGTCTGTAACACTTGGCAAATTCCCACATTGACCCACAAACAAAAGATAAGCGGAGTGAATCAGCTTCTTATTATTCCCCACATGTTTTAGGTGGGATGTTGGGAAAACAGTATTTTACACACTAGCAACGGCAAAATTGAGACAATTCATCAAAGATTTTAGAAAAAAGTCTATCTTCTGCTACTATTCGGTACGATTAAAAAGTATTCGTCGATCTGTCTGCAATTTTAGAAATAAATCGCTCTTTTTTTCGATTTAAAGACATCTTTCGTTTCGAAGTCATGCACCAGAAATATCCAGAACACATCCCACCTTGCGTTATAGATACAAAATACATTAACCCTTCTGGGAAATTCTAAAATTCTACCTTAGTGTTAAATCAATGACGTGCAAATTCGATAAAGATATTAAACCTACAGACTGGAACCCCTGGAATATCTACAAAGCTCTCCGATCTAGTCGTGTTTCGTATGACGTGTAAATACGTCGAGGTACTGTAAGCGAGGTGCCTGGAAACAGCTCGCCCACGCTTCTTGATCCTTGACTACCGATTTTTTCATTACAACACAAGTGAGTGAGTGAGTGTCATTATTGAAAATTTGATCTGCGTCACAATATAATGTCGTTATCTCGGGTTTGTGAACTGTTAACGGGACTACTTGATTTCCCAGTGGGGATTTAACTTAAAGATTTTGTCTGGCTAGATTTTTCTCAACTTTGTATTTGCAGTAGCATTCGGGTCTAACCAGAAGCAGCTTTATAACATTTTAAATGAATCGGCAACCTATCTGTCTCATCATCATCATAAGCCTACAATAATTGTTCCCACTGCAGGGACTCAGGCCTCCTCTCTAGGAGAGGGGTGGGCTATAATCCACCACGCGGGCCCAGTGCGGGTTGGTAGATGTCGCATATCTTCGAATTTTTGGTTCTAAGACATGCCGGTTTCCTCACGATGTTTTCCTTCACCGTTTTGAGAGCAGTGGTGATGAAATAAATTACACAAAGTAATGCGCCTGCCTGGGTTCGAACCCACGACCAACTGTTCGTAAGTCGGAGCCGCTACCACTGGGCCACTACTGCTCTCTATCCTACCTGTCTTCCGCTTGGGAAATAAGACTTCTTGTCAGAATTTCGGAAGTTTCAAGATTTGATACCAATCACAATTTTGTTATTTTTCTTATTGGTATCTTCTTCATTTTCTCTCGTGTTCATTTTAATGGGCAATTTATTGATTGACTCATATTCGGAATCTTAGAAAGTATTCCAGCTAATTATATGAACAGCATGATGTATCGTTGGGTAACAAGGACTGTGAATGTGGTAATATTTTATATTTACGAAAGGATTCCACGATCTGAAATTGAATATAGTTAATTAAAGTGAGCGTGTTTTGCATTTGGAATAAATTGTTTGGCAATGTGAGTTATGTCTCTAATTTCATGTTGCATATTAGCAAACTGCTCGCGGTGTCTTAAAAGAGTCATTACAAGCTTTAAAGCAGATGAAGAACTGTTGAAAAATCATTAAAAGTTATCTTCAAGAAATACAAACTCTTGGGCTTGGCTTCTTGTAGTCATCATCATCAATCTCTTGTCGTTATTCAAACTTGTTTGAGATCGACCACAGAAAGTTTTCTTCTATTCTTCTCTTTATGTAGACGCCTTCATAGCCATCCGTAAGTGTCTTCTACTAGACATTCCCCATTACTCAATTTTTTATATTTTATCTGCCTTTTTAACATTTATTGCAGATAGACAAATTTTGTCATTGAACATCCCTCTACAAGTTTTCAGCGAAACGTCCCTCCTGTTGAAAGCTTTCGGTAGAGTAAACAGAACTATAGAGATTCAGGGATTCATTCCAGCGTGTCATGTGATTTTTTTTCTCTTTTGTTCACTCCCTGTAGATGAAATTGAGGTCACGGACAGTCACGATTCCTGGACTCAATACTGACATGTTAGGACGATATTATGTCTATCATTATTGATTTTAGTACCTTTTTGTAGTCATCCATTTAGAAAATTATTATTGTGCTCATCTTTTTCTTATTAACATAGACTGATTTGTAAAGATCTAGATCAGGGCTATGATCTTGAGAAGGCAGAATCATCTGTGCATACACGCTTCATTTAACACCCATTTGGTTCTCATATTTCTCTCTAAAGCCACGTCATAGTGTCCTGAAGGAATGACATTGAATATGTGTATAGAAATGGCTAAATAATAACTCGGGTCGTCTGCAGGTTAAGCCGCGCTTGCCTAGGTTGGTCTGACCGATTTTCCTCCATGCCTCGGAAAGTACGCTAAGCCGTTAGTTTCGGCTGTCCTTTGAAGATCTTTGACAGACATTACAGGTAGTCAGGGGCCCAAAAGTCTGACTTACAGTCTTACCATGGGGTATCATAATGCTAATTGAGTTGTAGAGGTGGAATAGGCAGTCCCTCCATGCGTAAAATACTGGAATAGGGGATCGGACAAAAAAAAAACTAATTAGTCCGTCAGATAGATTTCCAAAAATTATTGGACACGTATTTTTTCTTTTTTCACGTAAACTTAAAATGAAGACGATACAGTGCTTCGAAAACTCGTGTGACGTCATAATATATGATAGTACCTACATTTTGACGACACAAGTGACGTTTCAAGCCCCACTCCAAGATCTTTGACGCGTTTTATCTTCGTCATTTTTTATTGATTTGATCTAACAAAAAACACGTATTCAATATTTTTCGATAATCTAACTTACGGACTAAACAGAATCTTAATATTTTGACCCAGTCCGATCCCCTATTCAGCTGCATCTGGTTAGAATGTCGATCTGGTTAGAACTCAACCCCAACATAACTTTGGGAAAGGGTTGGGTAGATTATGATCCGGACTTAAATACATTTCGGGGAAATAGTGTCTGAATTCGCGGTCACATTTCCACGTCTATGTACGGGGTAAGTTAATAATAATTTTTCACTTCTCTCGCTTTAAAATTCGTCTTTATGTCGTGCGTAGGCGACATAACTTAGTCGCGTTTTATGCTCTTGAGCATAAAGTAAAATCTTCGTCGAAGACCAAGGTAATCGGCACAGGTAATCGGTCCAACAGCCACAGGAACAACTTCAACTTCATAGAATAACCTCTTTAATTTAATTCGTTTCGCTAGTATTCTAAGAACCAGGGATTACTGCTTTTCATTACGAATACAAGGAAAGCGGATGGGAATAGGCTTCCCCCAATTACCTAAATCGCATGATGGCAATAATAGGCTTGCTCTTAATTAGGTTGGTTGATGGCAACAGGTTTGCTCCTAATTACATCATTTGATGGGAATAGGCTTGTCCCTAATTACATCAGTTGATGGCAATAGGCTTGCTCCTAATTACATCAGTTGATGGCAATAGGCTTGCTCCTAATTACATTGGTTGATGGCAATAGGCTTGGTCCCAATTACATCAGTTGATGGCGATAGGCTTGCTCCTAATTACATTGGTTGATGGCAATAGGCTTGCTCAAAATGTTTTTATAATTTATTGAGCAGTTTGAGTATTTGTAGTATTGTTGTGTATTAATGTTTTTATAGTATTGACATAAGTCAGGTGTTATGTCAAGTTTCCTACTGAAAAAAAATAGTTGGCGGGAACCATAATTATTTTTACAATATTTACAAGTTGCTGTTTCATTTCCTCGCAATCGAAGTGAAAAGTAGAGTGTAAAACTCGTCCATAAAACCCATTTTACTCTCTACTTTATATCCAGCCTCGCTCGCAAGCTCGCATCGGATGGATAAACGTCTCGCGCAGAATGGTGCGTTTTATGCACTTGGTGTACAATCTACTTTACCTCTACCCATTAGATTCCAATAGGAATATAATGAGCTATGAAACCACCAAATCCCACTTCCTTACTACCCTAATTCGAGTACTCTGATTGAACTCTCCGTTTCTGAGAAATACAAGTGATTTTAATTTACGTCGTAATTTTATTCTTTCAGGGTAATTCCTCCCATTAATTTATGGTCCAGGCTTTCGTTTTTGAGTGGTTGCGTTAAAAGATATTCTCAGTTATTTACCTCTGAGCGAGGCCAGTTCACGGCTTTACGCTTATGTTAACCTTTTAAGAAAAAAACTTAATGAGCCGTGAGAAAAAAGGGAAAGACTGCGTCGTCGTTAATGCTTAGCCTTCACTTAAATTTGCATACACTCTCTTCCAGTTCATTTAATTAAAGAAAAATAAGGCAGAGGTCAGTTTGTAAAAAAAGTAAATGGATTTTTTTAAATGAGGTACTTCAATAGGCTTCAAGTTGTAGGGACAATGAGTTATGATTACCTACATAACTACACGCCTGTGGTTCTACCGCCTCTAGACAGAGGTGTACCTAGCAGTGTAACCACATATTGGCCAGTTATGTTTAAATCTCATGTAATAGGGGGGAGCCTATTGCCAACATTCAGGCATAATTACAAACGCCGTGGCTGTTACTGAGAAATCCCTAATGAAAAAACCCAGTACCAACCAGGGAATTGAACCTAGACCAACGAGTCAGCCCGAGTTGTGATTATCTATATGGGGAAAACGTTACAACCTAAAAACAGTTACTAATTGATTAGGTAGGTAACGTTAATGTTTTTTATTTCCGAAGTGTCCTGTTGTTTACAGTGGGGATGTGTAATCCAGCATTAGATAAAGTTTTGAGGTAAATCAAGTTTACCTCAATGAAATACCTTTTGCAACTGAATTATTAGCTCCACTATGTTTTGATTACTCTTCGTAAGCGAAACTGATATTAGGCCACACGATAATCAACCGTAAAGGCAACGTGATAATGCATGATTAGACGCAAGTGCCGTAACAAGCTACCTATAAACACAGTGACCTGACACCCCCCCTGCTTCGCCCCCCTGCACCCCCAACAAACACCCTTTGACCTACACACGGGCAATGCCAGTTAAATGCACACAAACGCACACATTCTCAACTGAACGCACACAAACAAGCTTTCATGCGTAAGCCGACGCACACATACAGCGAAATGGGGGTAAACTGGGCAAACATGACACCGTGAACTATATTTCATGCACACTTACGAACGTTCATGCACCAACTCGCACACTGATAGAATCTCAATTTTGCGGCATCGCGAATAATAAAATCTTTCAGTTGCCAACTGAAAAATGGTGGCATTAAATGTTGACACTTTAATTTAGACTGTACAAGTCCTAATCGCAAGGCGTCAAAATGAAAACTGTTTTTCGCTTTCACTTTTAATTGCTTCCAAAGAAAATATTCTGTGCAATAAATTCCAGTTTTACGAGCTAAACTAGACGTCATTTATTTTGAGACAAAATATTTGGGGCTATTTTTAACATCAAACAGGTCTACAGTACTAGTACTAAACAAAATATTATAATGATCTGAAATTGAATATTTAAAAAAAATATTAAGATAAATATGTTTTATTAGGCATGTTAGTCAATACGTTAACTATCTCACATAATTGAATAAATAACTAGGTACTCTTATCAACATCAACTTTAAAAGCAACTCAACTAGAAAAAAACACAAAGAAATACACTTTATGTAGTGCAATTTTCTTGTAACGTAATGAATTATGAAATTAGGTCATATAAAAAGCAACCTAGAACTTAATCACGTCAGCGGCGCCCCACATCACGCACTAATACCAACTAAGGGGACTAGGGTCCGTCCTGGGGTCTGTATTACTGAAACTATTTATTTATGCAAACTTTAAAACAAGGTGAAGAAGATAGTGTCAATAAAGTTGCTATCATTATATTGAATTTTCGGAATCATGTCTTCTTGGAACTCGCAAAATATCCGAACAATTCATTACAAAGTTTGGAGAATAATTTCTAAACAATGACCGCAGAATTTGCTTAGATGATAGCGTAGCAGATTCGGTGTAATCGTTACGCCCAAAGATGCTACTCCAGACGGACACGTCTTTACAAATCGTGTCACAGTAAGATATTGTGGCACAATTTGCATTAGCAGGGCTGTGTGCACCTGCTACACATAATATCCATATGAGTTTGACAGAACTTTACGTTATAATATTCCACAAATAAATAATTTTCGCAAAATATCTAGCACAGGTAATAACAGTATCAGGGATGATATAGCGATTACAGTTTTACCTGCTAATAAACCATTTAAAACGAACAACAAAATTGATAACATTGTTTTCATATACCTACATGTTTTCCCTCTGCATTTCAATGCACGTCATACTACCAGTGAGATGCAGCTTACCGATAATGTGATTAACACGACTACAGGAGAATTATTGCCGTAAGCTTAGTACTAAGGTGTGTATCGTGAAACCTTGCAAGAAACCGCCCTTTGCGACCACTGACGTGTAGCACCCTCGCGTGTTTGTTGTGGACCAGCGATAAATTACTTATGTATCGCCATGTTGGTTTTGCTCTCATAAAGTGTAGAGAAACGCAACGTTTTGCTAATTGAAACTTGAAATCACAACAGAGCTTTAGCTTCAGTGAAAATCAATGAGCCAAGGGATGAAAAAGCAAAGACTGGTAAAATGCTAGATGTAGAAATAGCTCTATAAAGAAATAATAAATTTAAAACAAAACAATACTCGTCTCTGAAGCTGATTAGGAAGCAACTATGGTTTGTGCTCGATAGAATTCCTGTGGGAATTTCTGAAGACTTGTAACTTAAACCAAATAACATTAATTTAGTAACTTATCGTCAACTCTGATGGAATTGCTGGAGCGAGAACAATATTACAGTAAAATTCCTTGTCAAATAGGGTTCGTAACTTAAGTTCATCAATTGCGAATAGGATGAAAATTATACTCAGGAGCTATGCTGCGGATCTGTCTACAAGTTGTATTATTCAATCCGATTTGATAATAAATTTAAATCAGATTAAAGACAGGAAGTCATTAAGTGATTATCTTCACAATAATCTATAATTTTTCTATACACGTCAGTTAATTGTGTAGCAAATTCGCCAATATTGTGTTTATAAATATCTGGAGAAATCAAGAGTGTAACCTGACAGTTTATTTTTTCCTTCATGTCTCTATTGTGTCCAATAAATGTTGTTTAATTACCTCAACGTATGCGTAGACACAATAGTTAGATTCAGGGTTCTTTACTATTATATTTACAGCAATAGCGCACAAAAGGTTATGTGTTTCTATGAATATTGGTTCTGTTATGGCGTCGTTTGCTGTCATCACCCACACTACTGTAACAGATACATCTATATCAGTATTCGTGGGTTTACTTACTATTAGTCTTGCTTCTTTTTATGTTTATTTATTATCATTATTATTAAAATTAAGTTTTCCCTCAACAACATCAAGTGTATGTAGTATCTAATTTGAAAATATTTAAACTTTGTCAGATTTTAATCACAAAAGTTTGAGAACCTACCAACCTAACACAAATATTGTACGTTGTTAGTAAAACACAGTATTAATTTCTCTACCTCTCCATTTCAAATATTGTAATCCTTACACCCACGCGAGTACGCAAATAATGAACTCTAATAAATATACTCATAACGCCTCTCGGAAAATTAATTTCAAATTCAATGGTATCAACTAGTTTTAATTTATAAATAACAGATTGCTTGTCTTATATGACGCAAAAAATACTTGTTTCATCTTCCTTCCTTGAAGAAAAACAACCATTGATTTGCATAATAAGCAATCTTAAAAACTAGATGAAGATTTGAGACAAATTTATTTGAATAAATAAACATTTTTCTATATTACACAGGCCTACCTAAACTAAAGCTTAAACAGTTAACAAACTACAACGCTCGCTACAAAAAACGAATCGATAAATACAACATTCGTCAAAATCCGTCAATTTACATGCTATGAGGGACATCCGTTATCCGATCGCACACAGAAGTAGTAGTCACCATGTAGAATATAAAAAATAGTTCAAATAGCACCGCAGTAGACTAATCTCAAAAAACTGAAACATTAAATATTCCATAAAGCGCGTACAAGACAGCAGGTCACATAGATTTGCATAATGACCCTTCTATCAGCCCACATGACCCCGTTTTTTGCCTAACTGTGCTGTTAACATTGGTAATCAACGTTTTCCTGTTACAAACACTGTGTCTGATCACTATCTCATTTCACGTATGCAACTTTCTAGCTGTCAAAATTTTGAGTTTCAAATCCCCACCATCTTTAAAATCTTTGGACCACTAATACAGTTTTTGGATTATCCGCTTTTGCAACTCTTATTTCTTCCATTCATTCTTCGAGAAGTTGATCCGTAAGAAAATAAATTTCACATTTGGAATTGTGCCAAATACTTTTTGTGGTGTATAAACGTAAAACGCCTACTTTGTTTTGTCGTTATTGTTTAACAAAGGCGGGCCATGAATTATGGATGTCGATATTAGGTACGATATCCGTAGCGTCAATGACAGTGTCAAGTCGTAGAGATTTGCGGATAGTAATATTATTGTGAATATTTTTTATGGGTATCCTTGTAATGATTTTGCCTTTACTTTATATTTACTTTAATGTAACAGAGATACCTTAACCTTTGTCATCTGTGAATACTTTATTGATTACATTAAATTGATAATCCTCTACATCAAACTTTTAACTAGTAGGTACTAAAAAATCGACAACTGCTAATCTCTATTATATAATATAACGTTAATCTTTGCATAACGATGTATCATTATTTTATAACGTTCTTGTCACACTCATATATCGGACCCCAATAGTCCAATAAAGCTGGTTCCACCACTGATTACGTAATCGTTGTAAACATTATCACTTAACTGTTAGGCACGTAGTAGGAATGTGTGATGTCCGGTCGGTTTGTCTGTGACCTTGCTTTAGAGCTTACATTATTATTAATTTATTATATAAATCCATAAAATTGATGTTACCTTGTCATTTACATGTGCTTTTTGTTTGATAACAAGTTTTTTTTTACTTTCGGTTATAACATTACCAGTATGATTAAACTTGGCGTCTACTTGTGATCATACATCATCTATATATAGTATTACAAATGATTACAATAATTTTACACAAATTTATGCAATATTGAATATTATTATATACATTATTATTTATTGTACGTGAAACCCATTTATCACCAGTCACAAACAATCATGAGGAAACATACATTCAAAACAATCACTTACCGACTATAATGCTTTGAGAACAGACAGATAACGTTATCTGTTATGATGGACATCGGCTCCTGGATTATGGATGCATCGAAATCCAAATGTCTATCAAAACGAAACTAAACCAAGAGATAACTAAAGCTACTTATCCATAAGGGGCTTTACCTAATATTCTACACGATTACCAAAATACTATTCTGTTTACGTAATTATCTTCGTATTTTTGTTACGTCACCCAGTTCTATAATATCTGTCATCGGCCTTGCTTTGCTATGGTCACAATCACGACCCTGGTTCCATGGCACAAGAGCGATGACGAGAGCTTTTGGCCTTAATAAATCGTCATTTACAACGACTTTATGACAATAGCAATAAGGGACACAATTAAGAATTGATTCATGTTATGATTTATCACTATCGTTTACTTGGAAATGTGTTTTATTAGAAATATTTATGAGTTAAGCTTTATGATTTTGTATTAATGTCTGTTTTTGTTTACCTACAGGTAACAGCTGTTGACGTCCGCAGTAGCAGCCAGCCCGAAGGCAACTCTTTTTCTCGCCCCCGCTCCCCGCATCCCCTTCCAAGATTGCTGCCACCATGGGTCGGAAGAAAATACAAATATCCCGGATTACGGACGAACGGAATCGACAGGTTGGTACTTTTTAACAAAAACTTTATTTTAAAAATTGGTTTTCAATCTTAACAGGGTCAGTAGGTATACGCATCCAACAGTACACGCGAAGTTTCATCAAATAATTTCGACAATCTCTATTAGATACATCATACTCTAAAGCATGATAAGTATGGGTAATAAAATGATTACCATAATTTTTCGAAACCCAACATTAGAAGAATGATTGATGCTATTACTCACTAACATTGCCGTTGGCGATGTTTTAGCTTATGTAACCGTAACAGAAACCAAAAGTGATACGTGCAATACGAAGTCCGTACATTACATTGGAGAAGAGTGAAATGACCTTACCATGAGGCATGACCTAACAGATGCGGCCTATCAACACTCCCACTGCAAAACATTATCGCGACGGGACAACGACCGCTCCCGCTTGTAATTTATTAATTATACGATTACACTGTATATCAACCTTGTCCAGTTTATTATGACCCTACAAAGCACTCTTCATCTGCCCTCACTCAAAGCACATTTTTAATTACAAGAGGGCAGAGAAGCTCTTTGAATGTGGTCTAGTTACACCAGCAGCAGACATGGAAAATTAAAAATGCGAAGGTCAATTTGCTTTTGGCGGTCGAGCTTCCTTTGTTCTTTATGGTAACGCTTTGAAATAAAACATGGTGATTCTGCAATTAGATTACATAATATATTCGGTACCTATATTAGTAACATTAAATATAACAATGTGTTTACTAATATTGTTCGTTGTTTCTAAACAATTGAAATAAGCAGAACGTCTATCGATTTTTTAAGTGTATTAAGGAAAACTACAAATTAACCACAGATGATGTGTATGTACGAACAATAGTGCAGCATTTATTAACTTGAAATACTGGAATTTAAAACGAACCTACCGTATGACAAATAACTTTGATGAGCTCTTGTGGTAATTATTTGGTTTCGTCCGTGACCCAATAAAATACTTTTGTTTTCATTTTATCGAAATTACAATATGAGGAGTCCGTATAGTTTAATGATATATTTTGTGTAGTCAAGCTTGAAAATGAAAGTGGTAGAGGTAGTTTAAAATTCTGTAAATGCTTTATATACTTTATGGTTTGGCCCTGAAAGAATTTTACGAATATTTCATTGACTTTATGGACTTGAAAAACATAGTTCTCTGTATTAATCGCCATTTTCTCGAAGTTACAGAGCACCCATATTTATTGTTCCTTCATTTTCCTCAAATTAGTCGTCTGAATGTTTCAGGTGACCTTCAACAAACGTAAATTTGGTGTGATGAAGAAAGCCTACGAGCTTAGCGTACTGTGTGACTGCGAGATTGCTCTCATCATCTTCAGCTCCAACAACAAACTCTACCAATATGCCAGCACTGATATGGACAAGGTTTGTGAATTCTCCATTATAATAATTAAAATAATTCATTTATAAATCAGGCTACAAAGGTCCACTGTGTTAGTAACATTTTTAACATTATAATCTTCGAATATGCCAGTTCTTTTCTTTTTATTAATCCTTTCAGTATTTTCTAGAGGGTTTGATAAGGAGGGAGGGATTTAGGAATTTATTTTTGATTGAGTGTGTATTTTACGCTGTGACCAAGTGGTATCTTCTAAATATCATCTTTATTGATTTGGAAGGTTATTAATTTTGATTTTTAATACATTAATGTATTCTAGATTATCACCGTATGCAAACTTTTGTCAGAATTATGTAAAAATATTCTTTATTATCATTTCTTAACGTAGATCTTCGTTATTGATGATGTGTAAATTTTATTTCATTAACTTCCTGTTCTCATTAGTTTTTATCAGTATTTTAGACGTTGAGAGACTAATGTTGAGCATTTTATTAGAAATGATTTGCATTTTGTAGGTAACTTTTTGTGTTTTGTAGTAAGTTATTTATGCCTTTAAAGGAAAATTATTACATTCTTACCGTTATGGAATTAATTTCTTCTAACGTGGTTTGCTGTAATTTATCGTTACACGGCTAACACGCCCCACTTATAATACTGAGCTTTATATACTTTAATTAAAGTCATGGTAATACCAGCTAGACTGGGGTATTTGCATAAACATTTTTTTATCGTTTACTGCGAACGTTCACTGAATAAATCGCTCATAAAGATCATACGGTTAAGCCAAATGATCTGCCACTATTTGTAATTTTGTATTTAACGATGGAAGGTCAAACATTAGACTATACATTACGTATTTTGAACAAAGATATTATTTTTCAAAGAGGTTTACGGTTTTGAGTCATTTACACTGTTGCTATGAAGTCAGTTTAGTTGAAGTATTTCGCATAAAGCTGCTATGAGTATAATCTACATGTTGACTAAATTTGAAAGAAAAAACAATTAAAATAAGACTGCTGTAAAATGGGAAAACACAATTTTAAAATTAATTCTAACCAATCAATCGATAACGATGATTTATTCATAATTATATCTCAAGCAAGTCGGCTGTGCTGTAAAAACATTCAGGAAAATAGATTTTTTAAACAAAGAAGAAATAAAAATAAAAAACGATGTTCATTTCTTTCCAGGTTCTTTTGAAATACACGGAATACAACGAGCCGCACGAGTCACTGACAAACCGCAACATCATCGAGGTACATTAAGTACGGCGTCATCTGTGTGCTCGTGATCGCAATGCAATGTCCATGCAAAATTGACTTATCCCGATTAACCGCGTGCTTTGTACTTACACACAATACCCTAATGCATATATTTGATACTAAAACAATCCCTGATATAAACAAGCAAATGTTGTTCGAACCTCACTAGATTATATATGTAGATCTCGTACCCAAAGACCTTGTGTAAACGATATCACATCAATATACACAGAATAGACAAACACGAGCAATAAAGCAACAGCATGTTTATTTCCTGTTAGAAAAAAGGATGAAGTACAAAACACCAGACACCCCGTTTTATACTAACAGTTTATGACTAGATACCCCAAATATTTATGTTATTTTTTCCTGTACCAGCATGGGTTTTGTAAATATATTTTGTGTTTATTTGAATTAACCGCGCCTACCTGACTCCGATGTTTTATACAAGGGTAAAGTCAGTGTTGCATCATTGCGTTCGACACCACACATATGTACGCTAAAAAAATTTGACACGTACTATTTTACCTAGTTACACTGTAGTTTTATTGAGAGCACTGTTTTATTTTGACCCTCCACTACATACTCACGTGATAAAATCTAAACAAACGAAACAGTAGCAATTACGTTAAACGCGATCAAAGCTGATAACGCTAATGGTGTGTATAGAGGGTGTAATCTAATAATTTAACAGGAGTTTAATGCATGCCAGATTAATACAGTACGAGTCGAGTATTTATAAGTTTGGCTCGTCAAGCCACCTGAGCTGTTTTCGCTGACACTTACAGGCACTAACGAAGAAAGAGCATAAGAACGGAGTGATGTCACCGGACAGCCCTGAGGCTGAGCCCGAGTACAATCTGACACCAAGGACCGAGGCAAAGTATTCCAAGATTGATGAGGAATTCCAAATGATGATGCAGAGGAACCAGTTGAACGGGAGCCGAGTGGGTGTTGGCGTGGCAGGAAGCAACTACAACCTGCCCGTCAGCGTGCCGGTCGGCAACTATGATCAATCACTACTGCAAGCTAGTCCACAGATGCATACTTCTATCAGTCCACGGCCCTCTTCTTCAGAAACCGATTCAGGTAGATCAATATCAAATTTTTATCTTCTATATTTTCTCTTATGAAAGTCCTTTGCTGTCATTATTCATAAACATGGTAAAAAATAAAATTTGAAATGTGGTCTTACCTTTAAATGCATTTCATTAATATTTTCCTCACGAATAATAAACTTAACAGTATCTCCTCTAACATTATTAAACCCAAGCCTTCTTTCAATTCCAGTATACCCAAGCGGCGGAATGCTAGAAATGTCAAACGGCTACCCAGGTTCAGGATCTCCACTAGACGCCGGCTGCACACCGTCTCCGTCGCCCGGTCCGGCACCATCGCCGCACCGGCATGGCCACAAGTCACACGGGCACGCGCCGCCGCCACATCATTCGCCGCGGCACAACAATCTGCGTGTGGTGATACCCAGCTCTATGCCACCTCCGCAGGACGACATATCTTATGGTGGAGAGGTGATTGTGAGGCACTTTTTTATTTATTCATCTTTCATTGTTGTTTTTAATTTCTTGATTTAATTATTTGAAAAAACCTGCTCTCTATCATCAAATTTTTGGGCAAAGGTCTTCGTATATTCCTTTTGCATCAATCTGTTCAGAACACACATATTTGCGATTCATTGCCAAAATACTATATTTGACACGCACAGCACAGCTAGAGGCACATGGCTGAAGTCTTTTCTTATTGTTTTTCAAAATCGAGCCGTGTGGGTTATTATAATTTAGCCACAGACTCGTTATCGAATATCTTATAGTCAATGGCTATTAGAAGTGCTTCAGTATTGACTTCCAGTAGTTCCAGTGCCTTTTCTTTATGACCATCTGCCTGACCTTTAATTGCGCTGATACTGTCGATGATAATACATCTTAGTTCAAGAAGTACTTTTGTATAACCCTATTCATTTCTATTTCCAGACACCACTCAGCTACTCTGGACTCGGCAACTTCGGACCACAGGACTTCAGCATCAACTCGGACATGGGAATCGGACTAACGTGGGGCGCGCACCAGCTGCAGACGCTACAACACAACAGGTACATGTCTGTGATCACTTTCATATACCTTTTTATATGTGTCGCTTATGACCCTTTTCATGCGATCGGACTGTTGGCTGAAATTGGGTACCTACATGGTGCCGAATGTATGGGTAAACCGAATAAACGTTTCAACATTATCCATGCACTTCTCCACCGTGGATCCGGCTCTGGCTATACGGTCTGAGAGTGTGAATAGGGTCTAAAGGAAATCTTCTTAAACTGAGTCTGTGACTTCTGAAAATGGACAATACAATTCATTAAAAAAATCTGAATGTTGTGAAGGTTTTGATGGCAAATTCGTAATCAGATTTTAAATAAAAAGACAGAAAGTACATGGACTATTAATGCAAAGGTTGATGAAGATTTCCATAGTTGTTGTCCTCTAATTTAAGCTTGTGGATGTGACTAACAAACGGAGTTATTTAGAAACAAAAAAATATAAAAACCTCAAATATGGCCCAACATGACCGATTCTGAATAGCTTCGTTCAAAAAACTAACAAAAAACCAAAAAGAGTTCCGCCGCGACAGTGTTATCACTGCCGTGACCAGGATTCGAACCTGGGTTACTACGGCCACAACGTAGGGTCCTAACCACTAGACGATCACGGCTATCGGAACCACTGGTAATACAGTTGAAAACAACAATCTCTTTAAAAAACGTTACATCACATTTCATGAACATTGCACGGTAGAGTGCGCCAGAGTTGTTAAAGTAGCGTAGAAATTGCTGAATTGTTGATTAACACATAACATAACATCACGCCTGTACTCCCAGGAAGGCTTAACAGAGGTGTTCCAATGGTGTAGCCGCATTTCGCCGATTATGTTATCACCTCATGTATAATATCAGTCGGGGTGGCTGTCGTGTCGAGGTTCTTATTGCTATTGACATGGTATAATATATCGAGACCCCCAACTGCTGTTGAAAAAATACTGATGGGGAAACAAATTGAGCAATGTATTTTTCGCCAAATATCATACCTACGCAATTCATGCCCAGCTGTAGCGTTTGCGAGCGTTAAACCAACATAGCAATTAATACTAAGTGCAAAAAACAAATGTATCAATTTCTTATCACGCCTGTCTATACTTAAAGGAGCAATTTCAGTAGTTGTAGTACCTATTGTACTACAACTACTGGCATTACTCACTAAATTATCTGATGTCCAAAGCCTAGGTGAAAAAATACTCACCACAGCAAATTACACGCAAAGTAATTTGCGTACTCGAAAAAAAATCAAGCTAATCGAATTTAAATTGCTGGTTACCATGATACCATGTGAAGGCATTTGAACTAAAGAAAAAAAAAACAAAATACTTTGAGATAGGTACTCGTGTAAAGCAAAAAACGAAAAAATACAAGATAAAATTTATTGTACCTAAACCGTAAACGACCAAGTCTTGAAGTAATTTGATTATTATAAAAACAGGGATCCGGTAGTAACGGAAATGACAGTAAAATTTAAAGAACCTGTACTTAAGGTAATGAATTGGAAAGTAATTAGAATGTGAAATGTGAATCAGTATAGATGAGAAAACGATCCAGAATTAAATAGTATAGTACTATAGTCATTCTAAGTCAAACGAAGTTTAAGGAGTCGAAAATAGAAATGGGTCTATTAATGGCTAATATCAAAAGCAATAATAACCAACAGAACAAAATCTGTGAATTTTCTAAAATTTAAGAAGGCTATCAAAAAACACAAGGACATTTTGCCAAGGACGTCGCAAGATAAAATCTTACATCAGATTGTCTTCCGGGAGGCGTACCGTGTCAAATGAATGGACTTCACGCATGAACAGACACAGATTGGATTCGTATTAGACCAACGAAAAAAAAAGAAGAAAAAACTTAAATTAATTTGTAAGAGGTTTTGTGCCAAACAAGTGAATTGTTGAATCTGATAAGAAATTCGATAAGAGGCTCTCAGAAAATGTTCTTTTGAATTGTTTTTGTGGAGATACAGATGCCGATCAATTTTAAAATGGGGACGAAGAGTCAGTAAATACGCTGTATTCATCTGTAAACATACTTTTATTAATGAAATAATGGCGCACTAATTAGTTTCCCATGGTTTTCAATAAGAAACTAAGCAAAGCCACAAAAGCCACCAGAATTCGTAACCAAAGCTTCATAAAAAATGTTATTCTTGGCATACGTATGTATCCATCCATATCACCCAAAAAATACAGTAAATTCTTTTAGTAAAATTAGTCGGTAATATTATCTTCATTTGCTAATGAATGTTAAACTACCTATCTTAAAATTCCAGTTCCAAAATTCAAAAGATAACTCCTCCACCATGACAGTGTAATCACTGCCGTGACCAGGATTCGAACCTGGGTTACTACGGCCACAACGTAGGGTCCTAACCACTAGACGATCACGGCTATTGGAGGCTGTGACTGTAGCGATAAAATTATCGGTCACTTTGCATTGTGAAAGTCGTTGTCCAGCTTTTTTACTAGGTACTGTTCGACCTTGTTGCCCTTGCTCTGGTTGTTCAAATTACTGAGAAGTTCTTGCTGACTATAATAGATGGCGTGATTTTACACTAAAGAATATTAAGCTGCAGTGTATTTGAAATTGATACTTTTAAGCATTTCACGATGTCACTAATAAAGTCATATCTCTAAGGCTGCCATTAAACAAGTGGTCATGCAAACACTAAAGATTGTCAAATAAATTATTATATATCAATAACTTACTGAATAGTTATATTGGACCAAGATTCATCAAATTAATGACTTACTCTCTCAGTAAATTTGTTTGGTTATTGAGAGAAAATGTTGCCAGCTTCATATGCAGTCAATCATCTTCTTCAGTCAATCTGCTTCCTACTCTCTACTACTATTATCTGTGCTGTGCCCGACAGGGTCCATAATTGAGACTGATGTAACTGTTTCCCTAATATCCTGTATACATTATGGTACGCAATAAAGAATTGAGAATTGAGAATCTTATAAATGATAATAATTTATTACAGAACGGTAGAAACATTACGATTACTTATGACTAAAATATTTGCATTTAAATGAGTTGCCAATTTTCATTCTTTAATTTCAATATTCAATGTGGTTTGTTTAGTGCAGTTTAAATAATTTATTATCAGATGCTTGCATGTTAAATTAAATCATTAAGACTCTACACTTTCAGAATCCAAACTTGAAATCGTTTGAGTTTCTAGATTCATTCAGAATGCTGATCTAATATTTCCCCAAAAAATGGCTCCGCTGCGACAGTGTAATCACTGCCGTGACCAGGATTCGAACCTGGGTTACTACGGCCACAACGTAGGGTCCTAACCACCAGACGATCACGGATATTGCAGCTGGTGACAGACTCAGTAAAACAAGTGACCACTGTATTACCACTGTAATTCTGTCGTTACGCAAGTCACAATTATGATTTCCTTTCTCTGCTCCAATTATTGCCCTCGATTTTCGGCTACCAAAATATTCTTATTCGGGTGCAGAGATGGCGTGATTTCGATCAATAATAAATGCAGTAGTCAGGTAGTGAGTGCCACAAGGATGAGAATTTTCAAAAATAAATTTTGACTGTTAGTGCTCTGTGTAACTTCCTAGTACTTCCTACTCTTCCTACCTGCAGATGTTTTTCATCATCATCATCAGCCATTAGACGTCCACTGCTGGACAAAGGCCTCCCCCATAGAACGCCTTAGAGATCGGCAGCCTGCCGTTTGCATCCACCGGTTGCCCGCGACTCTCACGATAGATCAGATGATCAGATGTTTTTAAATTGACTTAATTAAAGTAAAAGTAAAAGTATAGCTAAAGTATAGCTAAGTAAGTATAGTAAGTAAGTTAAAGTATAGCTTATAAATTTCAATAAACACCTTTCAGGTGTTTTCTTCTCTTTAACTTACACTGGCTGCTGTTGGTCAGTTTTGGAGCAGTTCCTTCAAAATTAACTTCCCAAAAAACAACTCCGCCATGACAGTGAAATCACTGCCGTGACCAGGATTCGAACCTGGGTTACTACGGCCACAACGTAGGGTCCTAACCACTAGACGATCACGGCTACCGGAGCTGTTGAACACTTGACCAAAAACTGCAAGCGTATTATTACCGGCCTTGCCAAAACACCAGTATCGATAATCTACCCTGCCTCCCGTACCTGTATAAAAACTGGGTGTCAGAGGGGGGTTCTAACTGTTAAACGAAGTACTACTTTCACTTGGTCTCCGTGCTTGACTGCACCAATCGAGCACAGATAATTACGACATAATAGTAGTTTATGCGACTGTGCATAATGAAGGGCATTACAACACAAGTGTGGGTTTAAGAAACGAGCCGAAGGCGAGTTTCTTAATAGCATCACACGAGTGTTGTAATGCCTAATTATGTATAGTTGCATACACTAATTTATCTACCCGAATATCATAAGGGCTCTATGATGGGTTCAGGAACCATAGGGAAATGACCAGCATTGTTACCAGTGTAATGCTTTAAAAAATAAACAGGTTATTAGTTGCATTCGTCGCTGCATTTACGATATCTGGCGCAGTGTTCATGTAAATTTCTGAATCACTATCACTCATTTTCGACAGAAATAAAGAATTAACAGAAAATTTGTCTACTCAATGAAAGGGAATAAAAAGCTAACGAACAAAATATGACAGCTCGAAATGGCGGCGTTTCGGATATCTGTCATTTTTTTTAAATCCTAAGCAAACGAACAAAGTCACTATTCTTGTGTCACTCGAGATCAAAATGTCGTGCGATTTATAATTAACTAGCACTTTGCCCACGGCTTCGCCCGCGTGGATGTCGGTTCAACTACAAAAGTGACGATTTTCCATACAAACTTTCATCCCCCATTTCACCCCCTTAAAGGTTAAATTTCCAAAAACCCCTTCTTAGTGCTCCCCTACATTATAATAGGAAGCCGTGTGCAAAATTTCACATTCCTAAACACAAGTAATAAGATTTTCCATACAAACTTTCATCCCCCTTTTCACCCCCTTAAAGGTTAAATTTCCAAAAACCCCTTCTTAGTGCTCCCTTACATTATAATAGGAAGCCGTGTGCAAAATTTCACATTCCTAGCCCCAGTAGTTTCGGCTGTACGTTGATATGTCACCCAGTCAGTTCTCCTTTTATATATATAGAAATCATACTGAATTGGGGTTTCGTATCGATAGGTATCTGTTTTAATGTGCGCGCGGAACTAGTTGGCCGCGCCTTAGGCATGTTTTTGTTTTTTATTTGTATTCTTTTCAATAAATTGAACAAATTATTGTTCACGATATCTCGAGATTGGTCATCACTGTCTAATTATAGTCTCCTGTGCATTGCGAGCTGTAGGCAACCCGCCCCCTCACCCCTGTCGCCACCTAAGGCGCGGCCAACTAGTTCCGCGCGCACTAATAGCACACTCACTTGAATTTGACACCTGTTCCAAATTTAAAACTCATAACCTACTGTTTTCAGTAGGTTATGAGCTCATTACAGTTCTGTTAATTTCTGCTGGTTGGTAATGCTGGTCATTGCCTATGGTTTTTGAACGCATTATAGAGGGTTTATGATATTTGGGTAGATAAATTAACTTTATCGGTTGCTACGGGCTCTGAGTTCTTTGCATGTTTCTAATTGGCTGTTATGAATTAAACATAATGCTAATATAGGCGTATTAAGTTAACGTACGTACGTAGTTTAGCGTACGTAACAGTTTTATTTATGGAGTGTATATTTTTATGTTTTATGCGTGGGTTTTGACGAGTGACCTGGAAAAAACTGTGTGAAAAATTTTGTACCATTTATTGCACATTTTTTGTAAAAATTGTAGGAAAAATTAAACACACAACATTTTTTTTTAGTCTTGCCTCAATCGAAATAAGGTATGAATATTAACCTACCCCCTTTAATTCATGAAGTCAATGTCAATGACATGATTGTCCAGTTACACGTCTTGTGATCTTCCCCTCTTTTATCCTTCCAATCTTCACCAAAACTAATCAGGTCAATTTCTCCACAGTAGCAGCTTGCCAGTTCTGGGAGGCGGCGGGACGCCCCCACCAGCGGCGTCGCCTAGCAACGTGAAGATCAAAGCCGAGCCCGTGTCTCCGCCGCGCGCCCCTGACCACATGCATCGCGCGCCTCCATCTGCCCCCGCACCTCAGCCCGCCCATCTCTCTGGAGTCATTGATGGTGTGTATTTGTTTTACTGAGTCTTTGCTAACAGCTTGTGTTTGAATTTGCTAGTCTGTGATAATCCACTGCTGGGTAAAGCCTGTTTGAAGTTTTTGTGCAAGGGAGTGATTTTGGTCCTCTATTGTTTAGTTTTTTTATTTGAAGGATTTGTGACTTTGAGGATGATATCCGAGCAGTTCTTATGTCAGCAGTGGACTTAAACTATAGTTTATAAACTGATATAAAATTGCTAAAATAATTGAGTGAAAAAACAAGATTGCTAAATCGCATGACATATTTAGTAGAACTAGATAATTTAGTACTTAACTAAAAATGTATTTGAAAAACCTATTAACCACAACTAACCTTACCAATTACAGTGTATCGGCACGTTGCAGGTTCAGTATCATCGAGCAACATGGGCTCCCCGGCAGGCCAGGACATGAGGCACTCAAGCGCTGTGCCGCTGGACTATGAACAGCCGCACTCGAAGCGGCCGCGGATCGAGGGTTGGGCCACATAGCTAGGCTATGAGGCCTTCGGTGCGTACCCGAGGCCCCTGCACCCGCACTGCTAAGCCCCGCGAGGCAAGCACCGCCCGCCACGCGGCCCCTTCTCTCTATCGAGCTTCGGACCGTCCTCCGACCCTGACGTACTCTCCGGACTGAACTGCCAGAGTACCCCCGCGGCACAGTGCTAATCTTATCACTCCACAAGTCTGATAAGCAAAAGGTGCATCCAAATTAAACGGTGCTTAAATTTTTGATGGCACGGTCGACTAACTTTCTCCTGTGAGACAAGCCCCACTTTCAGGGCGAACTAGTACATATTCGTAGATCTCTCACGAGGTCCTCTATATAATTGAATGTTCAACTTTACACTACCCTATATTAATACGTAATTAATTATTGTAATGCACACGAGTACACTAAAGATTAAGATTAAATGTTTAAAATTAAGTACAATAGCAACCCTTCAGAACAATTTTGAACTTTAAGTACATATAGATAGATATTGAATTCCCCTGTAAATAGACGACATTGTATGTGCAATCCGTGCCATTGTCCGTTTAGCTTAAAGTTAGTCAATTTAAAGATTAGTGACATGTAATAGTTGAGGTTTGTGCGATCATAAGGAAGGAGTTGTGTAGTGCGCAGGACACGGACCACAAAGTGTAAGTGCGAGGAAGACTTTATTATAAAGAAAACGACTGTTGACTTTTGTGTTAGTGTTTTAAAAAGTTTTTTGTGCCATTTTAAAAATTATAATAATAGTGTGACATCCGAACTTGAATCTGTAAATTAATAGTCGTAGTGTCATCACAAAAGATAATAAATTATATGTATTGTAAAATCTACTTTATCTATTGACATATTTATACATGAGAATCATAATGATATTTACATAATATGTATACACGTCCCGTTAGGAACGAATGTTATGTAAGTAAGTAGGTAATGTTAGGTAGAGATGAGTATATAAAGGTACCACACGAAGCTTTAAAATTTCTTATGATAACACTTGCACTCTAAGCAGATTTTATAAGTAAACACAGTTTATATCGTAAAAATTTAGAATTCTTGACATTTCGACACTTTGATTACATAGTTGAGTTTGACAGATAGAAAAGAACACGATTCAAAAATGCATTGCTTCTTTTTCTGGATTTTGCTTCGAGCTATTGTCCAATAGCGTTGCAGATTGTTAAATATTCGGAAAAAGATCTCTTTTGCAGATTTATTTTTAGTATTCTGACTCAAATCTGTCTGTGCTTCGATCATACCTTATACTATAAATTCCCCGTTCATCATATTGTGTGTATGTATGGTCGTATCTCGTTGCAGACCAATATAATATCGAGTCAATTTTGAATATCATATTTATGTAATTACTTGTTAAGTATGTGTAGGTTTATTTAGTGGCTATAATGGGTTACAAAAATGAATGGAACAACTTTGTTGATAGTACATTTACTTTTTATTTTGTTAATGTGATCTGAAGTAAGCTTTTATTTCTACTTAAATAAAGTTAATACTAGTAGCTATTGTAACAGTGAACAATATACCTACGAGTCAGCTTTAAGCACATACAAAATTATATTTTACATTAAAATATTTACACTAAAATATGCACTATATCACGATCCGCCCTATTTTTAGATGATATTGTCTGAAAGAAACTGTACATTGTGTCGTCCATAGTTCATAATATCCTTCATCTCCCCGCTTTCCTTAGGTGTTGCTTACCTCTCCTCCTGTAGCGTATCACGATCCCAAATTCCTTAATTCTTTGTATTAAGGCCAGCACGATGGCGCTAAGAACCACTTGAGTCCCCCCTCCCCTCCCCATATCGTCTCACTGTAGTTGCCTTACTCACAGTGCCTAAATGTACCATTTTGTACCAAAATTTGTATGTTATAGCATTTTTGCTTTAATATTCACATCCTGGTAATCTTAAGTCATTTGATGATGTCAATTGTTCTGGTCGTCGCACGCAAGTAAATGTTTGGTACAGTCAGAGACAGATGTAAGGAGAGTTTTGAATATTTTAGATGTAAGTTGGATGTCCTGATAAATATAAATGTTTCCTGCTTTTTAGAGTGTGACATCTGACCCCGCAGTTATAACTCTTTTTATCTTTGCCCTCGACTGTACGCGTACCACGGTCAGAACGATACCTATGATATATTTCTGTACCACATTTGTCAGTAAAACTGTTTAAATGTGATTATAACTATAGTTAAGTATCATGAACAACTTTGCATCATAGAATATCATTAGTATGTATAAACCTTCAAATCACAGTAACAAAATGTTAAATGTACATTTGTTAAATTTGTACAGGGAGTTATCCATTTTTGAAGTTCAAAAGTCTGAACGCATAAGAATATAAAAAAAAATATAAATGTATTTTCGCATTGTAAAATAAGTACACGGTTAGGTTTAACGAATTAATATTTTATTACCGGAACCTAATGGATGTTGGCCCGTTTATAGGGAACTATTTTAAAGATCATGTAAGTACACCTTGAATGTTAGTCTAAATTGTTAATGTGATATAATTACCTACACTGTTAAAGCCCTGGGCCCACTCATTGTTGTACCATCCTTGGGTCGTCGCACACGTTTGTATTGATCGTTTGTACAAGGGTGAACCTTGTTGCTTGTTGGTGCGCGGCAACCTTTGTAAATTTCTCCTCTGGGCCCGTAGTTTGAGATTCTACAATTTCGTTATCTGCTGTTTTCGGTCGTTCGTTCCTAAAAGTTCCTTTCCCTGGAAGCGTCGATGTGTTTTGTATTAAAATTTGCTCAATATGTTCGGCGATGATGCGAAATCCTTGTTTCTTGTTGGAGTTAATTTCTACTTGTCCGTTGTAGAACATGGTATGATATAATTAAGTGTTGCATTGTACGATATCGAACACATTACTGTTACCTATACGAGTATGCCTATCACAGTACAGACGCACTGGTATAAGGTCATAGCCAAATCAATGAACGCAATTTTGCACAAAAACACATTGTTATCGGTTAAAAATGTTTACAATAAGTAAAGTTTCCTTTTTATTCGCGTAGAGTGATAAAGTGACGGACGTTATGTATTTATCGCTTGCACCGACTATATATCGAGTATATTGTATATTACGACAGTTAAGCTGGTATTGGGAGCATAATTTCCGAGGTTGTGAGCTTTGCTATCGGGAATGAGTTTCAATTTTAATTAATTAATAAATATAATTATTCATTTGGACGCACAACCGTGTTGTGTGTTATTGTAAAAAGCGTTTGTTTGTTCTTTATATGTACCTACTTTCGTAATATATGTGTTAACCTGTATTTTATCTCGCTGTGTGTCAATAGCAAAGGGCTTGTTCAGTTAACTTATAATCTAGTACATTGCATTTAAAAAGATACGTAGTCATAAGGTAACAGAAAATTTTGCTGAACTTTTTCACAGTAGATGTTGATGTGTTTACGTTCCCCCGTCTATTGCTATTGCACTACAGTATATCGTGAACAATCCAAATAGAATATAGGAATATCAACATATCCTTATTGAATACTCAAATCGATTTCACATTAATTTCTCTCGTAACAACAGTTGTGCAATACATATATAACAAAATGCTTAGGTAGGTATTAGGTATATTTTCGTTTGAATTTTACAAAGAATGCAAAATCTGTTGTATTTTATCGATATTTTTACTGATAATGAGAGAGAACGCCGACGGTTTTCCGGAGGTGAGTCTCGGGAATATTAAGTCATAATTGTCTAATTATTTTTTAAGATAAGGCCGGGCCAAATATTGCATTAATGTAGGTCAAACGGCGCTGTATCTCCGTGTCGAGGCAGCCATTTCTGCCCTGTGTATTATAATTGTATGATGAATGAAACATCTCAGTGGCTGAATGAAATATTAATGTTTATCGACAGTGTTAGAAAATTGTTATAAATTATTTTGATGACTGTTCGAAGGATAATAAAGAGTTGGATGTCAAGTTTTGTTCTTTATTTTGTAGCTACACCTAATCCTTACAGTTTATCAAGACATTCTACATTATTAATTTACTTACTTTACTTAAACATACCTACACAATATGACAATGCATTAAAACGAGGTTATACAATTTATCAATATGACTTAAGTTCTATTTTTAAATACGTCACATTTCTCAAAAATGCTTCAAAAGAACTATTCATGCTATTTAGTTGAAATACTAATTCTAGGAACTGGGACAATATAAAACTACTCTCTAAATATGTTATAAAGCTGCTATGAAAGGTTTTTGTCACACAAATCTCCGCATAGAAGCAACTATCAAAACCTAATTAGACATTTGACAAAACTGAAGTGACCTTTTCTTCATTGGTCATGATCATGGTTGATAGGCTCACCAAAAGCAGCATGAGAAACTGTGCTTTCATTTTCATCTAAGGACTCCATATCATGAGAAATGTATCTACGTCTCTTTTGATCCTTTTCGAATATCTCCCGAACTTCCCTATCTAGATCTAAGGAACTTGATCGTCGGGAATCAAATCTACTGACAGTGAAAGTATTATGAACATCTATATTGTCTTCAGTAACATTAATCACTTGACCATCTAAAGTATCCCTTGAAACAGCTGTAGAAGGTCTACTTTCGAAGTTCAGTCTACTCTCAGTGTCTCCTATAATCTTTATTTCACTATCAATAACAGTTTTTGGTGTAGAAATTAAACGCTCTCTGGAATGAACGCTGATTGGTGTGTCAACTCTTCTGGTGAATCTGCATCTTCTTGTAAAGCCTCCCATCCATTCTGAGACTAAGGCTGTGCCAGCTATGATGAAACCAGCTGCTAAGAGCAGGAACATTCCTTGTGTATCTTCTAGGGTGAGGCCTTTTTCATCAGCTGATGGTATTTTTATTATACCATTGCCAGCCTGTAATGTTAGTTTCAGATTAGGAATCGTTAGAGATATGGTATGAATGATTAACCTGTTTATGAGAGATGCACAGAACAGAGAAGAGTAGCAGAACAAAGGGAAGGCCTATACCCAACAGTGGGTGATTCTGTGAGCAGTGGTGGCGGTCCCGACTTACGAACAGTGAGTCGTGGGTTCGCCCCGCTAGGCGCATTACTTTGTGTAATTTATTTCATCACCACTGCTCTCAAAACGGTGAAGGAAAACATCGTGAGGAAACCGGCATGTCTTAGAACCAAAAAATTCGAAGACATGTGACATCTACCAATCCGCACTGGGCCCGCGTGGTGATTATAGCCCATCCCTCTCCTAGAGAGGAGGCCTGAGTCCCTGCAGTGGGAACATTATAGGCTGATTCCGGGCTGAAATGATTGATGATTATGAACCGGTTTGGAAAGGATTCTTCGAGATTTCAGTGTTGAAGAATATTACCTGTGCAATAAATACTACCTACTGTTCAAGGGCTATGTATTTATTGTTAAAATTTTTGATGTGTAGGTACCACCGAACTATGTAAACCAATCTCTCAATGTAGTTTGTTAGTAGACTAGCTTTTGAACGCAGCTTCGCCCGCGTGAAAATGTCTATTTTCCATACAAACTTTGTCCCCTTTTTTCATCCCCTTGGGGCTTGAATTCTGAAAAATCCTTCCTTAATGGATGCCTAAGTTTTAAGAGGAATATGTGTGCGAAATTTTAAGTTTGTAGCCCTGTAAGGGTTTGACCTGTGCGTTGATCCTCAGACAGTCAGCTTTGTTTTGATAGAAAATACTCACAGCAAGTAACTTTCCAGTCAAACTTCGTTGCATTTCGAATCGTACTTCATCAGTAATCTTATCAATGAGTCCACTTTGGACCATCCTACTGATATCAAAGTTAATTTTCGCAGAGTAAACGGAATTGTTAGGAAATCCCATCGTAATTCCGAATGGAACGAAGCATTCGTTGGAAATGTGGAGGACTGCTCGTTTTGATCTGAGAATCAATATATATTTTATGAATAGGTCAAGTACATAACATAACATCACACCTGTTATTCCTGTTATTTAGAAGTGTTCCATGAGTAAGTGACCATGAGAATAGGAAACTACAAATGTATCAGAATCTTACTTAGTGGCAGTAAAGTTAGCTTGCACAATATATTCCAGTTCAGCCTTGGATCCAAGAAATGCATAGGGCCAGAAGAAAGCCTTTGTTGTATTCCTTATCCCGGCTTCTACATTTGGTACCAATTCTAGTTTTTTTAAAAGCTTGAAGGTGTCGGGATCAGACGAGTTTACAAACCATTTTTCCCAACCTCCTCGATCTGTGAAAATTCGAGGAGTATTATAACTAAGCGCAACTGTTCTAAACTATACATGGCTGACTGTATATCAGTTTTCACAAACACAGGTGATACCTAAGTAAATGTATCTGAATAAAATCACTGTGTAGAATTTTTAAACCTCGTATCAATGCCAAGAGTTGAAATTCCATCAATGTATTTAGGTGCCACTTAGTGCTAGTGAAGACAAGCATTAAAAATTAGATGTTTTACCTAAAGTTCCAACTCTATAAAATCCAGCCAGTAACTGCTTTATTGTATCAACAGTTTCAGGAAACACTGGCAACGTCACAAAAGCTATAATAGAACCAGTGTAGCAACTGGTAATTATAATTGTGAAAATCCAATACCAACCTGAAGAAAAAAAACATAGAAGAAGACAATGGTTAATCAGACTGCCGTCCTTTAACTAGAAAGCCGTTAACCCTCAAATTGTTAATTCGAACTTTTTGATTGATACCGAACTTGATAAAGTTCAAAATTCTCCATATTTCTATCAGAGAAACATTTTTAGAATATGAAGAGTTCCAGAAAAAATGGAGGCCGTATTAGAACGAATGATGATTCCCACACTTTTTCGCTAAACATACGTTAAAATACTTTAACTGCCTGAAGTGTCGATTATTTTCTGGTCTTTACTTAACTAGGTACAAATATTTTTTCTGGTTTTGTAGAAACAATGATTCATGCATTTTCACCATAATCTTGAAAACTAATTTTTGGGCTTAACGACATCCAAGTTAAAGGAGGGTAAGATCATCTCAATGAAACAAAACTCACCAATCAACAACCGTGTAGTAACCTTATTCGTCTTGCTCCAAGAGTTTTTACCAAGAAACGTAAAGCAATTAGTAAAAGTTCCGAAGACGTACCAGAACATATTTTCTATTTCCCCACTGTTATGCAAGAGATGCCTTAGAGTATGCTTGTCGGAGAACGCTAACGGAAACATTCCGAAAAGATAGGTGAATGTTAGAGCAACCCAGACGTGCCAGTGGAAAGGTCCGAGGATTGCTCGATAGCTGAGGAAACATAAAAATAATATAATATTTAAAAATGTTGGTATAAAAGGTCAAAACAAATTAGATAACGAAACTCTACAGACTTCCATATGTGTCTAAACACAATAACAGAAAAAAAAATGTTTTTTTTTAGATCAACGATCGCTAGTACTTAGCTGGTGGTGGTGGTCTTAACAGATTTATCGACGGCGTTCGACGGTTTGTCCACCCAAAAACAGTCAAACGATTCTTTAGTTTGTTTTTTGTATAACGATATTAAGTCTGTGGAATTTCAAAGTATGTGGAGTCTTGCTCATTTACTTTTACCCTGTGAAATTACGATAAATTACATTATAAGAAGTTACCGTGGTAAAGCCGTCGACATTAATGTGACGAATATCGCGCAGTCTTGAGAATGTGGCAGTGACACATCCATGTCCCTTGCTCTTTCGGTGGTCAGATACATTCCTGCTATTCCAATATCTGCTCTACCCATTGTTACTTCTTTTGTTACCGAATCTCCAGGCCTAACAAATAATATCAATAAAATACATTTCAGTCACTACTTGGAATTCAAACGGCACGGTAGCTCACGTTTCAGTGATAACCATTAACCCAACCAGTTCAAAGTTAAACTGACCATATAAAGACCATTTTTTTACTCCGTATTATACTAGGTCAGCTCAACATCAGAACATCAACTAGCATAAGGATTACTTGGAATTTACAAACGGCGACACATCAAGCTAAACATTTTCAGTATAACACGGCCTCGGTTTGTATAAATTTCCGTCCAATGAAAGATCCGCATAAAATGGTTTTGAAACTTCATTAGTGCATACAAAAAATCGCTCGATTAAAGTTAATGTAAATATTTTACCCCAAATTAGGCTCCTGAGGCTCAATGATCTCTATAGAAAAGTTGTTTCTTTCAGCCAACAATTTTATTACTCGTAATTCAACTCCATCCCAAACAACACGAGGATTCCCACCATCAAGGTCAGATTTTATCCTGAACAACACAAATAAAGAAATCAGAACTGTATGTACATGGTTATAAGATTGAACTTCAATAATTGTTACTTATTTATTTTTGTCATTACCTCCTGAATACATATGGCGGTTGATTAGCAGCAGCAACTACAAATCTATGACCAGCGTAACCTCCAGTCATTTTAGGAGGAAATAAGTTGACGTTTCTTGAAAATTTTCCGTGTGTCCAAGAATTCAAAACTACAGGCTGACTGGCACCCAATCCATCAGTATACATTTTATGCGTATACAGAATGTATGGTGATTCCTAGATGGATAGTTGAATATTGAAAATAAAATATTCTCACTTTTAAACCTCTGTTGCTAACTTTTAACCATTTCATTCACGACCTTCCTCAAAAGTAACCGTAGTACAAACTCAAATGTCAAAATATATCTATAGTGTAGTATTTCAATGGCGGTTCATATCAGTCGCAACTAACTAACACGTTTTTAATCTGGTTATTAAGTAGTATGTGATTTGAATTTGTCTGACGTTACTCTTAAGTATCATCGTGGACGATTAGCCTCACTTACCAAATTCGCATCGTCTCCTTCCTTAAAGCTCTGGCCAATTACAAGTAGATTAACAAAATTCCTTGAATTGACACTCGCTAGGAACTCCTGCACTGCCCATTGAGAGGATCTGGCTATGATAATTATCTTATTGTGTGGTTGCTTACCCAATATTTTCGCACTGATTTTTATATCCGACAAAAACAGAATAAAATGTTTACAATCTGTATTAGCGTGTAAAAGTTTAGGCTGAACTAATTCACCGTTATCGTTAATATACCCATGGACGAAAGTCATCGGGAATCCCTTGAGAAGATTTTGAACTAAGTAACTTTCCTTGGACTTTATTTGGCTGTCGTAAAGTATTACTGGTGTGCAGTCCTTCAAATAAGTCAGTGAGATGTTATGGAGCAAATGCACAAGCGACGGTGTTTGATCAAATGATGTAGTTTCATTTAGAAAGTGCTCATTCCATAGTTCTTCCCTTGTTTTTGGATGCCCGTGAAATACAGGATCTAACGCTCTTTTATGAATATCCCCATCATCATCTTCTTCTTGATTGAATTTTCTCCATTTAATCTCGCTGGTATTATTTTCATAAACATTTTCCAACGTATCATTACTTTCTATTTCTCTTTTTCTTTCTACTTTGTACTGTTTGTCTAAAACTGCTTGGGAAGGGTAATATTCTACAATTACTTCTTCACCAAAAACAAAATAGGCAAGAATTACTGCACAGAACCAAGAGACTGCCATATTGTCTGAATTTGTTTGAGTTGTTTGATCAAGTGTGAGCTTCTTTATAGGCTTTCATTGACCTTCGTGTACAAAACCATCACAACACAGGTGTTATGATTGAAATTAAATATTAGATGATTACTGCGGATTCTTTATGGTCACGGTCGTAACCATGACTTTTAGATTTATTTTGTGGAGTTAATTCGTTCTTGGTACATTTTTTATAAAGGGCAGGAACATAGTGTTTTCCTTCACATTTATTAGAAAAAATATCATACTCCTGAGAGGGCAAGGAGTCTCATAACAAACATAATATTAATACAGAATATAGGGTAAAGCAAAATAAAAGTAGCACGTATTTATAGCATTTTATTATTCAGCACTGGTCACATATTGTTACAGTTCTTGTACAATAATAATATAAATAATGATGCCGATACAAAATACGAAATCAACTTGTTCTAAAGATTTGCACTAAAGGACCTCCGTGCAGTCATGTCCGAGATACGTTGTTCTAGCCGAGAACGATAATAAAAAAGTGAAACTACCAATTTTAAATACTAAACCTATATTTACAGTAGGACTTATTAAATAATGAATAACTTTTAAATAAGATTCGTAGCAAGCGCTTCCAATTACTTTAGTTGCAATAGCAGACCAAAGCTTTAATTCTAATAGAGAAAGAATTGAATTAACCGTTGGAGACATAGTATAGTAATCTAGAAAGATAAGCAGGAAGAACGAAGCAGTAAAAAAGGAAACCCATGACTCAAACGGTAATTCTCCTATCATTAATGATGTATTGCAATACGTCCTCGAATGAATTAACAGTTGTATAGACATGTGCAACATCACAAATGAACACAAATGCGATGTGGACAGACATCTACACAATGCTACACACTACAAACTTTATTGTTCAAACCAAAATTTAACTTGCATAATTATTTGAATTTAGTAATTTGAAAATCATTATAGGAATTTTTAAAGAGGACTTCGATTTAAACACAGCTAAGAACGTACGTAATACAACCCCTAACTAAACTTTACACACTAACAACTATATCTATATTTACAAATTATAAAAAGGCAGTGTCAACCACGAAGCTGGCAAGATTAGAAAAACATATTTTCTAAATTTTAATATGGCTTTCGTTTAAAATTATTCGGAAAATGGTAATCTTTTTTATTTTTAGGATGTATGCGATAAATACTGGAGACTGTAACTTCATTATCACGATTATGACAAATAAAAAAGTCTAACTAAACATCTGCATTAATTTAAAGAATATTACAAACTAAAACGAACACAAAATAGGAAATATTATTATTGCAAATATCATTGCACGAGTATTGTTACAAGTAGATCATGCAATTAACCTAATCGAAGCAATCTTCACATTATACGATTGAAAACACTTAAATATCACAGTTTCCAATACATTTAGGACGTATTTTAGAGAATATTCGTATAATTCGTTACTACGAAATTGTCAAAGCTTGCTTTGTGACCATCAAAATCTAAATGGCACTCTTCAGTTGGTGACAAAACAATTTCTACTGATGAGTCTGTGGGTTACACAAACGAAACTTTTCTTGCCTCGTTGGCTTTGATACATTTTGATGTATCAACAATCAACATGTATTGTAACATCGAGGGTGGAAGTATTATTATGCTATAGTAACTATTCTGCTTATTCTCCAATGTCGTTGTCTATGCGTGAAGATCTGATGCCAGATTTGCCAGTCCAGGGGTACACTTCGGGACAAGGTTGACACGTTCTCATGTATCTGACTCCGGATTTGTGCCAGAGGTTGCACACTTTAGGGTTGTTGCATTTCTTCGGCCGGTCCTGGAATAACGAAAAACAGGGAATTAGTACCGTACCTAGTTCAAAATATCAACCCAAAGTAAACAATAAAATAACTTATTTCTAGTGCTAGTAGCTGAAATATTATATAGAAGACAGAGTAAAATATTTTAGCGTATTAATGTTGGACTGATTGCCTCCACTGCACTGTTACCTAGTAGATAACATGATACTCTTTCGAAGGAATCACTAGAATCTTGATTATTATAGTCCCAGTGACTTATGTTGAGTGATGTGTCAGTAAGAGATTTTTATTAAGTAGACCATACACACCTGGTAATTGCACTGGAAGGGCTGGAAGTTGTTAATCCTGCTGATGGGTGTGGGGTCCCTAACCCACTGCAGCGCCTGCCAGTTGGTGACGATCCACACGTCCTGCATCTGGTTGATGAAGTCCAGGAACATGAGGAAGCCTGCCTTGTGGTGCGGCTGAGTGAACCACGCTGCGTGGTAGTAGAGACCGAAAGGTGCCCTGAAATTGTTGAAAGTATTTTTATGGTTTTGAAATTTGGAAGTTTTTACAGAATGTTTCCAGAGGGTATAAAATGTAGCGTTCTAACAGCTTTAACAATGATGTAATACCAGCAAATTGCAAAAAAAACGTACTTGAAGATTTGAATTTTACGGGCTACTCTCCAGAGTAGGTAGATTCAAGAAATATTTAAGGGAGAAGCTCCAGCTTCTCCCTTAAATGTTTCTTGAACTAGCCCAAAGCGTTATGCCACTTAATGTAGACTGAATATTGCAGGATCAGATTTCTGTCTATTCTAATACTGCTGGGTTAAATCTGATAATTATTTTCTAACATAAATGATTGAAAACGTACCTGTTGGTAGTATAATGTCTGTCGAAGTTCTTCAATATCATCTTGTATACGTTCTCGGCTTCGGGAGGATTGGCGCAGGCGTCACCCATGGAGCAACGGCCTCCGTTCAAGTCTTGCCACATCACCATGGGAACCTCCCATACACCTGTAATAGTTGATTATTTGGCATTAGTAACAGTTCTTATCATCATAAAAAATATGTGACTGTAAACTTTAATTCAGAATCTAAGATAGAATTGAAGATTAGGACGTTTCAGATAACTAGTAAGTTCCATTGCAAGTGGTGTTCATCTCCTTTTTTTAAATGGTAATACAATAATCAGCTTAACCGCAAAACTTGATATTGAGAAAGTGCTAATGAGTACCTATGTTATTTTTTTTTTATTTACCTGGATAAGATTTCGTTGGGCAAGGCGGGATCATACAATCGTGGAACAGCTTGTAGTCAAGAGTATAGGGCCAGCTAGGTGGTCTATTTTCATAAACGGGCATCGAAGAATCGTAAGTGAAGTTAGCGTCGTACAACATCTTGAACATCTTGTTGCCTCCGACGGAAAGGAAGGGCGCTCTCATGCCTCTTACATCCTCAAGCTTGACTCCACCGTAAGCTGCTAGGAGTTCCCTTTGTCCACCTACCTCTCTGTACCATTTCTTTTGAGAAAACTGTTCTCCGAAACTATGTCTAAAATCATGGTTATGTTACATTAGTTGGTTGTTGTCCTTTTGTAGATTAAGTAAAATCAAGATAAGAAAGAAGAAATTGCAGCAGATTTGAAAATGAGAAATCACAAAAAATATAAATACAACAAAAATAAAGACCATAAATCTATTTTAAAGCCAGAAATCAGAGTAATAGAAAAATCAAAGGCAGAAATTCAGAAATAGGAGCAGTAAAAATTGAGTTTTTTATTGAAACTGTACATTGTCGTGGGTGCAAAAACTGTCAAATGTGCTGTAGTCCATGCGAACTTACGAAATCGTGTGTGATGCCATCTCGTGTCCAGCGGAGTAAAGGTTCTGTACTTGACTGTAATCGGTCCATTCGTGGGACACGTAAAACGTTGCGGAGATCGGACAACCGTTGGGGTTGACGCGACCCTTCTCAAACAGATCGGTGTACAGACCCTTGTTCAAGTCGTTTACAGAGTCGTCGAAGGTCAGAAGAACAATCTGAGGTACTTGTTCCACCGGCATGTCGGCTGTGTTGGGATGTGGTATGTGCGTGTGGGTGTGTGAGTAGTGCCAGGAAGAGGAAGATAGAGAAACAGGTTTCAAGAAGGACGGTAGAGTTGAGGAAAAGAAAAAAATATAACGATTAGTGTCCACATAATATACGATAAGATAGTTTTTATAATATAAATATTTTTATAAAGATGGCCGAAAATACCCTGTTAGTGGCAAACCTGCAGTCTACCAAAGATGCCGATAGGTTGAGAGAGAATTCTTAGCTCATGAACTTACGAAACTGTATGAGAGGCAAATTCGTGGCCATCAGCGTAAAGATTCTGGACTAAACTATAGTCCGTCCACTCGTGAGAGACGTAAAAAGTGGCAGAAATCGGGCAGCCATTCGGATTCTTTCGCCCACTTTCAAAAAATTCTTCGTAGTACATTTTATTCAAATCGTTCACAGCATCGTCGAATGTAATCAATACCATTTGTGGTACTTCGTTGACGGGCAAATTTCCTATGTCACAAATACCATTTATAACAAACATTCAAATATTTACAATCGATAAAATGTTATCTTTTAGAAAACTATTCTTAGAAAAACAATAAAAAATATTTTTGGAAGCACCATAACTTGTCTAAGAAATATATCTTTGAAAGTAAGACCATTAAGATTTTGGGAAGGTGGCAAGCTATTAAACGTACCAGGTATCTCCTTGCCACCGCAGTAGCAGTCAGGCAGAAGACAGACATCCTTCCTACACTTGGCTGCAGTCTTGTCAGGAGTGGGCTGTGGGTACACAGGGTCAGGCCTGCTCGGTGGGTACGCGTAGACGTCAATGTCCACAGTCGTTTTGGAGACAATTGCCGTCGACGGCTTCAGAGTTGGTCGGCTGCGACTGCTCAGAACAAAAATGATTTTAGGTGCTGCAGGAAGAAGTCATGCAATTGTGCGTATAGTTGTGAAATGATGTGCAAATGTGCGAATTTACAGTAAAAAAATACTCGTACGAAGATGCGTAATAAATTATAATATAAACCAATTTTGTGTTCTTGTTTTTTTCTACAAAGTGAATATGGATTTGAATAAAAATACTGCTTCAAAAATTTTGACTCAAAGATGAACTGGATTCTACCAAATAATAATCTTTTAAAAGTAAAAAGCAAAGTAACTGGGTTCAAAGAAGTGAAAATGAAATGGATGAATGAGTTTGTATTCAGTTCTAACGTTGGTGGAGTTCCTCTGTTCGGGGGTGGCTGGGGTGCCTGCGAATCGCTCGCTGTAGAGTAGTGCGCAGAACCACGGCCTCGGGTGCTGGTAGGCCTGCAAACAGTACATTACCAACTGAACAAAATGTTCGCTCATATAACCCTTAGTTAGTATGCGTGAATTTAAAGACGAAGCATTTTCAAAATTATAAAAAAAAAACTTTATTTTTTTTTAATAATCATCATGATGTAAGGTTTTATTCAAAGTATGAATGATATAAAATTTGATAATCAGACGTGGCTCCATGATTGTCTGTATTATGATACCACAAATATGTTAATAACAGTGTTACACAACATGCAATAGCGTACCAAACACGAACACATTTCGATACACTTATATGATTCTGGTGCACTTAAGAACTAATTTGATGAGTTTGCAATGTGGTGCAATACGATTACGTGAAGCTACATTGAGGAACTTGCTACCCAAATAGCTAATATCTTAACTACAAACATTCCACAAACTACACAAAATACCAATAGTGTGCAGGAAATGGAAAGGTCGCGTCAGGAGTTAACAATTCAGAAATTCAACTCAACCGACATGAAGTCCCCCAATGAGAACAGTTTGTTAAGCGAAAGAGTTTAGATGTAGGTGCTATTAAACGATTGTCGGACAAGATGTTTGACTTCATGCTAGTTACTCGCGAGGCGGAAAATAAGGATGTTTTTAATAAACGAAGCCTCCACCCTCAAAAAGTAATGTGAGATAACTTCAGACTGCTTAGACTACTAGCCGGCGAGTTTTGTACCTCTGATATTTGATTTCGTTGCATTTTGGATTCGCTTGCAGACTGTTGTCTGATGAGCATTTGGACGACGATTGGTAACTCCTGCGCCCACCTCCTGGGTTTGTCGCAGCTAACTTTATGGCGGGATTCACTCGTGAGACTCGCGGTGGAAAGGATATGCTTTTAGTCGTCGATGTCGGTTCGAACTTCACAGTCGTAGTCGATTTCGTAGTACTTGTCGTAGATGCGATTTCACTATCGACTTTACTATGTCGCTCATCAGTCTCAGTCTGTTCTCTATCCTCCACAATAGATTGAGTTGACCTTACTTCATCGTTAATGTCTACATCCCGAACATTACTTTCAGTAGACGGAACATCGTTGACAATGTTATGGAACTTGTACGATCCTTGATTTTCTGGCTTATCTGTTATAAAACTACTGAATTTCGATTGGTACGATTCCCTACTTGGTATGCTTCTATAATCGTTTGTTGAACTTTGTACCGGCGGCATTGGAGATGTTGGTAAGTTGGAATATGTGAAAGGAGTGCTACTCATGGTGGCCATAGTTGTCGTTGTCGATGAAAAATCTTTTATGTCGCTCTCCGCTTCTGTGAAACTAACAGATTCAGCACTCGTGGTAACATACCTACTAGTAGGAGGCTCCGTTATGATTTGTAAACGCTTCACATAGTTGCGCAAAGGTTTTTCATCCACATACTTCAACGGCTTCTTCTGGTATCCAATATTAACTACTTTCTCTTCATATCTTTGTGTGGTTGTAGTAGGTTCAGTTGTTGTAGTAGTAGTAGGTTTAGGTGTAGTAGTAGTAGTTGTTGTTGTTGTCGTCGTGGTTGAATACTCTTCAGCAAGTTCTGGTGCAGGAGAACTTCCGAAGTCGTTCAAGAATGCTTTGATGACTGTTTTAACTTTACCATTAAATATCTCCGTTGTTTGATCGGGGACAACTTCATCTTCTAACCGATAACTGTAATAAGAAGGTTTACGCGAAAGTTTTTGTTTCTTAGTACCGCGGGTTCGGGATGGCCTGCGTGTGGTTGTAGTAGATACTGTGGTGGATGTGGTAGAGCTAGTGTACTCTCGTGTATCAGCGTTTCTGTATGTATTGCGTAAGTTGTCCAATGTTTTAAAAGGTGAAAATGAAGGTTCACTCCAAGTGTACTGAGATCTATCGTATTCTCTTGTCGGTGTTTCCTCATTAAGTTTGTTATTCTGAGCTTCTGTAGATAACTCATTCGAATGAGCATTTTGCAAACCGGCGTCAATCAATGCTTCAGTATTAATAGAATTTTCTGTGGAGTCAATAACTTCTTGATGGTTAGCAGCAAATGGAGTTGGTCGTGTGTTGACAGATTTGATATAATATTTCGTCGAAGTTATAGATGGTAAGGTGGTAGACCTATATCTAGACTTTACGGGTTTAGTTCTGCTAGTTGGTCTTATATAAACGGGAATATCGTAGTCATCTTCGCTATTGTCAGGACCATAGTCATTTCTACGCATCGAGCTCTCGGAAGACGTTCCATATTTACTATTAGATTCCACTGTTGATTCTACATACGCCGGTTCTACAGAGGATGGTTCTTCAGAGGCCTGTTCTACAGAAGCATCCTTACTATTACTATTATCATAATAATACCTATCCGACTGTCTTTGCCTACTACTACTACTGCTGCTACCACCTCGGCTACTTGGTTTACGTGCCTTATCGAAATCTTCCAATGGTCGCGTTAGAACAGTCAACGTATAAGGATTATTGCTATTGTTAGCATTACGCCTAATCGAAAAACCAGATGTTAGTGACACCTTTTTATTGTTCCTAGACTTGGATCTTACCACTTCCACGTTATCATTATTGTTAGTCACTTCATAAGTTTGTCTGGGTACGGTTGCAAGCGTTTCAGTCGTAGGTAATGTCTCTCTTAATCTATACACATTGTCAGTCGCTTCAAAAGGTTTAGCAAGGGAGGAAAAGTTCAAGGTTGGTGGTTGCGTGGCAGGGAGCGACGATGTAGTCTCGTCATAAGGTTTCGTAGAGGATTCGGGAATTGGACTTTCATCTGTGGATGATCTGTTGAATACAAAGCAAAAAAATCTTTCTAATTGAAGCTCTAAAAAAGTACTACTTATATAAATATTTATTTTAAAAGGCGGAAAACTGTCTCGCTTGTAAATTAGATAAGTTAGTGAAAACGGAAACTTGTTAAAATATGTTTAGTGTTCACTACTGAGACAGGTAAAGATACCACAAAAGCTACATAATACATCAATATAATATTATTAAAAGAGAGAATAGAAATAGATTTGATATAAAAAGACTAGATACTGAAATGAAATTTGCACAACCTTAGGACCGATACAAAAACAAGACAGAAATTAGTAAAAAGTTAGATGTTTGAATCAGTTTAAAGGTTGCAATGAGAGATGAAACTTAAATGAAAAGTAAGATGATAGAATGCTGTTAATGAAAATTTTGATAGAATGATTTAAGCCGGGATGATTTTACTCTTGAAGATTGTTCTTTTGTAGTACCTTGGGGTATATCGAGACGGGGTCATTGCTTCAGTGTAGGGTGCTGTAGTAGGGCGTTGTGTTGTCGTGCTTGTGCTTGTTGTGGAAGGGGTTGTGCTTATAGTGGTAGCTTCGTACAAAGTTGTCCTCCCGCTGGTTGGGTTATGATCGTATCCCAATTCATTACCTTCGCCCCTGGATCATAGTCAATATGTTAATTGGCTGCTAAGTTTAGATTTGGCTCTATTCGATTTAATACATTATTAAGATCTACATAGTAATGATTGCTTTGAAAACTTACCTAGTCGAATGGCGAATTGGTGCTTGATATTGGTTCTGGTTGTTGTTTATCTGAAAATGTATATGGTTTAATTAGTTGACCGTGTATTAGATCCGCCAATATGTTTAATACTCACCAATATTTCCTAACATTATTTTATTCATAAATAAGTCAGTTTGTTTCGACGACATTCACAATCTCTTAATTTGTTTCGTATTGACTTTGGAAAATTGTAAAGCGTAATAATCAAAAATTACCTGTGGTCGTATAAGTTCATCATCGTAGTCAACTGGTGCTGGTCTCGGTGTGTAGGTCTCAACGGGTCGTCGAGCGGGCGCGGGGGGAGGGGTACCTCGGTACGTCTGCTGCACAGCTGGGCGGAGCGAGGCCGTGTTATATTGCTGAACGTAGTCTGCCGATACCAGTTAGTGGGTTATGTGCGTGAAGTTGTCAAGTTGTCAAGTGTTGTATAGGTAGTGTGCGTAGATAATATGGTGTTTGAGTATAAAGATTAAGAGGTTGGTTACTTTTAGTGGTTTATAAGATTGAAGAAAAAATTACCAGTCATTAAAACAGTGTCAACCCTTCTTTAGATTTCCTTTTAAATATAGTTTGTCATCCCAAATTAATAGGTTCGATGTTAAAAACAAGATGGGATACCATGTTACAAAAAAACTTGTTTATCGATATGCGAATTCGCTAAAGTTTCAATTTCATTAAATTAGTTTGAGTTGACCTTCTCATCACAAATAACCATTGGAGAAGAAATCCCATTAGAAACCTCATAGACTCATTTCATGCGAAAACCAGAGAAATTAGACTGTTACCAACCTAAATGTATTATAGTGAGTTGTCTAGTTAAACTGAAGAAATAAATTAACTTAGAACTTAAACATAATTCAGTACTTTTTTTTTCTATAAAATGAGATCTTCATGCATAAATTCTCTCTTCGTGAATACAATAAATCAAATATATTTACACGTTTTAAACTTGGTAAGGAAAATATTTAAACTCTGTACGATTGTTAATTATAAAGTTACCTGTATCTTTGTACAATTCACCATCTTCATCATAAACAGCATAGAAGGGGTCGTATTGATCGGGACTGTAGTTCTGAGATCCATTGTACAACATCTTCGGACGGGGACTTGCTGAATAGGAGACTGGAGCTACGCTTTCTGTCGGTTCCAAGCTAAAAATACCATTGGTTCTGTTGAATTCTCAATATACATCAAAAACTTCAGACACGATCAAAATATTTAACTCAATTGTATGTACAGTAGGTTTGGCTATATGCAAAGCAAATTGGTCAGTCTTTTCTACAGTCAAAGTCACTACAGTCGAAGTTAGTTTAGTCAGAATACGTTTAGTGCGATAGATATCAAAACCGAAGGAGTTCTGTACAGAAAGTGTAAGTTAGTTGTGCCAAAAGTCATCTCCAGTTTATCTCATAGTTAGTATTTATATAGTTTTGGGGTCTTCCAATTACCTGTTTGTTTTATCGTCATGTTTAGTATTTGTAAATCTAGTCTCTTGGTTGTGGCTGTCACGAGGAGTTGTCAGTTTCATTTGTGCAACTATATTCGGATGTCTCATTCTTCCTCTTGTCTGCTTATCTTCATTTTGAGAACTTTCTTTAAGAGTAGTCGGCTTAGCTAACCTATGCCTAACAGTATAGGGACGCAAAGTCGTTTGGTTCAAATATTTGGGAGGCCTAACAGTGTTAGGTCCATTTTCAGTAACTGGTCTTCTTATATGCATAGTTCTGTTTCGAGGCATATGGTGTATGATTTGGTAGTTCGATATTTCAGGACGAATCAGAGTGTTTGGTGTAGGGGTACCGTAGTCTACTAGCACAGGAATGGGAATTTTTCCATTAATATTCTTGTTTAATTCTTTCACTGGAGATTTTGTCACAATAGATACATCGTTATGATTTTTAGTGGCACTTTCTGGTTTGTGGTTATTGTATTTATTTGGTGCTCTCGTAGGCTTTGGCCTATCATTAGCTGGAGCGGAATTATCTTCATAACTGTCATCATATTCTTTGTAGTTTTGGGCCATGGGTGGTCTTTGAGGTTTTACTTCAGTACTTGGCATATACTTTGGTTTCACTGCAGGTTCGTAGTAATATTGTTCTTCATCGTCATCATAATAGTAATCATTCATTTCTGGAGAAGGCTTTGGAATCGGTCTGCGTTTGGGTGGAGCTCTAGTCGTAGTAGTAATAGGGCTGCTTATGAATTGGTGTTGATTGTTGTACGAATTAGCTGCATTTTGATGATTACTATGATTTTTTATCGGAGCTTGTGTCGATCTTATGGCTTGTGAAAACAAATCTCCTAGATTTTGGACATTCTTTGGTGTGCTTGGTTTAAATGAAACAGCACGGAAAGGAGATTCTGTCGATGGATTATTCCAGTACTGTTGTAAAGCAGACAGTTGTTGATGAGCCAAAGTCGTCAGAGGCTTAGATGTGGAATGTTTTAATGCAATGTAAGCATTATGAGGTTTGAGGGAGGATACTAAGTACGGTTTTGCAGTTGCAACTATGTGAGGGTTAAGAGATATTATCTTTTCAGGCTTTACTATGTATTGATGTTTCGGCGTAGACACTATAAGAGGCGCGGCAGTCCCAGAAATTAACAAGTACGGTTTAGGACTAGCTGAGAACGTGTGGTGAGTCTCTCCTTTCAGTTTATTTTCATGATTTGGTTTAGGAGTGCTACTTATTGGTCTGTTGAAGCTATAGCTAATTGGTAATTGGCGATCGTCATTAAAATTTGGTGGTTTCAACCTTGGTTTGTTAGCGTCTAAAGGAGTACCAGCGGTTTGTCGAATTATGTATGTGTTCTGATTTTGTTGTTCTTGCTGTTGTTGCTGCTGTTGCTGATGCTGTTGTTGTTGCTGTTGCTGCTGATGTTGTTGATGCTGCTGGTGTTGTTGCAACTGCTGGTGTTGTTGTTGGTTGTGTTGCTGTTGTTGGTTGTGTTGCTGTTGTTGTTGATGCTGCGGTTGATGTTGTTGGTTGTACTGCTGCTGTTGTTGGTACTGCTGTTGTTGTTGGGTTTGTCTTGTCGGTTCCGGTCTTTGAATTGTTTGGTCGTAAGACTGCGCTTGTTTTTTCGGTGTGGAAGATGGTCTTAAGCTACTAACAAATGTTGCTGCCGAGCTTCCAGGTCCAGAAGGTACCGTGAAAGGTTTCGGTGTACTCATTCCATGATAGCTCAATGTTGAACTAGGTACTCGAAAACCATGTTGGGATGGTGTTGTTGCTTCAATCGTGGGATTAACTATTGCTGCAGGTCTTGGACTATTATTGGCATTTGGTGTATACTGTCCATTGCTTAGCTTTGTCAAATATGCATCAAAATCAAAGTTAGGGCTGGCAAACGGGTTTTCTATATCTTTGAATCTATGATTTGGGTGTGTGAATTCATAGGGTGGTGCTGGGAAATCATCTTTGTGGCGATCGTCATCTTCCTCCTCTTCTTCCGAATTTTCATCTTCTTCTTCACTAGAGTTTTCCTCGTCGTCATATTCTTTGTCGTCTGACGGTCTTTTTTGTTTTTGTTGTAATATCTTTACATTTCTAATTGGTTGTTGGTTATTGTTAATGGCATGTTGGTTTTGTTGTTGGTATTTATTCATGTCTTGTTCTTGATTTCTGTAGGTTTCTTGTGGTCGCGGTGATGTTGGCACTGGGACAGGTTTACCCGTAACGATAGTACTAGGAACATGCGATGAATCGGGGAATGAAATCGGATTGTTTTGATAGTTCCCACCTGAAGGTGTTGAAGAATAAAATTGATTTATGTACTGACCGCTACTTGGCTTGGGAGCATTATTGTAAAAACCGCCAGCTAATGAAGTAAATTGGTCACTGTTAAGCGATGATATCGGTGGGCTTTTGGTTATTATTTGGGTTGCAGCATTCAATGGGTTATGAGCTAATGTTTGACTAGATGGGTCTGGTAAACTAGGTTTAAACAGTCCTTGCGTTTGCGAGTTGCCTGTTTGATAAGATAAAAAAGGATTTGCCGTAGAATACAAATTATTATTGTAGGATTGTGGGCGGTGACTATCATAGTAATTATTATTATTTGGATTACTGTTATACGTTGGTTCATATCTAGAATTTTGACCACTGGAACTATATTGCGGGATTGCAACTAATTTATATGGCTTTACAAAGGCCCAATTCTTCCCAGGAGACTTGTAGCCATTCTTAACATAATATCTGACTTGTCTCTTCCCTCTTTCAGTATCATCTAGGGGTGTACCATCTTCATCTTCTTCAGTATCTATTTCGACATACTCCATTTCTTCGCCACTGTCACTTCTGTCACTTCTTTTAGATATTTCTTCTGGTTTTGTCGTAGTAGTATTGGTTTCATTCACAATTAAGTCTTTTCCTACCACTTCCCTTCTTTTTCTCGAGACTGGTTTTTCAGTCAGGTCATTAGTTATAATTTCATTCGTCTCAACGTCTAATTGTCTGTCAATAGAAGAGTCAGTCACGCTTTCACTTTTGTCTTCACTGCAAATAACGACACTGTCTATTAGTTCTTGTTCATAGTCAAAAAATCGTCTTGTGTTAAACACTTATTGGAACTTACCTGTAAGATTGGGGCGCGGGAGTAACAGTTGCAGTTCGTCGTTCATCAACTTGGGAGCCAAATGAGAAGGAGCCTATTTTACCACTGTTTTGAGGAATGGACGCGGGAATAATGTTAGAGTTATAATTTCTTCCGGAGTTAACTTGTTGACCTGCGTAACCATCTCTGTCCTTTTGGACTTGTCCTATGGTAGGAGGCTGTCCTCGGTAAACACGTTGTTGTCTGTCACTTTCAATTTCCTCAACTGGTGGTAGGTCATCTACTTCCTCGTACAGTTGTTGTTGCTATAATGAGATCAAAAATAATTAGTTTTTGATTTCTAAGAAAGAAAGAAAAAGTATTTATTAAATTAATGAAAATGAAACTAGACTTGAAAACCGATATTATAACTCGAAATCTTTACCTTTTCGTATTCTTGTCGGCTGAATTTAGGCTGTCCTCTTGAGGTGATGACGGGGTTGGGCTGAGCACGTGGCGGCGGAGGTGGGGGTGTGCGGCGAGGTGGCGGAGGAGGGGGCGGGTTGCGTTCGTTGATCCGCTCCAGCTCCTCACCACCAACCGCGCTGGTGCCGTCACAGCCTACGTTGCGCGGCCAATCACACGTTTGGAGCTCGTGGCTGGAGAAAAACAAAGAAAAATTTAGAATAAAGAAAAACTACCATTTCTTAGAAGTTTCCGTCAACACCCCTTATCAAAGAAACTATGCATATCTTGTTACATGTTTGCTATCCGCCTTCCTGACACTTTTTCTTCTTCTTATCGTGTGGGCAGTAAGGTCTAACGACCCTACACACCCTAGTGTCAGAGTCTAGTCACCCTAGTCCTGACACTCAAGCAAAGATTTAGCAAGTGTGTAGTGGACAAGTTTGACTAGTTTCTCATTCTATTCTCCGTGACGAGTGTTGGACAGTGCTTATGTTGGAATCAAGTCAAAGACCAGAAACATAGAGGCATGTAGGTTATTTTTGTTTGTTTAAATTTCAAACATCTTCAAAGGCATACAACAAAACAATTTCAATATTCTTAACACTATACTCATTACCTTCATAAAAGTAAACTTTTTCGATGTGAATTTCTCACGCTAAACAAGATGTTCCCATATAACACAACAGCGTATCTCTTATGAGTGATGTTAATATAGTCACGCATATGTTTGTTATTTGAATGCTGTTTTCTCATTAAAATCTGGTATCGTGCAAGATCTAGCATCTAGTATAGAAAACTTCGGGCCATTTATAACATGCACTGACAGGCAAACAGGTACGGGAAATGTTGTTCGACTATAAATTCAAATTGGTTAGTAGATAGCTGAATAAAGACGTTTTATTCTAATCTCTGTAATTAAGATTGATGATCCATGTGAAATTCAAGAAAACAATATTGTTTTCGATGCACACCTTTGTGTGTGTATTGGAAGTATGAGACAATAGACCAAGAAAATCGTCAACAAAATCTTTCCAACTGATCATGATTGTGACGCCATCGCTGACAATTGTAAACTGCATAGTACATAAAAGAGCTGTCACTAAGCTAAGAATACAGACCACTGGGCGCCCCATCATACACAAACCTTTTTGCTTATAGCTGATACTTATGACAATAATGATATTTCCTCACCTGTACATAAGGCCACCAGTGCATGACTCGAGTAGTGCGCCGCCAAACACGCAGACGTAGTACAGTGTGCAGTCGGTGGGGTGGGGGTAATAACCGAACTCTTCGGGACAGTCGAAGTCGACGTCACGTTTGATGTTGGCTGCTACGGGCACGCTTCGGATCGGGCCCGAGCGGGACCGCGACCGATCGGAGTGGGCGGTGAAGCATTCTGGAATAAGAGAATGGAAATTAGTTTTGGAATTCTAAAATGAGAAAATATTGGATTTATGATGATGTTTCGTTACATTAATCAACATTTAGATCGTACTACTATTGAATCCAAATGGGCATACAATGCACATCAGATAAAGTAATGTACTTCATAATAGAAAACGTCAACCAAAGTTTCGAACGTAATTCTAGACGAATTTTAATTCTTGAATCAATGGTGAAAGAGAATAATATTTCGAAAAATGCTAGAGAAATATTTCTTAACAACATGTAAACTAACCAAACCAATAAATCCATTATTAAAATTACGCATAAACGACAACAATTGACTATCGATTGATCGGTCTAAATAATAGCATATCGCAAGGCATATCGAATGCTACACGCATAGCCGCCATATTGTCTGCGAAACCGTTTGAAAGTGATATGAAACAATTGTCGCAAGCGGTTGCTACAACAGCTGGCGAAGCCGACACCGATACAACTTAAGATAACCGCATACTAATCGGAATAATGAGCAGATACCACCAACGCGAGCTCTAATGGCTGTACTTAGCACTGAAGTAGAGATTTGAAAAAGTATCGGTAAATGAGTTGTATCGATACTTCTGTGCAGATGTAAATTGAACTTGATACTCTTGCTAAGTGACTTTTACTGGCTGACCACTGATACTTTATGATACATAAAATACCAGTGGTCAGACAGTAGAAAACAATCAAATATTTGTTATACCTTTCCCAGCATATCAGTTTATGTATACTTTATTCCCACAAAACGTGACAAACACCGAGGCAGGTCACATCTTCGACGGAGAAACCATGGCATATCTGCGTAGAATAGCACTAGTTCTGCCACACTGCTGCTAGGAAATCTTCGGTAGTTTAGTGTCTTCAGAAGGCTGTCTCGTTTGTCAATTTAAAAAATCTTTACATAATATTAATAATTCTGTATTTTAACTAATTGTACTGATTCACGTTGTTACTTAAAACGGATGTACTCTATCGATACAGTACGGTCTATCCCTGCACTAAACTATGCAGTTGCCTCATTGTCCTTGCAAGCTCATGCACCGTGCTTGCAACCGAATTCCTTATCTCGCTATCTTGGCACACTGATCCGTTTATCAGATCTATGCCATCCGCAGTACTTGAGCATAGACGACCTCGAAAGTGCATTACCTCTTTTAACTACAATTCTCAGTTAAATTGAAATTAAGTGATTCCTGAACGGGCAGAGGTGCGTTCGCAAACACTGGTGGCTTTATGACATTCGATCTTGGGTTGGTAAAAGAAGATAACCAGCTAGGAGTATGCGGAACAGGGTGTAACTGTAAAGAACCTCAGTAATCTATCGAAAAGGAAAGAAACTCCTCAGACAGGTGTTATAATTATCTGGTGGTCTACTACTCGACAGTTGTTGTAAGGTTTTCTACACAGTTTACAGGGATAGCGCGTTTCATAACTTTGATGTTAAGTAAGTTCAGTATTTGTATCACAGATGGCACTGTAATATTTTTGTAGTGCCGTTACAGGTATATTAATCTTATTTGGTTTCGCAAATGGACAAAAGTCTGAATCGTCAGCTTCAATCCTACATTCAATTGTGTAATAACAAACTATCTGAACAATAGGGATTGTTTTTTTTTTCACATTCTTTCAGAATAATGGCGGAAAACATATTGGCAATTGATGCTGTGTAACGTTTGAAATTAGCGAGGCTAACATAATAACGTTACATAGTCTTACATCAGTAATTGTTGGTAATTTGCTGGTAATTAGCGAAACTTTGCACTGAACATTCAACACTGTTTCGCAGAGTGGCCCGTGGAGTGGCACGTGTTTACCCTAGTAAAACATTTAATTATGGTGGTGTATAAGAATCAAACTTCACCTAACCGAAATGCAAAAGCAAACAAATGTAAAGAATATTTTTGTGAAAACATGATAATTATAAATTATTAAGGGGTTTCTTGCTGTACCTTCTTTCGTAATTTGCTTTCTGATTGTACGGATTTCTGGGAATATACTCCGAGTTTGTGAAAAGAACCCGCAGGAACTAAAACTCTATAAAATATGCAGTTCTGGCATTTATGTCATCATTATCATCTATAGAATTTGTACGAACTTCATTGCATAATATGCCATTTTTGCTATCACGAAGTTCCTTCTTCCGTATCTGTCAATTGTTTTCTCAAACATTCCAAGGCTAGAATGTTATGACAGCCAGTTCCTAGGCCACACACATATTTTCGCAACTTGTATATTTAAATTCACATAGCGATGTTATTATCAGGCTTGTGAAAAGGAGTTGAGAGTTAAGAGCTGTTATCTAAATCGCCGTCAATTTTGTCACGTTCTCTTTGTGTCACGAATTACGTGGGATTTAGGACAGTCTGTGAATCTCGCGCATGGATTAAGTTAAGATATTAAGTAGGTAAGGCTTCTGTCTCACCAACAGCGAGAAGCGAGTAAAACTACAAGTTGTTTGAAAGAGTTTTTGCTAACAGTGTGAACAGTCAGCAACTCCAGGTTTTGATTTCAAAATTTGGTCTGATATTTCCATCTGAATTTTCTTAGTAGCAGCTACGGAGTCTGTATATGAGCCTAGCTCACGACAACAGGCACGCCACCTAAAACATGGCACTTAAACGTAACTGGAGAAATGTTGGTGTATACTATTGTGTATGTACACCTTTGCTTAACCCTTAGGATAATAATATTACCAACCGAGTTTCTTGAGCGCGAAAATAGGCGATCGCTAATCGCTTCCTCTGTGACTATAATATTGCCTAGGATATTATGTTGTTAAGGCTTCAAGCTCCTTTTTTAGGGTTCCGTACCTCAAAAGGAAAAAACGGAACCCTTATAGGATCACTTTGTTGTCCGTCTGTCTGTCTGTCTGTCTGTCTGTCTGTCAAGACCTTTTTTCTCAGGAACGCGTGGAGGTATCAAGCTGAAATTCATATCAAATACTCAAGTCTATGGTCTCTTGGAGCTGTGAAAAAATCAAACTTCTAAGTCAACGCGATCAAAAGATACTCCCGTTTATGCCGCAAATTTTCGACACTCGCAAGGGAATCAAAACCTACAGGGTACTTCCCGTGAACTCAGAATCTTGAAATTTGGTACGAAGCAACGTCTTATAGCATAGATAAAGGAATAATTACGAAAACCATAAATTTTTAGTTACATCAAGATACTCCCGTTTATGCCGCAAATTTTCGACACTCGCAAGGGAATCAAAACCTACAGGGTACTTCCCGTGAACTCAGAATCTTGAAATTTGGTACGAAGCAACGTCTTATAGCATAGATAAAGGAATAATTACGAAAACCATAAATTTTTAGTTACATCACATAATATATTTTTTTTACGGAACCCTCGGTGCGCGAGTCCGACTCGCACTTGGCCGGTTTTTTTTTCATTGTAGTATAGTGTTGGCTAATTGTGTAGTTAATTATTTAAATGTACGTCTTTAGGTGAGCAAATAGTCCTTGTCTGTAATGAAATGCAAATGAAGAAACATCTGCATAATTGTGTGTGTTAGTACCAATTTATTTTAATCTAGGCGTGCCTTATATTATTTCACACACCATGTTATCTCGAAAATGTTTGGCAACTTCAATGAAAACGCGAGAACGACATTAAAGAAAAGGATCAAAGTGAATGTTGTCTTGTCGGTTAACCGGGAAAATTGGAAGCTGTTTTCAGCTTCCAATCTGTCCTGTGTTGCACCAATCCCAAACGGCATAGAATGACTTAAGGAAGACGTCGAAACACCACACATTTAGTGGCTTAATAGATAGATCTATCCTCTACTAATCCGTAAAGATAAATCAATAACATATTTCAAAAATAGATCCTTGCCACTCCACAATACTTTTCTCGCCACAATAATAATCATAATTCAGCCTCCATTCTACAAAACTTTTTACTCTATAAACCCATAACTACCATTACTCACTGATGGTGTGAAGTCACATAAATCTACGCAATAACACCACAACATAAAGTATGGTACACTTTCTTCGTTTAATGGCTGCTAACACATGACTTAGATCTTGTTACGATCTTATGTCATTTCTTTATGGTGGTGCTCTCGATTCAGACTGTTAATCATGTTAAATATTAGAAGTGTTACGTTTATGATGTAATGAGTGGAATATCTAATTAACTTTACTAACTTTACTGTTGGATTATAATCTATGCGTACAGAATTAATTAAAAATAATCACAGTAAGGGCTGAAGAACCGGTAAGAAACAATTATTAGCTTGAGGAAGTAAACAATTTAAGGTTTTTAGCATGAGATTTGTGTTTCCTTGAATTTCTCAGAAACAGCCTGGTTTCTAAATTTGTGCTCGGTGATGGAATTGGGCTCGTCCCCTATTCCCTACTTGGGACTTAACCATTCTTAACTGGCAAAACATGAGTATACTATAGTGCTAAACCTCTCCTTACCCTTTCGGGGTTTATAAGAGTAATGTCATTGAACTATTTTATAATAATAATAATATTCCACAACTATCACACAACGCCATCTAGTCCCAAGCTAAGCAGAGCTTGTGTTATGGGTACTAGTCAACTGATAAACATACTTATATATTTCTAAATACATACATATTATAGATAAATTACACCCAGACACAGAACAAATGATCGTGCTCATCACACAAACATTTGTCCTGGGTGGGAATCGAACCCACGACCTCCGGCATAGCAGTTAGGGTCACTAACCACTAGACCAACAGGCCAGTCGATTTATCGTTACCAACTCGCTATTATATCGTCATTCGTCACTAAAGTCTATATTTGGTTAACAAGCCCCAAGCGCCAGGCGCCCAATTTCACGCTCACTTCAATTCAAGTTTGCAACTCAATGGCGCACCTTCTACCCACAGAACAATTCCATAGACACATTAAAACCAAATCTGCATACAATACCAGCGACACAGGTAGAAATAACCAAACAATATAATAATTATCCTCTAAAGGTAATAAGCAAACGTTATCTAGATAAGCAACCATCATACCATACATTTTGCAAGACAACCTTGTGTTTAAGACAACTAGGTATACACAATCTGCAACGAACAATAGGTAATAGTCGAACAAATGCCTGAGTTTCCCACAAGTAGCTGATCCGAAAACCTGTCATACGAAAATCGTCTATAAATCCGAAGGTATAGGAGTCAAAGTATTGTCTGTTCTATCTCAGTGTCGACACACGACCGTCAACATTCGGGCCGTGAGCTGCGCACGCGCTGGCTTAAGACCCTAACGGCCTTATTAATAAAAAAAAGTTAAGCCTGCTTAAACTTACGCTTGGTTTATCTCGCATGCCGTCTCACTTCAAAAATATTCAAATGAAAGGGACGGCATGCGAGATAAACCAAGCGTAAGTTTAAGCAGGCTTAACTTTTTTTTATTAATAAGGGGGTAAGGCTTCGTGTTCACACACGTAAACTTTTGATGGTTATCAATAGAACATTAGTATCGATAACCATCCAATTTTATTTAGCCTAACAGACTTCAACATTACAATCATGTTTGCTTCAAGCATATTTAAAATTACTTATGCCTCAATAATTCTTGTATGTAAATTAAAAGTCCGTATTTGAGATCGATGACCTTCACACTCGTTAGAGGACAGTTTTTTTGTCAAATCATTACTTAGTGACGACGCAAAAGTATTGTATTTAGACCATACGCTTTATAAATTAAACAAAAACACTTCCGTATTGATAAGACAGACTTGGTCGAAGAATTTATTTGTGCAATAAGAAAAATAAAGCAACCACCATTACATTAAACAGTTGCAACAAACGACGGATGTAAAGTAGACACACGCCCTTCCTAATGGTTAGCTAAACCATGGCAAAATCGTTGGCAAAAAGCGACCGACTCTAGAATTAGCGAACAACGAAATCGACCCAGTTGTCGCAACGACCGGCTCTATACTCGTATTAGCTTATTAATCAATCAACAGATCCTCTGATCGTGCCTCCAAAGTGTTGCAAACTATAATAAATCCATAATTATTCGCCATGGACGAACCATAGAAGCATGAGATCCATAATAATGCCTAGTTGTGTGGGAAATGCTCCGGCAATAGGCGATTAATCTGCGCATTGCAATATGACGTGTTGAAATATTCTCCAACCATTGTGTATGACTCGATGCTCTGAATAAACTCGGATCCGTTTTCAAGATCGTTGACTCCGACATTCTCAAGTGTTTTCTTCCTTTCCTACTGCAATTGCGTTTCCATGTTTGTGAAATCAAAAAAGAAACTCGACACTATTAGGCGATAACTACAGGATAAGTGTGGGCGTCAGAACGTCGAACATCGCCAAGTGTTGCGAACATATTTGCATTCTGCAGCATGTTAAATGCATTTACGTACACCCACTGTGATTACGAATACTCAGAAATAGATTTAAATTGCACTGGAAACAAAACAAAAAACCTATCTCTTTAATTAGGATTGGAGCAAAAACAAATAAATTATACGACACCTACATACAAGCTGACTGTCTCAAAGTACCTAAGTAAACAGTATTTCAATGTCTGCTAGTTTCTAAGAAAATAATTGCCAAAGAATTGTCAAACAATAGAAAGAATTATCTGCGCAGGAACTTCTCAAGTATGAATGAGATATGTTTTCACAAACAATGCTTGAATTATGTTGGGCTCGCCTAAGTCATTATCAAGTAAAATGAATGTGTGACCATCTATGTTAACTGGTTGTATAAGATTTTCACAGCGGGCAACACCATCGGAACTGAGAGGCCAGAGAAAACATGATGGCAGGATATGTATGTGACCACGGTCCACGTGGGAGGTAAATGGTCCAGGATAGTCCATAGGTGGGTGAACCAACTCCTAAGATGAGTAGGCGAGCATGGACAAACGTGATTGTATTGAATGATTTATGATATCTGAAATCTCGTAATGCTAATGTAGTTAATGTAAATAAGATCAAAATAGTGAAGAAAACAGTGTTGGATGTTACTAGGGCGATTTATGTTCTTTAGACATGTAAACTAGAGATCTTACTCGATTTTACAACAAAGACGTGAGTAGTAGGAGGTTGTTTAAACCAATCGATGTCAATATTGACACATTTCTTAGAAGAAACATAACAGATCAATTCTTTAAAATCTGTTTCGGAGCATCTAGTTCTAGATCTAAGTCAAAGGTCAGTAGCTCGCTATTTTTAAACATTGCAACAATTATGATTAGTTTGCTCTAGTATTAAGCAAGAGCAAGAATTTTATGTTTGTTACACATGAACAATGCATTAAAATCGTGATCGCGTGCCCTTTGTGGCGCGTTGACCTTTAAGCATTAATTCCTATCTGCAACCTATATCACTTCGCCAAACTGCCCATTCGTGGTTCGCCTGCACAATATAGATAATGATACGTCAAAATCGGCCTTGGACCTCTTACTAACAATAAATTCATTATTAACAATAACAGTCATGTAGGTTGTGGGCGAGATTTCCGAATGTCTCATGCAATCCAATTTAATTTGGACAGCCAATAATTCATACAATATTTTGAAAATACGTCAAACTGTGGAAGCTGCTTCTAATCGAATGATGCATGATCCAATTAACATCATAGTAAATCGATTATCGATTATGAATCGATGCCCCAAGTCAATCGGACTCTCAATTAAAAAGTGAGTGAGTTATCTCCTTTCAATTATTAAATAACATTCGTTACCTAACAATACTTTTGTCTGACAACTATGATTTGGTATTGATTCGACAATGAAAATGATGTTGACTGTGATAATAACTTTCTGTAGCGTAACAAAAGATGCGATTGAAATCCAATGCTGGGACCTTTAATGACTAGAAATAGTTTTAATTTTATTTTGCGAGCGGAACTAAAAGTAGAGCAAGTTGAAACGTTTTTTGTCTTCAGTCAGTCTCTTTTTTATTAAAACGACCTGAATGTCTTGTTGATTTAAGACTTTTTATGAAGATTCTGTTTAGTATTGCCTGACACTTGTACAAAACTACGTTTAAACGTAGCGTAGGTAGTAGATTATAGCAATAGACAAGCCATTGATAACCGTGCTGAAACTGTTAATAAAAGATTGCTTGGAATATCTTATTTAAAATTGTATTGAACACTGAAGCATCTTTATTTAAAGTATTTTGGTGAATCTTGGTTATTTTTTCTATTGCTGCATTGTCGACGAGTTGCTTATCATATCTTTTTATCCTACACGTACCAGGACCAAAATCTTTATTACTTCTTATATAATTACGATAAACTTATTGGTTATGTTCTCGTTAAGGGTAATTCATACACGTTCTGTTTATTGCCGCAATATTAATCGTGTTGAACGCAAGTTGTATGTGGCAACACAGCCCCAGGCAATGTTACTCTAATATTTTCTGTACACGCCCCAAAATTCGTTATTAATGTTGTTAAATAGCTATTTGTGTAGTAAGTAATGGAGTTTCGAATCAATTAGTTCTATGTTTGGCGCCTACTCGAAATTCATAAGATTATTTCAAATGGAAATTAAAGTTTGATAAATATTTTCCTTTCTTTTAATGCCTGGCGTTTTTTGTTTTAAAGAGAATAAACATTTATTTAAATCTAGGTTTAATCTTAACTTTTAGTTCTTTGTTCTTTAAGCTTATCTTTAACAAGACCGAGACTCGCTAATGGCAACATTGATTTTATCCTCCGTAGATTTGCACTTAAATGTTTTATTTTATTTCAAATGCATTTTTACGCCTGTTAGGAGCATTATATTTGCGGTCAGGACATATGATTAGAGTATAACATGTCCACAGCTGCTGGGAATAAGGCCTAATTTCAGTTGGAAAAAGTGGGCCATAATCCACCACACGGACTCTGTACGGTATCAGACATCTTTGAATTTTTGGCTTTATGGGGTCCTCATCTTTTACTTTTAAGGCAGAAAAACATCTATTCCTTTCTTTTTTACTACAAAACTGCTTCACAATTAAACGCAATTAACAGCCATTCAGTCAAGTTTACAACGTAGATGTTCTCGTGATTTCTCATACATAGTATGAAATATAAATTATACATGGCACATAAAGAGCTGCGTGGATTTGGTCGATCATTGCACTTCGTTGCGACATGGCGTTACTTTCCGCGTCCGTGTTTTTGGACACCGTGCAAGACATAGGCTTATGGACAAAACAGAAGTTTTTTGTTCAAAATAAAAGTGAGCTTTATTGCTGATGTTTTACTGATGTGTGAAAAAAAACAATGTTGTTTTAGTTGTTGTCATCGCACACCTAGTTAAAGACTAGCTCAACTCAAAATATCACTTTTTTCAGGAATCGAAAAAAACGATTTACTTCATTTCTATTTAGTATATTAAAAACTTTCTTGTATGTTCTTGTATGTAATTTTACGTTTATATTTATTGTAATAATGGTCTTCCATCAAATAACAGTAACACTGTATAATTCCATTTTTTTGAGTTAGGTTGGTATTTAAGTCAAAATGATTGTTTAATATTTTTACTAAATCGAATTGAACTCATATTAATGGCTTTTTTTTACTTAGTGTACTATTAATCTGTATTTATTTATCAAGTATTAATCAAAAATAGTAGTGTATCTACGCTATAATTGATTTATTTTCTGTACGATTATCACAATAAAACAAATATCTTATTAAAGAAATTACCTTTATTTAGGTCACAAAGAAATAAAGAAAACTAGAAACAAAACTTTTGAAAATCTCGAGAAAAATCCTGTAAACCTACGAATAGGTTTTGGTACATAAACATTATATTTAACGTTAATTATTGTACTTAGCAAAGTATTTAATTAAAAAAAAAACTTAAATCAGTACAAAAACTGTAGTAGTAGTAGTAGTATCTTCTTCATTAATAAAAATAGCATGTTCCTAGTATTGTTGGGTACACAGATGACCGCACTGTCATGGAGAGTTATACATCCAGCGAAGCCGGCGGTGATGTAGTACGTTCATTGAGAGAGGCAATGGTAGAGCGAACGAATTCAGCCTTAAGACTTGTCTCCAAGTGGGGTGACGACAATCTGGTTGATTTCAACGCCACCAAAACGTAAGTGTGTCTGTTCACTGCCAAAAGAAGTCCGTTTAATCTGGCCCCTAGTTGCCGGAGTGCGTCTGTACAAGTTACTGACAGTCTCGAGCTTCTTGGTACGAAGTTGAACGCGAATCTGAACTTCGGCGCCTACATTGAGTCGAAAGCTCAAATTGCGGCAAAAAAGCTGGGTATCCTAAAACAAGGTAAGGCGGTACTTCAAGCCTGGACAGCCGGTTCGGCATGGAGTAATTATACTGTCACCTTTGGGATGGCTCAGCCAAATACCAACTTGCCACACTTGACTCTGTAGAGCGCAGAGTCAGGAGGCTAATTGGTGACGACAAGCTGGTTGCCAAGCTACATAGCCTGGCCCACCACCGCAAAGTCGCATGTCTGTCGGTCTTCGATAGACTGTACTTTGGAGAGTGTGCGCAGGATCTCCACGGGCTTATTCCACTCCCTTCTTCTATCAAGAGACTAGATGGACTGCAGGTAACCCTAGTCGATGTTCCACACATTCGAACGAAGCGCTTTGCTAAGTCTTTTATTATGCGCACAGCCAAGGAGTGGAACTCCCTGCCTGCCTCGATTTTCCCGAGTTCATACAACCCCAATCTATTTAAGTCGCGAGTAAATAGGCTTCTTCTGGGTAAGCTTGTTCCATCGTCAACCTCATCTCTGCCCTTAGGGCAAGATTGAGGTCAAGAGCAAGCCAATTTCTAATAATAAAAAAAACATTTGTGGCGACTAGCGACATCTATCGCAACACCTGCGTACTAACAAACGATCGACAGAAATCCTACATCGCGCTATCAACATTATCCGCGACATAAGCCTATATAGGAGTTCCCGACTTACAACTGTTGGGCAGTTAGCCCGCCGGACACAACACCCGTCCGGTCGGAGGATCCTCCCTTTTCTATGGGGGATGAGGAGCTTTACACCCTGTTCCTCATATCCCCCCAAACTGGTGACCCCGAGCATGAACGTCAGCGCAGCCTTCGTGCAACTTCTTCAGACGTCGTCACCACTTCCCCTTCGCCTTCGAGCAGCGAGTCATACCGTCAGCCAGCAGCCACGGCTTCATGGGGTATCCTGTCCACCAGCATGCAGCGGAAGCGCATTCCTGGACATCACCCCCAGCCTCATCAGCGACTTTGGCACAGCACACTGCACTTCGGCCGGTCAGCAAGCAGAGACGCCCTTCTCTCCTGGTCGACGCAGCAGCCAGCCACTACGCAGCACTGCACACTCCGACTCACTGGAGCATACGCAGCATCACGGCAAGCACTGCATCACTCCGACTCACTGGAGCTAATATGCAGCATCACCCCGACTCACTGGGGCATCACCGCAGACAGTTCCGACTCACCGTGAACTATGCGGCATCCGGTTCCGACTCACTGGAACCTTCCACTGGCTGACAAGCGCCAAGACTTAACCTGCTTTCGACCTCCGGTCTCGGAGGGGAGTGATGTGGCGACTAGCGACATCTATCGCAACACCTGCGTACTAACAAACGATCGACAGAAATTCTACATCGCGCTATCAACATTATCCGCGACATAAGCCTATATATGAGTTCCCGACTTACAACTGTTGGGCAGTTAGCCCGCCGGACACAACACCCGTCCGGTCGGAGGATCCTCCCTTTTCTATGGGGGATGAGGAGCTTTACACCCTGTTCCTCTACCCCCCAAACATTTCTTCAACTACTTTTGTGTTTGTTGAAGGTGTTGCTGTGCACTGTTGCGGTTCTATTTCCATATCAGTGCCCTCTGGTTCACTTGCTAAATTTATCTCATGATCGAGGGGCTAGTTGAAGGTGTCGGTGTATTCTCGTGCAGCTCCTGCTCGTTATCATTGCCCACTAGCTCATTTGCTATGGCTTTTTTGTCATTGTGGTGCTCGTTGAAGGCGATGATGTGCATTCTTGAGGCTCCAATTCTACATCATTGCTCTCAGATTCATTTGAATGAACTGCCATAGCCTTTTTTAGCAAAAGTAGACCACGACCCTTCATCTTCTGAAAAATAAATCATTAAATTGATTTAGTCAAGAAGACTGCACTAACTCAAAAAACACCCATAACTCGAAGTGGACACTTCTTAATAATTTTTTTTTAATCACTGCGACAAATACAACTACAACACAAAATATTCCTATATTCAAACAAACCGTAGCAGCTATTATTACAGTTTTAAGGGCGATTTTCATTTAACCAGCAATACTCGCCTAACTCAAATAATTTCAACAATAGTAAACCATTTTTAGTTAGTAAAATAAATATACTTACATTTGTAAACAAACACTCCACTAAGTCAAAATAGTCAAAAAATCGGTCTTAGTTCATCAAAAGTTTGACCACGAAGATCAGCCTAACTAAAAATAATTAACGTATTCAAACGCGTTTACTCACGAATACACGACCAACTCGAAATAATCCGGTCTTTACGTGTACTAACAGCACCTATCCCTTAGTCAATCATGTCACATTTGGTGATGCGTTAGTATTGTTGGCGGGGTGTGTGGACCAAGCCAGTCCGCAATACTAGCTTATAGCGTTATCATAACTTCATTTATGGAACTATTTCTACAGGTGTCTTTGGAGATTACGTAGTTTTGAACACAGATTCCGGTAGTAATAATAAGTCGTTTTTGAATTATTTCGAGTTGCGCGAGTCTTTAACTAGGTGTGCGACATGTAAAACCACTATTGAAATCAATTTTACTTATACTCATGCTTTTTCTAGCACTCTTTACACATTTAACTGACCATAGATTGTATTATGAGAACTTTACCCCTACTTATAATGACAACACAACAGTTATATTAGTAAGTATAGTGTGCGGATAGTAAAGTAAATCATGTACAGTAACAACCCAAGAAGGTTTCCAGTATGCAATAAACAGTTTATTATTCTTACTCGTATTACTTCTAGAAAACTTTTTCCAAATGGAACAAAGGTTTCACTCTACATAAATCACACAGTGTGCACACTATCTGCACTTTCTAGACAAAAACTAGAGCATTTTATTTTATTATGGTATCATCGTGAGGTACGATGTTATCGCCTCCCACTCATCGCTTGAACCTTAGCGTTACTTTAGTTGTCACGGTATACGGCCTCGGTATCGTAATAATAGCTGCCTTTTCACTTTTTTTATGCACAACTACTCTAAAACATGTCTCTACGTTGCAACATTCGATACTTTAAAATGTCTCAAGGTCCAAACTGTTTTTTTGAAAGAAAGGTTATTCTAAACAGACGTAATTTTTTTATTTTGCGTAATAGAATAATGGAGCAGTGTTCTAGTCAAGAACTGTTAATGGGTGACTGTTCAAGTGTTCGTTTTACTACGACCATGGGAAGGACGTTCGTATTCAAATCTGTTGCTAATTTTACCTCCCACGGTGAGTTTTAATGAAGACAAAATTGCAGTAAGAATTGCAACGATGATTTTATTTTATCACTTCAAACTTTTATAAACATAACTCAAGTTCATACATTAACATAAAAATGTAGGACATAAGATATGCAGTAGGTACAGACATTTTATCATTGATTTGTCAGTGTGAAAAAAATATGTCTGACCGCCCAGAATTATGTTGTTAATACCTTTAAATGTAACACCTATCGCGTGACAAGTTGCCTACCTTGGCATTTAGTTGATTTAGATGACATTTTCCATAAAAAAAACTTGCAATAACTGCAAATTATTATAGATATCGGTGCAAAATCAAGGCCACATACCAATCGTAATATTGTCCGTTTGTGATTTGATAATTGATCTAATTTAATTTAACAAAAAGTGAATTTATGACCACTTATCGCCTAGCGATTGCTCGTAATAACTTCCTGCTCTATTTAAATCATTACCTTGAACAATTACGTTTGTAATGTCATGAGCGGAATTCGCTTGCCGCTAATAAATCAACTAAACCCAGACTGCTTTTTATTTATTTTCGTCCAGCCAGTAGTCATTTTTAACCGACTATTAAAATTTCAATTTTTTGTCCATTATTCTAAGAATCGTAAAAAAATAAACTGCAAATTTATCCTCGGCAAAATAAATAGATTTGTTATTATTAGGTATTTTTTCTAGGTCGAGATACAATTTAAACCTCAGTGCACCATTAGACGTGATTATATCGAGCAGATATTGCCCACATAGTATGCAAATGATTTTAATAGTGTTTCCTTTGAACTCGACAAAATGTCAAGATTCTTAACTGTATTGTGGGAGGCAAATCGTGATGCTCACGATAATGCCTATAGCGTTGAGATAAAATATTTATATGTAAATTATGATGTTGATACATCGTTGTTGCAATGAAAAAGTAAAACTTGTGGTAGAAATAAAGTGCAACTTTGTTCATGACATAGATAGTTTCATCGTTTGCCCTCGATTATATGAAAATGTTATATAATAAGGTACACAGCATAAGTTAGCAATATAATATTTCACTCGAAACTAACGAACAATGTTGGCATTTAACGCATAAATCCTATGAAATAGCTTAGGTTGTGATGAATCATCAACATGTTATTTCTAGTAACTTAAAGCGACCAAAATATGAGTTCCAAAAGCTTTTAATCTAGAATGATATTAAAATCCTAATTAAAAATACATGACTGTCAAAAAATAATATGGCAATAAAAAATAGTCATGCAAATAACATTTTAATCAAAAGTCAATCTAAAACGCCATCTGTTTTAATGATTAGATCAGTAGGATGTTAATATTGGTCTTAATTAAAAATATAAAATATTGTCATAATCAAAATAAAAAAGAAATAACTGACAAATCTGTTATCTTTATTATCCTCTTATCCTGTTTATCATCGTGAATCGTGTTCATAATTTTCGTCCAGCGAATTTGTCATTTGTGTTACTGTGCATTTTTTTCTTCTTTTTATCACAATAAAAACCTCTTACTCCTTCACAGTTCTCTCTTGCGAATGTCAAGGCAATATTATCTGTATCCGGGTGTACCTAAATTAAAATACTACGACTTGTAAATGCAACGTTAAGTGCAATACGAGTACTATGGTTTTTTACCCTTTAGTTTGTTTGAGGTTAAATGGACCTGGGCTGGCCACATCTGCTGCAAACCGAAGGAGCTGCGGACTAAAGTAACTTTACTTTTAACGGTTTTAGTAGCAGTAAGATATGATGGCCGAAATTGACTCTTTTCGTAAATTTTGGCCACAATCAGTAATAGATAGCGATAAATGTAAGAAGAGAAGACGTTTGCCCTGCTGTGGGACACAAATAGCTTGGTATACAAATAATAACAATTTAGTTTGTAGTGTAAGGGTACAATTTTATTATAATGCCTTTTTAGTTTTTCTCAGCTCAATTTTATAGCCGGTCAGTACACTTTAAAGTATGATAATATTACCAACGAGTGTAGAGTTAAGACAAAAAAGGGTTTATTAGAGCCACACTTTGCGGCAGAGATTATGATAAGTTGTTGCTATATTTTTGCTGCGAGAACGTGTAGTAAAATATTTATGGTGTGTTTTAAAGCGGAGTACGAGTGTGTTGATAAAAAGGAATATGGTGTTCTTGACATGGAGAGGAGAGATATGGTTACATGCATTTATTTTAGCATGGATCAACATCTGAAACACTACTGCGTGGTTAGTATTTTTATTAAAAATAAACTGAAGTTGCATGCTTTTCAAAATCAAAAATCAAAATAGGCATTTATTTCAAGTAGGCCAGTTACAGGCACTTTTGAATAGTCGAATTAAACTAACTGCGGCACTCAGAGATATCCAACGATTACTCAAGCCGCCACCCAGCAAAGGCCTGACATACTTTTGAATGACAAAACTGCCAAAAACCTTTACCGAGCGACGGCCCAAGCAACCACTGAAGCTCTCCGAGTGCGGCAGCATATTATTAAACTAATCAAGCTAAATAAACTAAGCTACAGTCCCAGTCACAAGGCATGTTATCTCGTGAGTGTACTGTAGTTCTCTATAAATGAGACTTCGATCAATAAGATATGAAAGGATGCTTTTCCGAGTAGTATAGAATGAAGGAAATAAGTTAGTATTACTAAATAGGGGATCGGACAAAAAAAAAATTGTAAGTACGTCAGATAGATTTCCAAAATTATTGGACACGTATTTTTTCTTTTTTCACGTAAACTTAAAATGAAGACGCTACAGTGCTTCGAAAACTCGTGTGACGTCATAAATATGATAGTACATTTTGACGACACAAGTGACGTTTCAAGCCCCACTCCAAGATCTTTGACGTGTTTTATCTTCGTAATATTTTATTGATTTGATAAAACAAAAAACACACGTATTTAATATTTTTCGATAATCTAACTTACGGACTAAACAGAATCATATTATTTTGACCCAGTCCGATCCCCCATTGTCCTTTGGAATAAAATATTATTTTAATTTATTTTAATTGTCTGCCTCTTCAGCTTAGTGGTAGCATGAGGTCTGACTCTCAGGTCTGGCAAAGTGTTATTGGGTTTTTCCATTAAGAATTTCTCTGTAGCGGCCATGGAGTCTGAATTCGTGCTCGATTGATGGCAATAGGCTCGTACCCTTTTACATGGGACGTAAACATAAGGGCAAAGGACTCCCCCAATTCTTTTCATGATCTCTTTTCTCATGCCTCCTCGAATCAGCCCTGTCTGTAAAGTTAAGAAGGATTATTTTCAAATACACGTAAAACTAAGTAATGCGATAACTTGAAATTCCTATTGTGTGCAAAGGGCAGCCAATATCATTTTACATTCACAAATCAGCTGACAGCCAGTCACGATATTTGTGCTAGAAGTTATTAATACCAAGGTATTTTGGAAGTATCAACATTATTAGTATAGATTACAACAGTTTATTATAGCGTTCGGTAAATGTATGGTATTCGATAGCCAATGGTATTTAGACGACTGCGATTTCACTGGAAGACCAAACTGACTGTTTATCAAACAATTTTATGAAATAGTGCCTTGACAGGACACCGGTTTGACTGGAGGCCACAATACAGTTGAGAAAGTCTAACTAGATGTGGTATTATCTCCAGGACAATAAAATTAAATTCAGAATTAAATTGAACAGTGATTCTTACGGCGATACTTGCTTTATAAATGTATCTTTAACTTTGTAACTTAAAAATATGATAAGCTGTCATCTTTGAATGTAAACGTGTCCTATGTGGCTGTACTGTCATATAAGCCTAACAGCTTGGCTTTCCTACTTTGCTTCATGGTGTTAGGGTTTCTGAACAGTCTGCTCGTAGTATAAGCTCGCCGTATTGTTGACCCCTAGGCACGCCACTGACCTGACCCAAGAACTTGCTTAATTTCCTCACAATGCATACTTCGAATTTTTCCGTGACTTCACCTATCAATAGGCCATACTAAATGTCTATACCATCAATATTTAGCAATAGACCATGGGAATCTTCGCTTTAACCTTAAATGTTAGCCCATCTTCGATTGATTGCGTTCGAAACATTATAATAATAGGTTCGTGAGAAGAAACTTGGGTTTTGCTTGAAAATTAAGTAACATCTTCTTAACGTGTTCTTGTTAATTGTAAGTATCACACCTTTCGGTTAGGACTCATTAAGTCATAATGTGTGACAAACGGAATTACGCATTTGCGATGATTTTTTAAACGTGGGAACATCTACAAATGGGTGCAAAATCACACTAACACACAAAATGCAAAAACGGTTCAATCCACAAATCACTAAAAACATACCGCAAGTATTCTCTTTATTTAAAAAAAATATATATCTAGAAACCTATAATGTGTATCAAGACTAAGTTCTACTTGTTATAAAAAAGAAGGAAGGCTACTAAGGAAAATTTTGAGTGAGCAACTAAAGAGAGTAGAGAGAGACTCATATTGAACCCCAAGATGAATTGAGATTTGCACTAGCGTAGACCCAAAAATAATCTCAATTCAAGTTTCCCCCTGGATAATATTTGAGAATTGAACTAACAAATAAAGGGGTGCCAATAATTCATTCTTAAGCGTCCATTGTAATCTCAACTTTAATTACTCGTGATAGGTCACACTACCCACTTCAGTCATAAACATGACAAGTCCAAAGGTAACCTAATGAGACAGTTCGGTAACTTTATAGACTAGGAATGTAGGAAAGGTGCTAGTTGTGAAATTGTATCGCCCACAAACTGTGCTAAAGGCGTTTGGTATTTTCGAGAAATCGAGAGTGGTGTTAGGTGTCTCTTGCAAGGTATTTGACTATTTATCCGAAATAATAGATAGAGAGTATTTGTGGAATAAATTTTGTATCGAAATGGTTTCGTAAATAGATCGATTTTTAGTTGAAAATGCATTTAAAAATAGTCACAGGACAGCTGATTATTTTATTACGATAACGATGTGTGTCCCCATACTGAAAGTGGTCTAGTTTAATGGTCTACCAGGTCCACCTTTATATATTGAACACAACTTTTTGATACACGTTATAAGCTACATGCTGCTTATTATTCTGGACTAACAATGACTAAGAAATAATCAAAAGGAAATAAATAAGTTAGTTCGTTTGACGGCACGGTTGGCGCAGTGGCTGAGCGATTGAACTGCTGCGCTGCGTGTCGCGGGTTCGATCCCCGCACGGAACAAATATTTGTATGGCCTACAGATAGTTGTTTCGGGTCTGGGTATTTGTGAATGTGAGTTTAAATGTTTGTGAACGCACCCACGATACAGAAGAATATCCTAGTGTTGGGAAATGTTTAATTACAAAAAAGAGTTAACTAACTAGGTTAATCATCATTATCTTGTCCTTATCCCAATTCAATTATGAGCGCGCTGTTCATAATCTGAGTGCCAACCGAAGGTGAAGAAGGTTATTTATTTTATTTTTATATTGCTGTGATAGTTGTTTTTAAAATGAATTGTATTATACCTGTTTTTAATTAATTGATTGAATTGGTTTATATTTTTAATGTGATTGATCTTTTATTTTATTTTATGAATGTACTGATAGATATGATGATCACTAATATAAGTAATGTAATTTTGTAATGTCTGTAGATTTAAGTAACTTTGCAGTATTTTGTATATGTAATTTGGGATTGAATGCCTTTTTAAATAAACTATAATAATAATAATAATAATAATAATAATAATTGAATTGGGATAAGGAGCATGTCTTCTTATCTCTACTATTCATCATCTCATTAGACACCTCCTTTCGTGCCTTAACATCCTTTACACCATCGTTTCTTTGGTCTTCCTGATTAAATACTAGGTTAAAATGATGTCAAAACAATGACAAAACGCGTAACCGATTTAAATACCCACTTACTCAAAAGGCACCCTACAATTTTGCTCACAAACTAAGTATTAATCTCCACGAGAACTCCCATTGTCCAGTCCAGTTGCCAATACTGGCCACTCTTACCTCACAGCCAGTCTAACCGAGTTGCGTTCAATTGGATCATTTCGACATTTCCTACATTCCCCGTGACAAGTGGGCGCGGGCAGCAAGTGCCCGTTCCCGACGACAGACAGCGACACTGCGCGTGACTATCGCAATAATGCCGAATGGCTGCCGGGCTCGGCGCGAGGTATAAGCGGTGAGCGGGTTGGAAAAGTTTTTTGTGGAGGTAATCTTATTTAGTTTTTAAAAAGACATGGTCACTAACATTATCATTAACACTATCATAGATGGTGCTTGGGAGCAGCGGTGGCCCAGTGGTGTCGGCCCCGACTTACGAACAGTAGGTCGTGGGTTCGAACCCAGGCAGGCGCATTACTTTGTGTAATTTATTTCATCACCGCTACTCTCAAAACGGTGAAGGAAAACATCGTGAGGAAACCGGCATGTCTTAGAACCAAAAAATTCGAAGACATGTGACATCTTCCAATCCGCACTGGGCCCGCGTGGTGGATTATAGTCCATCCCTCTCCTAGAGAGGAGGCCTGAGTCCCTGCAATGGGAACATTATAGGCTGATGATGAGATGGTGCTTGCAACAGCGCCGAAATACCTATCGGCAACTCAAAACATATACATAGTAAACATGGTAAATATTCAGTTTTCAGTGTTAATGATAATTTTATTTAGTGTGCAGAAAAATAGTAGAAGTGGTGAATCTAATAATACCTACTTCTACATTTCACGCTTCCGAGCTCTAGACAAGCGAGGCAGTCATTTTAAGATAATCTTCAGTGAAAAATATAACAACATAAAAGTGTGTTCAAATGTGTGATGAAATGTGAAAAAATAGAAACAATAAAAGGATTTATCATCAGCGAAACGCTCCTTCAATAGTCTAGTGCTATGATGTCAGCAAAAATGTGATGTCATTTATATGGCTATCACACTTGATGTTCTACACAATTAAGCGATAACTAATCAAGTACCTAAATATAAAGGTTGAGCTGACAGTTCGGACACCTAACATTGTTATTGATAAATCTATACATATAATAAAATGGTAGGAAAGTCAAAACTGTACATTGAATATTTTTTTAAAAGAATACTTGGGGCGTGATCTACAATCGATACCGAAGCCAAAAATATAGTTTTTAGAATTTCTGTCTGTTTGTCTGTTTGTCTGTTTGTCTGTATGTATGTCCGGGATAAACTCAAAAAGTACTGCATGGATTTGCTTCAAATTTGGCACGAATATTACTAAGAAGTCGGGTCAACCTATAGGCTACATATTATCACGCTATCAGCTACGGGGAACGAGCAGTGAACCTTTATTTCTTCAACGCATTCTGTAACAACGTGTAATCTAACGACGTATATTTAAATATTGTTATTATGTTAACCATGCTATTAGCTAGCATCATACTATAAAAATCACGCAATATAAGTAACTTAGGCCGATAAACACAATAATTTTTATAATTGTAGTATCAAGACAATTTAAAGCAGCGCCATCTATGGGATTTCAAAAACATCAAGTCGACTTACATGTGTAAGTCCTTTTTGGTTATAAATAATTTAAATTTGATTGATGTTGGCGAGGTTAATAGTTGTTTATAAAAGTCATAGATGGAGTTGCGCATTTTCTTCTTAAACATTGTATCGTTAATTCTTTATGTTCTGTGGTTAATTCGTTTCAGAGAATATGAGCAAGACAATTAAAAAAAAATGTTTATATAAGTTTTAAGCTGCTTTATCTATGTTTTATAAAATTCATCGAGATTGTCTGTGAGGAACGCGTGCTGAATACCTGTTTCAGTTCACTTCTAGACGTGGTCATTTCTATCGGCGGCAATCCACTGGTCGAATATGGGTTACCAGCTTCCCAATCAGCACCGCATCAAGACCGTGGAAATCGGGAGTACCTATAACACTGAGACAATTTACGATCCGGGCGAAATGACCACCATACGAAATTACCATGTCGCTTTGTTCTCTTCAGAGCATAATCAAATTTATGACACCGTCCTTGAAAGCGTTGGGCAAAACCAGGGTAAAATGTTTTTCTTGGATGCTCCTGGTGGAACAGGAAAAACATTTGTTACCACTGACATACTTGCAGAGGTCAGGAGGCAAGTCAAAATTACCATTGCTGTAGCGTCGTCGGGAATCGCTGCCACACTGCTTCCGCGTGGCAAGACAGCACATGCCATGTTTAAAATTCCCATCGATTTAGAAAGCGCCGAAACGCCTTTATACGGTGTGTCACGTAACAGTGATAAGACCAAACCACCACCGACCAGGTATTATATGACCTAAAAGAATGGTTTTAGATACTTACTTCATGAAGTTAATTATTACTGACTTGGTTCTTTTATCTTATTATAATTTATCTTTGCATTCTGAATTATTGTTATGACATGTGATGGTTAATTTTATTATTATTAAGTATTTTTCTTTATTAATGTATGATTATTTAATTGTGTATGCTTGTTGAAGTGTATAATGAAATGTGTTCTTACTGTTTATTCAAAACCTGACATGTAATTTGTATAATTATTAATAAAATAAACTAAACTAAGGGACACGTGCTCATGGATTGCTCTCTGATCGTATGGGATGAGTGTACGATGGCCAACAGGAAGACCGAGGACAGAACTTTGCAGGACATCCACAAGAACGAACATTTGATGGGTGGTGTCACAGTTCTGTTCAGTGGCGATTTCCGACACACGCTGCCCGTGGTGACGCGGGGATCGAAGACTGACGAAGTGAATGCTTCGTTGAAATGGTCTTCGTTGTGGTCACGAGTTCGTACACTGCGCTTGACCATTATATGAGAGCTCAGCACGGCGGCAATGCACGTGCTCAAGAATTTTCCGATGTCCTTCTAAGGCTTGGCGACGGCGAGGAGAGAGGTGGACAGGTGGCGCTTCCAGAGTATCTCTGTACTTCGGTAGAGTTGTATCCAGCTTAGAAGAACTCATTCGCTGTGTGTACGGGGACATCAGTCGTATACCGCACCAGCAGAATTCTTGGGTGTGCGAGCGGACCATTTTAACGCCCAAAATGATCAGACTGCGGCAATTAACGAATGCATTATCTCGGAAATTGAGGGGAATGTAGTGGTCTACACCTCTGTAAACACTGTCGTCTAGCAAGATGACGCCACACATTATCCCGTGGAATTTTTGAGCTCCCTGTCAGCAAGTAGACTTCCAGCGCTTACCATCAAGCTGAAGGTCGGTGTCCCGATCATGCTTCTTCGGAACCTATCTCCTTCGAAGTTGTGTAACGGGACCCGCCTTAAAGTCATCTCGCTCCACAGACACACCATTGAGGCGAAAATTCTCACGGTTGTGGAGTCGGCGAGGCAGTATTTATTCCACTCATACCTCATAACTTCCCGATCCAGTTCAAGCGCGTACAATTCCCCGTGAGTGTTTGCTTTACGATGACCGTGATCGTGATGATCGTGAACTTCGTGATGATAAGTCGCAGGGGCAAACACTGAGGGCAGCGGGTGTCGACCTCAGGACGAGCTGCTTCTCACACGGGCAGCTGTACGTCGCTTGCTCCCGCGTCACCAGTCCTGACTCTCTTTACATTTTAGCTGCGGATAGCCAACCCACTATTGTTGTTTATGGAAAATTCCTGTAAGTATGTTATTTTTACCCTATTTTGTATTCCTTATTCATTGTTTTCTCCATCTGCTTCAGTCACAACTTATGACTTAATTCAGGAGAATCACCATAATGTCATTTATTCAAAGCAGGCTGAAAATCAGCACTTTTTGAAGGTCAATTTTACAAAAGACCTTCTCACTCTGTTACTGCACTTTCTGTAGATATGAAATGTTAAGAAGAAACGGGTAAATGAGTGAACGGGTATTTTTTTAAAAAGTGTAATCGTAGGTATTTTTGGTGCTGTATACCGTTCACGCAGACGACGTCGCGGGCAGCAGCTAGTATTATATAAGTATAAATAATACTTGACAGCATGCAGTGACCGCGTACTATCGTGAACTCGTGACTATCGCAACACGAATGTTAGGTATTTTGACTCTGTAAAGGTCAATAGTTAGGCGGAAATGTAAGTGGGTTGTAGGCCTTTTGCTGGCAACAGATACATGAATTTAATAATTCAATAGGTGGTAAAAGCCTTTCAAATGGATTAAAACAGCTTTTGAAATTAGCTGATGCCAGCGACTTCGCGAGCGTGGATGTCGGTTTTCGTAACCAAAAGTAATCTTTTCATCCCCTAATTTAAACCCAATACAACAAATAACGCAAATAATAAGTAGCCTATGTTCTTTCTCAGGCTCTAGACTATCTATGTATTAAATTACATTTAAATCGATTCAGTAGTTTAGGCGTGAAAGCGCGAGAGAAAGACAGAGTTACTTTCGCACTTGTATTATTATTTTTTTATTTTTTTGGGACAAGCCCGCCACACTATTCCCAAACCACTGTAACTCCTGTTAGCCAGAATCAACAGTGGCGACCACAAGAAAAGCGCCGAGACAATGAAGCTCGACGAAGTCCCAGAGAAATGATTTATCTGTCTTGGATCCCGCAACGAAATTAATCAGAAAAGAATAGCGGAGGAGTAGGAAAAAACATAGTTTCCACTTCCCTCCATATCTTGTATTATTAGTAAGGATTAAATAATAATTACGTAGTATATCGCTGTAATAACAATTTCTTATTCAGCTATTGAAACTTTTACAACGAGATTACACCGTCTGTTGTTTATATTTTTCGCAATACCTACGCTCATGACTTGACAACTTTATTTCCTAAATACAAACTTAAAGCGATTCGTGGTAGCTGTCTAAACATTGTTATTGTTTTATTAGGGCACTATATTTATAGAAAGTTGTATTATTATTCCATTACAATATAAATTCGATTCGTGATGATTGGGTGCTGTTTTTTTTTATATAAACAAATCACGATCGTAAATGAAAACAATAAGTAAGTGTTACGTTAGTACGTTTATTTGGCTTACTTATTTAAGTTTTTGTGTTGCTTTTACGATACAATTTTATAAACCTAATCAAGGTATCCTGACGGTCCCCGTCGGGGCTGCGGGTTGTTCGAAAGAGATACCGCAGCCTCGACACAAAGGGGTAAGAAGGAACATGGGTGGTTTTTAGTAAGTAGAAGTCTGACACTCCCTACCGCTCTGCCCAGAGCAGGAGGAGTCATTTAATGATTTCCCATCCTCAAAAAACAAGGTATACTGACGGTGCATGAGAGGAAGTTCATTTTTCATTTATTTATTGTTTGTCATGGGTAAACAGATCTTACAATTAGTCATATTATACCACATGCTGGTTGATATTAGGTATGTTAATTCTCTTTTACTTGAGAAGCTCTCTTTTTGTTCTACGTTGCCATTTAAACGCTAGCTAGGTAGGGAAAAAGACTGACTTTAATATAGAATTGTCCATTTCTGTAGCATTTTTTACCTAAAGAGCATTGACTAACCATAGCATAGTTATGATACAGAATGTCAAACGAAAGGCATATAAATACCACAGATAATTGACATGACATATCTTTCATCAGACGACATTTCAAGCAAGCAAGCCTTCAACACTATGTACCGGTATTGTACCGAAAAAACCGGCCAAGTGCGAGTTGGACTCGCGCACCGAGGGTTCCGTATAAACTCGGAGGTATTTTGTCATTAAGCTACATATTTCCGGTTTTCAGATTGTTTCCTTATAATTATGTGCTGTAAGACATTGTTTCTCACCAAATTTTGAATGATCCTACTAGGTTAAGGTGCAGTACCCTAGAAATTTTGATTCCCTTGAAGGGCCGTATCTTTTTTATAACGTGAATTTAGAAGATTGATTTATTTACAGCGTCAAGGGACTTTAGACCAGAGTATATTATGGTTTTAATTTCAACTCGATACTTCCACACGTATCCGAGATAAAGGGTCAGACGGACAACAAAGCGTAGTGTATCCGATTGTTCCTTTTAAGGTACGGAACCCTAAAACCCGCAACCGGTCAGGTTCAAACGCTTGATTAACTTTCACACATATCGATACCGGTAACAGATAATCGAATAGCAATTATTCGGTAACAATCGGTAACAAAAGTAGTTCCGTCATACTACGGAATCGGATCAGCTGGTTGATCACGAAAGAATCGTGACAGGATTAGAACTGTATCGCTTTCAAATTACATAAATTAAAAGCCTTGGTTGTGTTGCAATGTTTTAATAGCGATAAAGTATGTTACAGGTAGATATTTTGTTTTGAAATACGCCCCTCAGGTAGTTGGCTCCTTGTAAGGTTTTGCACCTGATATTAAAAGAGACTCGCACAAATCATAATGATCACTTAGGCCGTGTTAAAATCATTATCTTTAATAAACTTTGTTATGCGGGCGTCACACACTCGACGAGTGCAATGGGAAGTAGCGAGGAAAGGAGGCAGAGACATAGTGTGGCAACGTTACTCGTCATGCCGCACGTCATGCTCCTCGTCCTGCCCACCGCTCCGCGATGATTGCGCGATGAATACATGTGATCCACCATCTCCGTTGGCGAGGATTATGACGACGATGTATATTTCTTTTTGTGACATTGGTATAATTAACTATACTAAAAATGCATAGCGCGCACGCTGCCACAGTTTCATCGTCCACCAAAGGCAAATAACAAGTGAGGAGCGTCGCGATTAATTGCGCGAGTAGAACATCGCAGCAAATAGCGGCAGCGCGAGGAGCATGGCGATGAGCAGCGCGAGGAGCATAGTGTGGCGCCCGCATAACGTATTAGAGGAGCACAAGAAGGTCATAAAAAAGTAATTTTTCGCTATTAAACTTGCTGATAAGTAAATGTGGCTAAGTTAATTCATTAAGCTATTTTTAAGTTCCATGTAATAGAAGGCGAGTCAGACCATGAACCGCACACAAATACAGACTACTGAGACATTTCTGATGGTGGAAAACCCAATGAGAATAAAACCTAGAACCTCAAGCGCAACAGTCGCATTTACAACCACTAGACCATCGAGGCTTACAAGATTTTAATTTCATGTATTAACCCGCATTTAATGATTTTCGCAAAACTGAACCACAGGAACTGTTATGCGATATCTAACGTTATCACAAACCTATCGCAATCCTTACATAAGACAATGTAATGTAATATTATCTAAACATTTGATTACATGTCTTCGCAACCTATGTTTATAGCAGGTACGTATTGACAGTTCGTGATGGTCATACAGACGGCCATTCAAAACTTATCATTATGTTTGTTTATAGCACTAATCATATGTAGGGGAATGAGGGGCGAAATCGGACAGGGGGTGAAATCAGATAGTTGCTATTTCATTACTCCGCGTACAGCTGTCTCGCTCTAGCTTGCAGTGAAATACGCGCGAATGCTTACTCAGTGCAGTTGCAAATGGCGGCGACGGTAACATCTCAGCGCGTGCGTCTATAAACGAAAATTGTAAATAAAGGTAAGTTAACTAATATTTTGACTTTTTTAAAGTGTTATCATTAAGTTTAGCTATGTGCTATCTTATACCGTTGTATTTTTTATGAAGTAATATATATTTAACCTTTTAAAACAGTATTTGTTGTTGCTATGAGTGTAAACATAATCTCTGTTAGTATTGCAATTTCAAACATGGCACCTGTGGGGTACAAGCGGACGGGGTGATTTCGACTATCCGGTTTCACCCCGATTGATTTTATATGTAGGTATTGCGGGCGTTTGTTTTATTTGTCTGTTTAATTACTATTTTTTTACTTTTTACAGAGTGCGAGCGTCAACATGTCATATATCATGCCGATTCCTCATTTTAAAAAGAACATGCGGCCATATGCGCGTCGAGGAAAAACCGCAATTTTGACTGAATCACCGTATAAAAATGAACTGGCAGATAAGGCTATGTCATCAGTAATTACAACAAAAAAAGGCAAAGGTAAAGGTATCGGTAAAAAGACGCATAAAGAAAACTATCAGGAGGATTCGGAGTGTTTGGTTTGTGGCGAAAAGTACACTCAAACTAAGTCCACAGATGAATGGTACCAATGCACTGCTTGTCTTAAATGGGCTCACGAAAGTTGCATCAGTTGTTCTGAGCGAGAATTATTATTTTTTGTATGCAAAAACTGCGAATAATTTGATTATTTACATTTATTGTTAGTATCTGTATTCACCCCTTGAATAAAAAATGCCTATCCGGTTTGACCCATAGGTATGGGGTGAATTCGGATTAATAATTTTTATTAAAACAATTATATTTTGTAATTACTAAGATTGATCTCAAACATTTTTATGCCAAAGTTATACCTAAGGTATACTTAGACATTTATTACATTGATTACCTCAATAAATAACATAATATTTTTTTTATTGTGTCTTTTTCTTAACTATCCGGTGTCCCCCCACCTTCCGGGGAATGAGGGGCGAAATCGGACAGGGGGTGAAATCAGATAGTTGCTATTTCATTACTCCGCGTACAGCTGTCTCGCTCTAGCTTGCAGTGAAATACGCGCGAATGCTTACTCAGTGCAGTTGCAAATGGCGGCGACGGTAACATCTCAGCGCGTGCGTCTATAAACGAAAATTGTAAATAAAGGTAAGTTAACTAATATTTTGACTTTTTTAAAGTGTTATCATTAAGTTTAGCTATGTGCTATCTTATACCGTTGTATTTTTTATGAAGTAATATATATTTAACCTTTTAAAACAGTATTTGTTGTTGCTATGAGTGTAAACAAAATCTTGCAGAGAGGTCAATCCTACGTGTGGACATTGTGGTGAAGTAGGCCATATGATGTCCGAATGTGCAAAGAAAACAGAGACTCCGAAATGCGCGACTTGTTCCCGCTTCAAAAAACCCAGTGGCCATAAAACCGGAGACGCTGAATGTCCTGCAAGGAAAATAGCAGAGCATCGAAACATCAACTCCATAGATTATGAGGGCGCCTAGCCATTCAAGACCAGACTTTCATAATTATCTTTTTTGCTGAATCAACGATACTTGTGCGAGACTTAGCGCGGCGCTGCTATACCAACGTTTTTTGTCTATCTATGCAAATTCCTGACCGCTACAATAATGCCATGACAATGATTGTGCAATTAATACTTGACCGACTTAAAAAACTGCTGATACTAATTTTATAGCGTAATGTTTAAGACATTCTTTCGTTTTATTGTAATCTAATAAATAATAGAGTATATGTAAATTAGGCGTAAATGTAAATAAAAAAATTGTTTTAGTATAAAAATATTAAATATTGTTTAGAAATCTGGTGTTCCAATAGTTATAGTATTAGAAGCCATATCGCCTGTGATACAGGTTTACCCTAGTACAGGCATAGAACTTTGTTATACCCATATTATTTCTAAGACTTATATTGTATTTTACTAATTTTAATTTTTGAATAAAAATTTATTATTATTATTATTAAACATAATCTCTGTTAGTATTGCAATTTCAAACATGGCACCTGTGGGGTACAAGCGGACGGGGTGATTTCGACTATCCGGTTTCACCCCGATTGATTTTATATGTAGGTATTGCGGGCGTTTGTTTTATTTGTCTGTTTAATTACTATTTTTTTACTTTTTACAGAGTGCGAGCGTCAACATGTCATATATCATGCCGATTCCTCATTTTAAAAAGAACATGCGGCCATATGCGCGTCGAGGAAAAACCGCAATTTTGACTGAATCACCGTATAAAAATGAACTGGCAGATAAGGCTATGTCATCAGTAATTACAACAAAAAAAGGCAAAGGTAAAGGTATCGGTAAAAAGACGCATAAAGAAAACTATCAGGAGGATTCGGAGTGTTTGGTTTGTGGCGAAAAGTACACTCAAACTAAGTCCACAGATGAATGGTACCAATGCACTGCTTGTCTTAAATGGGCTCACGAAAGTTGCATCAGTTGTTCTGAGCGAGAATTATTATTTTTTGTATGCAAAAACTGCGAATAATTTGATTATTTACATTTATTGTTAGTATCTGTATTCACCCCTTGAATAAAAAATGCCTATCCGGTTTGACCCATAGGTATGGGGTGAATTCGGATTAATAATTTTTATTAAAACAATTATATTTTGTAATTACTAAGATTGATCTCAAACATTTTTATGCCAAAGTTATACCTAAGGTATACTTAGACATTTATTACATTGATTACCTCAATAAATAACATAATATTTTTTTTATTGTGTCTTTTTCTTAACTATCCGGTGTCCCCCCACCTTCCCCTATAGTGAAGATTTGAAAGTGAGTATGTATGTGTGAAGTGTATTAAACATAAAAGGTCATTGAGCGTTGTTTATGATTTATTTCGTTTATTTCAGTTATTCAGTCGTGTCTGAAAATAGTTTTAGTGACGTTATTGTTACGGTATTTTATTACATCTTCACAGAACTCAAACAAGCGTTTGTTTAAAAAAATTACTTGTAAATGGCGTGCGTGTATGACCAGATGTAGAACGTCAAATAGGCAAAAGGAGTAGGTACAGTCAGCATCAGAAGTAGCTGAACATTTCGGAATTTTAAGTCTTTTATGTACAGGACTCCAGCTATTATTTTTAATGTTTCAGAAGATTATTCGTTAAAATAGACCCTATACTCCAATAACATTTACTAACGAGTAATATCTAACAAGTTTTTATTAAAAAAACAGCTTCGAAACTTTGAGTAATGTTAATATACTTCTGAAGCTGACTGTACCCAATTGGAAAAAGGTGTGACTTTATATAAAAATGTAAACATAGGTACGTTCTTACAATATCGAATTATATGGACTGAAAACAACTACCTGCAAATAATACTAAGTAAGTACATATACGCCAACGCTAATTCAAAGCAATAATTAGAAGATTGCAAGCAAGACTATTTATAGCGACATTATGGTCAGGGTTTAGTAGCCTTTATCTTATGAAAAGTACCGTATCTAGACCAAAAGTAGAAATGCATAAAAGTACTTAATGTTTTCGCCATCAGATTGTACTTCTTGTACCTACATATTATAATTATACTAACTGTTACATACCATATACTGCTTCAGTTATGAGCACTTTTCTCCTCATAGGGAAAATATTAAATTAAAACACAACAAGTAGAATGGTACAGTTTTCGTTGTCTAAATGTTAAAAATTATTGTCAATTTATTTAATAACTAACTTAAATAAATTCACACCTCTATCTTAGAAGATAATATCAGTGACTAATTTGAATTATTATAGAGCATTCAGAGTTGCCAACCGGGTAACCCTGAATTTATTTTATTTATTTAAATGCTCTATTTATAAATAAAAAAAACTATGGACATCGAAGAAATTAAATAATCAACTGTCTTAAATTATTGAAATTATTTAGCTGTAGGTTAAAAATCATACTTTTGTGTAAATCCTGAAGGATGTAAACAACAATTTTATTAAAAGTCAGCATTTTGACAACCTTGCCCAAATTCGTTTTAAACAAATCCTGTTTTATAGTCAAAATTGCACATTTTATATCAGTTTTATCATTTTATTACGAGAGTCATGACCTGCGACATATTGACACATTGACTGACCTAACACGACAACTCACAATAGCATTAAACATTTTACATAGTAATATTCAACCTTAACACTATGGCAATAAGGATATTATGACGGCAAAGTTATGTTGGTAAATGGTGGTACTAAATTCGGTTGATTAGGTGTAGATTAGTAAAGTTGTTAATAGATTTGATTGAATGGTCGTTAATTTTGAGTACTAAAAATTATGAGAAATATCAGTAAGGATCTATAAATATTATAGGTCAAATTAGTCAATAATAAAGCGGCAAATAGTGAAGTTAATAATTTAGGATTCATTTATTAAATACACCTATTTGAATAGAAATGTCAAAATTTATTTTAAATGAATAGGTCTTGTTTATTAAATTGAATGAGCATTTATTTGCTAAACACTAAATATGTTTTGGATTAGTTTAGACTAGAGATTCATTACAATTCACTAATTTATTTTAGTGTGTTTGACGTAAGTATTCAATAACAATTTTTTTTTCTTGGTACTTAGTAACTTGCAGCTTTCATCATTTCTACCGAAAGATGTCCGCTACTAGGCAAATCGAAGAAATTAAATAATCAACTATCTTAAATTATTGAAATTATTTAGCTGTAGGTTAAAAATCATACTGTTGTGAAAATCCTGAAGGATGTATACTGAAAGTTCCATTAAAGTCAGCATTTTGACAACCTTGCCCAAAATCATCCATACTAATATTATAAATGCGAAAGTAACTCTGTCTGTCTGTCTGTTACTCTTTCACGCCTAAACGGCTGAACGGATTTTGATGAAATTTGGTACAGACATAGTTTGGAACTTGAGAAAGGACATAGGATAGTATTTTTTTTTTTTTTTTTTTCGCCAGATAAACCAAAAATCTGCCGGAAGTCACTATTCCACGCGGACGAAGTCGCGGGCAAAAGCTAGTTTAAAATAAATCCTATTTAATAACTTCCACTACAGCAGAATTTTTCGTCTTCGTTAATATTTTGACATAGTCGGAACCGGCTCAGTTGCCATTTAAGGAGAAAAAATAAAATATTTTGACAACTATTGACCAACCAACACATTTCCTGGCTTGCCATTGTCAGTTAAACAGACACAATAAGTTTTCCTTTCATTACAATTCAACCATTGATTTATGGACCAATAGTTACAGACAATACCTATGGCGTGGTGATATAATTTATATACAGTTATATAACTTCCCATAGACGTCTACTGACCCCATTGACCGATATACCTAACTGTCGTACCTTCAGTGCAAGTACGAACTTTGCATCGATAAGACATCGAGATCGTTATCGTTGTCAGTTTTATCGAGCTTGTTATCGAATTTGGAAGTACGTAACACGCGTCGACAAGATTTATCGTGGGCGGAATGTCAAACTGTCAAAATGTCGTTTCGTACTTGCATTTTCGATAAAATCGTTTAAATTTTAGAGTTATCTACCGATCGTTAAAATATTATTTACGTACTTGCGACATCGATTCGATTCGATAAAAGCTCATTTTATCGAGAATAACTGTCAGATTTATCGAATCGAAGCGAATCGAGTGCTACGTACTTGCACTGCTTGTTCGCTATAATTGACAAGCGAATCCGTGTGCAAAGAGGTTATCGAAATATAGATATTATACAAGGTGGAAGGCATAACGGTGACCACATTTTCAGTATATCTTCTGAACCCCCCTAAGTAGGACCTCATGTTCTGAAGTCACGCTTGTGACCTCTCGAGCAACATGGCAGAAAATATTTGGATAAAAGTAACCAAATATTAATTAGGTAGGTGCCTACTTTTGTTTTCATAATAATGCTCAAAACTCCTGATTGTCAAGATTACCTCATCAATATCACTTGTTAAATTAACATTTTATGGAGGTCAAGAGCAGCGCATCACACGTTTCGTCTCTTCAAAAAGTGAATCCTTTCGTAATTTATTCGTTTATTTTGACCTAACAACCTCAATCAATATATTCATCAATAATTATTTTACATTTTATTAACACCTCATCATGTATCGCAATCCGGAACAAAACTTTATTAATTTTAATCCGAACGATTTTAACACAAAATCAATTTGTTGAATTTTGTATCACCATAATCTTCCTGCCATTGTCCCATTCTATTTAAAGCCGGTGCAATACGTTTCCGTACCCCACAGGGGGTGCCCTTAACGATCTGTCACTTACTAAAGGCAGACTTGGCCATCACTTAGTAAAGGCCTAAGTAATCATTAAAGCTCTCTGGGTGCGGTAGTTAGTCTGTAAATTATTTGTCCCTGGCTAGAGGCCTTAAACTCAAGTTATCCATTGAGATTTGCCCGGTTAAGCAGAAGCCAGTCTCCTAGACCAACTGAGAGATGCCACAACAATTTTTTTCTAGAGTCTTCTTTTTCCATTCTCCTCTGTCAGACATCTTAGCATTATTTACTCCAATATGATAGGATACACAATTTAAACTAATTTTATTTTACGAGTAGAGCACAACTAATTAAATAGTAACAGTATATTCAGAAAGATCTAGATTTTTACCCAAGTTTTCAGCGACATCTTTAATGTCTGTGAAATTGTAGCGAATTTCAGACACGCTTTCAGTAACCATTACTAAGATAGGTTTATGTAATAAATACTGCATCTTTATATTTTATTTTCATTTAGGTAAGAAAACACGATATTTTCTCGAATACACAAATACAAATTGTATTACATTTTAAGATGTATTTATTTATTTTATTTAAGTTCAGTTGAAATAGTCTGTTACATCAACTAAATAATAAATAGCAGTATTTTGTCAAAGCAGTCTCGAAATTATAAACTCTTTTAAAATGACTAGTGAGTAATTTTGAACCTTTTGAATACACGTGATTTACTAACAGTGGGTAGAAAAACACGTGTATTCAAAATGTTGAATATAAATAGCTAAGAAAATAAAGACATAAAACACCTCTGCATAGAGGTACCTACATAGTTTTAAAAACGAGCTCAGTCCTTAATCGAAGAATCTAGCGATAGACTTATTTGGTCTTGTGTCGTGGAACAAGTGGGTTATACGACTATTAACAAAAACATCGTGCTGAATCATAAAATTTCAATTGCTAACCGGGCAAAATATTATAGTTATCACTTTTGAAACATCTCAATAAACATCTATGACGAGTATCATCATCTGCTTAACCTTATCCCAACTACATAAGTTTTGGTCAGCTTCCAGTCTGACGGGATGCACCAATATATTACATGGAGCATGCCTATCTGAGCATCACAACCCAGTTAGCTCTAGTTTATAAACATAGCGACTATAAACCTTATAAAAAAGTTCATAAAACCATACATTTTCCTCGCCAAACAAACACATATTCACAAAAATCCATCCTACATAACATACATAACATTACAGCATAATATCTAATACAACCCACACATTACAATGTTTTAATATCCGTTTTTATTACATCCATTACATAGTACATTATATCATTACACGACCTATATACCTACTTAACCGCAACAAAATATACCTTTCATACAATCGGACATTACCTTTCTGACCTCTTACAATAGAATTTCTTTCTAAAATGTCGGCGTCAATCATCGGTACTGCACTATGACCGCTGTGACTAAATTATATTATGTAATTGTATTTACAGATAGGTATTTCTTCGGAAGGATGAGTAATGTTTATTTTGAAAAATATTCAGTTTTAGATGTTACACCATCTCTAGGCAGATGATGGTGTTTTTCACAACTATGTTGTGGTTGGCGTCCAGTCTAACTATCCGGAATAATCCGGATAGACTGGAAATCGACTGTAAGTCGTCGGGTTAGTGATATTGGGTTTTTCTCCTAATACAAGCAATTCCTTGCTTAGAAGGTGATCTGCAAATATCATGTATCGAAATGCTCTTTCTAATTGTTTTTTTTTTTCAGGATTTTTTAGGAGCGGTCATGGAGTCTGGATTTGTGCCAGATTTATGACAATTACCTCACCCCCTACAGCATCAGACATGACTGGCAAAATGTGGGTGCACTTTTAGGTACAACTCTTCCTAACCCTTCGAGAATTACAGGCGTGGTGTTATATTATGTTAATACAACAAAAACCTTAACAAATCATCCCTCTACCATCATCAAACAAGTAACCATTCACTAAAACACTACTATTTCTGTACACAAACGCGGGTGTTACATTACCCCTGTCACAATACTTTGCAGAGCGGTGTAACATTAGAATGAAATGTGCAAGCCCGTAAGCAAGAGCCTGCAAGCGTCCGCAAGGGACCGTGCGTAAATTGTGCAAGGTACCACCTGCCGTGTATACGGCATGGCTGAGTTATTCAAGCTCGGTGTGCGGTTGCATTAGGTGATACGATACGAGATCGGAATAGATAGATATATAGATCGGGATAGATAGATTAGTTTACGTTAAAAATAGCCAGATGAAGGACCCGCTCTAAGTTAATATTAACGTGTGATGATGCTTTTACTAAGAATTGATTTCTTTCTGCGACAATTCAAGCTTATAATCATGTTGACAAGGGCTTTATATTTACTTTTGTAAATATTAAGCCCGCAGTAAGCTGTTTTCGGCAATATCATCACCATACCCACCATGTAATAAAAATGCTACTACTTTTTCCAAATAATGAAATCTTTTAACCCCGACCTAAATCTAAGACAAAAGGGTAGGTTATGTGGAGCCACAAGTAGTGGTGGTGTGGGCTGGGTTGAGCAACGATCCTCACACGGTGGCTGGTAGTAACTGGTTGAGAGTTGCTGAGAATCGAATTGAGTGGCGTTCGATTGAGGAGGTATGTGTCAAGCAGTGGACTTAGTATAGGCTGATGATTCATGTGGAGTGAAATCCTAAACACATCGGATGACAGTGAAAACCATCCCTAACAACGAAGTCCACAACAAGTGACAGTTCGAGATAAAACACATTACAAACATCCAGAGATTTATGAATAATTCACAAGTCTATGTTAGAAATGAGAAGCTGCATCATAAGTGAAGTATTTACTGTAATTTCTTAGATGTAATTGATAAGGCATCCTTTCACAGTGTATCAGGTAAAGGAATCCTTCTAATATTATAAACGCGAAAGTTTGTAAGTATGGATGGATGGATGAATGTTTGTTACTCTTTTCACGCAAAAACTACTGAACGTATTTGGATACAATTTGGTACACAGATAGTTAATAACCTAGATTAACACATAGGATAGTTTTTATCCGATTTTATCTTTCCGTGGGATAATTTTCGAGTTGTAGCGGGCGAAGCCTCTGGCAACAGCTAGTCAGTTATATTTCTAGGCACACCTGGGACTTACTTTAATAGTGAGCAATATTTCAATTATGTGTTTTCTTACATTCCATTTATTGTATAGGTACTTACTGTATCTAAAGGTCGATATTGTTGCAGATATTAATTGGATCACATTCTTCTATACAAGTGTGGTATCTTGTTGTCCCTGCCCATCTAGGAAGACCTAAGACCCTGGCTTATCCGGTAAGACTGACGTATTGGATTGTTAATTTTATCTTTTTACTAATGTAAAGTTTGAAACTAAGAACTTCAATTAAAATATTCTTAGACATTAAGTTTGAGTGTGTCATTGACATCCACTAAAAATCGCAAACTCAATTAAGAATCGATAGTTGATCGATAGCAATTTAAAACGACTTCTTGAAATTAGTTAAAGCCATATAAAGCACATAATTTGGAATTCAAAGGAAGGATATGATAGATTATCGAGTTTAGAGGATAATTATTTTATCGGAATTATGTAGTGCAACTGATTTAAGTACAAATTAGTATTCGACACTAGTCACCAATAAAATAAAGTTCTATATAGTTATAAGTTGTTTTTGAGGTGCGATTTCATTGATTGCTGGAAACGTTTACAGTTAAATAGTTATATCATTAAATTCTTTAGTCGAGCTAAATCATCGGAAAATACTGTTTTGTTCTTCTGCTGAAATTGAAATGACTTATTATTGCTAGCATAAGAAGTCCACTACTAAATTCACTACTTATTATGTTAACAACAGAAATGTTTTACTTAATCTCATCTAACATACGCATAAATCTTTCTAATTTCGAAAACGATAAACTCATAAATGTTCCTTATTTCGTTAACAAAAAATCAATCCTATTTCTAAAGTTTTCTTATCACTACCAGCCTCAAAAACAATATTGACCAACACACATAGGTAGGTGGCTATTAAGTGTCGTAATTATTCACACAAGTTAGTGTAGAAAGAGCCTTGAGCAAGTGGTTGTAGATAATTACAACTAATGACTTAGGAGCCTTGAGATCAATCTGCAGGTGACAAACTGTTGCTTGTCACTTGTCAGATAATTAAGTCACTATAAAACTGTGCTTGAATTATATGCGTATGTTACGGTAAGACTGGGCAGTATGAAAGACAGATGGCGATGGAAAAAATTAAGATTAATCAAGATTTTTAATCTTGATGTAGTGCGGTTGGGTTACATAATCCTGAGTTTGACTGATCAGCACAGTCTAGACTGCCCCCGATCAGAAAGGATAACAATAATGAAATTGATTAGAACAAAATATGTAATAAGGACTATAAATACACGCACACACAATCACATGGCCGTGTTTGTGTGTTTTATAGTCCAAAGTCATCTCATTACTTTTATAAATTACTCGTATAAACGATAAGCATTTAAAGTTCCAGAATTTTCCCAGCCTATTCAGCAAAGTAGTAATTCATTCATCAAATATATCGCAAGTTTCTGGTTTTGCGGAAACATTGCGGTCTCACTTTCACAACATTTACAGAATATAAACTGTGTTTCGTAGCAGCATCTTGGCTTTTTAATTGTTTTCATTTATTTTAAAATAAACTTAGTATATATATACGACTTTTCAAGAAAAGTAATTAATTTAAATGTTTGCTACATACTAATATTACATTTTTTTATTTGTTTCATTCAAGCCTGTTCTCGAGAACGCTTCTTCTTATTAACCTCTCGTCACGGCATGAAATAAATAGATATGGAAAATTGAAAATGGCTTATGACGTCGTGGAAATATTATTCCAGCAGTAAGAGCCAGCGATGCTGATTGTCCAGCTTTAACCATGTACTTTAACCATTGAATGCTAGATACTTTTTCATATTAATCCTCACTTTCGGTAGCCTAACACTGTATGGAAAAGGTTATACCTAACCTTGGAATCGCCTTCCAGTCTAACCGGTCGCAACTCAATACCAGTAATTTACATGGAGCGACTGCCAATCTAAACTCCACGACTCAGCAACTATAGATTACGATACCTATTGGTACGACTTTCGGGCTTTATTAAATTAAAAATGACTAAGTAAATACTTTGTAAGTAATACGATAAGCATAATTAATCACGAATCACAGTGTAGTGTAGAACACGCACACGACAACCCGCACTACCTGACACGATATACGTGTTTACGTTTTTTCAATGACTGGAATTTGTCTTCTCACGCGCTATGAAAGTTTCCTTCATAACTTTATTTTCTTTGACAAAGTTATCTTCCGTGTTTTTCTGCACATTATTTGCTGAAGGTAAGGTAATACGAGTAATTTATTACTAGACAGTATTTAGGCATGCCGCAAATTATCTGATAGATATCATTGCTTAAATGTATTACTAAAAAACCTGTTTATAATCCAGGACACCAGGGCTTCAGGCCTTCAGCAAGTAACTCGAAACCATTGTGTCGTAATAACTTAACCATGTTTACCTGAAACAAATTAAAAAAAACATTAATACAAATTTTAATGGAATTAAATAAGGCTACAATTTAAATGCTCACCAAAAAAGATTTTTAAAGTACAATAAAGTACCAAATAAAATATTTTAACTTCAAATAAAATAAACCCACCCTATACCGAGGTGCCTAAAGAAAAACGTTTTAAGTTCCAAAGTAATTAGACACTCATCAGAATAATTGTACGTGTTGTATTTATATAAGTTGTTTTGTTTTTTTTTTTTTTGGTTAAGAATATTGTTACTAACTCAAGCATCTTTAGTTAAGTACTAATATAGGTTTTAAGAATATTATTACTAACCCAATGGATCTTAGTTGTCTAAATAAATAAATGATTATTATTATATTCTTTTTGTCTACCAAAATGGATTAATGCTCACCAAATCAATTAACCAAAATTATAATACGACTGTCTCGCGACAGTATCCTTTATGGGCGGCATGGGCACCGGGCCGTAGGCCGACGAAGGAGGCTGGCGGAAGCCCGGCACTTCGGGGACAGAAGATATTAGTGTTATTTAATATGCGAGTGAAGCGAGCGCGCGTCATGGAGATAAATTGAAAGTCGTGAAATACAATATTGGTGACATCTGTTTAGTGATAATATAAAATATTTGGTCTGCAGTTAACTTTAAAGGCGTTTATAAATCTTTATAATATTAATTTATCAAATAAAGCATATCTAGAGTTGGATATTATTATCTTATTTCCTATGTAGGTACATAATACTTGAACATGCATAATTATACTAGCTGTCTTTAAGCACTAGGCTTGGTTTAATGTAAGGCGCTTATGCGTAGACGCACATTTAATGTCCTATCTAAAATATTTAGATCACCATATTCCTCGAGCATAAAACAGCTTAAGCACCAGCTACCTAAGCAACTATTTAAGCTATTTCATAGCCAACAAATGGCTGGATCACGATCTATGATCGTAAATAATAATGCGCGCGCGCCGAATCGGGGGTAAAGTGTTATGTATCATTAATCATTGGTTTATGAGCTAGCCGTATAATAGACAATGGGTGTAGCACGTTATGTTGGCAATTTGCAGGTGATTTTATAGAAAGTCTAACAAAAAGATGTGTGCACAAGAATTTTGCAGCTTTTGAATTTTAGACATGATTTTGAGCGAGGTGAAACCGTTAAAAGTGTGGTTGTCTATTTTAAGTCTGTAACATTCATTAAAGATATTCAACAGCCCGAAGTCTGACAACCAGTATTACAAAAGGTTATCGTATTACCCAGTACTAACTGAGTTTTGGAGGTCAGATAGTATAGGCGTTCCATGTAAAATCCTGGTATTCAGCTTTGTCGAATTAAACTGGAAACTGGAACAGTCGGGTAGAAAATGATGATTAATAATATATTGTCTAGCCCTAAATGGTCTAAATGAGGAGTACAACGGAAGAGGCAGATAGATGATGATAATGTGTAAAACCATTGTGAAAATCCTGAGAAATTTCTGATAGAATAACGAGGAAAACGGGGAAAGTAGTATTAAAGTGAGGAAATCTAATAATAAGACTGGGGCACTCGGTTCAATTGAAAGACTTCGCGATAAATTGTGTCAGTTTCAAGCCTATCTTCCGACGTTTAGAGTAACTGCAGGCGACGCTATAATTTCCTCAATATCATGAACATAAGATTGTAAGCCTGGTTCTTTAGTGCAGGGGTGTCAACCTCATGACAGAAAATTATGAGTATAGGTGTCAATTTTTTTATTTCATTTTTTTTATTGATAAAGAGGAAGAGGAAGGCCAAAGAAAAGATGAATGGATTGTGTTAAGAATGACACGAAAGAAAAATATAGCGTGACAATTAGAAAATGGGAGATGATAACTGTTATGTATGTAGCTATAGATATAGTTGCGGCTGCGCCGCATAGTAAGAACAACGCGTCAATACATCAGTGCGAATCATTCCGTCTTTCTGTTCACACCTCTGTAGCTTCCTACCTAACAATAACTTACTGCACCGACGACCCTAAAATAACATTAGGACGAAGGCAGGAAGTTGACGATGATTTAATAGAAGTTTGAAATCCAATTCTTTCAAGTGTTTTTGATGCACTAAATAATTTCATGTCTAATTTATTTATTATCTTAGAAATCGTGCTTAATGACTAATGATTTCATTATATTGAGTTTTTTTTAAATAATTAGATTTATTTTCTCTTTTTTTTATTACTAAGATACAAAGACGGTTCCCCATCCTTACGCTCTCGCATTAATCTTATAATTCACGCCGCAGTGACCAGAACGAACGCATAGAATGAGCATAACAAAATACGGCACGGACGGCGTTATGTAACACTGAAGCCGATGGCTATTTAGATATACGTTGATTTAATTCGGTTCTCATTATGTACAAGCTGATTTATGCTTAGGCTTTAAAGCCGTTAAGTTGGGTAAGTGGTTGAAATCAGCGATAGCAAGTGAGCCTGTTAATCTTTTAAGGAATACGTGGTTTAAGTGCATTGTAAAACGTTTGTATTTGCAAGAATGCGAGGTGATTGGTGATTTGACTGGCCTGTTGGTCTAGTGGTTAGTGACCCTAACTGCTATGCCGGAGGTCGTGGGTTCGATTCCCACCCAGGACAAATGTTTGTGTGATGAGCACGATCATTTGTTCTGTGTCTGGGTGTAATTTATCTATAATATGTATGTATTTAGAAATATATAAGTATGTTTATCAGTTGTCTAGTACCCATAACACAAGCCAAGCAGTTTAACGTACTGGTAAAGTAATTTATTTATCATCACTTTACCAGTACGTTAAACTGGCGCCCAATATTATTATTATTATTATTGAAAGAGAAAATGGAAGGAAATGAGAATTTCCTTCTTATTGCCAAGATTCAACAATCTATCTATCAGTTTAAATATCTTAAAAAAAACATGGAATGAAATCCCCATACTAAACATAACAGATTACAAAAAGGTAACATGCAAACAATATTTTTATTGCTTTTACTCGGTCTACAATGTTTCAAAACTTCAATGGTTCTAAGGTATTATAACAAATAGCATGGATTCAACTTGCTAATTACAGTTTCCCTAAACAGTCGTAAAAAAGAAGTTTGTTGCGCACCATTTCAGGCATGAAATCTAAGGCTGGTCTTCCACCAAAACTGTTGAAGAAAGCGTAGCGATGAACGATAACATAAAATCACCAAAATCCATGCTTTCGTTTTCAAAATGATGCATTGCCGTTGGTGTATTTTTCGGTGAATATAGTGAAGGAAAAATCGTGAGGGTGTCCTAGAACCAAAAATTCGAAGACGTGACATCCAACCCGCACTGAGCCCGCGTGCTGGATTATGGCCCACTCGCTCTCATAGAAAGGAGGCCTGAGTCCCAGCAATAGGAACATTACAGGCTGATAATGGTAATGATTTTTCGCTGCGCCTCCCCCACAAGTGGAAAACCAACCTTAAATTAGTCCACAAGCCGTCGTCCGTGCGCAAAACATTTAATTTATAGACTTTCGTGTTCCGGATTCCATGAAATGTTCCATAATATTACGCCATTGCAATGTTACGCTTGCATTCTGGCAAATTGGTGTAATTGAATTTTGAACAAGTGTTGACGGCTGTACTGAGTACAGGCGCGCACAGAACTGGAGCGCGGGAATGTGAATTTATTATACGGTTTGGACTGTTGTAAATGCAATGAAAGGAGAAATGCACTGCATTATTGACTTGATAGAGATTATGGTAGTATCTGATAGTTACTTTATGAGGTATTACGTCATTGTGAAGTAAGAATATTTAGATTGTTCATGGAGTATTTTACATCGAGAACTGGAATGGGCAATTTGATCGACGAACTTAAAATTCAAAGCTACTATTTATTGGTTTTAATAAACTATGATTTGCGACCGTGAACTAGCCAAAAGCGCTGTGTTATTATTTTTTATTATATTTATTTTATCTGAGAAAAGAAAAGTTACCATCAAAGATGCCTCGGTGTATTTCCGTTGACTAAGTATGAATTCACCTCTGTAACGACGGTACACTCATCTAATAAAAATGAATTAATAACGCACATAGCCCACAAGAAACCTAGAGTACGGGTAAACACAGAAATGAATGCAGCAGCAAAACATCTTGGTATTAATTTCCTTACGTCTGTATATTATGCGTAGACTAGATTCATTTGCATTTAAATGGTTTATGTAACACTAGGTACAGGTAGTGTGGGATTCAGTGAGATTAATTGTCGAGAAAATTGGGTAGGCGGCATGAAATTTATGGGCAGTGTGTAAGGAAATTGAAAGGACTTAATAGTGGTTGATTTGCATTGCAATACTTGATGCTAGATGTTCAAACAGGTATTCAGTATCAAAGGGCTCTTGTGCTTGTTAGGTGATGTGATGATGATGATGATGAAAATAAAAGGAAAACGATGTTATTAGTTTTAGCCCTGTTACTTCAAAATCATATTAGGTAGGTTCCTGTTGAGAAAGCACATCAACACGACTTGAATCTTTTTTCCCTGATGTTTAAGAAACGAAAGTCATCATCGTCTGCCTAGCCTTTTTTCCAACTAGGTTGGAGTCGGCTTCCAGTCTAACCAGCTGCAGCTGAATATTATTATTTTACAACGACCGACTGCATTGCTTGACTGCATTGACTGCTATGTGTTTCCATTTTTGTATTTTTTTAATTTTTTATTATTGTGTGTGTGCTTGATGTACTGACGTTAAATAAACATTTTTCTTTCTTTCTTTCTTTCATTATCTGACCGCCACAATCCAGTTAGTACTGAGCAATATGTTACCTCCTTTGAGGAACGAAAGTGAGCGACAAAAAACTTAACTTTCTTCCACTCATAATCTTTTTGCAATGAACATCATATTATAATAATTCACATAGTCATGATACGGATCTCATTAAAATAAAAACGATAGTAAACCTCATCCAAATATATGATTGAAATATAATTCATTCGGTCATACTTTCACTATGCATGTATAAATAGTTGTAGAAGAAATCGTTATGGCTTTTTGATGAACTTAATATTATTTTAATATGTTTGTTACAGTTCAGTATAATAACATTAGTTCTACTCTAGAAGAAGTTTATACAAATAAAATATTGGACAATTATTGCGTTCATAATTATTATTGGTAAAAGAAAATGCTACTCGAATTCAGTTTAGGCTTTTAATGATGGAGTGGAATGCCCTTTATTATTTTAAGAAATCTCTGAATAAAGTCTCCAGTATTAGCCATCCTTCTTAAATTAAAATGCTTAGTGGTGTCAGATGGCTACTTGATTGTCGAATATCCCAACACTCATGGAAGATTTTACTAATTAAAGTGTCAACTCTATGCCACCAGTGGGGACCGAGGTAGAGGCAAATGTGACCGAATTAGACGACCACTGCCAGTGGTGGTAGATACGAAAACTACGGGGACAGTCCGGTGATGGCAGGTCGGAATAAACCCTAAAATCACTTTATCTATATGTTTTCTGTTCTTTACACACTCAACCTTGGATTCTAAATGCTATCATAAAATCCGATCATGTGATCTTAAAACTCGTTGAACCATTTGCCAGACGCGTGGGACATATCAACTCATCTCTTTGTGAAAGAGATTGGGAAGATAGTTCCTACACGCAGTCACGATTCAGATGTTCTAAATTATACATAATATACCTAACATATGTAAGATGTTGTTGTTATATTAAGTTGTATGAACGTAACATAAAACGTAGGAACATTTTCATATACGGTAATGTTTTCATGTGATGCAATGTGCGTGTATAAAGTATTTGCGGAATTAAATTGTATTACAACTGCACGGAAGAGCTTAAAGGAGAAGAAATTAAGAGAATCGAACAAAGGATAATAAAGATATCGTAGTAATTTTATCAAGTTAATCAACTTAATAGAGTCGTTAGAGGCCAAATATAATTTTGATGATTTACCAAAGTTCATCATCAACTTTTTCTAATACCAATTACACTGATATTTTACGTCACGGTAAGCTCAGTGGCTGAGTGATGGACTACTATGCTGCATGTCGCGGGTTCGATCACGGTATTAATATTTGTATGACCTACAGATAATTATTGTACCGGGTCTGGCTGTTTGTGTATGTATTTTTTTTTAACGCAGCCACCATACAGGTGAAATTCCTACAATTTTTAACTACAGTTACTACGTAGACATAAAGCTGAAAAAAGTTCTATCCTCTATTTTCTCACAACAAGAACACTTAAAACTTCTATCACAAATAAAATCCCGCCAATAAATTCAGCTTGACCAACGAGGAACACGTTACTTCAGATAATTCCTCACTATTCTGCACCAATATAGTCTATGGATACAGTCTAGTATTACCTTTAGCCATTAGACGAAGGAGTACTGTTATGTTCACGGTACAGTCACCGTTAAAACTAAAGCAATAATTTTTTTCACCGTCTTTATTTAACTAAATACATACCTGATTAAACTCGAAAGGCAAAATTAAAGAAAAACTATACTTAGCCTACCTTATTTTTATTTTTATCCAGTAAACACCTCCTCCATTTTTACCATACCTATACTTGATTCTTGATAGGTATAAATTTCGAACCCAAGACAAACACCTCTGATTTTTCGGATTCATTCATAAGTATCGTATAACTATCACTTGTTTCAGTGAAGGAAAATTTCGTGAGGAAAACCGCATGCCAGAGAGGTATATAGCACTCGGCACGTAAGTTGAAACAAAATGGCGGTCGTCGGCGTAGGTAAAATGACAAAAATAGAGTGAGATTCGAAGGAAAATGTGACACTGAGCATTCAAGATCATAATTCAACTTACGGGATGCAATCTGTAATACATTAAGTATCGGGTCTCAGTCGACTTATTTTCATGATTGTAGCTTCGCGAACGACCGCCATTTTGTTTCAACTTACGTGCCAGGTGCATTATTTCTCGACGGCATGTAAATTCAAGTCATAAAGCCCATGGGCAGCATAAAAACTCTGAAACCAGTACACAATAAATAAAGACCATACCTTGTTGCCAAAAGCGCTCTAAGCAATTTTATGAAATACTGAAATACAATGATCCAAAGATGACTTTTGTTGCTGATCGTACCTCATCGAAGATAAAAGTCTTTTACGTGTTGCTGCGCACGCGCCACCGTTCTAAAGTGTTTGGTGCATGATTGATAAAATGGCTGAGGTAACGGTAGGAGACATTTTATTTATGGAAGCGCTTCTTATGGAGTAGGAAGAGATTTCGGTGATGGCATGAAGAACCTTAGGCAGTTTTTCTGGGGAGACGGAAAGGAAGACGATCTATGTGTTATAGGTAGGTACGTAAGCAAAACGTCCTTAGAGTCCCATGTAGTAAGCCAATTGCCATCAACCGAGAACACATCCAGCAAAGTTACCAATTGAATATCCACATAAACCAAGATACCTACAAATAATCCACGATCTCGCATCAACTTGGACCACTTCCCAATACTTTATAGCCATGTCCTCACTCAAGAAACACACTACACTACTAACAAGACCGATCTAGTTACGTACCCCTTACATAAAAGCCTTCTACTCAATGGGAATTATTTCCTATAACACTAGTATTGGTCAGCCATATTTCAATATAACTAGTACTAAAGTAACAAGTATTAATACTCTTGCGTAATACTACAGGAATAATTTTATCTAAGGACGTTAAGTAATAGTGTATTAGGCAATGATATTAACATTGGTATTAGGTCATTTCTGATTTGTGGTTTTCTGGTTTAGAATGTGTATGGAAAGCAGGTGGTACTTAGATAAAGCCTGGTAGAGATAATAATTAATTATGTAAAGCTTTTAATTGAACCAGCTACTGCAGAATATAGAAGGTGCGATTAATATCGATCTCGAAGTATAACGTTTGAGAGATTGTATTATGATCTGATTGATGATTTTCCTTCTGCAGTGAGTGATGTCAAGTAATTTATCACCATAATGTTGGATAAGTATGTATACATTTTTTGTTTGTTGTATAGTATAAATTGTTATTATGTAAAACTACTAGATAATTATAATTCGTTTGTATATACGTCATAAATGGAGAAACCAAAACCAGGGTGTGGAATGAAAGAATTTTGCTTTACAAAGATAGAGCAACATTCTTTCTTTTACCAAAAATCTTAAAAAGAGAAGCCATCAAGCGTTTAACTAACCCTCCCAAAAAGCAGTAAGTAGGTAACCTGACAAAATTAGTACCTAACACCATTTTTTTGACTCCTTCTTTGATATAACATCAAAGGACCTAATCAAAAGAACTATATAGACTCCATCATATCATTCATATTCAAATGGTTGCGTCGATAACAACCTAAACAACATCATTACATGTTGCTGAAATGTCACGTCAATCAAGAACCTAATTCAAATGTTGGAACCAATAAATAAATGGCAATGGACCTCAAAGTTCATAAGAATAGGGTTGTCGGAGAATTAAAAAAGTAGGAAAGAAATAAGTAGGTTTTATAATTATGGGAAATGTCACGTGTTTTATAAAAATACTAACTGCCCGCGGCTTTACCTGCGTGGAAGTTATACACTAAAACCTTCCTCGAGAACCAATGGTGAGTCCATTAGTGAAAACAGCATGAAAATCCGTGCAGTCGTTTTTGAGTTTATCGCGAACAGACAAACAGACAGACGCGATGGAGGACTTTATTTTATAATATGTAGTGATGATAACATCACGTCCATTTCTTGCAAGGATATGTAGAGGTCAATTGTGTGGTCCACTGAAATTTCACTTTCACGAATACCAAATGTCAACGGATGGCCGATGGGGCCGAAAAGTTCTGGAATGGCGACCGCGAACCGGAAGACGTTGCGTTGGAAGGCCTCCCACTAGGTGGGCCGATGTCCTGGTCAAGGTTGCAGGAACCCGCTGGATGAGAGACGCATGGGAGCGGTCAATGTGGCGACACCTGAGGGAGGCCTATGTCCAGCAGTGGACGTCTTTTGGCTGAAATGATGATGATGAATACCAAATAATGACAAATTAGTCCCGACGTGGAGATCGAACCCAGGATTTTCTTTACTACAGTCGCATTTACGTTTACTAGAACCAACATAACAAGTATTGAATGCTGTTCTACATACTCGTAACTTATGAATGAATGAATGGAACCGTAATCATTCATTCGCAGTAAGCAATATTTCAAGAGTGTTGACGGATAGATTATGATAGAGCTGTAAACATAAATAGTAAGCAAAGAAGTTTACTGCATTTGAATATGGTCTATTAACTCTGACACATTCGTGAGTTTTGCAATACGTTACGCTGCCGCGTATAAATCCTTGTGGAAAAAACTCATGCACGTTATAACAGTGATACAATTCAAATACCAAGTTCACTAATCATGTTTTCCAAAAAATAACTGCCATGGTACGTTGGTTACAAGGTGTAAGGTTTAGTTACGTTTTATAAAAGGTAATTTGTTATTCTTTCTAATGAAAAATACACAATACTTACCTCATTTATAATCAGCATCACAATCAAAACAAAAATCCATTCCTACTTCAATAGCCTGACAACATTTAACCACTCAATTTTATGATACAACATTATTTTTATCACCGCTCCAATATAAACTAAATCATCATCATAACTATAATAATACCACAATAATATAACTAACAACAACAACTAATAATATAACTATAATAATACTACTATAATAATATTTGTACTCTTATTTTTGATTCAAACTGACATGTAATTTTTAAAATTATTAATAAATTAACTAAACTAATAAAATTAAACGACAGCCCTATTCGTACTCCATACCTTACGCCTCCGTGACGCAGTGTGAAAATCTCGCGACAGATTTAGTTCAAACGATAATAAAGTTAAGTAAGAGTATAGAGTAGATAGTTATAGAGTACGCATTTCTGATAATACGCAAAACAACCAGCTTGTATCTGCCTCAGCTTATGCTAATTCTGTCTGGCAGTATTTTCGAATCGTATTGACTAATCAAATGCTTGTGTGAGGAAATTGTAGTGATAAGGAATTTATTTCGTAAGGTACTGTGTTAAGATTGGTATTTGAGTAGATACTACATAGGTAATACTTAGGGATGAATGCATAATTCTTAAACGTTACATAACATACGCCTATAATCCCCGGAAGGGTGAGGCAGAGGTGTACCTAAAAGTACACCGTCCTACATTTGGCATGTGTAAGTCCCATGTAACAGGGGGCAAGCCTATTGCCATCAACTAGACACAAATTCAGTCTCCGTGTGTTCCTAAGCAAAACAGCAATTAATATGAGGTTACTTCACAGAAATGGAATCTCAATAAAACAATAACAGAAAAAATATTAGTGTCTTCTAAATAACATTAAATAAGAATAAAAAACAATTCACATAAACTTGCTTAGTCGCATTGCATTTTATGGACAAATCACAGCATGAGAAACGTTTTTGCAAAAAAAAATTAACGACACCCAAAAGCACACTAAAAAGCCTAAAAGAACTTTAATTTCGGTAATCGATGGCATTGTTTGTTTCATTGACTTCAATGCATTTTGTTTTTCGACTTACTTATTATTTTTAAGATATGCGCTAGCAAATAAAAATCGATTAAAAATGGAACGCTTCATCTCATTTGTACAGATCTGTATAAAAGTGTTTGTGAAACAAAAGGCGATTAAAAATATAGTATTTTTTTCGATTCATTGGTTATAAGATCTAGCGAAAGACCCCAGAGCTAGACTGACCCGACACTATACCGAAGACATCCCGGATGTCAGCCTGTACGAGATTAGGATGGCTCTGAAACAACTTAAGAACAACAAGGCACCGGGTGATGACGGAATTACGGCCGAACTCCTGAAGGCGGGTGGCAAACCAATCCTTAAGGCCCTTCAGAAGCTGTTCGATTCCGTCATACTCGAGGGAAAAACGCCGCAGGCATGGTGCAGAGGTGTGGTGGTACTCTTCTTCAAGAAGGGCGACAATACCCGACTTAAGAATTACAGGCCCATCTCACTTCTGAGTCATGTCTATAAGTTGTTTTCAAGAGTCATCACGAATCGTCTCGCGCGCAGGTTCGACGACTTTCAGCCTCCCGAACAAGCCGGATTCCGAAGAGGGTTTAGCACCGTAGACCACATACATACGCTGCGGCAGGTTATACAGAAGACCGAAGAGTATAATCTGCCTCTCTGTTTAGCGTTTGTGGACTACGAGAAAGCCTTCGATTCGATCGAAACTTGGGCCGTATTGCAGTCTCTCCAAAGGTGCCAAATTGACTACCGGTACATCGAGGTGTTGAAGTGTTTATACAAAAACGCCACCATGTCAGTCCGGCTTCAGGACCAGACCACGAAACCTATCCTTCTGCAGCGAGGCGTGAGACAGGGAGACGTCATATCTCCGAAGCTGTTCACCGCTGTACTGGAGGATATCTTCAAGGTTCTGGACTGGAGAGGACTAGGCATCAACATCAATGGCGAGTACATCACTCACCTTCGATTTGCCGACGATATAGTGGTCATGGCTGAGACCATGGAGGACCTCAGTACAATGCTCGATGGCCTCAGTAGAGCTTCTGAAAGAGTGGGTCTAAAAATGAACATGGACAAAACCAAGGTCATGTTTAATGCCCATGCTACACCCACTCCCATAAAGATCGGAGACTCTACACTCGAAGTTGTAGACGATTATGTCTACCTGGGACAAACAGTCCAGTTAGGTAGGTCCAACTTTGAGAAAGAGGTCAATCGTCGAATCCGACTCGGCTGGGCAGCGTTTGGGAAGCTGAGAAGTATCTTCTCGTCCAACTTACCCCAATGTCTCAAGACGAAAGTCTATGACCAGTGTGTGTTGCCAGTGATTACATATGGGACCGAAACGTGGTCGCTCACAATGGGCCTCATCAGAAGGCTTAAAGTCACCCAAAGGGCAATGGAGAGGGCTATGCTCGGAGTTTCCTTGCGCGATCGAATCAGAAATGAGGACATCCGCATGAGAACCAAAGTTACCGACATAGCCCGAAGAATCGCCAAACTTAAGTGGCAGTGGGCAGGGCACATTGCTCGCAGAACGGATGCCCGATGGGGCCGGAAAGTTCTGGAGTGGCGACCGCGAACCGGAAGATGTTGCGTTGGAAGGCCTCCCACTAGGTGGACCGATGACCTGGTGAAGGTTGCGGGGATCCGCTGGATGCGAGACGCACGGGACCGGTCAATGTGGCGACACTTAGGGGAGGCCTATGTCCAGCAGTGGACGTCTTTCGGCTGAAATGATGATGATGATGATTGGTTATCCACTGGTCCTCTTGGGCAACGTTAGATTATGATAAAGCAATAAAGCCTACACAGAAATGACAATGCAGAAAGAAACCAAAGAATTGAAATTTTATGAGTAGACATGAATCATAATTCTCCGATTTCATATCGCAATATTTCGCAGATTTCTTTAGGATTAACCTTCAATCATTATTTTTATTGTATCCACGGATTGTGGTTACAAAATATTATTTGGGTTTTTCTATAGGACACCTTTTCTTATGCTTTGGTTACTAAGAAACTGTACAAGAACGGATTTCAGCAAAACTTTCATATTGAAGTGAAATATAATTTGACCTACTTGGGTAATAGGAGAAAAATCTAAGTACGCAGAAACTATGACGTAACTTGATTATAAAGTAACCAATTTCAAACTAACGTGACAATAAAACACTTTTTAAGCTTAAACGGCTTATATCCAAAGTTTTACCCCTTTTTTGCTCCCGATATTTCGAAGCTGTTGCAAGCGCCATGATCGCGGGACGAGTGGACGACACATCCATTCAGCAATCATGTTGCTTGCAACAGCGTCACGGCAGATATCCCATAAGTGACGGTATAAGTGTAACGTGACGATTGTTATAATCCTTTAAGATAACATAACATAACGTAAGTGACAACACGTCTTCCTCATACTAATCATTCGGTTACCGCACAAACGTAACAATTTAATAAATCCGTACTTACGCTAACCACTGCAGTATTTCCCCACACTTCGACAACCGATATAATATAAAATGACTTAATAAACAATAGTTTCGTAACAAAACTGTAACATAAATCGTTTCCTGAACGGAAAATTGCTAGGCCGCTTCTCAGTTGATCGGCGGGACTTGCACGAACGTGCGGATGAAATAGAACGTCAATACGAACGCTTTAAAAGTTTAAAACACTCGTTTCACTCCAATATTTCCAATAGGCTGAGTAGATTCCAAATCGAAATATTTTTGTTTATATGGGCCTACATGGGCACTTAGAAAACGTCAAGAAAATGTGCAATGCTTGGTCGTTTCATACGGAGAAGAACACTGGCAAGAAACTCCTTGGTTACTCTTTTAAATTGATACAATATTTTCATTTTACAGCATATTTAGTACTTAGGATGATAAGATAGAAGATGGATTACTTTTCAACCTTATACCCAGAAGAAAAGGGTGAAAAGTGGCAGGGTACTAGTGTGTATTTTCGCGTCGCACGTTCGTGCTAGGGTCTCAGTAGTCAGCCGATCCACAGCACTGTCGACCGACGGATGCTAATTTATGTTCATGTATATATGCACGATTCTCCACTGTTGTACGAGACTGGTAATTATGCTGGGAAATACTTTTACTCTTTAAGACGTAACAGACAGACATGGAAACGCCTCTTGGGGATGTTGCGTTGTAAGGAAGGAAGTGTTCAGGTAAATTACTTAATTGTCAGTATTGAATACTTGGAGGAAAACGAGTTTATTTGCATGTAGTAATAAACAGAGGGTAAGTAATCTCCTCTTTAGTGCTTCGAGAAAAGTTACTTCAGATTTACTTTTCATTTATTCGTTTTGTTTTCAAATCTCATCGTTTGCTATTAATGGGTCTTTGTTTTAGTTTATTACATCTACACAATAATATTTACACGGCGGTTAACGCTACTTGTATCGGAAAATTATATTTTAGCTTTAAATACGAACCAGGATTTTAAATAAGAAAAAAATTATATAGATAAGTAAAAAAAAGCTGATAAAGTGTCTTGACACGCATCTCCCTAAATAAAAAATTGCAATAAATACGTAAATACAAACTAATTTATCGAAGCAATTTTGAAGTAATTAAGACGGCCTAAAAATTAGTATGCATCATGCAAAAACGCCCATAGTTTGTACATCCAATACATCAAAAGATACGCTACATGGGCAGTTCCGTCAACAAGTCATTAAAAAGCCCAAAATGAACTAACCAACTAATTACTTAAATGTAAAAAAAAAAAACATTTGAGAGCAATCCGGTACAACTTGCTTGGCGATCTTAATTACTCTTCTAATCTTAACGCAATTTAATTAAAACATTGACACACTTATGCGCTGGACTGTACTTTTAGGGCTGTCCCTTGTTACGCAATAAATCTGAGCAAGATCCCACTCAAGCAAGAACTCACTTCCGCCTAGCATCCGAGACTTAAAGACTATAATATCACTATTTAAAACAAGAGTCAAAGAACACTATCTTTCCTCTCCAGTATGATTCATTATATGCATATGTATTTTATTTGTTTATGTACCTATCTTAGCATTATGTAGGTATTTATTTAATATAATTATATCTATATTTATTTATTTATATGTGTATTTTATTATTTTAGGTTAAGTTAGTTAAGGCACGTATACACGTTATTCTTTTCCTATTTTCACACACTATCGTCTACATTTCTTCATCATTTCTCCTTTAGCAGGTCTGCTGGCAGAAATTTCTAAAGAAATAAGCAGTACCTTTGTACTCAATTATTTTTTATGTTAATTTCCTGTGATGTCTTCTGTGTGTTCATAAATTGTTAAATAAATAAAAAAGATCGACAAAACATGCGTAATAAAAATCCTCTTGGTCATTTCATCATCATTTCAGCCGAAAGATGTTTATTGCTGGACATAGGCCTCTTGGTCGTTGTAAGTAAAAATATTCTGAAAATGATATTTCATACTATTATAATATATTACATCATCTGCCTAAGGAGGAGCTCATGGCTTAATAAGAACTGCCACTCGGGTCGATCTTTAGGTAAAGCTGTGCTTGCCTAGGTCGGTCTGTGGATGGGTGACCGCCCGACATACCGAGTTTCCTCCGTGCCTCGGAAAGCACGTTAAGCTGTTGGTCCCGGCTGCCATATATATAGATCTTTGGCAGTCGTTACAGGTAGTCAGTGACCAGAAATTCTGACATCCAGTCTTACCACAGGGTATCGTATTACCTAGTATTAACTGGGTTGTGGGGGTCAGATAGGCAGTCGCTCCATGTAAAATACTGGTATTCAGCTGCATCCGGTTAGACTGGAAGCCGACCCCAATATAGTTGGGAAAAGGCTTGGCAGATGATGACATCATCTGCCTAAGGTTTTCCAAAGTATGTTGAGAAAACTTTCAGTCAAATTAGATCCTGTTGAATGTCGATCAGTAATTTCAATGAATCAACTGCCTTCTGATCTCCACAACCCAGTTACTGTTTAGCACGATACCGATTGGTAAGATTGGATGTCAGGGTTACTGAAAAGACTGTAAAACATTTACAAGAGACAACTGAGACTTTCAGAGACAGGGAGGGAATCGAACCTATTTACCGATCTCACCAACACTTGCTTAATAAAGAAGATCGACCCGTTTCAGCTGAAATTATTTAAATACGCTTGCGTAAATTATTATTTATGAGTGTAAAATTCCACTACATTTTCAATTGACTGTTGTTCCTTTCAGCCTTAGGGCTGCTCCAAATTACGACACATGCAATCGCACTTATTACGATTACGAACAAATGTTTTACAATTACGTCCACGTATAGAGAAAGTAGCTGCGACAAACAGACGGACAGACGGAACGATCTGACTATGTTTATGTACGTGATTTGAGATAATTTGAATCCTTGCATAAGCCGTAACTGTAACATCTGTAGGAGCAGTTAATAATCAACCTTATTGGGTGGACAATAATAATGCACGTCAACTTGCAGTAGTTTTAAATCCATATGCACTAATGCCTATTATCTTTAAGCGTGGACTGTGGTCTGGATTATGTAAGGAAGAGAAAGCTTTTGCAATTAATTAGAACTCCTGAGCAATATTGCTCTACAAGTGATAGTTACATTAAGGAGCAATAATGTTGTTTATGTTACTTTGCTGCTGCAAAATGTATTTTCTTAATCCAAATATAATGGTCAAAATGAAGTGCTGTTATAAGGATATAGCAGCATTATTTTCAAGTTCACTATGATGAACACCTACGTGGAACTTAATGTTACTGGCGAAATATGGAATGCACCGTGACCTCAACCTTTGGGACAAAGTGGTGTGATACTACATTGGTTTTAAAATCACAAAGAGAGAGGTCGAACAATGAGCCATTCCTTCGATTTCTTTTCATCATCATCATCATATCAGCCCGGAATCACCCACTGCTGAGTATAGGCCTTCCCTTTTTTCTGCCACACTTCCCGGTTCTGTGCGTACCTCATCCACGTGTTTCCGGCGACTTTGACGATATCGTCAACCCAACGAGCTTTGTAATTATTATTAATCGTATCGCCTCAAGATATGAAAGATATAACTTTAACAAAGGATGAATACACAGAAATACACCTGCTTAAAGTTTTTATACAATCCAAGTTTCTTTCATTACATAACGGTAAAAACTAATAAAGGCTCTTTTTTCTGAAATTTTGTAAACCATAACCGTACCATTCACAAAAAAAAAAACAATTATTATAACAATTAGAATAGTAGTTTATGCGACTGTGCATAATGAAGGGCATTACAACACAAGTGTGGGTTTAAGAAACGAGCCGAAGGCGAGTTTCTTAATAGCATCACACGAGTGTTGTAATGCCTAATTATGTATAGTTGCATACACTAATTTATCTACCCGAATATCATAAGGGCTCTATAATGGGCTCAGGAACCATAGGGAAATGACCAGCATTGTTACCGTAATGCAATAAAAAATAAACAGGTTATAGTTGCATTAATTAATTAAATAATTTAATTTCTGAGTCACTATCACTCATTTTCGACAGAAATAAAGAACTTATCAGAAAATTTGTCTACTCAATGAAAGGGAATAAAAAGCTAACGAAAAAATTGACAGCTCGAAATGGCGGCGTTTCGGATATCTGTCATTTTTTTAAATCATAGGCAAACGAACAAAGTCACTATTCTTGTGTCACTCGAAATCAAAATGTCGTGCGATTTATAATTAAAATCATACTGAATTGGGGTTTCGTATCGATAGGTATCTGTTTTAATGTAGATACTAGAATAGCACACTCACTTGAATTTGACACCTGTTCCAAATTTAAACTCATAACCTACTGTTTTCAGTAGGTTATGAGCTCATTACAGTTCTGTTAATTTCTGCTGGTTGGTAATGCTGGTCATTGCCTATGGTTTTTGAACGCATTAGAGAGGGTTTATGATATTTGGGTAGATAAACTTTTTAATCGGTAAAACTGCTCGATTATGATTCGATGATGGCGTTCAGCGGTGTTCATTGGTGTAATTTTAATTCTTTTAATCGAGTTTTTTTCGCTTTTTAACACTTGGTATAATAATATAATGTAGTGAGTTCGAAAGAGGAGTTTTGTTAAAATCACACCTCTCGAATTATTCAAATCTGGGAGTTACTACGCAGCTTCAAGATTATAATATTTTTGAGCATTGTTGAATTTTGAAAAAAAAAATGTATTAGGTACACACGGCTACACATCAAGCTATACAAAACCAGTATAATCCGATCGTTCATTGTGCGAAAAGATCTAGTAAAGTGAGGCCAAGATTAACTGGTTTTGTATAGCTTGATGTGTAGCCGTGTGTACAAGTTTCATTTTGGCGCTTTAATACCATAGACAGAGGGTCAATTGATGAACATTTAATAAATGAATTTGTGTTTATTTAGCGTTAATTCTGTAGTTAGTGATAAGTTAGTGATAGTGATAAAAAAAAAAAAAAAGTATCGGAACTATAATTACCAAACGTCTTTTGTATACGCCTATTTAGCTATACAATACCTACCCGTAATCATTTAAAGTGATTATGTGTGTACGTTTCATTCACAAATTTCAATGTACAGTCAGTGTCCACCTTTACCTGACCCCTCATATGATGAAGAATAGGGCAAGACGTGGTATGAGAAGAGAGGTCAGTTAACACTGGTCACTGACTGTACTCAGCTCTATTTACACGTAAACTCATGATTACGTCGGAAGTGCGTGAATCTCGAACTCGTGCGCATCGTCGTCACGCTGGCCGCGCTTACGCGCATGCGCACAAGTTACACAACACTCAAATTAGGGCCTTATTATACCAGCTCATTTATTTTGTAACGCTATAGGATGTAATTATTTAGGTAATACTTTGGAATGTTATTATTTAGGTAAGGCTTGTGTTAAGTGGGTTAAGTTGTGTCTAGACGTTATGGATTTGTGCTATTTTTCATTATAGCATCACGCTTGTAATTCCCGTAGGGTTAGGCAGAGGTGTTCCAATTAGTACACCCACATTTCGCCAGTTGTGTTAAGTCCTATGTAATATTGGAGTTTACCTATAAGTGATTGCTGCACTGTTGCATTTATATTAATGTATGACTACTTTTGTTAGCTCTTGTTAACCTGTTACAACAAATGTATGCGCTAATCAATGAATAAATAAATAAATATTTTTACCCGACTACGGCAAAGCCAAAGGAGGGTTATGATTTTGTTGTATGTTATATTTAACTTAAAACCTGTCTAAAAAATCGGTTGTCTGTAAAGTCGGTTTACTGGCGATACTTGAACGTGACAACGTCTTAAGAAAATACAGCACTTACATTGCTATAAACAAACAATTAACACGCCGTTGCTATGGAACGCCTCAGAGCGAGGTAACGTCTCAGAGCGAGGTAACGCCTCAGAGCGAGGTAACGACTCATGACGTCATCTTTTTTCGTTCGTGCAGCCGGCCATCGAATTATAAGACGTTATCACGTCAAAAATTGTTGGTGAACCAATAAATAAATACCTACATAGGGTCGAGTCTGTTGCCATCTACCGTGCGCAAGTTTAATGGAAAATAACACCGCCCGACCCGGGAATCGAAAAAGATGGCATACATTTAATTCTTGCGTACTCTCATTTAACTAGAAAAAAAAAACAAATTAGTCTTATAGCTCCTTACTTACATTACTACATAAATGTAGCAACTAACAAAAATAATTACTTATAATGCACTGACAAAGACTTAGAAACACGACACTTTTAGTTACGACAGTTCTAATATAATATAACAAGCAAAAGTAAATTAGGTTACAATCTATTGCTTAACTATACGCAAAGACACCGAGCTATACGCATTGCAATGTAAGATCAGGTGTAAAAAACTGGTCAAGTGTGAGTCGAACACGCGCACTGAGGGTTCCGTACAAACCTAAGTGTATATAAGTAAAAATGCTTTTCGCAATTTTTCTTTTATCTGTGCTATAAGACGCTGCATCGTACCTTTCAAGATTTTGAGTTCATGGGAAGTACCCTGTAGGTTTTGATTCAATAGAAAATGTCGAAAAGTTGCAGTATGCGTTGGCTTATACCTGAGTATTTGATATGAATTTCAGCTTGCCTTTCGCTTTCCTAAGAAAAAGGGTCTTGACAGACTGACAGACAGGCAACAAAGTGATCCTTTATGGGTTTTCTTTTCCTTTTGAGGTACGGAACCCTAAAAACAGTCGGTTATACCACTAGGTTTGAAAACTGGTCATTAAAAGCTTTCGCTAGTGGTCAATGCCAGAGATTGTCAATCTAGTTTCGCAAGTTCTAGTTATTCAACTAAAGTAATGTATCTTTCTAAGCCTACTTACAATGTTAAGTTTCCGTTTGTGGATTATGCGATTTAAATTCGATACTCGTAATCGGATTTCTATTGTTTACATAAAATCAATATAATGTAGTGTGACTTTTATAGCGCATTAAAGGAAGATATTTTATGTTTAATAGCCAATTAAAGTGATCGTTTCCTTCCTGGTTTTACTTTTCTTTATAAGGTTTATTTATTGTTCAATTCCTGTTATTTTTTAACTTTCTGTGCGTAGCATTCCAATAAAATAGCGATAATTGATACTAATCTACCTCTAACCTAAAACCCAAATTTCTTTTAGGGATTCCATTTTCGTTATTTTGTAATAATGTTTTTTTTTCAATAAAGCTTACTAAACATCGCAGACAGAATTGCCAAAACTGCTATCAATATTTATCATAACACTGACCAATTAAATTATCAATACTTTATATGGAAAAGTGACATAATGGTATTAACTATATTATCTCTTCCACTTATCATTGAATCCCATTGTTATCTTTTGCATAATAACACTTAAACTAAAAGCATGCAGGATAAACGTAACACTTCTGTGCTCGCATGTATTCTGGTAGCGTACAGTCGCGACCACTTTCACTGGCCATTGTTGATTAATTCCCGAACTGTGCGCGACTGTGAGCTGAATCTAATGTTAAGTAGAGCGGAATTGTTGGCAATACGGATAGTACGAATGGGTTAATCTGGTTTGGATTAGCCCTTTTGTTTTTTTAAATGGAATCGGCTAATAGCGTCAAAATATCCTGTACCAAAATATGCTGTATGAATGTGTTGTGTCTTATCTATGTCAACATTAAAAGGTTTCATCATCATCATTTCAGCCAAAAGACGTCCACTGCTGGACATAGGCCTCCCCCAGGTGTCGCCACATTGACCGATCCCGTGTGTCTCTCATCAAGCGGGTCCCAACCTTGACCAGGTCAAAATGATAAAATGTTTGCTTTGGTTTAATTGGACTGACAGTAGTGACAGTATTTTATCTCAATCCATTCATCACTCTATCACACCAGGCTCCCGTATAAGCATATTATCAACCTGTCATGTGTCCACTGCTCGGACACAGGCCTCCTGTCTTTGAGAGGGTAGCTATTATTTCAGTTCTTCCATGAGGCGGACGCTTCCGCTTACTCATCATAATAAAACCATTAACTAACCATATTCCTAATACTTGCCCGGAAACTAAACAGACCAAACCAGAGCTCATTTAAGTTTCTCAAATATTTGAACCTTGAATTCGCTCTTTATTTCTCAAAATCTGACCAATAAATAAACACCATTACTGACATTTACACCACAAATAATAAACCACAAGCGACCCAATATTTGTCTTTACACCATTCCTTAGACCTTGAACACACTGGACGTATAATAATATAACGCTCTGTACTTCGAGAAATTCTAAACTAAGTGCATCGTCCGGCAGATATAGTCTCAGTTTATCCAAGTCCGCTTGTGGGCATAAACCTCTCCCAAGCTGTACCACAATATCCTATCCTCCGTCTTTCCTGTCTAGTCTTCCCCAGTCACCATTCTGACTATCCGAGTTTAATCCGTGCCTCGGAAAGCTCGACAAAGATCTACAATTGACGGTCGGGACCAAATGGCTCAAATTAACTACTAACTTGGTTGTAAAAGTCAGATAGGCAGTGGCTCTCAAATGCTGTCTTTTCAATTCAGCTGCATCTGGTTAGACTGGAAGGTGAACCCAACATAGTTAGAATAAGGCTAGGCATAATATGACGGTGAAGTCCATCTAGTTATCCCGCACTATGCTAGTCGAGACGCGGCCTTCACTCGAGGGCATGTTCGCTCAATCAGCTGACGGTCCTTCGGGCAGTGGGCTAGCCATGTGGGTAGCCCACTGTCACTCTGCAAGATATCTCGGTTCCTCCAATTCCTTTCCCGAAATTTACGAGCTATAATATTTAATAAATGAGTAGCGCAAAATACCCACAGCATGTTCGAAGCCTTAAGTCTCGAGACAATGCAGAGACAATCAACTCGAGCGCAGACATCACGATTGAACCGCGCGTGCGACCGCGAACACGTTTTCATAACTGCTACAGTACAGAATCTAGGTCATTTGAGCTACTGATCTCGATTTTATGCAATAAAATCGTTTAGATTAAAAGTTATGGACTATAAAGACGTGAGCTTGAATTTGATAGCAAAAAGTTGACCCAAGATTTGTGGTACGAGGCTAAGAGGAGCTTTTTGTAGGTGCCTTGTGAATTTTAATTGTGTTTATAAATACTTCTAGATTCTAGAAGGGCGGATTTTACTTATACATATAATAAAACGCATTAAAAACTGCCAGTTTCATAATCAATGATGTTCATAGGGCTTTAATATATTGGAAAAAAATATTATAAATATATGTTTGCTTGAACTAATATGGCAGCAAAAAAATTCAGGAACTAGACATAAAATATGATTAAGCCACAACTTTGAGCCAAAACGTCTAATTAAAATCATCGATCAATATTCACTTCAGCTCTCTTTTCGTTGAATAATTAACTAATCAGCCTATAATTAGCTCTAGGTACAGGAACCAGAATAGTTTATAAGCCTCATAAACTATAATATTTAACTACATACCTATTTATTACCACATTCGACGGGAACAAGATAGCGGAAAGGATCGACTTCAACGATTAATTCTCAGCCATTTTCCGGATTCGATTATCGATTTCGTAATCGAGTGATAAGCTGTTGACGTACGCATCCGAGTAATCGGTAATCGAGTACGACCTTGTAGAGCGCCATCTAGCGGAGACTGAAAGAACTAAAGCCACCATATTGCAAGTTTTCACCTTCGTTAAACCCCGGAGGTGGAAATGCTTGGCCACTGTCGCTTTCTAAGCCCACAATTACCTTGTTGACGAAAGGAATAATAATTGCACAACATAATAACAGTTTTTAACTGCGGCCGTTGCATTGCGAAAAGCCTGTTGTTATTAATTTTCTGAACTGAACAAAATAAAATAATATTTCAACTATTATATATTTCTTGAGACATACCTACCGCCCGCTAGGTGCTGATTGAAATATTGCAGTACCTATCTTATCCATATTGTAATACGAAAGCGTGTAAAATAGATTTAGAACGCAATAATTATTACTACAAAATCATACACTGTAGAAATATACAAAAGAATAACAAAGACGCTAGAATTAAAGAAAATTAAAATTTCCCCAGTTCAATTTCATACTACAAACTACTATTTAAAAATCAATTACAAGTATTTTACCTTTTTGCTTTACTTTACTTCATTAAAGTAATTAATTTCATGAAATGCAAATGTAAACAACAACGGATACTTGTGTTGGTAAACGTCACGCATGATTGGCGCTGCCATGTTGAAAGAAAGAATGCGAAATGAGAGACCGTTGATATTAATGTAACATGTATCAAATTAACGGCCCTAGGGCTACATGGAATTATGTACCGTAAATTGTTTGTTCTACATTTTATTTTACACCTTCACTTTTAGTAATGATTAGAGTTAATGAACTGGGCGGTTTCTTGTTCTAATTTAAGTATAAAGTAGTCAACAAAGGTCGTTTTATGAAATTTTCGAAAAAGCGTGAAAATGTTGTTTTAAATTTAAAGCTGCAGCGAGATTCTTCTACTTCATACGGTTTGGGCCCAGTAGGTAGCCACGCTTATTGCAGCGGCAGAGGCGCTGTTCAGGTCGTCAAGGGTGCATGTATGCAGCGAGATGGGCAGATAACATTGTTGTCATTGCAGGAATATCCTGTATGAGGCAAGAGCATGGAGCTTGACCCAAGCAAAGAGAGGCCTATTCTATACCCAACAGTGGGTGAAGTCGGGCTGTTTATGATTATGATGAAAAGCTTACTTAGTTTAGCTATTACTTAGGAAGGAAAAATCTTAAAAAGGGTCAAGTTGAAAAAAAAACCGGCCAAGTGCGAGTCGGACTCGCGCACCGAGGGTTCCGTAAAAAAAATATATTATGTGATGTAACTAAAAATTTATGGTTTTCGTAATTATTCCTTTATCTATGCTATAAGACGTTGCTTCGTACCAAATTTCAAGATTCTGAGTTCACGGGAAGTACCCTGTAGGTTTTGATTCCCTTCCCTTCTTCCCTTGTTTTGAACCCTAAAAATGGTCTGTTGGTCTACTTTTTGGGACCTCAACCCTGTTGTACTGTACTGTTTTCAAGAAAAAAGTATACTGGTGCTTACAAATCATGTCTGTTAAACTTTTCCAAATATTCTAACATTTCGTCCACTTTAATAATATTATTCATACATGCACTCCACACATTTCTTGCAACGTTTTTGCAAGGTGTATGGCACGCCTCCCTTCTATTACCAGACTTTGACGGATATTGCTCAAAGTATTATGTGCCACCAATTAATTCTGACGCAAATAGTAATTAAAAAGAAACCGAGGTTTACGGTTAACGTAATTGAGCTTTATGGTCTTAAACTGTAGGTTCATCACTTGATAACATCTTATCGGGAACGAGATTTAGGTTAGGAAATAAAAAAATGTAGGTTTCGTATAGGTATAATTATAATACCTTAGTTTCTTAGGGTTTCATTTATACTCTGTTGAAACAATGAAAAGGAGGTTATAAACATGTATAGTCGACCAAGAAATTGGTTTACCACTTTTGATGACCATCTCCCAGTAACATAATTATTCGCTATCCTTAGCGAATAATTATGTTACTGGGAGATGGTCATACATGATGATGGTAAAACATCAAGTGCTATAATCTGTCATTCCTGTTTATTTAAACTCAGAACGTAATCCTTTACGTTCTGAGTTTAAATAAACAGGAATGACAGATTATAGCACTGGATGTTTTGTACGTGCAAATGATATTCAACCTTAGAGTGGTAAACCAATTTCTTGGTCGACTATACAATGCGAATTTAACTTTCATCATCTTCATTTCAGATGGAAGATGTCCATTGTTGGACATAGACCGGCCCCGTGCGCCTCGCATCCAACGGATTAACGCAACCTTCACCAGATCATCGGTCTACCTAGTGGAAGACCTTCCAACGCAACTTTTTCCGGCTCTCGGTCACCACTCCAGGATAAGCTTTATTAGTTAGGAAACAACACATTCATATACTCTGCCATATTTAAACTAGTAGCAAATATATCGTAAATTATCATCATATTCATAATAGACGGTAAACTTCCTCATAGGCACTCAAGCTTCCGTCTTATTTCTGCGAAAATCCCTCTAAATAACCTCAAAACTCCCAGCATCCTGCTACAAACAAATCTACTGCAATCACCAAGTTTACCAAGAGCTAATCAAACATCATTTAACACAGTCCCACAGTAAATACCCATGAAATAGATCTGTGTGTACACATCTCATTCACATGCTTCCGTAAATCCGTATCCGTTATTCCGTACCCATCGCTAATCTGAGAAGCAAACATAAAGACAAGGAAACAGTCACATGAAAAACAAATAAAGGAAAAACAAATTATGAATGGACACATCTTATCTTACTTTTTACTTCATCATCATCATTATTTCAGTCGAAAGACGGCCACTGCTGGACATAGGCCTCCTCCAAGTGTACCACATTGACCGTTCCGCCTCCGTGGTCGAGTGGTTAAGGCGTTTGGCTTGTGACTCGGTGGTCGTGGGTTCGATTCCCACGGGAGCATACTTTGTGAAGTTGTTTCCAGTTTGATTAGGACATTGCAGGCTTGAATCACCTGATTGTCTGATAAAAAGATGGTTCCGTGCTTCGGAAGGCACGTATAAGCTGGTGGTCCCGGCCGCCAAATTACGGTTGTCAAACCATGTCAGAGGCCCTTGCGGCGGTTTAGAAACTCTGACACTAGGGTGTGTAGGGTCGTTAGACCTTACTGCCCACACGATAAGAAGAAGAAGACCGTTCCCGTGGGTCCCGCATTCTGCGGATCCCAGCGATCTTCGTCAGGTCATCGGTCCACCAAGTGGAAGGCTTTCCATTACTTATTTTATTATTATTTAGATACTATTATAAATGCGAGTTTGGTTAGATTCGCGGAATAACTACAGAAGAGATTTGAATGAAATAAGAAAAACTGATAGTTTACGAGCATAACCTAGTTTTACACTCAGAGGCCGCAGGCATAATCTTAATCTAGTGTTGCATCCGTTGCACCTATTTGTACCATTAGGAACTGCGCATTACCTTTAGGTGTCTTTCTCACACGTTACTTCCCACGGAACACATTAGTTGGTATATTTATGATTAAAGTTACGCCATTATTCTTTATGGTTGTACTTAAGGGTTGCCTCATATCGTATGTTGCAAGGGAAGATCGGAAGCGAGTTGAAAAATGCGTGTGAGCGTGTGTGCAACGTAAAATCTTATTGTTGGAAGTGAGTGATAAAGGTTGAAGTAACTTTAACCCGATATCGCTTTGAGTTATAAATTAAAAAAAAAAAAAAAAAAAAATACTTTATTTCAGACCTTGATCCATATGATGTTAGTAATACACACTACTTATAAACTATGTTAGTAACAAATGGGAATGGAATAACTATACTAGGTAGGTACATAAAAGTTCAGTTCATATACCGGCCGCCTTCACTTGACGCACTGGGTATATGTACATGGACACGTACCCAATGCGCCATAATGGTGCAGCACGGTTTATCACCGATGACCGAAGACCGACCGACCGACCGACCGATAAGACCGATAATTGGGTCACATTCAGTAGAATTTCTACATTAGTATCAGTAATTAAATGGTGTACAGATCACGACATGTCAATGCCAATGGTGTACACCACATCAAGCTACTCAAAACTGTCAAATTCTCTCAATCAACATCAAACTTAATGCTTTGAGGATAAAGTTGAAAATCTTGAAGAGTACAAATGGTATAAGCATAACATTGACAGTACCAATCATCATAATATCAAGTACACGAGAAAATAATTCTTAACTTACATAACAATTAAAAAAGAAAAAAAACAAATCACTCTTCCGTCAAGTAAAGAAGCGACTGTGATTATTTAAATCACAGTCGCTTCTTTACTTTTCTTGTCCCACGCGATAAGGGTCAGTACACACGGTCATCTGATTGCTTGACGTTGTTGATGCAACCGCAAATGCATTTTATTGAGGGCAACGAACCGCGACCGGATGATCGACGGATCATTTTGATGCATCTCGTATGGAAACATGGATGCAATCGACTTGTTTAGGTAGATGGTGCACATACCGCTGGTATAATAAAAGGATGCACACTCCCACTGAGAAGGATATTATTGTGGTTTGATTTTATTCGCCGTGCAAATCTAAAATGAGATTAGAATGCCAGGAAATATGTAATTTTGCAAACCCGACGTACGTCATTAGTATCACACCTACACAAAACATGTAACGAGGTTCCCATTCGCCTCAACAATGTAATAACCACAAAAACCCATTAATACCATGAACTTTACACCACATCATCAATAACTACAAAACCAAAGGACTTTATTCGAGATTATCTACAAATAGCTGACAAAAACAAACATCAAAACGAGCCAATCATATAATCGTTAACTAGTGACACGAGGAATCGATTCGTCAGACTCGGATATAATCGATCATGAACATCGATGGATGATTGGGACGTCGGACTTTAATAAATGTTTCGCGGTCGAGTTGTTGCGACATCTTGTGAAGCTTGGGAGACGTCTGATGTCTAGAGGGACGGTCGATGCACCAAAACCTGATCACTTTTGCTTTTATCGATCGAGTGTGGTAGATGAAGATACGTAGGAATAAAAAGAACGAGAAACAAAGATGACAAGATATTTTTTCTTAATGTAGGTACAGACTGAAGATTGAAGTCAGAAGATAGTTTTATTTCGTTAGGCATAAGACGAAGAACCTTGTATAAAAATCAAGATTGTCAGTCCGATTTTCCATCAGAGATTGCCCGTCTTGTATAAACAGAGCCTAACACACATGCCTTGCAACTTTAAAGTACTTTCAGATTTCAACACTGCACACATGGTGTAGTAACCATTGGTAATGATATTGAGCTCATATTGTTTTAGTCAAGTGAATTAACAAAAGAAAAAGACGAAATAATAAACGATGCTAATCTACTGGATAGTGTTACACTTATATTGAGAACGTTTGAATGCGCTCCAAATAAGATCTTCAAAAAACATGCACAGAATTATAAGCTTTACTTTGATGTGAAGATGGATGCTAATAGAATGCATGATGATTTAATGTATGCTATAGATTTTGACGTCTATCGAGCGTTTGATGAATATTTTGTAATAACAACCGGATTTAATAGAGTCCATGTTGTAACTTCAGTTACTACTCTTATATCACAACTAACCTGTTTTAAGATAGGCATCAAACCTAAGCAGGAAATCGTCTATTTTGAAAATTAATCAAAACTAAATTCTCCATTTATTGAAGCATAATTTATTGCATCTGTGTCAGCCGACCGAGTAATCGATTAAACGTATCCGATGGCATTTAATCGATTTCATGTTGTCGTTCGATTGTCCGAGATTAGAGGTAGTTGTTGATCGAGAGACTAGTTAGCAGCACATTGTTTAATATTGCAAAGGCTTTGGTATTTGTTGCTGTTTGTTGTTTGTGTAATTGTTGCTGTTGTGTTGTGTCTGTTTCGAATAAATGTTTTTCTATTCTATTCTATTGTATTCTATTTTTATTTATAAGAGATATATCAATCGATCAAATGCTGAGGTCTCGTTTACCATTTACGGTTAGTTTTACAAGCAAGGTCATGTTACCACACTTTCTGTCATATGACTAACGATTCTCGATGGAAAATTACATTGTTAGTGGATCGAAAGGCATTTGTACATAATTATAATGGTTCGAATTAAGGCTATCGGGTCCGGGTATGTGTATTTCGAATGTGATTAATTATTTGATTAAGAGTGAAAACGATTATTGAAATTTGATTTTAATCTTTAGGTACGGTACGCCGCTGCACGCTGTAATCGAAGCAATACAAGCTGGCTATATATTATTAGAAAAAATTGTTACACCGTAATACGCTAGGTCAGCCTAAGGTCAAAGTGTTACTGTGTGACTGACTGACGGCCCACAGTACTGGTTTATCTGACATTCAAGAAGCATTCGAAACATTTTATCGATCAATAGACCCCTGTTCTGTATCCTGCTGGTATAGAGGGAAGTGGATATTCTATTCTGATTCATTTCGTTGACGGATCCAAGAATGGTTTCGCTGGGACTTAGTCGAGCAGTGACAATGGTTTGGGTGTGACAGGCTTCTCCCAAAACAAAACAGATAGCGTCATAGACGTAACTATACTATAAGTTCAATACCTAGGCCATTCCTAGACGACCTATAAACCTAACCTTGCACTCATACTCTTCGAAGATTCCACGTAATCGAATCCCCGCGACATCGACATTAGGTAATAGGGTTGCAAGTACTCGATGTCGCAACACTAATGACCGACAAGGTCGAGGCTGCGCTTGCGCCGAGGCCGTGTGCATTCGCGACCTCTTCGCCTCGATACAGCTTTCTATTTTCTACGATTGAGTCGAGAATTGATTGTTTTCTTGTTCACTATTAATTTCGCTTTCGTTCGGTCGTTTGTTCTCGTGTGGTGACGAATATGGTTCGAGGTTGGAGTTTTTTTTTTGTTGTGTAACATCGCTATTTGTTATTGTCATCATCGAACTTGAACTTTTTTGTTTTACTTTATGATTGATCTTTAGTCTTTACAGGTAGTCAGTGGGCTGAAAGTCTGATTACCAAACTTACCAAAGGGTATCGTATTACTTTACAATTACAACCCAGTAAAAACTGAGTTGTGGAGGTCAGATACACGACTATCTGACCGCGACTGCTCCATGAAAAGTAATGGATTTTAGCTGCATCCGGTTAGGCTGGAAGCCGTCCCCAACATAGGAAAAGACTAGGCAGATGATGATAGTTACTTCATTATTAATTTATCTATTGGAATTTTATGTTTCGTTATGATTCAATGTTTGTTGTTGTTGTTATTTTCATCTACAATAACTACTAAGACATAATGCATAATGTAATAACATTTCCTAATAACAAGTTCCTCCATCTTGACATGGGCATCGATCGATCGAATTACTCAACATATCGAAACTATCTGTCGAATCTCGAAAGAAATGGTCTCGGTCGGTCGACCTTTGATTGCGCCGGCGCCGTCCGATGCATCGAATCATCGACAGAGTGAAAGTGAACGATTACTGCAATCGAGTTATTAGGTGGGCTGATGTAATGATTACTTGTTGCACTTTTTATCGATTGTTAGTATTGTTCGATTACGATTCAATCATGAGATGTTTGCTGCGCTTCATTGCGTTGTGCAGTCTGTTACAGTGATGTTAATTGGTTATGGCGTTATTAGTTAATTTGACCCCTAAACTTGGTATAACTGGCAAAATGCTAGGATGGATATGGGTCGCCCACATAACTGTCCACGAGTTACATAGAACTTAACATAACTTTTCACGTCTGCCAAACCCTTCATACATTACAGGCGTGATGTTTCTATCAATCGTATCTTTGTATATTACTTAGCCAATACCAACATAAAGGTAAGCATCCAATGCAATACTTGAATACATAATGTACAGTACATAGTTCTAGGTGATCAAGGCAGGTAGGTACTAATTTGCCTAACGGCCGTTTAATTGCTTCATATTAATTGCGCAGGCGCACGGATCAAGTTGTTACTTACATAATAGACCTACGGCATTGATGTAATGGCTTAATTACAGCAGCTTTCAAGTTCTAGGGAGGTTTACCTGGAACAAAATAAATAAATTATTAGTGAGAGGAACAGATAAATAACAAAATGAAGGATGGTTGGTAGTAGTTGAATGAAGGATGGTTGGCGTCACCTTTGGGCCCTATCAGAATACCAGCGCTGTGACATTTGTCATAAATGTTACAGCACCATGCTGAGATAGTGGCCCTTTGGCTTCGCACGGGATTAATTTAAGTTGGCTACAATTTAAACTTAAATTTAATGAATGTATGTCCTAATTTTAAGTGTTACTTATATGTTTACTTGGTTTACCTGTAATTTTTTGTCAATTTGTTTTTGTCCTGTGGGAAACCAATAAATCATTTTTCTTTCTTTCTTTCTTTTAGTTCTTATTATCGGAAGCTTTCGTAAATTAAACCTATGGTGAACATAATTGAACAGTATCTCATCATCTGCCTAGCCTTTTCCCAACTATATTGGGGTCGGCTTCCAGTCTAACCGGATGCAGCTGAATACCAGCATTTTACATGGAGCGACTGCCTATCTGACCTCCACAACCCAGTTAATACTAGATAATACGATACCCTTTGGTAAGACTGGATGTCAGAATTTCAGGTCACTGACTACCTGTAACGACTGCCAAAGATCTATATATATGGCAGCCGGGACCAACAGCTTAACGTGCTCTCCGAGGCACGGAGGAAACTCGGTATGTCGGGCGGTCACCCATCCACAGACCGACCTAGGCAAGGACAGCTTTACCTAAAGATCGACCCGACTGGCAGTTCTTATTAAGCCACGAGCTCCTCTTATAATTGAACAGTATCTATTTGAAACAATAGCGTCGTTGGTCTAGTGGTTCGACTCCCTGGTCGGGCAAATTGTTATCGGGTTTTTCCATTAGGAATTTCTCTGTGACGGATTCTGGATTTGTGCCCGGTTGATGGCAATATGCTCAAACCTATTATATGGGACTATAATTAAACGGGGGACATATAGGTGTAGTATTAGGTACACCTCTGCCTAACTCTTCGGGGGTTACAGGCGTGATGTTATATTTATGTAATTTTTCTATTTGCTTTTTATTTGTCACTACTCGAACTAATGTCGGTCTCGAGCATTCGTTGTTGCGGTTTGCGTCGCTGCGTGCTTTCGTGCTCGCAGTGCTCGTTGTTGCGGGCATTCGGTGGCGTGTGGTTCGGCGTGGTGGCTTTCGGGATGACGCATTGCACTCGTAGTTTCGTTCTTCTTCCGTCCTTCTGACATTCAAAAGTGCCTGTAATGGCTTAATTGAAATAAACTATTTGAGTTTGAGTTTGAAAGAAAAGAAGAGTTTTGCTATTCTTCTAATAATTTTTACACCCAGTCTGATGTCCAATAACTCAAGCATAAAATCTTTACACGCAAGTAGGATTCTTCAACTCATTGGCAACCTCTATACACCTCATCAATAAATTAACAAGTTTGCGCAAAATAACATTGAACAGCACATAACCGTCAGGCCTTGTTATTATAAAAACGTGTCACTCAGTAATAAATTCAGTTAAAAATGTCGTAATAAGCACCAAATCGACGAATAAAAGAATTATACAGAGGCCCATGAACATTTATCAGTGACCGAGTACATTAAAAGCGACAATAAGTGAAATTAAATTCCATTGTGACACTTCGGTCAGGTTAAGTGACAGGGTACCTACACTACCTACTTTTGGCCACATTCATTAATTTGATTGTTTACCTTTACACACTGGGGTAGGCTGGTTGCCTCATTTCACATTGACAGAGCAGTTTATGTATGTGATAATCCATGCTTTATAATAATTTTACTTCTTCATACAATTTGTATAGAAATGCGACATTAACTCTATTTGTCAGTATGTCTGACTACATGTTTGTCATCTTTTGGATTCCATGAACCATGGCCATACATCTAACAGGTATGACCTATATCCTATATGGTATGATCATAGAACACTTTCATCCCGTTACCGAGAGATAGTTTTCGACATCCGCCGCCGTGCAAAGTCGAGAGCCAAAGCTTGAGCGCTATAAAATATAGGAGTTGAATGAAGACTTGCGTTCAATATATAATATCCTGAATCTTGTCTTTGTTCAACATCGACGGGACACTTGTCACAGACGGGACATTTTTATGTTCACATTTAAGTCGTTGTCGACAAGCCTAAGAGACAAGACAAGAGTGATCGTATATTCAATGAACAGAAAGAGAAGTGATCGTAGTCCGTCAGTGAGATGGACAGACAACATTGTTGACATAGCGGGATTTCCTGGATGAGGTTGGTACAATAGTGTGGAGTTTGGCACAAGCAAAGAGAGGGCTATAACCAGCTGTGGATAAAAATAATGATGGTCGTATATTCTTATTCCACAAGTTTAGTCATGGTTTTTATTAGACCACACTAATACTGCTTTCAAATTGCCTGCGGTAAAATGTAGACCATAATAGGAATTAACAATTTTTAGTGAACCAGTCAAGTTTTCTTCGCTGAAAGTCGACCCGACTAAAGTTGGGCAATGTCTAGAAACATGATGTATCTTTGAAGCAACTTGCCCTTAATCTACGCATGTTATATTAAAGCAATCATATATCTCATGTTCATCAGTCAAAAGGTAATGAGTTTAAGATTTATAAATCAAAGTCTTTGGCACAATGCAATAAGCTTGTCCCCTATTAAATTGAACTTAAACATAACATATCTGGCGAAATATAGGTGTGCTAAAGGCTAAACCTCTGTCGAATCCTTCAGTGATTACAGGCTGATGTTATTTATTTATTTAAACTTTATGTACAAGAGTGGTACATAGATGGACTTAATACCACAAGGCATTCTCTACCAGTCGACCTTTAGGTCAAATAGGACAACACTGTGGTAGAGTACAAAAAAAAATGGAATAAAAATAAATTGAAATGATAAAAGACATATTTACAGTTACGTATTTATTTGTCGTTGGCACAATCTGTAAACTACAGTTATTTAAGCAAAGGGTTGGCCTTAAACTGCAATCGGCGTGTTTGATCTAACCGTAGCTAAACGTATTTACCTTCATCGCATTTCGCACACGTCATTGTTTGAAAAGGTCGAATTCGTGGTTTGAATACAAAGGACGTTTTTAGTGATCAACGGGATTTAAACTGGGCGTGGTGACAAGTTGAGAGCAGGAAAACAATGTGGTACAGTTAAGAATTTAGCAATAAAGGGTTCACACTAATCCCTCTGCAGGGATAGAACTCCTGCCAATCCACAATACGGGTTCAGTATGGGTTGGTAGTTTATTATCCTTAGTTTTCGATTTTTACTTCTTGGACATGCCAGTCGAGTAGCTCAAGTTGCTCTGTCCTCGGAAGCCAAACGGTTTTGGGTGTGGCTAAATAACAACCGGAGTAGGTATTTTACCCAGAAATAAATCTTAAAAAAATTACAAATAATCACCAGAAGGTTACTAAACTCCTAAAAGCGGAAACAACCAATTTAAGATCATGATTCTATTTATAGTAATTGCTGAATAATCTAGTCAAAAACAGCGAATCCAATAGATTTTCTAAGCTAAGACTTTAAAAAACGAAAAGGATGACGAAGCTAATCTTTGGCAAGGACATTTCAAATGCAGATTCTCTTCCGATTCACTGCGCAGCTATGTTCGGAGGCGACGTTCAAGGCTTCTTACATTCACGTATTGTTATCTTTGTTTAAGTTTGGTGGAAACGGTATGGACAAATTGAGAACTGACTCCGCACACTGGACACTGACAGTTTCATTCACGAATTGTTACAGTAGTTAAGATACCTAATGTTATCGAGCTTGGGTCTAGAGCCCACGGGGCCACGGATTTAGCTCAGTTGAGGGCAATAGGCTCGGTCCCTGTTACATGGGACTTAAACTTATATAGTAGCGTGTAGTAGTTCCAGAACTGACTAGTTGGTGAAGGTAAAATTGGCAGTTGCTCCATGTAATATACTGGTATTCAGTTGCATGCGATTAGGCTGGAAGCTGACCCCAGCATAGTCGGGAATGACCCCAGCTTAGACAGATGATGATCTGTCAGTGCCTGTTATCTGTAGTATTTAACTATACTTGTAGGTACCACTACAATAAAACTTCAAGTAAGATGCATATTTGATAACGGTGATCTTTTGAAAAAAGAAGTAAAACAAATGCCAAAAAAATTTAGGTTAGGTCACAATGAATTATTCAACACAGACTTGACAGCTTCGTAAGAATTGGATCAAGATACTGTTTAGGATTATATACAGAGATCGATATATAGAGGATATGTTACTTTTATTAATACTCCGGATGCGATTAATGTATCAGTTTCAAGGTAAACCGTTCGATTTGGTATCGAAAACTAGTAAATTACTGCTGTCAATATTGATATGACAAAGATAAACAGACAACGAAAATATACTGCTCAATAGTTCAATGGCGACATAGATAAAACAAGAAAATACTGCACAACGCCTTTTTTGACGCAAATATAAAACTAAAACCCTTAATCACGTTATTACAGAGAAGATCCTCCCTTTTTAAACGGTCAATGAGAAACTACACCCTGTTACTTCTAGCCCTAAAGTTATATTGGTGTGATGTCAAGGGAAAACTAACGTCACCATATCGTTCTTGATAATGTCACTCAAGTGCCACAAGAACTACGCTGCACCATAATCAGACTACAATAATAGCACAGTATATTGTAAACGATCAGTATTCAAGGCTTAAAGAGAAAGTAAACATAGAAAGAGAAAAAAGCAAGGTTACATACATTGTAAATCCCTGTCGTAACATAAAATGTGAATCAATATAAAGTCTAAGGGATTAACTTGATTCAATCTCAAGGCTGTCACTCAAATGTGACATTCGATTCTAGAATATTTTTAGAACAACAAAACAAAAACCCAAAGTAATCCATACACATTTCATTGGAGGCTCTCCTTCGGCTCGTATGATCGGCAAACTACGTTCGGTATCACATCGTCTCTGAATCATACAGTGCGATTCGGTTTGGCACAATTTGAGCCCCACCAGAGGTATTTTTGTAAAAGTATCAACTAAATAAGAGTCTTAAAATTACTCATTCACTGGCCATTAAACATAGGTATAGAAGCATTAAATTTTGCACAAGTGAGCCTTATACGAGTACATTGACAGCAAGGAAGCATTTGAAAAATAAACGGGTAATGCCGAATTGAACCATGTGTGTAAAACACTCCTAATACACGGTTGTACAGCCTACAGGCGACATGCTAGACGAATCGCTCAACTCAGATGTCATTGAGATAGTGCTTTCATTGTTCTCAGCAGAGACGATCCCAACAATGGTTCACGTACATTGTACTGTCCGCTTGAAGAATAACGGAGGAAGCTGAGGCCATGTGTCTAAACCTTGGACGGGTGAATAGCAATGAATGGACTGACCCTATCGACGCTTTACATACAATAGTGAACCTGAAGATGAGGGATTAGGCAGTGACCATACTTATGAAACAGATAAAAGAGAAAAAAACCGGCCAAGTGCGAGTCGGACTCGCGCACCGAGGGTTCCGTAAAAAAAATATATTATGTGATGTAACTAAAAATTTATGGTTTTCGTAATTATTCCTTTATCTATGCTTTATGACGTTGCTTCGTACCAAATTTCAAGATTCTGAGTTCACGGGAAGTACCCTGTAGGTTTTGATTCCCTTGCGAGTGTCGAAAATTTGCGGCATAAACGGGAGTATCTTGATGTAACTAAAAATTTATGGTTTTCGTAATTATTCCTTTATCTATGCTATAAGACGTTGCTTCGTACCAAATTTCAAGATTCTGAGTTCACGGGAAGTACCCTGTAGGTTTTGATTCCCTTGCGAGTGTCGAAAATTTGCGGCATAAACGGGAGTATCTTTTGATCGCGTTGACTTAGAAGTTTGATTTTTTCACAGCTCCAAGAGACCATAGACTTGAGTATTTGATATGAATTTCAGCTTGATACCTCCACGCGTTCCTGAGAAAAAAGGTCTTGACAGACAGACAGACGGACAACAAAGTGATCCTATAAGGGTTCCGTTTTTTCCTTTTGAGGTACGGAACCCTAAAAAATAAGTTAAAATAACTACTATATTGTATTGCCTGTCCGTTATATTAATCGTTGAGGAGTTCGCACATGAGGAGGTAATCCTGGCCGCAGAACAAAGTCAAAAAAACGATGGAGTACCTGTGTAAAAGCATGACATGACAAGAAAGTAGGTGTCTGATAAAATGACAATTAGTAGAGAAGGATGGAACGAGAAGACACACTGTGCCAACCCCAAATGAATTGAGATACAGGCAAGAGAATGATGAATGATGAAGATACAGGCCGAAAGCAATATGACAAATCTAGTGGTGTATGATCGAGTTAAGCCGATGCAGCGCCAATAAGTGTAGCCCCTCCCCTATTGATGTTGTAAGATCCAGCAGAGTTGGAAGCGGAACTAAATTATAATTTCCGCTCTTGTAAGACAATGGGTCGTTAAGAGGTGTCTGTTGTATAATGCAGGTGCCGCTAAGTTGGGTCTCCTTGCCACTGTTGTTAAATGAATGAAAATACGATTTATTTTGCAATTTAACACACCAACGGTTGAGGATTAGATAATAGTCTGTCTTCTGTTTCCATCAATGTTTTCGTTCAGTGGACCTAATTTAGGAAATACTTTGTTTTACTTTTTTCGCCAATTGATGGAAAGGTAATGTAATGATTTTTATCTTGGCGGCTCATTTAGTTTAAGACAAGTTCTGCCTTCTATTTTTGCGAATAAATGATAAAGTATGCCATGTCTTCTAAATGAACTACCTGGACTCTTTCCCAAAGGATTGGCCTACAATCAAAGGAAGACCTTTGCGATGCAGTAAGACAATATATGCTTATTTTAAGATAAAAAAAACAACTAAGTGGGATATTAATTCAATCATGACCAAAACTAAATCTTGAAACACGATATTTCAAATTAAATCTGACAGGTGTAACAGTAACAATATTCTAATATTTGTCAAGGTAAGCTATTCATATTTTTGATCTAGTATTCTGACCTTAGCGTTTACTTTCAAGTCTAGTCTAGAAAAATATTAATATCAAAAATGCATGTCAGTCAAATTGCATTCCATTGAAATGTATACTGAAATATTATCTAATTTCACATCGTTACAGTTTCAGTATATTAGTGGCCCGGCCTTGCATCGTATATTTTTATGACTTGACAATACATCGAGAGAGATTAAATATCCCACACGAAATCTTTAAAAAAAATGCTTATGAAATACATAACCTTTTCCTTTTTTACAACTCGGTTATTAAGTATGATATAACATGAACCTATCGAAATTAATTGTGTGAATAAGGATGAAAACCGTATTAAAATCCAATGCGAATTTTAATAAAAGAACAACTCGATCAGAGACAGACACGAAACTGTGCGAAAGGTGACTTTATTTAATAATACTTGAAGACATAGATACAGAAATAAAATAATTGTAGAACATTTCATTGAAGGTCTATTACAAAAAATGTTATACTGTTGTAATTTTGTAAGTCACGTAATTTGGCAAGTCTGAAGGATAGTGCTCCGATTACATGCAATGATAAATGTTACGATACGTGTATTTTATGTATATTTATGTAAATCGAGACCTTATGTATTGCTACAGAGTTTCAGACAGTATGTAAAGTGTTGCAATGTCCGAAATTCACCACGACCTCCTGTTTTCATGCAGAATTTAAATTGAGCTTGTTATTTTTTTTGAAGTCTGTTTCTTTTGCCATTGTTTACTTGAAACAAATACCTTTGGTCAAGTTTTACCTTCTGCTCCGTTTAAGGTTAATTCGAATTGGATTTCTCTGGGATTTTATTAGACCAAGGACGTGCAAATGAATCGTATTCGAAGTATTGTAAGATGCAAGGAACTCTCGCAAGGTGTCATCATCTCCCCAACCTTTCCCCAACGTTCCAGTCTAACCTGATGCAGTTGAATACCAACCACTTCATGATGGCCATTTTAAAATGTATTAAACAAATAAATACATATTATTTTTTTACATAAAAAACGCATAAGTAAGTTCTTGACAGTCGTATTTTGCAATAGCTGGTAGCGTGAGAAGTTTATGGTCCGTGCGAATTTATTGAGCGAATAATTTGCATTTTATTTATATGAATTTTAACGTTTTAACCGCCAAATTATTGTAATTAGATCATTCTTAATTGTCTCGTAAGAGAAAAAAAGTGATTTAAATCATTTGGGAGAACCACTTTCGAGAGCAATTCTTTCAAACGGCAACAATGTGACTAGTTTATTATAGCACTATTACTTATGTCATTTAATTTTTGGTCTGCGTTTTCCAAATCCAGACAAAAAAATGCATTAATTTAAAGTAAAAAGTCTAATATTTAGTGATACTGCAGCCAACCATAGTTAGGTCGGCTTACAGTCTAACCGCATCCAGCTGAATACCAATATTTTTTCATGGCGAACGGCCTAACTAACCTCCATAACTCAAGTTTTTCTTAATACTAGTTAACAAGATCATTCTTTTTTCTAATCATGTCCATTCAAAGCATTAATAATGCCATAACATCACGCGATGTGATCCCCGAAGGGTATTATATCCTATTTCAATCAATTGGGCACAAATCAAGACTCCGTGGCGGATTAACGGCAGCTTCAACAAAAAATCTTTACCGTACCTTTACTAGTGTTTAGTAAAAAGAAACTTCGCCATTTACACGGTACCTATATATGACGACATTCCTGTACTACCGACATCGTTAAGGCACGCATGATTTGTTTTTATATCGGCTAGTTTTGGGTTACTTGAATTAACTATAAGTACCGTACAAGGATTTGTACATGTTGCCAAATTAAATTCATTCAGGTTTTTAATGGAGTTTATTTGGTTATGTATTTGATTCTAGGAATCATGTGTCAGTAAGATACATGTAGGAAAATGCAAGCTTTTAAATGGCTGCCTACCTAAATTTTCCCAAAATAACCACGTCCTGACACAGCCAGAAGTCGATGCGGTAGACCTCGCAGAAGAAGGCGAGACGAGCTGGACAGAATCAACGACCAGTGGACTACATTGACCCTGGATCGAAAGATTTGGAGGTCATAGAGGGATCCTTTGCTCAGCAGTGGGATAAAATAAGCTAAAAGTAACAGTAACCTCACTTCATTCACAAAAACTTCAACCCTGTTGACATGGCCAAGGGTTTGTAAGTGCTTAAAACTGTACAATAATGTTTTGGTACGTGATCTAAGTCGAAAGTCACACCGTCATCTGGATTTTTCTAATAAAGTCTGCCAAAGTCACGCAAACGGAGAAAGATCTGATATCAGAATCTCTAAGGACCATAATTTTCTTTCAATTATTAATAGTATTTTATTGAATGTTTTGATTCAATTGATTCACCAAAAATTTTATCCCAATTAAAAAGAAAATTCTCTTCACAGTTCACCCAAAACTTTTCCTTCATTTCCAAACCAGTTGAACTGCATTCGTTTCTATTTTTAGCTTTAAAACACCTATTAGGTATCGGCATCAGCCTCTGACGTCACAACTCCAACATTATACAATATCTCACCAAGTTCAATGCCGCTGGGCTAATGTCTCTGAAGGTGAAAGTGTGCAACGTCATCGAGGTAACCCGACCGATGTTGTAATACACGAGCAGATGGTCCGTCTGAAGCAATCGTGTGCTTTATGATTTAGCCGCGTTATGTGACTTCTGATCATGAACTTTGGGTTACATTTGCTGATAGGTTGGTGTTATGGAAAGTTGGTTGAGTTTTATGAGATGAAACGCAAAGTTCAAGCCCGTTAGCTGCACTTTTTAAAAGAGATATATATTGTGACTATATATCAGCCAAGAATATTTTAATTGCCTGAACAATTGGTACTTCAAGGCTCTTATGCTATCATTCCCTCTTCCTCCATTCTATTCAGCTAGCTAGACTATTCAGTTAGGTTGAGATAAATATACACAAACGGCAAAACATCAAGTTTTCGATGTCCAGAATAACATAACCTCGCTTTGTTTAGATTTCCCTCATAAACTTGGTTTATATAGCTTGATTAGTTGTCGTGTGTATGTGTCATTCTTTTCCTGGTTTTACTTTCATACATAACTTTATCATTTTCATTAAAACTGCTCTTGGTAAAACAACTCAACACACATTACTATTTAAAAAGAGTTATTCCATAAATGCAATGTTTTGTAGGAATGGAAGGAATTTCTACTAAGAAAGTCACATTAATAACAGCAACATTAAAGCATATCGCTTTAATACTTTCCATTTCTGTGACTGTAATTAATATTGGTATGATAATCGAAATATTGTGTGATTAATCTTGAGGCCCTTTCATATTATAATTTAACTTTCAAACATTTCACTTATAAGAGGCTTTGAGCGAATACACACAGAGATTGGGTACTTTTGTTCATTCTATGCGTCACTTAAATGATTTCTGTTGGTCATTCACGATACTTTAACATTTCAAAATCCATTGCTTGTTAGTTCAGATCATTATCAAAACAAGCTCGATTTTTAAACGTTTTTTATCATGAACTTGACTTTAGATGGTATACTTTTAATCTAGAGTAGGTACTCTAGATTAAAAGTATACCATCTAAAGTCAAGTTCGGTAAGTCAAGGTAGGTACCTAACCTACCTATAGTAACTGCGTTGCCATGGAGGTCATATAAAATGTCGCTCTATATAAAATTCTGGTTTTCAGCTGCATCTGGTTGACTCCAAATATAGCTGGGAAATAGGCCAGCTAAAGATAATGTTTCTATTGGGATAATTATCGACCTCCACGCCTCGCAAATCGCGGTTGCAAACAACTAGATAAATAGTAAAGATTACGGTCGTCCATCACATTTCTAACAACAATATAACATATAGTATATGTATATTAGGTAATCAAGTTATATCATGCGCACACGCACACCTACTTACATAAAATTTAACAATTACAGTTTGTCGGAAGTGTCGTAGGTACACACGGCTACACATCAAGCTATACAAAACCAGTTAATCTTGACCTCACTTTACTAGATCTTTTCGCACAATGAACAATCAGATTATACTGGTTTTGTATAGCTTGATGTGTAGCCGTGTGTACGTCGTTTATTATGCAAGTCATTTTTGTGTGCTTTTGGACAATCCGTTACAAATGGCATTGTGTTAAGTGGCATTGTTGCATGTTTAAAGTTCACATTACTTCGACAGTACGTGCCAATATTTTTGGGTGGCATAAAAACTAAAATCCAAAAACGCCTTGAATGTCAGCATAAGCAGGATAATAATAGCGTTGCAATTCGTAAAATGGTCACTATCATAATAGGATAATAGCGCGAATTACATTGCAATTCGTAAAATGGTCACAAAGTGACAATTCATAATGTTAACTGCGTCTGTGACTATTTTAAGAATTTTAACGCAATTCACATTATTATTATCCTATTATGATTCTACTAAAGGGGCCATAAAAGGCCCCTTTGCCCCCCGCTCTTGGGCAGAGCGAAGAGAAGTGTCAGACTTCTACAGACTAAAAACCAACCCATGTTCCTTCTTCGCCCTTGTGCCGAGGCCACGTCATCTCTTTCGATAATCCGCAACCCCGACGGGTGGGTTAAGGGCCTCTCTTTGCTTTCCAGACTTCGCCCTCTTGTGGTAGCCTCATCAGGGATATTCCCGCAATGGCAACAAAGTCTGCCCATCTAGTCGCCTACATATTGCATACAGCTAGCATCAAAACTAACAATTCTTGTGGTGATCGAAGAAACATGTAAAAAAAACTACTCGTACAGCTGCACTGAAACCAAAATCAATTCTACAAACTAGTTTAATTAATCGGCAGCTTTGAAGGCTAATTAAGTATAAATGCCAAACGTGGACAATGCCCTTAGATAATATATACCGCGGCCTTTGCAGTCACGATAAACGATCTAGCTGACCTATAAAGTTACTAACTTTAGGTCCTAAGCATTCACTGTATTGACAGACAATCGATTTAGAAGCATTATAGTTTGACTTGATTTAAAACAAATCACTCAATTTGTTGTAGGTACTTAGTATAGTTAGCGGCCTGGGGGAGGCCTATGTCCAGCAGTGGACGTCTTTTGGCTGAAATGATGATGATGAGTATTGGTTACTCTGAGGTGAACTTAATAGTATACCCACAATGTACAAGTTATGTTTAAGGCCAATTCAATAGGGGGCGAGCCTATATTGCCATCAACCGGGCACAAATCCAGACTCCATGGCTGCTACGCAGAAATTCCTGATAGGAAAACTACATAACATTTTTCCAGACCCGGAAATCGAACCTAGGACCCCATGCTCAACTGTCACACTTGCGGTGCTAGACCAACAAGGCAGCTAAGTTATACAGTGAAACTTGGTTAACTGGGACCTGGATAAGTGAGAAACCTCCATAACTGGAACTCATGCTGAGGTCCCAATACTTTGGCCTGGATATCTGAGACACTGGGTAAGTGGAATACCTCTATAAGTGAGACAAATTTTCAGGTCCCCTCAAGGGACCTGAAAATTTGTCTCACTTAACCAAGTTTCACTGTACTTGATATAAAACCGATCAATTAATTTATTTGTAGGTACTATTAGTTTATTGATTTATATATGAATGAATATATCAATAGTAATAAATGGCTGCTAGAACGATTACTAGTAATGAATATGTTGACAAATTCAAATTGCAGTAGTTACCGCTGCTTTAAATTAGATGCATAATAAATTTGCAGTACGAGAAATTATATCCTGCAAGTACTGGTACTAGCAACAAGACACGATGTAGTATTAAATATATAATTGTATAAACACGTGTACATTAACATACTAAGTTAATCCAAAATATTTGCTTATTTTAGTAAACTGATTTAAAATTTCTATTGAACATCTAACGTCATCACTAACACAACCTAGAAATGAACACATATAACATAAACATCATCATAACATTCGAAGAAAAACCCAAAAACACTTTGCCCGACCCGAGAATCGAACCTAGAACTCATGCAACGACCACTAGAACAACGAGGCATTATATGTAAATGTACTCATTGTTACCACGACAAATATAAATTAAACGGAATAATTAACGAATAAAGACCAATAAATATGCACTTATCGGTCTTTACGTATACGTATACAACGATACAAGAGAATTTTCCAAACGACGTGTTTTATACATACATATAACGTACATATGTCTATAGGCACCTATCATTAAAACTGGGCTAGTCGCAAGTGAGCGGACTAGGCGACCTCGAGCCACGCCTTGTAAGGGCTGGTTGCCACGCGGAAACCAAGCTGCTTGGGAAAATGTATGACCGCAAAATTCCTTCACTTTTAACGCAAGAATATGGCTCAAAAGTTAATGACACTGGACTCTGGAGCAGTTTGTAGGTTTCATCAGTTTTGGTGCAAGGATGTATAATGAATATAAGATTAACTATCCTTTGCTAAGTTCAGCGCATTATAAAGCTGTGCCACTATAGTTGTGAAATTAGTAATTACGCCCAGCTGTAAGAAAGATGTATTGATTTATGCTTATCTTCTTCTTATCGTTTGAGTACAATTTAACGCAGTTTAGAATATCCGTTAGTAATCATCTGCCTATAGCCTTTTACCAACTTTGTTGGAGTCGGGTTGCCGTCTAACCGGATGCAATTGAATACCCGTATATTACGTGGACTTCGTATCTGACCTCCACAACCCAGTAGTACTGGGTAATATAATACCCCTTGGTAAGACAGGTGGCTCGAAAAACTGACAAGCTTTTCGAGCCACTGACTACCTGTACTGTAACGACTTAAATCTATATAAATAAAAAGAGATGTCCTGACTGACTGACTGACTGACTCATCAACGCCCAGCCCAAACCCTTAGACCTAGAAAGCTGAAATTTAGCACAGAGGTTCCCTTTATAATGTAGACAAGGAATAAGGAAGGATTTTTGAAATTCAACCCCTAAGGGAGTTATATAGGGGATGAAAGTTTGTATGGAAAATCGTCATTTTCACGCGGGCGAAGCCACTGGCAAAAGCTAGTCTATAAATGATAGTGCTAGAGTAGGTATTCGTTACTATCGTAGATAAATAGTTGAATACACTATCTTTCAATAGCAGCAAAAATAAACCAGGTTCCTTTATTAAATGTCACATTGTTCAAACGTTAAAGTAGAGCAATTGATTTGGTGAACGATTTAATCAGTTTCTGACCAGATTATCGATGTATCATAAAATTTATCAGATTTCGATCATTTGACATTAAAATTTACGTAGGTATTGATAGATTTGTGTACTGGATATGGTCCTATGGCCTTAGACATTAGCTTTTACGAGCGTATTTGTTCAGTAATAACTAGTCACTTTGTCTAAGTTTAAATAAATAAAGAGTGAAGTAATCACTTGAATGAATTGTTAAACGTTTAAGATAAAATGAAGCCTTCTAACACAGACCTATTGACACAAATAAAATTGATGTAGGTAGCCAGGCAGGTATGTTAGGCTGGTTGGTTATGCAAGGAACTAAGTAAAACTGACTTGCCTTGATGTAAATGCCTGTAGTTTGAATCAAGTGTATCTATGTATTTAAGTAGTACCTAGACTCCTAGAGTATTGAAATGACCGTCATTTGAAATCGTACTTTTATTATTCTAACTTATTATCACTAAAATCTTATTCTGACCTAGAACTCAAAATGACATTCTAGATTTTGATAATGAAGTTAAAAAGTATAGTTCTGACAAAAGCTTTTCATATTCTTCAACCAGCTTTAAGTTTTGTTAGATAATTAATTTGGTCTGAGGATAATTCACATCATATAACTCTGCTCAGATAAAATTTGGCAAACTTTGTAAGTATCTTTGATAACAATACATCATCATCCGTATTTAATAAAAGAGTTCAAAAGTGGTATTTTGATACAAATATTGAATCAATGCAAATCAATTAAACATACCAATAAAAAAAGAACAATGAAAACTCGTCCACATATTAAATTGAATCAATAAATTAACCTGAATTGCATCCATCAGCTACTAGTGAAAGGCTAGGGATGGAACCAGTCCTCGACCTTCGCGTGACCAAGGCTTTGCCCAGACGTCATTAGCAAGTGGACTTCCGCATACCAACATACAAGTACACGCTTTTAAATTGCTGGGGCAACACCATTATCCCACAAAATTATATGGGGAAATTATAAAAGGACATTGGGCAAAATGAAACCTTCTTAATTTCAGTTCAGAACTGTTCATAAATAAAAGTATGATGATTATGTGAAGCTTTTACGGAGCTTTTGTTCACTATGCATGTTTTTAAAAACAGGTTAGAAAAAAATTAAGAAACAAACGCAATAATTTACAAAAACTCATGAAGAAAATATCATGAGTTATGAGTAGAAGATCAGTCAGTAATCAGTGCTAAAGATGAAAAATGGTAAGAAAGGGATTCGAGTTACTTCTGCAAGTGCGATTAGTAAACGTAGAGACATATCAAAGAAGACATTTAACGTCGACACCAAATAAATTTAGAATTAGGACAGGATAGTGTTAAAGATTAAAAATTTTGTAAAGAAAGAGTACCGTGCGGAATCTTAATTTCGTTCCAGATATTTTACCTTCTCGCCTCACAATTACGGTAATTACATAAAATATTTACGCTCGCTTGATCGGATTCGAGATGCAATTCGACTAATGAGTGTTGACTTACCGAGACCTCGATTTACTTCGCATTTAATGCATGTTTTGTCTTCATTATTAATTATAATTACCTGTAACAGACAACAAATTGATTAACATTTCATTGACACTTAACAAAGATGTTGACATTTCAGTAAGTAGGACGTAGAAACAAGTACATGCAGTGCCCAGTATTACCTGACCCTTCTACTCACACCACTTTACCTTCTTCTTTATTAAACTAGGGGCCAGGTAAAGCTGGCCACTGAATATACCTACTCTTATATTCTGCGCATACGCCCTTACGACAGCCCGCTGTTCGGCCTTTCGACGTAACGTTGTCGCGGCGATAGCTTGCATACGAATTTGTGTGATATAAACAAATCTAATTTAGTTTTTATTAATCGAATTTTAAGGTTGTGTTGCAATGCTTTTTAGAAAGTTTTGGTGCACGATTTAAATGACTTAATTAATTTTATTATAGTTAAAACCGGGTTTGTTTATTTGAGTACTGAAGCATACAAGAATTGCTATAGAAATATCAAAAACTCACTCAAGCCCTGTAATTGATTCGATAATTACAAAAATTACTTCAACGGCCCCTAATTAAATTAAAGTGACAGACCACACGATTGCCCAGTTGACGTACCTGCGCCATAGAAATGTCCAATTAATTGGAACTGATTGAAACGACAACATAGCCTTGACTACCTTGACAGCAAAGTATAGAATGTTTTTCCAAGAAAAAGCTACGGATACTTTTGTTCATACGTAAAGAGCAATATCCTCTGGTATTAAACTTAATAGTTCTTAAATGTGAGCATTGAATGACTAAGTTTAAACATAATTACATACAAGACCAATAATTGCAGAGGAGATAATAAAGTCGTACTCAACTTCATAATGATGGGGTTGCGAACCTAACACATAAACACATGTTTTACAACGTCTTTGACAGCTCACGTCACTACAAAATATTAATGGCGCAAAATCTATAACGTAATCCAAATCTTTGCATAATACTTGTATATCTTATAAAAGCTCTACTTTTCAAACCGGTCGCTCTGACCTTGTATCGTAGAAGTAGGCGTTCGAGATCTGTCCACTGTTATGAAAAGAGAAGTGTTTGGTTGAAGAATAAATAAACAAAGACGACGTTGCAAGGTTAGTGCGTCCGCCCTGGCTTCCGGCGGAACTGAATCTTGAAAATCTTGACAGTCAATTGACCATAATACATGGGTCTTTGACCTCGTATTGTGATTTCGGCTACGTTCACATAGGAAGCTATAAAACCGAGAGCACACAGTTATGGAATTGTTTTTAATTGCACCTAATGAGTGTATTCTTTATACGCAATGTTCATAATCGGATTGCGAAACATTTCGGTGGGCTCCACAGTTTTTGTGCCTTTGCCACAAACTTTGAAACGACAATTGTAATGAGATCCGGTTGTTTTTTACCTGTCAGATACTCGTTTAGTCTTCCGGGTACTTGACATGGGTAAAATAATCTCTTTGGATTACATGTTATTGACAACGCGTGTTCGATTGCTCAAGATTTATTTTATCCTGTTTCTAATTTCGAAATCAAATATTTAATTTTAAGAGTTCTGTTGGATATTTCCGCTAGAAATTCTGGGTATGATTTGTGCCTTGTTGATTGCACTTACTAAATGTGGAACCATCTCTGTCGAACGCTTTTGGCTATGCAAGTGTGACGTTTTGCTTATGTATCTGTCTTGCTTGTCACATCCGAATATTCGCACGTCTTTTCTTAATATATTTATTGGTAAAGCCGTAATCTAGTTTCATTCACTTCACATTCCTTAAAGCTGAATCTACATTTAATTACCGGTACAGCTACCGATTGACGCATGATTGGAATTTAATTTAAATGAACCCAGATACGGCAAAGGAATCTAATCCTTAGGGCTTTCATAAATACGTACCTAACTGGTCATCGGTAATCATTAGTACAGGTAGCAATATTGCTTATATCTAATGAAAATAATAGTCAAATTTATTTACGATCGTGAGTATTATTTACAGAAGTTCGGAATCATAGAGCTGTAATAAAGTTTTGGGGCTCCAATAGCGTTGGTAAACGAAATGTTTTGAAAAAACAAGATGGCTTAGTTCCGATTTTGGCTTAGTGCCAAAAGACTCATGATATGTTGTAACTAACCGTATTAATTGACATTTCCTAAATCGTCGCAATTAATTATCTAATAGTGAAATTAAGCAATGTTTGGACATTTAATAGTGACATTATTTATTTCGAATTCCAATTGACTAAACAAGACTACAAGGCTCAAACATTAATTAAATTAAGTAGCTTTGTTTCGTAATAACTAATACAATTCTATGCCTATTACCTCGATACCAAATACCAGGTGGATAGGGGCAATAAATATTTACTTTGTATTTTAAAATCTGTATCTTAAACTAAAATTATAGCACAACCTTACTTCATTGCGTGAACTGTAATACTTAATATGATCAATTTAATTGCATGAGCGTTGCATCAAAGCCTCGAAGCAATTGCATGCAATATAGGGGTGTCAAGTTAAACATTATCGCGTGAACACATCAGGGATTTCACGATTTATAAATTGTATGCAATAATTCAGCCTCCCAGGCTCAGTAAGCCGAGCCGGGCCGAGGTAACCCGAGAGTGCCCGAGAGTACCCGAAGGCGCTTTCGTAATAGTCGTGTGCGCAAGCCGTCGTTGCCTTCTACACGTTTAGTTTTAATTAAAGCAGCATTATGGTTGCCATAGCGACGCTCAAAATGGACATTTGTAATTGGTTACAATTTTCTTTAGATTGGAAATTATGTGTTTGGATATGATTGCTTTGGTTGTCTAAGGCACTCAATTCTCATTAAAATTGAAGTTTAATTACAAAAACTCTATTTGGTTTAATTTTAAGGAAAGTAAAAGTAGAAGGTGTGCCTTGTCTATTCGAATTCTCAATACTACAATGGCCAGTATTTCATCACAACATTTATTTTTACATAATATTCTAACACTATAATTAACAAGTAGAGCTAGAGTAGAATTAGAAATAATCACCAACTACACAAATAATTCAGGAAATTTGTTCTGTAAAGTGATCCTAGTAGGAAAGTTTTGGGTTAGTTCTGATTTTTTCATTCCATATGTGTTTTGGGGTGCTAAATCTGAATCTGAGGTTTGCGGACAAAATTTCGTGACGCAACATTAAAAAAATCAGAAGAAACCGGTTTTTTTTTTGCTTTTTTCCGGTTCTTTGCTTAAAACTCGAAAACTGTTAACTTGTAGTAAATGGTCTGTTTACAGAAATTAAAGTACTTAAAGTTCTCTACAAATATCACTATTTTGGTTATTGTACAGACGAAACGTTCGGTCTCAAGTGCAAGTTGAAAATTGGCAATTTGTACCGGTGTGACTGCAAAACCCACTTTTTAGATTTGTATTGAAAGGTTTTTAAGTTAATTAAAATAAAGACCGAGTCACACGGATAATTCACGTTTTGACTCAAATATTATAGCTAGATTGCAAAAAAGCAAAATAGCTTAGTTAAAAAGCAGTTAAAGCCGCTTTACATTCCAATCGGAAACAATGTGCTAAACTGTTGTAGACGTTGTAGTATACGTGTGTACGTGTAGCGCACACTAGCGCACTATAAACTGGATGGCAATCGGCATTTATAGTTTCAGTTTTATTTTTTTTTCATCAGTTCTACCTTTTTTTGATACCTACTGAATTTGCATAATTTTTGCCTTTTTTCTTTTTAATTACTTGTGTGGAAAACCAGGTGACATTTATCAAATGAGAGCATCCATAAAAATTTAATATTGAAATGTAAAAAGTGGGTTTTGCATAAACTGCTAAAAATTTACAATTTTCAACTCGCACTAGAAACCGAACGATTCGTCTGAAAAAAAAAAACTAAATACTGGTATTTGTAGAGAATTCCAAGTACTTTAATTTCTGTAAACAGACCATTTACCAAAAGTTAATAGTTTTCGAGCTTTAAGCAAAAAAGCAAAAATAAAACTGTCTTTTCTGTTTTTTTTAATGTTGCGTCACGAAATTTTGTCCGCAAACCTCAGATTCAGATTTAGCACCCCAAAACACATATGGAATGAAAAAATCAGAACTAACCCAAAACTTTCCTAGCAATAATACAATTTAACTGAACTAAAACAAAACAAAACTAGACCACACACAGCTTAAGGCGATTAAACGATTCAATTTGTCCAAACTTGAGAATGGCAACATTGCCATTCACTCAACTTGTTTGCTAGACAGCTTATATGGCAACTCAAACATTAATTTTAGGAACAAGAAATATAAGCTCCGGTTAACATTAGGGAGAAGTTGTTCACCACGGCGAAGTATATTTTTGAACAATTTCTTACCGTTTTCTCAGGTCAACTTTAATGAAATCATACGGTGTTCAATCCCTTCTTGGGAAAACGTATGGTTTGTTTCTTATAATTCCATAGATCTCAATTTTTCTGATGCACGAGACGAGTCTCAATTGCCAAGACCCGCGATGGGTCGATTGCAAGAGACTGGCCTTTCAGGGAGTTGAGGTGAATCGCAAAATTTTCCCACCAGTAAGCTTGAATACACGCATACATGGACGTGGAGTTGCTCGTGTCCAGCTCGTCAATACAATATATGTACATTATTTAATATTCTTAAAAACGGTATCCATTTTTCATGACTCATGCTTAGGATGAATGTCTTTGGATAGTCATTTCAAAAGGCACGCACACTCCAATCAAACGACAGATTAAATCATCAAACCCAACTGTCACAGGCCCGCGGTTACAGTAACTTCCTACCACGAATAGAGTAACAACCACACAAGTTAACCACCGTTAAGATCTGACTACGGAAGAGTGATATCGAGATACCGTGGCGGTGGCGGTGGCCAGTGAAAATGCATTCCTTGCTGGAGCGATGCGGAAAGCGGAGAGACTCGCCCAACCAAAGCAACGATTAGACAATGTTGGAGATGTGCTGGATGTGACAGGGAGATTGGAGAAAGTGTATATCTGTTTGTGTTTAGCGAGTACAAAAATAATCGACTTCCAAGAAACACAAAATTGTGGAAAACCTTTTTACTTCCGGAAGTCGACTTTTTGTAGTTTATAGGGTTTAGGCGCAAAATGCCAAATTCTCAAAATGGCAACAGAGTCGCAAAAGGACAAATTCTCAAAATGGACAATTCTCAAAAAGCCAAATTCTCAGAATGGCAAATTCTCAGTTACATTGTCTATTTTGTTTCTGATAAAAAACTTTGCAATTTTATCAGTATCTAAATGCCTACAAGAATTACTAAAAATGCCCGTGATGATATTGATTTTATTAAGACTTATAGGGGAAAAATAAACTAAAATTCAATTTAAATCTGTCCATGTCTCTACGACCACTAAACTCAAAACATTCAAACAACTACACTATTGTATTGAGGTAGGTATTTAGTATTTATTTAGTACTTTTCTTTATTTGACTTAAAAAGGTTGTAGCATTTTGCTATTCGCATTCTTTGATCAAATGTGTAGCTACTGCACCAATTATTCATAACAACTTCCGATATCACATCTAGTAACTCTAGTTCCTCAAACCGTTTTCCTTCCACTACCACTAAACGTGAAGATGGTAGCACGCATGATAAGCAGACGCGGAACAGTAATCTCAATGAAATAGAAACAAACTACTTTTAAGTAGAACATTTTCATTGTCATTATTATTTAAAATCACTCTTTGCGTAGAAAAACTGTAGTAAATAAAAGAAAAAGCTATATGAAGAAAATATCGTAATGGCCCAGAGGTTAACGCCTCGTCTCTATTACACGAAGATGTGGGTTTAAATTGTGTACTTCCGTTTTTCTTATTAGTTGACACATTAAAAACAATCTTTCTGATAAGAAAGTACTTTTCATTACCTTACAAGTTATTTTAATATTACGAGCAAATAATAATATAAAGTTACAATCACAACGTTACTTCTCCGAAATCATTAAAAAAATAAAAGTCATCAAAGAAATCTTTGTAAACGCAACGGATTTGAATGTCTGAAGAGATTCAAATCCGTTACTGCATACTCACGCATCCGTAAGAAACCCTTGAATTATCGGCGATAAAACGACTGTTTATTCATTCCGATAAATACTTGTATAAATATATGTTGGGACTTTGTATCATTATAATAAACAGACATTATCCTTGGCATAAGTTCGCCAGTTCGGTTGGAAGCTTTCGAAACAATTAGTTGAACCATCATAATCATGGATCGAGGAAAATGTCGTGAGGAATGATTTGAGTGTAAATGTGGATGAGTGTAAGAGTAGATTAAGATCAAAGAAACGATGGGTGGATTGTGTTAAGGATGATACGGCAAGAGACGAGGTGTCTGGTGAGATAATGAATAATAGAGAAGTATGGAGGAATACCTCCTTCCTACTTCTGTTCTCCTGGTAGTTTGTGAGACGAACACAGGACACTAAACCTTATCTATATAAACATGTTTGTACGCCGGAAACGGCAGAATATTCTGATCTACATATATAAAACACCTTCCAGCTTTGTACAATATTCTGACAAATAAATGCAATCTATTCTATTCTATTCTCTAAATAGTGTTCACGTTTTTAAGAAAGCCGAGTTCTTCATTGATAAACAGCTTCCCTAGGCATTGATGAATGAGACATGATAATATCTTCAAACAGCCTTTTCCTGTCAATTTCATATTAAAGAATTTCCTCTCGATCCTGAATTTCCGGTCTTAATAACTTATGTAGAATGCTTTGATGTTATCGGTGACGATAAAATTATAGGTGTCGATATGAGATATCGTAATTTAATTTTAATATCAGATTATATGCCTCGTTGGTCTAGTCACGGCTGCTGAGCATTAGCTCTCGGGTTTGGTTCCCAGGTCGGAAAAAATCTGGGCAGAAGAGAGTCTGGATGCTGGAAACAGAGTCTGGCCGGTTGCTGGTATATAATAGGCACGCCTTCTACTACCTACATGGCATATTTATTACATAAGTGGTGAAATGTGGGTATACTATAAGGTGCAACTCTGCCTAATCTTTCGCGGAATAGCGTGACGTTGGATTATGTTATCAGGTAATCTTGAACGTCTGTACCACCTTACTTTGAGTAAGGGTGTTCTTTACACGTCTCATTCAACATAGCATGACAGCCTATAATGTTCCCACTCCTAGGCCATTGAGTTCCTCTCAGTAACAGGAATTCATTTAACATTCCTTAGCACCAAATAAAATTACTTTAATCTTAAACATTTACGGCTCAACGGAAATTTCAACACCTCCTCACCTCACCTCGGTCGTGTATCAGAATTAGCATGCTCAGAATCAGGATTACGAAAATACCTTAAGGCTCTTGTATATTAAACGAAAAGTAACAAACACGACGCTTATTATATAACATAATCCTACTAATATTATAAATGCGAAAGTTTGTGAGGATGGATGTATGGATGTTTGTTACTCTTTCACGCCAGAACGGCTGATCAGATCTGAATGAAATTTGGCACAAAGGTAGATTATAGTCTGGAATAACACATGGGCTATATATTATCCCCATAATAACTTAAGGGGGTGAGCAGTATTGCATTATCCATAATCCTCAACTGTTTTACAGCTTGATACTGGAAATACGAAATAACGCAAGGGACATCGAGCGTGCTGTGCAATTTTTCACTTTAGGAGCCTGGTGCGAGCGTTGCAAATCCAAGAGAAAGCTGAAGTCCCTTACGGCATTTCAAATTTCCGGTATCGCACAATAATCGAACTGTCAACTGTCATACTATATTAAAATAGAAGATCTATTTCAACGTATTTGTCACTGGTGTACGTAGTCTAACGGTACGAAGGCTTACCTATAAACAAAGGTACGCAAGTTCAAATCACAGTCAGTATCCACTTTTTGTGATTTTTTATAATGTTGAAGGATTTCCAAAAATTTTAAACAATGTTCGCGAGTTCGATCCCCAGTCGGTTTTCACTTTTTGTGAGTTCCAGGTTTTTTTTATTTATTTTGATGCTATAAGGTTTTCAAATCAATTTAGAGTAGATTAATATACTATTAATTTTAAATATAATATTATAAATCTGTAGACTTAGAGTTTCTGTATATTGAACATATTATTTAGAAAAAATAATGTTTTCTTTCATTGTGTTACAATCATTTTTAGAATTTTTGTATGTAGTCTGTGTGTCTTGGATGTATTACTTTATTATTATAGTATTATCATGTACATTTTAAAACTAATATGATTAGGGTTTTAGTTTTTGTTTCATTGTAATCGGTGCTCTCTATCAAAAGATATACGAATTTAAAGTTTTTAAGAAGAACTTATCATCGTAAATAAACATACATGCAACGACATCTATTGCACCAAAACGGTACTAATTAATAAATGTGTTCACAAGATAACTTTTAAATCGTCTTTTTCAAACAGTTACGATACCAAAAATAACTCTTGATTTGTTTAAATGACGCTGCTTTGAAAATCTACATAGGGTTTTTTTTTGGAGGGTGGGAAATCATCAAATTACTCCTCCCGCTCTGGGCAAAGCGGTAGGGAATGTCAGACTTCTACTGACTAAAACCACCCATGTTCCTTCTTTGCCCTTTGACCCCCGACACCGGAGCGCCTCCCGCGGCAGCTGGGACGAGAGGTTCTCTCCTTCTCACGTTCCACCACCTCCTTCGCTAGCATCACTGCTTCGCAGAAGGAGGCGACGGCATCCCATTCCCTCTCGCCCCGCACCATGGCTTGAACCAGGGCCGGACGCAAGAGGTCGCCGCTAAGAGAACACGACGGGGCTCAACCCAAGCGGGGCTCCGTCCAAGCGGGGCAAGCCTCCGCGGTGTGCTCCATCGTGTCCTCCTGCTGATCCTTGCAATGGTAGCATCCGGGCGTTTCCTTCCGCCTGATTCGGTGCAGGTATACCTCCCGAAACAACCGTGTCCGGTGAGGACCTGCGCCAGATGGAAGGTGAGGGCGCCGTGGCACCTCTCAAGCCAGTCCTCAAAGAGGGGACTTACCACCACTGTGCCCTGCACGGGGTTGCGACAGACACTCTCTCCATGTCGCCATGAAATCACACCGGGGCGGTCTGTCCGCCAAGCGGCAATATGCCGCGGCAGTGGAATTACCCCCCAGTGTAGTCACTCCGCGCGCCATTCATGCAGGAAACTACATAGCCTAGGCCCTGTAGTGTGTGTTTGCTTACCATGCATGAAATTTTGGCAGTTTAACTTCGTCTTCGACAGATGGCAGTGTTCATTTGACATCATTTTCCGAATTGCGGTGTTGATATTTGTGGTGAACAGTCAACAAATACAAATTGACCGGTACACAGTAAGAAAAACAGCTGTAAAAACTTTAAAATAAAAACCTAATTAAAGTTAGATAATAAGACCCACGACGTAAATCTATTTGTTCAGTGCGGGAATCGAATACAGTGGCTTCCTCGGGCATTGCTGCAACTTTGCTTAACAAACCGCCAGATTGCACTTTCCGTATACAAATTGCCGCTGAATCTTACCCCAACTTGCAACATTACCAAAAATCTGCGACTGGCCATGGAACAGGGGGTCTAAAACGGCCACTTTACTTTAACGCAATTCATATTATGATCTGCTAAAGTGGCCGTTTTAGATGCCCAGATGTCTTTGCAAATAAGCTGCTTTAAACAGGAGACAGTCGCCTGGAATTAGATGTAGATTTCACTTTCCGATGAGTTTTCCCATCCAGTGCCAACAGGAGATGAACTTACCAATTACCATGCACGGTTTTCCTAATTTGAGAGGTTAATATAAATGATTAAGTGTGGTTGTGTAAGGGGGCCGTCACCAAATAACAAGGCATATTTTGTACATTTTGAGAAATAAGTTAAGGTACGGTTACGGTTTTTAAGCCATCGTCGTCTCAACTCCATTTCATTTTGATTCAAGTCGCTGCCGCTCATAATTACAGCCAGTGTTGGGCGTAGTTAACTACAATTTTGTAATCTGGTTACTAACTACGATTAAAAGTAGTTAACTACATGTAGTTAAGTTACATGTAATCATAACTACATGTAGTTAACTACTTTTAATCAAACTACATTAAGTAGTTGTTAGTTTGATTGCTGCAATCGAGTAGTTTTAACTACTGATTATTTAAGTTTTACGAATTTATATTTTGCAATGAAATTAACATGTAATGAGTAGTAGGTAATTTAAATATGTTTTGGAATAAGGCTGCATAAAAAAAACAGTTTATTGCACATACCTATGTTTATTTTTATGAATAATCAAATGTAAGGATTAAAGTCGTAGATATTATGTGAATTTTTCACTGCAACACTCGAAAAATACTGAAAAAAACAAATTGAAACTTTCAGCATTTTCAACGCTACATCAGTTTAAATGTAGTTATAAAAAGTAATCAAGTAATCGTGATTGCAACTACAATTTGTAGTTAGTAGTTAAAATTTCTAACTACATTTTTCGATTACTTTATGTAGTTAGTAGTTATGATTGCTAACTACTTTTTGTAGTCGTAGTTAGTAATCAGTAGTTAGATTACATTTTGCCCAACACTGATTACAGCGCCCATAAGGACGCCTTTTGTAATCATTACTCACATCATCACATTTTGATCAAGCCGTCAGGTCTCACATATAAAATAACATTACGCCTTAATCCCGAAAGAGTTGGCAGTGGTGTAGGTACCTAATCGTTAACCCAATGCATGTTCAAGCGCCATGTAATATAGGCGTTTGATGTCTATAGATATAATATCGCCATTGACGGGCACGAAAACCACGCTCCGTGGCCTCTACTACGAAAACACTTTGCAATCAAACCCCGGACCTCATCCTCAGTAGTTGCACTTGAGGTCACTCGATCAACGAGACAGTCACACATCAAAATTTTCACGTGAACGAAGTCGCGGGCATCAGCTAGTATAAAATATTATAGTACAAGAAATTCGTGACCGAACCTTTCGTTATATGGACAAACGTGGGTATTAAATTCTCTGTACATAATGTGACAATTTTATTCTGAACTCTGAAGCAATATCTTATATGGCTAAGTACCTATTTAGAATAATATATGGTTCATTTGAATAATTTTGTTTGGAGTTATGTACGACTAGCTGATGCCCGCGACTTCGTTCACGTGAAAATTTTGATGTGTGACTGTCTCGTTGATCGAGTGACCTCAAGTGCAACTACTGAGGATGAGGTCCGGGGTTTGATTGCAAAGTGTTTTCGTAGTAGAGGCCACGGAGCGTGGTTTTCGTGCCCGTCAATGGCGATATTATATCTATAGACATCAAACGCCTATATTACATGGCGCTTGAACATGCATTGGGTTAACGATTAGGTACCTACACCACTGCCAACTCTTTCGGGATTAAGGCGTAATGTTATTTTATATGTGAGACCTGACGGCTTGATCAAAATGTGATGATGTGAGTAATGATTACAAAAGGCGTCCTTATGGGCGCTGTAATCAGTGTTGGGCAAAATGTAATCTAACTACTGATTACTAACTACGACTACAAAAAGTAGTTAGCAATCATAACTACTAACTACATAAAGTAATCGAAAAATGTAGTTAGAAATTTTAACTACTAACTACAAATTGTAGTTGCAATCACGATTACTTGATTACTTTTTATAACTACATTTAAACTGATGTAGCGTTGAAAATGCTGAAAGTTTCAATTTGTTTTTTTCAGTATTTTTCGAGTGTTGCAGTGAAAAATTCACATAATATCTACGACTTTAATCCTTACATTTGATTATTCATAAAAATAAACATAGGTATGTGCAATAAACTGTTTTTTTTTATGCAGCCTTATTCCAAAACATATTTAAATTACCTACTACTCATTACATGTTAATTTCATTGCAAAATATAAATTCGTAAAACTTAAATAATCAGTAGTTAAAACTACTCGATTGCAGCAATCAAACTAACAACTACTTAATGTAGTTTGATTAAAAGTAGTTAACTACATGTAGTTATGATTACATGTAACTTAACTACATGTAGTTAACTACTTTAAATCGTATTTAGTAACCAGATTACAAAATTGTAGTTAACTACGCCCAACACTGGCTGTAATTATGAGCGGCAGCGACTTGAATCAAAATGAAATGGAGTTGAGACGACGATGGCTTAAAAACCGTAACCGTACCTTAACTTATTTCTCAAAATGTACAAAATATGCCTTGTTCTTTGGTGACGGCCCCCTTACACAACCACACTTAATCATTTATATTAACCTCTCAAATTAGGAAAACCGTGCATGGTAATTGGTAAGTTCATCTCCTGTTGGCACTGGATGGGAAAACTCATCGGAAAGTGAAATCTACATCTAATTCCAGGCGACTGTCTCCTGTTTAAAGCAGCTTATTTGCAAAGACATCTGGGCATCTAAAACGGCCACTTTAGCAGATCATAATATGAATTGCGTTAAAGTAAAGTGGCCGTTTTAGACCCCCTGTTCCATGGCCAGTCGCAGATTTTTGGTAATGTTGCAAGTTGGGGTAAGATTCAGCGGCAATTTGTATACGGAAAGTGCAATCTGGCGGTTTGTTAAGCAAAGTTGCAGCAATGCCCGAGGAAGCCACTGTATTCGATTCCCGCACTGAACAAATAGATTTACGTCGTGGGTCTTATTATCTAACTTTAATTAGGTTTTTATTTTAAAGTTTTTACAGCTGTTTTTCTTACTGTGTACCGGTCAATTTGTATTTGTTGACTGTTCACCACAAATATCAACACCGCAATTCGGAAAATGATGTCAAATGAACACTGCCATCTGTCGAAGACGAAGTTAAACTGCCAAAATTTCATGCATGGTAAGCAAACACACACTACAGGGCCTAGGCTATGTAGTTTCCTGCATGAATGGCGCGCGGAGTGACTACACTGGGGGGTAATTCCACTGCCGCGGCATATTGCCGCTTGGCGGACAGACCGCCCCGGTGTGATTTCATGGCGACATGGAGAGAGTGTCTGTCGCAACCCCGTGCAGGGCACAGTGGTGGTAAGTCCCCTCTTTGAGGACTGGCTTGAGAGGTGCCACGGCGCCCTCACCTTCCATCTGGCGCAGGTCCTCACCGGACACGGTTGTTTCGGGAGGTATACCTGCACCGAATCAGGCGGAAGGAAACGCCCGGATGCTACCATTGCAAGGATCAGCAGGAGGACACGATGGAGCACACCGCGGAGGCTTGCCCCGCTTGGACGGAGCCCCGCTTGGGTTGAGCCCCGTCGTGTTCTCTTAGCGGCGACCTCTTGCGTCCGGCCCTGGTTCAAGCCATGGTGCGGGGCGAGAGGGAATGGGATGCCGTCGCCTCCTTCTGCGAAGCAGTGATGCTAGCGAAGGAGGTGGTGGAACGTGAGAAGGAGAGAACCTCTCGTCCCAGCTGCCGCGGGAGGCGCTCCGGTGTCGGGGGTCAAAGGGCAAAGAAGGAACATGGGTGGTTTTAGTCAGTAGAAGTCTGACATTCCCTACCGCTTTGCCCAGAGCGGGAGGAGTAATTTGATGATTTCCCACCCTCCAAAAAAAAACCCTATGTAGATTTTCAAAGCAGCGTCATTTAAACAAATCAAGAGTTATTTTTGGTATCGTAACTGTTTGAAAAAGACGATTTAAAAGTTATCTTGTGAACACATTTATTAATTAGTACCGTTTTGGTGCAATAGATGTCGTTGCATGTATGTTTATTTACGATGATAAGTTCTTCTTAAAAACTTTAAATTCGTATATCTTTTGATAGAGAGCACCGATTACAATGAAACAAAAACTAAAACCCTAATCATATTAGTTTTAAAATGTACATGATAATACTATAATAATAAAGTAATACATCCAAGACACACAGACTACATACAAAAATTCTAAAAATGATTGTAACACAATGAAAGAAAACATTATTTTTTCTAAATAATATGTTCAATATACAGAAACTCTAAGTCTACAGATTTATAATATTATATTTAAAATTAATAGTATATTAATCTACTCTAAATTGATTTGAAAACCTTATAGCATCAAAATAAATAAAAAAAACCTGGAACTCACAAAAAGTGAAAACCGACTGGGGATCGAACTCGCGAACATTGTTTAAAATTTTTGGAAATCCTTCAACATTATAAAAAATCACAAAAAGTGGATACTGACTGTGATTTGAACTTGCGTACCTTTGTTTATAGGTAAGCCTTCGTACCGTTAGACTACGTACACCAGTGACAAATACGTTGAAATAGATCTTCTATTTTAATATAGTATGACAGTTGACAGTTCGATTATTGTGCGATACCGGAAATTTGAAATGCCGTAAGGGACTTCAGCTTTCTCTTGGATTTGCAACGCTCGCACCAGGCTCCTAAAGTGAAAAATTGCACAGCACGCTCGATGTCCCTTGCGTTATTTCGTATTTCCAGTATCAAGCTGTAAAACAGTTGAGGATTATGGATAATGCAATACTGCTCACCCCCTTAAGTTATTATGGGGATAATATATAGCCCATGTGTTATTCCCGACTATAATCTACCTTTGTGCCAAATTTCATTCAGATCTGATCAGCCGTTCTGGCGTGAAAGAGTAACAAACATCCATACATCCATCCTCACAAACTTTCGCATTTATAATATTAATATTAATTATTAATATAGTAGGATAATGTTTTGTGAGAAAAGGCTGTATAACTGTGTGGCAATCGTATGCCTAGCTTTAATGATATGACACATTGACGGTTGGGTATGAAATAGAAGACCTTTGAACTAATCACTCGAGTTTCCTGAGGCCCTGGTAATATTTACCTTATCGTTGATCAGATAGAAGGTTCCCTCTCTGCGATCGGTAATGGGCCATCATGTGAGCCCCAACCCAAAACAAAGCCTGATAGAAGTAGGCTAATAATCAATTGTCAAAAAATCAGCGATAGCCTAGTGGTGTGACTGTCGGACTGCTAAATAATAGGTCCCCAGTTCGAACCCTAAACACGCATCAGACATAACTTCTGCTTCGGTAAATGAAAACATCGTAAGGAAATAAAAAAAAAACATGCTTCAGAGATATTCCTCTACGGCATTTATAGCCAAATCAGAGGCCCATGAGTGGTTTAAAAACTCGGGCACTAGGTTAGGCACGATAAAGAAAGAAAGATAGGTTTCCTAGCCACAAGAATTTTGAAAGGTTTGTAAATATAAAATATTCTAGTGGTTTCGAACACAACATAACAAATCATTTTCTTAAACTAAGTATAAACTTATAAACAAAGAAGCTAACTAGGTTTAACCGCAAGACATCACGCCCTGACTGTTAGTCCGTGACAGAAGTTTATGCAATCTCGTTTTAACTAAATAAAACATCAATAAAGGACATTAAAATCTGTACTTACTGCATTATAAATTAAAATATGGTTGGTACAAATTGTGTGTTAATAAAGGATCAATATTCAACATTGTCGTCATAAAATATCGATTCGATGTATTAATATATATATATGAACTGAAAATGATATTCATTAATCAGATAAATAAAGGTTCATAATTATGCCAGTGTTGTAAGAAATTGCATTGTGATCCCTGACCCAAAAAATTGGGTGATGATGATCAATCAACAGCATATAAGCGAAGGAGAAACTCAATAAAATAAATGATGAACAGTCCTTTTGAGGATTATTGTGATAATTTTTCGATAACCGATCCTTTTAGCTTTATTTAGTCAGGTCGACTGAAAAACTTGAGGTTCGGGGTTCGATTCTCAATTCAGGCAAAGTGTTATTGAGTTTTTTCATCGGGAATTTCTTAGTATCAGCCACGGAGTCTGGATTTGTGCCCGGTTGATGGCAATAGGCTCGCCCCCTATCACATCGGGCTTAAACATAACTTGCGAGTGAGAACACTGGTAGGTACACCTCTGCCTTATTCTTCGACGATTACAGGCGTGATGTTATGTATGTTTGTTATTCGAGTAAAAACAGAGATAGCTCTATGTAAAGAAGTTTATATGTTATTTATAAATATAAAAATTTTTCATCAAACATTTGTATTTGATCTAAACGTAATATTATTATTGTTTCCTTATATGTAAACATATATGCCTATATACATATTACGTTCACATACATATGTATGTATATTTCATAGACTTGAGTGCGCAATTCGTTACGGTCTTGTTTGTACACAACAGGTCGACAACCTCTTCTCGGGTTGTGAACATTACTTTATTATTTATACTCTCTTCCTCTTCTGCTACTCAGTTGTTCTCTTATGTAGGTACTCAGATGTACTTTTCTAAATCTTTATATAATTGAGGAACAGTTCCTTGCTAAGATCAATTTCAATAAAAAAATTGAACAGCATGTTTCTTAAAATCCACCAGTATCCTTTCTTAAATTACTTCCTTTCATTGAAGCTTTTAGATGATCATGGGACGACTGGAGAATGCGGGTGGATGGTAAATAAATGGTTAGGTCTAGACAATCTGTCTACCCTCTTTCTTAGTTTTACTCATTGGTTTTCCCTCAAGACAATTCCCAAATATTGCTTGGAAATGACGCCACCATCACACTTACCCAATTTAACCCCGATTAAAAACAAAATGAATCATACAACTTGAATCTCGAGAAATGAGGCGTAGCATCTTCTTGACGTTCCATATCACTCAGCCTTATGTAATCCTCTCAAGAATGTGGACGAATATTATCTCGTCTTCATTGCTTAAGTTTGTTGAAAACATGATTTTTTTGTTATGCTAAATGTTTCTTTTTTCTGAAATCGTCATGATTTTGAAGCATTCGTTGAGAGTTGAGACTATCACGATTTTCCCTTTTTTTGGCAGACAATGTTCTGACTGTGTTTAGTCGGTATAGTATGAAACTTTTAACTCGTTAAAAACTTACAAATAAATGTCTAAAGGCAAAATGTCCTTGGTTTCTGCTACGATTTCTTAATCGAATGATATAATTAATGTTAAGGGTTCATTATTTTTAATCTCTTTATTGGACATCTCGTTACTAATATTGAATTATTTTATTACTATAAAAATCAATTATAGTTACTTTTGGTTAAAATAATTCCAATTAACTACATTTATTTCAATTACACTCGGTTAAATAATTGTTTTCTGCAATCATTTTATCGTTTATTTTTAACTAAAAAGTTCAATTAAACTTGCGTAATATAATAATTGTAATTACATCATCGCAAAAACTATAAAACTCATAAAACTAATCGATCTATATCTAAAAGTAATTTTCTCTTTGCGATCAAATCGATCCAGCTCTTTCTTTCAATTTCTTAATAAATCGACGATCGCAATGCGATATCGATTAAAGAAAATCAATAAATACAATTACATCATCGAAATCACTTGAATAAAGCTGAAGAAATGGTAAACTTTTGCACAAACGATGTGAGAGAATTTATATTATGTAATAGTAATTTTTACTGCACTAGTAAGTGCACATGCTTTAAATTGTAATGTTTTTAAAGTACCGTAATAAAAATATTTGATGAAGAAATAAAAATATTTGCTGTTTAAGAACGTCTGTATATAAATACTTAATTAATTTCCTTTCCCCAATGTATTTGGAATCGGCGCAGCATGTCTTCGTCTTTTATACTTCCTTTTCTATTAGTCGTTGAGTCTTGAGTCTCTTCTTTTCAAGTCATACAATAAGACATACTTAAGATTTCATTACACGATTAAACAATCACATTTACTTTGAAAACACCGAAAATCTGACCTACAAACCTACACAATACTCGAAAGGCTCCAAAAACTGCAATTGCATTACAAATTCCGTAAGAGTCCGATCCAGATCATGTGATACACCTGATACGAATACTGCATACACTGAAATATGACAGTGAAGTAACCATTGCGACTGCTTTTAACTTATACTTCCTAAGGTTCGAAGGCCGTATTAAAACTATCTTTACCCAATCGCTATTGCTGTGAAATATTTGCACTCATCTGGTAAAGTCCCTTCTTGAAATGTCTTTCTTTCTGACGAACTACCAATTGCACTTTTGTAGCGGATCGTTGCTGGGTTGGTTGTGAAAGAAAAACTTCGAAATATAAAACTGATCGGGGTAGCAGGCGATTCTGTTGCGCATACGCGGCCGTCCTAACGGCGTGGCTTTTCCTTAATTTGATGTTTTGGATATCTTAGCAAATCTGCTCGTAAGAAGAAAAACGTTAGAGTCAATGATATTGACACTGTTCGCTTGTATCATTTTACTGCTTGGCAAAGAAGACTTATGTTGATGAAGATGACTTCAACTTGTTTTGATCTGAGTCCAATGTGGACCACTGGTCATTGGTCTTGTCCTAATGTTCAAATTAATGGCCTGCAGCAAAAATTTATTCGGCACATTTACCAATCCATTCACTAGAGTCAAAATTCCTTTACCTGACGAAGACTCTGCAAACTATGCAGGCTGTCTTATCTTCAAGTCCTTAGCAGTATGGTGTAAGTCCATACTGCAATTGCTCCAGTTTACAACATTACATAAACAACCTTATTGGACACGTTTCTTGTTGTGGACATTGTTGCTCGGTTTAAGGCACTTATCATAGCAATAGGGTATGCGGTATGAGAAATGTTAGATGTGGCAATTGTTATGGAAGAATGTAATGTTACTTTAAAAGGTGTAGGGACGTGTGTTAGATCAAAGCGAAAATATTATTAAAGAAGAAGTCTTAGTTGATTGCTAAAATGAAATCAAACCGAAACTAAGAAGAGACAAAAGTGTTAATGAGTTTTAACTGACAACTGAATGCGCGTTCCAAGTCACGGATGAAACTCAGTAAGTATGTAATGGGTGATCTATGATCCACGCACGGTTGACTAGGCAAACGCAGCTGAACCTGAAGATTCACATAACGTCTTTAACATTGACATTAAAAGTAAATCTTTTATTGTTACATAGTTCGCGTTTGCATTCGACCTTCTTGTCAAACGACATAGAGAGTAGAGACACGACATTCGCGTGGTCGTTGAGGACCAAACTAATATTGACGGAAATCGGAACAAGTTTCTATTATATCCGAATGTTAAGAGGCCTAGCCTTTTCCCAGCTGTGTTGGGGACGTTGGGGTCGGCTTCCAGGCTAACTGGATGTAGCTGAACACTAGTATTTTACAAGGAGCGACTGAAAATCATTGGAGATCACTATAATTATAATAAAACTAGCTTTTTCCCGCGACTTCGTTCGCGTGGAATAGTGACTTCCGGCAGATTTTTGGTTTATCTCGCGAAAAAAAAAAAAAAAAAAAAAAACTATCCTATGTCCTTTCTCAAGTTCCAAACTATGTCTGTACCAAATTTCATCAAAATCCGTTCAGCCGTTTAGGCGTGAAAGAGTAACAGACAGACAGACAGACTTAATTTATAATATTAGTATGGATAGTATGGATTGCATGAATAAGTTTTTAAGTGTAATGATACAGAAAATTGAGATATAACAGCAGTTTTAACTGACCAGGAAGCATTTGAAGTTCTGTTTAGTATTACAAACAGTTGACTCATAAACTAAGGTCCAAAGCAAACTACTGTGTTATTTAACAGAAAGCGCTGCAGGTAACATATTTAGTACTTACCGAACAAAATGTGCCCTAGTTCGGCCCCTTAGTGATGGCGAAAGATTATATCGATTTAAATGTAACAAACTAGGAAAGGCTGTAGCAACGGGACACGTTTCGTAACCTATTGTCGATATCGCTAAGATCTAAGACATTACTGTTGCGGAATTGTCGATATTTTCTTCACGTAACAGCAGTATCGAGATATAGAGCGATATCGCGAACATTGAAAAAGTATTGTTTATAAATTATGTAGTGGTCTCCATTTCTACTAGCGTGTCTTATTAGAATTAATGTGCATATTGCGTTCACTTTACTCTGATTATGCGTTTGCATATGATTTTCATACGGAAATATGACAAGAGACTCACATAAGCTTGTTTATAAAAGGTATTCAGTGAAAATTGTACGACAAAACCGCATTCTGATTGAAAACATTCTGATTTGCTGAAAATTCCGACCATTCCATAATATTAAGAATTCTATTACAAATACAAGTAATCGTAACAAAACGTAACACCCAATTTCTTATTTCAACAACTATATACCGCAAATTGAAACAAAACGCGACCACTTCACTACTGATTATATCGATAATAACATAATCGATATTTCGCAAACGTTTCCGAATCGAATCGGGTGACAACCTGATTCGATTAGCACAGGTTAATTCGAACAAGTGCATTTTATGTAATGTCTTGCTGAAATTGTCTGGTGCTAGTGACGTGGTCAAGTAATTCAGAACAGGTATTTCTAGTTCGGTATGGTACGGATTAAGTGACAATGTAATACCTGTTACCGTATGTAGCAATCGTGTCTAAATCGGAGACTTGTAATTTCGTATGGCTATTTTGGGATGTTAGTGTCTGTTGTGTCCTAATGATAGGGTTGTACTCACGTTTATGTCTTATGAGATGACTTTATCGATAAACTGTATCGTATAGCCATTACATGCTTTGCCTTTGGTTAGTGTTGATAACCCAATGAGAGTATTGAGAAGACAAGTTTGCTACACAATTTCGTTTTGAAATACTTTATAAATGAGCTACTAAAGATCTAATTGATTGGCATTGTGTTAAATGCATATAATATAATATAATAATAATATATATAATAATAAGGAATACTCAAACTACAGTTATCCCAATAGTAGTAGGAGCTACAGGCATTATTAGTAAAAGTTTACAAAGATACATAGACCAGCTGAGTACAACAATAGACTTATCAATCCTACAAAAACAAGCATCCATACACACAAACACCATAGGTACTCAGTAAGGTATTGGGAGAAACTGTTTTTGTTAATAGTACACCTCACACTCAAGAGAGTACACCTCACACACAAGAGACCACACCAGACACACAACAATCATCACACACAGTAGACTCTCTGCAATCATCCGTCAGTACCTTACACACACCAAATACACAAAGTCATCCATCAACCACACAAAATACAATCCGCACGCGAAGAAGAAGATAGGAGGAAATAGATATCTTTTTTCCTGCGGGATGCGGGACGGGATATCTATTCCAAAACCGACGTAAGGTCGAGTATCGGAAAACCGAAACAGACACATTATATAATATATCGATATTATCGATAACTATAGGAAAAATAAGTAATTTATTTTGTTATAAATAATATCTATATTTATTTCCAGCACTTATGGTCACAAGCTGTTACCCGCACAGCATATTATTATTGATAGTCTCGTGTCCTTTATCACAAAGTAGGCCAAGTAATTGTTTATAATAAATGCCTAACAGTCGCTCGCAGACCTTGGTGTCGTGATAACGGCCATTATCAATACGATCGAGCCGTAGGACATGCATGCTGGCCTTACGTCTAATTAGTAAACTAAACCTAGCTTTGCTAAGCTAAATGAAACAGTAGAATAAATCATAAGTAATAATAATCATCTATACTACACAAAGACACTATTGGTACAACCGACAAAGCGACCCAGTTTATAATATTACAAAGAAAAAGTTTTAAAGTTACGAGAATATCAAAACCTTAACTTGGCTCAATCTTTAACTCTTAAGGCCATCGATAAAATTGAAAAACGAACCTCTTTATAAACTGGCTATTAACACCAAACGCATCCCCACATTCCATTGTTCAAAATTCAAATTGTATACACGGATTAAAAAATAATTCCATGGATAATCTAAATCCTAACCTACCTACTTGCTAAATTACGTAACTCGTTTAAAGAGGTTCTAATTAATAACAGTTGTCAGTACTGAAAGAGTCGTTACGCTAACTTCTTAAGCTCTATTAGATTGATTTATGATCTATAATAAAAGAAACTGTATCTGACAGATTGCTATCAATAGCAACTGTTGTTTTCCGTTTACGAAATGCAACAGATGTCTTTTGAGTTTTGACTGTTGCGCAATGTTTCGCGTGCCGGCTGTCAATTGTTCTGAATGAAAGATGGCCACGATATTTTACAATTTGTAATGGCTAATATGTTGCATCTACAGTCTAGTAATCTAGTTGGTTACATTTAAGAATCTTAGCAGTAATCTATCATTGGTTTACAGAGTGTCTAACATTTCTTTTGGCACTAAAATAATTAGTCAAAAAAGATTTTGTAGGTATGTTGTTTTGCTCTTGTAGCTTTTTGTCAGTGTCAGCCATATTTTTTCTAAGCCAAAAATTATCTAGATGTAACACCGTGTCTGTTTTTGTGCTTATACAGCAGCGAGGCGGTAATTATCTAATTACTCAATGTCACGGGGCTTTGACCTAGGTAGACTAAATCACTTTAGTCAAGCTTATTTACCTTACGTGTTAAAGAACACCTGTCTTATGTCTGGAGTAATATTGATGATGATTACCTGTAACAAAATGAATAAAATCATTAGTTTTGCCGCTTCAAAATCATGCAGTTTAGTATTAAGACTAATAATTATAGTAATAACACAATGGAATTTTTGCTTTCAATTCCCTGCATTATTCTGTCTTATTCAGATTCTTCAAGTACCTACCAGGAAAACATGAACACAAAGCAATGTAAACAAAACTTTTTTCCAAATGAAACGTAACAAGTACCATGAAATAGTAGATTGTATCATAAGGGAGCAAAATAATATTTTTACGGCGAGGGCGCTTTTTTGAATCCAGAGCGAAGTGAGGGATTCTAGAGTAGAATCCCGAACGTAGTGAGGGATTCTTTAGTAGAATCCTGAACGTAGCGAGGGATTCAAAGTACGTCGCCCGAGCCCAAAATATATTTTGCACCCGAGTGATACACTCGACTTTTCATCACCCTCTATGAGAAAATAAAAGGCGCCTCATATTTTATTGTAATATTATTATTTAATAAAAATAGAGTGACGACACGTTTAAATCCATCAGACATATTAATTACGAATATGTGTCCAGTTTTACGTCCTTATTAAGACAACACGTTACTAAACAACCTTCTACTCCATATTAAGAAATTGTCGTACCTTTAAATATTTCTCCCGGGATTTCGTAGGGATTAAGTTTTGTATGACGTTATTAGCTTCTATTTTTATTGTTTCAGGAGTTAATGCACTATCACTTTCAGAACTCGACGTAGAGCTCATTCTTTTTGCCTAAAATACAATAAAGTCCGTACCGATTATTAGAACAGGGAAGTAAATCGCGCGCTTTTGTTTTTTTTTTTTAATTTAGTTACCGCGTCTCCTCGCACCGTACAGCCAACACAATACAATTATAATAATAATAAAATTTTTATTTGAAACAACTTAAAAATACAGGATACAAAGGACAAACGAAGATAGCTACAAAAGTAAAATACTGTGGCGCAGCTATCAACGCCCAATTCAAAATAGAAAATTATACACATCTAGACATAGTTCCAAATTAACCTAAAAGAAGTAAAATTAAAACGAAAAAAATATAACAAATTAATGAGAAAAACAGGCAATATAATTTAATGTACACTATATGGTTGAGTTTATTTATATGTAGAGTGGAGGTAGGAATTTGAGTTCAATTTCAATGAACGATTCATGTTCTAAATTCAAATCTCATTACTGCCCGCTAAAAAGTCTAATGGAGAAAAGAGCTACTTTGCTCGCACTTATAGAGGAACAAAACGACACTTTTCGAATTGAAGGGATGAAAACGATTTTCCATAGGTCCCAACTTGAGTCACTATATGTTAACCCCAATTCACCATCGATTTTACCCATAATTGACATAACTATCGATTAGTTCCGCTCGTATTACCAGAGTTCTCGATTCCACTCTCGATTATTTACTCGATAAAACGGCCTTCACTTATATAATACTTTGCACCAGTTTCCGAACGTAATTGTTTGTACGACGCGATTAATCGCATCCAGGGTTTCGCAAATCGATTACAAGCTCGTTAATTGAGTGTTTATTTGGTAGCCATTAATTATTATTGCGATTGTCTTTTGCTATTTCAATTAGGGGCTTCCTAGGAATGTGTTAGTAACTTTTTTTCGTTTTAATTAGTAACATTTGCTTTAGCAGTACCTAACCAAATACTGTATAGTAGTAAGAAACACAGTTTTAGGGTTTTGGAGGAATAAGATCACTCTCTTGTCCGTCGTCTGTCCGTCTGTCTGTCCATATGTCACAACCGATTTTTTGTTCGACAAAGAAATGCAAGCTCAAAAATATTTTTTATAGAATTGTAACTTCTGACGATGATGAGAGCTTACAATGCTGCACCGAAATGAATTGATATATGGACAAGAGAATGATGTAAATAAACTCTTACGGCCTTATTAATAAAAAAAAGTTAAGCCTGCTTAAACTTACGCTTGGTTTATCTCGCATGCCGTCTCACTTCAAAAATATTCAAATGAAAGGGACGGCATGCGAGATAAACCAAGCGTAAGTTTAAGCAGGCTTAACTTTTTTTTATTAATAAGGGGGGATGGATTATAAAGAAAATAAAGTAACATTGAACAAGGGCAGTAAGATGATGATAGAAGCCAGTAGCTTTAAAAACAATGTAATTGTGTTCAACCATAAAACCCAAATTATAGATCATCCTAAACAATACCTTACAATTCAGGTCAAGGAAACATTTATAAGACACTAATTTCGTAATGCGAAACCTGACTTCAGAATTGAATACCAGCTGTGTCTGTCTTTTGTTTTAAACTATGACATTGATAAATGGCTCAAATTATCTAGGTCTTAAGTACCAAGCAATCAGAGGTATTAAGAGGTTGATTGTAAATTAATTGATAAGAGAAAGGCTTGACAATGTCTGACAGCTACCTACTTAGTTATTTGGACATGCAAAATTATTATTCTATAGTTTGTTGTGTATGACAAATTGGCCTGCATAATATTTCAGTTACTGTAGCTCTTTAATATTAAGTTATATTAAATACAAGTCAACTCGAAGTTAATCACGAATGGCGGTTTTTCAGACATATTTATAGATTTTTATATTTGTAATGGGCTTACTCTTGACCTCAATCTTGCCCTAAGGGTAGAGATGAGGTCGACGATGGAACGAGCTTACCCAGAAGAAGGAAATTTACTCGCGACTTAAATAGATTGGGGTTATATGAACTCGGGAAAACCGACGACGCAGGCAGGGAGTTCCACTCCTTGGCCGTGCGCATAAATAGATTATTTAAAGTTTACTACTAGAATAGAAAATTGCGTGAAATGATGACTATTCTGTGATTTAACGCCATGACAAAGCTTCCTGTGTTACTTTATCTGAAGAATCTTCGTGGACAAGCAAAAAAACTATTGTTGGCATGCCGCAAATCCTAATCCTAACTAATATTATAAATGCGAAAGTAACTCTGTCTGTCTATCTGTCTGTCTGTCTTTGCTTCACGCCTAAACTACTGAACCGTGAAATTTGGTACAGACATAGTTTGGAACTTGAGAAAGGACATAGGATAGCTTTTTTTTTTTTTCGCGAGATAAACCAAAAATCTGCCGGAAGTCACTATTCCACGCGAACCAACTCGCGGGCAAAAGCTAGTAATTGTATAAGCGTGAATTCAAGAAAATCATAGTCAAGTTTGTCAATATGACCTAAAATGTTTGAGGAAAATCAAAATCTCTTGTTTTACTAAGTAATAATGATGTCATTATACAAATAAGTCTCATTTACATACAAAACTATTAATTGTATATATAATAAGTACCTAAGTAAATATTGAATTGACGAACTGCTTTATTTTTTAACATCCATAACTACTTAAAATCTCTTGTAAAACTAAGTCATCCAAAAGATGAGTTGTAAATAAGACATAATAACATTTTAAATGAATTGGCTCTATATAAATGTTAGCAAACGGCAATTCATACTAACGTATCATCATCATCTGCCTAGCCTTTTCCGAACTTTACTTATTTAGTGGCTTCCAGTCTTACCGGATGCAGCTGAAAACCAGTATTAAAAATTATTGCTGAATATCAGTATTTTACATGTAGCGACTGTCTATCTATCTGACCTCTATAATTCATCCTAAATATCACCTTAAAGATATGCATTTCACGCCTAGTTATAAAAAATATATACAGCAGTTTATTTTTAATGCTTTATAAGACTTTTTTGTTTTTTTTTTGGTGGGTGGAAAATCATCGAATAACCCCCCCCGCTCTTGGGCAGAGCGAAGGGGAGTGTCAGACTTCTACTGACTAAAAACCAAACCCATGTTCCTTCTTCGCCCTTGTGTCGGAGCCGCGTTATCTTTTCGACAAGCCACAGCCCCTACGGGGTGCTTTATAAGACTTACGGGCATTTTTATATGTACCAACACCGTTTAATAAAAATAATATGGTATCAAAACGCGTGCATATTACACAATTTCCTACATAACAATTATTATTTGTCATAATACTGCAAATAGATAATTAACTATAGATAGGCAACATTAATCACACCGTTTAACTTGTCACCTCACTAGTTCCTTTAAGTTAATTGATAGTGGCAACACTTTCCAATCGACGATCGAATGACTGATCATTAAACTTTAATATGTAGTAAGTAAATGCGTACTAACCATTGAGTACTAACACAAATATGGATACGTTGTTATTATATTATGTGAATAAGACCGCTGGATGAGAGTCGCACGGGACCGGTCAATGTGGCGACACCTGGGGGAGGCCTATGTCCAGCAGTGGACGTCTTTTGGCTGAAATGATGATGATGATGATGATGAAGACATTACGCCTGTAATCCCCGTAGGGTAAAGCAGATGTGCATCTAATAGTAGTTTACACATAACTGATAAAATGTAGGTACTATTTGCCATTAACCGGGCACAAACAAATCCAGACTCCGTGGCTGCTACTGCGAAAGGGGATAGAACCGATGAACGTACGAACGTAGAACGTAAAGTCTATTTTCAATGCTTGTCGTTGTACTCAATTGTCGATCTTTACCTTCAAATATCTCGATAACGTGACACTTTGGGGTACCATGTTTCATGACATTTTTTGTTCATCTAAATGTCCTCTATCCATACACACCACTTTCATCGTGGGCTGCGATTTCGAAAAAAAAACAAAATGGCGGAGGGTCGATATGCCAGCTCCCATACAAAAAAGTTCAAACCCCTTTCCGATTGAAAAACCCAATATCACTTTGCTCGGCCTGGGAATCGAGCGAGGACCAAAGTACTCAGTATTTTTTGCGATATGAATTGTTTTCTAATCGTCAAATATTGTTGGTCATTTTTTTCAATTTATTATGTGTTATTTGCCTTGTACTCTAAACACAAGAACTTGAATTATTAGAAGCATGAAACGAATACTTAAATAACTTAATTTATTCATTTAAACTTGACATTGATTGATTTCGAGAAATCAAACAAGCCACAACAAGTCAAATGGGACTAGAAAAAATATTTAATCAAAGCTTTGAAGTAGATATTAATATAACTGTAATAATCATTGTATAAGAAAAATCATTTCACACAATTTTTTGTAACGTTTGAGAAAGTACTCATATCAATAAAGTTATATTGGCAATATTAAAACGGTACTTATACTATAGACACTCCTTACGTAAACTTGATAGGTACATGATCACTTATATTCTAAAAAGGAGGAGGTTCTCAATTTGTGTGTACCTACGTATTATTTTTAATAAATATTTCTAAGTGACAGAAATACCTTTATTCTTTTAAAAGCGTCAAGCATCGTGTGGAAAAAATCAGCATGTATGAGAGGTAGTTCTCGACAGCATGTAAAGTCAAGTCCTCTGACTTGACTTTGCATGCTGTCGGGAACTACCTCTCATGCTGCTGCTGATTTTGCCGTCCATGGGCCGAGGCCCATGGACGGCATAAAAACTCCAATACCAGGTTAGGTACCAGAAAATCATCATTTTAAGTGTTTTAAAATGATGATTTTTAATGAAAATTGTACTCTTTTTTTTTTCAACATTATGAAAAACTGACCTTATTGATTTTTTGTTTTAAAACATTGTTGCCGAATCTATTAAATGTACTCGTATTGGAAACAATCGTTCACTGCTTATTAAATCCTATTTGTACAATTAAACACCCAGACAAATCAGACACTAATACAAATAAGATCTACAAATCACCAATCCAAGATCATTCAACTTAACATCTGAAATCCAGTCATGTCAATGTCAGCATTAAACCATTACAATAACAAACTTTTTCTTTCACTATCCTCTTCAAAAACCACCTCTACAACTACTGACATAAGAGTCACGCAAACAGCAGAGAAATCCTTTAGCGAAATCTTCAAAAATCACCTCTATCACTATAGGCTTAAGTGACACCAACAGCAGGGATATGAAAAGTTGAACTTCTCCACCGAAATCGTCTTAAACTGTCGCAGATCATAATCAGTTGCGCAAGAGTTTTCACTGGCGTACACATGACAAGTCCGCCATTGTACAATGGCGGCCACGGAAAGAATACACTAATAATAAGGCGATTAATCAAGCTCTTGTTATTACATGAACGGATGTGAAGACACTTTCTATATGGAGTATGGTGCACAAATGAACTGTGATCAGTGGCTTGGTTGACAGCTGAAGCTTTGTTTGTAGGATTCCCAGTGCCTAGGCAAAGGCTTAGGCGTTTCCTGAGAGAATAGACTTCTAAAGATACGCCTATTTGTTTTCTTCTCATTCTCATTAGACACCTCCTTTCTTACTATATACTCCTTTACACAGTTCATTTATATACTTTATACTACACCTGCTTGGAAAGTACCTTGATACTTTATCAAATTTACGGTAGAAAGTACGTCATTGCATATCGAACAAATATGCGGGGAGAAAACGCATCTGAGCGGGAGAGAATGGATTTTCATACACTTTTCTCTCCCGCTCAGATTACAATTTGAAAAAAGAACATGTGACAATTGCAGACGCCATTGGCGCCATTTTGTATTTGAATTAGAATTTTAATTTAGTTTTTTATTTTCTTCGTAGGTGTAGTAAGTATAAAGCACTATGTATCACTCGAGAGAAAGTGCGATTCCCGAGCTCGGGTGTTTTAAAGCCCTTGCCTACGGATTCGGGCTTTAAACGACACCCTCGACGGTAATCGGTCACTTTCTTCTCTCGGTGAACAATGTACTATTCTTTAGTCTTCCTCCACATTTATTACACAAGCCTACAAACTTTATAAACAAAAAAAAATGTTATCTTGTTTTGACAATGCTACCAAACAAAACCATAATAAACTAAATTATGTAACAAAATTGTGTGAACAAAATTCTCCGTAAAACATGGTGACTTCAAAAGTTGTACAGAATTCGACCTTGTCGAGCCAAAAATGCAAATGTGAAATTTACAAGTAAAAGTTTAATAACATCTTCATAAAAATCTTATAAATGTTTGACACTGAAAGTGGAAGTGAAAATACGAAATCCCGTTTGAGAATTTGGTCTGTCATCTTAACTGTTAAGAAATTTTATAATCCAAACAAGATGAAGAGAAACATTTTATGTTATCAAAATTCGGTTACTCTCGTCTCACGAAACACGAGCTAAAATGTTGGTTATTACAACTATAAGGTTCTAAATTAGCATTTTTATGACGTTCATAAATTACTGTTGATTATGCCTATCAGTATTGGGAACGTACTTAATTCTAATTTAACAGCCTACTACGAAAGGAGACGCTTATTGTAAATTTTAAAATTCCCAATCCGAAATCTATCTTGAAATTCATGAACACAAACTTTTACGAAAACATTATGTCCTTTTTTTTCTTTTTTTTTTGGGTGCGGGAAATCATCAAATGACTCCTCCCGCACTGGGCAGAGCAGTAGGGAGTGTCAGACTTCTACTGACTAAAAACCACCCATGTTCCTTTTTAGCCTTTGTGTCGAAGCCGCGGTATCTCTTTCGAACAACCCGCAGCCCGGACGGGCGTAAACATTATGTCCTTCGATTAAGACTTCAATGCCCAATTCTTCTCTGTACGTAAAGTGGCCTTATTCAGAAGCCACAGTCCGTAACACACTAAATCTCCATCTCAGACCTTATCTCTCTTCAAAATCACCAGATAACCTACAGATAGTACAATTACTATCAATACAAAGTCGTGTTTCGTGTAACTCGTACCCGTGCGATCGTGTCAGGGCTACAAAGGAAATTAAAACGTTCATATACGCCTCGAACAACACGAGAAGGTTAATAGGTTTGGTCTTACCTAATTAAATGTTTATTTAACAATTATTTTAACCTCGGAGGCATCCTGTCTTTTCTCTTTATTATTGGTGGTCAGCATGCAGTTATCTGGTTGTAGTGGTAGTTAGATTTAATCTCAATCAAGCAAATGATTCGAGGGTAGTATACATCATTATTCTCATGCCCTTATTCCTATTAATTTGGGGTCAGTACAGCATGTCTTTTACTGTTACTTCATCTCTTGAGACACCTCTTTTCTTGCCATATCATCCAAGAAACCAAAGAAAACCAAACCGTAGACCAAAGAAACGATTGATGAACTGTGTTCAGGAGAACACAGTTCATCAATCGTTTCTTTGGTCTACTCTTATGAAATCAAGATACGCGAGCACTGAGTTGAGTTCTTAATTAAGTCTGAAGAACGCTTGGATATCGAAAAGTTCTATGCAAATTACTTTATACCTGCAAGACATTAAATAGTTGATGAGCACGTTTCTTTAGATTTTCGTCTACTCACATTCACTTAAAATGGGACACCGATTGGTCCTGTTTTCATGATATTCTTATAACAGAAGTAACCTTAATGAGTTGAACACCCAAAATAGTTTTGATTCCGAGTTCCCATCATCATCAAAAGGAACACTGTTATTTTTTTTCACTTAATATTTCTCATAACATTGAGTAATTAACACATCGCACTTATAGATAGTTATCTAGATTGTTCATCAAGGGAACTCCAAGAATGATCTTTCTATGCATCATAACGCAACGCCTTGAAATAGAAGTGCATCCTATACATGTGCACCCACTAATCAAATTATAAGGACGATTAATTAGGTTAAGACTAATTATATGGCAATGAGTATACTGCAAAATCTAGCCTATTGCATAATAACGCTCCCACAGTTGGGACGCAGGTCTCCTTGATTTGACTGGGTGTGGCCTGAGTCGAGTACAATGGAGTCACCCAAATCTGTGAAGAAACTCTTAGAACACCAAGTTCCCTTGCGGATGTCTCGAGAAGATTGAGAAGATCGATCTGCTTCTGGAGAGAGGTGGAATAACGGCCACCGCCATGGTGGCCTGGCGTACTTCCACTTTATGGGCTAACTATGGAAACCAAATCCCTAGAGGTCGTGACCATGGCGTGGTTTTGGCCAGAACTTAATAGGGGTTCGTTTTTGGCCAAATTTATAGAAATATGATAACAATCTTAAACCAGTGATGACAAAGACAAACAAATATTCTTCTAGAATAAATAAAACACCATAATCGAACAATAACAACACTGAAACTAGTTTGGTTACAAAAACAGGTGCCATCAAAATCAGCTGGTCATCTAAAAATAAAACTAATTAATTCACCCGGCGACCGCGGGCACAATAAAAGTTTTTTTTATAGGTATAACGAGTTCACCCAAAACTAGACACTATTATGAGTTCATTTACACCACAGACGAGTTTTCTTTTGTTTTTGTACGTTTCTACGGAAGTTTCTTATGTAATAATAGTTTTTGCGACAAAGAATTTCCGAGCAGATTAATAATTAGCATATTTTTTTATGTGCTGAGAAATTGAATTGAGAAGACGATGTTAACCTGATTTTGTTTGGTCTGAATAAAGTATGTAGAAGTAGATTGACACACTGAGTGATGTAAGATTAGTTCAGTGCAAAAATAAATTGTGAATTGAGTAGATAGCGAAATGCTGCACATTATGTCAGACACAATCAGTTAGATTCACTATTGACCTTCAGCTTCAGTTTAACTGCAGATGCTCTTTTTGCAGTAAATTAGGTAAGGTTGAATTTAAAACTAGGCTCAAGACTTCTTTAAGGGAGGGAAGTACCCTTTAATAATTAACACATCAATCTACCCGAAACTGTTCAATTTTCCCAATCAACCCAGATGTTAATTTAGTTAGCGATAAAGTTGAAAGTCCATTAAAGAAATTTGACAAATTGTAGTAACTTGACGTGCCAGCGTCCTTATGCTAGTCCCTGAAAGTACGTCCTTCAATTTAATACCCTGTATTCTAGGAGTCAGCTCATTTCTCTAAATGGCCCTTATGTCCTTAAACCCCAGTTCTATGGAACTCTATGCGCATGGAAAATCGGCAAAATTTTACCTCCATTCGCTTCTGCAAATCAAATATAATATAGGTATATCCAAGTCGTGCATTTGACCTTTCGGAAGCCTCAAATGACATTTGAATCCGATTCTATTGCCATTGAAGTTGTATGAGTAGGCTGTAAGTCTATTATAAATGTTAATTAATTTATATATTATATTAAAAGTCTGTAGATGACCATTTGGTTTATAGCATGAACCTTCTGTAAGGTCCAACAATAACTATAAATAGTTATTTTTGTCGTGTCAATGTTTCCCATTATCATCTGCCTAGCCTTTTTCTCAAGCTATGATGGGGTCGGCTTCCAGTCTAACTGGATAAAGCGGAATACTAATATTCTTCATGGAGCGTCTGCCTAGATGAGTACAGACTGGGGTATTGGGTAGTCCAGTGCTAACTGGGTCGTGGAGGTCAGACTAACGAGACCCTTTAGTCTTTAGACTGATTGTCAGACTTTAGAGCCACTGACTTGCTACGACTGTAAGGATCTAGAAACAGCTGGGACTAGAAAAAATGTGAAGATAAATGATGTCACATTTCGATATTAGATATACATCTGAATGAATAGGGGATCGGACAAAAAAAAAACTGATTAGTCCGTCAGATAGATTTCCAAAAATTATTGGACACATATTTTTTCTTTTTTCACGTAAACTTAAAATGAAGACGATACAGTGCTTCGAAAACTCGTGTGACGTCATATGATAGTACATTTTGACGACACAAGTGACGTTTCAAGCCCCACTCCAAGATCTTTGACGCGTTTTATCTTCGTCATTTTTTATTGATTTGATGAAACAAAAAACACGTATTCAATATTTTTCGATAATCTAACTTACGGACTAAACAGAATCATATTATTTTGACCCAGTCCGATCCCCTATTACACCGACCTCTACCTAACCCTCTTCAGGTTACAGACGTGAGTTGTACCAATTTGGTACAGATTCGCTTAAGAAACAACCTAGTGCTGTTTTATTTTACAATCAGAATCTTTTTACCCTTCTTATTTGCCCACCTTGACCAAAGATCACCTATTTTTAGCAAAACCAAACGAAATATTAATTTAAATTGCATTCTTGAAATTGGTTGACGTAATTTTGAGGTCTCAGGTAAACTTCAAGCCATTGACCCCGGCCTTTCATAAGAAATAAGATTATTGTGGCAGACCCCAAGCGCTCTGGGGCCTAAAATATTCTCTTGCGTTCAATAAATCTTATACGATTACATGGAAATGTGAAATTTTACTCCTGAACGCAGCTAATATTTTAGGCTCTACATTTTATATTCGAATTCGTAAAATTTAAACGATACCTATTTATTGACTGGGTTTTTCTTACATGCAAAAAAATTATATCTTTGCCTTTTTTGTATCGAGTATTCGACATAGTACACACGGCTACACATCAAGCTATACAAAACCAGTATAATCTGATCGTTCATTGTGCGAAAAGATCTAGTAAAGTGAGGCCAAGATTAACTGGTTTTGTATAGCTTGATGTGTAGCCGTGTGTACGTAAATAACAAGGCAGCTAAAACCAGTATTAATTATGAGAAAATCGTCATTTTAGTAACACCGCATATTTATGATGTGTTATTCGATACTTTGAAACTACAACCACATACATTGATGTTTTGAAAAGGATCAGATACGCAGGACGAATCAAGCTAGCAATAGCGTTCCAGTTTTTAAGGATCATTCATGGTACGGGGAATCTAAACATACCGAGGCCTTGCTATAGTGGAATGTATAGCTTGTCGTTTCGTCGTGTGTACTACCGAGTTCACCTTTTTACTTAAGTAATAAGGCTGACAAGGGTCTTATTTCTAAACTTGTACGAAAACTTTTAACTCTGAATTTATAAGATACCAATAAAGTAAGCTTGATTCTAAGTATCAATTTATACCACATTTTTCTTTTGTAACTGGAACATTCGCGACTGTTGCTTTTTTTTTTAATTGACCCTTTTGTCAAAGGCAATGACCCAAACAGGACTTGCCATTTTGCTTCACAATTTCATAATTTATTAAATGACGTAAATGTTTTAAGATATTTTTTAAAGTTCAAGAGGTTAAATCCTTTATTGCATTTTGTAATGACTAATACTTTGATGTCATCTTCATCTTATCGATTATAACATGCTTATTAATAGAGTTATATTATTTTACAAGTTGGTGTTTAATTATGATAATCTGATATATGTATTTTTTGCAAGATAATATTTGATCATCAATATATTATTCGATAATCTATAAAAGATTCATTATTTATTTGTTAAGCATGATCAATATTTCATGTTTTGTTTTAAACACTTTTAATATTATTTTTTAAACGAGTACCTATCAAGACAACCTGCCATAGTCCACACAACTGACAAAGTCGTTACTATTTTATTTAATTTACAGAAAATATAAGTCTATGCGTGGTGGATTATAGCCCATTTCTTCTCATACAGAGGAGGCCCATGGGTTATGAACGTAGAGGGGAATAAGAGTAGAAAAAGACCAAAGAAACGATGGATGGACTGTGTAAAGGACGATATGGCAAGAAAGGAGGTATTTATTTAGGTATCTGACGAGATGACGAAGATTGAGAAGACATGCTGCACCGACCCTAAATGAATTGGGATAAAGAGACCGATGATTAGAGAAGAGGCCTGTGTACTGGTAGTAAATTTAATGGTAATATGATATTGTTTGTCTGGCACTGTGCACTGTAATCCATCCATACTAATCCATACTATCCATACTAATATTATAAACTAGTGACCCGCCCCGGCTTCGCACGGGTACAAAAAAGGTATTAAAACCTTCCTCTTGAATCACTCTATCTATTAAAAAAAACCGCATCAAAATCCGTTGCGTAGTTTTAAAGATTTAAGCATACAGACAAACAAACAAATAAACAAACAAACAAACAGACGCGACTTTGTTTTATACTATGTAAGGATGCGAAAGTAACTCTGTCTGTCTGTCTGTCTGTTACTCTTTCACGCCTAAACGGCTGAACGGATTTTGATGAAATTTGGTACAGACATAGTTTGGAACTTGAGAAAGGACATAGGATAGTTTTTTGCCGGAAGTCACTATTCCACGCGAACGAAGTCGCGGGCAAAAGCTAGTTCCATATAAACAAGGAGTTACACGCTGACGGAGTCGCGGGCACAGCTATTAATAATAATATTATGCGGTTCCTTATTGCGATATTTTTCAACAGTATTGTGGATTGACATATTATATTTCCCTACTAAAATACGAATGTTAATCTGTCTGTTACATCAAAACCACTGAACCGTGAGGAAGGACATATGGTACTTTTTTATGAAAAACGACGGAAACGCGGACGAAGTCGCGGGCAAAAGCTAGTTCCATATAAAATATAAATACGTAGTTCCAACATCAGTTCGGTTCTACAGAGTTGATTGGACATTACTCATAGTCAATATTCTCCTACTAGCCAGCCTCCTCAAAGTGCAAACCAAGTTTATCTACATGACCTTATGTCGCGACATTTTAGTGATTTTCACGGCACTTTACTGCAGTTACCGGTTATTTTGTTTTGCAACACCGGTTTACCGGTAAACTGTAGTAACTTTTGTAAGGCATTATACACAGTTGCGAGCAGCTGAGTACACGTTTTGTTTGAACTGCGTTTAGTAATGTCTCAATAAGAAAGTTAGGGCTTTAACTTACTTGACGGAAAATTTTATTCAAATCCTGGTAAATCCAAAAATATTGAATTTATTTGCTAAGTAATGACTACTCGGACTTCGTGAAATAGGACACCGATATAGTTTAGGAAAATTTCAAGGATCGAGGAAGTAGGAGGAAAATGTAAAAAATCTCAGCAAACTGATTGGCCGCGGGTACACTGATAAAGTAAAGAGAGTAAACGACTTTCTCGATAGATAGGGAAGCTCCTCCACGATGTGAATGTAATTTGCGAAGATAGCTTTACTGTTGTTTTGTTAGTATGTATTTCTGAGAGAGAAAAGTTGGTGAGTAGATTGACATGTTATGCTAATCTCAAACTGTGTTAAAGCTGGAGGAAAATCAAGAAAAAGATAATGAAGATGACGTACTAGTGAAGACAATGATGGCCACACTTTGCGGCAAAACTTAAATTGCAGTATTCTGAAAGCCCACATACGTTGTATAAGAGAAAAGATTTATGAAGTGAAGCAATAGATGTGGAATCAAATAACGATCTGCGTGTCCGGTCATTATAATAGCAGTAGTAAGTCATTTTGTAAGAGACCGATTCAATAAAATTGTACAACAAAATAGCAGAGGTCACGGTGACAGTTAGTCATGGATAGAGAGGCATCGTAAGGAATACCTCGATAAAATAAAGTTTGATTGAACAGTGTGTAGTAAACTTTGATAGTAAATTATTTAAACTACTTTTGTGAGTGTATGTGCTACCTTTATGAGTTTTAAATTAGGTACTTAGTTAAATCCTTGACACGGTCAATATTCATAAATATTTTATTGTTATGGACTATGTTATTATGATCATTACATTGAAATGTCATCTTTTAAACATGTAAAGTAACTCTCAAATGTGTCATCTAGCGTAATTAAATTATCCACAGACCAACCTAGACAAACACAGCATAAATATTAAAGATTGACCCAAGCAGCTGTTATTACTTATCTAGCCACGAGTTTCACTTTTACTGTTCCTATACTAAGAAATATAAAACATAACATGTGTAGGGCAAAAAGCATAACATAATTTTCACCGCAAAATTCTGATAGCATTTCTTACATCACATCAAAAATGTAGTCCAACCTAAAATCAGGTTAAAAACAAGAGTAGGCCTACCGGTTTTATACAAATCCACCTTACTTGTTATAACGACCGTTTTAGAGGAAACCTACATTCTATAGACAAGTAATCTGTTACGTTATTTGTGGTCAGGCATCGCCGCGGGGTATAGTAAGTGGAGCTTCTATAAGGCGATGACCGATGCCTCGAGCCGCGCTTGAATTGTGGTATTTGTGGCCGGTTTGACCTTTACGCCTTCGTTTAGTCAGAGATGCTCGGTTCTCGTATAAGCTTATAATTAAATTAGACTTAGGTATCTGTCGTATTCCCAGCGATTAGCGGGAGGCGAGTACAGCTAGCAAACACGAGTTGTTTGTTTGACTGTCTCGCTAGTCTGGTGGTTGCAAACACGACTGATGAGCGGGAGGCCCTTTTTTTTTGGTGGGTGGTAAATCAATCATCTAATAACCCCCCCCCCCCCCCCCCGCTCTTGGGCAGAGAGCGAAGAGGAGTGTCAGACTTCTACTGACTAAAAACCAAACCATGTTCCTTCTTCGCCCTTGTGTCGGAGCCGCGTTAACCTTTCGACAATCCACAGCACCGACGGGCGTCGGCCCTTGCGGGCCCCTTCCATATTGCTTACATCTCTTTCTTTTCTCATCGACACGGTCTGTTGCCGTCATGACGACGGCCGGACGGCGAGCTAACCCGTTACTCACCGTCCACAGGCCCGCGTCTACGGTGGCCGGAGGTCATCGCGTGACCCCCGTCGCCCGGAGCGCCTTCCGCGAGCGGGAGGCCCTGGATTCCATATCCAAGTCGTGTACATTATTATTGGGTTTTTCGCAGCAGCAGCAGCAGCCACGGATTCGGATTTGTGCTCGATTTATGACAATAAGCTCACCCTCCATTACATGAGACTTGAATGGCGAAATGTGGGTGTACTATTAAGTACACCTATTCCGAAACCTTTGGGGATGATGATGACAGATCTGATTTTGTGTTATATTGTTTGACAAAGTTCTAGTCTACGGTGTAAACAATTAAAACTATTTACATAAATGTAGGAATCCCTTTTACTGATACGGGACCTAAAATATTCGATTCTTGACAGAGACTCGTCGATAGCTAGTCGCTTACTCTTATGGCGGTTGTACCTGTGCCTTAACATAATGAACGGCCAAACCATCATTATTTGTATTGAATGTAAATTAATTTTATATGTATGCATACTAATGATATTGCAAACTTCAATTCTGCTAAATAATTAAAGTACAAATTACTATTCGACAAAGGTATCTATATATTAAACTATTGATCGAGTTTACTTACAAACAAACCAGCAAAAAAAGCAGATTTTCAAATGACTGGGATATCCCATCGATAAAAACGACAGGCGTCCATTTAGCATCATTAGAGAATGTGTTTTCCTTAATCTATGTATAGTGATCGTCTTCATGTATAATAATATGGAACTCTTGTGAAAAATGACATGCCTCTAGATCCGTCGTTTTGTGAACTTTAGGTTTTGATTAAATAGGTCTCGAAAAGCAACAATTTAAGAGCAATTGAGTCACAGCTTAACTAAGTAGGCGCCGGAACAGACTCAATTTACGAGTAAGTACTTCAAATTCCCAGGGTCCACGCAAATCAAGGATATAGTTATGCAGTAAATAACAATCTCGACCAGTATGACTATTAAACCGTATATTCGAGGCCTTTTGACACTCACGTGGGTGGCTTTATACATAATTATTTATAACTAACACAGTCTATGTCTCAACTTGATAAATGTCTCATTAAGCAAACTGAACAGCGAAAATTTAAAACGTCGTAAAGGACATTGAGCGTGCTGTTGAAATTACAAATTTTACCGGTAAGCTATACGTTGCAAATCCAAGTATGGCCATTGTCCTTTATAGCATTCCTTTTTACAGTTTAAATACATTCGTACATACGTTAGCTTTTGCAAAACCGTATTTTGTAAAACGTTACATAAATGGTTTTGATTAAACACGGCTTAGGCGTTAACTAGATAGGTAATGAAGTGGATAAGTGTGCAATTATAGTTTTTTGCTCGACTGTAGTGAAATGAGGTTACTGTTTTTCACCATATGCTTTGGTATTTACGTTTTTTTGCTTGCAATAATGTGACAATGAGGTTGATTTGAAAACAATGTTCTATAGTGTAGCGTTTTCATTGTTTACTAATTTGTGATTTTCTTCACTTGTTTTTCCTGAATTAGTCCAAATGGAGAACTTTCGTGGAAATCTTTATGGTTTTTCGTTTATTTGTTAATTCATTGAAATAATAAGAAACATTTCTAAAAGGACAAGAAATTAAATTGCTAAACCGAGCCTACTTAATATGACTATGCTTTCTTTACATCATCATTGATTTATTAATAACTGATCATAATAATCGATTAATTACCATTTTACATACTTGATACAGTCACGAATTTCATCTAAATTTTATTTTTTATGAAGTTATAAATCTATGACTGTAATTATGATATTTAATAACAATCTAATATTTTATACATGTGCGATTTTATTGAACAATTTATGATGTAAAAATATTTAGATTTATATTTCCTTGTTGACTATGAATGTTGGTATTATGCGGATTTTCTATTTTTACACGAGTATGAACTTTCCGGATTAAGTTTTAAAGTAACCTACTCTAAAAAAATTGAATATTGATAATTGATGTTAGAAACATCAGCGGTCAATATAAATATCAAGATGAATAGAAGGTCACTTTTAAAAATGCGTTTTTCATTGTTGTTTTTAAATTGTTTGAGTCATGTTTCTTTATCTGTAATAGGATCTACTTAAATTCAAAACTTCTGTTTTTGACGTTAACGATAAATGGCGATCAAAATTCGGTTTCAAATTGAAAAACAAAAGAGCGTTCCAAATTCAAACACTCCTTTATTCACAATTTTTGACGTGGCAACAAACCGCTAACAAAATCATTTTCATGTTACCTGTCCATTTATGTCTGAATCAATTTTCATTCTACTATATCTTCCTACTATAGACATTGATGAATATGGATGGCTATAGACACGCTAGAGTGGCCACTAGTGATGTGTTTGAAGCTATTTATATCAAATTAGCTTTTAATCCCAGCGGCGACAGTTCGGTATGGTTGGCATCCGGAACGAATGATGAAGTTGATTTCCTATTAAATGAGGAAATTTGCCATGTTTTGCTTGTTAAGATCGATATAACGTATAGATTTTTTTTCCACGGTGTTTGAGTAATTCTGTTGAAAGTGGGTTTTACATGTACACCACAACGCTGTCATGTTATATCAGCTTATAATGTATTCGCTAATATGGGACAAGCCTCCTCTTTTTGAAAGGGGCCGAAATCCACCACGCGGCCCCAAAGCGTGTTGGCGGATGTCACATGTTTTTAAATTGTTAATTACTAGGACATCCTGGGGGCCGAAAATGGCCGCAATAGCAGAATCATGCAATCAAGAAATTTCTAAATATGTTCAGAGACGTAGTTAATATTTTGAATAGTCAAGTGTCTATATATTCTACGAATCGTAACGTTTTTCTTATTATTGTCCTTTTATGAAATAACTAAACCGGACAGTGGTGATGAAATTAGTCTCTTAGTCAGTGTCTTAGCGTCTGTACCTTGTTGGGTTCTAAACTCCAATACTAATACACGACTACTAATACTAATACTACCAATAAGTACTAATATAACTACTACTAGTACTAATTATTATTTGTGGTACTAAGTAGTATGTACTACTAGTACCTACTAATTTACGACCAATAAGTACTTATCTGTCAAAAAGAGAACCTTTAAACAATTCCTTGGTATCTATTTATACTCTCAGCAACCTCAATACCAAGGCTCTAATCATATGGAATTTTAAATACACACTTCACAATACCGAATTTCCGCACACATACTTTTAATTAAAATACTACCTGAATGTATGTCTAGTTGACCTCATAATTGCTTTACCACCTTAAGGTTAATTGTCACTTTTTTGTCATATACCGACAGGGTGTATGTACCTATTATGTCTTTGTGGCAGACTTGCTCTTGCCCAACTAATTTTACCGAAAAATAGAGGATTCGATCATGTATGATCATGTCACCCCATAGTTACAGATATAAGCGAGTTATGCGAGTGTATGGAAATGTTTGAAACATAATCGATGAAACTAGGGGAAAAAGTTGCTTCCTATTAGTGAAATGATTTTTGAAATCGGATTAGGGGTTTCGTAAATTACCTACTACAGAAATCTAAGATTTTAAGTGGGTACCATTTTATGGTTTAGGTGTACTCGTAGATAGATATTTCAACTGTAATGAAGTTTCCTTTGACTGGGAATTGTTGTCAAAAGTGATAAAGTACTTAACTATGAGGTCGACTGTACCTACTTAGTTAGTTATTTAAGTTCTTACCTATTGTTCTCAGCCATTGTTTTTAAACACCGGATAAAAGAGGTTTCACACAGTTCGGAAGTTACCTCATAAGCTAAGTTTTTGTCTGTTTGTCTGTGTGTTGGTTTGTCACGAGTTCTGTCGGAAGGGAAACAATACTGTGTATGTTTGTATGTGTGGGTATGTGAATATTTATAATATTACGTCGTTTTATAAGATGAGTGATTGATGATTCTTTTATGTATGATATAAGGTTATTTCTCTTGTTATGTTATGGCGTGGAAAAGGAAGTATGCTAATCGTCGGAATATTTTCCGTTACCTCTATCTTGAAAACACTTTCTTACTTATATCAGTTTTAGCGCTACGAATGCTGCCACAGGTTTCATACTCTCCAAGAAGTCATAAAACTATTTTTAGTTCGAAAGTGATTTCTATTTTTACATATTTTATTAGCCAAGCTATAGGCACATAATACTATGGTTAAGGGTAATACACCTTCTTTTACCCACTTTTAGGTTACATATTCTCTATATTCGTCCAGTCGTCCCAACATTTTGCTTTATGCATTTTCACGCATTATGTATTTTTACCCTTGAAAAAATAGATCGACCTTAAAGCTTCTCGATTATATATATATGACTTTAGCATACAAACGTCATGATAATCAAATACAACAATAAACATATTTAATAAAAAGCATGTTAATATGTCACTGAACACCAATTCTCACTCACAAACTACATGCTAAAGTGTGTCGCCACTGTTGCGCAACCCACAACTCAATGCTACGAACTATGCGTACACGCATCCTTGAATGAGAATGTTTTTATGTAAAGACTATTCAAAACTTTTGTCTTTTGTTGACGTAACATCCGCGTAAACGAATACCGACTTTATGCTTTTGTGGGTAAAGTTCATTTCAGAATGTATTTAAGAAAACTAGTGTAAGTAAAAGTTTTAGCGCAAAGTAAACTTTATGTGTGGGTATTTAAGTTGATTTTCCAATAACACGTAATTGTTTACATGTTTGGAAACGAAATAGGGGATCGGACTGGGTCAAAATAATAAATGATTCTGTTTAGTCCGTAAGTTAGATTATCGAAAAATATTGAATACGTGTTTTTTGTTTTATCAAATCAATAAAAAATGACGAAGATACAACGCGTCAAAGATCTTGGAGTGGGGCTTGAAACGTCACTTGTGTCGTCAAAATGTACTATCATATGACGTCACACGAGTTTTCGAAGCACTGTATCGTCTTCATTTTAAGTTTACGTGAAAAAAGAAAAAATACGTGTCCAATAATTTTTGGAAATCTATCTGACGGACTAATTAGTTTTTTTTTGTCCGATCCCCTATTGCGCACGTAGTATAGAAGACGGGTGGCTCGTATGAATCAGAGTGGTTTCATAATAAGTGGTGAACTGAATCCCAATTTAAATCATCGTAGGTATTGCATGGTTAAAATCTCTTTTCCTTGATAAGTGAGTTGAATTTAAAACGATGTGTAGCACTGGTTGATGATATAAATATGTAGATGTGTCATTTTTAGAACCGCTTTCTTGTCATTCGTTTTTGTAATGTTGTGATGAAAACATAACAAGAATTTTATTGAGAAACAGTCGTTAAATTCATGGGCATTTCGAGTAAATAAATTATAAAAGTCATTATTATTTGCAAAGCCGTACAAAGATTTTCTATATTGGAAATTGCGTATCGCAACTCAAATAGAGTCGGGCAGGACAGGAGTCAAACGCAATGATGACAGGTGGACTAAGGCTGTCACCAAATGGAGGCCAAGAACTGGGAAATGAAATGTGGGTCGTCCAGCGGCGAGATGGGCAAACGACATAGTAGACATCGGAAGAAAAACTTTAATGAAGCTGACAGGAACGTAGAGGTTGGCACAAGAAAAGAGAGGCCCCACCTACCTAATTCAGGCTGTTTAGCTGTTTGCTTAGGCTGGCAACGATGAGTCATTATAATTCAATGGAAGCGCCTCAGATCAAATAAAGCGCATTATAAACCTGATTTCAAATAATTATTTTATATTCATTTAAGCCTACACATTTTTCATTATATATTTCAACTGATTAACCTACAAACGCCAAATAACATTGAAATTGGATACGAACCGATTTCTCAATAATTTGTAAATAACGATGTGATTAAAACTAGACATAAACGCACTTAAATTTAATTAAAGTTTTCAAGTATATCAACTCAGTTAAGTTTGATCGGTTTTGATTTGATAAGATCACGTAAAGCAGTGTGCACAGTTGTATCAATTCTTTGCCAAGCTGCAAAAATTGCGTTGTTATAGTTTTCGAGCAGACAGCAAATTTTATTATTTTAAAAGGTTCAAAACTAGTCGTAATATGGCTTCAGAGTCTAAATTATCATATATTATTATAAAATAGGTATTATCACTGTTAAGAACCGGTGCGGGTCCATGGTAATGTGCCCGCAGTCCTTTATTCAAACATGCAATGACTGTGTTGTTGTCAAAATAAATACGACTGTATTACGTTAAATTAGAGTTCTATAAGGTCTTGAGTCAAAACAGGTAATCCTGTAGATTTTTTGCAACTTTATCTTATAAAGTACTAGTGACCCGCCCCGGCTTCGCACGGGTACAAAAAAGGTATTAAAACCTTCCTCTTGAATCACTCTATCTATTAAAAAAAACCGCATCAAAATCCGTTGCGTAGTTTTAAAGATTTAAGCATACAGACAAACAAACAAACAAACAGACGCGACTTTGTTTTATACTATGTAAGGATGTGTTACGAGTGAGTTAAGACAATGTTTTCACAAGAGCAAGTCAACCAAACAGATGAGTTTTGACTCAAATCTATGCACAGCCTTATATAGTACCATGTATAGTACCTATGTGATCATGTATTTGAGCTCAATTCACTGTAATGTATGGCTGTTGGCCAGTTCTTGCAGGCTAGTTACGAAATATAAAGCCGATGCAAGATATGAGCTTCAGATATTGATCATATCTTCACAAGTTTATGCATCATATTTACCGAGCAAGGTCTTCTTCAATATTAACGTTAATTTTTCAATTTACTAGGCAATTAATATAAAGTTGCATTTATAATTTCAACAAGACACTAGTTACCTAAAATATTTACGTAATTATGAAACATGGATGGCATCTACATATTCCTCATTTGGTCGAAAACAATTTTGTATATTGACTTATTCATGAGCGTAGGTATCTAGTTATTACCGTCGGGCTGCAAATTGTTCGAAAGAGGTACCGCGGCCTCGACACAAAGGGCTAAGAAGGAACATGGGTGGTTTAGTCAATAGAAGTCTGACACTCCCTTCCGTTCTGCCAAAAAAAAACGTGTCTAGTTATTCGTCGCTGATACATATTAGTCTAAAGCTGCTTTGTTATTTTTTCCCTTACTCTTTTAGCTCAGATTTTAACGTTACGCTCAATAATAATGCCAAATGGATCTCACCCATAGCTTTCCATCATCACTACTTACTTATATACTACTTATACTTATTATAAAACAAAGTCGCTGTCGCTGTCTGTCCGTCCCTATGTATGCTTAAATCTTTAAAACTACGCAACGGATTTTGAAGCGGTTTTTTTAATAGATAGAGTGATTCAAGAGGAAGGTTTTGTATATAATTTGACGCGGGCGAAGCCGCGGGCATCAGCTAGTTGGTCAATAAAATAAAACGTCCTAAAATAAAATAATAGTTTTCTTGCAGCCTATACTTCCAAATCGCTGTCACTCTAAACTTGATACTAAAGCTACATAATAACCTAAACAACCAGTAATGCACACAACATGGCGTCAACAGTAGCAACTACCAATGATCTGTTGCAAAATGATTTATGATTACAAACAATCTAATGCCTCGAACGGGAACACCTACTCATGCATTCAGAGTTTCGAACTACATGCAGACTACTTACTAAGTACTACCTGTAGTATGTCATTAGCTATGCTAGCTTTATGAGTACTTGTATGTATGGGTTTAATGTCAGCTAGTAAGGCACCTACTAAAGCCTTGTATAGCAGGTTACTTACTAGTTGGCATTAAAGCCCGTACATATTGGTTAAGGATAAAAAGAGGTCAGCTGTAAGCGAATACCTCTTCTTTCCTAAAAGAAAGATCACAATGGGGTAGCTCACATTGTGTGTTGACCATTTTATGTTATATCCCAATAAAAAAAGAACGAGGTTCTCAATCTTAGGCGTGTACCTATCTTTATTAACTTTCGGGTTTCCCTTACAAGGTTTTCCATGACTAACTTATAAGATAAGTTTAGACTGCTTAAATGAACGTATTATATTATGCTCTTTGAATTTTATCTACTCAAAAAATAATAATATAACGTGAAAAAAGAAAATAGAGGTACCACGAACACGTTTTTCCCGCCCCTCAAATAACGTACTTTCTGTTATCAAAACCCTATTAAATTGTCCTAAATATCCTTTCCTAGTCTCTTCAACATCTGAAAACTGGTAATAACGTCATTTCATATTATGTTGTAATCAGAGAATGGTTACTGGCCTTACGGTTAACATTTCCTCTGCAATACTGGTTAAATGCTAAACCCGATACTATGTGTATCTTAACTACGATCGGATAATCATAATACCTGTAGATTTTATCACCGGATACTTTAAGACAATTTAATTCATGTTTACATGATGGCTTTTCTTGCTCCGTGCCTCAGAAAAGCTGTTGGTCCCGGCACTCGATTTTTTTGACGTGATAACGTCTTATAATTCGATGGCCGGCTGCACGAACGAAAAAAGATGACGTCATGAGTCGTTACCTCGCTCTGAGGCGTTACCTCGCTCTGAGGCGTTACCTCGCTCTGAGGCGTTCCATAGCAACGGCGTGTTAATTGTCGTTCCATAGCAACGGCGTGTTAATTGTTTGTTTATAGCAATGTAAGTGCTGTATTTTCTTATGACGTTGTCGCGTTCAAGTATCGCCAGTAAACCGACTTTACAGACAACCGATTTTTTAGTCTGTATCTTTGTCTGTCATTGCAGTGATCCGAAAGTCTAATAACCAAGGGGTATCATACTACCCAGTACTATCTGGGTTATGGAGGTCAGATAGCGTCGTTGATAGTCCAAATCCGCGTAACTAACATTGTCAAATACCGCGTATGTACAGTCTGTGCCCAGTATAACATGACCCATCTTCGCACACCACTTCCCCTCTTATTCTTTATATAAGGGGTCAGGTAATACTTGGCTTCAACTTCGCGTAACTGACATTATCAAATACCGCAAATTCAGTCTGTGCCCAGTATATATAATTATTATTCGACCTCTGTTCTCACACCACTTTCCCTCTTATTCTTTATATTAGGTTTCAGGTAATACTGGGCACAGGCTGTACATACGCGGTATTTGACAATGTTAGTTACGCGGAATTGGAGTATCAACGACTATAGGTAGTCGTTCCATGTAAAATACCGGTATTGAGCTGCATTCGGTTAGAATGGAAGCTGTAAAAAGCTAAGCAGATGATGAATGTTATCCGTGCTACAGACCTCTTTTAATGATTCAAACCAGTTGGTAGGCATTATATAAAATGATAATCCAGTATGATTCGGTGACGGTCATAGTGGCATTGACCTTATGAATTAACATGCAAACTGAGACTGAAAGTTAATTTTATTCGGAGAAATGCGAATGCATTTTAATCATACAATCAGTTTTACACTTTTATCAAAGAAAGAGACTCTATGTTCAAAACTTGTCTGCCAACCAATACCAAATACACAACATAGACACATTACGTGTGAGATAAGAGCGGCAATTAAACCACGACAGGTTCCTTATAAAGCACGCTTTAACTTCTCGAAGGCTAACTGGGAGAAATTCACTGAAGACGTAGATGAAAAACTACGTGATATAGATCCTACACCCTCCAACTACGATCACTTCGTTGAAACTATCAGGACTGTGTCACGTCAATGCATTCCCAGAGGTTGCCGTACATCGTACATACCCGGCCTAACTCCAGAGTCTTCCAAACTTCTTGAAATCTACGAAGAATTATACGAAAATGACCCTTTTTCTGAGGAGACACTAGCTGCTGGAGAAGAACTGATGGCCATGGTTGGTGAAAGCAGAAAACAAAAATGGATCTCCACTGTTACCAATACCAACATGACCCACAATAGTAAAAAAGCCTGGTCCACAATACATAGACTTACTGGAGACCCCCCGGAACCTGCCAACCAAGGTTTTGTCACAGCCAATCAAATAGCTCAACAACTGCTAATTAAGGTTGAACAAGCCAGTCATTCTTCCATACAAACTTACGAAAGTGATTACTCCTCTGTTTGACGGTGTAGGTTCAAAATTAAAAATTGTATCAACTGGTCTTATCATTATCTAGGTCTGTATGGAAGCAGAATTGGAAAAAAAAAATTGATTTGGAAGTTATGAACGTCAAAACTTTCATATTTTAGCACTAATTTAACTCATCTTTGGGCGTAAATAAGTAACGTATATAGTATGAAAAAGAAAAAAGTGAAACCATACGGACATAGATTAGTTATTAAAAAATTTAAATAATTTGATTTTGAACAGATACATTCAATAGATTTTTCATGAAACCAAATATACCAAAGGTCTGCATAGAAACAATCGCGCGCCCGTTTTAGTTGTGTCTCTTTCGCTCTATGCATTTCGCTCGTGATGTCGGGTGAAATAGCATGCATTTTAGCCCCGCCCACCAACTAGTTCGTGCCGTTGGCTTGTTTACCCTTAACGGCAAACCTCCACACAAACTTCACCATTCAAAATTACCTGCTGACACTGCTGCAAATGCCACCGAAATTAGCAAGCCTTTCACCCTCACAGACATCATTCTGGCCATTAAGTCACTGAAAAATGGTAAAGCGGCTGGTGTCGATGACCTTACGGTGGAGCAAATCAAACACCTTGGGCCGTTATCCGTATCATGGCTCTTAGCATTATTTAATGAATGCATAGGTACAGCACACATACCCAAACTCTGGAGAAAGACCAAAATCGTTGCTCTACCGAAACCAGGCAAACCCTCAGACGATCCCAAAAGCTACCGGCCTATTTCGCTGCTGTGCCACACTTATAAGCTGTTTGAAAGACTGCTGCTCAACCGCCTTACAGCAGCAATTGACCCAGAACTAATTCCTGAGCAGGCTGGCTTTAGGCCTGGCAAGTCCTGTTCCAGCCAGGTCCTCCGACTAACAGAGTACCTAGAGAATGGATACGAGTCCAACAAAGTCACTGGTGTCGTATTTGTTGATCTTTCAGCAGCCTACGATACCATAAACATCAGAAGACTACTCGGCAAAGTTCTGACTCTCACCAACGACCAGGTCTTTGTGCGGATACTAAGTGAACTCCTGCACAACCGCCGCTTTCAGGTTTACTTTCAATCTGGTAAGAGTAGATGGCGACGGCAAAAAAACGGTCTTCCTCAAGGCAGTGTGTTGGCGCCAATGCTTTTTAACATCTATACCAATGACCAACCTAACACCCAACACACTGAGCGATTTCTGTACGCGGATGACTTGGCACTTGCAACGCAATCACCGACCTTTGAAGATGTCGAACAAAAGTTGTCAGAGGCACTTGATGTGCTAGGGAAATACTATGACAATAATGCTCTACGGCCAAATCCGTCCAAGACACAGTTGTGTGCATTCCACCTCCGCAATAGAAATTCAAACCGGACACTTAACATCTCGTGGCGAGGTACTAATGTAGAACACTGTCCGAACCCAAAGTATCTCGGTGTCACGCTGGACAGGGCCTTGACGTATAAGTCACACTGCCATAGCACAAAACAGAAGGTTGGGACTCGAAACAATTTGCTACGTCGTCTAGTTTCTACTAGCTGGGGAGCAGCACCCGATGTTCTTCGAACAACCGGCATGTCTCTATGTTTTTCTGCTGGCGAATTTACGTGCCCAGTGTGGCACCGATCCGCTCACGCAAAGCAAGTAGATACTGCTCTAAATGAGACGTGTCGGATAATATCGGGCTGCTTAAAACCGACCCCTCTCAACAAGCTCTACCCCCTAGCAGGTATCGCACCACCTGCTGTACGAAGAGATGTCGCATGCGCGCTGGGAAAAAGTACCAAGAATCCGATTCCCGACATCCCCTCTACGGCCACACTACTACACCGAGCAGACTAAAGAGCCGCAAAAGCTTCCTTCGGATCACCCAGGCAATTCAAGATAGGCCACCTAAAGTACGCAGCTACTATGGCAAGATAGATGCCCACCACCTCACGACTTCTTGAAGCCCCAAGAACACCTGGGTCCTGGCAGTGAACTGCAGTGGCCCATCTGGAAAGCCCTAAATAGATTGCGCACCCAAGTGGGCCGCTGCAAACATAATCTGGCAAAGTGGGGCATCATTGGTTCCTCCAACACCGAGTGCGAGTGCGGCGCTCCGGACCAAACAATGCCTCACCTGCTGGAGTGTCCCAGATGTCCGTATACATGCACCCTTGGCGACCTGAACAGCGCCTCTGCCGCTGGAATAAACGTGGCTACCTACTGGGCCCAAACCGTATAACATGGAATGGAAGTATATAATCGAAACGAAAAGAAGATCAAAGAAAGTATTTAGAATACTTACTTGGGTAGTTGTACAAATCTTTTTCAAACATTTTCACAACTTACAGAAATACTTTCAAATGTATAAAAAAACAAACTATAAAAAGTCATCAAAATACTCATCTTCAAAGCAGTCAGCTCGTGACCAAGACACTTATGGCGTTGCTACGTTGTATGGCAACACTTAGCTTCTGATCAAGAGAAAAGCCAGCCCTTATTATGAATTTACTTTATACAGACACAAATATGTATACCTAGATATAATATTATAACAACATATATTTTTAAAACTATGTCGTACACTGCAGTGGCATTTGATCAACTTCGCATGTCGCCACTCGCCACCACCTCATTGGACGCCACATTAGAGCCAATTTTCTTTCAAATCTCGCAACCTCACTTACGATCACTTACAAAATATCAATTTATTTATAAATAACCTACTAAATACTACATCTTCCTAATTGCATCACTAACGTAATAACATATGGTATTATTAAATGATAATCTTGAAGAACTATTAACCTTTGAGATGGGAAAATGCGCTCGAATCGGTTTCAAAACACTGGGTCTGTAAGGCATTGTACCAGCGCTTGTGCGAATGACGTGGGAAATACTTGTACAATAACAATTATTATTTTTGTGTAATTCATTCTGTGTAAGGTTTCGCACCAGGAGAAGTCTTACGGACCTTAAAGCCAAGACAGTCTTATGATAGGAGTGATAGGACAGAACCCCGAATTCTTGTGTGACTTTGACTTCATGACTGTGAACTTTTATTCTGCGGATCTAAAATCGTCTTATTATTCACAACAGACTGAAACAGTCTCTTGCCGATCATAAACGTGTTAGGCAAAAGACCTGTTTACTATAGTAAAACTTGTTGACCTGATAGACACAGAGGTTAATTAGATACATCATCATCTGCCAAGTGTTTTCCCAACTATGTTATTATAAATTATTTTTATTTTACAATAGGTTTTTCAAATACCTTTTTTCACTAGATGATGATGTTGTGTCGTACCTGACTACTCTGAGAAGAAACAACCAAAACAAACCACTCTGCCAGTATCTTTTAAGGTCTGTTGGTTGGGGACGTTGGGGTCGGCTTCTTATCTAACCAGATACAGCTGAAAACCGTTATTTTACATGGAACGTCTGTCTATCTGACCTCCACTACGTATTTAGTACTTGTTGTTGTATCTTTGACAGCCACTCAAAGTCAGTTTAACCGGCTGTCAAAGATCTACCAGGGCCTGCAGTCTCTACACTAATAACAGCGCTACAAATGTCGCTGAGCCGTATCGATGTCAAATTTCGTTAATAGATTTTCGGCTTTATTTCAACGGCATAAGGTTGAAAATCTATTAAAGAAAGTTTACGAATTTTCGATTTTATGACATTCGTAGCGCTGTTATTAGTGTAGAGACTGCAGGCCCAGGACCAACAGCTGCTAACTTGCTTTCTGTGCACTAACTACACACATACGGGTTTACAAAGAAAATACTCACTTAAATGTTTTCAATGGCCAGTGTGCAGTGTTATGAACTTTAACCTCACCTATACCTATCGTTAGTTGCCTCATAAGACTCTAAAGGGCAATTATGTAATGTTTTAAATATCACCTTAAGGCTTTTCTTGTCTCGTAAATCAAAAGCAGAAATAAAACTTTTAGCTAACATGATTTGAACGGGACAGGGTGTTCAAACAAAAGATTGATGGATTGTGTGAGAGAGAGACATGAATAAAAAGGGAGTGGACTGATAGTGTGAAGTTTAATAAGACAGGATGGAAGAAGATTACGTCTTTCACTGACTTCAAATAATATCAGACAAGGACCGCAGATATTTGTACTAGATGACGTGGCCTCGGCGCAAGGGCAAAGAAGGAACATGGGTTCACTCCCCTTCGCTCTGCCCAAGAGCGGGGGGGTCATTCGATGATTTTCCACCCACCAAAAAAAAAAAAGGGCAGAAAAATTCACGGGGCAGGATGGAAGAACAGAAATTCTTTCACCGATTCCAAACATGAGAAAAGGGCAGAAAGATGATGTTGATTACCGCCAATATGAATACGATACTACTAGTATTATAGCGGTATCCGGTTAGACAGGAAGCCGAATCCAACTTAGTTGCATAAAGGCTAGGCAGATGATTGTATGTATGGATTAATAGTCATAATATAATGACACCGGACGTTACCGGCGTTATAGGAGTTTGTTAATACATCAAGAGATTAAATTAATTTACCTTTTCAACTAACATATCCTACTTATCTAGTAGGATATGTTAGTTGAATAGGTAAATTAGGTGTTAGCAAATAAATAAACATTTTACAACCCACTTTGTGAAAATATTGGATGACATTTCATATCCCACGAAATTTTCGAAGGTTTCATGACCCTCAAAAGAATTGAGATAAAAACAATTCACAAAAAAAACACAAAACTTTCTCCCCTGGGAAATAAAAATCAAGGTAAAGTAAATAACACCTCTAACATAATGAAGGTGACAATACGAAAGTTTTACGAAAATTCTCCTTTCATTTATACCTTTACGTTGGTTTAAGATTTTCTCCCACGGCCATGATCAGTATAGTATTTACCTGTAACAAAAACAAAAGGTAGTTATTAGAAAGTGAAATAAGCCACATAAGATCTTTTTAAAATTAAACATCCGTCTTTTGTTTTAAACAAGAAAGCATGGACGGAGAAAATATCAGCAGAAATTGAAGATTGTTGTTTATGTGTTGTGGTGGTAAGCACTTCTGGTAAACGTAAGGTCTTATACCCAGGTAGGGCAAATTGTTAAGCGGTTTTCTCAAAAGTAGCTCAGGATTCAGGTGTGTGTGTCTTCAAAACATACAAGATTATTTTCTTAATAGAATCTGACCACTTGTATGAAAATACTGAGAAATATAAATGTTCTGTGGTAACTGAAACCATCTAGTTACAAGTAGTGGGTGTCTTAAGTGGGTATTAAGTGTAATCATGACATCATGCTGCTATATCTGTTTACCAAATGATATTAATGTTGCTGGATTGCTTCAAAGATTATGGCTCTTGAGAACTATACGATAGATATTAATATTAGAATAATATACCTATATATTATATTTTATTTATTAAACCAAAAGGACTGGCTTGAAAAAGATCAAATTCTGTGGAAAATTGGGAGCCTATATTGTTTCCCTCTACACACTTTTCGCGAATAGCCTTTGTAGGCCAATCTTCTGTGGAAGAGTTCAGCCCATCCTGCCATCTCCTTCTGAGCCATTACCGGCTACTTAGTTAGTTTTATTTTCACAAGGTATCTACTCCACTAATTAAGAGGAAATATAAGAAACTTCCTGCGTTTATTTGTGTAATCTCATCTATCTCGTCATCTGAGTCATTGAAATAGTGTGTTTTATCCTAATTCGAAACATAATCTTCAAACTAAACCAAACTACAATTAAAGTCCTAAAGTTCAAACCACAGCTCGAATTAAGTCCTAAAAAGATTAGCCAATCAGCCTCCTACACCCATTTGTGCTTGGCCAAAGGCTTAAAGGCTTCAACAACAAAGGGGGCTAAAGTTACCTCACTAATATAATTCCACATAATTCGTACGCAAATGACGTGCAATTTGCGCTGACGAACAACCGCATTTCTCATGGGAAACGGTCGGTTGAGTACACTAGTATACAGTATGACCATTTTGCGTATGAATTTCATGGCGGCGACTGGTAAAAAAAAACTGCATGGCTACGTCAAACTTAGTACATTTATTTTAGTTCCATGTTTTCCCGCCTGCATACATAAGTTGGTCGAAGTGTACCAAACCTCAGGGCCGGATTGAGTGAATGGTTCGTTTTGGTCAAGGGTGCTAAAATGTGAATGTGAATGTTGATCGCGCTTTTGTGTCTGTAATTTTGTTCCGCGGGTATTGTTTTGTTGAATTGCAACAGTCTTCTTCAGACTAACATTTTCTCAGAGTGTAATGTTGGATTCTGCAGTGAGAGCTAAATAGTATTATTATTCTTAATGTCGATTTGTAAAGGTAGGCGTCAAGATATTACAAGGATTTTGTAAGAGAGACTAGCTCTTGAAATGGACACCGGTTTTAATCAACTTCCAAAAGATTATCATCTAAGCGCAAATTTCAGGTGTCCGTACCTGATTCAAGCAGGTTTTTCTATAAACTGATGCCTAACAATTTATGGTTAGCTATACTCAAACTTCTCTTAGTAAACAAGTAGGTAAAAGAAAAATCTCCTTCTTCATTCAAGTCTTCGTGAGATATTCGAATATTCGCGAAGAAAATTTAACGTTTGAAGCACTCAAACGTTAAAATGTCTTTATCATCATGCCTCCTCCCAAGTCCTTCCCTGTCAGTTTTTGCAATATCAAAGCCCAACCATAGTCACCGCGGCAGAGGTTACAAACATTCTGTGAGAAGAAAACTAATTGCAGAGATTCGCAACCTGTGAGAGTGTGAAACAAAGCAAGTTAGAGCAACTCGGGCGCAACATAACACTAATTGATGATCTCATACAGTAAGTAGCACACTTTTGCAATATATGCTTTATTTTCTATGTCTATTTGTATACACATTTCCTTTTGAATTTGAATAATTCTCACGGCAGGATATACTGGTGATAATCTATCTGGTTAAGCGTATATTTTAACACTCATATTTCGCCGTAGTAACGTTTAAGAACCATGTAATAAAAGTGACCCTACTACGATCAACCGGCCACAAATCCACATTCCGTAGACGCTAAGAAACTGATCGAAAAACCCAAAAACACTTTGCCTAACATGGGAGTCAAATACAGAACCTCTTGCTCAGTAGTCGCGCTTATGACAACTAGACCAATAAGGCAGATGACATATTTTTTTTATTTTTTTATTTGGGCTTACTCTTGACCTCAATCTTGGCAGAGATGAGGTTCCCGTCGGGGCTGTGGATTATCGAAAGGATAACGCGGCTCCGACACAAGGGCGAAGAAGGAACATGGGTTTGGTTTTTAGTCAGTAGAAGTCTGACACTCCCCTTCGCTCTGCCCAAGAGCGAGATGGGTTATTCGATGATTTTCCACACACCAAAAAAAAAAGGGCAGAAATGAGGTCGACGATGGAACGAGCATACCCAGAAGAAGCCTATTTACTCGCGACTTTAAAAATTTAGTGAAATAAGATTATTGTAAGAGAAAAGAATCTAACGAGATATAGAACACTGGGCGGTGCCAAATGAGCGCCGTAGAAATTCTCAATTGACTGTTGTAAGAGCTGCTAATTATAGCGCTGTTTTAACGTGAACGAGATAAGCACCTATTTCAATTACATTTTTATATTCCCAGACGATATCATCGTATTTGGTATAATGATAAACTTTTTGAAGACTGTTCGAAATTATAACCCTTTGTTTACAAGTTGTATAATTACTAATTATTTCAATTATAACGGTTCTTACTACTGTGTTACTGTCACTGCAGCTGAATACAAAATTTATTGAAAAACTGTTATAGCTTGACTCTCTGACTTAATATTCCATTTTTTTCTCTCTCTCTGTTGTCATCCAGTAAGCTACCATAAAATATGTTTGTTATCCAAGAAATTAAATTCCACTATCTATCTGAAAACGTCTGGAATTTTACATCTATCAAAGCACATCTAACACATAGTTATTAATTAGCGAAATTATGTGTTTTAGTGGTGATTACAAACACATGTAATATACAATAATAAACAGAACTTTCTTAATAATTTCATCATCATCTTATAAAACCGAAACACATTGCAAATGTTATTAGCACACCACTGCCATAAATTATTAGGTGCATACAATGCTTTATTACTTCGTAACTTTGGCTAATATAACATTCAGTCGAATTGGGAACCTTCTCCTTTAAGAAATCGGTTAAAAATGACATTAACGTGTGTCTCACTCAATATTATAAAATACTGAAGAAAGTTCTGAATCCATTGTTCTACCTAACGCTAGGAAAATCAGTCTTAACACAATAACCATAAGACCTTTTAAAAGTTATGTTTATATTATTCTAAGTTAAAAGAAAGCACCAATTAATCATATTTCAATAATAGCTGAATGACTTATAGCCATATCGGTAGTATACCAAACCGGATCTCTTCTAACAGTACATTTAGTAAAAAAAACTAATTTCCAATTCTTTTATTTACATACCCGTATGATACATTGACAAAACGCATATTTATTTTAGTTGAAAGCCTTCATCAATCCGAGGTGATCTTCTTACAAAGTGGTGCTCTTAAAACTGTATTTAAATCGGTAAACTGGAATGACGTTTTCAAATCAAATGACAATCGTTTTATTGTGAATGATTGACCCAGTAAATATGACGTTCTGTTAAAAAAAATATTTTTTAATACAGTTGCTCAAAAAGTGGCGTATTGCAGGGACGTATAGCGTTCGGGATGTGGGCTATTACGTACTCGTGCTTTTTCTTTACCATTCCCGAACTCGTGCGTTCTCTTTCCCAACTGTCAAAATAATGTCCATTAAAAAAAAACCAACCACGAAGTTTTTACTAAAAAAAATCATAGAAGTTTTTATGATTCATGCAAATATTTCTAAAGAAGCTACTAATTTGTTTCAATATCAGATTTAATTATTTGATTCAATGAGTTAAAGGTTTCATTCCATTTCATCTCATTAAATTTCATTTTCATTTCATATCAATAAAAAAAATCTACTGAAGACTTGGCTGTATGGGCATAGTTCCCTTTGCCTACCCAGAATGGGTGAAGAAAACAAAAAAAACTCTGCTTATATTCGTTTACGGTTGGCGCCATTTTCCAAAAATGATCTTTGCGAGTTTTATTATTTTATTAAATTGCTTCATTTTTTCGCAACTGTATTAAAAATAGTTGTTCAGTACACGTGCGGAACCGTCATTGCAACTTGTTCCGACTGTCAACCCTCGCCGTCGGCAGTGCCTAGGCTCGGGTAGACATTTGTCGGAACTCTTTGCAATGACAGGCTTTCCGCACTTATAATGAAATATACTATTGACGCTTGGGCGACAATGACTTTTCACCACACCACGCTGTCACTCTACATTTTGCTTGTTTCATCATTATCCAGCCTATAATGTTCCCACTGCAGGGACTCAGGCTTCCTCTCTTATAGGAGAGGGATGGGCTATAGTCAACCACGCGGGCCCAGTGCGGGTTGGTATCACATGTCTTCGATTGGTTCTAAGATAATTATGTTTCCTTACGATGTTTTCCTTCGCCGTTTTCACATATTAAAGTAATCGATCATTTTAATTTTTTCATTGTTAATCTCGGACGACGCACGTCCTGGCCGTCTGCATGTCATGCCTCGCGAGGCTGCGCGCTTAGTCAGTACGCGGCTATTTAACAACAGACAGACTAGACTTGAAGCCATATCAACCAGCTGTTATTAATATTAATTTGCAATAAAAAACGTATTAGGCAACTGAATAATGCAAAGTTTGACGTTGACGCAATCATTATTCTATACAAAACTAATTTTACGGTTTTGACATTTACTGGCTGATGTTTGTAATTTTGTAGAAGATTCAACGAAATCTTTTCGTCAGCTTTATTTGAATTGAAGCATTATTGGTTCAACTTCCGCGATTGCTCACGTGCAAAATACAATACACGTTCTTAGTTTATATTGAATTTCTTGAGACGTCCTTAATCTTTATTGATAACTTACAAACTATCCCACTATAGGGAAAGACTTCTTACAGACAAAGACTTCTTGGGAAAGATCTCCCTTTTCCAATAATTATCAATTTTGAACATACAAGTGATAAATTTAAAAATCTATTAAATAAATTTGACAGATTGTAGTGGCTTGATTTGGTGATATCTATACCAACTGTACCCAAAAGGCGACTTAAATCACACCAATAATTCACCGCCAATCTGCCACATACTTCCCACACTAAAATTGGCAGCGAGTGTAAATTTATGTGCACCATAAACACTAAAAAAGTCACCCAAATCAGGAAGCTTAGGAACCACTCCTATACAGCCAATAATGTCAATAGTGAAGAAAGTAGTTCTATATGTTCCTACTGGAGATATACCCGGAGACATTTGTGATAAGTGACATCGCCTTAAGACGATGTTTCGTAATATGTGCATTAAAATGCCCATATGTTCACCTGTCAACTAGGCGACGGGTTAATCTTGTATAGTTTAATATTATGTTTGTACTTTGTACGTAGCCTCAGGTAGCCGAGAGTTTAAATTGAAGCAGCAAAAAAGAGCTGTGGTTTCCTGATTCTAGGTAAAGTTTATGCTAACTATAACTATTTATTACCGTGTCTTTGATTAGCGTTAAACTTTTGAACGAACTCACTATCTTTCATAAAATAGTGAGTATACACTTTTTGTAAACAAATTATTGACGAACCTGACAATGCTAAACTGGCTACGCTACGGTCTGACTAACATAGTTTCGGTTTCATTCCTTAAGAATCTGCTTTGAAAATTCATAGAAAACATCTGCTATTAAAATGTTTTTTCTCTTACTACAAGCATCATTATTTAACTACACCTACATAATATATTACTACACCTCATTACCACCTCATTCTGTTAATGAACCATCCAACCATCTAGAAAGTCCTTGGAACATTAACGAGTATGCATTTACAGATACTAAAACATCTGTTATTGCACTCCACATTAAGGCGCAGTTAACGGGGGAACCGTAAAAACGACCTGTTTTTCGTCGCAGAGTTAGCCGTATTGCTACTTATTACAATTCCAAAAAAAATACAGTGTATAGTCAAATGTATAGGTAAAAGACTTATGCAAAAATATTTTCTAAAAGTAATCAAGAACCTCGAAAAAAAAAATCACAAAATCACAAAAAAATCACACGAAAAAACTTTTTCGTCTCGAAATGCTCAATATTTTGAGTGACAACTGTTATTTATTTTTTTACTATCAGAAAGGAAATTTAACCAACTAAAGACATATGTAATAGTACATTTTGATACAAGTGCGGAAAGTTTGTTATTGCATTCGAGGCAGATTGAACACCCGAGCAGTATGGCGAGGGTGTTCATGGGGTCGAGAAATGCAATAACAAATTCCCACGTGTATCAAACGACGTTTTTCAATACACTTTCAAAGAAATTAACTTAAATGATTATAATATATATTATATATTATTATATAAATTAACTCAACAAATTTAAATGATGAGACTATGATTTAATTTACTTTTTTTACGCGGTTTGATTTCGCCAGGTTGAAAAACAAGCAAAGGTATAAAGCCGCCAAACAGCCTCACACGAAAAATATAAAATTCAAATATTTTTTTTAATTAAGAACACAAAAAAATGTTTACTTGTTCATAAAAGTAAATAATTGTTTAAAATATTTACGTTTATTAGTAGTATTCTTTTTAAAAACACAATTTAAATATTCAAAAAATATTTACGCTGTAAAGACGCAGATCAAAATGACGAGATTAAAAAAAAAACACGCCTGCTCTATAATAGTCAGTGGTGTTTTTTTTTTAATTTCTTATGTTTTAATCGAATTACCGCTGCTATATGATTACAGCGTGCGGTAATAAGATTACAGCACGCTGTATTCTTATTACCGCACGCGTGCGAAATATGATGCATGTCGAACCTAATCGTAGTGCAATAAGAGCTAGTTTTCGAGGAAGTGTATTGAAATAGTACATTTTGATACAAGTGCGGAAAGTTTGTTATTGCATTCGAGGCAGATTGAACACCCGAGCCGTATGGCGAGGGTGTTCATGGGGTCGAGAAATGCAATAACAAATTCCCACGTGTATCAAACGACGTTTTTCAATACACTTTCAAAGAAATTAACTTAAAACGTTATGTGTTTTTGTCAACAAATTTAAATGATGAGACTATGATTTAATTTACTTTTTTTCCGCGGTTTGATTTCGCCAGGTTGAAAAACAAGCAAAGGTATAAAGCCGCCAAACAGCCTCACACGAAAAATATAAAATTCAAATATTTTTTAATTAAGAACACAAAAAAATGTTTACTTGTTCATAAAAGTAAATAATTGTTTAAAATATTTACGTTTATTAGTAGTATTCTTTTTAAAAACACAATTTAAATATTCAAAAAATATTTACGCTGTAAAGACGCAGATCAAAATGACGAGATTAAAAAAAAAACCGGCCAAGTGCGAGTCGGACTCGCGCACCGAGGGTTCCGTAAAAAAAATATTTTATGTGATGTAACTAAAAATTTATGGTTTTCGTAATTATTCCTTTATCTATGCTATAAGACGTTGCTTCGTACCAAATTTCAAGATTCCGAGTTCACGGGAAGTACCCTGTAGGTTTTGATTCCCTTGCGAGTGTCGAAAATTTGCGGCATAAACGGGAGTATCTTGATGTAACTAAAAATTTATGGTTTTCGTAATTATTCCTTTATCTATGCTATAAGACGTTGCTTCGTACCAAATTTCAAGATTCTGAGTTCACGGGAAGTACCCTGTAGGTTTTGATTCCCTTGCGAGTGTCGAAAATTTGCGGCATAAACGGGAGTATCTTTTGATCGCGTTGACTTAGAAGTTTGATTTTTTCACAGCTTCAAGAGACCATAGACTTGAGTATTTGATATGAATTTCAGCTTGATACCTCCACGCGTTCCTGAGAAAAAAGGTCTTGACAGACAGACAGACAGACAGACGGACAACAAAGTGATCCTATAAGGGTTCCGTTTTTTCCTTTTGAGGTACGGAACCCTAAAAAACACGCCTGCTCTATAATAGTCAGTGGTGTTTTTTTTTTAATTTCTTATGTTTTAATCGAATTACCGCTGCTATATGATTACAGCGTGCGGTAATAAGATTACAGCACGCTGTATTCTTATTACCGCACGCGTGCGAAATATGATGCATGTTATTATGCCGATGATACTGCGATAGTCTTCTTTGGTAACTCCTGGAACGATGTGAAGCAAAAAGCTGAGGTAGGCATGGCCCAAGTGGCTAACTGGCTTAACAATAACTTGCTCACACTTAATACATCTAAAACTAACTACATATGTTTTAGTATTAGCAAAAACACACTACCTAATGATAATTATAACATAAAAGTTCATGTATGCGGTGATACTAATGATAAACATTGTGATTGTTCGGTTATTAAACAGGTCACACAGACAAAGTATTTAGGCGTGATACTCGACCAACGATTATCCTGGTATGCCCACCTTGATCAAGTAACGAACAGACTTAGGAGATTAAGCTGGATTTTCAAGACTCTCAGACATATCGCACCAAAACAAATAAATACAAACAGTAAACGAAACTCGTCTAGAAACATATTAAATGAGATTTACGTGGCTTTAGTCCAGTCTGTCTTGACATATTGCATCCCCGTTTGGGGTGGGGCTGCAAAAACCAATTTTATCAACGTAGAACGCGCCCAACGGTCCTTAATTAAGATCATGTATTTTAAAAAGTTAAGATATCCTACTGAAACCCTGTATCAGATAAGTCATTTGCTCTCAGTTCGTAAATTATACATTATTCAAATAATTCTAAAAATGCAGAAAACCCTAAAATATGACTCAAGTAAAATAACCCAGAGAAGAAAAGATCTAATCGTTCCAATTCCCCATACAAAAACTGTATTTGCGGGGAGACAATACAACAAGCGATCAGCTTTCCTTTATAATAAAATTAACAGTAAAATTAACATATACCCAAAAAAATACTACGAATGTAAAAAAACTTTAATAGATTGGATAAAATTACTAAATTATGGCGATACGGAGGCACTTTTGGAACACATTAGGTAAAATTTTGTGCTAATTGGGTAGTTGTAATAATCACACAACTTATCTACACCTATATCTATCTATTTACACCAAAAGCACAACACACACACACTTAAACTCACACATGCGCACACACACACACATACACACACACACACACACACAGACACGCACACGAATAAAATAAGTATTACCTAGCTGTAAATACCTAGGTTAGTTCATATTTTGTATTGCTTAGCTATGGAAGAGCGGGGCTCCCCAACACAGGCATTACTTGCTTACAGGGGAGCTCCAAACACAAATATTGTAAAAATGTAAACCTGTTGAAGCAATAAACCATTTTGTATTTTTTTTTTGTATGTCGAACCTAATCGTAGTGCAATAAGAGCTAGTTTTCGAGGAAGTGTATTGAAAAAATATTTTAACATTACAGCGTTTTTTTTTTTTTTAAATAAATAAAATCTGCGAACTATCGTTCATTTTGGCAGTCACGAGCATCAAACGCATCGCCATTTTCAACCTTATTTGTTTAGGCGATGAGGTAAACGCGCGCTCAAGGTCGCGGGCAGCTAATGTCGCCTTAATGCGTAATGAAGATAGCCTAGGTGATCTTGAATCGAGGAGAAAATTACGAAATGCATCCGAACCCATATGAACAAAAATAAAATCTTCCGAAAAATCTTTTAGATCAATCTAGAACTCTAAACATTTATATTAAGGAATCAACATAAATATTTAAATATAAATGCAATAATAGTGACACAACCGTATCGGCAATGTGATATAAATCATATGATTAGCTTACGTTTGTAAGGTGTGACAAAATACGCGAAAACGTAACCTTGGATCAGTCGTCTTCTTCGTTTGGTTTAGTGTTTAGTGTTGTATAATGTTTGATGAAAAATACAGGTTTAATACTGATGTTAATAGGATTTAAACATAAGCTTAGCTTAGCTAGCTAGCTAGCTGTGATAAGGAAACGCCTGATTTCACGTTATCCGAAAATAAATATTTTTTATTTCAACATACAGGGATATACTTTGTGTTTTACGCATAGGATTACAAACGTTTTGTCTTCAATTGGTACCATTTTATTGTCATTCGAGAAGACGCTCTACATGTATATTAATAAAGTACTTTTTTACCAACTTCTAAAAAAAGAAGGAGGTTCTCAATTCGGATGTTTGTTTTTTTTTTATGTAAGTCGGTTAAGTCGGTGGCAAAAAAATGAAATCAAAAAAACAAAAGTCACCGACTTCAGAAACTGATTTATTTTTTACTTTTTTGTGTTTTTTTTTAAGTCGGTTTTATTTTTTGTTAAAAAGTTTTTAAGTGAGAGCCTCGTCTGAATCTGTAATCTGAATCGAAATGTTGACTATGAAAATCAGAATTTAGACAACAAAACTCACTAACAATGTTTCTTTTACGCTGCCAGTCAACGTTCACTTTGCAAACAAACATATATGTTAAACAAAATTTTCCTGGAAAAATCACGCTTATATATATATTATATTATCATATCGTCGACACTTCCAGTTTGCAACAAGGTGAAAACTCAACGACAACGACGCGGGCGCATAGTTGCACTCACACACGTACGCTTACAGTATATGTTGCTTAGCTCTTTCTGTATAGTCTGTTTAAATGCTTGTTTTCAAAAAAACGTTTTTTGTTTACTTAATTTACATTTAAATTTTACTAAATTGTGGCAATAAATTTTAGGATAATGTAAATAAATTAAGTTGATTTTGAAATTGTTAAGTTGTCAAAAAATGCTGTTGTTGCACAAACTAAACCTTGTGTGTACTCATTAAGTTATTTTTCGAAATACACAACGCCTAAATAAAAAATCTTAATAACACTTTGCCCGACCCGAGAATGGAACTCATCTGACATAGTGCAGACAGTTGTTTTCCTTTTCCGTTCATGGGTTGATTGACATAGATCACACGGGTGCTTGTATGTATATATTTCTTTTCTAGCTTGTATCGTTTATTATGGTTAATGAAGAGCTCTATTAACAGCTTTTTATCCAGATCCTCAAGAAAATTAAATTTTAAAAAATCATCCTGAAATAATAAGGCAAAACATGTTCAATTTTTTGAAGTTTTAAGTCAAGCAATGATTTTCTATATTATTGTTATTTTCAAAAGTAAATAATAAATATACATCAGTTTCATCGTTACCTTTTTTGCAATTTAAAATAGTTATGTAGTCACGGCAGGGGCAATAAATAATATTGGCAGCTGAACACATATTATTATCATGTTTCTTCTTAAAATTGACACCAGGAGTAAATAATGGTATATGAAGGGGTCAAGGGGCAAATATGCCGCAAACTGTTTTTAAATGATACATAAAATATTAGATATGATAAAAACACTAGTAAAATTTTATGATGATTTGCAAAATTTCTGTTTTTTTGTTCTTTTATCTTTGCAAAGTGTATGGTCGAAAACGTGTTTTTTTTATATTTTGTATATATTAGGATTTTATGTTTATAGTAGGAAATATTAAAAAATAAAAAATTATAACATAAGTTATGTTTACAATAAATCATTACGCGATGAAATATTTTGTAAAGGAGTTAAAGTTTCTGATTTATTATACTTATTATATATTATATGCAACTTTAACCGCAGCTGTCCCCAATAGCGATGTATATTGCACATGGCTGATAAGTATTACGTTATAATAAATCTCTTTAGTAATCGAATGTCTGAGAGAAAATCTCTTAAGAAGATCATTTTATCGATTTAAATGGCAAAATAACCGCTTCAAACCCATTATGTAAAACATACCATCACACCTCTAATCCCCGAAGGGTGAGGTAGAGTTGTACTTAATGGTACACACGGCTACACATCAAGCTATACAAAACCAGTTAATCTTGGCCTCACTTCACTGAGAAAACTGGTCTCCTATCAAGTTGAAATTTTGCTTGATTGAGTAAAAAACGATTAAATTAATCATTAATCATTTTAAAACAACAAACCACAATTGATTGTGGAAATCAAATTTAAATGATTGTACGCTTATAAAGTGAAATATGTTTAAAACAATAAAACTTCTTATTTAATTTTGGTGACGTCATAAACCATTATTAATTCTAATAAGATAAAATGATTGGGGTATTTTAATCATTTGCATATAATTCAGTTAAAAAACTACGTTATTGATGTAAATGTAGTTCATGATAAATCCTACTAAGATACTTGATTAGCAACATTAATAAAATATCTTTATTACATTTATAAATGTCTTCATCTAAGTAATGATCGGAAAATAATATGAGAAATCAATTAACTTTTTTAAATTAATAATTAATTTAAAATGGTAACTTCGTCTTTATTTTTTCAATCAGTCGTTGCTGTGACTCGAGCGCGCGCGTCTGTTTAACCGTTTTTCGTTCGTGATTGTGTCGAATTTTGTTATTTTCTTTCTTGATATTTTGCAATTGTCCCGTGTTAATTTAAATAAAATTTCTGATAATTTGCCATTAGTACCTATAGTATTATTTAAAGTGGTCCCGGTATCAAGTCGTGGCGGCAAGTGAATACCTACCTAGTGTTTGATGGAGGAAGCTGGCGACTTACTAAAGGCGTGGGGCCTCTCGGATTTAAAGCCCATTTTCACCAGTAAGTATTTTGCATCTACTTTCCACATTACTTGCCATTAGGTACTGCTTAGTTTCTCTTCAGACCAATCACAATTTCGTAAGAATACTCTACTGGCGGGAAGGGAACAGGTAAGGGCGCAGTGCGAGAAACAAATATTTTTTTTTTTTTTTTTGGGGTTCCTCCCCTACGTGTAAGGTGGAGATGATAATTTGTTTTGCGTTCCCTATCGTGTGGGGTATTGTTGGATAGGTCTTTCAATAATGACCGTTTTTGATTTAGTAAACCGTTTGTGAGTTATTATGCAAATTTTCGTTACGAGTCAAGTGAACTGAGTTTAGCATCGGTCTGGGTCACTGTTTCTGACATTTGTTTGTCGTTACACAAACCTCTGACAGCAGGGCTTGCAAGCTCACATGGGTGTGTCTGTGAGTGTGTGTGCGAGTGAGTGTATGTGTAATATATCATCATCATTTCAGCCAAAAGACGTCCACTGCTGGACATGGGCCACCCCCAAAGGAGGGTTTTTGCTATAATCGCCACGCTTGGCAGGCGGGTTGGCGATCGCAGTGCGGTTGTTACAAAAGCTCAGAGAACGCTGTTGCCCATTCTCTGGGAAGTCCCTTAGTCGCCTCTTACGACACCCACGGGAAGATATGGGATGGTACTATTCGTTACGTACGACACCATATGCAGACATGTGTGTGTAATATATATTAATATAAAATGTTTCTTTTTTCAGGTGACACTGAAAAAAGGACTTTGTTTCATGGACTGATTACTCTGCGAAGTTTTCGGAAGGCCGTCCCTAACACCCGTTTATTCTTATGTTATAACAATTTCGTTCATTTTATGTTGATTATTTAACTTGCTGTTTTGAATATAGATAAATGAGTCAAATTACTTGATTATTTTATTTCAGTACTAAACACTTAAGAATATTTCAAATTATCTTTATTACGTTTAAGTTGTATGTTTGTTGCTATTGTTTGTTTTTTTTTGCGTTTAAGTTGTTTGTCTTCTGTTACTAAAAAGGTGTTTGTTTGTTGCTTTTGAGTTTGTTAAGGCTCAATTTACACCGAAATCGAATCGAATTTTTGCAACGAATTTGTTTATAGCATAATGAACCTTATGTAACGTACGTAATTTGTACGTTAACCAATTGACATAAAGTTCATTATGTTAAGTAGAATTTCGTAGCAAAAAGTCGCTTCGTTCCATTCCGCGGCGGTGTAAATTGAGCCTAAACAAACAACTCAATAGCGAAAAACATACAACTTAATAGCAACAAACATACAACTTAATAGCAACAAACATACAACTTATTAGCAAAAAACATACAACTTAATAGCAACAAACACACAACTTATTAGCAACAAACATACAACTTAATAGTAACAGACAGACAACTTAATAGGAACAAACATACAACTTAAGCACAACAAAGAAGTACTTAATTCAGATCAACACTTTTAATTACTTAACTTTAATAAGCTACATGATCTGTACAAAGACGTACTTACATCAATCAATTAATTGTCATTATAAAATGTATCATCTGACATGATACTATCAAACAAATCGCCTATCGTCATAAGTATATTTCATTTTAAAACTTACAATTTTAATGATTTAATCTATCAGCGAAGATGTTGAAATCAATCAAGTGACTTTTATACATTGGTCAAGTGCTTTTTAAACGCAACAACTGCCATAGTTAGCATAAACAAGAGACCTAAACGCTTTGTTATAAGGCATGTTAATATCAGTCAAGTTATTTATTCAAATTAATCAAGAAACTTTATAAAGCGACTATTTTTCTACTTATTTACGCTTTGCGACTGGTCAAAAAAGTAAACAAGTTCTTAATAAAATCTACAAAAATCATAGCGACATCCATAAAGTAATCTTACTACGGACAACTCAATGTACTTTATTACTGTAATCGTACACCTTTGTGCGTTCCTATATAAATAAGTTACATAATTGACGGAGACACATTCTTGATACATACTATCATTTATTTTTCTCAGTGTTTACTAGATCTTTTCGCACAATGAACGATCAGATTATACTGGTTTTGTATAGCTTGATGTGTAGCCGTGTGTACATCCACATTTCGCCAGTTATGTTTAAGTCCCATATAATATGGGGCGAGCCTAAAGCCATCAACATTTCACAAATTCAAACTCTGTGGCTACTTACTGAGAAATTCCTGATGGAAAAACTCAATGACACTTTTCTCCCGACCTGAGCATCTAACCCAGGACCAAAGAGGCAGGCGGTACTATGCCACTCAAATTAAAACCTTATTTAAAAAGTTTTTGCCACTATAATTAGTGTACACGGATCTCTAATATCATTGTTAACTAATTGAATTGTTGTGTTCTACCCACGCCACGGCTATAACAAGCTCACTTTAGTTTGTAGATTAGAAACAACAGTCTTGAGCAGGCCTTGCTTAATTAACACTCGGAAAAAAACATCCAAGTTTGCATCAACACATTGACAACTAAAAGATTCAGTGGATCATAACATACTTAATAGTACACCTCTAACTTTCGCCTTCGGGGTGTTAAATTAAGTCCCATGTAACAAATGAACTTTCTTCTTCATAAGTATTAAGTTTACTTGTAGTAATCTTACAACTCCTGAGAATACGAGTAAAAGAATTTCCACTACAATATCACCATGACTTTACGCAGAAGATATAAAAACAAAATGCTATTAGCATTGTGTTTTTATATCTTCACAAATCACCACAAACATTCATCCCAATACATTTCCTTACCCACTAATCACCAACAAACAAAATTACGGTTCGCAAATACATCAATTGTGTACCACAAATATGTGCATATATTACCCGAACGGCAGTCAACCGCTTCCTTCCTACCGAACGACACTTTCTTTCCTTTATCGATCGGAATACATTCGTTACTCGGTACTAATTACTTGCTTAAGTATTGCACAATGCAGGAAGTAGTCCATAAGAAGCATCTTGATTGATACTTTGACTGTATTACTGCTAACTTCCATGAGAATAAGAGGCGTTATGGAAAAGTCGACGGTAATTGTTGGTGACGCTGGGAAAATAAGACTGATAATTCTGTAGACAATACTGACATAGTCTGTAACTTACGCTTTCATAAGAACGGGTGTTGTTACAGGTTGTCTACATTAAAAGTGTGCTCCAGAATTCATTTGTTTGTACTTTTAGTGAGGAATTCAACTTTCTTTCGGATGAACTGTACCTGCACAGGATTACATACTATTTTTGTACTAGATGACGTGGCCTCGGTGCAAGGGCAAAGAAGGAACATGGGTTCGGTTTTTAGTCAGTAGAAGTCTGACACTCCCCTTCGCTCTGCCCAAGAGCGGGGGGGGGTCATTCGATGATTTTCCACCCACAAAAAAAAAAAAAGGGGTGTCAGTAGGTATAAAGGTCTTGACCATAGACTACCCCAGAGGACTGAATGAACCAAAATGAATCATACTGTTTTTTAAAGAGATACTATGCAAGTATGCAACCAGGTGCAACCGATGCGGTCAAAGATTGCTTAATGAGCCAAAATTATCGTGATTATATAACGTAAATATTATATTTCTTAACAATTAAAAGATGGATCAATATTTAATTAATGTCTTGATTTTAATTAAAACATCTTGCAACCTGTTGACAGTTTAAACTAGCTATGATTGAATGACCGGCAAATTCAATCAAGATTAAAATAATAAATTAAATGTGTCAATCTTATTCGAAGTGTATATTTAAAAATAATATTCTGATGAACCTTGATGGATACGTTTTTGATGAACAACGCATATTGATTTTATATTTAATCTCTTTTATAAATTAAAATGATTTTTATTTAATCTGTATTTGTGTTATTTGTGTGTAGAGACTAGAGAAGTTTGTAATGACTAAAAAAGAAAATAAATAAGAAATTGACCGGCAATCGAACAAGAAAGTGCTAGAGGCTTTAGTACCTCTAAAAAAAGAATGCTACAAAGACACATTGGACAAATGGACGTTCACCTCACGAACTTAAACCGTAATACTTCCGTAAACAAACAGAAATAAAAGCAGTGCACTACATTACCTACATCCTGTTTCCACCGCTTATTTACTTTATAATAAACATTATTATCAGCTTACAACGTTTCCCCTCCAGGAACATAGGCATGAGGCAGGCCTCCTCTCTGAGAGAGTCTCAATCTTTACCACAATCCACCACGCGTCTTGGTGACATGAATGAATTTTAGAACATGCCATAATAACGACGAATACAATTATATTGTTTCATTTACATGACGTCACGCCTGTAATCCCGGATGGTTTTGGCAGAGATTATTAAAGTACACCCACAAATAACCAGCCGGCAAATAACATTTTACCAGAGCCGGGAATCGAACCCAGAACCTCATCCACACCATCCGCGCTTGCGACCACTCGACCAACGAGTCACGAAGACTTTACCCTTTTGAACCTTTTTCCCTGGTCGTTTTTCACGAGCACTCTATCTGAACGTCATCCACCAAGACGAGAGATCAGTACTTACGTCAAACAAAAAATCTTCAAATGCAAAGTAATTAGATGACATATTCGTTACGTAAGATTGAGCGAGCTCGAGAAATGCGAAAGTGCCCATTTCACCGCAACACAACGTTGAGAGTGTATGGCAAACGAGATTTCTCACTGACTTAGCATATTATTACATTCGAGTTTGATCGCGTGAAATATGATTTGGCTCGAATCTTATTAACTAAGAATATGACTTGACCTGACATTGATCGGAACCTTGACTAAATGTGATTCGGTAATAAAAAATCTTTTATTGAGAAGCGGAAACTTGGGTCAAGAGATAAAACACGTTATTTTAATTATTTCCAAAAGAATATTCTAAATATTTATCGATTTACACGTTAATCATGCCATTGTTGAGAGCATTTTGTAGAAAACAGTCGTAATTATAATTATATTTGATATTAAACACAATCTTCCTGTAAACAATCTTGAACTCTGTTAACAAGCAAGAAACGAGTATTAAACAAACAAAAGCATAGTCATCATCAATTATTATACTAGGCGTATCAATCAACAGCATTTTTAGAAAAAATATAATTCAATAGTGTAAATGCCAAATCAATAAATTAATGACTGCCTCTGCCTTTTTTTAGTCGGTCAAAAAATATCTAAACTTTTTTGCTATACCGAGAAACAATGTAAACGCTAAGAACCTGCTTAGACCTGGGCTTTTGAGATATATTAGTGTTTGTTTGTCTTCTTCGCCAGAAGGAGGCTACGATCTGATCATGTTCGCGGGGCTAATATAGCCAGAGATCACACAGGATAGAAAGGTATGGAAGGAGAAAAGGGAAGCCTTTGCTGAGCAGTGGGACACCATGTAAGCTAGTAATAATAATTATAATAATTGTGTTTGATAACATAACATGATTTAACTGTGCCTGCAGCCCCCAAAAGGGTTAGGCAAAGATGTTAAGAGCGTAGACGGGCTGCATTTTTCCATACAAATGTATTCCCCTATTCTCTTCCTGGATAATGCCTCTAGAGTAATCGTTTTTATTTATTAAAATCCAGGTCTATTGAAGGCATGCCCCTGTCATTTTTTTTTTTTCAAAAAATTTATTACAAAAATGAATATGACTTACCAAAAACCTAAAAAAATACCCCGTTTTTACCTACGTAATCAGATGACTACCAAAGAAAATTGAAAAGTTTTTAAAATAAAAACAAGTAATAGATCTATTCTTCCTTTAAATTTTGATACCAAATATAATTTAATTGGCTTAGGTTTCGAGGAGAAAACAGGAGAATACGAAACGTCGATCGGTCAAGGTTTTTTATAGGTAAAATCGTTCTGAGCTGCAGTTGTCTCTATCGCACTCACATATTGATACCGCCCGGTTGCTAGAGCGCAGCGCGACGGCAATAGTTATATATACGTATATTATACGCAGCCCGTCTATGCTCTTAATAGCATATTTAAATTTCCCCCATCATGTTTCGGAGTTTTTCCTCAGATGCTAACGCATTCAAAACTACATATTACGCATCTAAACATACACCACACATCCTTGAATCTACGTAGCCGTAACATCTCAAAGCGAAGCACGCTGTCTCGCCAAAAGATCTTAACTAAACGACAGAACAAATACACCAAGATCAGATTACTGTTCGCGACAGTACTCATTAGCACTTACGGGTCATCTGTTTGTCGAGTACTGTTGAGTTCACAAGTGATAAAGTGAGTGAATGATGTTGTTCGTTCAAACGGTTGTTACCTGCGAGATTTTATCTGACACTTACACTTTTATGTTTTACGTAAACGTAAAAGGTAGATTTAGATTCTTTATTGACTTTTGAACTGCCTCGTTGGTCTAGTGGTAGCTAGCGACTGAGGTCCCGTGTTCGATACCTGGTTCGTTCAGGAAAAGTGTTATAGATTTTCCAACAATAATTTCTTATTACAGCCACGCAGTTTGGATTTGGGGCCGGCTGATGGCAATAGGCTCGCCCTTTACATGCGTCCTATTACATGGGACTCAAAACTTAGCTGGTGAAATGTTAGTGTAACTATTAGGTACACCTCTGCTTACTCTTCGAGGATCACAGGTGTGGTTAGCTTTTGCTTTACAGCTTTGAACGCGTAAAAGACTAAATCATTCCTCAAAAGGTTCTACCGAGGTAAATGTTATAATTACATGTTATACCAACCTGCTGTCAAAAACACCCCTCACTAGTACAATACGGGTACTAAATGAAGTGCATGAGAGGACAGACATATTTTCGTGCAACTTGAGTGAATTCGCAAGAGTTTTGTTGAATTTTGTTTCTTATATTTAATTTTTACTTTACCTATTTGTTTTTGTGTTGTTTGTTTGTGTTTTACAAGTTATTTTTAAAAGTGTTTTAGTTATAGTATTAGTCGTAAGTTATTTTCCAAGTATCTTGTGAGTTGTGAGTGTTTGAAAACCACTATTGTTTTGGGTCTGCCTGTAAAGATAGTGTGTGTTTATAATAAATAAATAAATGTTAGTACTAAAGTCATGCTGTATCATGGTGTCAATTTTTTCAGCATTCATATACGTGAAAGGACATAACAGACAAAGAGATAGTTACTTTCGCATTCATAAAATTGCCACGGACTCTGTACTTGAGACAATTTCACCAACAAAAAAAAGTCGTAAGAAATCGTATCCTTTCTACTTCACCTACAATATTTTCTAAACTAACCGGAATAAAAAGATATCTTTACTTGGTAAGGAAATAAATTTTATCATATTAAACTGTGTGTGTTCTTTCCGTAGCTAAGTGCCGTAGTTATTGACCAATTAAGTAATTATTTTATTATACGGGAAACGGAAAGAAAACCAATAAATATGACACAAACGTCACTTTAATTGTGTGTCGTTTGATTCAGATGAACAATTATAGTATGACTACTTTAAGTGTGCAGTTGGTGGTGGCGATGCTTGTCAAGAAAATTTACCACGATATGCCTTGGTATATTTATAATTAGCTTTTGCCCGCGACTTCGTTCGCGTGGAATAGTGACTTCCGGCAGATTTTTGGTTTATCTCGCAAAAAAAAAAAAAACTATCCTATATTGTCCTTTCTCAAGTTCCAAACTATGTCTATAAAAAATTTCACACAAATCGGTTCAGTAGTTTAGGCGTGAAGCAAAGACAGACAGACAGACAGAAAGACAGACAGACAGAGTTACTTTCGCATTTATAATATTAGTTAGGAGTTAGGATTTTTACAATAGAAAACGTAACATCAAGAGAACTCAACCTCTGTTATCTCTTATTTCATGGGGCTAGCTGATGAAACGTGTGTCTATTCTCGATACTCCTTTATTTAACCCTTTGAGCTTTACAGGTCTAATGTTGTATATGTAAGTGCCTTTACATTCAACTTTTTTCTACTAGATATTTGCTTTTGCTTGTAAGGATTATACTAAAAAAATATAGAGCTTGTCATAATTATGATCTTTTTAAATATAATTTTATTAAGAACAGGTCCTCCAATTGCGCTAGTAATACCATACTTAGGCAAGTATATAATTATGTAAATTTTCTAAAAATATTGCGCTTCTAACGGATAATACTTACTCAAGATAAATGCGGATAAAATACAAGAAATGTTAAATATGACAACTTTACATATTCGTCTTAACCTTTGACATAATAGTTGCACAAATCACAATATTTACATGCTATTAAATTAATTTAAATTCAAATGGTTTCATTTTGACGAGATTTTTGGCTTAAAATAATCTGCAGACATATCAATATCGATTGCATTAAAATTATTCGAAATTAATTCTATTCTTTGCCAAAAATAATAGCGCAGGCTCTGTTCTAAGATACTCTGAATTAATTCATATTAAACCTTTTAGATGCAACTTAAAAAACAATACACGCATCATTACTCAAAGACAAACTGTTCCAAAATCGATTTGTCGTTACCTAATCGATTACGCAAAACAAAAGAACATCACAGTGATTAACCGAAATAATTACCGACGGTGACATTGCATCATCGGTCACCGAGCGAGTGAAAAACACCTGTTGAATGCGCTTGCGCACCAAAAGAAAGTCACCCACACCACGCACCATTCATGACCGTGAAAGTCCGCGGAACGTTGAAACAATAAAAAAATTACAATTCCGTGACTTCACGTCGGAATACGTAAGTTATGTAACCGATAATGATCGTCTACTTAGCTATTACATGTGACTTGTGAAACAAACAATCAAGCAATTAAAGAAATGTAGCTAGACTTAGGCCTATCAGTTTTAAATATCACACGATCTCTGTTATTTAAAAAAGGAATTAAATGAAAGGAACAAAACGATGTTTAGCGCTAAACGCGTTTAGTGATTTGTGGTGCAAACGGGCCTTACTGTTTGTAATGATACTGAAACGGAACATTGGTTACGACTTATGTCCCATTCCTGTTCTAATTATTATTACCGTATTGGTTACACTTTTGTTCTAAACAGTATTTTTTTTTTATATTATTGGAGAACATTTGGAGCTCTTGTGGGTCTAGTATGATCTACAACGTTGAGGAGTTTTTTGACGACATAATTTTGTTAATTTTTAAGTAAATTGCCTTAGGTTATTTTATTTTATAAAGACTCAGAAAAAATCATTGGCTGAATTGAGGTATAAATCCAATTTTGTACGTCTTATTCCATTCCATTCTTCAAGAACCTTACACCAAGCCTACTTTAAAATGATATTCTATATTTTACATAACACACATAAGAATGCCACTAAACAGTAACCGCATTGATAAATGACAAAATGACAAGGTTGTCGTTAAATGTGTGTCAATAAAGCCTACACGCGCGTTAAAGTTGACCATCCGTCAGTCGAACCGATGGATGATTGTGTCATGATGTCATCGGTCTTCTTCACACCTTGCCTATTTTATTCATATTAAAATTAATTTGGAAATATATCTCTTGTCTCATCAGCTGTAGAGATGACATGATATGCTGTCTTTGAAATATGGATTCTGTGATAAAGATTTTTACACTTAGATGAACCGAAAGTTTGTATTTTTGTCGCGTAATTTTGCTAGACTTGTTGCGATACTAATGGAATATTTTGAAGAATTATTATGTCATCGCAATATTTCAACTGAATGGCCTTGACGATAATGGGGGTTTCCAACTTTAGATCTCACATACAATTACTTATTCTTGGAACCTTACAGTCTGATATGTTGCTGGGTGGTTAGTTCCGCTACTTATTGTTTTCAGCTAAAACAAGGGACAACTGTCTCTTGTAAACATTGACGTTCAAAAAGTGCGGATTATCAGCCTAATTTGAATAAATGACTTTGGATTTGATTTTTATATGTTATTATTAAAATAAAATGATCATTTAAAAGCCCTTGTACAAAAACGTACACAATAAGAATCACAGATCTTTTTAAATACACCTACAATTAAAATTATTACAATATCCAAAATTATTGATAAATCTCTTTGCATGTTAAATCATTGTCCTAGATACAAATTAATAATATACGTATACGTCACTTTAATAACAATAATTTAGTAACTTTTAGGACAGTAATGCAATAAATCTGACATAGCACACAATAAATGCAATTATCGATTCGTGACATCTGCCCATCGCACGATTCTGATGTTCTTGTGCAAATGTTATCATCACCATATTTGGCAAACTTTGACATATTAGATAACTAAATATTAACACTAGTAACATCACAGTATCTTTGGTTTTGTATACTGTTGTAAAGAAGCTGTCTAGATTCTCTGAGATAGAAGGTAGTGAGACGTGTGGGCGTGTATTGACGAATTTTTTAGTGTACTAAAATTTCTAATGTGAAATCGTCATCAAATATTGATAGTTGCAAACTTTTAATGATGGATATGGCATAGAAATAAGTATGTTTCTTTTAAACCTTCATAGATGAGTGAAGCTCAAAGTGAAAATGGAGTCATCAGTGTCCTGCCTTTGTCCCAATTTATTTGAGGTCAGCGCAGTATAACTTGACGGCACGGTTGGCGCAGTGGCTCAAGCAATGGACTGCTGCGCTGCGTGTCGCGGGTTCGATCCCCGCACGGAACAAATATTTGTATGACCTAACAGATAGTTGTTCCGGGTCTGGGTATTTGTGTATGAGAGTTTAAATGTTTGTGAATGCACCCACGTTACAGGAGAAATTCCTAGTGTAGGGCAAAGTTTAAAAAAAAAATGAAAAATAAACTTTTTCCATACTCCTATATATCCACTTATTATCCTTTTTTCTATTACTCGTCATGTCAGCAGTCACCTCCTTTCTAGCCATATCATCCTTCACACAGTCCATCCATGGTTTCTTTGGTCTTCCTCCACTCTTATAACCAACCCTCTAGATTCATACTCAAAACTTTCTTCATTACACTTCATTTTGTTTAGTGTGGCAATAGGGTAACGACAAAAAAATATGAAGCGGATGTAGAGGAATCAATTAAAATACCTACAAATGTTACAATTTTAAAGTCATTGAACTCTATTTGAAATTGGTAATTTTATTACTAGTTAAAGGTTAAGTAAATAAAGCTATAATTCTCACTCGGACCTATTAAACAACTATTAGTAATTAATAGTTTCAATGGCAAATAAACGTATCCGCTTTCCATAAAATAAAATAAGTTACAGCAATTAAGGTAAAATGTCGAAATTTAAAGTTTACAACACTGTGAAGCAATAAACTTAAGGTTGGTTGCCCTAAAAGTAGTTGCAACAATAGATTTATACGTAAAATATTGATTTACACGTAAAACTTAAAGGGCACCGCAGTAAATCGGAATGATAGCAATCGCCCGAGCATGTGTCAATTAAAAAGTTTAATTGACATAAAATAGTATATACAGTAATGCACTTGATATTACCATTGTGTAAAATTACGCCTAATATTAATAATAATAATAATATTCCACAACTTTCCATATTATCTGAATATGCTACATTGAAGGTGAAAAGAAGTAATGTCAGGTAAATTAAATGCCTGAAAAATTTACTAAAATTGACCCTGAAATTAATTCTATCACAATACAATACAGTTAATTGGTGCAGTGTGACTATTTAAAAAACTACAATTTATTCCTGAAGGTATAATCTTGACCGTATTACAAACATTGAATATTAACATAACATTACTAATGAGATTATTTGTCTGGATAATCAAGTGTTTCTATTTATTTATTTCTTATTAATTATTTTCCCATATTTTACTAAATCCATTTGCGGTAGTCACGACTAGGAAGTTGTTGACCTTTAATTTAATCTGTACTATTAATTAAACAAATCATAAATCCTTTTCCGAATATGTGTTTAATTCAAGCAACACCTACACATAACCATACATTGTATATTTTTCAAGTACCCATTTATTTCTTATATAGCTTATACGGAAAATATGAATTATATGACCTAGTCTTGTTTAAATAAAATAACTATTAAATGCTATGGGTCAACCTTGACCCCTTCGGTATTTTTGTCACAAAGTTTATGGTAATATTCTTGACAAAGCATGCGTGAGCATCGCAGTCGTGTCTTTGCTGTCGATATTTTATGCTTATGTTGGTTATTTTTTGCTGATATATTGCTTGACAAAGGCACTCCTTTTTTACGAAAATCAGAGTACCCAGACTGCAATATCCATTTTTTATTTAAATTGTGCCTCCTTTTGATGTTGGATAATTTTCAAATATACGCACAAGTCAATTACATACGAGTACATACAAAAACTACACATTTTAATGTGGAATAATCAAATACTAGCACCACCTGCCACAACCCTAACGCACTCTTTACCTCTACCTTCTTAAAAGCGAACTATTTCGCATCAAAACCCAAAAGGACAATAACCTCATAATCAAAGCTCATTAATAATATTGATCGATATTCTACCTCTCAACTACAAGCATATATCACTATAAACATCAATATCACTTAGACACCTATCTTTTATATCGTGAAAGGCGAACTGCTGTTGCCAACAATAGCTACGATAGACCGTTGGTAAGACTTTGACTAACGACCCACGGGTCAAAAGGTTATAACCACGAGTTGAAATATAGTGGGTCGAACTCTGTTTGAACTTGGAATGTGGTAAGCCCCTGCTGGTGTAGTGTGAATCAAGTTGTGAGTTTAAAGTAAAAATGTTGTTAGTCCCTGTAGATTAAAATGTTAGCTAGAAATAAGGAGGAGATTTATGTTAAATTAAGGAATTCCTGCTTGTAGGTATCGAAAATGTGGTCGCAGCTTAAATTGTTTAATATTATTTTATATCAATGTTAGCTAAACTTTGATTTCTAACTTGAATTCTAATAATAAGTAGCTTAACATAAGCAACAGCTTACACCAAGATTCGTGTCAGTGTCATATCAACTGTCAAACTGACAGATTCGATTAAACTTAACAAAGAAAGCGATTTGAAAATATGATGACCGTTCTTGTTAATTTAAATTTTCTATGTAGTATAATCAAAATCAAAAAAAACCATTATATTTATTTTAATATATTCTATTCACACTTGTTATATTGCGATAGAACTTCGTCAAATTCATACTAATTCAAGCATTTAAGTTTACCTAAGTTTTATGTCTCCTACAGCGTTTAGCACGATTTATTTGTCAACGAAACACTCATTTACTAGCATTCTTATGCAGACCAAATCACTGTTTTCTGGTCCTAAAGTCTAGACCTAGAATTCAGTATGCATTCCTAAAAAATGTCGACATTTAGTCCTAGGTCACAGATTTTAAACTATTTCGTCATGAAACGCAAATATATCTTTATAAATAAAAAGAGAAGTCCTGACTGACTGACTCATCAACGCCCAGCTCAAACCCTTGGACCTAGAAAGCTGAAATTTTGCACAGAGGTTCCCTTTATAGTGTAGACAAAGAATAAGGAAGGATTTTTCGAAATTCAATCCCTAAGAGAGTTAAATGGGGGATGAAAATTTGTATAGAAAATCGTCATTTTCACGCCGGTGAAGCCGCTGGCAAAAGCTAGTTTTGAATAAACGAATCTTGTTAAATTAAAAAATCATCACCTGTCTAGTCTTTTCCCAACTATATTGGGATTAGCTTCCAGTCTAACCGGATGCAGCTGAATACCAGTATTTTACATGGAGCGACTGCCTATCTGACCTCCACAACCCAGTTAATACTAGGTAATACAATACCCTTTGGTAAGACTGGATGTCAGAATTTCAGGTCACTGACTACCTGTAACGACTGCCAAAGATCTATATATATGGCAGCCGGGACCAACAGCTTAACGTGCTTTCCGAGGCACGGAGGACACTCGGTATGTCGGGCGGTCACCCATCCACAGACCGACCTAGGCAAGCACAGCTTTACCTAAAGATCGACCTGAGTGGCAGTTCTTATTAAGCCACGAGCTCCTCCTCCTTCTAACGAAACCGATATACCAAACCAATTTAATCCAAAAATACTATCTAAAAGTACGTTTCAAAATCGTGACAGATGAAAGATTAATATCATTAATCTGATTTCAAGACGCGATGAACCAAATTGATTGTTCTATCATCGACCTTGTGACCAACCCCAGGGGAGATACCCTACTTTATAGAACATTGACCCAGATTCCTTTGTTCCTTCATCTGTGCCTAGGACAAGACAAGCAGACAGACAGACATGCCTCGAATGTCTAATACTAACGTTTGTGAAACTGCAGTTGCCTTGGCCGACATTATTGAACAAGATAGTAGAATTTATAGCTATAACAGTCGAATACTGTTTGGCAAGTGTGTTTTAGATCTTATGCTATATTATTTAAGAATTATTATGTAAAAACTTGTGTTTTTATTCATACCGCACCTTTTTTTTTCTTTTGTAAACCAATTCTACTATGTATGCGATAAAATTTGGTAATGCGTTATAAATATGGAAATGCTTTAGAAGTATTTGGCTATTGATACAGCGGTGTTTGAATACACATTGCGGTGTATTAATTAAGAACAATATTTCAAAGGAATTTTGCATGACCGTGAATCCTAAACACTTCTATATCATTTAGATGAATCCTATAAGTATATTCTTAGTTCAGGTAGAATTATATGATTGTATTATTAAGGCCTATATTTTTATCATACGATTATTTTATTTCTTTCAATTTCTATTCTATCTAGCAATCAAAAAGCTTATTTTCTTCATGTTTAAGTTTTAGCTGAACTTACAATGCTTATTAACATAATTATAATCCATATAAATAATGACTTTAAATCATAATAAACACACGCAAATTACGACCGTATTACATACAGCTATATATAACATCAATATGACCATAAGACCTGTCAAGAAAGTGACAGTAGCACTCGCCATCGCAAAGTACCAAGCAACGCGGGAAAGTGACCATGAGGCACAGTTCATTTAAAACAGTAGAACAACTGGAAAAACTACATAACAAAGACACGGAGAATAATGTGTGTATACGTATTAAGTAACTGTTGCTATTGTTGGTCCTATGGTGGAAAATGTCCGTGAACGTATCGATTCTTTTACACTGTGGCTTGTGCAAGTTTTATGCGTGACGCGTAGAACAAAGGGGCGTGAAGGCCGGAAAATTTTGGGTGATGAAAGAATGTGTAGACATGGTTTATTATTACAAATGTCATGGAACTAAAAAAGTGAGTATAAAGTTTTACTTTGAAGGGATATTTTTAACGTAGGTTGGGTTATATTCTATCTATACGTATTTCTTTCAAATAGTTTTAGATAAATTAAACAAGCATGTGCTAATTTCAAGCGCTCGCTGCATGTTTAACTAAAATTATTCTACTAAATTAAGGAACAGTTTCTAGAATCAAATAAAATGCATGCATATTTCTGAATTATACTAAAAAGATTTGCTCTATAAAGAGATGCCTAGACATACGCGCATCGCACATCACAAGGACACAAATCAACAATTCAAATTATTAATAAATTAAATATTTAATCAACAGAAGATCTATCAGACGTGTGACTTTATAAGCATAATTTAAATGCACATTATCTATTATTGTGTAAAAATAAATTTAAACCGGATTCTCACAACACTAGAGGAAAAACTTTAGGTACCTACACGTCTTAATTTATTTTATGTTTTTTCACACTTTGTAGCAAAAAAATTGATAACAATACATTTTTGCCACATTGACCCAAAGACATTTAAATAGCATTTACGGGACTTTATGAGTCACTTATGTCATTTATAGAATTTATTAGCATTATTCACATTTCTATTGGTGATGATGACCATAAATTTTCGTAATTTTATCTTTATTATGCCATACTTTATTACGGAAATCTTTGTTTATTGATTCACGCCTCTTCAGTCTAGACTTTACAAAAAGGTTCTAATGACGAATATATTTTTAGTATGCGTATTTTTATTACCGTCATAGATTATGCCATTAGTGGTTATGAGACAAAAAAATATTAAAATTTTCCAAGAACGTGACAACATTTATTTTTCCTAAAAGGTACATAGTCTTATTTTTCTCACTGATAAAAAAACTCAATGTAGACAGTAAAACTCTATCAAGGCTAACATTATAATTTTCATATTTTACAATTACGTGCACAGTTTATTTCCCTGTTCACTATATTTAATAAAAAAAAATATTACATGTTCCGATACTAAATCAAGTTAACAGACAGACACAAAACTGCAGTTTCAACTTCTAAAAACAACATAAAACACAGTAGACATAAGGAAAGACATTACAACACGCCAATGGCCAGGCAATAATTTCTAACTGACTTTTTCTACAAATCATCGTCGTTACATAATGTTTGTAACTCAATAAGCAAGTAATATGTTTACTAGTCAATCACAAAAGGAAAATATATGATAAAGTTTTCACCGACAGCACATTCTACTAGACAGTGGCGCACCCGCATACTTCGTTGTAAAACAAAACGGAGATTACGAAAAAAATACGATAGTAATTATAGACATACTTATGAATTACAATGCGTAAACAGTCTACTGTTTGTGTGTAGTAAGGTTGTTATTGCTACCACAGTTTAAAGGCCTTTTCTTCGTCAAATAGAAACATTGACTCTTAGTTTTTTCGTGCGATTTTGGACTGTATTTCATCAGGATGTTTTCCTTCTAGATAGTGTTTAGTGTCTAAAATTAACTTGGAAAGTACCAACATAATGTCGACATTAAAAATTAATATTACTGCATGAAGTCTAACAGTAGAGTTAAGTGCATTGCCTACGCCATTATACACGCCATAGACTTTTTCCCCCGCCATTTTTCCCATGCGCGCGCAATGAAAACTGTGTTGACAGCGCCTCGGTCGTCGCATGCGCAACTGGTTATAGAGAACGAAAGTGATTAAAAAATATAAAAATGTATATTTAACGCTTAAAAACGTTAAAATTCGAAAGTACAACTTTTGTTAGAATTTTTATTAGGCTTCTGTTATATTTTAATGTCTTTGTAAGACTTACGAAATGTTAACTTTTGAAATATTTATTTATTGGCTTGACTGGCATTGAAAGTGATATGATAATGACCGAAATAGTAATAAATGCACGCATTATTTATGCAATTTCGAAATAAAACAGTAATAAAATGTCGACTATAAAATATTCAGAGCACTCTATGGTTTGACGAAATTATTTTATCGACTAAGAAAATACTTTTTTTATTAGGAAATTGTTTTACGTAAGTTTTGTACGAAAGATAAATTACAGCTAGACAATATTGCCGTGCGCTGGCATTCTAAACTTCCTACACCATTCAATTTCATGACTGCACATTTTTACACTGCTCGACCAATTAAATTCACCTACAAAAAAAATCTAAACTTTCAGCGGCAAAAGCGAAATAAAAAAAAATCTCACCTGTTATTATCGCTAGAGTAAGAAGCGCTACAGCGGCAGCGCTGAAAGACCTCATGTTTGCAGGGTAAGCACAGATCACGGTCTTTGTACAAAATCGATATCGTACACAACACTGGCACTATCACCACCGACGCATACTTCACAGGGGACGCGCGTAAGCTCAGCGCGCGTGCGCAGAGTGATCGCTGGTACGCCGAGCTGCGCCCGCGCCGTTCGGCCCCAGGAGTGGGGGGTTGCGATACAATTGTTACACTTGAAGGCTGAGGGTCGGGCGGTGGTGACAGCGTTTAGACAGACTTTAGAGCAATGGGAGTAAAGTACTGGTTTTAAGGTTGAATTTCCTTTGGCTGGGAGTGAGATGGTTGGTTTTCCGGCTTTGAAGGTTTAATTGCATTTCACGTTGTTGTTACGTGATTCAGACTTAGGTATCTCAATAACACTAAAAAAAACAGATGTATCTAGAAAATATTTCAAAGTGACATATTTATCCGAAAAACATAACCTTTCTTCTGGAACAGTCGATTTAAAGCTCCCACATACTTTATTAGTCATCTATTAGTGGCTATCTATTAAGAATCGCTTCCGCTACCGTTTAAAGCCCTAAATACCGCTGACAATGAAACCCCGCCTAAGGGTTACGGAAGCGAGCGAAATGTCAGGGATTTGGCGCTAAGGCGGATATCGAGTAGGGCGGGATAATGCAACATTCCGACTGACCAACAAGTAGATACTGTAGGCAGATAGTAACTAGCTATGGATAATTGAACGTTTTCTGAACATACATTTTGTAGTACAATTGGACTGATCGGAAACGATTTTGATCGACAGTCTTTATACGTATATATAAAGTAAAATAAGTTAATATATATGTGATGAACACTCACATATATATTAACTTATTTTACTTTATATATACGTATAAAGACTTTACAAGCTTTTTTTATTTTAGTTTTGACTATTTTTACAATTCCCTGTTAATTTGTAAAATGTTACTGACAACAATTTCATTGTTTTGCTGGTGTATCTGTAGGTCCATGAATTAACCAGAATAAAACAAAGCCAGGTAAATCAAATATTTGAACAAATAAATTCACTGGCTGCACTTTATGTTATTTTTCCATAACCTTCAATTGACATATTAACTCATTCGTGTTCACATTTCGTAACCGGATATCAATGCTACAATAACTAATACATATAAAAGAGAAAATTACACAAATATTTGATGACCATTAATTAATTTAACTGACAAAATCAACAAATCCTTGTACGATTTAACAGCAATTATTTACGCTAATTTAAAGGTTTTATGCGTAATTTCCTTCAAAAACCAATTTAATCACCATCTCGGTAGACTCGTAAAATAACTGAGAAAACAAGATTTAAATACCAAGGGAACAAATTCATATAAAATTGTTCCGGTTCCAACACTTCCAAGTTTATTGCATTTATTACTCGTAAAGAGATCGAAATGTTTACAGAGAAGTCATATTAAACGATATTGCAAAGCTTTTTATTGATATTTTTCAAATAAATATGACTTTACTAAAGAGGAAATAAATAAATTTTGAAAATAAAGTAACTTTTCTCGATTTACGTGGGTTTCAAGTTTGTGTGAATGCGTTGATGTCTTTTGTATGGAAGTCCAAACAATCATTTTGTGAGAGAATTTATTTTGCATTTTCATCATCATCATTTAATTATATACATATCACAAATAGGTGCATCCCAGTCTCAACTACGAGTATAATAGGGTTCTCTACAAATTAAGTCGCGCTTTATTCCCTGAAAAGTGAAGCAGTGAGGTTTAATATACCCGTATTTCGCTAGTAACTTTTGAGGCCCATGAAATTTTAGGGGATCATTCTACGGTCATCACATACTTATAATAACATGGCATACTGAGAATGAGGTCCAGGGCTCGATTCCCAAGTCGAGTAAGTAAGGTGTAATTGTGATTTTTCATCAGAATTTTATTTTCAGTAGCGATCACACAGTACGGATTTGTGCAATTTAATTTAACTTTTTTGTTTACACCCTAAGGAGATTGTAACCGTGATGCTGTATTATGTTAGGAGGCAGAACACAAAGTAAGATAGACGATGACCCCGTCGGGGCTGCGGGTTGTTTAAAAGAGATACCGCGGCCTCGACACAAAGGGCTAAGAAGGAACATGGGTGGTTTTTAGTCAGTAGCAGTCTGACACTCCCTACCGCTCTACCCAGAGCGGGAGGAGTCATTTGATGATTTATCAACTCACAACAAAAAAAGATAGACGATGAGACGATTTGTTGTCTAATGCTTATAAGGATGATGTCATGTATGGTATAATTAATAAAATAAGATGTCCTAAGAGAGTTCAAGGTCGCGTGCCGTACCTTTATTTTAATTTTATTCATCAGTATGTTAATTTGCTGATATAACTTTTTCTTTGCACTTGATTAAGCTGGATAAGAAATTTTTAACCAAAAGTAATCTTAAGTTATGGCTCATTATGTCATTAAGGAATTCAGCGTTGATTTTATTTGGTTTTTGGCTTACAAGATGGAATATTCTCTCCCTCTCGCACAAATAAGAGTCAGTAGGAATATTATTCTTTTGAATCTCTGGTAGAAAAACCCAATAACACTTTGTCCGACCCGGGAATCGAACCTAGGTCCTCATGCTGAGCAGTCGCGCTTGACAGCCCGAAACAGTCCAGTTCAAAATAAATTATTTTTATTACAGCTCAAAATACTTTCCATACCTGCTTATTAAAATATGGCTTCTTTTAATATATGTGATGATTCACATTAGAATTCTCTCTTCTTAGTCGATGTTCTCTTGTCAGAGTGGTCGTGGTTGTGCAGACGAGGTTCACGAAGAGATGTTTGGTGGGTCTTTGACTTCCCCGAGGATTCCTCTTTCACCGATGTGCTTCCATTTCTGCTGGCTGGTGACGTACCGATTATTATACTTATATACTATACAGCCATAATGTTCGTAGATAATTATAAATCCAACCAGTTTCCCCTAAATTAGCATCGGAAATCATTCCACACAATAAATAATCGCCGTAATTAAATTCAATAACTTTAACGACGATTAACTTCCACTTTCGAATATAACTCGAGCCTAAGTGCAAGCGGCTTAATATTTAAAAATTATCTTTTTTTAATTTCTTTTCCAATAAAAAGGAAAGTCCAGGATATCCTTTCAAACTTCCTTATTCAATCAAAATTCATTTTCACCTATAGGACAAGCTTAAAACTTGGAGTTCCTTTTGACCCAGAACCAAATTCAAAATTCAATAACTCGTACCACAAACTATGCAGCCATACCTTAGTTCAAATCAGCCTAGTTTTTATTTTCACTTTCAATCGAAGCCGAAAGTGATATAACACTTCCTACTCTTGATCAAAACAGAACCAATTCATAGAAAACAATAGCCAAAAGACTTCCTTTCGATCAGATCAGAAACCTCGACCACTCCAGTACCGACTTCCACTTTCGATCACAACAGGCAATGCACCAGTGCAGCATTGCGCAACTGTCCAAAATCTCGATGTAGGCCGCGAAACACTTTCGTTTTCGCACGAAGTGAACCGAATACCGATGGTTGCCGACGACCGCCGATGATTGCCGATCACGACCACGCTGCCCGAATTACTGGCATACATAGACGGTTTATTGAAATAGGAGTCATTTAAGTTTGGACCTTACATTGTTGATGACAACATAGCAAAAGAAACGATTGGAATTATTTAAGTGGAAAGTAATTACATAATCCTGTAATCATTCCGTAACATGATACCTACAGTCTTATGCATCATATCTTAGTCTTATGCATCATTTTTTTTTTTTTGGTGGGTGGAAAATCATCAAATGACTCCCCCCCCCCCGCTCTTGGGCAGAGCGAAGGGGAGTGTCAGACTTCTACTGACTAAAAACCGAACCCATGTTCCTTCTTTGCCCTTGTGCCGAGGCCACGTCATCTCGTACTAAAATCCGCGGCCTATGCATCATATTATCTTGTGCATCATTTCTCTCGTACAGTTATTCCAATTGATTTGTGGCAGACACAGCATGTCTTCTTCTTTCATACTTTTCTATTAAGCACCTCACAATGTTTTCATTCACCGAAGTAAGTGATAATTATACAATACGCATATTTATCCGAAAAATCATAGGTGGGTGACCTGGGTTCGAACTTCGAACCTGTGACTCGGCAGTTCAATGGTTGCAACGGTCACACCACTGCTTTCTGATAGCTGCCACTGCTTTCTGTCTAGTAAGTGGGGTCAAATGCACACAGGCATTTTAATGACTTCATCTTAGTTACGAATTACGTCTTAATAATCTCCTCATAAAATTTTATGACGTAGAGTAAGTTACCAATAACGTCACTATTTCCAATTAACATATCCAATAGATCCTGTTCTAAAGGCCAGAGACAGTGTCATATCACTATCACTACATATCATAAAATATCTGTCTGTATGTCTGTTCAAGATAAACACAGAAACTACTAATACCAATACTACCAATAATACTACCAATTTTTATTCTGTTTACACCAATGGATAGAGTGATTATCGAGGAAGGTTTTAGTATTATATTTTTATCGAAATTCAACCGGTAAGGATGTTAAATAGGTGATGAACGTTTGTTGGGATGATTTTCGACATTCACGCGAGCAAAGCCGTGAGCAAAACCTAGTCTCTTATAAGAGTATTAGTAGTAAATCACGATATTAAACAGTACAGAAGTGTATGGGTATTCCCATACAAACAACTTTACATGCGGAACTGCTAAAGTATGAGTGGATCGACCACCGAAAGTTTTTATCTATACATTGATACTCATTACACGTATGAGTGAACTGTGAGTGGCATGTTATAGGTTCATTACTCAGAATTGGTCGAGAAGTTTGATTGTGACATAGTACTGTGAACATCCTTTATTGTAGGTAGTGGACACGTGCGATTGTGACAAGAGGTGTGTCACGTTTTTCAAAGGTTTCTTACACAATTGGTTATAATCCGAATCCAAGCAGCATCACGATTAGCAATTTTTATTCCTTAATGCGCAGAAAATTAAAAGACATACACACAAAATTGCAATAATATTGAGTTTTCTTACAGCAACCCTTACTTCGATTGCGAGATTTGCAGAAGAAGGCACACCTATGTGCGTAATATGTACATTAACAATATTATTTATTCCTCCTGAATGACTGTTCTTGAAATGCATGTACTCTGAACTCCTCTGTGATGTGGTTAAAAGCCCTTCTTATAGACATCGCCATAGTCGACTACACAGCAATTTTGAGCACCCCAACTTGCTTGATGTTGCTACCCAGCTATACTGAATCATGACCGGCCCACGGGTACATATCGCACTGCTAAAGTGCTAACACAAGACTGTATCAACTCAAAATGAAACTTTTTCAGAAATGATGGAAACTGACCGATTGTAAAAAAGTGACTGACTAAACGATTGTAAAACAGTGAACACTGTTTTAAAATAAGTCTTATAATTCTTGCACTATTTCAGTGACGGTTTTATTGACGCGTAGATAAAATTAAATTTTACTGATGAAAAATGAGTTATCTCGAAAATCATTTTTTCAATACACTTCCTCGAAAACTAGCTCTTATTGCACTACGATTAGGTTCGACATGCATCATATTTCGCACGCGTGCGGTAATAAGAATACAGCGTGCTGTAATATTATTACCGCACGCTGTAATCATAGAGCAGCGGTAATTCGATTAAAACTTATGAAATTAAAAAAAAAACACCACTGACTATTATAGAGCAGGCGTGTTTTTTTTTTAATCTCGCCATTTTGATCTGCGTCTTTACAGCGTAAATATTTTTTGAATATTTAAATTGTGTTTGTAAAAAGAATACTACTAATAAACGTAAATATTTTAAACAATTATTTACTTTTATGAACAAGTAAGCATTTTTTTGTGTTCTTAATTAAAAAATATTTAAATTTTATATTTTTCCTGTGAGGCTGTTTGGCGGCTTTATACCTTTGCTTCTTTTTCAACCTGGCGAAATCAAACCGCGGAAAAAAAGTAAATTAAATCATAGTCTCATCAAATTTGTTGACAAAAACACATAACGTTTTTAGTTAATTTCTTCGAAAGTGTATTGAAAAACGTCGTTTGATACACGTGGGAATTTGTTATTGCATTTCTCGACCCCATGAACACCCTCGCCATACGGCTCGGGTGTTCAATCTGCCTCGAATGCAATAACAAACTTTCCGCACTTGTATCAAAATGTACTATTTTGAGTTTCTGATACAGTCTTGTGTTAGCAGTGCGATATATCAAGGTGCATTATAAGACCCTTCACGACTAAACATATCACGTAATAGGCCGTGCCAGGCGCACCTCAGTTATTTACAAATCTGGTCGACTACGTAATTTTTTTCTTCAGCATTAATTCGCGTACTTGCAACAAATGAGTTATAATCAAAATTCCAAAGCAATTACGATAATGTAGGAAATATTTAAGACATAACAGATGTTACACATAACCTTGTTTATATGTTTATTAGATTAGACAATGTTTGCTAGTGAATTACAATTTCAAATGTAAATAAAGTTAAAAATTCAGAGCAATTACGATATCTTTAACATTTTTACAACTTTTTAGAGCAAATAAATAATTGGGTGTACAGTTAAGAACATCAAGAAATACTCAAAGAACTACTTGTACTCGATTATTTTCACGAACAAGTTTATTCAAGCTATGTCTAAAATATCAAAATCATTGTCAGCCCAGAATACCTAAGTAACTAAGTATTCAGGCTGCATTAAATAACTAAGTATTCAGGCACCATAAATGATACCTTTTTGAACTCATTATAATTTTAGCATGCAAAAGTTTCAGTTTTCATATTATTCCCAACTTTAACCTTAACGTTGTCTTTCACACACAAATCATTTTCGAAACTTGCTTTCAAAATCACTTTCGTGCAAGACAGTACAGAACGGTTACACATTAACAAAAAAAGCAAAGGCCTACATTTCAGTAAGTGGTCTTTTTTATATAGTCACCGAGTAGTCACCGAATTGTTATTTATAACAGTATTATGATAATCATATAAGTAGGTACACCTACATAATTGTGGGTTGCCAAATATTCAGGTACAGGTTGTATAATATAATAAGTAGATCAGATAACTAGGTGAGATATGCTCAGATATTGTTGATACATAATATAAATGGCCTGAATTGTTTTGTCATCGGTCTACTGGGGCAGGTGATAACGTATCTTTGTAGTTTTGTACCTTGAGGCTGCCGTTATAGTGGGCGCTGAAACGATTTATGTAATTTAGTAGACGGTGAAATACATTCAAACTAAAGGACATCAACCAAAATGGGCTAAGCCGGTGAACAGCCGTATTGGGAAAAAAGAAATTCATGAATAATTTAACACGTTGCGGGACGGTAATGACTTTTTCAAATTATGCGATATGACAGTAAAATTGCCCATACAAGTTCCGACCACTGCTATATCCGTACTTACCTAGAGCAATACTAGAGAATAATAATACAACGACACTACTCGAGCCGTCGCATAGAATCTGTATAGACCGATTACGGGCATAACCGTAGTGTGCGTGCGAGGACTTCATAGAAAACGCACTAACACATATATTGTGCGTTCTAATGCTTCTATACGTATAAGGGATTGATGTGATACGACAGTAAAAAGTGTTTTCCTTGTTCCTCTATACAAAATTTCGCTGTAATGCCCGTACCTCACTTTAGAAGAGTTTAAAATTGTACGGCGGAGCCCGTACTGTCATTATTCAACTTCAAAAAATCTACTGCTAATTCAGTGCGTCCCGCAACGTGTTAATAATAATATATAGAAAACATTGGTCTTTATTCGGGAGTCTCAAAATAAATAATTAATGGAATCCGACATGATTGCTGCAACTGCAAGTTGCTGCGCTCTTATCATGTCTGTGGTATGGTATTTACGCTGTTCAAGGTATTATAATGTCACTCCACCTGCTCGGTTTTTAGACCATGTTTTATTTACATAATGAAAATGAATAGTTTTACAAATAAACAATTTATTTCAAAATATTGAAGTTTTTTTTGTTTTGTATTATACTAATCAATTTGATACCATACTTCTTACCTATAATTATGTTTTCTGTGTACTGTAAGCCACTCAATAAAATTAAAAATAGTGCGATACTTTTATGTCCGTGCTCAAGCCCAAACGCCATACAAAGTGGTTGATGTCCTTTGGTATCAACCGAAAAGATTAGACTTCAGAATAGTCAGATTTGCGCAAAAAAAAACACAACATTAATTTATTTATTTACGGACACCATTTATCATTTAATTTTTTTCGGGGTTGCTCTATCGTTCCTCAAAACCACTATTATTGATGTCCGACTCTCTTAGTCCGTCTTCGAACTGCCTCCGTGTTTAGGCGTTTGCCTGGTGACCCGGTGGTCGTGGGTTCGATTCCCACGGGAAGCATAATTTGTAAAGTTGTTTCCAGTTTGGTTAGGACATTGCAGGCTTGAATCATCTGATTGTCTGATAAAAAGATGGTTCCGTACTTCGGAAGGCACGTTGGCGGCCGTCAAACCATGCTTAGAGGCCCTTGTGGCGGTTTAGAAACTCTGACACTAGGGTGTGTAGGGTCGCTAGACCATACTACCCACACGATAAGAAGAAGAAGTTCGTCTTAATGTCGCCAGTTATTTTTTAGTCCTATATAATAGGGGCTGAGTCTATTGCCATTAACCGGTACAGATACAAACTCCATGTCTGCTACTGAGAATTTCCTGATTGAAAAACATGGTTATGATGCTCAGCAACTACTAGACCACCGAGGCAATCCGTGTCAGCTCCCATCGGGGCTGTGGATCCCGTCGGGGCTGTGGATTATCGAAAGGATAACGCGGCTCCGACACAAGGGCGAAGAAGGAACATGGGTTTGGTTTTTAGTCAGTAGAAGTCTGACACTCCCCTTCGCTCTGCCCAAGAGCGGGGGGGGGGTTATTCGATGATTTTCCAACCACCTAAAAAAAAAAACCGTGTCAGCTCTATAATTAAATTAAACTAAATAACCATGTCCAATAACAACCGACAACTGGACGCTTTGCTCTGTAATAATAGTAATTCGTTTGAAGGACACCGAACGCACGCAACAAACTGTAGTTAGATTTGCCCTTACTTAATCAATTACTCTTACAAGTTACTACTACGTTTTAAGTTTTTAACCTAACAATTGTTCTGTTAACTTTAACTGTTTGACCTCTCTTAGTGTGGTACCTATATGACCTCCTATATGATTGGTTTAGGAAATGGTTAGTTGGGGTGAAAAGATCACTAGAACATCGCATGTAGGAGATACAATTTTGTTATGCATTGTAATTATTATTTGCGTGCCTTTATCTAGACTAAGGTAGACTAGAAGGCGAGCCTATTGCCATCAACCGACACAATTGCGGAGTCCGTGGTTGCTACTGTGAAATTTCTGATAAAAAACCCCAATACCAATTTGCCCGACCCGGGTGTCGCACCCCGGACCTCATGTTCAGTAATCGCGATTGCAACCACTAGACCAACGAGGCCGTCAGTCGAGGTTTAACAGCTTATTAACTCTATAAATATTATTAATAGCTCTTTGTTAAATAGGCTCTTATTTTCAAAAACAATGTCGAAATTACTTCAATCACTTAGGAGAACTCCAAGTACACACGGCTACACATCAAGCTATACAAAACCAGTTAATCTTGGCCTCACTTTACTAGATCTTTTCGCACAATGAACGATCAGATTATACTGGTTTTGTATAGCTTGATGTGTAGCCGTGTGTACATTGCTATTGTCGAAATAATAATTAAGTTATTTGTTATCATACGGCCCCATCTCAAAACCATTTAATATAACAGACAGACCTCTTATTAAATCCAGCTTTGGTGTGTGCAGAGGTCTTCAAAAACTGGTCCTTATTAAAGTATGTATTGTAATAATTTCATCAATTGTTCAATAAATCACTAAGACTGCCTACTCTTGTTATGTTCTCTTAATTGACTTTTTTATTACCAACTGTTTCGTAATTCTGTCAAGAACTTTAAATGCATTGTTTGAAGCATTTTGTAAGTTACTTTGGTACTTTGCAATAATCTGTGAAAAGCACTTGAATTCTGTAGGATAATAACATTATTACCATTCTCCTACCCTTATCGCAATTTATTTGGAGTCAACGTAGCACATATATCTTCCTCTTCCATAGTTCTATATTATTCGTCATCTTGTCAGACTCCATTCTTGCCATAATTATTATCCTTAACACAGTCGATCCATCGTTTCTTTAGCCTTCCTCTACTTGTATGCCTCCCCCATTCCTCCGCATCACACCAAGCCAACCAATTACCAAAGTGTAGGATTAACATTCATTTGGGTCTAAGCTCTAAAAGTACTTTGCACTTAACATGGCATTAACTGATCATTAATAAAAGGCAAAATAACGCAAACAAAACCAATAAGGACTAATATATATATTCAAAACAATGAAGGCACGCCCACAAAAATCAATTACCAAATACAGAAACAATCAAACAACGACATGTAATCCCAAATTGGAATCAGCTCAATCCCATTACCCCGTACACACAAGGTTACCTCGCGAATCATGCGGAAATCCTTCAGAGAGTCGCACGCGCAGGTCGGCTCGTGATTCTAGATCACTTATCGAATTCCACACGTCGACTTGTATCGTCTCTTGCGCATAACACCCTAGTGGGTGATGTCTGTCACGTTTGGTTATAGAAAACATGATCTATTTTGTAAAGTTTACAGCTTAATCGTGAGTTTGGTTAATAGTCTAGTCAACAAGTGCTTTTTTGATCAACTTTTTTCAGCAGTCTCCGAAAATTATGATTGAGGTGTCATTCGATTCGGAATGGCATCCAGATGATTTTTGAAAAAATTGAAGTTCCGCTTGCAAAAATTGCAAAAGTTATTAACAATTAACTAAAAAATTAAAAAAGGGTTTAGTGTTTTGCACATATCTCAAAACCTCATTAAAATATTTTAAATTCGAAAAAACATTCAAAAAGAGGAGGAAATTTCCTAAAGAATGTTCTAACTTTCGGAATTGTAGGACCAATATTAATAACTTTTCCATCGGGTTGTAAATACGCCCGAAAACTGGTACTCCGTCTTGCGCAAGCTACGCTCCATTCGGACCTTTCATGAATAAATATAATTTAAACTTATTAAATATGAAAATTAAAAGTTGAAAAAATTCAGACACCTGCAGAATGAATCAATAAACAATAATCCGTGGTTCAAAAGTTTTTTAATTTAATTAAATTATCTCATAAACAACACATTTGTTTATAAAAAATTTTTAAACAATAAAAGTTAAAAAATATTAAAAATCATTTTTAAGTAGCTTCTGATCATACAAAAACGGTTCAATAATAATATAAGCAAAAAAAAGAATTTTTGAATGTCTAATGAAGCTTTGAAATTTTTCATCTCGGTAAATTGTTAATAAAAAAACGAAAATTAACATTTTTTTTAATTTTTCCAACGAGAGCCTATTTAAGGACCTTTGAGAAATAGCTCCACGAAAGGAAAAAAATCTCAGATTAATAGTTTAATAATTATCGTACTTGCTATGTCAATGTTCGTGCTGGAAAAAACTGTTAATTAACTAATGGATAACTTATTGAAAATTCGCGATAAAAACTTTTGAACCACGGATTATTGTTTATTAATTCAATCTGCAGGCGCCTGAATTTTTTCAACTTTTAATTTTCATATTTAATAAGTTTAAATTATATTTATTCATGAAAGGTCCGAATGGAGCGTAGCTTGCGCAAGACGGAGTACCAGTTTTCGGGCGTATTTTCAACCCGATGGAAAAGTTATTAATATTGGTCCTACAATTCCGAAAGTTAGAACATTCTTTAGGAAATTTCCTTCTCTTTTTGAATGTTTTTTCGAATTTGAAATATTTTAATTAGGTTTTGAGATATTTGCAAAACACTAAACCCATTTTCAATTTTTTTGTTAATTGTTAATAACTTTTGCAATTTTTGCAAGCGGAACTTCAATTTTTTCAAAAATCATCTGGATGCCATTCCGAATCGAATGACACCTCAATCATAATTTTCGGAGACTGCTGAAAAAAGTTCATCAAAAAGGTACTTGTTGCCTAGACTATAAGGCTGGTAGTTGGTTTTGGGTCAGAAAATTGGGTAATGTTGGTCATGTCATTTTCAGTTCTATTTAACAAACAATAGAACCTAAAATGATATGGACAATAAAGCCTAATTTGTCACATCTTGTTTCACTCCTGCTGCCATGCCACATTAAACTAAGTAACATGATTTTATCACAAGACTTTTGGCGCAAAATCGAAAGAGTATTTTCACAGTAAATGTTACAAAAAAAAAAGTCAAATAAATGACTAAATTTTTCTTCGCTTATACTTGACCCGACAACGTCTCATATTAATTTCGATGGTCCCTATTAACAATGTCGGTTCTGCAAAAAGACAACTGTTCAGTACCGGCAGTTCCAAGTTAGTTTTGGTGATAAAAAAAAATATAACATTATGTATTTATTTAAGTATATATCTATATTTTATTCGTATTATGTTAATGTTAATTTCCTGTGCCGTCTACTGTGTGTACATAAATTGTAAAATAAATAAATATAACAAACAAAAAAACAAATTAAATTAATTAATTATTTATTTAATTAATATAAAACAAAAAACAAATTAAATTAATTAGTTATTTATTTAATTAATTAATTTTATTTGTTTTTTTGTTTGTTATATTTTAATAGGGGCCATCGATTTACTATTAAATGAAGCAAAGCGAATATCAATAATTGGTCTCTGCAGTTTCAAGTCGTGGAACCCTGACGGAACAAGCTGGACAAAACCAACGACTAGTGGTCCACATTGACCCTGCAGATCGTAAGATTTGGAGATCATGGGGAGACGCCTTTACTCAGCAGTGGGATGACAAAAGCTAACAGTAGTAGTAGTGATCTCTGTGCTTAAGTAACCCATGATTACAGAAAATTCCCTCAATACTTTTTTTTTTTCTAAAATGCTCCAATTATGCAAAACAGTAAAAAATTCCACTCCGCGTATTACAACTTGTCCAAACTCATTCTACGAACATTCATTCACTAACATTGAGGTCATGAAACAAAGCATTTTCTAAATTGCTGCTTCAATTCTCTTTGGCAACGACCTTATTTAGTGTATAACTGCTATTAGGAGCACAAAGCTTTACAGAGTTGTTACTGACGTCTTTCTGAATGCATTACATGTTTAAACATGGAAGTAATTAATGGTAGAATTGTTTTAGTTTGGTGACATCTAAATTATAACCTGCAGAAATGTGGGTGTATTATATTTAGGTCACCTCTGCCTTAGCACGACGATATTTATCGCCGCGATTTTATCGCTCGTGGAGTCAGCCCCTAAGTCACATGTTTGGTAACAGCTAATAACTCTGTCGGCTGAAGTAATTTTTATTTCTATTGTGACATGGAATCATCAAGGAAACACAGTTACAAAAATATTTAATTGAGGGCCAGAATAACCCCAAATTATGAAAAGCGAATGGCTCTCGTTTTAATATAACAAAATCATAAGATGCATAAAAATATATAATCATAAAACGAATTTATTATTAGTCAATTTACCACTTAACGCATATTAGCCAACCACTTATAACATTATCGGCTCAAAACATTGTCATTCATTATAATTAGATGTAAAACCAGTCAATCGCAACTCATTAACACTACCGCTAGTTACTGAGACCTAATTCTGAGGAATTATTCATACATTATAATTATTATAACAGCCTTCAACGGCCTTGCAAACGACCTCTACGTCAGCAGGAACCTTTCAACTATCACCGGAGTTCAGGCGACAATATTGTTCGCTGGTATATTCAAATATATTGTAACTAGCGACCCGCTCCTGATTCGGACGGCGTTACCTTTTGGGTCCAAAACTATCCTATCTTTTAAACAGGAACTAACTATATACATTCACAATTTCATTGAAATCGGTTGGGTGATTTCGAGTGCGTGTACGAACTGCGAGTTGTTCGAAAGAGATACCGCGCCCCGGACACAAAGGCTAAAAAGGAACATGAGTTGTTTTAAGTCAGTAGAAGTCTGACACTCCCTTCCATTCCGTCTAGAGCGGAAGGAGTCATTTGATGAGTTAGAAACCTCCAAAAAAAAATAAAAAAGGGCGTGTACTAACCGGACGTTATTCACAATAATATCTACGTGGACATCAACGCTATTCAGAACCATCATTCGTACATTATAGGGTATTATGTGAATAACTATAAAGCTTGTCAAGAACATAAAATTAGATTGTCCTTTTGAAAACGTTATTTGAAATTGTATACTTCTATATTATTATGCGTTACATTTTGTTTGAGATTAATGGCAACTCTATTAAGTGAAGGGCGGAATAGTTTACCTTTTCAATCAAATATGAACCATATTAACTGCTTTATAACACCTTTATATTTGTGGGAACTAGAAGCCCACACAGAGTCGCAGAAGTATTAAGGTAGGTTTAATGAGATAAAAACAGATAAACCCAGATGCACAGACATGTATTAACCACAATTGACAAGACAGTAAGTAAAAACAATTAGGAATAGAAAAGTCAAAATAATATTTAAAATATCTTTCTAACAGGCCAGTGTTATGATTATTACAAAGTAGGTTTCAACACCTCCCCGTAATCAAAACACCCTGTATGTACTACATTCCCAATTTAAACATTCTGTATAAAAATAACACGTAAAGAACAAGAAACATTCAAAGTACCTAAACTACTCAAACACAAACACCCTGGACATATCAAAATTAACCACCCTGTACATGTCAACAAATTAACATAAAAGTAACTGTACACAGAAACAAACTCAATAACAAACCAAGCCCTAAGTTAGCCCTAAAGATGTAAGGCACTTGTAGTGTCTCAATTTAGGCAATGGTTTTGTGAGTATGTCTGCCGTTTGGTGAGTTGATGAGATGAACTTGACATCGACTTGATTTGTGGAGATGCACTCGCGGACAAAGTGATGGCGAATGTCGATATGTTTGGTGCGAGAATGATGCGTGTTATTTTTGGTGAGTGAGATGGCACTTTGATTGTCGCACATTATGGTTATTGGTGATGAGGATTGAAAGATGTCGCTGATGAGAGATCGGATGTAGATGGCTTCCTTACAGGCTTCGCCGAGGGCCATATATTCAGCCTCGGTTGTGGATTGGGCGACCGTTCTCTGTTTTCGTGACTGCCACGACACTGATGAACCACACATCTGGAACACATACCCCGTATAGGAGCGTCGGTCTACCAGATTACTTGCGTAATCGGCATCAGCGTATCCAATTCCATCACCAGTGTTGCTGTATGTTAGCTTTCTATCCTTCGTGGCCTTCAGATAGCGGAGAACACGCTTGGCAGCTCTCCAGTGTACCTCCCCGTAATGTGCATTGAATTGACTCAGAGCTGATACAGAGTGAGCAATATCTGGTCTAGTACCAATAGCAATGTACATTAACGATCCAATGAGCTGCAGGTACGGTAATTCTGGCTTTTCATCCTTGGGATCTGGTAAGACATATTTTGTTCCAGTCTCGATAGGAGTGGATACAGAGATAGCATCTGTCATTCCAAACTTAGCTATCACTTGCTCAATATATTTTGTTTGATCCAGTGATAGAGTGCCGTCTTTCCTCGTAACTCTCATTCCCAAGCAGTCTTTAAGAGGACCTAAATCTTTGATTACGAAGACCTTCTTAAGTTGATCCTTGAAATCTTCTTTAAACTTCTTGTCGTTACTGAAGATGAAAAAATCATCAACGAATATTGCTATAATTAGCAACATTGCATCTTCATGTTTATAGTAGATACAGTGTTCTTTTTCAGAACGTTTGAAACAAAGTTTGTCCATAGCTTCACAAACTTTTTTATTCCATTGACGTGGAGCTTGTTTGAGTCCGTAAAGAGACTTTTTGAGTAGACAAACTTTAGATTTGTCATTGGAAAAACCTTCAGGCTGCTCCATGAAAATCTCTTCCTCTAGGTCACCGTTCAGGAATGCTGTCTCAACGTCTAGATGGTCGATTTCCAAATGAGAAATAATTAAACGAGCCTCAGTTTTTTTAATTGGCCACAGGATCAAACTTCTAATTTTATAACTAAGCCACGGGAAAATTATATAGCCTCTATTATACTAATTCGTCTGCTTTACAACGCCCACTAAATATTCTATAGAAAGCATCAAGTGACGATCAACATTTATATTAACTTGTCCTTGTTATTTATACATAGGCACCTAATTTACTAACTCAGCCACGGAATTTATATCTCACCACCATTTTACATTTTACAGCTTCAACACAAGGCCCTCAAAAAAATATAAATGAAGCGACCGTATTCAACATCATTTATTATAACTTCGCATGTAAAATAATACATCACATTCTTTTATCGTGAAAATAGCAACAGAAAGATTTGGCGCGAGCGCGCGAGACGACAGCGACCGGCCATTTGCACCAATCAGAGAGCGCCATGAAATGTCAACTTTTGATACACTTTAGATTATTATATTTACGTTAAAAATACCTATTAGTTACAGAAATGTTTTTACCATTGTCTAATTGACTAGTCACAGGCAGATTGTATGATTCGTTATTGTAAACTGAGGGAAATAGGTTAGGTTAGGTTAAAACTGTGACCAAACGCGCGCGAGCCGAGCGAGCGAAGCGAGCGGTGCCGCGGCAGCGGCCGGCGAGCGCTACTTCCGAGTTGCTTGCAGAAATGTTTTCACAATTTATTGTCTAGTTTTCCGATAAAAATGAAGTTCTGAAGCGATTCTGTCGATAACTTTTGTAGCACAACATGTAAATAAAATCGATCTTTAGGACATTCGATACTCTGAACTTCAATATTTAGGTCATTAAGTACTCTGAACTTCTATATTTAAGCCTTTCGATGACACGACAGGAGTTTATACATACTATTAGTGGCTATAATATAATATTTGATGACAATTTTAATTAAATTTTGATGCTCAGTTAATGTGGCATGAGTTATAATTTAAACGTACTGAGTTAATAAATTAGAAGCTAATTGAATATTTTTTTGATGCCATATATTAGTATTTTAGAAGTTTACTGTTTGAATTCATGTTACAAATTTAGATGCTAAAAAATAATCACGATGCTGAGTTGTATTTAGAGTGGCTTTAAAAAAGATAACTTGTGGCTAAGATAGTATTTTTTAGATGCTCGTTAATTGTGGCTGACTTAGTAATTTAGAAGGCAAGTTAGATTTTTAGATGCAAATAATGCTATTAAAAAGAAGCCGGTTTAATTAGCACCCTTTCCAAATCAAGTTTAGCAGCAAAGGCTAATAGCAGGCGAATTGACGATAGTCTCGCTACTGGAGCAAATGTTTCACCGTAGTCAACACCATGCACTTGTGTGTATCCTTTGGCAACAAGTCTTGCCTTATATTTTACAATGTTCCCATTGGTATCCCTCTTGACTTTGTACACCCACTTACATTTAATGATTTTTCTACTTTCAGGTTTATTTACAAGTGTCCATGTTCCGTGCTTCTGCAAGGAATCATGTTCAGACTGCATAGCATCCATCCACTCTTGACAATTACTGTCCTCCAGAGCTTGCTTATAGGTCTGCGGCTCGCAGTCAACGCTGATTAGATTTACATAATCTGAATCTGAGTACCGATCCGGAGCACGATGTTCTCGAAGAGGGTATCTTCTGGCAGTGTTGTATTCGCAACTGTCATCTACTGATGGCACAGGAAGATCTTGAGCGTCGAGGAAGACTTCGGGTTCCGATTGAGAGACAGAAGGTTCTCCAACAGGGGCCTCAGTAGAAGCCTCAATAGGAGGTTCAGTATTATGCTCAGCAGTTGGTACTTGTGTAGGTTGCAGATGGGGCGTAGGTGGGGAATTTTGGGTAACAGGGGTAAGAACTTCCAGATTATCTGGTTGAGGATCTGAAATCTGTGTTGTTTCGACACCAGGTTCGATGGATGGTGGTTTATCTTCCACAAAGTGGACGTCTCTCGCAATGATGATTCGATACTTCTCGGATTCTGTGGATCAATAAGACGATATCCTTTTGTATCTGTTGAGTAGCCAACGAAGATACAGGTTTGAGTCTTGCAGTCAAGTTTCTTACGCTTTTCCTTAGGAATCAGGGCGTGCGCTTCACAGCCAAAAACTCTTAGGTGATTTAGATTCACCTTCTTCCCAGTCCACATCTCTTCGGGAATTCTGTTGTTCAGTGCTTGCGTAGGCGAGAGGTTCTTGATGTAGATAGCCGTGGAAACAGCTTCACCCCAGTATGCTCGTGGTAAGCCAGAGTCTTGGAGCATAGATCTAGCTTTCTCGACAACGGTTCTGTTGACTCGCTCCGATACTCCGTTCTGTTGCGGGGTATACGGAACTGTGGTTTGATGTACAATACCATTTTCCTTGAGGATCTGAGTCATTTCACGATTTACGAACTCTGTACCATTGTCGGAGCGAAAATTTTTGATTTTGAAACCGGTTTGGTTCTCAACAAGGCTCTTAAATTCAACGAATTTACTAAAGACTTCGCATTTCGATCTTAACAGGTAGCCAAAAGTCTTACGCGTGAAGTCATCTGTAAATGTAAGTAGGTAAAGTGCTCCACCCCATGACTGCGTACTCATAGGTCCGCAAAGGTCTGAGTGAATTAATTCCAATTTAAAATTAGACCTACTTTGAGAATCTTTGAATGGCCTCTTGGACATTTTGCCTTGTAGGCACGGCACGCAGGTTTTATTCAACTCACTGAATGATAGACTAGTAAAGTCTATACCCACGGCTCGATTATTTAAAATATTTAGGGCTTTGGGATGCAAGTGACCAAGACGTCTATGCCATAGTAAAGCAGACTCTTTCACTTGTGTACAAGTGGCTTTATGTTCTGTCGTATCTAATCTGTACATACCACTATGGTTTGACGCAGTTGCAATGATAGCGCCTGTCACCTTGCAATCATCTTTCAAAAGGATTGAGGCACCTTTCGATGAAAATACAACTACTAACCCTTTCTGAACTAGGCTACGAACTGAAAGTAAATTAGTAGCTAAGTCAGGAACATATAAAACGTCAGAAATTTGCTTAATCCTATCAGAAATATTTACAGAAACGGTACCTTTGCCTTCACTTTGAATTTGCTGACCATTGGCGACAGTTATTGGTTTAAACTCCTGCTTGAGGTCCAGGAACCAGTCACTCTTATTACTCATATGAGCTGTAGCACCAGAGTCAACATACCATTCAGTAGAGGTACAAAGTGAGGAGGTAGTGAAGCCTGTAGGAAGACAATGATTAAAACAAGATGAAAGTGTAACGTCTGATATATTGTTGCATATATGAGAGGAAGATGACGATGAATTATTCTTGTTTCGGTTTATACGTTTCCTACATTGAGACACTACATGACCTAACTTTTTGCAATATGTACACGACAGCTTATTAGAATCACATGCATGGACACTATTTGCATTGGATAACAAAGAACTTGATGTAGTAGGTGTATCTCGGCGTTCCTCCTTGAGTAGGATCGATGCAATCGAGTCTGTGCTTATCCGTGTGCCGGAGTGCTCTATTGCCATCACCATGGGACTGTAGCTGTCGCTAAGACCTGCTAGCATAATAACGCCAACAAGTTCATCGTCCAGGCCCGCTTGGATGGCAATCAGCTGCTGTTGCAAATGGCGTATATCATTTACGTAGGCCTCCACGTTTGAGTAATTTTCAAGCTTGGTAGTTAGTAGTTTCTTCATAAGTTTTAGGCGTCGCCCCAGGCTGCTATCCGCGTAAGCATCTCGCAAAAGTTTCCATGTTTCTTTTGAGGTTGTGGCTGTCATAACTACGGGATAAATATTTTCACTGATGCTGAGGCAAATTTTGGCTCTTGCCTTCGCATCTTTCTGAGAAAAATTCTCAACATTTTCTGAAGTCGCATTAACGCAATCCCATAGTTCGTTGTCAATAAGATACATTTTCATCGCGAAGCTCCAAGTCGCATAATTACAGCTACCTTCTAGTTTAGCAAAAGTTGGCGTGCTGTGGGTGACCACTACTCCTGAAGAGGATGCCGAGGAAGGCTGTAGTGGAGGCACCGATGACTGGTCTCCAATCATGAAAGTCTGTGGTGTATGCACTGATGACTGGTGTCCCACCATGACGAATACGGTTGTCTTTACTTTCTTCAAAACTTACGATCTGGGCCCATAACCTGTGGGAACTAGAAGCCCACACAGAGTCGCAGAAGTATTAAGGTAGGTTTAATGAGATAAAAACAGATAAACCCAGATGCACAGACATGTATTAACCACAATAGGGGATCGGATAAAAAAAAACTAATTAGTCCGTCAGATAGATTTCCAAAAATTATTGGACACGTATTTTTTCTTTTTTCACGTAAACTTAAAATGAAGACGATACAGTGCTTCTAAAACTCGTGTGACGTCATATGATAGTACATTTTGACGACACAAGTGACGTTTCAAGCCCCACTCCAAGATCTTTGACGGGTTTTATCTTCGTCATTTTTTATTGATTTGATAAAACAAAAAACACGTGTTCAATATTTTTCGATAATCTAACTTACGGACTAAACAGATTTATATTATTTTGACCCAGTCCGATCCCCTATTGACAAGACAGTAAGTAAAAACAATTAGGAATAGAAAAGTCAAAATAATATTTAAAATATCTTTCTAACAGGCCAGTGTTATGATTATTACAAAGTAGGTTTCAACAATATTAATACCATGGTTTAATTTAATACAAACGCAGCTGCGGTCAAGTACGCTAAGGGTCAACATGGTCAAATATTATATCCGCATTTTTTACTATATCCTGTACATTGGACACGTTTTTAACAAATGCTTATGTGCTAGATATAAGCATAATCAGCTTATAATGTTCCTGCGGTTGAAACACAGGCCTCCTCTCTATTAGGGGGAATAGACTATAATCCAACACTGAGGACCAGTGTGGGTTGGTAGATATCACACCTCATCGAATTTTTCTTTTGTGTGTAGGTTTCCTCACAATGTCTTCCCCGTTTTGAAATTAATCGTGATGTAATAAATTACACATAGTAATGCGTCTGCCTGGGTTCGACCCGACGGCTTACTGCTCTTAAGTCGGCCCGCCACTACTGGGCAACCGCTCCTCATCAAAATTTGCTGGATATAATGATACAGAATACGCATTTTTATATCGTATAAGGAATACCACACTGCGCTCCAGAACTCAAATTCTGCCGGATGCCGGTAAAGCTGTGGGCCAGCATATCTCAGAACTGGAGCCCGGAGACAGCTAGACGGCGGCGCGGCAGACCGAGGAGGAGATGGCGGGACGCCTTGGATGGCTTTCTCGTTAACTGGCGGGAAGAGGCGCAACAACCAGGAAAGTGGAAGGAATGGGACGAGGCCTTTTTTTTTTTTTTTTTTTGGTGGGTGGAAAATCATCGAATAACCCCCCCCCCCGCTCTTGGGCAGAGCGAAGGGGAGTGTCAGACATCTACTGACTAAAAACCAAACCCATGTTCCTTCTTCACCCTTGTGTCGAAGCCGCGTTATCCTTTCGACAAGCCACAGCCCCGACGGGCGTCGGCCCTTGCGGGCCCATTGGGGGAGGCCTTTGCTCAGGAGTGGGAAAGATTAGGCTAACTAAAAAAAAAAAAAAAAAATACGTATTTGGATATCCTGTAAATCTGGTAACCTGGGTCCTCAGTGTGTAAAGATTGTCTATCCAACCAGCAAACACCTCAGTAAAACCAGCTTAACCTAACCAAATGACTGCTGTTACTTAACCTAAGCCGATAATAAGTGTATCATGGCTTCAGATTTTATTTCAAAATTAACCTTCTCTAGTCTTATTCACGTCTAGATTATGTCACGTAGTACCGCCTAGCCTAGTATATTATCTGCCTAATAATAGTAATCTAGATACGGACAAGGTATTATGCGGTCGCCGGCATTACTCGCAACAATGTACTTTTATCTGAAATCTAAAGTATGTATATAGTATGTATATGGGTTGTAATTATCACTTATGGGCATAATAAGTCTGTGAGCCCATTTCGCTTTGATGTTTCATTGCTGTGTTAACGGCCTTTGTATCTAGAAGTTTGATTAAAAATTACCTATCTGCTTTGTTAATGACTTTTCTATAAATGTCGTTTAATTTCTCTGAAACTAATTAAATATAGCGCGTCCGACTGCTAAGTATGAATTCCTGAGGTTTACCATCAGGAATAGGGGATCGGACTGACTCAAAAAAATATGATTCTGTATAGTCAGTCAGTTAGATTATCGAAAAATATTAGATACGTGTTTTTTGTTTCATCAAATCAATAAAATTGACGGAGCTATAGCGCGTCAAAGATCATGGAGTGGGGCTTGCAACGTCACTTGAACATACAAAATGTACTACGAGTATCATATGACGTCACACGAGTTTTCGAAGCACTGTATCGTCTTCATTTTTTGTTTACGAAAAAATATGTGGTCAATATTTTTTGGAAATCTTTTTGACGGACTAATTAGTTTTTTTTTGGCCGTTCCCCTATTGGTTAGTAACAGTCTGATTTTGATGATAATACGGTGAATATTCTACTTGAAACTTAAACTACCAGCGTAATTTGGTAGTATAATGTTAAGGGACACCTCTACCTATCCCTTCGGGGATTATAGGCATGATGTTATGTAATAATATATGTGAATGCGGATTACAGGCGTGACGATATGTGATCTAAGTGAATGGCTACTGTTATTCAGTTTCGCGAAAAAAATTCAAGAGTGAACACGGGGTTTGTGTTGATTTAGCAATCATAAAAACAGATCACAGATTTAATCAGGTTTCCAGAAGCTGAATGTCACTTGAGGGCTATACGGAAATGCGTCTGAATTACCATATATACTACTGAGAACTGCTTACAGAGTAGCATTTATAAAATTAAGCTTATTACCATGAAATCCCAACAATCTTTCCATAATATAGGGTAATTTATAACCTGTTTAATTATAGGCCAGAGCAAAAGTACTGGAAAATACGGCGGCTTGAGCCGTCCATAATATCATACATTTATAAATATTTACTTTCTGATTTTTTAAATGTTTCAGAAACAAAGGAATGTGTCCTTGCTTACTTTTGCATGCTCATTAATTTAGATAGTAAATTAATTGCGATATTTCATTGTTAGCCGCAGTTTTAATAATTACTAGTATAAACAATTTAGCTCAGGGGTGCTTAACGTCGGTATAACTGTTTGACCACGAACTACACGGCACAATGACGCGCACGTTATTGCAGTTGCTATGAAGGGAAAATAAATAAACTTGTCACAATGGCCGTGGCAGTTTAGTCTAGTTTAACTGGGCTTTTATCCGCACTTACCCTCTTGGTTCTTATTTTCTCGCATTGTGCGTGATGTTTAAACTACTGTTTAAACATCACACACATGGCCATGTTGGTTGGAGGAGGTACTCGTACACCAACCAACATAGGTCGTCCCAGAATTGTAGCAGCCTTCCCAGACTACTGCTACAATTCTGGCCGTGTCGGTATTCGCATGCTACTTGACGAAAATCGTGTCGCAAGTGGAGGTCGTGAACGGAGAGTAAAGCCATAGCAAGGACAACTTTATAGTTTTCTCTTAGTCAAAAATGCACATACCTATATGGCCGACTTAAGCCGTGGAATTTTGTGCGTCCCGCCAAGGTTTAATTTATGTGTAATACTATGCCTATCGCTTCCTATACCGGACATAGAAGTTTCTCAACACCGGACGCAAACTATGGGTATGCGACACTCGTTTAATGAATTGGTTGGTAATGTTAATGACTGAACCACTTTTCCATAAGTTTTATGAATATATTGAGCTTGCGTATGTTAATTACTTATTATTTGTAATTACCATCTCATTATGGTGTAGGAAGCCGGTCTGTTTTAGAACCAAAAATAAAAAGTGTGACATACTTGGTGTATTCTCTCGCTTACGCACTATCTCAGCTCGCACGGAGAAGGCCTGTTCTTGTTGTGTGTGTCTTCCAAAATTATTAGCGTAATAGCCTATTGGTGGCAATTATTATACCTGTTATAACTACACATCACAGGAGCTCATGAACGCTACTTAAAATGCCAAACTCATCGCCAAATTTTGGGTATCATCGACACGCTAAGAAGAAGAATAGCCTGTTTACGCAAGGACTTTTCTATCTGAGAGACTATATTAACTTTCTACGGCCTCTAGGACTCTATACGTACAAGATTGATTTTTCAGTTCTCTGTCGATTTACCGCACGGTTTGGTGCATATCAGTTTATATGAACGGTCGCGCAGAACCGTGGTGCCTTAATAAAAAGAAGTACTGCTTCCGGGATTACCTCACAGGGTATAATAATATACCGGAACAAGGATTGGTAATCGCTACATTAAAGTTATCTTCACACTAAAACAACTAATTAAACCTTTTCCGCAATCCCATACAATGCATAACACTAATACCTCAACGAAAATTTGCATAGACGAACTATTTAAATGCGAAATTACCTTATTATTCGTAAACATAGAGGTCTGCTAACCGAAGACAATTATCTTTCCTTTTCTGGGAGCAAATTGCCTTCAAACAAAGGCAATGAGATCACGGTTGTGCCAAAACTAACGTCGGAAACCACAATGCCTTATAAGGAAGATTGGTTTTGCAAAGCTTATCTTGATTTTCTTCTCAGGAAGTTTTGTGCATTGACTTTGCCTTAATGAGTGAGCTAATTTCAGGGGGTTGTTATGATAATTTGTGTGGTTTTTGTATCGTTTATGGTAAACTCATAAACTATGGTGTCTCTTTTGTTTTTTGTTGGCAGGAGCAGCTGTTTTGTTGTAGATCGTGATTGTGTTTTGTTTCCATGTTCTGACTGTTCATTTGGGGTAATTATGGAGTAAGAAGACATTAAAGAGAGAAAGAAAACAAAAAAAAAGACGAGAAAGAAACAGAAAAGTATGGACTTTTCTGTTTCTCGTTATTATCATCATCATCATATTCTGACTGTTGTTGATCGTAAAACTCATTATGACTTTTAACAATAAGTTCGAAAAGGACTACAGCTGCATATGTGGGCTTTCTAGAAAATGTAAAAAAAAACTGCGATGTATAAATAAGTAATTTTAGTATCACAGTGCAGGACCCAAAGCAGTGCGGTCAGAAAATAACTGACAACGTGTCAATAAAATTAACGCATTTAAATATTCTGGACAAAATAAAAACCTTTTTAAATTCCATCTATTTGATAATACAAAGCTCTATGTGTTATTAAATGGGCATTGCACATTCACAACAAAATAACAATAGAAACAGAATAGATACAAATAATACACGAACAGTCTTATTATCGTTGGACAATGATGATACCGTCATTGCGAAGCGACTTCTCAAAAAATGTCTACGTTGAGTAACTGAGGCGAATCGGTGGAACATTCCGTCACAGTGGACATATTGTTAACATACAGTATTGTAACTAGAGACAAAATTGTGGGAATTCATTATATGAAAAGCGTTTAAAAGAATTCTTAGCATTTTTCGGGGAACAGGGCGAGTAAGAAAGTTAGGGCCGTCCAATCGGCACAGGTGATTTCGTTCTATAAGTAGGTATACAGCGCAATATAACAAAAAGTTTTGTTGACAACCCTAACATCCACCTGTTGTCCACAGTTGAGATGCAAAGTCTTAATTACGCCTTTTTCCCACGGGGCTTGACAGAATTTACAAATCGCCACCTACTATGATCCTTACGTATATCTTTTTTTTTTTGGATTACGGGAAATCATCAAATTACTCCTCCGCTCTAGGTAGAGCGGTAGGGAGTGTCAGACTTCTACTGACTAAAACCCACCCATGTTCCTTCTTAGCCCTTTTTGTCGAGGCCGCGGTATCTCTTTCGAACAACCCGCAGCCCCGACGGGATCCTTACGTACATCTTACACGTACACCTACGTACGTACATGCCTAGTTGAGATGCTGGATAACTGTATACTGTGATACAATATTATGGCTAGCATTGTTGTGGTGGTATAATATATTAATGTCCTGTTCTTGTTACGGACACCTATTGATGGAAACAAACAACTGGCACAAGGTTCGACTATCGTTGCAAGCTTTCCTTGTGTTGACTAATTTCACGTTGCGCAGGATTCTAGCATCTCTGCGAGACTTCAAAGACTAAAAGCTTCCAACTGCTGCATGCAGGCCTTCTCTCTGTGAAAGGAAGCTTTACTATTCTGGCGTTTTTTTTTTTTTTATTGGGACAAGCCCGCCACACTATTCCCAAACCACTGTAACTCCTGTTAGCCAGAATCAACAGTGGCGACCACAAGAAAAGCGCCGAGACAATGAAGCTCGACGAAGTCCCAGAGAAATGATTTAACTGTCTTGGATCCCGCAACGAAATTAATCAGAAAAGAATAGCGGAGGAGTAGGAAAAAAAAAAAAAAAAAAAAAAAAAAAAAAAACTGGCGTTTAATGCACTTTCAGAGAAAACAATTAATGAAATTATTTTGGAAACCGCCTATATCTCCTTGTCGTTCTTATATAAACAAACTGACTCCTGGCCCTCCTTAGAAAATAGAAATGCATATTTTTAGGCTGCTAAATAATAACAGTCGCTTGGGTCGATCTTCAGGTTAAACCGCGCTAGCCTAGGTTGGTACCCCACCACCGATCTCTACAACTCGCCTAGATTTACTATATGAGAAGGCCACTGATAAGTAAAATCATCACTACCAATTTCAATATATCGTAAGCATTTCCCACGGTATCTATTTCGACAAAACTGTAAAACAAGTGTGTCGTGATATGAAGGGCTAAACGATTTGTTCTGCCAAGCGTCAGCGCAAGGGTGTAACTGATTCGTTTGTAATCTCGCGGTACGGTCAGAAACTACATTTACAACGGCCAAGTCCCCGTTTTTCAATCGAGCAGTAGCTATTAGCACCAATGAAAAAGTAATATTTTCTATGAAGACATTTTATGATAATTGACATTATGTTGTTTAAGATGATCGCTAATATAATGTAATTTTGTAATGTCTGTAAATTTAAGTAACTTTGTATTCTGTATTTTTTATGTAATTTGGGATTGAATGCCTGTTTAAATAAATTATTGTTATTATTATTATTATAACATAACATAACACCACGCCTGTTATCCCCAAAAGGTTACACGAAGGTGAATCTAATAGTACACCCACATTTCACCAGTAATGTTTAAAACCCATCCATTATGGGGCTCTGTGGTTGCTACAGAGAAATTCCTGATGAAAAAATCCAGTAACACTTTCCATGACCTGGGAATGGAATCTAGGATCTGTCATCCACGGCAGTCGCGCTTGCGACCACTCGACAACCGCGGCAGCCAATTTTTCCTCCTGCTGAAATTGAAATAGGCGCGTAGTTTTGCTTATCTTCTTCTATCTATCTATATATATAAAAGGAGAACTGACTGGGTGACATATCAAGTATCAACGTAGTAGCCGAAACTACTGGGGCTAGGAATGTGAAATTTTGCACACGGCTTCCTATTATAATGTAGGGGAGCACTAAGAAGGGGATTTTGGAAATTTAACCTTTAAGGGGGGGAAAAGGGGGATGAAAGTTTGTATGGAAAATCGACACTTTTGTAGTTGAACCGACATCCACGCGGGCGAAGCCGTGGGCAAAGTGCTAGTAAGTTATAACTTTCAATTTCAACTCTAGTAGTCCTCGTTAAAAGTTCTAAACAAATTGAAAGGTGCTTAAAATAAGCCCATTGCTGGGTCACGGGTCTCCCCTCTTTGAGACAGAGGGGGACGTACCCTTCGACACCCTAGTGCGGGTTGTTATAATTGTACTTATTTAATGGTGTATACGTCGACTTACAATGCTAGCCGTACCAATCAACATTGTTTCGTTAAATGTGAATTGACCACCAAAACAACAACGTTGTAAGTTGCGACACTCACACGTGTGTGTTGCAAACTCGCCTTGAATCCAACCCGAATGATTGTAGCTAACGAGCAATGGTGTACCTTTAGTTGTTACACACCAGTGGTAATTGCTGCATGTCTTTAAATTGGGCACGGAAATCGAAATTATTGTCTCAAAGTATTTTGTTTTACGACAAGCCAGCCGCACTATTCCCTAACCTAAAAAAAATAACGATGTTCCATACAAACTTTTACCCCCATTTAACTTTTTGAGGGGTTGAATTTCAAAAAGTCCTTCTTTAGTCCTTGTCTCCTTTATAAAGGGAACCTTTATGCATAATTTCAGCTTTCTAGGTCCACGGGTTTTGATGAGTCAGTCAGTCAGGACCTTATTATTTAAGAAATCAGAAGAAAATCTAATTTTCAAACAGCACAGCTGTGTGTTGAGTATATGCTTGACATTATGTCATTAGTACATTATCTAATTAGCAAAAAAAATGATCTGTAATATAACAAAACAATCTTTTAATTAAAGGATATTGCAACACTCACTGCTGAGTAGAGCAGACGTTCTATTAAACGGAATGATCATTCATTTACTGCGATGCAGCAATTGTCATTGCGTAGCGGTTTAGTAATTAATCGTGATTTGTAATAAATGAATCATTGAATGCAATTGCCTAAAAAACTATTGTAGATTCGTCTGGGCGCCAGTTAATAAACATTTTGTTAAACGTCATTAAATCATTGTATGTACTTCATGTCATCATCTTAGGTAGATGAAAGAAAGAAAGAAAGAAAGAAAAAATGATGACATGCCTTTTCCCAACTTTGTTAGAGTCGGCTTCCAACCTAGTTATAATTCCTGTCTCGACCGGATCGGGCGAGTTACAGCGGCCGAGTCGCCTACTAAGCCGTCGGATGCAGCTGAATACCAGTATTTTACATGGAGTAATTACCTACCTACCTACCTACCTCCACAACCCAGTTAGGCAATATAATACCTCTTAGTAAGACTGGATGTCAGACTTTCAGGCAACTGACTACCTGTAACGAATTGACCTACATTTAGACAGAGAAAATCTGTTAAACAGAAATTTTGCAGGATTTCGTTAGTGGCATTAGAGTTTCCAATCGTAGACCATACTACAAGTATTAAAGTGTTTGTATCAATGCAGAAAATATTCTAGTCCACAAGTGGGTGTTTCCCGTTAATAATCTGCCAGTAGCAGCTCCCAGCTCGGAAGATAGCGGTTTGATACTCCCCTTGCCTCAGAAAACACGTGAAGCCATATTTACAAAGGCTATGTTACCCGTTTTTGCCTTAGCACTTGATCCGAGTTGATATAAATCTGGATAAGGAAATACTTTTTCATGTACACCTATAAACCAGACCACGTCAGAGTTAAAAAACAGGTAATGTTTTTAGTTGGTATGCTATCTTAATGAACTTAGTGATCTTTCAGCCGATGCATTAGACTTAGATGTAAAATGACTTTATCAATCAATCATTTATCAATTCACATCTCTATAATAGCTGATAGTAATTAAGATATTGCCCGTTTAGGAAGATTAATTACACCATTAGATGTTAAATGTCGAGTTAATTAGTATTGGATTATATTAACACGTGTGCAGCCTTGCATGTGGATGTTGTAGTGAGATGGTGAATATCGTATCTTTGGAAAATGGCTGATATCCTGAAAGCTATTTTATTTTTTTAATTGTGTATGAAGTGGCATTCTAGAAACACAAAAATGTTTTCATTTGCTATCAAACATGACATACGCTACCGAGAAATATCTATGACTTGACTGTCTGACGGTCACAACACTAAACTATCACTGTTAAAATGCACAACACACTGCAAAACAAAAAACCACCCTATTTTCTTTCTAGACATCTCTTTTTTCATTTATATAAGGTCGGAAAACATTTTTGATCGGTACACCAACTACATATCTTCAGTAAGGTCCTTCAGGTAACCATTGGTGACATGTGACAACCTTTGACCAATTGCATATTACCATGGCCAATCTTGGCCAACATCGTGCACCGTTTGTCCAACAACCCAGTGCATTCTATTAAGAATAGAATAGCATACTCATTTATTTGCTCACAATATACGTATTGACAATAAGGTGGCTACAATAACATTAAAGAATCCTTGTACATTCTACCATTGTAACCAGGCCAATTTTGGCTAACACCGTGTCATTTGAATAAACTAAAATGATATTTTAAACGCTTCACACGTACCACAATACATGGACATGTCTCACGGATTTTGTCACATTTGTGTAAGACAGATTGAAGTAAATCCGTGACATGGCTTGTCACGATAGCGTACTTGCAAGGCCGAGTAGCGCAACAATAGAAAAGATAGTACTAGTAGGTAAAAAGGTATACAGGGTTTAAATGAACCTTTCACGGAGTCGTCAAGCAATCATTATGTACCTACATCAAACTAAGTACCCCACGCAAAAATTATTGCTGAGAAACGACTTTTTTGAGTCATCATCATCATCATTTCAGCCAAAAGACGTCCACTGCTGGACATAGGCCTCCCCCAGGTGTCGCCACATTGACCGGTCCCGTGCGTCTCTCATCCAGCGGCTCCCCGCAACCTTGACCAGGTCGTCGGTCCACCTAGTGGGAGGCCTTCCAACGCAACGTCTTCCGGTTCGCGGTCGCCATTCCAGAACTTTCCGGCCCCATCGGCCATCCGTTCTGCGAGCTTCTTTTCTTTTTTCTGCAGTTCGTTTTTTGGAGTGAAGACACTTTAACCATTGCCCTAATGGATGCTTTGATAAGGTTCCCATGAGGTATGATCTAGAACAAAAAAAATATCGCAGTTCGTTAAGGGTACTTTTACACCCTTTATTACATCACAAACGGAAAGAAACTCTGTTTTCGGTATCCATGTGATGTAAAGTTAGGTATAACGATATATCAATCAGTATTATTATAATTAAATTAATAAAGTATTTTATTTTTTCAAGTTCAGGACATCAATAATTGGTAATAAATAGGCATGTATTATTACTTGTCTTAGACATTTAATAGTCATTTGCCAGACAGACTTGAGGAAATAGCATTAGTAAAACCCGGTTATTTATTAGCAATTACCAAAAATTGCTCTAGTAATCAAACCATATACAATTCTAAGTGCAAGTCCTTGTGATACTTGAGTTCCGTATCTACTAATGTCAATTATTGGTGATAGGTCACTGACAAACTGTAGCTTTTACTAATATTTCCACTTACATTGCACGTACAATTAATATAGAATTTTCTTTCTGGAATTTGTTGCTCCTAAGATATAAAACGGTATAAACTTTTTTTCATGAAAAACATTTAGGATATTATGAAGTATAGGTAATAATTAAGCACAATGCTTCCACATTTATTGTGCGAACCACAAATCTGTGGAATTCAATGCCGACTTCTCAGGTCCCTGCAGATCGTTATAATCTGGATCTATGCAAAGTTTGAGGCAATCAGTTTTTTCTAGGCAACTGCGCTCCACTTCATGCCACACCACTGCTTCACATCAGGCGAGTTGCGACCAAATGCAAGCACATTTAGAAGAAACACAAAAAGGTAAAAGTTGAGACATTCAAGTTTCAAAATCAAGTTTAATCCAGTAAACTAGAATGAAAAAAACAAGGAAAAGTAATTTCCCGATGCTTCTAATTTTAAAGGAACAATTAGGCTGTCGTCTTCTTCCCTTTTATCATGTAGGTATTATATTACTTGGGGTAAGTGCAATGATACGTTTTCCCGTCTTTCTCCAAAATCAATACACAATATTATGTTGATAGGTACTATTGCAAAATCGCCTGATTCGATTTTAACATTTCAGTACAGAACCCAAATCAGTCAAATAATTTTCTGCAAAATTGATCTAGATATAGATTTCCATCACCAATTTCCTATATCTATCTCATTCATGCGACATCGTCTCAATGTTACTGCCAAGGCCAAACAGAATCAGACATGCAAAAAACATAAGTATTCGGAAATCATAAAACTAATTGGAATCACAGGAAATTATATAATTCGTAATGGTAGGTTCATAATTAAATTTTCTAAGTAATTGTCAATAATTAGTTTCAGTAATAAAGTTAATAAACGTATAAAATGATTGGTTGTGTGGGGAAAACGTTGATTGTTGAGCCTAAGTTAAAAACATTGTTGTATTTTTAATAAGCATGCTTGCAAGTCAATAAGTATGGCAACTAATTTTAAAGTAACAACTTGTAATGACTGTGTAACCTCTTGTTAGGTATCTGCATTTACATAACAATATAAAATTATGTAAGTTTTACGCCTGCAGGCTTTTTATTGCACAAAGGATTATAATGAATCCTTTGACATTGACACGCTTGTTTTTGATCACTCTTCATAATCAACACTTATTTTATGAAAACTGGAGTAGTTAAGAAATAAATTCGTTCAAGGAGGCCCTGAATCTGGATACGTGGAATCTCAATAGGCTCGCTTCTTTCTACGTAGGTCAAAATATCACAATGACCGGGAGAACAAGTGGCTTCGATAGGGGTACTTTTACACCGACCAAACCACAGCCTAATACATAGAACCGTTCCAGGATTACAGGAATAGAAATATATAGGCGTCATGATATTATGTAACATAGTTTTAGTCAATCCTTATAAATTAAGACTATGAAGTAGGATAGCAAGCCGCATGCTCGATACTTTTATCCTGTACCTAGCTCGAGTAGATTAAAACTGCAACGCGCCAATATACGCATGACAATCAATGCAGTAATCCTGTTCATCGACAGTATTTAGGCAAGAATGTTAACACAAGCGCAATCCTTATCGATTAACGAATTGATTTACATTCAGATGGCTGAACAAAGTAACCACAGATAAGACAGAATCACAGAATTTAACACAATGTCTTTTTACAGCTTGCAAACATTATTCGACCACATGTTTGTATCCGATTGAGCTGAAATTTTGCACATACTTTTGGTTCTGCTTACATTCATTTTTGATGACATGACTGCATCCAGAGGCCAGGATCGCCTTCTCAGTGAGTAACCTGCTTTCAGAATTTTTAAAGCCGCCTGTGGGCCTCTTACTTGGTTGTATATACCGTCGAGTTATGGTTTCCACACGATATTTTTTATCATCGAAAAAGTGATAATTATACAATGAGCCATTATGAAACAAACAATACGCCCCAAATAATATTGCATAGCAATTGTAAAGCCCTACTATGGAAATCGAGTTTGTTTGCAATCGAAAGTGAATTTTATTGCTTTAGTTTTGGACCTGGTTTCATTGACGCAATTTACCGTAAGACTGTATGACATTAATTTCGGTGCGTTGCTAAATGTAGGTATTAATAAATTGTAGCACCTATTTGCATGTATGTCACCTGTACCTGCAACATGTTCGAGTTGAAATTACGGAGTTAACACAGTTTAAAGTGGAATATAAATTTTGGAACTTACATGATTTAAAGCTGTAGACTTGGAAGTTCATAAACGAGTTGCCTAGTAAACACATATTATTAAAATTTATGTAATAGCGTAAAATAAAAACCTAACTGCGTCCTGATTTTTTTTTAAGGCTTTATCTTTCCTTACGGAGCTCGTGGCGTAATAATAACAGCCGCTAAGGTCGATGTTTGGGAACCAACCATTACATACCGAGATTTGTCCATGCCTCTTAAAGCGCGTTAATCCGTTGGCCCGGCTGTCATTTGCAAATCTTTGACAGTCGTTACAGGTAGTTATTGGCCCAAAAATCTGACAACCAGTCTTATCAAGGGGTATTATCGTATTACTCAGTAGGTACTAACTGGGTTGTGGTGGTCAGACAGTCAGTCGGTCCATGTAAAATACTAGTATTTAGCTGCTTCCGGTTACACTGGAAAATGACCCCAAAATGGGGAAACGCAGATGGCTATATTTTACTTAGTATCCTTCGACCAACGAGGAAGTCTAAGAAATAAGTTCGATAATAGAGTTCTACTACCAACCTCTACTCTTGCTCACAAAACGGTGAAGGAAAACATTATGATAAATTCAAAGACATGTGACATCTATCAATCCGCACTGGGCCCGCGTGAACATTATAGGCTGATTATACTTGTACTTATAGGGCTCTCCTCAACTGTTTAAAGATTTTTACTTGACCAAAGAAGCTATGAAGAAACAGACAACGATAGCATATACCTAAACTGACATCAAACCTCCTCAAAGCCGATAATCCAAAGCATATTAATCTACAAAGTACATATATTCACTTAGTCACGTCCATTTTCACCGTGAACCACATATTCAAGGACGCTGTATATTTTCCACACTACTTGACCTTTAGCCCACCAGCCACCAGCCCAGCCTTGCCCATTGCAATACAAATTAGACATTCGGAACATGACGTGTCTTGCTTTATTCCCTTATGCTGTAAAATCTGTAGGTATCAAAGAATATTGACTGCTGGATGTGGTACGTTCATTGTGTGATATTGGGATCGGGTTAGCAGCGATTTCCATGGAATTCTGAACACTGTGGTTTCGGTTGAGATTAGTGAAACATAGGAAAGCGGAAAATGAATAAATTAGTACTACTTTTGATCGGAATTATGGTCAATCTTGAACTTTAACACGATATCTACAACTTTTTTTTTGTTATCCTGATTCGTCCCATTCCTGGGTAAAAGCTTCTCCAAATTCCTTCTACTTTTCTCGGTATTGCGCATATTTTGGCCAATAAAGGAGAAAACCATCCAAGGCATCCCGCCATCTTCTCCCTGATCTGCCGCGACGTTGCCGCCGCGCCGCCGCCCGTCTAGGTGTCTCTGCAGCATACACTACACTGTAGTGACCACATTATTTGTTTAAATTCAATTTAAAACAATCTACAAAAAATAATAATAATAATAATAAATAAATAATAAATACTTTTTTTTTGTTCGTTAATAATTTCTCAGATTCTCAGTTTTTTAACTTACATTTTTGGCGATAAAGAATCAGGAAATCTTTAAAGTTCAAAATAATACCTGGAGGTAATAAGATAAAATTAATAAATACTAAAAGTATTATTTATTTCAGGAAATGGTTTTCGTTGTAATATTTGGAACACTTACCCGTTGGGGATAATAAAAATTCTTCATATAACTCATGCGTTAATCTGTATAATATTAATTTTCCCTCCAGGCAGTAGCAACTTGTTTTAATTTATTCGTCAACACCTTGCCGAAAGGTGATTAAATGTTTAATATTTAAATAAAATCATATTACAGACGGCCTACCGGATATAGAGTGAGACAAAAAAGCTTTATCTACAAAAAAATCTAAAAGTCGCTTTGTGTGACTAAATGATTTTCACAATATTTTACAGAATTATTTTCAGAAGGTTCATTTGTGTATGTAGAAAGGTATTATAACACATTTAAGTGTCTTAAACTCAGGTATTTATGGTAAAAAAATGTCGTAGATTTTCATTTTTTTATTAATGTTGTTTGTTCTTGTGGCATTTGCCAAATAAACCCATATTCTTTCTTTTGACAAAATCATGTGAAACAGGGTCGAATCTCAAGTCTATTAATAAAATATTATGCTAAGCCAATAAAAATGTATCGATAACCAAGGTCTCAGTTTGATTGATATTTAATTTATTTCCTCGGCTACTGCGAGTTTTGTTTCATTAGTGTTATTTAACACAATAACAAAAATAAGATCTTTATAAAGGCCTACATTTTGTTTTTATCTGTTTTTGAAAGCGTTTTTACCTTAACATTGCTGTCAGAGATAAATGAATGTTAACTGTATTAATATGTAATAAAACACACTGCAGGTGAGTCTAATGTTATTAGTGAATTGATCGAAATTTAAACTCATATATTTTAATTATTTTTGTTGAAGTTTAAGGTTCAAACCTTAAACTTAAGCGGTCTTACAAGCCTCCAATAGTTAACTAAGAGTTAACTAAGAGTTAACTCTTAGTTAACTATGTATTTGTACGATTTTCCATTTTTATATACTTGTCTTTCTGAATTTGGTAAGAAGCTGTTATATTGAAAAAATATACCAATCGAATTGAGAACCTCCTCCTTTTTGGGAAGTCGGTTAATTACAAACAGACACTTTGGTTTTATTCATACGTATGGACACAGATATTATAATACTTCGCAGTATGGATAATGTCTCCTACCGCCTTTTTAGCTACACGATGGCATTTGACAAAACCGAACAAAAACTCGAGCAGCAAGCATAGACAACTATTTCTGGGATAACGACCGAAGTCCCGCAGAGGACATTTCGCGGTTAATTGTAATGGCATAAATGGTGATACCAGAAATAAAGACACAAAAAACTACGTTTAATTTGTCTGCATAAAATCACCATATTAATTGCCAAGTCACTTCTAATCTGATCTAATTCACTTGTATCTTAAGTCGTAACTATTCTAGAGTGACCTTTAAATAAATAGTCATATTTATAGGTACTGTGGGAACCGACGCCATATAAAATCTGAACTGGACACTTGGTTATATGCACCATTTATTACAGACCTTCCTCACCTCCCTTGCCTCCAAAAAGACAGGCAAATAAAGGGTGAGTTATAGTTTTTCGCAGCTCAAGTTATCATAGCCGGTAACGTAAGTCCACCTGCAGGGCTAACATGCGCAAGTCGACATATGTCTTAAACGAGATGACAAATTTTGTCGTTCTCGATTCGTTTGTCACTTTTCCTAACATGCGCACCACGCTCGAGAAGATATGTCGTCGTGACTTCTCCTTCTCGACGCGAGATAACTGATGTTGCCATTTCATGAAAACATACCATAGTCTAGTTCATTAACGCCGGTTTCATTCGGTCAATATTGGTGGGAATTGCGTGAACGCTGCCATATTTGTGAACGCGACCTTAAAACTGTCTCTGACATTTTGTCAATTCAAAAATTTTGAATTTCAAAATTTGTTGTGATAGTTGTGGTTCACGCTAGATTAAATAATTATTTTCAATACTATTTGAAAAATTGTTGGTATGTTAGAAAGAAGATGGCTTTGGCATCAAAGAGATTGTAAGTATTAGATCAAAATCCCGGCACAGATGGCGGAGATGCATATTATAGTTTATTAGCAACTCTTTATTCAATGTTCTTTATTGACTTCCAAAATAAACCGTGTGAAGAATGCATTTTTCTACGAGATAGAAGATAATTGTAATCATAATAATTATTATGTTACATTATTTATCTCGATGAAATGTATTAACTGTAATGTACAAAATACAACACACTATGCCATAAGTAAATCAATAGGTAAGTACTTAGTGAATGTTCACATTCAGCAAGTACCTACCAATGTTCTGCCATTGCTGTGAAACATTATTCGTTTCGTAATACGAACGAAAGTTTACTTGTCATGTGTGTACTGTACAATAATAGCGCCCTTAATAATTTGAAAGAGAGATTCATAGTTACAAATTGAACTGTAATGTTTCAGAATACGCAGTACAAAAGGCCATGCGAATATATGCATGAGCATGCAAACTTTGCGGCAGGAGATTTGAAAACTCCACAGGGTGCCGCTGAATATGAGCGGCAGTGGGAACATAATAATATAAATAAAACTAACTGACCCGGCAAACGTTGTTTTGCCATATAAAAAATTTCAGAAAAAAAAAAATAGATGTTGGCCTATTCTCATAGATACCGGATACGCACAAAAAATTTCATCAAAATCGGTCAAGCCGTTTCGGAGGAGTTTGGCATCGAAAACTGTGACACGAGAATTTTATATAAATAAAATATATAAATAGCCATAGGCTTTGTAATTCGCCAGAGAGACTGGAACTCGTTATCCCGTAAGTCGAATGGGTTGCAGACGTCTCGAATCACCTTCCGCTGTATTTTTCTTGCTTCCCTTTCCTCATACACAGTTAATAGATAATTATAGTACGGCACCGCCATTATACATAAATTGTTTAATTTCACAGAACACTGTTACCCCCCCTTTTCAGTTTTTTCTCTGTTTGTCGCGGTTTCTCGTCTACGAAAACCATCCACGAGAAACTTGTCATAGGAAAATGTCAAAATTCGACTAAATAAAGCGCGCATGTTAGAGCCTGACGACAAAAAAAGGTTTGACAGAACGACATGAGTTCTTTAACAGAACGACACGAGAAAAAAGTGTCGCCATGTTAGCTCCAATCGACAAACAGACATATGTCGTCTCAGCACGACATAATGCGTCGACAAAATTTTGTCGACTTGCGCATGTTAGCCCTGCTGGTAATGTCTTACGCCTTGGCATTTGAAAATTGGTTCATGTTGTTGACGCAGGATGATGATTGATCAATGCAATGGATAATAAACTATGTCCTTGTTCAATTAAATGTTAAAATGATTTAAAATCTAATTGTACAGCCGCCTGCGCATTTACCTACTACAATCTGTCAAATTCCTTTAAAGGATTTTCAACTTTACCGCAAGGGAACATTTGACAGTTTTGAGTAGCTTGATAAGCTGGCGTCGCGTCTGTACCAATGAAAAGCCTTGAAACATTGATGAGATTTAAAGATGAACTACTTTAAATGAAGCAATGATGAAAGACGTTGATGAATCGCCGCTTTGATAAAAGGAATCAATTAAATCCTTTCACTTTTTAATGTTTTTTTTTGCATATACTTGCATAAAATAAAAATTTAAACAATTTCGCAATTATTTAAACAAAATAAATATTGGTGGCTGCTACTGAGAAATTTCTGATGAACAACCCCATTATAACAAAATAAACTCTGACTCACACAAAAGCAAAATTCTAAGACCGCATTAAAAAGTGCATTTAAAAAATCCTTAACGAGAAAGGAATCCCTGTATAACGCCAACCCTGTTACAAATCTCTGACTCTATCATCATCTTTCCCTTACCCTTATCTTAATTTCTAGGGGTCGGCGGTGCATGTTGAAAACCAGCGTCAAGCACTTAGTTGCCTGACATTTATGCTGAACTGGGCCTGTTTGGAGCAGCCGTGGGGCAAATAAATTTCTTGTACCAAATAGTTTTAAGTTATTTCAAAAAAATCATTTGTTCATTTTAATTTTTGTATGTTTATTATTATATGTATGCCCTGTGTCTGTACCAATAAATGTTATTTCTTTCTTTTCTTTTGTTATTTTTTTCTTTGTTTTTCTTTCTTTCTTTCTTTCTCATGTCTTTTTCTTCTATACTTCTCTTTTACTCATGATCTCATTGAAACCTCTTTTCTGGTCATATCATCTTTTACACTATCCATCCGTCGTTTCTTTGATCCACACTCATACTCAAATCTTTCCTCACGACATTTTCCTCATTCCACCGCACCACATGCCCATACCCCCTCCTCATCATCTGTCTAGCCTTTTCCCAACTACATTAGAGTTGGCTTGCAGTGTAACCGGATGCAGCTGAATACCAGTATTTTACATGGAGCATCTATACCTATTTAACCTCCACAACCCAGTTTATACTGGGTAATACGATGCCCTTTGGTAAGACTGGTTGAAAATAAACCAAACAAAAATGTCAAATCACTTCAACAAAATACCAATAACAAACATTTAATTGTTTGTCAAACGAACTGTAACTAATTCAATAAATCTTGGTCAGAGCTAACATAAGTGTTACTGACATTATTTAATGGAACCATTATCAACAGGACCTTGTAGAAACTAGACTAGTTTTTTAGACCTAAGGTCATAACAGACACACATTATAAAATTATTAGACACGGCTTTTTGTAAGTGTCAGCGCCTATTGTAGCACAGCCTGGAGCTTTAATAATGATAAGTAAGAACCGTGTTTGAGGTAGGGCCCGTATAATTCGTAGGTATTAATTAAATCATGAAGTAATGAATGATGTAATAGCAATCAATATAATAGCATGTAATCCCGAAGGGTTTGGTGGGTATCTAAAAGTACACCCACATTTCACCAGTTGAGTACAGACGACTACACATCAAGCTATACATTTCCAGTTTACGCTGATCTCGCACTGTACGGAAATCCTATACAATGCGAGACCAGCTTTTTCATAAAATTAGGTTTTTGATCAAAAACCTAAGGGATTTGATCAAACCACGGAGGAAGATAAAATAACAACACGGTTTTATCATTTCCCTAAACAAATCTAGTGAATTGAACAAATCCCAGTAGTACTCCGTGACGCGCGCTCGCTTCGCTCGCATATTATATAACACTAATGTCTTCTGTACCCAAAGTGCCGGGCCTCCGCCGGCCTCCTTCGTCGGCCTACGGCCCGGTGCCCATGCCGCCCATAAAGGATATAAAATGTGTCATCTTCCGGTTTTTGATGAAAAACCTAGGTTTTTGATCATGTATAGATAGGCACCTACTGCAAACATATTTCTAAGTTTGTTAGCTAAAAATACATAACGCTACCATAAACCTCATACAGCACCACGGCTGTTGTTTTATGTTCTGTTATACCATACAAAGTAACTACTGAATAATGGCCCACAAATTACCCACACAAAAATTCCTACCAACCTCTCTAAGGAAAAACCATTAAAATACAATTTAGTATTATAAAATTGTAACTTAATGAATAACACCTCCAAATATAAGTGCATATTACCACGGCACATAGTCGTTTGTCATGACAACGCTCTATTTTTGGCTGAATGTCCGCCTTACCTAGGCCCAAGGTCTAACATTCTAATAGACCGTCTAGAACGGTCGCGGTTTTAGAAAAGCTAGAATAATAGGCACTATGTGATCTAATATCTGTATTGAAATTATTACTTCCTTGAGTTAAAAAAGTCAAGATAATATGTTAAAAATTTAGTTTTGAATAAAATAGGCGATAAATAATGGGTGTAATAAACAAATTAAGTTCAAAAATCTAAAACCCGACTACTAACAAAATCGCGGTCTTAAAAGTAGAAAACAAGAAAATATTTCGTGTCTGATATTCTTCGTAGTCGCAAGCCACTGATGCCTGATGCTCCTTCATGGCGTTCTCATTGATACAGAAGTCAGCTGCTAATTGCCATTAGCAAGGTGGCATGCGACTACGAAGAATATCAGACAAGAATTATTTTCTTGTTTTCTACTTTTAAGACCGCGATTTTGTTAGTAGTCGGGTTTTAGATTTTTGAACTTAATTTGTTTATTTGAATTTTATTTTTGTGTATACTTAAACTATAATATAATACATATTTGTAATGTGCTCGCCAAGACCTTTCATGTGATACCAAACTTGCTTTGATTATAGCAATTTAATATTTTTTGAGGTAAGTTTTTGACATTTAAATTCCGTCATAAAAAGAATTTATAAAATTTATATATCCTATGTCACTCTGGCTATTCTTACGAATCTATTGACACCTAATTTATTAAAATCCGTTCAGTAGTTTACGCGCTACGGTGGAACATACATACATACATACATAGACTGCCAAAATCATTACCCTTCCTTTTGGCTTCGCCGTAGTCGGGTAAAATCACGATAACAGAAGCCGAAAGACAGTTCTTCCCTTAATTGCGTTTTTTTTTTGGCTCTGAATTGTAACTAGGAACCTTTTAGTTACGGAGATGCTGGAGGTCACAGTTCCAAGTTTTTCACAAAAGTTTTTTTTAGTACAGGATTATTGTTCACATTTCGCCAGTTATCTTAAGATAAAGACCTACGTAAGGGAGAACAAACCTATTGCAAAACAACATTTTACATTGTAGATGCAGTTAAAGCCAGTTTTGATGACGCTGCACGCTGTTACTAAAAAACCGGAGGTTGAATAAACTTACAAACATTAGAAAATAAAATAAATATCCTGACAAAAAATAGGAAACTGCCATTTACGTACCCCACAAATCGATTTAAAGTACATTCGACATTCTCGTATGTCGGCGTAGACAAGTTACTAAATACCTTTACTTACTCGGTAACTTATACTTACAAGTAAAGTTACCGTAAAGCGTAGAGGTACAGTCACGAACATATTATATTGTTACTGCTACTTGCTAGTCTGTGTACGTCTCAATTTCCACTGATGGGCAAAGGGCTACCCCTATTATTTCGACCTATAATGTGTGAAACACTGAAATTCAATTTGTTTGGTCCAGCTCATTCCGCTATTCGGATTCATGTGTGTATTGTTTAATAATAATAGTCGAATCACTCGAAAGTTTCTGACTTCCTCTACATGATCATCCACTTTCTCTATCTAAATTACACCTCACATCCTTAGTTTCGACCCGCCGCCGTGTAAGGTTTCTTAGTGCTTGGCCAGACTGCAAACGCGGGCGCGGGGCGGGCGCGGCGCGACAAACTTAAACGTATGGAACTTCATTTGAGTGTCCGTAGTGGGCACGCGGGCGCGGGAAGCGGCGCGGGCTACTTTCCGCGGGGAGCGCGCGGGCAACTCGTGCCATAGCTCGTTCATACAAGTGGCCGCAGTGACTGCGCGGGGCGGCAAGCGATAAACCGCGCGGGAGCGGCGTATCTCAAACTTTAGTCTGCGCCAGATAACCAGATAAATTGGATTAATTTCTTAAGCTTTAACTTATAAAAGTTAAAGCTTAAGAAATTAATCCAATTATTTATAATTATTTATAGAAGTATCCAATTAATTAAAATAACCGAATTTTAAAATTCTTACCAAAAAAATTTTTGCTTTTTTTTTGCTTCGGCGTAAGTTGTTATTTTTTTTATAATATAATTTTCTATATTTTGTAATATGTAGTCAAACGTATCCATTGACATTCTTGTATATTCAAAAAACTTTTGAGGTTGCTCTCGCAATCTTTCATACAGTGTGTAAAATTCTCCTTCATTTTCTCTGGTTAAATTAATTTTATTAACTCCATTTTTCACTTTTAGCATTTGCCATTTAAAGTTAGAATTTTCCAATAAAAACAAGTCTTCGTCATCCATATTATATTTTGACAAACACTGGACGAACAGTTGAACGCGACAACGCTCGGAACGAAATCGCGGTCCAGTGCGGACAGGCAAATCGCGCGCGTTGCCGCACCCGCGCCGCTCCCCGCGCCGCGCTGCCAGTCTGGCCAAGCACTTATGCTCTCTTAAATGAGAAGAAACAAATGAAGGAACTAAAAACAATAGATTCATCCTAAGTTAATAATAATCTTCACTTGGTTCGGTGAAGGAAAACACCGTGAGGAAAACATACCAGCATGCCTTTCATGGCATGTAAACCCAAGTTGCAAGGAAGAATAAATACTCTGACACCAGTGCCTATAAAAGAGATGACAGCAACATTGAAGGGGTTCGATAGCAAGGGTCGACGCTTCACACACACACTCCCTTCGGCTCTGCCTAGGGTTCATTCCCGGGAATTCTCGAGCCGAGAATTCCCGGGAAATCCTTGGACTTTGTTCCCGGGAAATCAAGCTCGAGAAAAGTCGAGAACTCGAGAAATCATGTACCTACCTATATAGAAATTAAATCGCCGTTTGTTGTGTTGCGTGGCTATATAATATTATGTTTTGAATACAATGAATTAAAAAAATATAATTAACTAGCTGACCCACGCAACTTTGTCTGCGTTACAATATATAGCTTTAAATAACCTTGCTCGATAAATCGACTATCCAACATAGAAATATTTTTTCAATTCGCGCGTTCAACCAAACAAACAAACTCCTCAACATTAAAATTTTATTCGTTCGCGCATATTTTGAAAATATAATAGCCTATGTTACTCGGTAAAGGTGTACCTTTCTAATGTTGAGAGCATTTTCAAAGTTGGCAAAAAAAAAAAAATATGTGTGTGAATTTGAATGTTTGTGAACGCACCCACGATACAGGAAGAATTCCTGAGTTGGGCAACGTTTAAAAAAAAAAACTAATCTTTCCTCTCTAAATATTAGTTTAGATTACCTTAGATTTTATCATTATTATTTTAATTTTAACAGGTAGAGATACCTATTTTAATTGAGAATTAGTATAGAATAAATAAATATACAATAACACCTTGTAAACATTATGGTGCAATGAATACTTTGTATTTGAATTTCTCGGAGGCCAGAATCTCCACGTATCTACGTTAGGAATTTGGGATGCGAGGGCCGGGTGGACCACGTAATTATTTTGTCGCGCAGATATTTTTATATTGCGATATCTTTTAGGAATATAAGTTTAAACTATAAAAGTAAAGCGCACAAATATTCTATATTAATTTTCCGTTCTAACAAACACATTTATTTAGATAAAGATTAATACCATATGGGTTAAATAAACTTCGCAAAAAATAATTCTTTTTAACCTAACATTTTAATAGTAAAAAATTAAAAATTTTGAAAAAACCCACGACTGTTAAAAATTAATTGAAAAAAGGATAAAATAACACAAAACACCCACCTTAAAAAAACCCAAGAATGTCCGTCGGGGGCTGCCATTAAATGAACTAGTTTTGCAATGTTCAGCTCCCGACGGACATTCTTGGGTTTTTTTAAGGTGGGTGTTTTGTGTTATTTTATCCTTTTTTCGATTAATTTTTAACAGTCGTGGGTTTTTTCAAAATTTTTAATTTTGCTTTTTATTTTAAACTTTTTACTATTATTTTTATTGTTTTTTATCTAAGAACATGCACCAATCAAACCTAAATCCATAACTGAAAACTGAATCAAAATCGGACTTGTAGTTTTGGAGAAAAATGGCAACTTTGATTTGCACAAAAACTGTTTGCTGCAGCGCCCCCTGGTGAGTTATCACCGTAACACCTATCTAAGAACATGCACCAATCAAACCCGAACCCATAACTGAAAACTGAATCAAAATCGGACTCGTAGTTTTGGAGAAAAATGGCAACATGTATTTGCACAAACACACAAACAAACAACCTCTCACCCCAAACGCATATACCGTCTCCGTTCCGTCGTGGGTAAAAAATGGTTACAGTGAGTCAATCTTAAAAGATAGACATGCTGTCCCGGACTATTTTTTAGAACTTTTAAAGAGGAACAATTATTTTGTACATGATATTTGCATAACTTAAACCATTTTCGCAGCGCACGCAACGGTAGCCTTCAAAAAGGAATATCTTTTCCCGTTTTTGCAACATTTTTCATTTATGCTCCGTTCCTATTAATCGTAGCTTGATGTTAAATAGCCTAAAGCCTTCCTCGATAAATGGACTATCTAATACAAACAGAATTTTTCAAGTCCCTGAGTTTATCGCGTTCAAACAAACAAACAAACACACTCTTCAGCTTCATAATATTAGTATAGATTTGATAGTTTTATTTGAGAGGAAAACCACTGAATTTGTTGACGTTATTGGAACCAAATTCTATGAGAAAACGTACGTAAATGTAAATTTCTCGACAACCCGAGAAGACCCGAGAAATTAGCCTCGAGAATTCTCGAGACCCGAGAAATTGAAAAGCTCGAGAAATCATGAACCCTAGCTCTGCCCTGAGCGGGAGGAGTCATTTGATGATTTCCCCCCCTACCAAAAAAAGGATATTTTATAATTGCGACAAGCCCGCCACACTATTCCCAAACCACTGTAACTCCTGTTAGCCAGAATCAACAGTGGCGACCACAAGAAAAGCGCCGAGACAATGAAGCTCGACGAAGTCCCAGAGAAATGATTTAACTGTCTTGGATTCCGCAACGAAATTAATCAGAAAAAGAGGATAGGCACTAACCACGCGAAAAACAAAGAAATAAGAGTACTTTGGAAATTGCTAACTGTACACATTATAGTGGTCATGACTGTACCTACGCACAGATTTTTTTACCGAGTAACTTACGAGAAGAATGTCTCTTACATATATTCATATTAATTACAATTGAGTTGCGAAAAAAAAATGCTTGTGACATTCATTCAGCTTACTTAATTATATTTTATAGCGATCCATTTATGAAAGAGGGTAGGAGACACAATTATCGACCCAGCCTTTTATATATTTCGAAATGTAGGTATGATGTGTTCACACGGTGACACATCAAACTATCCATTTCCAATATGACATGGCCTCGCTTTGAATACATTTGCCGTACATTGAGAGTCTGCATTAACTGGTTTTGTACACCTTGACTGATCGTCGTGCTTACCATTTATTTTTGCAGACCCATTTCTAAGCAAAGGCCTCCGAAGTACGAACCAGTCAACGTTGGACGAGACTAAGCCATCCCACCACCCCTTTTAGGGCCGTCGACAGCGCTTTCTATATTCAGGAACACATTGCGGGGAGACTCTTGCTCAGTGGTCTCTGTGCATGCGGCCGATGTGACCTGCCCAATGCTAATTTTGTCAGATTTCATGATAAATTAGTAAATGATTTTCATTTTGCAAATAGGTTTTTACAAACCCTTTTACATGGTTTTTTTTTTTTAAACTAGATGGGGCCGCTATTTCGTACCTTACTGCTCTGAGAAGAAACAGCCGAAACAAACTTTGAATTCATCCATAATCTTGGTCAATTCGCATGAGGGCGATCCGATAAGTGTCTGAGATGATCTTTTGAAAAAAGATCCGCACAGATTAGAGTGAATGGGTGGAGTATTCTATGTGAACTTTAATTTGCATGTAAATAACACTAGTCGTTTATCATAACATTATATGTCTTAACTGCTTCATGGGTTCAATAGTTTCTTTCGAAACATATTTCAGCATTGATGAATAATTCTAATTAGTGCAGAAAGATAAGCACTGATACACTCCAGTTATTATTAATCCGATAATAGAGTAGACTGTAAACTGAAATATTTAAAATTAAATCTAGATAAGTATCAAGTGATGGATGGATGTTTAAATCTTTATCGCTTGACTGTAATAAATACTTGAATGGGTAGATTAAACTTTGACAATTTAGATTAATTTCAAATAATAATAATATGTAGGTAAAGGCTATCAAAAATACACAACATCACGTCTGTAATCCCCAAAGGGTTAAGCAAAAGTGTACCTAATAGGACACCCCTGGAAAAAAATAATGTATCTATATAAATAAAAAAGAGAAGTCCTGACCGACTGCCTGACTGACTCATCAAAGCCCAGCCCAAACCCTTGGACCTAGAAAGCTGAAATTTTGCACAGAGGTTCCCTTTATAATGTAGACAAGGAATAATGAAGGATTTTTCGAAATTCAACCCTAAATAGGGGATGAAAGTTTGTATGGAAAATCGACATTATTGTAGTTAAACCGACATCCACGCCGGCGAAGCCTTGGGCAAAAGCTAGTTTAAAATAAAACCCGAATTACAGTAACAATTTCTCTAATGGATGAAGGACAGTAGTGTACCAAATTGTACTCCCACATTTCGCAAGTTTTGTTTTAAGTCTCGTGTAATAGAGGGGCAAACCAACTGGGCCAACATCCAGACTCTGTGGCTGCTACTGAACCGAAACTGGCACTAGACTAACGAGGTATGTCAATAGTGAATAATATACAAATAATAAGCCCTTTATTCCGAACCAAGTAACATATCTCTCATTAAACTTAAACAATACATACTAAAACAAAACTACAAAATGTCTCTTAGCTCGGCGTGCCTCTTGGTTGGCAAAGGCCTCTTCCAAAGATTTCTATTGTTGCCTGTCTTGGGCAACCCTTCTCCATTTAGGTCCAGCTGTCAATTTTATCTCGTCTTCCCACTATATATGCCGTCTTCCTCGATTTCGTTTACCGACTCTTAGGTACCATTCTGTGACTTTCCTGCTCCACTTTTTCTCCTTGTCACGCAACATGGAGCAATAGTGAATATGTCACTGTAAATACCAGTCAAACATAGTTTACCAAGAGTCATTCTCACACAAAGAGAAAAACAAAGTTAGTTGACAAGACGGAGTCTTGTTGCCTATAACATAACAACAAAAGACTCAGTCTAGCAACCAATAGCAACCAATCAAAGCCTTAACAAGAAATATAACTATACTAAGCACAGACAACAACAATCCACCCACCACAAAATGAATAACTTAAAGCAAATGAATGAATTAAAGATGAATGAGCCGATGTTGTCATGCTGAACTATTTCTTGCAAGACTTGCAACACCTGCGTTACCTGGAGTAACAAGTTCGCATCCGGGTTGAGGCATATCAGTGCAATCTTTCTTGTAATCAAGGAAGTGTGGGCTCCGCGTGACAATATGAGCACACGTTTGATAAAATGATAACGTTTAAATGATGCAACTTTTCATTGAGATGTAATGTAATGCAACATCACGCCTGTAATACCCGTTATATTTTAAGTCTTACGTAATTATTGAGCATATTACCACTATTCTGGGTAATCCATAATCTGGGCTGCTACTGCAAAAAATCTAGTGTAAACCCTAAAAGATTTTTCTCGGGGCTGCAGCTAGGGCTGCTCCAAACAAGGAAAGAAAGAGATACCGCGGCTCCGAAACACAAAGGGCTAAGAAGGAACATGGGTGGTTTTTAGTCAGTAGAAGTTTGATACTCTCCTCCGCTCCATCCAGAGGGGAATGTCAAATGACCCCCTCGGTCATTTGACGATTGCCCAACAACCAAAAAAGTAATATAAGGTCCTTCCTAAGTAGTATAGCACTTACGAAACATCCTTATGGTTTTTGTGTTCGTTTCAGTGGGAGGATGTTAAGTAATAAGTTTCAGCTTTTAGCAGGAAATGTTACAAATGAATATGTATCTTTAAAAGATACTGATACCAGGATATTGCTGTCGAACCGACATAGCTAGGATTTGGCTCTAGAACCAACGAATTTCTCAATATTACGTATGTCAAACTAAACCGTAACCTTCGTCCACGCGATTATTATATGAATGTATGTCATCCTTCTTTAAACTACTTCAAAATCAAATCTCAAATAAAAATGTCACATATTAAATGCCTTCTTTTTTCCCTATCGTGATTAATCGTGGTTTTTTCTCAGGACCTCACCGCTCTTTGCTTTACATGATTATTTTGGTAAAATATTGACCCAAAGTAACCCGAAATAACACAGTTTTGGACTTGGCGGTCAACGTGTAAAGAGACACCTTTTATTTCTAACTAGCTTTTGCCAGCGGCTACGCCCGCGTGAAAATGACGATTTTCCATACAAACTTTCATCCCATATTTAAAACCCTTAGGGGTTGAATTTCGAAAAATCCTTCCTTATTCCTTGTCTACATTATAAAGGGAACCTCTGTGCAAAATTTCAGCTTTCTAGGTCCAAGGGTTTGGGCTGGGCGTTGATGAGTCAGTCAGTCAGTCAGTCAGGACTTCTCTCTTTATTTATTAGATAGAAGAAGAAGATATAAAAGTTTTGATTTCCTAACCACCTCAGCATAAACTTTTTAATCTACACCAATTTATTTATATCAAAAGTCAATACCGAATTGTTCACAATGTACTGCTGCATTACCTTAGAATCATATGTAAATAACAAAACCGAATCGTACAAAACACGCAATGGATAGAAATACTCAATACAAAACAAAATATTCCGGCAAATAATAATTACAGAATTCAACAATTTAACCGTTTCACTAGATAACAGTCGTGTTCTCAATTTACGTAATCGATTGTAAAAAAAAAGCTATTATTGTTTTTGTTGTTTTGTCTAAACTCTTGAAGGCATGATTTAGCCCGTTCTTGATTATGCAAGCACCAGCTAAAGACACGAAGAACTGGTGTACAATACTAAATCGTGCTGATTTCTATTTCGTGTTAATTATTTAGTTGAATTACTTAAACACGAGAATTGAGTTTTATTTACTTGAGGAGATATTTTAATTTTTTTGGCGAAATTCTATTAGGTGGGTACACCTCTGCCTTCCTTCGGGCGTTACAGACGTGATGTTATGTTTTGTAGACGTTTCACTATTTTAGTAAGCTGGTGAAATGTGGGTGAAGAACAAGCTTTAGGATACATAGAAAACATCATCCTGTGACTGCCCTCGTCCCGTCCCAATTTTTTTCAGGGTCGGCGCAGCATGTTTTCTTCTATATTATTCGTCTTCTCAGCAGTCACCTCCTTCCTAGCCATATCATCCTCCCCACAGTCCATTCATCATTTCTTTGGTAGTTTTACAGCTATCAATACAAAGAAAACATCAATGAACTAGATATCTAACTGTAGTATCGGCACGTAGACTGAAAGTAGACTAAAAGTCTACACTTTTTTCTACATTATCCGTAACAGACCGTTGCCTACGATTAGTTCGGTCTACAAAAGGATTTCATCATCAACAAATCATCGGCTAACATAACAATGCGTACAAATAGCTGTTAATGATTACCTATTAATTATTCCACATTTCATACTAAAATACGCGAACAGTGCATGGTTTCGTAAACCCCACTCAATCGGCCATTACAAACATTTGATAATACCCTATTCATTTATATTACCTCACACGAATTACAAGCGAATATGGGAAATATAGTGTTGTACAAAAACACTTGGATATTGACACAGTAACAATAGAACTTGGCAACTACATGCGCAAGAGTTGTGTTCATTCATGTAGACGATAAATGCGGGTATCATTTGGTCAGGTCATTAAATTGTGGTTTTTCAGATCTTAGGTAATTCCATGACCTAAAAAATTCTTAGCTTAAGTACCCTATTCTACATAGAACTAAGATTGAGACGCTAGTCTACGCTAACGTATTTAGGAACCCAACCAACCCTAGGATCGTGTATGTATGATCCATCTTTGTCTAGTGCACAAGCCGATAGAGCTGTGGCTGATGGATGAAGAGTTCAAAAGACAGACAGACCGAGGCTTTTGAATTCTTCATCAATCATTCTTCATTTTCTCAATGAAACTGAATGCGATCAATTCAAGCTGAACTCAGTTCACGCGATTGTTCAGTGCTCAAGTTTTGATTTCTAAACCTAACCTAATCCGATGCTCAAGTTATTAGGTCTCACTTCGGTGAGACCATCAAATATTAGGTGTTATTTACAAATCAGCTAGTAGGATCCGTCAAATACATAAACAATTTCATTTTTTTTTTTTCATTTCATTTCATTCATCGCGCGACTGCTGAACAAGAGATCCTTGGTTCGATTCCCAGGTCTAATCGGGCATAGTGTTACTGGGTTTTTTCATCAAAATTTCTCAGAAGCAGCAACGGAGCCTGGAGTTGTGCCCGATTGATGGCAATAGGCAAAATATGGGTGTATTATTATAGGTACACCTCTGTCTAACACTACAGGGATTGCAAACGTGATGTTATTTTATCCATTCAGCTTCAACCTTATAGCTTCCATTCTAGGCAAAACTATGTATAACATCAAGGTCTTATACATAGTTTCTATTTGGTAGATTAGCGGTTTTACTGACGCAGTTGTTCAAGCGAAATCGTCATTATACAAATTGCACTGCATCAATATGAATGTATTTCGGTTAATTTGACTGAGTTCTATTATTTGATTGTTTTAAATACATGTGGGGTTTGTAAAAAATATTTGATTTGAGATAAACTTTATAATCTAGCACAAAAAAAATGCAACTTTTTTTACATCTTAATTTTGATTTTTACTCCATTATTTCTGTTTGAAGACGAACAGGGTGACACTCTTGTTCATTTCATCAATACTAAATTTTGAATACATTTTTAATCATCGTATGTTCGATTCTCAGGTCGAGCTTAGTTTTTTCTGGTTTTTTTTGGTGGAATTTCTCAGTAGCAGCTAATAATCTAGATTTGTGCACGGTTGATGGCAATGGGTTCGCCCCTATTATATGGGACTTAAATATGTCTGACGAAACGTGGGTGTACTTGTCAGGTCCACCTCTGCATAACTCATCGGAATTACAAGGCGTGATGTTATGGTATGTCAATCATCTTACATTTCCTCCACGATCACACACCTAATCTCTCATATCCACATGCAACAGGTTAAAAAAAAAACCCATTATTTTTAACTGTTCCATTGAACATTTTTACGTAACACAATGGAAACAGGGAAAAATATATGAAATTGCGTTCCGGCCGCATCTCACGGTATATAGCCTATTGTTTCGACAAAATTAAGCGCTCACATTTGTAATTGACACGGAAAACGCCAATGTTAACAGAATACTCATTAAACTCCTTGACTTAATCCATTAAGATGTACCAAACACTTGCGTAATTACGTCAAACATTAACATTGGCAGGTTAAAGGTAGATGGAACACCGACACGTAACCAAAGAACGAGACAAGGTACCACGTACCTAGTCAGTACATCATTCTGAATCCTCGGATCACATCGGCATTACACTTATTTCCTCGTCATCATTTCGGCCCGGAACCACCCACTGTTGGGATTGACCACTTCTTTCTTCTGCCTTTCTTTTCTGTTCTGTACGTCTGTTTCCCACAACGGCAAACCCAAGGCGCTTTTGGGCGGCCCCGGTTTCTTAGGCCCAACCTTCGCCACCATTCTTACAAAACCCTAGTTCATCATCAGCCGTCTCCGGGTCTAGCCAGATGTTCTGCCCAGCTTCACTTTAGACGTAGATATCGCCTATTCCTAACTTGAACTAACCAACCCTTTCAAATGAGATGATTCCTGGATTCATTACCACCGTCTTATCTTCATTATCATTGCATTGAAATTCTCAAATCAGTCTACACAATATAAGACATGTAAGAGTGTGAAATTCAATTTCGCATTCAAATCGTTGATCAATGGCGCCCATGCACAATAGATTTACTATAGAATAGCGTGCGTATCTATTCGCGTATTTCGCTTTTATTAATACGTTTAACTAATTATGGCCGTGTAAATCTCGCAGCCTTTGCTATCGATAAAGCGTATACGATCCAGTATCGATCATTGACATGCCGATAATCGATACTCAACAGCAAATATGAGTGATACAGTCGTGATACAAACGACATTGGCTATTATTTTCTTTGTTACTCGTGCCCCGGATTCGAACGAAATTAGGTTCAAGAACTCAAATCATAATGGCAGCTTGAACTTTTTTAATGCGTGTCTAAACTATGAAGGCTTCATAAAAAAGAGTTTTAATAATGACTCCTTGATTTAGGACTTTTTTAATTCAATAATCGATAGCGTTGCGAAATCCTTTGTCAACGCTCACGATTTATCGAGCTATTGTCGACCTTATAATAATGTACTCGTAAGTTATTTATAAACTATCTACCATTGAACTTGTGTGACTTTTGTTTAAGTTTCGAAACTTACGCATTGTCGTGTCAAAGGTCATGAGCGAATTATATTATGAGAATTAGTGATGAGGTGCCAAATTTTCTGTTTAGAATATTGGGGGGTGTGAATGGGGTGATGAAATCAGCCTTCTAGTTAACTGGGGTTGTGAAATGTTCGTTGGATAATTTTGTTAGCGTGTGTTACCCGTTCTTACGTATCTCTTGTAATGTTGTTGTCGCAGATTCGATAATTGACCTCCCCGTTCAATGTCGCGTATTGTCTCAATTGAATTCACCTTCAACTGTAGATACCTTCTTCATAATTTCTCTACTAATGCTAATGTAATTACAATTTTGTTAGCTTCAAAACACACACAAGCACATCAAGTACTAAATCGAACAATCAACTAAACTAATCAACTTTATCGCTTAAGCACAAAAACATTAGGTTCAAGGGGAAATTTGACAGTTTCGGGTAGCTTCATGCGTCGTCGTAGGTCGAAATTTTAGTAAACCATAATTAAACAAACAAAAATGACTAAATTATTAATTTAATAACACACAAAAATCAAGATGATAAGACTTAAATAAAGCTTCTCAAGCAACCAAACAAGGTCCACTCACAGTAATTGTTCACTTTATCTTCATGCTACACCTACTAATTAAAGTATCACTTCACGTTTGACACAAATGCGTCGCAAGCGCAAGGCTACCCCGTGACCTTTTCACACAGATTATTATTATTATTTTATTAATCATATTAAATTAACACTTATAACTCGAACTGTATGAAGTACTTTAGTGATCATCAATCATAGGAAATTATAGTCTAATCTTGGGTTTTCTGTTTTGTTTGATGACAAATGATCCCTAATTTGAGGGTCTTGGTCTATCAGAGACAAAGAGTTAAGGAGGTAATTATGTAACGTTACAATGTAATTTGTAATCTGCTGACACGGGTTTAAAGGTTGAGATACTACTGATCCTGGCCACTGCATAGGATCAGTAGTATCTCAAGTCGAGCTCTTTGGGATTCTTTCTCTGTATTCATGCTGCAACGCACACATGAGTACCGTCACGACATCAGCTTGGATCTCTTAGTAGAAATAAAGTGAGATAAGGCTGAACAGGAGCTGGAGGCCTGAAATGGCCGTTTCAACAAATACATCACGCCTGCAATCCCCGAAGGATTACCTGATTAGGTAAATCTCTGCCTAACTATCACTGTATGGTGTATGTGGCTATTGTACACCCACATAATAATAATTACGCATTTACCAGAATCATAACATGATTACAATAATTAATTATTAATTACGTTATAAACAATTCTAAAAAGATCATAAAGTGACAATTCATAATATTAACGAATTTTAACGTGATTCAAATTGTTATTCTTTTAAGAATCTGCTAAAGCGGTCCCTAGAGCTTATTATTGTGCAATACGCTTAAACTTTGAGTACCGTCAATTTTATGAGAAAATTTAATACGCCTAGTTATGTACACAACGTCTCATTAAACTGGGCTAATAAATGAGATTTGTAGAAGGAAACAATTTATCTCGAACTAGTCCTTTATGCCGTCCAATCAACCGATGAATTTAGGGTCATGGCTGGTCTAAATTGACAGTAAGTAAGTAGGCGTGTTTGATAAATCATTGGGCTGGCCGCCATGTCGGGATCAACTTTTTTGTCAACATAAATATCAACTTAAAATTATAGACACAATCATTATGGGTGTGTGCCTAATGATTTTATCATAAAATATGAAGAATTGTGCCTTAATACGCATAATATTTATTTCATAATCAATGTCCAATCAGCGGATTAGGGTCAATAAATAAGCTCTAACTAACATAGTAGGTTCAGACAACATTAGGGAATGAGAAGTAGGTAATACAAAAATGACTAATTCAGTCGGATAAAAACCGCATCTCTTTCCCTAGCATAGCAACCATTTGAATCGTTAGGCCTAAAACACACACAAGCGACGTAAGGCGCAGACACGGGGCAGACGCAGCGCAGGCGTGGCGCAGGCATGCGCCGCTTCAAAACGATTTCATACAAAATGTATGCAGGCGACGTTTTTGAATTATACTGAAGCGACGCGGCGCAGACACGCCGTTTCGTTGTCTGCGCCGCGTCGCTCGCTACGAGCGACGCGGCGCAGACAACGAAACGGTGGGAGGTTTGCACCGGAGCGAGATTTCAACCGATTGAATTCACGTTTCTTGCCTGTTCCACGCCTCTTCTGATATAATTCAAATCGCGTCTGCGCCGTATCTGTCCCACGTCTGCGCTGCGCCTGCCCCGTGCCTTCGCCTTACGTCGCTTGTATGTGTTTTAGGCCTTAGAACTAGCTTTGTTTTTTGGTGGGTGGAAAATCATCGAATAACCCCCCCCCCCCCCCGCCCGCTCTTGGGCAGAGCGAAGGGGAGTGTCAGACTTCTACTGACTAAAAACCAAACCCATGCTTCTTCGCCCTTGTGCCGAGGTTGCGACGGGCCTACTACTTACTAACCTCTTCTACGCCCGAATACTCGAACGTCACTCAATTATAAGTAGCCCTCAAAACTCGTGCTATCTCTGTCACTCTGCGTTAAAGTAACAAAGACAGCACGAGATTTAAGTGAAACTTAAAATTGAGTGACGTTCCAGTATTCGGGCGCTAGTCTTTTTAATGAAGCCCTTAACGAGACACGTGAAAAGCGTAGATAAAAGGAAAGTTCCTAAAATGATTCAATGGACATTATAATAATAATAATAATAATATTCCACAACTATCACACAACGCCATCTAGTCCCAAGCTAAGCAGAGCTTGTGTTATGGGTACTAGACAACTGATAAACATACTTATATATTTCTAAATACATACATATTATAGATAAACATTGACATTGAGACATTGTATGGCTAATGCGTCCATTTTTTTCCCCCGTGAATTCTTTACAATAAGAGCTTTACGTTAAGGTGGATGTTCCAGGGTAGCCCGCGAAATTCAAATTTTCTTACGTTTTAGCGATTTGCAGGCCAGTGTTAGGTTGATATGATTCGCGGGTGTAAGACGTATGCAGTTACAGAATTATAATCATCAAAATCATCATTACAACCCTCCAAGTTCATGTAACTCTCAAGAATGACCTTTTGATGAAATAATCATTTCATCAAAAGGTAATAATTTCGGGGGCTACCCTGGAACATCAACCTTAAGCACCCAGCTTTTTTTTTTTTTTTTTCTTTATTTTTTTAGAGGATTTTACCTTACAAAGGTATGTCAGCCTCATCAAGCACCCAGCTTTACAATTTATGTCAAACATAACGAACTCTAATTTACATTAAAACTACAAATGAACCCAACCCAACCACTGCCAATCAACGACTGCACGTTGGTCAAGTGAGCAAGAGGTCCTGTGTTTGATTCCCAGGTCGGGCCAAGTGTTATTGGTTTTTTTTCCATCAGGAATTATTCAGTAGCAGCCACAGAGTCTTGATTTATGCCAGGTGCAATAGAACACATAGTGCACTCGCGCCGTACGCACACGTCTCACCGCGTGTCTTAAATCTGAAGACATCATCCACCCGCAAGACCTTATAATCCTTAGTAGTATCCCGTAAGCATTGGGGATCTACCGAGATTTAATAATATCCCATTTTACCGCGTCTGTGTAATTTGTGATCAAGCAAACGAAGGTGATCGGCACGCAAGACCAGGCAGAGAGACAGGTGGTACCACCTGAGAAGACCTTCGAGACTGAACCAGGAAGAAGCAGGTACCGCTTTTCTTTATATGCTGGAGTTAGGCCGCCATACGCCGTCTACTGCCGCCACCCCCAACTTGAAAATTATACAGACAAATATAGGCATTTGAATCAGCACGCAATCCAGGTGTTAGATTGTATTAAGTCCTCAAACCGCAGAGATACACGGCTATTTACACGCCTGTCCCTCCATTAGATGGTATAGCTTGATGTGTAGCCGTGTGTACAATACTGGCCGTAACTGCCGACCAGTATTGTACACACGGCTACACATCAAGCTATACATTTCCAGTATAAGCTGGTCTCGCATTGTATAGGATTTCCGTACAGTGCGAGATCAGCGTAAACTGGAAATGTATAGCTTGATGTGTAGCCGTGTGTACTGTTAGGTACTCTACTGTTTAACCCTTCGGGGATTACAGCCATGATGTTACGTTTACAATTAATAAACATAATAAATCAACTAAGCACCACATAAGACCGTCAATGGTATACAAAACGACCTTCACAAGTGCACCGTCTCACTGTCCGAGTGCCGAGTGCCGGACACTTACACAACGTAGTGAAAGGTGCCTATTGTGCAACCCGCCTTATCAACTGAACTATTTCACTGAATGTCGGCTACGAACCTTATATATTATGTTACAGTCAAAACTGGTAATCAGTCAAAACTACTTTTGACTGGTGTCAGTAAAAAAGAAGATAAAACGCGTTTTTTTTTTCAATTAAAATATGTTAGCTACAGCCGCACAAGGTTATCCAAAGGGTCACAAAAAATACTTAACAACCTCATAAGTTTTCTAATGACCTTTACGGTGTACGAAATTAGTGGACACAAAAAAACAGAAACTACTAAGGTTGTAAGTGTAAATTCGAGTTAGGTCAAAAATGGTTTTGACTGATTAACAGTTCTGACTGTGACATATAAGTACACCGTATAGAATCAGGTGGATAACAACGTCGTAAGAGACATGCACTGTCTTATTGAATTATCAACTTTAGATGCTAAGGTGAAGGTAGCTAGTTCAACGACAAGCACACAGTACCACTTCTGATGTCGCAAAATGTTGCCAATATTGATAACAGGTTCATTGCAGTAATTATTTTAACATTAATTAATGTAGGATTTAAATGTAGTTTGTGTTACGTTTGTTATGCAATTTACGTAATGTTATCTTGTTTGGATTATGACTTTGATAATCGTAAATGGTTGCTAATAGACCATTTAATGGTGTCGAGCTGGATTTCTCCCGAAAACATGGGAAATCTGAATCGAATCGGATTCGATTTGAATTATTTTCAAATTGAACACGTATTCGGGTCTATAAATGACACTCATTCGAATCTTACTCGATTTGACACAATTTCGAAGATTTCGGGAGTAGGTAAGCATTGGTAAACATCAAAGTAATAGACATTCATTTCACTTTAAAAAACCTTTGTGTCAAATTATGACAAATCTACACAAATACCTACATATTATCAAAATTTCAAGTTTGTTACTTTGTAGGTATGTAAGAGGTAATCTTCGGAACTAATGATCCCATTTTTGAAAGAGATACATTATATTCGAGGTGGCTATTGGCTATAAATTACATTCGTATCCATGCATATATGCCAAACTATCATATTTTATGTGGACGAAGTCGCGGGCGAAGTGCTAGTAATCGATCAATCTGTTGATAGCGCAGTTAATTGATTATTTCTTGAATGACATACTAAATCTTAGGCCATGACCAAATACAAAGGGGGCCTCGATTATGTCAACACAATATTACACCTAGCTGCAATTCATTTGTTTTACTACATGCCAGCATGTGACATAATGCACGCTGACCTATGCACAATGTCAATGACTTTAATTAAGTGTAGAATAATTTTATTATATTGCCTTTGTAATATTATTATCAAGATGTTTGTCTTGTAAAATCTATCCATACTAATATTTTTATTGAGAAGGTCTGTTTGTTATATTTTCTCGACTAAACGACTGATCGGATCGGATCAATGTACCTATATTTTTTTTTAGACAAGTTATAGATAGATTTATTAAATAACCGCATACCATATAATAGTGGATAATGTCATCATTTTATACTGACTTCAAATAATTAAATCTTGATGTTTGTCATGTCTATAGATTCAAGATTCTTTATTTGCATGAACTAAGGTACAATATGGTCTTCAAAATAAAAAAGGTCATTATTTTCACATATAGTCGTAATTAAACTACGCAAAGCAGGGGCTAGTAGCTAGTGTTATTATAAAGGTCTCCAATAGGTCAAATCATTAGGTGCTTTGATATACACCGACCGAGGTAAATTGCCTATTGAACAGTCGGCCTAAGGCAATACATTGCTGGACAAAGGCCACTCCTTAGCTCTATATTTCGCAAATATGTAGCAAACAACAGACAGTGCAGAGAATAATGATTTTCATAATCATGACATATTCAAAAAATTAAACTTAACATAAACTTAAAGAGAAACAGAAGAACAGTTAAAAGCTCATAATTTCTGTTTCAGAAGCAGGCGACAAGATAAATATGGATTTCATCCGCATTGCTTGCATGCGGATATGCTAAAACAGGCAGCAAAACTTTTTTTTTATGGAATCTAGATGAACTGTGAGAAAGAATCAAAAAGATAATTTGGTCAGAGAGAACGTGAATATTGAGAACAATGTGCTTGTGACACCTCGTCTTTAGGCACTTTGAAGGACGATACCAGCTGTAATGCGGTCGCAATCCATTCAAGATCAGAAAGATAACAATCATCGATACAACGAGTACGTAAGTTAACAATTTCATGAAGATTGAATTTAATAAATGCTGGGCACAAAGTTGCACTGTAGCCATGGAACGTTCCATACTCGGCATAAAGCTGTAAGATCGAGTCCTAACGTCGAAATCAAAGGATGTATAAAGGTATAAAGGTCTTCAATAAATCGCGATAGGAATCTTATCATCGAGTTGGCCAACACACCCAGCAAGGCACGGTGAACAGAAGTGTCGAAGGATTGGGAAAAAAAACAAACCCACAACATGAACAACAGTTAACACCTCCAACAAAACTGACAAAGATCTACAAAACTTTCTTGCATTCAGTGCACTATCTAATGACGCAAAAGTGACACAATACAAAGTACAATGGAAAGGTTCTACAAGCTAACAGGCATTTTATAATATTATTACTCAGTCTAGAACACCGGACGACTCACAATAGTGCTCCAATATCTATTTTCAATACACTTCCTCGAAAACTAGCTCTTATTGCACTACGATTAGGTTCGACATGCATCATATTTCGCACGCGTGCGGTAATAAGAATACAGCGTGCTGTAATATTATTACCGCACGCTGTAATCATAGAGCAGCGGTAATTCGATTAAAACTTATGAAATTAAAAAAAAAACTGCACCACTGACTATTATAGAGCAGGCGTGTTTTTTTTTTAATCTCGCCATTTTGACCTGCGTCTTTACAGCGTAAATATTTTTTGAATATTTAAATTGTGTTTGTAAAAAGAATACTACTAATAAACGTAAATATTTTAAACAATTATTTACTTTTATGAACAAGTAAGCATTTTTTTGTGTTCTTAATTAAAAAATATTTAAATTTTATATTTTTCCTGTGAGGCTGTTTGGCGGCTTTATACCTTTGCTTCTTTTTCAACCTGGCGAAATCAAACCGCGGAAAAAAAGTAAATTAAATCATAGTCTCATCAAATTTGTTGACAAAAACACATAACGTTTTTAGTTAATTTCTTCGAAAGTGTATTGAAAAACGTCGTTTGATACACGTGGGAATTTGTTATTGCATTTCTCGACCCCATGAACACCCTCGCCATACGGCTCGGGTGTTCAATCTGCCTCGAATGCAATAACAAACTTTCCGCACTTGTATCAAAATGTACTATTTCAATACACTTCCTCGAAAACTAGCTCTTATTGCACTACGATTAGGTTCGACATGCATCATATTTCGCACGCGTGCGGTAATAAGAATACAGCGTGCTGTAATATTATTACCGCACGCTGTAATCATAGAGCAGCGGTAATTCGATTAAAACTTATGAAATTAAAAAAAAAACACCACTGACTATTATAGAGCAGGCGTGTTTTTTTTTTAATCTCGCCATTTTGATCTGCGTCTTTACAGCGTAAATATTTTTTGAATATTTAAATTGTGTTTGTAAAAAGAATACTACTAATAAACGTAAATATTTTAAACAATTATTTACTTTTATGAACAAGTAAGCATTTTTTTGTGTTCTTAATTAAAAAATATTTAAATTTTATATTTTTCCTGTGAGGCTGTTTGGCGGCTTTATACCTTTGCTTCTTTTTCAACCTGGCGAAATCAAACCGCGGAAAAAAAGTAAATTAAATCATAGTCTCATCTTTGTTGACAAAAACACATAACGTTTTTAGTTAATTTCTTCGAAAGTGTATTGAAAAACGTCGTTTGATACACGTGGGAATTTGTTATTGCATTTCTCGACCCCATGAACACCCTCGCCATACGGCTCGGGTGTTCAATCTGCCTCGAATGCAATAACAAACTTTCCGCACTTGTATCAAAATGTACTATATTCAACCGTTTCCATCGGAAAATCCATTGGTTACGTGTTTGCGAAACAACTTTGCTATAATAGTTAGGATGGAGTCGTCACTATCTTATAATTAATAGTGTTTATTTTGGGTTGTCACGGTTCAATTTGTTTGTATTAAAGCGAGAAATTGAAGTTATTGTTGTGTTTTTTGGTACGGTGTTGGTGACCCTAGGGACTTTTGTCAATTATATCTTTAAAGTTATCCAACATTCCAACTAAGATAATACTTAGTTTACTTTAACTACGCAAAGGACTCGGTTGTAAGTTTTTTTACCGGACTGCGGCAAAATCCAAAATGAGGTCTTATCTTCTGTCTTGTTTTGTAAACATAATCGAGTTCTTCAAGATCAAAATACTGATGTTGCTGGGGAGTTTGTGGCGTCACTGCTTCCAACAAAAAACGAGGAAACTGAAAACTAGGAAGTGGTGAAGGGCGGACGTTTTTGGGGGAGGCATCAAAATTACTGATAACTGCAATTAGTGCTGATTGTTAGCCTACTGTTTGCCTGTGTCATTTGACTGCTGGGCAAAGGCCTCCTCCCATGATCTTCAAATTCCAAAGCCATTATGGAATATCAGCCTATCGCGAAAATATTTTTTTTAGTTCGGCAATGTTCTGGTTACAGATATATGTTTGTTCTTGGCTTGTTACACTGTGAAATACCTTTAAATTGATAGTAAATACTTAAATTATATTACTTAAGTAATTTACCACGTTAAACAGAATCTATGTCAATGACCGGAACTTACATTCCGATTTAGTTTCCAAAACTTTATCGGAAACACAAAAAACTGTCAACTAGCTACAATATTAAATCTACAATACAATATTATGATTTAATCTCTTGTATAAAAACCCAATTTATTTAATAAGTGAAACACATTCTATCAGAAAGGCCTGCTTTCAATTAAATAGTGCTATTAAAACGATAGCACGAAACTATTACGTCAAAGTACATAACGTAAAGATAACGGTTGAAGAGGCGATTTAATTACAGATTCACATCATCAACATCGATGATTAATTGTGAAGAAGACGGGTTTTATCAATATTGTGTAATGGGAGTACTTTGGCGACGAGTAGGTCCAGTTGAGTTGAACTGTTGAAGCATCAAATATTTATACTGTCTTGGCTTCCGTACGTTTTTTCACGGGACACCACTGAAAAGTAGTGCTATGCTGTGGGTCCATCATAGCACAGCATCATTCTGAGTGGTAACCAGCTGTTTGTCGCAGTTTGTCTTGACGTGTAAGCTGTATTTGTGTCGCTGTATACACGTGCATTTATAAACAATTGTAGCCTGCATTGTAAATGGGATGCTGTTCTCCAAACAATGGGATACGTGAAACATACATGCCCTAATGGGCTAATGCCTGTTCACTACCGGATGCTAAGTATTGGACTGACTCTCCATACTCCAACATTATAATTTTATTGTTTTATTAATCCTTTATTTAGCTTTATAGGGTAAAACCCAGATAGTTGCCTCGGGGGTTTAGTTGGCCTTAATAGCAATTAGGTACTCTAGTTTCGGGAATGAAACACACATTATTTGAATTATCTATCGAGAGACTCTGCAACTACAACTAAGTTGACTGTGTTGCATGTCTCTGTGCGATTGCATGGGACGGCTAGGTGCGATCAAAGGTTTTGTGGGATGGATGTCCTCTTTCTCGACAGGGCATCTCGTGCCCTTACTTCAAAACCCAACTAACTGCACAAAATAAAGTTTCGAGAAAATCGTGTTTAAAGGTTCGAATCGTAAAAGTTTTATTAAAATAATTAATAATAATTTTATAAAGAGGCGAGTACGTGTATTTTGATTTCTTATTGTATTCATTATTAGGGTGGTGAAGGAAAAATAGCTTAATTCTCAAACAAGTAGGAAAAACGAAGGATTGGCTTGACAAATGCTACAGATTAGTGGTTTTTCCTGTAGTCGCAATGTTTTCTTATGTTTTGAAGAATAGAGTTTAGACAGCAGTTTTTTATGAATTTACCTGATTAAACGAAATATTTATGTTCACATAATGGGTAATTGCTAATACTAAGTAGAAATATTTAGTCTCAGTTATTGTTATTGTTAATTTAACGTGAATCATGACAAAACCACTTAAACGCAGATATAATGTTTTTCCTGGCGAGAAAAATTGCTTACAGTGCAAAAACATTGCTGTAACCGACACTTACTGGGTTTTGTCTGTTCTTTATTTAAAAAATCTCCTGATAAGCTACCTTAGCTAAAAGCTAAATCCAGAACGGAGCGTCACCTCGGAAAACCGGTTTTACCAGTATGTAGATCTTGAAAAGGAGATTCTAACGGTATTTGTAACTCATTTTTGCCCATAAGTGACTTTAGTTGGTTTTCGCTTTAAGGGCACGATCTATCCTAAACGTAATTTACATGAATTAGGCACATGACTTTTAATTGGCGACATGGACGTCACACAAGGCCCATCAATTTTGCCTGCCAGTATAGCTATAGCTACAATAAAAACCCTGGAGGGACCAGGAAGAGCAGGTACTACCGCATAAAAAAGAATGAACACCAATATTGGCACGGAAATGATCGCAGTCATCTCCAAAATGTCATACAGTTATAAAACATGATCAATTAAATTGTTAATTACTGAGCAAGTCAGGAAGTGTCTGTGACTGTACTGAACTGGTGAATTTAACGCCATACGTACTTAATCTACTTTTGATGTAAGCCTCGGGCTTGTTTTATATGCTGTTTTATTGTCCATGTATCCTTGCTAAATGATTTATTTGAATTAATTTAAATTATTTCCAAAGTAATTTAATTTGGATTTATAATTATATCAATTCAAATTAAATTAATTAAGAAATAATAATTAAAAATTGTTGAAAAGATACTTAATTTATTCAAAATGTATTGCAGGACTATAAATGTTCTGCAATAATTTTGGAATAGTTTAATTATATTTATTTTTTTATTGCACAGTCTTAAAATGTGAGTAAAAATAACAGCCGCTCGTATCAATTATCAGACCACGCTTGCCTAGGTTGGCCCCTGTGTGCCTATTGGCCTTGTTCTGTTCTGTCTCCTGCTGATATGGAGGGAAGTGGAAATTATGTTTTTTCCTACTCCTCCGCTATTATTTTCTGATTAATTTCGTTGCGGGATCCAAGACAGTTAAATCGTTTCGCTGGGACTTCGTCGAGCTTCATTGTCTCGGTGCTTTTCTTGTGGTCGCCACTGTTGATTATGGCTAACAGGAGTTACAGTGGTTTGGGAATAGTGTGGCGGGCTTGTCCCATATTTTGCCTAGGGTCCGTGGATGGGACTACCCATCACATACCGAGTTTCTTCTGTGAATCGAAAAGCACGTGAAGACGTTTGTGATGACTTGTTACAGGTAGTCAATGACCCGAAAGTCATACAACCAATTTTAACAAGGGGTATCGTATTACCCAGACCTAACTGGGTTGTGGAGGTCAGATAGACAATCGCTCCATGAAAAATACTTACTAGTTTTCAGCTGCATCCAGTAAGACTGGAAGCGGATCCTTACATAGTTGGTAAAAGGCTAGGCAGATGATGAATAAAAGTAACATACCTGCCTCTCACGAAGAGGAAGCCTTTGTTCCAGCTTTGATTTTTTTTTTGTCTTTCTGAGAAAGGAATAGGCTAATTTTTCATGCGAAAAAAAGGGTTGTAATTGTAAGGGGTTGAAAGGGGGGGGGATGAATTACTTTTGGTCGCGATATCCACGTGGACGAAACCGTGGGCATCAGCTGCTACATAAATAAAAAGAATAATGTTTACTGTAATGTATACGACGACGTATCGAAAGTGAAAAATTATTGGCCCTATAGCACGTCGTCAGCAATAACAGCTTATCAAGATAAAGATCGCACGAGTGGTACATATACAAACATTGACATTCACTTGACTTTTACAAATTATAACTTGTACGAGATCACAGCCGGTACAGCCTCCGGCGACTAAAGGTTTCTCTTCCTTGGGAGAACTAATTTGACGATGCTTAATTTAATTTACAATAATGTGGGGGCCCCGAATTACGAACAGTAAGTATTGAGTTCAAACCGAGACAGGCGCATTACTTTGTGCAATTTATTCATCACCGCTGCTATCAAAACGGTGAAGGAAAACATCGTGAGGAAATCGGCATTAGGCGGTCTTAGAACCAAAAATTCTAAGACATGTGACATCTACCAACCCGCACTGGGCCCGCGTGGTGAATCATAGCTTATCCCTCTCCTAGACAGGAGGCCTGATAATGATGATGACGTGCTGTCAAAATGAAACTAGCAGTCCAAACAGCACAAAAAAGCTAAGTAGAAGAATAGAAGTTCCTGATTTACTGTAAAATAACCAGATTATTAGAATATTCTATGAGTCTCATCATCATCTCAGTTCTATTTTTTTTAAAGAGTTTTTCACTCTCTATAGTCTTAGTCTCTTTGGACAGTAATAATTTGTTAAAGCAACGTTTCTAAAACCAATCAGAATGCAGATGCCTTTAAAAGATCTGTCTTGCGGTTTTAATTTCATTTTACAATAATAATTAAGAGCAGCTATAAAATCCCTCGCAATTTGCAATATAATTCAATTATGACTGTTAACGGTGTAACTTTCTCATGCGTATGTACAAAGCTGGCTCATATTTGAATAATTGTAACAATAACCAAGTGACTCAGCTTAATCGAATTTTCAAAGTTTTGATAAATGTATCAGCCCACCAAATATAGACAGATTTCATCAAATTAACTATCCTAATATCTGATTAAACGTCTTATTTAATGCTCAATATGTACGTAAAAGATTACCTACACAAAACACAGTAAGCATTAAATTATGTTGTTAAGCACCAGTACTCCCAAATATAGAGGCGAATTTAAAAAATCAGTCCTAATCGCTGATTAAAGATTATATCAACCGATCCTATATTATCTGCATAACTAATAAGTATAATAAAAAGGTAGGTACTACCCACTCAAAACATAACATTGATCATCTAATCGATCAAGTTACTATTAATCTTCGCAAGTCCATCGTTGAGCCCACGTGCCCGTCACTTTCACGCAAAACCTATCACGGACATATTTTGGTTATCGAACGATTCTTTTTGTCTATGCTGCGGTACTTCCGATTGGGCTGCTTTACCTAGATGAACTGGTTCCATTGTTACACGATATTTTTATTTTACAACCCAACTAAATATGCCTGTGTAGGTTAGCTATAACAGTATAAACCTATATGAAAGATTAAGTTTAGTTATGAACTGGAATCGGAACACTTAGATGAATTAGAGAAATTAAATAGCTAAGTGACTATTGATTGACAGGGGGCCAATTCTCGGTTTTAGAGATGGTGTCGAACTCGAGAAAAATTTCTAATGACGTCATTTTTTCGAGAAATTTTAAAAGTTGCTATTCTGGGGATGTCGAATTCGACATTTGTCGAAGGCTAACGTTCGAGTTCATCTCGAGTGCTTCTGAGCAGTAGAGATGTAATGTCGATTATAGAGATACGTCATTTCTGAGTGAATTTGTTGAGTTTTGGATTGTACACTGTTTTCTTTTCTTTAGTTTTTAAATAAAATACGGCTTGGCATCTCATACTGGAAATTCGATTTATACTCTTTGATTTGTGCATTGTGTTTTCTTGAAAGGACGACCTTCGCGCAGATAACAGACTCTGTAATATTTGTGTACCTACGATTGGACTTTGAAACCACTGAAAGATGGACGAGTTTATTAGCATTTTTATCTCGGAGTTGTTGGAAAGTGGCGAGCAACTGGCCAATACACGGCGACAACAGCTATCCCGCCGTCGATATTTACGACTTGAGCGGACGGAACAGAAGTCATTAAAAACTTCAGACTAAATAAAGATTTAATAAGGGTTCTAATACTTAGATCTATTGGCTCCTGTAATAAACTGGATACCACTAAAATAGACCCGAAAACGAAGGTAAATAATTGTTTGCTTCATAGTTCTATTAGTCACTGACAGACAGTCAGCTGTCAAACTGATTATTTTTTTTTATTTTTTTTTTTTTTTTTTTTAGGATTCGGCCACGGTGTTTGTTGGATAGCACGTGTGTTTTGAATTTTTTTGCTGTTTTTAAGTGTTTTTCGACATTTTAGTGACTTGTTATTGTATATTTGTGTTGTCCTTGTGTTCGTAACCAGGTTTGTATTGTGACTGTTTTAATTTAAGTCCCCTTTTGTTATCTTTTTTTACCAAACATGGAAAAAAACAAGCCCCCCGATAAGGTCCCTCCTGATATTCCATGTTCTTCTACTTTGGATCATCAGTACTCGCTCAGCCCACTATCGCAATTAGCGGATGTTGTTGGTAACGTTTCAGCGATGGATGTATCAGTAAGTTCCCAACCCCAACAAAACCCACGCAAACGTCCTGTTGAAGATGTAATCTTGTCTCCGTCTTTGCCGAACAAACAACAAAAAAACCAAGTCGGACGAATCAAGTACTCCGTTATGGATAAGGCCCCATACATTGTCCATGTTTCACGCATAGAGACACAGCCAAATGCTGGCACTACCCTTCACCCAGTTAATTTCGGAAAGTTCCTTATGAACAACAACATCGGTAACATTGTTCGTGGTGGTGTCAACAGAGTCGGTAGAAACAGGGTTTCGGTGGAGTTTGCTTCCCCTCAGGATGCTAACTCTTTCTTAGTTAATAGTTTATTGTCAAAATATTGTTATAGTGCATCAATCCCTACATTTAATATCACAAGGATGGGTGTTGTTACTGGCGTTCCTTCAGAACTCACAGAAGAAGAAGCTATGTCGTATTTGTCAGTACCGATAGGGTGTGGACAAATCTTAAAAGTTCGACGTATTAATCGTAAAGTACAAAGAGACGGGGTTAATGAGTGGAAACCCACAGAAACGTGTGTCCTGACCTTTGATGGACAGGTGCTGCCAAGTAGGATATTCTGTTGCTACACATCTCTCCCTGTGAAACAATATATATACCCAACAATCCAATGCCGCAAGTGTTGCAGATTTGGACATGTGGCAAACCTGTGCAGGTCTAAACCACGCTGTAACAAGTGTGGTCACGATCACCCGGGTGATGGCTGTAATATTTCAGAGGGTGAGGCCTTCTGTGTGCTTTGTTCGGGGAACCACTTTGCCGATAGCCAGTCATGTCCTGAGCATGGCAGGCAGAAGGCAATTAAGACAGTCATGGCTGAGAAAATCATCCCTTATGCTGAGGCGTGCAAAATTATCCCCACAGTTTCCCGCAACTATGCCAATATGGTCAAATCCTCTCCTCCATCCCAGTCATATCGTAAAACAGTGACTTTTAAACCCAGGACTCATGCCCCCCTTTCTCCGTCATATGACAAAATTGCTCATCAGCGTATAGTCAGTTCTCCCCAACCCTCACAGTCCAATGGTTGTGCGCTTAGTAACAATCATGTACCTAACAATATTGATTCTATCATTGAACTTCTTATAAAACTTTTACCTACTCTTATTTCTTCTTCCAACTCACAATCACCGTCCAACGTTGCCGATCAACTTGTTTCTTTACTTCTATCAATTAAAAATGGCGTCTCGCCTAGTATTCCTTCAGTGGAATGTGAGGAGCGTGTGGCATAAAAAGCACGACCTCATATTTCTTTTAAATAAATACAAGCCTTTAGCTTGTTCCATAGCTGAGACTTGGCTTACGCCAAGTCTTAGCTTCCGCATGCCACACTTCAACATTCTCAGATGCGACAGATCTGATGGATATGGAGGTTCAGCTCTCCTTGTCAATAATCGGGTCCCACTTCTGCCCCTCCCTTTGCCTTCACTCACAGGAGAAATGAGTATTGTGGCGGGAAGGGTGGAGGGCATTACAGTGTTTTCAATATACATTGCTCACCCTCGACCCGAATTTTTGGATATTTTAAAAACCACTTTCTCAAATACTCGAGGACCAATTATGGTCATGGGTGATTTTAACTGTCATCATTATAGATGGGGGTCCGAACGCTGTGATGCCTTTGGTGTGGCTTTGGTTGAAATCTTGGATGATCTGAATCTCTGTATTCTTAACAATGGTTGCCCGACTCGCAGATCTCTCCCTGGACAACAAAAGAGTTGTGTAGATCTGACATTTTGCTCAGTTGAGTTGGCAGCTTCAATGCAATGGGAATGTACATCCTTGTCGCATGGTAGTGACCACTACCCTATTGTAATATCTTTGATTAATAAGACTTATTTAGAGAAAAGTTCTCCCCCACTTCTGAAATATAACTTGTCCAAACCAGATTGGTCTAGGTTTGTATCATTAGTGGAGGAGAAAATTGATGTTTTGCCAAATTTAAATTCAAGTTTATTTGATCCTCCTGGTCACCACCATGCGAAGAGCTGCTATGAGGGTTTTGTTACTGCCATCACCTCCAGTGCTGATTCCTGCTTCCCGTTGAAAAACAGTGCCCGTAATAAAATTCCTTCACCCCCGTGGTGGGATCGTGAGTGCACTTCGGCAGTCAGGGACAGGAACGAGGCTGAGCTTCGGTACAATGCAGATATGAGCACCGAAAATCTGATGGCGTATTGCCAGATTAATGCCAGAACCAAACGTCACCTGCGCAAAAAGAAACGAACAGGTTGGGTTACATTCTGCACCTCTTTGTCTCCCTCTACACCTGTGTCGGTAGTTTGGAAGAGCATCAATAGGTTCAGACGAGGTTGCTCTCCATCAGTTTCTTCTCCAATCACAAGGGAAACGGCTGAACTTTTTTTTGATAAAATTGCTCCACCATATGTCCCACTTTTTTCTGAATGTGTAAACTTGACCCATCAACATGTGTCGGAGGATCCTTTGGATGCGCAATTTTCTTTGGAGGAACTGAATGTGGTACTCAGTTATGTCCGGGACTCGGCCCCGGGTATTGATGGTGTGCCATATTCTTTTATATCCCATTCTGGTGACAAGGCCAAAGCCTATTTCTTGAATATTTTAAATTTTGCCTATTTTCATGGCTGGGTCCCAGATCAATGGAAACGGCAAATAATCATTCCACTGCTGAAACCAGGCAAACATGCAGATGATCCAAATGGCCTTAGGCCAATTGCTTTGTCTTCAGTGTTGGCCAAATTACTGGAGCACTTAATTAAAAACCGTCTGGAGTGGTTTGTTGAGTCTAAAGATATGCTGCCGAATTACCAATTTGGCTTTAGGAAGGGACTTGGTACTATGGACAGTGTTGGTACTTTAGTTGCGGACATCCGTTTAGCTTTTTCAAGAAATGAATCGGTTGCAGCTACCTTCCTGGACATCTCCTCTGCGTATGACAACGTACTTCTTCCCGTACTCAGGCAAAAACTGCAACAGCTGAGTCTACCGGCTAAGATGATACGATGTATATGTGAGTTACTGATGTCCCGCTCGTTGGTCCTTAGAGTCCAGGGAGAGGAGTTTGATGATAGGCGGATATGGAAGGGTCTTCCACAAGGATCTCCCCTCAGTCCCATACTGTACAACCTGTATACGGCTGATATTGGGTCTTGCATAAATAACAATTGTAGGATATTACAATACGCCGATGACATTGCCTTGTACGTGACAGATTCTTCTATAGTCGATGCCGCGTCATCTTTGAGCCTCTCTCTGGATTCTTTGAATCAGTGGCTTTTAAGTCATGGCCTGTCGCTATCTGCGCCGAAAAGCTCGGCAGTAATCTTCTCTCGCAAAAGACGCATTCCCCATGTAACCATTGACATTTTAGGCCAAAATATCCCAATAGTAAATAAAGTTAAATTCTTAGGTGTAATTTTAGACACAAAATTAACTGGCAAAGATCACATCAATTTTCTTATTAAAAAATGTGAAAGAGTTATCTCAATTTTAAAAGTTCTTGCAGGCGTGTGGTGGGGTGCTCACCCCTACACCATGAAATTAGTCTATAATGCCTTAGTCCGTAGTGTTTTGGACTACGGAACATATCTTCTGATCCCGTGCAACAAAGGTGCCCTAGTTGGACTGGATAAGATTCAGTCTAAATGCCTTCGAATCATCTTAGGTTGTATGAAATCCTCCCCCATTAACGCATTGCAGGTTGAGTGCGCTGAACCCCCTCTGGCCCTAAGGCGCCAATATCTGGCTTCCCGTTTTTTGTCTAGGCTTATATGCAGAACTTCACATCCCCTTATAGAAAAATTGTACGAATTAGATGCCATATGCAGAAATTCAAAATATTGGAAAAATAAAGAAATACCCCTAATTCTAAAGTCTTTTCGCCAAATTCTAAATTTAGTATGTCCGATTGTTCCGTTCTCCAGATTGCCCCTTTTTAATTTTACGTATGAAGTTTTATGTTACGTTCCTAAAATTGTATTTAACATTGGTATATCCAAAAAATCCCCGTCAGCGAACTCGACATTCAATGCGGTGGTGGGCGAGAGATGGAATGGTTTCCAACTTTTTTTTACGGATGCATCGAAACTAACTGAACTTAACCACACTGGAGCTGCGGTCTATTACCAGAGCTCTAGTATAATCCTGCAGTTTAAGTGTCCTAAGGAGTCTTCTGTATTCACGGGCGAATGTGTGGCTATATTGGAAGCTTGTCTTTTCATAAAGTCGCACCATAATATACACAAAGCCGTAATCTTCACAGACTCTCTTAGCTGCCTACAGGCCTTAATACAAAATCCCTTTAAAAGTAAATTGCACAGTTCCCTTATATTAGAAATTAAAGAGGCCTTATTATCTTGTGCTCTCAGTCAAAAAGAGGTTCAGCTAGTTTGGATTCCTAGTCATTGCGGTATTAAGGGTAATGAGTGCGCGGATGCATCGGCCAAGGATGCTTGCTCATCGTCAGTAGCTGATCTTTCCCGTAATCGTCTTCAGGGGTATGACTTATTGAATCTTCCACGATCGATCCTCCAGTCATCGTGGCAGGATCAATGGAGTGACACTGGAAAGAAAAAAGGCAGGTTTTATTACGCAGTACAACCAACTATAAAACCGAAACCCTGGTTCTATGGCTACAAAAAAGTTTCCAAACCGGTTATATCCACCATATGTCGTATTCGTCTTGGATTCTGTAGTACTCCTGTTTTCTTGCAAAAAATCCGGGTTAGAGACTCTTCTCTTTGCGAGTGCGGGTTGGAAGAGGGTACTCTGGATCACATCTTCTTTGAATGCTCAAACAACATTCCTCCTCTAGATCTGTATAAACGTCTTCCTAAATTTAAAATCCCTCTCCCGACTAATTTCCCCTCCCTGCTAACATATTCCTCCCCCGAACTGCTTGTGGCGCTGATGACTTTCATCCGTCACAATAACATAAAATTATAAACCTGCCTGTGGGTGTGGTATGTGTATATTTAAATGTTTTAACAATTTTAATATATTTATTTATTTCTATTTTTTGTTTGTTTCAGTCCCGTACTAACCCGACAAGTTTCACGTGGTGTCGAAGAATGTAATTTGCGACCAATTGGTTGTAGTTTATCAAATAACATTACATTCTCGTATTTTTTATTTTTCCACTCTTGTTTTTCCAACTCACTGGACATTGGCAGAATAGTCGACATCGGCTTTAATTGCCATTAAATAAAAATAGAATAGAATAGATTATTTTTACACTAAACGTTTCGTTTTACTTTGGCTTTGCACGGGACTTATTCAAATTTAATATATAAATTATGTCCTAATTTTAAGTGTTTCTCATAATTATGTTTAAGTACTTGTTTGTTTGTGAAACTAATAAATACTTTTTCTTCCTTTCTTTCTTTCTTTTATACTTAAATAATTAGGTTTAGTCAGCGTTTTAAAACAAAATCATTCATTCACTCATAGCTACCTAAAACGGAACGCGCGATTCTTCGTAATGGACGCTAGTATTATATTATCTGTGGTAATGGTAACATTAGCTTCACTCGAATCGACATTTTCGTGACATTTATTTCTATTTTGACTGAGAATACGGAATTCTGCTCAATTCGAAATTTTTTGGTAGAGATAGAGATATTTTTGATAGACATAGAGATAGACTTACGAACTCGAACTCGAGATAAATCTCTAAAACCGAGAATTGGCCCCCTGATCCTCGATGCCTCGGAAAGCACGAAAAACCGTTGGTCCCGGCTTTTATTGGTTGATCTTTGACAGTCATTATAGGTAGTCAGTGGCCCGAAACTTTGACAACCAGATTAACTAAAGAGAATCGTATTACCCAGTACAAACCGGGAGTTAGACAGGCAGTCGCTCGATGTAAAATACTGGTATTCGTTTGGGCAGCTGCATCTGGGTAGACTAAAAGTGAAAGAACGGATTATAGCTCGGATACAACTGTGTGAGTTGATCTTCATTAGTTAAAATCAGACCAATGGAAACACACCACTTCGTTAGAACATCTGCCTCCATTTTATATTTAAACAATAGCCAAATTACACATTCATTCCAGTTATCTAATGCGTTACAATTAATTGCTTCTATATCAATCGTATGAAGTTACATAATCCTTTCTACATCTATAGGAAATCGCTTTGTATTGTAATTACACACGTTACACGTACGAATATTTTATATTTTACTCGCTAATTGCCTGGGGTAATGACCCTGTGCAATAAATTGTACAGAATTGCAGATGCTATCAAAGTAACGTCTAAATAGAGCAATTATTTTTACATTAGGATTAATAGATTGGTACTTAATTGGAGTATTTTGATTTTAGTTGTGCAATATTATGTTTCTTGGAGGTGTACCTACATGGCCAAATATATCAAACCATAGTTGAGACCTCCCAAAGAAAGCTTTTACATCTCCACAAATAGGAAATACCCCATTTGGCCCATTCCTCATCCCATAATCAAATACAATTAGTGTGTGTGTGTGTTATCGTTATTTGATTGAAGCGTGGCCATAGACGGAACCAGTGACGGGACTAAGGCCCGTTTTCCACCAAAGCGGAGAGATGTACCAAATTCGACCAATCAGGAACAGGAAGGGCGAAAGGCCAGATGTAAATTTTAACTAATGTGATTGGTCGATTTCCGCGCATCTCCTCTCTTCTCCTCTCCTCTCCGCTTTGGTGGAAACCGGGCCTAAGGGCCACAGCACGGCACGCACGCTACTGCTTAGCATCGGCAATCAGCGATTTTGCATTTTGCTTTAGGTTCTAAATCGCCGATACTAGGCTGGCTGGGCTCCCGTCGGGGCTGCGGATTATCGAAAGGCATAACGCGGCCTCGGCACAAGGGCGAAGAAGGTACATGGGTTTGGTTTTTAGACAATAGAAGTCTGACACTCCCCTTCGCTCGCGGGCGAGCGGGGGGGGTTATTCGATGATTTTTCACCCACCCAGGCTGGCTGGGCATTCATTTTCTAACAGCTAGCACCCTCACAAGAATCATGATGCACTCCAAATATTACTTTTTATTTTTGGACATGTAAATTAAAATCTCGTGGAGTACACTGACACTGCAGTTGCTGTTATTTATTTGTTTAACATTTTAAGCACAAAGTACAGAGGCGGACTGAAATCCATAGGCATTTTCTACCAGCCAACATATTTTAAATGATGCAAATACAAACAGAAACCCAGCTACAGCTGTTAATGGGGAAACAAAACTCTTCGTTTTGACTCAGTGCGGCAATAAGTAGGCACTAACTTCCAGATAGCCCAAATTGAAAGTGAAAATGATTAAGCGGTTAATATCTGTGTCAATATCGTGATCGTAAAAAGCGATGAACCGATACGTATTACACAATCTTATAGGTTATTTATTGCTAATCTAATTACAGCCTAGATCTCAAGTATTTGGCGATTATCTGATGTTTAATCGACCAGACAAATACCTAGTTTTGGCTGAACAGAAATTGGCAAAACGGACATTTTTGGAGTATTATTTTACTTTCGATAAAGTTACGTTGGAATCATAATTCGTAATTTAGTGTGAAATTCTCTGACTGAACACGATCAAGACGTCGTATCCGAGTTCAAGGACTAAATTCCGCTAGCAAACAAAATATTGATAGCGTTTCAGTAGCGTTCAGAATGGTTTTAACATTAAATTGCTTATTGGGTACATTAAAAACGACTGAAGACCGTGAGACCGGTTTTCACCAAAACAGTCGACGAGCAAAATAAGAAACTCGGAACTGGAGTAAATAACATGCTCATTATCACGACATTTCCTACTGTGTTCATTTATTTTAATTGCAATGTCATCAAGATTTCAGTTGTGCTTTCACGATGTTAGCTATATCCACAATTCTACAGCGCTATAACCAAAGAGACTTGAAGCTACATACCTAACCAGTCATACCAAAGGATATCGTATTACCCAGTACTAACTGGGTTCTGGAGTTATGTAAAACACTGGTATTCAGCTGCATCCGATGATACTGGAAGCTGTTTTACAAGTTACAGACACGCGAAGACGTGACCTAATGTGCCAACTCTTTTAGATGGTTAGGCTCGTTCAATTGAAAAGCTCTGTGTATGGAAATACAATCTAAGATAAAATTGTGACAATTGAGGAGGTCGAGTGTTACACCGGCATTTTTTTAAGATCTGACTAGCTGGGGGGGCAACCCATACTACACTTGCGGCTTGGCGATAGGCGTTCTCCATTCCACTGGTTTGCACAATTAGCAATCGGTTATTGGACAGACACGGCGAGTCCACTTATACCTTTTCAGCATAATACATTTAACTCTGCAAGCTATATCGGTAACTCCAGTTATTTTCCAAATAATTTAATTGCAGACCTTATCCTATCTAAATTAAGCGTTCTAATTATTCACAGCACGACGCACAAGTTACTTGTCTTTTCTACTACACGCTTACATTACTCGTACTAAGTCGTATGCCTGTCCCATGACCGCTACGGTGAATGTAATGTCACGCGGAGCCAAAGGTTGTGCTCCATTCGCTAGCCCACGGAATGTCCGATCTAAATGCAATTTTAGCCTACCTATTTACCTAAATTCACTAGCATTAGTAATGACTCTTGCTTACTTGATAGTATTTTGGTGTCTTTCAAGTTTTGAGTATTTATTTATTTTATTTATTTATTTAGGATCTCCAACAAAGAATATACACAGCTCATGTTATATTTAGTGGACGACAAAAGTATCGAGTAAGTGTAGGTAGGTACCTACTCCTTCACTTACAGGAGACCACAGCATGCACAACAAAATTGTATATTATAAAGCTAACAGACCAGCTACGAAATAATAATAAAATTCAGAAATTAAATACACAGGATTAAAATTAAAATCGGTACACAGCGTATGTCAAAAATTAAAATAATAATGTCAGAAGTTAAAGTCCAAAATGTAAGAATTAAATGAATTAGTACGAATGTGGATGGCTATATTGGCCAAAAGAAACGATGGATGGACTGTATAAGGGATGATATGGCAAGAAAGGAGTTGTCTGATGAGATAACGAGTAGGTAATAGAGAAGTATGGAAGAAGAAGACCCAAAATTTTGATATTGGTACAAGAGAATAATGATGATGATGATGATGGTCTCACAAAATAACTATGAATTTCCTATCGGCAATAATTACGATATTCTAAACAAACTTAGGTACATGTGTTATTTAAATTTCAATAGTTCTAGTACTGCTCACACAAGAACACTTTGTGCTTTTGTACCCATTTAGTGTTGTGTTCTATTTACCTATGTCTATATTTCATGGTCCAGAAAACTAATTCCGTCAATCTCCGTATTTAGACTTAAAATTAAACCAGTATTGGCGTAAAATACATTTCAATCAATACCCTTTAAACTCAATGCGACCAATTTCCGACTTAGAGAAAATGTCCATTACGGTAACAACATTAATAAATACAAAGACTTTGACAACGAAGTCAATTTCGCAAAGTCTTTCGTAACTTTAAAATAAATAATTGTAAATATAATAATAGATCGCCTACGCACGCCTGTGGAGTCTAGACTTAGGATTACGGGTTACTCAATAACTGTTGACAGAGTACTTTAGAGATATTACAAGATACGGAGCAAGTGCTGTTTGTTTCTTCTTGGTTGATTTTGTCTTTTCAAATGAGAATTAGTTCATTTTACAAATCAAACAGTGGTGTAATATGATGCCTTCTTCTGTAGCAGCTGCTACCAAAATATTTACCCGCTTTCAGCCCATATCAACTGTCACACTATCCATTCATTTTTACCTTGTTTGTCCTAAACTTAAAAACCACCTAAGTCAACACAATAATACTCTTATGCTTCACATGCGTAAAAACATTTTCACAAAACTTCACTGATTATTTATTGTCTTCAATCTGAACTGCCCGCTATTGTTTCTTAGACACTATTCGTGAGTTTCCCTATCTGTAAGTGACGTCAACGGCGCGCAGCGCGGCGTTTTGTGTTGTTCTGAAATTCCGAACTAGATGGCGTTGTACTTTTACGTCACGATCCTGAATCGCGGTGTTAAGATTCTCCGCCGTCGAACGACCCTCGCGCGTTTCTTTAGTAAAATCATACTTACCTGGCATAGGGGAAACCGTGATCAAATAGGCGGTTCCCCCAGGGCGAGGCCTTCCCATTGCACTGCGGTTGGGTTGACCCCTGCGATTATCCCTAATGTGGATAACTCGGATGCGTAATTTTTGGTAGTGGGGACTGCGTTCGCGCCGTCCCCCTCAGAATCTCTATGAAAGCTACTAAGTGAAAGCACAAAATACCGTTTGCTCTACAAATTACACACATAATGTGTGTAATTTCAAAGGTCAGAGATAAGATTGTGTGATTAATTTAGGAATGTGTGACACATTCCTAAATTAATCTTATCTCTGACCACGCACTCACAAGTCACAGTTCACATTACATCGAGATCGTGCCTACACAAACCTGCCAGTCTCTCATTAAACACAATTACGAGCTACTAAAACCACCAACATCCGTAAAACAACGCCCTACTAAACATAATTATAATAACAATTAATCTGCAATTTATAGGATCAGTTTCATTAGCATAATACATTTAACTCTGCAAGCTATATCGGTAACTCCAGTTATTTTCCAAATAGTTTAATTACAGACCTTATCCTATCTAAATTAAGCGTTCTAATTATTCACAGCACGACGCACAAGTTACAAGTCTTTTCTACTACACGCTTACATTACTCGTACTAAGTCGTATGCCTGTCCCATGACCGCTACGGTGAATGTAATGTCACGCGGAGCCAAAGGTTGTGCTCCATTCGCTAGCCCACGGAATGTCCGATCTAAATGCAATTTTAGCCTACCTATTTACCTAAATGCACTAGCATTAGTATTCATTGGATTTGTCGGTTCAATTATGTTAGGTTTGAATTTGAATGCTTCATTGGTTTGCTTGGTAATTTATCATATTACTAGTGACCCGCCCCGGCTTCGCACGGGTACAAAAAAGGTATTAAAACCTTCCTCTTGAATCACTCTATCTATTAAAAAAAACCGCATCAAAATCCGTTGCGTAGTTTTAAAGATTTAAGCATACAGACAAACAAACAAATAAACAAACAAACAGACGCGACTTTGTTTTATACTATGTAAGGAAAGGATGCGCATCTAATGACGCTTGCCTACGCGATTTTCTAAGTCATATTGGTTTCTATCAAGTTTTGAGTATGATGGGTTTATGAGTAGAGGAAGACCAAAGAAACGATGGATGGATTGTGTAAAGGATTATATGGCAAGAAAGGAAGTCTCTGATGAAATAACGAGTAATAAAGAAGTACCTATGAAAGAAGAAGTGAAGCTGCACTGCCCCGAAATAAATTGAGATAAGGGCAAGCGAATGATGTTGATGGTCTCACAAAATAATTATAAAATATTAAGAATTTCCCATCGGCAAAAATAACTACCTATTTTCTAAACAAACTTTCATAGTTCTAGTACTGCTCACCTAAGAAAACTTTGTGCTTATGTAGTTTGTACCCAATAATGTTGTGTTCTATTTATAATAATAATAATAATAATATTCCACAACTATCACACAACGCCATCTAGTCCCAAGCTAAGCAGAGCTTGTGTTATGGGTACTAGACAACTGATAAACATACTTATATATTTCTAAATACATACATATTATAGATAAATTACACCCAGACACAGAACAAATGATCGTGCTCATCACACAAACATTTGTCCTGGGTGGGAATCGAACCCACGACCTCCGGCATAGCAGTTAGGGTCACTAACCACTAGACCAACAGGCCATGACAACAGGCATTTATATGATTTATGTTTATATTTCTGAACTTTAATTGTTTAAACAAACACCAATGCAAGAAAAAAATAAAAGAATATCTACTCACCCTAAATTATTATGAGGACTCAGAGGAATTACTCAAACCATAACTCAAAAATTCAGGCATCCACTCACCCTTCATACCTACACTCACCTACACATTTCTACACTCACACATACACACCTTCACTCAAACTTGACACTCACATGGCCCACCCTGCATCTACAAAGATAATTTTCCCTTATTATTAATTAATTAAACTCCATTTCCTTTACGTCTAAATTGATTTTTTTTTCTCTTTATAAATTGTACTAGTCTAGTTTTATTAACCATCCATACTAATATCCATCCATACTTCCATACTTACTAATACTTATTATATACTATTATACTTATATACTTATATTTTATATATATATATATATATAATATTATAAATGCAAAAGTAACTCTGTCTGTCTGTCTGTTACTCTTTCACGCCTAAACGGCTGAACCGATTTGTGTGAAATTTGGTACAGACATAGTCTGGAACTTGAGAAAGGACATAGGATATTTTTTTTTTCCCGAGATAAACCAAAAATCTGCCGGAAGTCACTATTCCACGCGAACGAAGTCGCGGGCAAAAGCACTATATAAAGCTCGATTTTTATATAAGCGCACATTATTAATTTGAAAGCGACTTCATTTATGATCCATAATGGACGGATGGATGACCCCTTTATCACAGGTTTTACCTAGCATGGGGGTCATTGATCATTTATTTGCTTTTATGTGAACACTGATTATGTATCTGCCATTTATGTGTACTTTTTTGTGTCAAATAAATTATTATTATTATTATTTCATGGTCCAGAAAACTAATTCCGTCGATCTCCGTATTTAGACTTAACAATTAAACCAGTATGAGCTTAAAATACATTTCAATCAATCCCCTTATGTACCTCAATCTTTCAAATCCAATTCGAACAATTCGACTGGCCTGTTGGTCTAGTGGTTAGTGACCCTAACTGCTATGCCGGAGGTCGTGGGTTCGATTCCCACCCAGGACAAATGTTTGTGTGATGAGCACGATCATTTGTTCTGTGTCTGGGTGTAATTTATCTATAATATGTATGTATTTAGAAATATATAAGTATGTTTATCAGTTGTCTAGTACCCATAACACAAGCTCTGCTTAGCTTGGGACTAGATGGCGTTGTGTGATAGTTGTGGAATATTATTATTATTCCCTTTATTAAGTTTTTAACAAATTTGATACATTTTTAAATATTCCTTACAAAAAAAAAAAACATTTAAAAATATAAAAAATTGTAGCCCACCGGTATCGGGAACAGGGTCCAAGCTACCGGCAGTCAGGGCTCCAGAGAAAGGAACCTCCTAACAATACGAGCCGTGTCCAGGAGTACCGCTTTCTGCATCAAGCCCTTGATCCAGCTGCCTAACGAGAGCCTCCTCAGGTGTTGGTCGAGGCTCTTGGCAATTAAGCCATTGGCTGTAACGACTATCGGCACAATGATCGCTGAGTCCACACTCCACATGTCGACAACCTCGCGAGCCAAGTCAAGATACTTGATTTGCTTGTCTTTCTCGGCTTTCACGAGGTTCTCGTCATGCGGGACGGTTATGTCAACAATCATTGCGCGCCGCTCTGATCGATCCACCACCACTATATCAGGTTTATTAGCTATAATAGTCCTGTCAGTGATGATGGATTGATCCCAGTACAGTGTGATATGGTCATTTTCGAGAACTGGGTCGGGCACATACCTGTAGTACGGTACTTCCGATTCCACAAGGTTGTATTTCAGAGCAAGTTGCTGATGGATAATTCTGGCTACAAGGTTGTGTCTATGCAAGTATTCTCCGTTAGCCAAACGAGAACATCCGGAGATAATGTGACGGATTGATTCGCCCGGACGGTGGCATGCCCGACATATGTCAACCGTACCATCCTTCACAATAAATCTCCGGTAGTTATTCGTCATCATAACTTCGTCCATAATTGCACAGACAAAACCTTCGGTTTCTCCGAAGAGTTCCCCGAAACGTAGCCAGGCCACGGACGCTAAGAAGTCTACATCGGGCCCATGTAGGGCCCGGAAAAAGCGTCCGTGAAGCTCCTTACTCTGCCATACCTCCAAGCGGTCGTCAGTGTCAAGCACTACAGGTTTGCGCCAGTTCTCTTTAGCCAAGGAGAGCGGGGTAAGGCCCTTGTCCACCGCGACAACATCTCGATGCATCCCCACGTCGGCTTCCAGGAAATATTCCCTGAGACTGCATATCTCACGATTGTGGAGAGTCTTAGCATTCAAAAAGCCTCGACCTCCACACTTCCGTGGGATATACAGTCTCATAACCGAAGAACGTGGGTGATGCATTCGATACGTCGTCAACAATGTACGGACACGCCTATCCAGGGCGTCTAGCTCTGTTTGAGTCCATTTGAGTATGCCGAAAGAGTACATCAAAACCGGCATGACCCAACCGTTGAAGGCACGCACCTTATTTCCGCCTGACAAAAGACTATTAAATACTTTCTTCAGGCGGCCAAAGAAGCGCTCCCTCAGCGATTGCTTCATGTCGGCAACGTTGATGCCCAGCGCTTCCGACATACCCAAATACTTATAGGTTTCGGTTGCTGAGAGGGATCTAAGATTTATGGAATCCGTGAGCTGGGTTCCCACAGACTCCACAATCCCCCCTCGCTTTACATGCATGACCGCACATTTTTCCACTCCGAATTCCATCCTGATGGCGCCACTGAAAGCTTCAGTGACCTTCAGTAGCTCCATCAGGTGCAAATCATTAGTGGCAAAAAGTTTAAGGTCATCCATGTAAAGGAGGTGAGATATAATCTGACCACCTCTCTTCAACCGATAGCCCAGACCTGAACCCTCCAGCAGCGTGCTAAGAGGATTCAAGGCTAGGCAGAACCAAAGTGGACTCAAACTGTCGCCCTGAAATATACCTCGCTCTATCCTTATCGGCTCGCTATTCCTCTGGATCTGCCGACACCCTGGATAGCGAAGGACTGTCCTCCATTGCCCCATACACGACATCAGGAAGGTGCGTAGGGTTGCATCAATTTTATACAACTCTAGCACCCTCATGAGCCATGTATGTGGCACCGAGTCATAGGCCTTCTTATAGTCTATCCAGCATGTCGAAAGATCCTTTCGATTATATTTATTTATTATATTTTATTATTATTATTATTATTAATTTCCTACATAATTAAATCAACACCCAAAAAATATCTAACTGACTGTCCATATCGGTAACAACATTATTAAATCCGACAAAGACTTTGACAACGAAGTCAATTTCGCAAATAAAACGCAGTCACTTTCAAAGTCTTTAAGAAATAATTGTAAATATAATAATAGATCGCCTACGCACGCCTGTGGAGTCTAGACTTAGGATTACGGGTTACTCAATAACTGTTGACAGAGTACTATAAATATTACGGAGCAAGTGCTGTTTGTTTCTTCTTGGTTGATTGTGTCTTTTCAAATGAGAATTAGTTCATTTTACAAATCAAACACTGGTGTAATAATTATGATGCCTTCTTCTGTAGCAGCTGCTACCAAAATATTTACCCGCTTTCAGCCCATATCAACTGTCACACTATCCATTCATTTTTACCTTGTTTGTCCTCAACTCAAAAACCACCTAAGTCAGCATAATAATACTCTTTTGCTTCACATGCGTAAAAATATTTCCACAAAACTTCTCTGATTATATTATTGTCTTCAATTTGAACGGCCCGCTACACTATTCGTGAGTTTCCCTATCTTTAAGTGACGTCAACGGCGCGCAGCGCGGCGTTTCGTGTTGTTCTGAAATTCCGAAGTAGATGGCGTTGTACTTTTACGTCACGATCCTGAATCGCGGTGTTAAGATTCTCCGCCGTCGAACGACCCTCGCGCGTTTCTTTAGTAAAATCATACTTACCTGGCATCAGTGTTGCCAACTTAGTGGATTTTCCACTAAATCTGGTGGTTTTGACTTACCTTTTAGCGGACAAATATCGGTTTTAGTGGCTAGTGGATTTTTCTAGTGGAATTATTTGGTACCAAACAGTCGTATCAGTCCGAGATTAACGATGATGATACGGACGGAAACGACTCATCTGAAGATAACTTAATAATATAATTTGATTGACCTCTTTTAAAAAATAGGTTTTATTAAGTATTTTGTTCTTCCACAAAAGCCATGAATTAATAGAGAGTTGAAGTTGAAGTATTTTGTTACATTATATGTAATTTTCATGTTATTGCTTTAATAAACGTTTCAAAAAAATATTATTTCCTTTAGTAAAGACCAAAAATCTGCCAGAAATAAAGTTAGTGGAAAATTTAGCGATTTTTTAAGAAGGTGCGATTTTTTTAGTGGATTTCTGGTGGTTTTAGAGGTCGATTCTGGTGGGGAGCTTGAAACTTCGATGGCAACACTGCCTGGCATAGGGGAAACCGTGATCAAATAGGCGGTTCCCCCAGGGCGAGGCCTTCCCATTGCACTGCGGTTGGGTTGACCCCTGCGATTATCCCTAATGTGGATAACTCGGATGCGTAATTTTTGGTAGTGGGGACTGCGTTCGCGCCGTCCCCCTCAGAATCTCTATGAAACTTCAGCCATCAACGTGCTCACTTTAATGCTATGCTACTAAATGTTAGCACAAAATACCGATTGCTCTACAAATTACACACGTTCTTAAAATAATCTTATCTCTGACCACGCACTCACAAGTCACAGTTCACATTACATCGAGATCGTGCCTACACAAACCTGCCAGTCTCTCATTATACACAATAACGAGCTACTAAAACCACCAACATCCGTAAAACAACGCCCTACTAAATCTATAATAACAATTAATCTGCAATTTATAGGATCAGTTTCATTAGCATACTACATTTAACTCTGCAAGCTATATCGGTAACTCCAGTTATTTTCCAAATAGTTTAATTACAGACCTTAACCTATCTAAATTAAGCGTTCTAATTATTCACAGCACGACGCACAAGTTACTTGTCTTTTCTACTACACGCTTACATTACTTAGTCGTATCGTATGCATGTCCCATGACCGCTACGGTGAATGTAATGTCACTCGGAGCCAAAGGTTGTGCTCTACCATTCGCTAGCCCACGGAATGTCCGATCTAAATGCAATTTTAGCCAGTGACCGACCCGTGGTACAACTGCGATGTCCAACTGGTTGTACACACGGCTACACATCAAGCTATACAAAACCAGTTAATCTTGGCCTCACTTTACTAGATCTTTTCGCACAATGAACGATCAGATTATACTGGTTTTGTATAGCTTGATGTGTAGCCGTGTGTACTACGGAGAAGTAAATTTACCCATGGTTCAACTGGGTTCAACTGGTTGTTCTATGGGGAAATATCTTTACCAATGGTTCAATTACAGTGAGTTGTTCTTTCCTTGGTCCAACTAGTTGTACTTCTGGGAATTGAATGTATGATCTATGGAACAACTACTGGTAATAAACAGGAAAAGGTTATCTATTAATGCTGAAGTGCAATGCAATTACTACCTCCTCTTTTAACCAAAATTATAATACGACCGTCTCGCGACAGTATCCTTTATGGGCGGCATGGGCACCGGGCCGTAGGCCGACGAAGGAGGCCGGCGGAGGCCCGGCACTTCGGGGACAGAAGACAATAGTGTTATGTAATATGCGAGCGAAGCGAGCGCGCGTCATGGAGTACAACATGCGTTGCATGTATGTTTGTTTTACACGATCATCCTATCCCCGTGGGCCAACCAGTTGGACATAATTCCACAGTTGTACCACGGGTCATAATCATAAATATCGGAAAAAAGAGTTGAACCATGGGTAAATTTACTTCCCCGTAGTACAACCAGTTGGACATCGCAGTTGTACCACGGGTCGGGGTGGTTTTAGCCTACATATTTACCTAAATGCACTAACATTAGTATTCATAGGATTTGTCGGTTCAATTATGTTAGGTTTGAATTTGAATGCTTCATTGGTTTGCTTGGTAATTTATCATAATAATATGCGCATCTAATAACTCTTGCTTACTTGATAGTATTTTGGTGTCTTTCAAGTTTTGAGTATTTATTTATTTTATATAATTATTGGGTGCTAATTAAACCGGCTTCTTTTTAATAGCATTATTTGCATCTAAAAATCTAACTTGCCTTCTAAATTACTAAGTCAGCCACAATTAACTAGCATCTAAATAATACTATCTTAGCGACAAGTTATCTTTTTTAAAGCCACTCTAAATACAACTCAGCATCGTAATTATTTTTTAGCATCTAAATTTGTAACATGGATTCAAACAGTAAACTTATAAAATATTAATATATGGCATCAAAAAAATATTCAATTAGCTTCTAATTTATTAACTCAGTACGTTTAAATTATAACTCATGCCACATTAACTGAGCATCAAAATTTAATTAAAATTGTCATCAAATATTATATTATAGCCAATAATAGTACGTATAAACTCCTGTCGTGTCATCGAAAGGCTTAAATATAGAAGTTCAGAGTATTTAATGACCTAAATATTGAAGTTCAGAATATCGAATGTCCTAAAGATCGATTTTATTTACCTACATGTTGCGCTACAAAAGTTATCGACAGAATCGCTTCAGAACTTCATTTTTATCGGAAAACTAGACAATAAACTGTGAAAACATTTCTGCAAGCAACTCAGAAGTAGCGCGTTTGGTCACACTTTTAACCTAACCTATTTGCCTCAGTTTACAATGACGAGTCATACCTACAATCTGACTGTGACTAGTCAATTAGACAATGGTAAAAACGTTTCTGTTACTAGTAGGTATTTTTAACGTAAATGTAATAATCTAAAGTGTATCTAAAGTTGACATTTTGAATACACGTGATTAACTCGTCAGTACATGAATCGAATGACGCTCTCTGATTGGTGCAAATGGCCGGTCACTGTCGTCTCGCGCGCTCGCGCCAAATCTTGATGTTGCTATTTTCACGCTATTAGAATGTGATGTATTATTTTACATGCTAAGTTATAATAAATGATGTTGACTATGGTCGCTTCAATTATATTTTTTGAGGGCCTTGTGTTGAAGCTGTAAAATGTAAAATGGTGGTGAGATATAAATTCCGAGGCTGAGTTAGTAAATTAGGTGCCATATATTATAACAAGGACAAGTTAATATAATTGTTGATCGTCACTTGATGCTTTCTATAGAATATTTAGTGGGCGTTGTCAAAAAGACGAATTAGTATATTAGAGGCTATATAATTTTCCCGTGGCTTAGTTATAAAATTAGAAGTTTGATCCTGTGGCCAATTAAAAAAGACGGGTTGCACTACGGGAGTGCCGGCAGAAGTGAAAACTTGATTATTAACGTTGAGCATGTTTGATATTTTGGAATGGTTAGGGAATAATTTTGCACCAATTGCTTTAACAGTATAAAAGTACTATCATTTATGTGGTAGAATACAATATTGATTTATTGCGCTATCGTACACAAACATGACAATTTATATTACACTAGCTTTTGCCCGCGACTTCGTCGGCGTAGAAGTCGAAAATGGTTCGAATAGGATTTTTAATTGTTTTTTTTACGTTATTAATTTTGTTATAACCTATAGATTATGAGAAGAGGCCTTTGCCCAGCAGTGGGACAGTAATAGGCTGGTATTTTTATATATTACATACAGGTTGCCATTTCGATACACATGACACACAATTTCTTGACGAATACCTATCCATTGAGCGTTCTTGTGTGCCGTACAACAAATAAGAAAGCGAACGGAAAAGGCATGCGCCATCCCCCACTATTGGTACAATAATAAGGTTGTAATTTCCCATTGATGTTAACCAACTCTGCTCCCATTTTTAAAAATAGACACAGACATTTCTAAGACAAACTAAAAGAAAACTATAGGTATTAATCTCACAACAAATCAAACACAGATAGTTTTACAATTAAAAGTTATTATGTGAGTTCAACCTTTTTTGAATAAATTCGAATTTGAGTTTTAGACATGTGTCAAAATAAAAAGAAGTAATTTAAATCAAAATCACTAAGGAGTATTGATATCAACTTCGAAGCAAATCACCGCCAAAATAAGTTTCTACCCCTTTTTAACCCCGTTAGGGGATGAATTTCAATAAAATACGAAACACGTCTTCCATCAATTCTGTTAAAGAAGGTTTATGCAAAATTTGAAGTAGATTGGACCAAGGAATCACTTTGTCCCATACAAACTTTGCCCCCCGTTTTCACCCCCTTAGGGGTAGAATTTCGAAAAATCCTTTCTTATCGGATGCCTACGTCATACAAAGAACACACCCTCCAAGTTTCAGGTCTCTACGATCAGCGGTTTAGGCTGTGCGTTGATCCGTCAGTCATTCAGGACAAAGCCTTTTATATGTATAGATTAAAAATTTAACACTTTAAAACTATTACAATTATTTTACATTAAAAAGTTTATCTCTCCGAAAAATCAACTTTCATCCATAATTTCAACGACTTTTTCACCATCATCATTACCAGAACTATCATCGCCAATCTCTAAAACTGATACGATAGGTTTATGGTAGCTGAAGTAAGAAACGAACAGTTTTGATTCGAACCTATTTAAATGTCTAATAAAGACCGCATCAATAGTAGTTTTGTATTTCGTTGTGCTAAGATTGCGATCATTCGACATAGTTAAACCAAATTCATTATTTAAAAATTCAATTATTCCGCCATAACTATGCTAACCCATTTATTTTGTCTTTCCCTGTCCTCCGATCGGAACTCCGATTGGTAGGAGGAGCGGGAATATTTTTTCCCATGCCTCCGATTAAGCATCATAAAAACATTGGTCTAGTTCAAAATAAATTATTTTTGTATTTTATTGACTGTACAGTCGACATCGTTAACGTTCAGGGTCAAAATGTCCAACTCCCACACGACTAGTCTAAGGTCGATAGTTTCCGAGATATAGCTGTTTCAATTTTGACAGATGTCATCCGAAATGTAGATCTCATTGAGACCTATCACTTGTCCCTACACACAACTAGTCTAAGGTCGATAGTTTCCGAGATATAGCCGTTTCAATTTTGACAGCTGTCATCTGAAATGTAGATCTCATTGAGACCTATCACTTGTCCCTACACACAACTAGTCTAAGGTCGATAGTTTCCGAGATATAGCCGTTTCAATTTTGACAGCTGTCATCCGAAATGTAGATCTCATTGAGACCTATCACTTGTCCCTACACACAACTAGTCTTAGGTCGATAGTTTCCGAGATATAGCCGTTTCAATTTTGACAGCTGTCATCCGAAATGTAGATCTCATTGAGACCTATCACTTGTCCCTACACACAACTAGTCTAAGGTCGATAGTTTCCGAGATATAGCTGTTTCAATTTTGACAGCTGTCATCCGAAATGTAGATCTCATTGAGACCTATCACTTGTCCCTACACACAACTAGTCTAAGGTCGATAGTTTCCGAGATATAGCCGTTTCAATTTTGACAGCTGTCATCCGAAATGTAGATCTCATTGAGACCTATCACTTGTCCCTACACACAAGTAGTCTAAGGTCGATAGTTTCCGAGATATAGCTGTTTCAATTTTGACAGCTGTCATCCGAAATGTAGATCTCATTGAGACCTATCACTTGTCCCTACACACAACTAGTCTAAGGTCGATAGTTTCCGAGATATAGCCGTTTCAATTTTGACAGCTGTCATCTGAAATGTAGATCTCATTGAGACCTATCACTTGTCCCTACACACAACTAGTCTAAGGTCGATAGTTTCCGAGATATAGCCGTTTCAATTTTGACAGCTGTCATCCGAAATGTAGATCTCATTGAGACGTATCAATTGTCCCTACACACAACTAGTCTAAGGTCGATAGTTTCCGAGATATAGCTGTTTCAATTTTGACAGCTGTCATCATTATTATTATTATTATTATTAATTATTATTATTAATTATATTATTATTATTAATAATTTTATTATTATTATTATTAATTATATTATTATTAATAATAATTATTATTATTATTAAGCGCCCTGCGCTGCCTAAACGAAACAGTAGGCCCAGGCATACATTTTCGCCGCGCCGTAGAGAGGGGATAGCTGTCTACTCTCCATCCGTCTTACGCTTTTTCGATCAGGGTCACGTGGTCACGTGTCCTGACGAATTTTCGATCAGGGTCACGTGGTCACGTATCCTGACGCGAGTTTAAGATTTTATACCCATCACAGAACAATTTCCCAAAGTGCTCAACGCCGCTAAAGAAGTTTTCACTTCAAAAAACTGCGGCTCGATTAATTATTTCTCTTATTTATTTAGGATCTCCAACAAAGAATATACACAGATCATGTTATATTTAGTGGACGACAAAAGTATCGAGTAAGTAAGTGTACTCTTTCACTTACAGGAGACCACAGCATGCACAACAAAATTTTATATAAAGCTAACAGACCAGCTACAATAACTGTTGACAGAGTACCTACTTTAGTTAGATATTACAAGATACGGAGCAAGTGCTGTTTGTTTCTTCTTGGTTGATTTTGACTTTTCAAATGAGAATTAGATCATTTTACAAATCAAACAGTAGTGTAATATGATGCCTTCTTCTGTAGCAGCTGCTACCAAAATATTTACCCGCTTTCAGCCCATAACAACTGTCACACTATCCATTCATTTTTACCTTGCAATAATACTCTTTTGCTTCACATGCGTAAAAACATTTCCACAAAACTTCTCTGATTATATTATTGTCTTCAATCTGAAAGGCCCGCTATTGTTTCATAAACACTATTCGTGAGTTTCCCTATCTCTAAGTGACGTCAATGGCGCTCAGCGCGGCGTTTCGTGTTGTTCTGAAATTCCGAACTAGATGGCGTTGTACTTTTACGTCACGATCCTGAATCGCGGTGTTAAGATTCTCCGCCGTTGAACGACCCTCGCGCGTTTCTTTAGCGCACCTCTATCACTCCCAGCGACTTGATGACATTCTCTCGCTGGTTAATTACAAGAGAATTACATATTTTTGGTAGTGGGGACTGCGTTCGCGCCGTCCCCCTCAGAATTTCTATGAAACTTCAGCCATCAAGGCATCAACGTACTCACGTTAATGCTATGCTATGCTACTAATTTAATGTTAATTAGCATAGAACAAAGCCACAAAATACCGATTGCTCTACAAATTACACTTACACACGTTCCTAATTAATCTTATCTCTGACCACGCACTCACAGTTCACATTACATCGAGATCGTGCCTACACAAACCTGCCAGTCTCTCATTATTAGTACATTACTGCAGAATCCAGTAAGTAAGCCTTCCTGGCCAAGTATGAGTTAACCGGACCGAACCGCAGGTGAGGTCTGGTTATATACGAGGCCAGGATGGCTTTCTTACTGGTTGAGGTTTGTATAATGCTTTTCTCAAAAATTAAAGAAAGTTTAACAACAAATTCGTTTAATTAATATTGAAGGTTACATTCATATGTGAAAAACACAATAGCACTTTTTGGCCGACCCGGGAATCGAACCCAGGACCTCACGCTCTGCAGTCGAGCTTGCGACCACTAGACTAACGAGGCAGTTTAGGAAACAACTTTAGAAATTTTTTTTTAATAAACTGAAATTACTAAATACAATCATAAAATCCCACACTAAAAATGTCATACCAAAAAGAGAGATAGATATATATTTGGAACCTCCCTTAGCTATAACCATGTTATAATGGCTAAACTCTAATCTGTGTCTGGTACTATGTTTTTTTTTCTAAGCAGATCTAAAGAGGATGACCTAGTGTCCAGTAAGTAAATTACATACTTACTTACTGGACAGTAGGAGATTCCAAATTTAAAATCTCGCTTCTTACTGGACAGTTGTGAATAAGTCTCCGGTAAAGTTCACTTTCTGGATACTTTTTAGAGATGTTATGGCAACATTACATACCATTTTTGAGAAAACACAATTACGAGCTAAAACCACCAACATCCGTAAAACAACGCCCTACTAAATCTATAATAACAATATTAATCTGCAATTTATAGGATCAGTTTCATTAACATACAATGAAAATCACCCCTACGACCTATGATAATAAGAGTTATAATCCGGATTCGAAGTGTGGCTGTGCCACTATAAGGACCTTGGGATTTGAAAGTGCTGGCAGCAACCGGAACATAGACGTACTTGCCCGGTATTACGTTCCAGGAAAAGTCAAGAACCAACATAAAAAAGTGATATTTTATGTTAACCTTCATCATGTCGTTACGGGATCTCGTGTAATGGACTTAAGACATGCAATGTTCTTTAAATTCTTGTACGTGATAGTGATACCTACCTATCTGATTCTGATACATTTCGTTTTCAATCCAAAACACATAACACAAAATTAATCTATTATAAGAAACCAAGATAACTAAAGTATATTACTATAGTAGGTATACCTTTATTACTTTACTTATCTTGGTATCTTTTATTCGATTATTAGGTACTTACTAAGGTAACTATAGATGGAGGTTGGCGGCATAATACATTCCGAAATTCTCAGATACCTATTCAAAATCTTCTTTTTCACATAATTATTTATGTACCTCCGAAATCATCATTCTCTTGCCCTTATGCCAAATTCATTTGTGGTCGGCGCACAGCATGACATGTTTCTCGTCATCTCATGAGACACCTCCTTTCTTACCATTTCAAAACATATCGTAAAATTGGAAAGAATATTTAATTAAAATAAAAGTAGAGATGAAACGGTAGTTTGGCCGTTATTAACACAAAATAATATAATAATTGCACTACATGATTGCCGTAAATGCCGTATGAACCTACATAGCATACGCCAACTCCATAGTCGCCAATGTCGCCATGCCTGCTGCTGCATCCTGCATGTAAAGATAAATATGTAAGTATTTCATTTGTGTTTATTTCCTGAAAACCTCGATAAAATTTATTTGAATTACCCGAGTGTTATCCGTAACTTCTGTAAGAAAAGAATCATACAGAGAGGAACTTCAGCTGAGTTTTTATGAAGAAAAATTGCAAAAGAAACGGGTCTGATTATATTCGTCAGGCTGATACTGAGCGCCCACTCCCGGCCGCTATCCCACTACTGCCCGATGCGGGGACTTTTGGCTGCTGGGTTTCCCCCCTGGCCCGATTCGCCCCTCCTTAGATGACCTGCATCTCTCAGACTCCTCCGAGAGATCCATATCAACACCAGGCTTAGTGTGGACGTCCAGTCAACATGGGCCACTCAGCACCAGGACCCCCGACCTCAAACCATCCTCCGCTTCCGACCTCCGAGAAGCCGGATTACAGGAGACGCCACGCTCCCAGTCGAAAGTCTTGTTAAAATTTACCTACAGTTTCTCTTAAAAAACACTGTTCGAATCTTAAAAAATAATTATGTTTATTTATATCATCTTTTTGTATTCTCAATACCCTTTTAAGTTTAGACATTTTTAATTTTAGTTTTGTATTTACGATTTTTCCGTAAAATTACCTACTAAAGGTCAGTGCCATCTGTCATTTATGGTCGAAACTAACTTTGACGGACTCTGGCTTTTTAACATAGGTGACGTTACTTACACTTTCCAACGTAATTCGACGATTGTTTCCTTTCTTATTAATTATTGACGCATTTCTGGATTTAATTTGTATCACTGTTATTAAAAAAATAAGTATTTGAAAGTTAATAACATAAATGTTACAACCATAAAAAAGGTGAAAATCAGACTGCGACGACTGCACTGCAGGGTTTGACAACCGACACAGCTGTTCAATTTGTTTCTTTTGTTTGAAAACTCAAGCAACGGTGCATTTTGAATATTCGAGACCGAATTCATTTCATCAGGCGGAATATCGGAAATTATCTCGATTTACTTTGCACACATGACATGGAAACTGCTGGTGTGCTAAATTACCAAAGGTAAAACTAGTTTACAGACTTTTTATCTCCTCGTTTCATATTTGAACTTGCGCGCTCTAATGTATTGATTTTCCATCCCAAAATAAGTTAGAACGATGTAAATAAATCATAAAGTGGACCTTTAGCATTTTCTTAACATTTAGTTTATCAGCAATCTTTTAATTGGAGTATCCGGTGTTTTGAAAATAGGTATTGTGTGTTGTAGGAATAGTGTCGGGGATGCGGCTAACTTGACGCCTGTGAAGCCTAGACTCGGCAGATTTGTGGATGTTTACTCGCCCGAGCATCTAAATATAACCCCGCGACCAGTAAGTAATTTATTTATAGCGAAAATTCAATAATTTCTTTGAATATTTTATGAATGCTAATAATTTACTTGCAGAAACCAAAACTCACGTTCACTGGAGCCAGGGATGATAGTCCAAATTTACTCACCCCTCAAAAGTTTCCTGAAGTTGATTTCAAATGCAGGTACCTAAGTGTTTAACATATTTATTAACCTTGACATCCACTGACCCTCTTTTATTCTAAGAACATACCATTTTCTTCCTCTAATCTATAACTTACACTATTATTAAAAGACACAGTTTTAGTTGTTATGGTGAAAAGCAAACATAAACAACTGTTGTTTGTGTGATCTATAAAACAGGTCTAAATACTTACATCAATTTTCCCCAAATACACTGCTGTCTCATTCATATTTATTATTTCTGTACAAATCTTTTTTTTTTTAAACTGTACCAAATAATGGTTGGTGTTACTTTCTGGTTCTTTTTCATAGAAAACAACTAGGTACTTGGAACCGTGCACATAGTTTATGATTTTCATTGTATTAGTGCCCATTAGGTTTATGTGAAATAAAATATTAAGAATTATTTAAATATCTTCTTGTAGAACTGCCAAGGCCCAGAACCGTTTTCGGAATGTTTACAGCAACTGTTCCTTTGAGGGTAACCAAAGCTTCCCGCGCCTGAACCGTAAGGTGCGGCCCTTGACCATGGAACTGGAGACACCAACCAAATTTAAACAGGCTGTTGATCTTGTTCGAGGTTTGTACCTTTTAATATTTGTAAATGAAACCTTTGGTACTACTAATCTACACAATGGCCCAATCAAGAAGCTTAGTGCGGATAAAAGCCCAGTTAAACTAAACTACTAATCTGATTCTGAAAATTCATTCACTAACAGCAAGATATGTTATACCCAACTAGGATATAAAACTACATTTTAACCGTTCTTGTAGGTTAATTTCCGTACATAATAGGAGCAACCACTATAAAAACTTGTAGGAAATATGGCCTACCTAACATTTAGCCAATATAGTGCTTGAGGTAATTGTATGTTGAGAGAGAGGTGTTGCCTATCCGTAAGTGAGCTCTCACAACACTTTACCCCATGTGCTAACTCAAGCACTGTTTCAGTTATACAGCAGACCTACAGATTACAGATTCTCTGCCAAAAAATATTAAATATAAATCTGAGCAATCAACAGCAACGTCTGTCTTTGAATAAACATAGCAGAAAACCTGATCTTTAAATATGTCCTCAGTTGATGGGCCAAATGGGCTCAGATTCAACACATCCCTAGCAAGTGAAGTAGCGGGATCCCCTGCACCATCTCAGACTGAACGTCTACAACAGACCATCAACCCAAGCAAGGCTGTCTTCACTATTGAACCTAACACTTCTAAGGTAAGAGACGTTGTGATGATGAAGAGTTGAATTGCAAAAATCGTATTAGTGTTTTTAAAATCCTTGTCGAAGCGTGTTTATTTGCTTGCAAGAAAGAAGATTTGTGCAGATATATTATATTTATTATCTACTGCCCATAAAGTAAACCTTTTCCATCGCTCTCACCCCTAGACACTTAAAATACCTTAGCATTTATTTAACCTCCACTAGGCATCACTAATTTTCAAATAACTACTTTCAGATTCTTATAGTAAACAACAAAGCCTGTTCGTTACTGGGTTATTCATCAGGAGAACTGTGTGGGCTTCGCTTCCCAGACCTACTCCGCAATAGAAACTGTAAGACATTCAGTTTACATGAACCTGAAGATGGTGATATCTCTGAAGATGGAACTGTTGTTTTGCTCAGTGGAAAGGTAATTTATTATTTCTACATAAAAGTCATACCATAGTAATTTCAATAGAATAAGAAACCAAGTTGTATAGTTTGGTTACTACTAATTTGCGTTGTACAATCACAAGCATTAATATGTGTACACTTGGCAAAGTTCATACATGGATTTTCCCGTTAAATAAGAATTGCAAGTTTAAGATATGTGCTTCTTTATAATAAAAATGTCGCATGTCGCATGTCGGAGGAGCAATGGGCAAAAATTACCACTCAGTGGATACCAAAAGGCAGGAAACGACAACGCGGCAGGCCCAGAAGGAGATGGCGGGATGAGCTGGACTCTTTCTCAGGGGATTGGTCTAACATCGCACTGGATCGCGAAAAGTGGAAAGAGGGAAGGGAGGCCTTTGCCCTGCAGTGGGACAACATGGGCTCATAATAATAATAATGTAATAAAACCGCGTTAATCATAGACATCGCCGTACCGAATACGCACAACCTTCAAAACACAATAGCAGAAAAACTCGCAAAATATACCGACCTTAAAATTGAAATAACCCGAATGTGGCATCTTAAGGATGTCGCTATAGTCCCTATTGTGTTATCAACAACAGGGGTTATACCTAAACAGCTCCACCAGTCTTTAAAAACCACTTGATTTACCACCATACACGTATCAAAGCCTTCAGAAGGCCGCAATCCTTAATACCTGCAGGATTGTGAGAAAATTTTTACTTATTGAAAATGAGACAGTAATCTCCACCTCACATACTCAACCCTCAATCACCGCACATACACAGTTTAATGCTCACTCATCATCACACAACCCGACTATGTCATCATCTCATCCCATCACCACTCTCCAGGGGTAGTACTTGGCTTTGGCCCGTACTATTCCATAATTCCGGTAATAAAGCCGAGATACGTAAAAGTATAAAAACAAATAATAATAAATATAATAAAAAGAGTTCTAAAATATTACTTTTTATATTTTTATATTTTTTCACTTACTGTATTGAAATCAATACAGTGAGTGAAATTGCATCTAAAAGTTGCGTTGAAGTGATGCATATTGATGCTGCTGACTGCATAATGCTTTGAGTAAAAATGGATTTTACAACCTAGTTGCTCTTAGTCTAGTATTTGCAGGTGATATTAATGAGTGAGACCTGGGCCTAAAATCACGAATACGAAATGCATTACTTTTAAAAAAGTTCAGTGAACACTGGATGCACTATTATTTGTGCCTATCCCAGTTATGCATGACATAAGAATCACCACGCGTGTAAGCTATTATAACGCACCTGTTCTATATGCTAATATTTTCAACCCTTGTATAAATAGCCAGGGATAATTTCTATTAATAGACTTGTTCCTTGCAGCTGCTATAAACGGTTGACCTTTTGCAACCTAGAATTAAATGTCAAACAAGTATATAATTTATATAAATATGTTGCAGGTAGTTGAACTTATATCAAAGGATGGTGGGTCGGTTCAGGTGTCATTGTGGATCAGACAACTGGACAATGATGGGCCATGCTTAGTTGTGGCTGAACCTGTCAACTGTAAGAATGTTGTGGTAAGTTTTATAGTTACACACTCGAAAATCACTTGCCTTCTGGGGCAATTATGTAATTGAATCTAGGGTATATTTTGATTTGGGACAGGCAAAAACTTATGAAATGTCCTTTGCTCAGCTGAGGAACAGCAAGAGCTAGTATCAACTAGTATGAGAGAAAACTACTTTTGGTCCATCTGAAAGTCTTTGGTCAAAAATCTTATAAAATTACCCCAACAGATTGATTGATTTCTAAAGGACTCATGACTTCAGGTCACAGCCTTTTTGTCAGTGAACTCACCTAATATAATAATGACGATAGTGTCAGCAGAGACTCAACTGCGACTTAAAACTATAATTTCTATTAGACATTTTTTTAAACTAAAATGATTATGTTCTTTCCTTTTTCAGTTAACAGTAGAAGCGGACACAGGTATAGTCTTGGCATGCGAGGGAGCGTCAGCAGCCGCTCTGTTCGGGGCGGAGTCGCCAGACAAACTCGTGGGAGTGCCTCTCGCTTCACTCATACCTAACGCACGCCTGCCTTCTTATGATGCACCTATGCCGAGGAATATGGCTAAGCAGAAACTTACAGGTACTAATTTTAACTATCATCGTTTTCCTTTCGTTGTCTCTTATATTATTTAGGGTCGGCACAATGCGTTTTTTTCTTCAATTTTGCCCAGTCTTCACCAAGTACAATTTTTAACCAGAAACTATACACACAACTAACACATCTGTTAATCAGACGATTGTTATCGTTCTTGATCCCCTTAGGATTACAGTTCTCTAGCTTCCAGCAAACTGTTAGACCTATTCTTGCCCTTCTTGACGCTCTAAGACCATTACTACATAATAATTATGTTGATACATTGTTTGTGATTTGGCAAAAATATGAATTGTAAGTCAAAGAGTCAGTCTTGCAAGCCTTCATGTTCTAACTATCGCCGTTTTTCAGGGAGGACACTGGACGGCGGGTGTTTTCCGCTCTGCTTGTGGATATCAAAGCCCGATACTACAGACAGCTCAATGTGGTCTACTGTCTGTGGTGTTAAGACACACAGACCTGTGTTTGAAGTTAATGTCAGGGTAAGTTACCGCATTATAATGTTCAGTACGTTGTTTTTGCTATCGCATACTGCGCCTATAGAACCAGTCATCATCATCACCATCATCGACTTCACCCACTGCTGGGTATAGACCTGTTTTTGCTTGTGCCAAGCTCCACGTTTTTGTGCCAGCCTCATCCAGAGTATTCCCGCGACGATACCAATGTCGTCTACCCAAAAAGCAATGCTGTCAATTTATTAATTAAAAAAAAATGCTCCGTGAAATCAAATCTTAGCGTCGATGATTAGCGAAAAGCCAATTAAGACCCAGCAACTAGAAGTTTAGTTTTTTTTTCTTGGTGGGTGGGAACTCATCAAAATTACTCCTCTCGCTCTGGTAGGAGCGGTAGGGACTTCTACTGACTAAAAACCACCCATGTTCCTTCTTAGCCCTTTGTGTCGGGCCGCGGTAACCCGCAGCCGCGACGGAAGTTGAGAGTTCCTGTAGTTCTCTAGTTCCATAAGTTTTGTCTCATCTATAAGTGAGTGCGACGGAAGATTACTCGACTGACTGGTTTGAGACCAACATCAGTCATCCAGTCGGTTCCAATTCATCATATTTTCCAGCGGCCGTCAACTTTCATTTGAAACACCAACATTCCAACAATTCAATAATCTAAACCTCCCTCAGGTCACATACAACGTAAGCGGTCTCCTAGTAGTGGACGAGAGCGGTATAATAACCGCATGCAACCACCACTTCGCCATGCTGACCTTCGGGAAGCCTCACTCCGAGGTGATAGGCCACCACATTGAGGATGTCATACAGAACTTCTGCCAGCCAGCTGATATCGTGAAGATACCTGAGAGGAACAGAAATATGACGCTGTCACCGGTTATTAATGACGTTGATGGGTCTGGTATGTTGGAAATTATTTTTTAATACAGTTGCTCAAAAAGTGGCGTATTGCAGGGACGTATAGCGTTCGGGATGTGGGCTATTACGTACTCGTGCTTTTTCTTTACCTTTCCCGAACTCGTGCGTTCTCTTTCCCAACTGTCAAAATAATGTCCATTAAAAAAAAAACAACCACGAAGTATTTACTAAATAAAATCATAGAAGTTTTTATGATTCATGCAAATATTTCTAAAGAAGCTACTAATTTGTTTCAATATCAGATTTAATTATTTGATTCAATGAGTTATAGGTTTTCATTTTTATTTCATATCAATAAAAAAAATCTACTGAAGACTTGGCTGTATGGGCATAGTTCCCTTTGCCTACTCAGAATAGGTAAAGAAAAAAAAATCTCTGCGATTCTTTTACGGTATGCGCCATTTTCAAAAATGTTCTTTGCGAGTTTCATTACGGTTTTATTATTTTATTAAATTGCTTTTTTTTTCGCAACTGTATTAAAAATAGTTGTTCAGTACACGTGCGGAACCGTCATTGCAACTTGTTCCGACTGTCTACCCTCGCCGTCGGCTGTGCCTCGGCTCGGCTAGACATTTGTCGGAACTCGTTGCAATGACAGGCTTTCCGCACTTATAATGAAATATACTATTGTTTTTGTATGCATTGGTCAATGTTGCGAAACCTAGGGGAGGCCTATGTCCAGCAGTGGACGTCTTTTGGCTGAAATGATGATGATGATACTTTTCTGTTCTGTCCCACTGTTGGGCAAAGGCCTCCCCGATTCTTTTTCAACTCTGGGTGTTTTACCATCACTGCAGTCAAACAGTCAAGAAGGAGTCCAAATCGTCACGCCAGCGTATCTTGGGCCTGCCTCAGTGACGAAGACATTTAGATTTTGGTTATTTAGATTATGGTAGCGAATCAGGAGCGCCTTTTTTGTCAACTACGCAGATTTTAACAGAGCTTATTAGGTTATGACGCGGTTTTGTACTATACCTGACAATGGTGTTGATGTGTTGAGTCTATAGAAGAAGAAAGCATACTGCGCCAACCCTAAATAGAAGATTAAATGCAGGAAAATGACTATGAAAAGAAAAGTTTTTTTTACTTTTAGTTTTCAGCTCAAAAGCACAACACTTGACAAATCATTTAATTTCAAATAATATTTCATTTTATTGTTCCAGCATCAGACACCGACGACGACTCATGCGGTGCTTTCAACGGCAGCCAAAAATCCGCTTGCACGTCACTGAACGTCCATCCATCCATATTATCCACTACCCGAGAGAAATCCTCCAGCGCCCTCTGTCTCGACAAATCCTGCAGCATGGTCACACACACCCCCACCCCCACACAAGACATGGTCTCCAGCATCAGTACAACAGAACAACGAAACGACATATCCGCCCTACCTGACGTCACATCCGGGATGTCAGGAATATCTATAGACGACGAGAATTTTTGTCATAGCAGCATATCGAAGTCTCGGAGCGAGAATATTCTCCGTTCTGAACAGAGTAATCTGGCGAGGCCTATTGCCAAACCAGCGGAGCAGTCAGATTCTATCTACTATACTTCGCAGCACTCCCAAGAAGTAACTCCAACTGGCAATACTCCTAGAGTGAGACTAAACGATCCTTCTTTAAGACTATCCTTCGATTCTAGTAAATATAGATCTTTAAAAGCCAATCTAACAGGGAAGGATGATAAGACAAGTCTGTCTCTAGACTTCTGTGACTCGAATGAGACGAGTGCGGACTTCCTGACTCCTATCAATGAGATGCCGCCCCCTGGTTGTGAGATCGAAGACTTGCCGAAACACAACGGGAATGAAAGCGTTGATAGCTTGAGTAATGATATCGATTTGGAGACACAGACTGAATCTGCGCCTAGGAAATTGTATTCGGGTGAGTTACCAGGATTTAGTATTTGTTTTTCTCTATAATAGGCTCTCGCAAGTCAAGGCAGACTTCTATTTAACCAGACTATCTTGAACGTGCCTTGACTTTAAGACCCTCAACCAGTGCCAAGAACTTCCAAACTGCGTTCGCGGGCACTTTCTGTAGGGCAAATGCTTCGGCTAACTGCGTCGCTGGGAAAGGGCAGCTAGCGAGGAAGCTGAATCTTAAGTTTAAATACCATTTTATCTACCCAAATATCATAAACCCTCTCTAATGCGTTCAAAAACCATAGGCAATGACCAGCATTACCAACCAGCAGAAATTAACAGAACTAATGAGCTCATATCCTACTGAAAACAGTAGGTTATAAGTTTAAATTTTGAACAGGTGTCAAATTCAAGTGAGTGTGCTATTCTAGTATCTACATTAAAACAGATACCTATCGATACGAAACCCCAATTCAGTATGATTTTAATTATAAATCGCACGACATTTTGATCTCGAGTGACACAAGAATAGTTTGCATATGATTTTAAAAAAATGACAGATATCCGAAACGCCGCCATTTCGAGCTGTCATTTGTTCGTTAGCTTTTTATTCCCTTTCATTGAGTAGACAAATTTTCTGATAAGTTCTTTATTTCTGTCGAAAATGAGTGATAGTGACTCAGAAATTAACATGAACACTCCGCCAGATATCGTAAATGCAGCGACGAATGCAACTAATAACCTGTTTATTTTTTATTGCATTACACTGGTAACAATGCTGGTCATTTCCCTAACCCACACTTGTGTTGTAATGCCCTTCATTATGCACAGTCGCATAAACAACTATTATATACCCTCCGTCTAAATACATCCGCAAACACCTCCGAAGACCTTATGTGCTGAGTCAAATACTGACAATGGATAGTGGACAAAAAAATACTACAACATGTACCATAAGACAGTTTTCCAATATAATTTAATAATATTTTAATAATAATTTAATAATATTCCACAACTATCACACAACGCCATCTAGTCCCAAGCTAAGCAGAGCTTGTGTTATGGGTACTAGACAACTGATAAACATACTTATATATTTCTAAATACATACATATTATAGATAAATTACACCCAGACACAGAACAAATGATCGTGCTCATCACACAAACATTTGTCCTGGGTGGGAATCGAACCCACGACCTCCGGCATAGCAGTTAGGGTCACTAACCACTAGACCAACAGGCCAGTCATAATGTTCTATCTATCTAAACATTTTCTTCCCACAGACGACCCACCCGAAACTCCGTGCGTAGCAAAGCGCATAGTACGTACACTAGTGATGACGTCAACACCGCAACACTCACGGAACAAACCGGAGGCTTGCGAGTGCGCGACCGACTGCCAGCACAAGGACGGCACCTACAGGGGCGTGGTGCTGCACAAGGACGGCACTCATCTTAGTGAGTACATTACTGACATATTAGGAACAAGGCGGAGGCTTGCGAGTGCGCGACCGACTGCCAGCACAAGGACGGCACCTACAGGGGCGTGGTGCTGCACAAGGACGGCACTCATCTTAGTGAGTACATTACTGACATATTAGGAACAAGGCGGAGGCTTGCGAGTGCGCGACCGACTGCCAGCACAAGGACGGCACCTACAGGGGCGTGGTGCTGCACAAGGACGGCACTCATCTTAGTGAGTACATTAGTGACATATTAGGAACAAGGCGGAGGCTTGCGAGTGCGCGACCGACTGCCAGCACAAGGACGGCACCTACAGGGGCGTGGTGCTGCACAAGGACGGCACTCATCTTAGTGAGTACATTAGTGACATATTAGGAACAAGGCGGAGGCTTGCGAGTGCGCGACCGACTGCCAGCACAAGGACGGCACCTACAGGGGCGTGGTGCTGCACAAGGACGGCACTCATCTTAGTGAGTACATTAGTGACATATTAGGAACAAGGCGGAGGCTTGCGAGTGCGCGACCGACTGCCAGCACAAGGACGGCACCTACAGGGGCGTGGTGCTGCACAAGGACGGCACTCATCTTAGTGAGTACATTAGTGACATATTAGGAACAAGGCGGAGGCTTGCGAGTGCGCGACCGACTGCCAGCACAAGGACGGCACCTACAGGGGCGTGGTGCTGCACAAGGACGGCACTCATCTTAGTGAGTACATTAGTGACATATTAGGAACAAGGCGGAGGCTTGCGAGTGCGCGACCGACTGCCAGCACAAGGACGGCACCTACAGGGGCGTGGTGCTGCACAAGGACGGCACTCATCTTAGTGAGTACATTAGTGACATATTAGGAACAAGGCGGAGGCTTGCGAGTGCGCGACCGACTGCCAGCACAAGGACGGCACCTACAGGGGCGTGGTGCTGCACAAGGACGGCACTCATCTTAGTGAGTACATTAGTGACATATTAGGAACAAGGCGGAGGCTTGCGAGTGCGCGACCGACTGCCAGCACAAGGACGGCACCTACAGGGGCGTGGTGCTGCACAAGGACGGCACTCATCTTAGTGAGTACATTAGTGACATATTAGGAACAAGGCGGAGGCTTGCGAGTGCGCGACCGACTGCCAGCACAAGGACGGCACCTACAGGGGCGTGGTGCTGCACAAGGACGGCACTCATCTTAGTGAGTACATTAGTGACATATTAGGAACAAGGCGGAGGCTTGCGAGTGCGCGACCGACTGCCAGCACAAGGACGGCACCTACAGGGGCGTGGTGCTGCACAAGGACGGCACTCATCTTAGTGAGTACATTAGTGACATATTAGGAACAAGGCGGAGGCTTGCGAGTGCGCGACCGACTGCCAGCACAAGGACGGCACCTACAGGGGCGTGGTGCTGCACAAGGACGGCACTCATCTTAGTGAGTACATTAGTGACATATTAGGAACAAGGCGGAGGCTTGCGAGTGCGCGACCGACTGCCAGCACAAGGACGGCACCTACAGGGGCGTGGTGCTGCACAAGGACGGCACTCATCTTAGTGAGTACATTAGTGACATATTAGGAACAAGGCGGAGGCTTGCGAGTGCGCGACCGACTGCCAGCACAAGGACGGCACCTACAGGGGCGTGGTGCTGCACAAGGACGGCACTCATCTTAGTGAGTACATTAGTGACATATTAGGAACAAGGCGGAGGCTTGCGAGTGCGCGACCGACTGCCAGCACAAGGACGGCACCTACAGGGGCGTGGTGCTGCACAAGGACGGCACTCATCTTAGTGAGTACATTAGTGACATATTAGGAACAAGGCGGAGGCTTGCGAGTGCGCGACCGACTGCCAGCACAAGGACGGCACCTACAGGGGCGTGGTGCTGCACAAGGACGGCACTCATCTTAGTGAGTACATTACTGACATATAATATGACTGCTGACATAACTACTGCTACTAATTTTTGCAAATAATTAATACTGACCACTTCTTTTTCCAGATGTCCTGTACACAGTATCAAGCATGCAGCTAAACACAGGTTCCCGCGTACGTTGCGTGTGGCTGGGTGTACAGCTAGAGGACACAGTGCGACACACCACGCTCGCGTCCAGTGTCGCCTCCACGGCCGACAACTCGCTAGTCCTCGTTAGTAACACTGTGGTATAGTATGTCTTGTGTACTAGTATTAGTAACACAGGTTCCCGCGTACGTTGCGTGTGGCTGGGCGTACAGCTAGAGGACACAGTGCGACACACCACGCTCGCGTCCAGTGTCGCCTCCACGGCCGACAACTCGCTAGTCCTCGTTAGTAACACTGTGGTATAGTATGTCTTGTGTACTAGTATTAGTAACACAGGTTCCCGCGTACGTTGCGTGTGGCTGGGCGTACAGCTAGAGGACACAGTGCGACACACCACGCTCGCGTCCAGTGTCGCCTCCACGGCCGACAACTCGCTAGTCCTCGTTAGTAACACTGTGGTATAGTATGTCTTGTGTACTAGTATTAGTAACACAGGTTCCCGCGTACGTTGCGTGTGGCTGGGCGTACAGCTAGAGGACACAGTGCGACACACCACGCTCGCGTCCAGTGTCGCCTCCACGGCCGACAACTCGCTAGTCCTCGTTAGTAACACTGTGGTATAGTATGTCTTGTGTACTAGTATTAGTAACACAGGTTCCCGCGTACGTTGCGTGTGGCTGGGCGTACAGCTAGAGGACACAGTGCGACACACCACGCTCGCGTCCAGTGTCGCCTCCACGGCCGACAACTCGCTAGTCCTCGTTAGTAACACTGTGGTATAGTATGTCTTGTGTACTAGTATTAGTAACACAGGTTCCCGCGTACGTTGCGTGTGGCTGGGCGTACAGCTAGAGGACACAGTGCGACACACCACGCTCGCGTCCAGTGTCGCCTCCACGGCCGACAACTCGCTAGTCCTCGTTAGTAACACTGTGGTATAGTATGTCTTGTGTACTAGTATTAGTAACACAGGTTCCCGCGTACGTTGCGTGTGGCTGGGCGTACAGCTAGAGGACACAGTGCGACACACCACGCTCGCGTCCAGTGTCGCCTCCACGGCCGACAACTCGCTAGTCCTCGTTAGTAACACTGTGGTATAGTATGTCTTGTGTACTAGTATTAGTAACACAGGTTCCCGCGTACGTTGCGTGTGGCTGGGCGTACAGCTAGAGGACACAGTGCGACACACCACGCTCGCGTCCAGTGTCGCCTCCACGGCCGACAACTCGCTAGTCCTCGTTAGTAACACTGTGGTATAGTATGTCTTGTGTACTAGTATTAGTAACACAGGTTCCCGCGTACGTTGCGTGTGGCTGGGCGTACAGCTAGAGGACACAGTGCGACACACCACGCTCGCGTCCAGTGTCGCCTCCACGGCCGACAACTCGCTAGTCCTCGTTAGTAACACTGTGGTATAGTATGTCTTGTGTACTAGTATTAGTAACACAGGTTCCCGCGTACGTTGCGTGTGGCTGGGCGTACAGCTAGAGGACACAGTGCGACACACCACGCTCGCGTCCAGTGTCGCCTCCACGACCGACAACTCGCTAGTCCTCGTTAGTAACACTGTGGTATAGTATGTCTTGTGTACTAGTATTAGTAACACAGGTTCCCGCGTACGTTGCGTGTGGCTGGGCGTACAGCTAGAGGACACAGTGCGACACACCACGCTCGCGTCCAGTGTCGCCTCCACGGCCGACAACTCGCTAGTCCTCGTTAGTAACACTGTGGTATAGTATGTCTTGTGTACTAGTATTAGTAACACAGGTTCCCGCGTACGTTGCGTGTGGCTGGGCGTACAGCTAGAGGACACAGTGCGACACACCACGCTCGCGTCCAGTGTCGCCTCCACGACCGACAACTCGCTAGTCCTCGTTAGTAACACTGTGGTATAGTATGTCTTGTGTACTAGTATTAGTAACACAGGTTCCCGCGTACGTTGCGTGTGGCTGGGCGTACAGCTAGAGGACACAGTGCGACACACCACGCTCGCGTCCAGTGTCGCCTCCACGGCCGACAACTCGCTAGTCCTCGTTAGTAACACTGTGGTATAGTATGTCTTGTGTACTAGTATTAGTAACACAGGTTCCCGCGTACGTTGCGTGTGGCTGGGCGTACAGCTAGAGGACACAGTGCGACACACCACGCTCGCGTCCAGTGTCGCCTCCACGGCCGACAACTCGCTAGTCCTCGTTAGTAACACTGTGGTATAGTATGTCTTGTGTACTAGTATTAGTAACACAGGTTCCCGCGTACGTTGCGTGTGGCTGGGCGTACAGCTAGAGGACACAGTGCGACACACCACGCTCGCGTCCAGTGTCGCGTCCACGGCCGACAACTCGCTAGTCCTCGTTAGTAACACTGTGGTATAGTATGTCTTGTGTACTAGTATTAGTAACACAGGTTCCCGCGTACGTTGCGTGTGGCTGGGCGTACAGCTAGAGGACACAGTGCGACACACCACGCTCGCGTCCAGTGTCGCCTCCACGGCCGACAACTCGCTAGTCCTCGTTAGTAACACTGTGGTATAGTATGTCTTGTGTACTAGTATTAGTAACACAGGTTCCCGCGTACGTTGCGTGTGGCTGGGCGTACAGCTAGAGGACACAGTGCGACACACCACGCTCGCGTCCAGTGTCGCCTCCACGGCCGACAACTCGCTAGTCCTCGTTAGTAACACTGTGGTATAGTATGTCTTGTGTACTAGTATTAGTAACACAGGTTCCCGCGTACGTTGCGTGTGGCTGGGCGTACAGCTAGAGGACACAGTGCGACACACCACGCTCGCGTCCAGTGTCGCCTCCACGGCCGACAACTCGCTAGTCCTCGTTAGTAACACTGTGGTATAGTATGTCTTGTGTACTAGTATTAGTAACACAGGTTCCCGCGTACGTTGCGTGTGGCTGGGCGTACAGCTAGAGGACACAGTGCGACACACCACGCTCGCGTCCAGTGTCGCCTCCACGGCCGACAACTCGCTAGTCCTCGTTAGTAACACTGTGGTATAGTATGTCTTGTGTACTAGTATTAGTAACACAGGTTCCCGCGTACGTTGCGTGTGGCTGGGCGTACAGCTAGAGGACACAGTGCGACACACCACGCTCGCGTCCAGTGTCGCCTCCACGGCCGACAACTCGCTAGTCCTCGTTAGTAACACTGTGGTATAGTATGTCTTGTGTACTAGTATTAGTAACACAGGTTCCCGCGTACGTTGCGTGTGGCTGGGCGTACAGCTAGAGGACACAGTGCGACACACCACGCTCGCGTCCAGTGTCGCCTCCACGGCCGACAACTCGCTAGTCCTCGTTAGTAACACTGTGGTATAGTATGTCTTGTGTACTAGTATTAGTAACACAGGTTCCCGCGTACGTTGCGTGTGGCTGGGCGTACAGCTAGAGGACACAGTGCGACACACCACGCTCGCGTCCAGTGTCGCCTCCACGGCCGACAACTCGCTAGTCCTCGTTAGTAACACTGTGGTATAGTATGTCTTGTGTACTAGGATAAGCTATTTCGTATAACCTTCCCCGATAAATGGACTATCCAACACAAAAAGATTTTTTCAATTCCAACCAGTAGTCTCTGAGATTAGCGCGTTCAAACAATCAAAGAAACTCTTTAGCTTGACAATATAAAAATATAGTATAGATAGATGTTCTACTACTGCTCATCATCATTATTATCTTGCCCTTAACACAATTTATTTGAGGTCAGTGCAGCTTCTTTTTTCCATACTATTTCTGGTCATCTCGTCAGACACCTCCTTGCCATAACGTCCTTTACACAGTTCATCCATCGTTTCTTTGGTCTTTCTCTACTCATGTTCCCCTCCACATTAACACTCAAAACTTCTACCACCACTTTTCTTATTATTTTCTTGTCGATGGTACAGATACCCGATCATCGCAAAAACCAAATCAAAGCATTTATTTTAATTAGAGCTGCCTGTAATGGTCTCTTGAATGTCAGAAAAACAAAAAACTGACCAAGTGCGAGTCGGACTCGCACATGAAGGGTTCCGTACCAAAACGGTATGCCATAATTTATACAATTTCTTCTACGGACCAATGAAACTTGACCTCTGGATTGTATAGGCGCTCATACGATTCAGGGACCAAATTATATTGGTTAATTGCTGTTTCCATCTGTTGTTTCCATCCAAGTTCAAAATGATTTTCCTAGAAAGTCCTTATAAAGTTCTACTTTTCAGATTTTTTTCATATTTTCTAAACTTATGGTTCAAAAGTAGTAGTAGAGGGGGGGGGGGGGACACATTGTTTTTTACTTTTGGAGCGATTATTTCCGAAATTATTGGCATTATCAAAAAATGATTTTGGTAAACCCCTATTCATTTTTAAGTACCTTTCCAGCAATATATCACACGTTAGGGTTGAAATTTAAAAAAAAATCACTTCACACTTTACATCTAGGGGGGCTACCCTAATATAGTATATTTCATTATAAGTGCGGAAAGCCTGTCATTGCAAAGAGTTCCGACAAATGTCTACCCGAGCCTAGGCACTGCCGACGGCGAGGGTTGACAGTCGGAACAAGTTGCAATGACGGTTCCGCACGTGTACTGAACAACTATTTTTAATACAGTTGCGAAAAAATGAAGAAATTTAATAAAATATTAAAACCGTAATTAAACTCGCAAAGAACATTTTTGAAAATGGCGCCAACCGTAAAAGAATATAAGCAGAGTTTTTTTTTTGTTTTCTTCACCCATTCTGGGTTGGCAAAGTGAACTATGCCCATACAGCCAAGTCTTCAGGAGATTTTTTTTATTGATCTATGAAATGAAAATGAAATTTAATGAGATGAATTAATGGAATGAAACCTTTAACTCATTGAATCAAATAATTAAATCTGATATTGAAACAAATTAGTAGCTTCTTTAGAAATATTTGCATGAATCATAAAAACTTCTATGATTTTTTTTAGTAAAAACTTCGTGGTTGGTTTTTTTATAATGGACATTATTTTGACAGTTGGGAAAGAGAACGCACGTGTTCGGGAATGGTAAAGAAAAAGCACGAGTACGTAATAGCCCACATCCCGAACGCTATACGTCCCTGCAATACGCCACTTTTTGAGCAACTGTATTAAAAAAACATTTATTTCCAATTTTTATTTTACCACTTTGTCGGCGTGATTGATACACATATTGGTACCAAATTTCAGCTTTCTATTGCTAACGGTCACAGAGATTAAGCGAGGACGGACAGACAGACATGGCGAAACAATAAGGGTTCCTAGTTGACTACGGAACCCTAAAAACGAAGGAACAGTGCCAGTCACAAGGCATAATAACTTGTGAAATTACAGTAGTTGTCCATTCCAAAGCGTAAATCTCCATGCAGAAGAATGGGCAAGAAACTCCATGGACTCACTTTTCAATCAAAATATTATCATAAAATCTTGAACTTTATTCTATGTTGAAAAACTGAAAAAAAAGTGCCGCGTCTCTTAATTTGATTTGACTTCGCAATATGGTATTAGAAGTAACATGCGTAGTCTCTTATCAATAATTCAGTGCATGATTATAGACCCCCTAGTGCCCCCTACTTTTTTATCGATATCAATTCAATACGACGATATAATATTGCATAGCGATATCATTGATTCATTATCATAAATCTTGAGGCCAATCATTATCATCTTCTCATTATCATCATAATAATTATTATCTTCTTGCCAAAAGACAAGAGTGTAAGTGTGTCCAAAGTTTACAGAAATTATTTTAATTAATTCAAATGAATAATCTTTTTAGCATGTTTTGAAAAGTGCATTCAAAAATCAACTTTAATTGTTCTCCTGTCAAGGTAACCAGTCGGCAAGCAGCAAGTCTTAAAATATTTGTTGTTCAAATTCAAGTGGCTTTCTAAAGCTTTTTCTTGATAAGTGCATTCAATAATCGTCTTTATTCGTTCTTCTATCAGGGTAACAAGTCGGCTAGCAGCAGGCCTCAGTCGATGTCGCTAGTGAGCCAGTGTGGTGATGAGCAGGTCTCTGGCGAATACAACAAACATTATGTTACGCTCAAGCAGATTGGTAAGTAAACACTAATAATTCTTATCGGATTTTTCTTAGCGGAGTGATGTGCGTGATTCAACCAATCATAGGAGGGACGAGAGACTTGGTATAGATTTCAACCAATTTGATTCGTCGCTTCCCGCACCTCTCCTCTTCGCTCCGCTCGTCTGCGCTCTGGTAAAATCCATGTCTATGGAATTTTGGGACAATGCAACAGTGACGACCAATGAAGCTTGTCGAGAGAAACGCTTCAATTGTCTTGGAACCCGCAACGATTTTTATCCAAAAAGTTTCACCTTAGTCTTTACCTACATGAGGAACTAGAATTTCACTCTTGAATTTCAAACGCATCATACAACATCCATCATCATAATAAAATCAACAGTGCAATTATATTTAGGTGTTCGTAATAACCGGCATTAGTTTTAATTAATTTGAAAACATCGCTATAGCAGTCTTCCACATTTTTTATTTAAAAAAATACATAATCTTTTATAGGTAAAGGCGCCTACGGCTGCGTCAAAATGGCGTACCGTCGTTCTGACAGATTGCTGACAGTCGCCAAGTTCATACTCAAGGAGAAGGTGGGCGCACAGTTCTGGGTGGACGGCCCTGATGGACGCAAGGTGCCGCTGGAGCTGAGTCTCTTGCTCACGCTTAAACATCCTAATATTGTGAGTGTGAGAACCTTATTATTGCAAAATTGTGTTATGAGAATTGACAAATATAAATGTTGATGGACTCTATTCAAATAGAGTCCACATTTATATAATAACATTAATGTTTTTATTCGTGAATTCGGGGGGAGGGAGAGGAAGTCCAAGCAAACGATGGCTGTAACGAGCAACGATATGAAAGAAAAACTAGCTAATGATAGCGTGACGGTTGACAGAGGAGAATGGAAGAAAAAAACGTGTTACGCCAACCCCAAGTAACAAGACACAAGGTCAGGATTCGGCAGGAAGATAATGAGTGTATTGTCATATTAGTTTTTGTTAATGTTTCCTAATGAAATATTTCTCCAGAACTCAAATTGCTGACGTAGCTCATAAAGCTGCCAAACTAAAATAGGACTGGGCACGCCATGTCTGCCGGATCGGTAAAGCTGTGGGCCAGCATATCTCAGAACTGGAGCCCGGAGACAGCTAAACGGCGGCGCGGCAGACCGAGGAGGAGATGGCGGGACGCCTTGATGGCTTTCTCGTTAACTGGCGGGAAGAGGCGCAACAACGAGGAAAGTGGAAGGAATGGGGGGAGGCCTTTGCTCAGGAGTGGGAAAGATTAGGCTAACTAAAATAAAAAATGAAAATTTAACAATACTGTAGTAATAAACCAACTGCAACTGGAAGCTGTCGAAACTACCGAAGGATTCAAAGGAAGCGTGCTTCGTTCCTTCTTTAAATAGGGCGAAAATTAAGGTTAGAAAACAAGAGACCGTCATCATCATCGTCAACCACTGATGTGTATTATAAGAATTGTACCTTGCCTCACTGGTCCCTGCAGCGGAGAATCTTGAAACGCAGCGTAAGTAGAGCAAGTCATAAGTACTTATTTTTCGTGAACATTATTTTGCAGGTGAGCGTCGTAGACGTGTTCGAGAACGAGAAGTATTTCCAGATGGTGATGGAGAAACATGGTGCAGGCATGGATCTGTTCGAGTTTATCGAGCGACGACCAAGGCTCGATGAACCACTGCTCAGTTATATTTTTAGACAGGTATGGATTTAAACGCCATGAATTATTCAATAAAGCTATGGCTTTCACATGCATGGTTAAGCTTCTTAACCCCTTTTCTGATAGTTCTTTTTCTGTAAAAGATTCATGTTGTAAAATCTAGAAATGATTTGTCATTATTTCTCCGTTTCAGTAGTCAACGATTATAATCATTATAGATTGTGAAATAACTGCCTTACCACAGGACCTATCGACTTACTAAAGAACTAAAACGACTTTCCACTCTTTCCCATTTACAGATAGGATTAGCAGTCGAGTATCTCCACTCCCTAAACATCTTACACCGCGACATAAAAGACGAGAACGTTATCATAGACAACAAATTCCACGTCAAACTCATAGACTTCGGTTCGGCGACCTTCATGAGCAAAGACACGCTGTTCTCCACCTTCTACGGGACCACTGAGTATTGCAGCCCGGAAGTGTTAGCAGGAAATAAGTAAGTTCATGATTGAAAACGATTTTTGATTCACTGAAGGCATTTGATTTAGTTCATCGCAGAATAAATTGATAAAAAACGACATTCCAACTATGTAAATTGATGATATACGTCATCTTATTACATACTTGATTTTGAATATTCAGAAATTCGGCTTTAACAATTTTTAGGCAAAATACACGTTCATGATTATATTGTAAGAATGGGAGTTCCTCAGGGCACAATAATTGGTCCATGCCTGTGTGTGTGTGTGTGTTGTTTAGTAAAAATACATAATGTAAAGAAATCTTACTTTCACAGATACGCGGGCCCTGAACTAGAGATGTGGTCAATGGGGATAACTCTGTATGTGCTGACATTCTTTGTTAACCCGTTTTCTGACATCGAGGATACGATACAAGGGCCGCTAGCGTTCCCGCAGGTGGTTTCTGAAGGTAACATTAATTTGCTGTTATAAATTCTTCTAACAAGCTGTATGTGTTTTACTTATGGAATTATTACGAGTGTAATTTATACGTCGAAAAAAATTGCATTTTCTTTAGTTATCATATTTTTTAAATGGTGTCCTAACTCCTTGTGCTTACCATTGATATGGAATTTATGTCTTAATTCGGATACTTATGGTTGCCAACGTGTCATCGTTTTGACTAATTTAATTTCTGATGAGCTCTCATGTCTCACGTTTTCTGTCTTTCATTACGTCTATTATTTCACTAACAGATCTAGAACAACTCCTCCGCTGGATGCTGTGCAAGGAGCCGAACAACAGATGTACGATAACGCAGCTGATGGCACACCCGTGGATCCGACAGCCCGTCGTCACTGCCAACTACGTGTTCCACGAGATTGTGGACTGTGGTAAGTTGCAAATATTATTTTGTAGATAGCAGATGTAGTCATTTTGGCATAGCTTATACTGGCTGGGAGGTATACTTACGCGAAAACGGTTACCACGTTTTTAGTTCATTATTCCATTTTTGTCCCTTTCACTCTGTATAAGGTTTGCCAAAATAACTACCCACCAACTAGTCTATCGTGTAAAAACGTGTATCGTGTTACGGGTATGGAAGCCTATCTGACCTTCCCATACAGCTATCAGATAGACAGTCGTTCCATATAGGATACCGCTATTCAGCTACCTCCAAGCCAAAGCCCAACTTAGTTGCAAAAAGGCAGCAATATTCAGTGCACTATTGCCACTTTTTTTTTCTTTGTTGATTTCCATAATGTGTTTCGTTTAACGCAGATCGACATGAAGCGAATCCTGAGATGTATTTCAGCGGCAGTCTAAGCTCGCCTCGCAGCGGATCTCAAGTGTCACTAGCAGATCCACTAGTCAAAGGTAATAAAACTGTCCAAGGGATAGATCTCACTTATCAACGCACACTCGATTCGACCCCGATAAGGTGTAGATAATGTAGACATTCCTTGAAAGCAATTTTCTGAAACAAAAACAAGTACACATAAATTACTGTTGATGTTGTCATGAGATAAATGCAGAAGCCTGTTTATTGTATCACATACATGTCAGCATCCAGTTGGCATAAAACCTTATTAAAATGTTTCAAATCAACGTAGTTTATTCCAGCTAGATTATTTTTTGAACTATTATTATTAGTCTATATTGTCCTACTAAAAAGCAAAATGCTTTCCTCGTTTTTAAGCGATCTAAGTTTCAATGTTGTGTCAAAAGGCCTTCCTAGTTTTTAAACAATCTATGTTTCAATTTTCTGTTTGATTTCCAGAGCGTTCAAATCCATCAGAAGTAGCAGTGCGATCAGACGGCAAGAACGTATCGCGTGAGGAACCCAAACGTAACTCCCTCGCGTTACATGCGCTGTCTACTGCCGACAGAGATGCGCAGTCCGACAACTATAGCCTTCGGTCTTCTGCTGATGTATGTAGGACTTTGTTATGTGTATTTTTGTGTTTTGCCTCAGAATTTTGAATAAAAAGCCATCAACCAGTGACCAGAGTGGGCGTAGAAATAAAACACTGCTATCTAAGCGTGGTTACCGGTCAATGTGGCGACAGTTATGGGAGACACATGTCCAGCTGTAGACGTCTTTCGATTGTAATGATGATGATGATGATGAAGGAATTTACCAGTTTCTCCATTAAAATGGGTAATCAAATGAAGTGATAACTCGTAACCGATGACTGCTGAATGACTTCTCCCCTGTTCTATTTGATTTTGGATCAAATCTAACTTCAGAAAAAATATTAAATTTGTTTAAACAAAAAAAATCTATGTGTGTTCTGGTATTATACTAATTTAACGTAGTGCCACAAATAACTTACAACTTTTCTAACCATGTGCTACCCTCATCCCCCAGATCCTAGACATATCATCAAAGCCGGTCTCCGAAGCGGCGCTAACAGACATCAGTTCAGACGCGACCGGTCACGCAGCCTGCGACATCGACTACGATTGCGACCAGTATGAGTGCGACAGCTGGGATGAATGTGAACAAGACAGCTTCTCATAAACACAACTTTTGACTGGTATGCTCCCGAGCTAAAGTGTGACCATTCGGGATATAAGCTCATGAGTACCCTTGTACGTCACCGTGGTTTCGAACAAAGCAAAATAATTCCTCGATCGAAACTAGTTACGTACAAGGACAAATCATTCCTTCATCGAAACCAGTTACAAGACAGCAGTTTCGTAGACGGCCGAAGCCAACAAGACAGCTTCTCCTAAGCACAGTCTAACTTACAACTAGTATGCTCCCGAGCTAAGATGATGTGACCAGCCGGGATATAAGCTCATGTGTGTGAACAAGACAGCTTCTCCTAAACAGTCTCACTTTTGACTGGTATGTTCCCGAGCTATTGTCGTTCGGAGAAGTTCGGGATTTAAGCTCCGCCCATTTCTATCCTTCGAAAGTTTAGCCTGTGTTGACCTACTGTCAGAAGTATCTGAAGTATGTTATTGATAAGGTAAGGTCCACATCTTTAGAAAGCGAATTTGTGTGTAGCATAAGAACTTTAGAGAGTTATTTTCTTTCTTTTTTTTTATAAAACGTTGCCCCACACTAGGAATTTCTCCTGTATCGTGGGTGCGTTCACAGACATTTAAACTCACACAAATACCCAGACCCGAAACAACTATCTGTAGGCCATACAAATATTTGTTCCGTGCGGGGATCGATCCTTGTCGTGTTAGATACAGTCATGAATATGATTTGAAGAAAATTTTTGAAGGAGTTTTCCGTTTTCACTTTTGGGAAGTTTAAATTGAGAGGAAAAACTGTCTCTTCTTTACATAAATTAAAAGGAAAGAAGGCAGGAAAATGTCACGTAACAAGAACATCATATAAATTTTATCAAATTGTTCTATCTTCGTGTCGTCTCTAAAGACGTTTACTACGCGTGCGCTGTCAACAATAAAGGCAAATACTTAGTTATGTTGTAAACCGATTCAACATAACTAAGTATTTGCCTTTATTGTTTTATCAGGCACTTTTCCTTGGGATAATTAAAGTAATATACATCCTTTATTTAACATAACAACTAAGTTAGATAAATGAAGCAAATATGTAGCAATTATTAACGCAATAAATTTCGGGAAACTCTGTATGCTTGGCTTTAAACTAGGAGGCGACCAGCCAACCAAACGTCAGGATGGCTGTACAAAAAAAATATGTTATTTCTAAATATATATAGTATGTAGCAATTATTTATTAAATGTAGCAAATATAAGCAATTATGTAGCAATTTTCTAATCAACTCTCATAGACCAAAGCCACAGGCAACCAGCCATTCTGACGGAGACAAAAACTCGCCTTCAATGTGCTGTCGAATAATACCATGATGTACCAATAAACGGTATGCTTGTGCATACCGTTTATTGAGACGCTAACCTCGCGGTGCGGTGTTGGGTGGGAGGGCTTGTCAACGAGGCGATGACTGAGCCACACGTCACTAGTCACTACTACTCGGTCACATTAACTTGACGCTTGGCGTAGTAACAATAATGTCCAAAAACAATATAACAACAACAGAAAACTAACCAAATTATCAACGCGCGTATCGGTAACAAAGATGCTAACCGTACTGACACTTGCCGGGCGAGCTAAGGGAATGCGGGGAAGCGGGTGGGGCCTCGCATTCCAGAGATGCGTCAAGTTAATGTGACCGTGTAGTACTCCCGAGTGTACAGTCGAACAAGCTATTTGGTATACACGCAGAAATCTTTATAATTCTGGTACAATATTGATTGCAATTTTGTTTTATAAAGCGTTTAGCCGACTTTGGGCGACTGATGTCAAACGCTGTCTCGAAATGTATCTGTATACCTTTCGTACGCCACGTATATAGAAACAATTAAAAAGTGATTTTGTCTCGTGTAGATCTACGTTCGACCGTATCGAGGGCAGGGTCTTAGTTATACAGTTGACCTATAACTGTTGAGATTGGTTGACTTGAGTAGCAAAAACGAATCCAACCAATTTTGACCTTACCAGCTTTTAGTAACTGGTGGTTGAGAAATTTGTGTTAATTATTTCCCATATCTTAAGTCTATGATTGAATTATTTAGGACCAAATGAAGAGCATCTATTTTTTTAATTAGAATGTTTGTTCCTTTTATCTTTTAACTTTAGAAGTCCATTACCGATCTGTTGTGTGTTAAACAGTATTAAGTTTAGCTTGTACAGAATATTCTTATTCTATTAAAATTACAAAACAACTAGCATATTAAGTTCGAGTGGTAAAGTGAGACCAAAATTGATATAGGCGTAGAATCTTTTCGTAGTCAACATTAATTTAATTCTTTAGAAATAAAAATGAACATTGTTGTGTTTTAGTATATAAATTAATGCTAAAATTCGATTTATTAATCGCAATGTCTAAATTGAATTCACTTAAATAACACATAAAGTGAAAGTCACGTAAATATTGCTAATTAAATGATCTCAATTACATAATAAAAACTTAGGAATTGCGTAAAATCACTTGTTTACATTAAAAGCACTTTGTGATTATATTTGCGGAGTTATGCCATGTTTAACGTAAGGTTTTTTAACGTAAGATTTCATTGTTAACTGTAAAGGGGGCGCCCATTAGTTACGTGAGGTGTTTAGGGTTAGGGCGTCGAGCTGAATCTCACCCAACCTCACGCGGGAGAGAATTATTTAGAAAAAAAATACTTTTTAAATAAATCCAACGCATTTGCAATCCATTTACTCTACGCATTTTGATAAATATCACGTGAGATTAGAGGAGGGTGTCAAGTCAAATCTCACGACATCTCACCCAGGGGCGGAGGAACGAATTGCCAAAATTGTCTCACGTAACTAATGGACGCCCACAAACAAATTCTATCACCTCTTCGTCTATTCCTCAGATTGTTAGAAATGTATTAGATACACTTTGAAATAGTAAGTAATAGCACAGGGCTGTCTTCCTATTGGTGACACTGTTATTTCAAAAATATTTTATCGCTGAGGCCGCGGTCACACTTGGCTATTCATAGTCATTGCTGCATTTGCCCTGAATGGGAACCTTCTAGTTAGGGAGTATGAGTATGGTACGGGTATATCTCCATGATAAGCAAGCATTCTATACATCAAACTATTTGCCAAGTATGACCGAGGCCTTAGCCCACAATACACTGTCACAAGGCCATAATTCTCTTCCATACTTACTCTTGTTATGAAATCTAAGAATTCATTTAGAAATGCACGAAATCGGCTAATTAGTTGACAAAGCCACGTAGTGCATCTTTATATAATATGCCAAAACAATTATTTGTAATAGTGTAATTTATGATAAAATTGTGCTAGGAATACATCTGCAATAGTCGTGCTAGCAGTTCTTGAAAATATAAAATTAAATTAATGCTGGATAAATCAATTCAACATCTGCAGGGTTATGTTAGATTAGCCAGCAAACCTTCACACACGTGAAGATAATAGTAAAACAAGTTAATTTAAGAACTGTTTTTCTACGGAGTTAATTAAAGCAGATTTTTTAAAATCTTATTCCAGTGTAAGAAAGCGATAGAGCTATACAGGGTGTCTAGCGCCATCTCTTTTTCACACCGGAATAAGATTAAAACAATCCTGCTTAAGACGTCATGGTAGGCCACCTGAACACCTATTGTAAGTAACTATGCTACCAGCTGTCGTTACAGTACGTGTGTAGTGTGTACGAGTGAGTTAAAATCATAATATTATTAAAAAAAAAAAAAAAAATGTTTTATTTCGTTATTGTGTTCAGGTGACGACAGCGAAGTTTCACCATCTCACTTTATTGGTCCCCATATACAAAGCTGTCCTGGTGCCGTATTTTCGAATCAATAGAATTCAAATCGTGTACGAAATCGCAGAATTCGTATGTGAATCCGTACGAAATCGCTATTTTTGAATATTCATACCCGTGAATTTTGCAACGAGTGGTCCGACCCACTCGTTTCCGATATTCTACCAGTAGAAATGACGGAAATGACGTGATGAATTCTGCGATTTCGTACACGATTTGGAATTCTATTAGGTAATTCAAAAATCAGGGGCCTGAATAGATGTATTCAAAGCACATAATGTTAGTTATTTATCAATATAATATTAGTGAGATAGCTCGTAATAATACGTATAATATTAAATTAAATATCCTGGAGTGTACAGTGGACTATTATTGCAATGTTATATCTGATTCATACCATTTTTGCCAAATCTGAACAAGAATTGCAATAAAATTTCATTGTAACACATCCCAATTCTTATGACTAAAATTACCGAAAATCAGTATTAAGACAATACTATAGATTTTTCTTACAGTCTAATTGCTAATATAGTTTTAGAATTATTAAAAATCCTAAAAGAACCAAAACTTATTCATATTATTTGAATAACATTGTAAATATCATGAGGTAAATGTTAACATATCTGTGTTGGGTTCAAATTAGTAGATTTTCAGTGGTATTGCTTATAAAATTGTTGCTGCGGGGTCAATACAATTTTATATGTGAGTCTGTAAAACAGGGGCCTCCCGCCACCTCTAATAGCTGTGTGAGAAAGAGATGGTGCTATAAAGGACGTATAGCTTCTTTTCCCTCTCACACTATAAATGGTGGTAGGCCCCTAGTATTTAATTGATATAGTAAGGTATATATTTTTGTAGTGTTTGATTGATTAGTTTATGTTAATTTGAAATGTAATAATTATTATTTATATCCGGTGCGTCCGTTTCTTACTTAGTGCCTTACGACGGACGACGGGTTACGTTGCTCGTGTAGGACGCTGTGACCACTCATCGTAAATAAACTATATGAATTCCCCATTTTAATTTTATTTATTTACCCTTGAAAAGATGGATGGATTGTGTGAGGAATGATATGAAAGAAAATGGGGTAAATGATAGCGTGACTGTTGACAGAGGAGTGAGGAAGACAAAATTGTTGCGCCGACCCCAAGTAACGGGGTGTCCTGCGTGAGCGACGAATACGACGCGACGAACGCGATCAACTCTCAACGGCATACCTCAAAACAAATACGCGTTACGTCGCGTCTCGCCAGACTGCCACATAGCCCACAAGCAGGGTAAGCCGTTGATTTGATCGCGTTCGTCGCGATCGTAGAATCGCGTCGCGTCGTATTCGTCGCGCACGCAGCCCGTAACATGGACACGTAGATGATGATGACCGTGTTTTAGAGTAAGATCCCAGGGCCGCCAGACGTCACGTATTTTCTGACGAAGGAAATGTGGACGATTGAGTAGTGTGAGTATGAACTAAGAACGCACGACTACAGCTAGCTTGCTTTAAAGGGCTATCAAGGTACATAAAAACGTTACTAACCTCACGTATTTTCTGAAAGCTGATTTTTACGTATTGTTACAACAGCCTACTGACAGTCATCTGACAGCCATCTGACAGCCACCTGACAGCGAGCCACGCCAACGACAGCCATGCCAACCTCTGAGCCAAGCCATAACTACCGGACGCCTCCGGTGGGGATAAAGCTTTATAATGCCCTGCAAGCTCATTTTAGCGATCTTGTCGCACTCGATTGTAGTAGTTGTAAGGGGAAGCTCTGCCCGAATAAAGTTATAAATCAGTTCCTGTTTATTTTTTACCACTGTCGTTACACTCAGAAGTGGGATCGAAAACAATAAACCTACGATTAAACGACGCTCTGATACATTTAAAAGTCAACGGTCACCAAGTACAAAGGACGAGGTCTGATAATTCAAACGAAGAACGTTGATGCACACCGCCTACAAGGAAAATATTGAAGAGTCGCCCATCCCAGAATCACAAGGCACAAATTGAAAAAGCAGTCTACGATCTGGATGGAACACGAAGCGCCTGCCCTCAGTACCGCATCATTGATTCCATAATTTGACCCTGAAAACGAAGACTGCGGCCAGTAACCACCTGTGAGACACTTCGAGTTACAAGAAGTATCCATTTCTCTGCCAGTAACGCTGCTACGGTAAATGAAGGCTACCTCAAGGTCGTCAACAGCGAGCCCAAGGACATGGAAGGGAGGAACCGTCCTACTTCACGCTGAGAGCTGCCAGGAACCATGCATAAATAACAAGGTCAGTTAACATGCCAGTTAACAGATATTTGCAAAATATTAGCCAAATGCCATTAGCCAAATATACAGGGTGGGCCAAAAATTTTTGCAAATAGCAACACTAGATTTTTTTGGAAAAAGTTTGAGGGAGGGGCGCGCAGGTGGCGGGAAACTGTGCGCCACTTCATGCAATTTTAGTTACGATGAAGCGCTTTACGAGATAACAGCGTGCTTTTTGTGTAAAACAAATTTACAAAAACAATGATTCCTACGTTACTGTACGACGCCTGTTTAGAATTGAATACGGATTACGCCGTGTAAGTGAGTGTCAAAGTGTTAATTTGATCCAAGCTTGGGTCGAGAAGTTCGATCAAACGGGATCGCGAAAATTAATATTAAACAAACAGGGCGGCCACGATAAAACGACAGCATGGGCTGCCATACCAGCAAAGTGAATTGGTCCGTATTTCTTTGAAAATAATCAAGGAAATAATGTGACTGAATTCAACGGAATACGTCAAGATGTTGCAACACTTTTTGATGCCGCAGTTGCATGAATTTCAAGGGTACAGTAGCAGGACCTGGATGCAACAAGATGGAGCAACATGCCATACGCCAAATGTGAGTTTACCGGTAGTCAAAGAAATGAATCCGAACAAATTGATTTCTCGCAGAGGTGATATCCCATGGCCTCTGAGAAACCCGGACCTTACACTTTGCAATTTTTTCTTGTGGGGATAGCTGATAAGTCGAGTGTACCTTAATAAACCGACGACAATATCCAAATTAAAACATTAAATCCACGAGGAAATAACAGCGATCCCCCGCAGCATGTGTCAGCAAGTTTTCCAAAATTGGCGTAGTCGATTGCAGGAGTGCCAAAAACGAGACGACGCACATTTGGATGATGACATTTTTAAATAATAAATTTCATTAAATGATTATTCCGTTAAATAAATTATCAACAAAATAACATTTATAGTTTTATTTCTATTCATGTTTCAAAAGTGCAAAAATTTCTGGCCCACCCTGTATTAGCCAAATGTGTTTTACAATGAAGTGCCCTATGTGTTGATAATAATTATGCCAATCGTAGACAAAATTAGGTAATTTGGTAGGCCCGATAAGTAAATCTAATCATAGTCAGTTAATCAGTATATTATCTCGGTACAAAAATGGTTTTACTAGTTGTGTACTAAGGAATTGAGAACTTAAGATGTACATATTTTATTTAGTTCAAGTGCGCATCAGATTATCCAACAACTCCAAAGTAAATCTTTAGATATAAATAGCTACAATAATTTCATCAAACTATTGTCAGTGGTTTATAGCATTCCTAGGCAATCTCTTGCTACCGTCAGTCGATATTCAAACAGGTATAAACTTATTGCATAAAGTTCTTGACAAATTACAAACGAGGATCTTAAAATTAAATATGAGAAACCGTTAATTTTTACATATTTCATAGGTAAAATAAGCATGTGATGGCATTCAACCGGTTGAATTTAAGTTGATACATGTGTCTTAATTTCCCGTCTCGAGTAAGGTAAACGAAGTGCGTCAATTTATTCCATCTAGTTCTATGTAGTTATTTATGAGGCCAACAGGAGTAAAACGCGAGTTTTATAATGCGTAAAAGTATATGATTCACTGCAGTAAACAAAATCAGTGTTTTACTTTTTTTTAGTCCAATCAATAGTTTTGTTGTAAATCGCAAAATACCACTAATTTCGCACTATTCGGCCGCAGCGAAAGACGTAACAACCGCTTTGTAGTGCAAGCTGATTAGAACTTTATTTTAACAGTATTTCAATCGAAGTTTGAACCACCACAAATAGTGTTGCTAATTTGAGGTAGTATAGGCTCCTACGACAGTTCAATAGTAACTTTGCAATAATAGCTCGATTGTTTATCAAACTAACAAAAAATAATACGATGTGGGTATGACTTATGCGGCAAGTCACATAAATCTTGTTAAGGAAGTAAAAAAAAAAAAAAAAAATGTGATTATTTTATTAAACGATCCTAGTTTCCCAACAGAAATTCACACGTATGCAGCAAGGTATCTTTTATAAAAGCAGATTGACGGTAGTTTGCGCCCAGTCCTTTAGTTTAGTCGCGTTACTAGTCGGAAAGAGTGTTAATCATGATTTTGGGCTTTAATCCCTTGCAGTAATGAAGTTGTTGCGAAGATATTATCGTATAAATGTGTTATGTAAAAATGTCCATGTAATTTCGGACTGTACTGCAGTGCGCGATATAATGACTAAACGTGATCTTATGCTATGCATTGCTCGATATTACAAACAAAAGCCAAGCAAAATCCAGCAAGCCAAAACCGAAGCTAAAGTTAAATTCTATGCCTGCCTTTGCTTCAGCCTTATGTAAGTAGATCGTTTGATGAATGCCGTTTAATGTGTACCATTTAGAGGTTAACGATTAGTTCAGTACAGTGCAATGACAAGATGAAAAGCCAAAAAGTTGTATTGTTTTGCTATAGTGAATAATTGTAGTATAACTATAGTGAATAATTGTAGTATTGATAGTAGCCTGTAACGTAAACAAACCTTTACGGTACCCGATTAGTTGTGTCAAACTTCGCGCGATGGAAAATATTACAAAATGCATCATGACGATGTTGGCCAAGGCGTAAAGTGCGTAAAGAACGAAGTTCTGAACTTATAAATAAGAGCAACATTTCTGGTTTCCATATATAAATTACCCGATTTATACTTAAACATTATTATGTGACATCATGTTTACATTGTGCTTACGGGAAAGCGGTACGGTAGGAAGGAGGGCCAATGACATTCAATTTCTAAATCTACTGAACCAATGAAAATGGTAGGTAAATATCGATAGTTTGAGCCCTTCTGGCTAAACAAAAAAAGGAGTACTAGTGGGTACATATTGTTTATATTGATACATGCTTTCACTAAATTCGTTGTTTCTGAACCAACGCCTAATGTCAATAATTCTGTGGTGACAATTAGTTTAGATCGCAATTATTTATTCAGATCACATTGTTTCCGACCATGGCAAGGTCTTTACGAGTAGATATTTCAAGAAGTTTGTAACGGAACAGCAGTTTAAAAATACGTTAACTGTTAACAGCTATTGCGTGTCCTACCTAGGTTTGCTAAGAAGAATAATATTAATTAAGTCTATTTACAATCATTTTTGTTAATCTAACTTAGCGCTAATAAGTAATACATGTAGCAAGTTTAATTTTAATTTGAAAATGGTGATAAAACCGAGGTCTCGAAACTAGGCTACGCCTGTAGGTATCTTGGGGGCCAGAGTAGCATTATCTTAGCGTTGATGAGTTGAGCAATATCTAGTGTTGATGGGGTTAAATGGTGTTGTGTGTAAAAGTAATGAAGTTTTGACATCGACACGCTAAGAAGCATGTGTGTTAGTACCAACATGTGTGTGTGCGTGTGTCATATTGGTATGGTTTATAGTTAACTTAAATTGTTTCTTCAGTTTCTTTATACGATAGGTTGGCAAACTTAGTTTTTTTAGTTATCTTTTCTTATATGAAAAGTGTTTCATGTTTTTAATGTCTCTGATTCTACGTTTAATGAGTAGGTCGAGGTGTGGGAGGCACTAATCGCACAATTCACGGAACTTAAGGAAGCAACTCAATATGGGGACAATAGGTTACCAAACACAATTTGGAGTTTTAATAATACTGTTAATAATACAACAGGGTACCTATAAGCCTTACGATTTATCCTAGACCGGGTTTCTGTACCAGTGCAATTTAGAAGCGATAGAGTTATCTACTACTGGAATTTGAATAGCTGGAAAGAAAATGGGACGTAGCTTAGATACAAGGCGAAAAATAATAATAGCTGATAATAGTGTGATTTACAAATTACAAAAAACGGTGATTACGCACATTTACGCCAGGCGCTGACTACTAGCGGCAACAAGGTCAATGCTAATAACATCACGCTTGTAATGCCCGAAGGGTTAGGTAGAGGTGTACCCATGAGTACACACACATAGTAGTATACAGTAAAGTTTAAGTCCCATGCAATAGGGGGCGAGCCTGTTGCCAAGTTAATTCTTGTATGTTAGAGGATTTATATTCTGGCCAGTTAGGTAATGATTGACATAAACTAAGAAGTACAAAAGGTCATAAAATAATTATGATACAACGGGTTTACAGGCTTAGTATCCGTTGATTCCTTATGACTATATCGTAGCGATGCTTATATGTCTGATAGCACCAGTAGTGTGGATGAACAATTGAACACCGAAGATTTCATAAATCTTCTTGAGAGATCAAAGTTTATTGTCCCATTTTAACTTGGTTTTTTTGAGCTGACTTGTAATCGTTGTTTTCTGGTTCCCATTGCGGGAGCAATTGTTTCAGGACGGCCGAATGTTACAACAGCCTACTGACAGTCATCTGACAGCCATCTGACAGCCACCTGACAGCGAGCCACGCCAACGACAGCCATGCCAACCTCTGAGCCAAGCCATAACTACCGGACGCCTCCGGTGGGGATAAAGCTTTATAATGCCCTGCAAGCTCATTTTAGCGATCTTGTCGCACTCGATTGTAGTAGTTGTAAGGGGAAGCTCTGCCCGAATAAAGTTATAAATCAGTTCCTGTTTATTTTTTACCACTGTCGTTACAGTATATTGTAGGAACTATCCTTAGAAATAAATCGCCAATACTCCCAGACACTTTCCAGCGGCCGTTTTGCTTAACAGACGCTTTAAAGCTCCCAAAAAGTGGAGACATAAACGTATTGTGGCTGTTTACCCGAGAACGCTTCCGAAAGAGTGGGTCTTAAAATGAACATGGACAAAACCAAGGTCATGTTGAATGCCCATGTTACACCCACTCCTATAAAGATCGGAGACTCTACACTCGAAGTTGTAGACGAGTATGTCTACCTGGGACAAACAGTCCAGTTAGGTAGGTCCAACTTTGAAAAAGAGGTCAATCGTCGAATCCGACTCGGCTGGGCAGCGTTTGGGAAGTTGAGAAGTATCTTCTCGTCCAACTTACCCCAGTGTCTCAAGACGAAAGTCTATGACCAGTGTGTGTTGCCAGTGATTACATATGGGACTGAAACGTGGTCGCTCACAATGGGCCTCATCAGAAGGCTTAAGGTCACCCAAAGAGCAATGGAGAGGGCTATGCTCGGAGTTTCCTTGCGTGATCGAATCAGAAATGAGGACATCCGCATGAGAACCAAGGTTGCCGACATAGCCCGAAGAATTGCCAAGCTTAAGTGGCAGTGGGCAGGGCACATTGCTCGCAGGACGGATGGCCGATGGGGCCGGAAGGTTCTGGAGTGGCGACCGCGAACCGGAAGACGTTGCGTTGGAAGGCCTCCCACTAGGTGGACCGATGACCTGGTGAAGGTTGCGGGGATCCGCTGGATGCGAGACGCACGGGACCGGTCAATGTGGCGACACTTAGGGGAGGCCTATGTCCAGCAGTGGACGTCTTTCGGCTGAAATGATGATGATGATGATGATGACCCGAGAACGCATGGCATCGCTCGTGTGGCTAACATACAGACCTCAACTGGACTCATTCGGTGGGCCTTCAACAGGATCTGCCCATTGCCTGTGTCTTCACAAATTTTGTTGAAAACGTTGTTTTCAACGCCCGGGTGCATGTTCGAGCGCCTGCCCAATATATCATGGCAATAACCCGATCAATTAGCTTTAAGTATTAAATCATAAGGGGTTTAGTTTCCTTTAAAGCGCCTGTTAAGCAATACGGCCGACGAAAAGTGTCTGGGAGTATTGGCGACTTATTTTTAAATATACTTATTGCCTAAAATATACGTAAAAATCAGCTTGGAGAAAATACGTGAAGTAAGTAATTTTTTTATGAGCCTGGAGTACCTGATACCTGAAAATTGGCCTTCTTAGCATGCTAGCAGGTAGGCATGCGTTCTTAGTACGTACTCTCTACCCAATCGTCAACATTTCCTTCGTCAGAAAATACGTAATGGCTCCCTGAGATCTTGGACTATTTGTTTTTGCTCCACTTGGCGTTCATCGGCGTGGTGACAGGTACTTTTGCCGCCACAGAGCCCTGACAAGCTGTGTGGCGACTTCGTGTTGTATTACGATACGACAGTACGACTACCATAGGAATTTTCTGAACCATACAAATGAATATAATTAAATTGTCAGTTTGTAATTTCAAAACAACCGCTCTTTACCATTGCTCTTTACGAATTGTATTGTATAAGCAAGTACAAGTGCCTGTGTCATTAGTATTGAGCTGTTATGGAGATGTTCATGCGTACACTTAAATCTAATCTAATCAGACTAATGTTCCCTCTTCTGTGACACAGGCCTCTATGATAGGGAATGTACTTTAATAAACCAGGCGGGGCCAGTGAGGGTTGGTTGCATAGGTTGGTTGATTTCACATGGTGTCAATTTTTTGTTTCTGGAACATGCCGGTTTCCTCAGGATGTTTTCCTTCACCGTTGCTAAGAAAGATAAAATAAATTAATAAAGTTAGGTATGCACCCAATGATTGAACCCAAGACTTATATATTGTCCCGTCGGGGCTGTGGATATCGAAAGGTTACCGCGGCTCCGACACAAGGGCGAAGAAGAGGGAACATGGGTTGGTTTTTAGTCAGTAGAAGTCTGACACTCCCCTTCGCTCTGCCCAAGAGCGGGGGGGGGGGGTTATTCGATGATTTTCCACCCACCAAAAAAAAAAAAAAAGACTTAAATATTGTTATTTTTATACTGATATGCACGTAACATAGTTTGAAACAATCTACATATTTGGGGCCAATGATGTTCTAATCGCTGATAGCGACACGATTTGCAGACAAGCTTTTGATTTGCACAAAAACTCACTACACACATAGACAAATAAGAAAATATAAAGGATAGGGAAAGTAGTTATCAGTATTCGTGATAAGGGCTCGCTATAATATTGTTAGAAGACGTATGGAAGTAATCGTGATACACGTTACGACAATAGTACATCATCAAAATTATTATCTACTAAAATCTACCAAACTTTTTATTTTGACATCATTATTTTATTTTCACGGCTGGTAAGATCGGCGCAAAAATGTCAAATTGCATGGCGGTGCGTCGCTTTTTTGCCAATCATTGCCGTATTACTACAAATATACCCGTATTTACGCCTCAACAACGGAAAATATTTATTTGTGCACGTAGTCCAACAAATTTTGTTACCAAAAAACGAATATTGGTAAGTTTAATATTTGTTTACATTGTTAACTTGAGCACAATATGTGACTGATTTCTCCGATAAGAATTTGAATTTGAACTTATTGCCCTACTTATTTGGTGTGCCAGTTTCCCGCTGCAGCATTGAAAATATCTGATTTATGTCAGTATTATAAAGATAAGCTTTTCGAAGTCAAAATAACCTTAAAGTCGTTAGAGAAAATTGACCGACTTCGTTCGTTTGTAATGTTTCCAATAAGTGGCATATCCGTTACATTGTCGACCTTATTTCCTTTTCAATAAATCAAGTTTGTGGTGTTGTCATGCTGTGGTCGTTTAGCTAACAAGTTTTGCTATTGTCCCTTATTGAAAGTGCTATTTGATTTTAGTACGAGTACATAGAATGTAGATTGTTATGGAGAACCACATCGACACTTTAAATGGGACTGTTATGATACTTAATTGATCACCAACCTTGTTCTGTAGGTGTCAATTTAGTATATTGTAATATATTCTGCTGTATTCCTTTTGGGGCTATCAGAATTTAGTAGAGAATCTTGTTTATTTACCCTGGTTTAACCACTCAATCATTTCCAATCAGAATCAGAATGTTAGTTTTATTCTAGTTGGCAATTTGTGTAACTTACTGTTGTCGTGTTTCATATAGTTGAGCTTGTCACACGATTTAATAAATTAATATTAGCAGCCATAGGGTAGAGACACATTTATTTTTTTCCAATGAGGGTATTTAATTTTTTTTTGACGTTCTCTACCTTCTTGCCTGTTCATGCAACATTACAATCTTGCCAACTGGGTGGGAGTACTTCCTACTTGCTTTATCTGAAGGACATTACCCGTCAGGTCAGTAAATACTCGTAACAATGTAGTTTTTATCGTCTTACTATACTACAGTACAATGTTTGAAAACAAAATATTATAACAGTCCTATCAAGGCTTTTGTATCTTTAAAATAAAATGTTGCCTTACACTAGGAATTTCTCCTGTATTGTAGATACATTTACATTATTTGAACTTACTTAATAAGCAAAATGTCAGACCCAAGACTGTATTTAGCCTCCATATAAGTTTGAATATATTTTTTTTAATTCTTTCATGCAGCTCTTGCACTTTTGTATTGCTGCTATCAGCTGATTTTGAAAACTTTTGATTCTTGTGTCTTGCATTAAGTACTGAATTCATGGTAAAGGAGTGTGTCACGATATTCCTTACAATGCGTGTAATTTGAATGTGAACAACTTGCAACAAGCAACCTTCTACATCAACTGCATAATAATAAGGCTAACGTGATATCCTATGATATATTGCCAGTTAAAACAATGGGGTATGGTATGTTTTCTGCTTCAACGGTAGAAGAATTTCCTTTGTACCATCTATAAATAAACTTGCAAAAATAATCTGCAGCCCTAACACATGCATACCAAGATTTTTTTTGTTGTAAACAACATAATAAAATTAATAAAACACAAAGTGTTTTTGTAATAATATTATTATTAGCCTGTACTGTCCCACTCCAGGGCAAAGGCCTCCCTTCCCACCTTCCACTTTTCGCGATCTAGTGCGATGATAGGCCTATCCTTTGAGAAGGAATCCAGCTCATCCCGCCATCTCCTTCTGGGCCTGCCGCGTAATAATATAAATAGTTATATCTTTAGCATTCCAATAATATGAATATTAGATGTTTAATATAGATTAGGTTTATTATTATATTAGAACTAGCTTTTGCCCACGGCTTCGCCCGCGTGGATGTCGGTTCAACTACAAAAGTGACGATTTTCCATACAAACTTTCATGCCCCTTTTCACCCCCTTATGGGTAAACAAGCCAACGGCACGAACTAGTTGGTGGGCGGGGCTAAAATGCATGCTATTTCACCCGACATCACGAGCGAAATGCATAGAGCGAAAGAGACACAACTAAAATGGGCGCGCGATTGTTTCTATGCAGACCTTTGGTATATTTGGTTTCATGAAAAATCTATTGAATGTATCTGTTCAAAATCAAATTATTTAAATTTTTTAATAACTAATCTATGTCCGTATGGTTTCACTTTTTTTCTTTTTCATACTATATACGTTACTTATTTACGCCCAAAGATGAGTTAAAATTAGTGCTAGAATATGAAAGTTTTGACGTTCATAACTTCCAAATCAATATTTTTTTTCCAATTCTGCTTCCATACAGACCTAGATAATGATAAGACCAGTTGATACAATTTTTAATTTTGAACCTACACCGTCAAACAGAGGAGTAATCACCTTCGTAAGTTTGTATGGAAGAATGACTGGCTTGTTCAACCTTAAAGGTTAAATTTCCAAAAACCCCTTCTTAGTGCTCCCCTACATTATAATAGGAAGCCGTGTGCAAAATTTCACATTCCTAGCCCCAGTAGTTTCGGCTGTAGGTTGATATGTCAGTCAGTCAGTTACAATACAGATGAATTTTATACACACTCCCTCTCTAAGCAGGAGGTCGGTATCCTAACACTGGAAACATCTAAATGACTGGATTTAGAAGATTTTAATTTTTCCTCAGAGTTCTTTGAGTAACAAAAGAGACCACTTAGAAAAGAAAACTAATTCAAAAAAATGCGGCCCTAAATCCCTAAAGGGGTTAAATTAAGATGTAACCGAAAGATTTTGATGAAATGACTTGGGTTAAATTAAAATCTGGTACTTTTTCCGTGAGAAAAAATCCAAACGTCATCATCGTTGGCGCAGTGGCTGAGCGATTGGACTACTGCGTTGCGTGTCGCGGGTTCAATCCCCGCACGGAACAAATATTTGTATGGCCTACAGATAGTTGTTTCGGGTCTGGGTGTCTGTTTAAATGTTTGTAAACGCACCAACGATACAGGAGATATTCCGTTAAGTTTTTTTTTTAAAGAATGCTGGCGAAGTCGCGGGCCAAAGTTTTTTTTTATATTTAACCCCTCTATAATTAACACAATAAACCTCGTTATCACTTTCGCCTCCTCTCTAAATAAGTGCCAACGATATCGTTGATATCTAACAACAGTAACAACCCATTCGCCGAGAGACACTTTTATCTCATATTTACTCGGTTATCAATCACGTAGGAGTCACAATATAATCAAATAATAACGAACCACCAACTGACTCTAGTGCACGTATTACGAACAAAATAATATTATATCAACACTACACTTTCACCGATTTCGTAACCGTCCGTAACAACACGTAAGTAGTTTGAATTATTATTATAGATCGGTAATAGAATATGGTCTGAAGTTTCAAGGTACGGACAGATTGCGGACACCGCCGGACATTGACAGATACTTGTAAAGAGTCCTAGAGTTCATTCGCGTAACACCATCCCGACATCAGTGAAGTTTTAGCACGAGCTTTACCGGAATATTAATGAAAGTTCATACTTCGCATCATTTATTTTATGGACTTACTCTTGACCTCAATCTTGCCCTAAGGGCAGAGATGAGGACGACGATGGAAAGAGCTTACCCAGAACTCCAGAAGTAGCCTATTTACTCAGGACTTAAATAGATTGGGGTTATATGAACTCGGGATTACTTACGTAGGTAGGTACTTTCTTTCGTAGCATGGTAGTTCTAACTGGGTTGTGGAGGTTAGATAGGCAGTCGCTTCATGTAAAATACTGGTATTCAGCTGCATCCGGCTATACTAGAAGCCGATCCCAAGATATTTGGGAAAATACTAGGCAGATGATGATGACTTTGTATCATGGCAAAACATTATTCTTAGTCAGAAGACCGGTTTCACTTCTCACATACTTGCAAACTTCAACCGCAGCTCTTCGAAGTCTCTTTCATTGAACCTCAACTCGTGCTACAATAACCCTCCTTTTGATTTTTGCGTCGCTTACCTTTTACACGAGTTTTCGTAACGTACAGTCAGCAACTAAACTTTTTCATTCGGAGTAAAACTCGACTGCACCAGTTTTTCGGAATGCTGTGAGCTCTTTGTAAATGAAACAAGATTAATTTAACACGTAATTGCGTGCGATAATAAAAATACTTGGAGCAATATGATAAGACCTAGTGCTGTAATGTGTGTCGAATACTGATGGACATGCTTGAGTTTATAAGAGAAAAGACCGTTTAAGTTATTCAATATTAGGAAACTTTGGTCTTGTCAAAGTTTTTCAGTCAATAAAAATGTAGAATCAGCGTTGCCATCTAACGTGACATTTTCTTGTCTGTCAGAAAAGAAACGTATCAAAGTTTCAGCTTTCTAGATCCACCAAGGGTTTTAGTCAGCCATTCAGTGAGTGAGTCACGAATTTCTTTTTCTATAGGGTGTAGCAGAGGCGCCTAGAGGCACTGGTTCGTCTGCGTCTTTGCCATATTTTTTTGTTTTGTACCAAACCTGGGGAGCTTCTAGTTACGGAGGTGTTAAAAGTCAAAGATCAAACTTTTTTTACAAAAAAAAAAATGTTGTTACTTTACTTTCAATCCCTCCGTGAAAAATTTGTGCTGATGAATGCTTTGAATAATACAGGGGTGTATTATTCAAAGCATTCATCAGCACAAATTTTTCAGTATGTTACATTGAGCACTACCACAAGATTTCACGCACCAAAACAAATTCGTTTTCCAGCAATCATTTTTGCGCAGTGTTATTTAGTTTGACGGCTTTGTGAAAGGTTCGTTTACACTTTACTTACACCCTGTATCAATAACCACCTTCTGCTAACGTCATATGCCCGATTAGGTATCCGGTTGATTACTTTACTTAATTGTTACTCAGGGGAAATTACAAACATGACTGCATAATTTCCCCACCAACAAATATAATTTAACTTAGGTAAATTAAATCCACATAGATTTCGAAATAGTTGCAAAAGAGATATGTTAAAAAAACAGTTGACCAAGGAACGAAGTACCTACCTTTACTAGGAGTCCAAATTTTTAACTGTATAAGGAACTACTAATACTATAAGTTGATGTATACTTTGATCCAAGCCCCAAATCGCAGACGTTTGCAACACAGCCGCCAAATTAAAATGGAACTGGCTATGTCACATCTGCAGCATGTCGCAGTTTGATTAGGCCAAAGTGGCAACAGATTGAGTTTCGAACAACAGAACCCGGCCACGCAGTAGGCCCAGAAGGAAAATTCTGTAGATTTGTTTTGGTAAGAATCCAGCTCGTCACATCATTGTGACGAGCTGGATTCTTACCAAAAAAATTGGCTTTAAAATGCCTCCATTCTCTTTTGCTTTGCGCAAAAGGGAAGGGAGGCCTTTGCCCTGCAGTGGGACACAGAACGTCAGGCTCATAAAACCTCATTTTCACTAGCCGATCTCGATCTTTCGAGTTTCAAATGAGAGTAGGAGACAGCTCAATTTGAGGCGGTGCTGATCCGATGCAGCGCTTTTACATGTGCGTTGACCTTTAACAGTAAAGAGATCCGATATAGTTCCACTACAGATTGTTGCTAGTTTTGACGTCACATTGAAGAAACGACTTAGGTACCAGACTGCGGCGACTTCACTTTAAGATTATCGTCAACGCCGTCGCACCCCTATGTGTCGGTACTGACTTACCAGATTTTTATCGTTTTTGATACTGCGTGATCTACATCATACATCATTTGGTCAACTCGGAAGACTCGCACGCCATATATCACACACGTGCGATAACCATGTTTGAGAATTTAATCCAACGCCACAGTATTGTGCCAACGCGCTTAAACATGACTTCGGAGATCAGCTCTTTATTCCATACCGTACTATGACAAAGATCAAGAATTTACTCATAAGTAAACCACATAGCGTTAAATCAGACTTTAGCTTAGCCTTCACTTAAGCAGCAGTCTGTTGATGATGAACAAACTGTCAAACTAGCTTGAAAATCCCCGGGTCCTCGGGTTCCCAAGTCCCCGGCCTTGTTGTAACTTCGGGTATTCCTCTTCTTTTTGGGAGAGATTTTATGCACAATAGACTGATTTACGGCAATGTGGCATTATTTCTCCGGGCATAAACGGTAAAAGGATTAGTACAACTAATAAAATTGTAAAAGGGCTCTTCTTGACAAGAAACACTAAGTATTCCTGTTTCTACCTCCAAGCAGCATTCCTGCATTTCCGTTTCAGGCAATAATTCTCTTTGGTTTCAGGTTATATGGATGTCGGTGAAATTGTTAACAGGATAAGCCGTATAGAATAAGCCCAGTGGGATTTCCCAACGGCAAAAATAACGAACAATCATCCCCGTCAGGAAAATACTCAAATTTCTAAGATACTCTCTGATTTTATAAACACATAATTTCATGCTTCTGAACGTAGCGGTTTAGGCTGTGAATTGTCTGATAATAAATCTTAGATTTTCACGTTTAAAACGTATCGGCAAAGCTCTTGATTGATTTAAGTTTACCCGTTAACCATTTACATCGCAATAAGTCTGCCTCTATTAATGTTAAAAGACTTTTATCTCACGTTTACACTCAAGCTAATAAAGTAAGCACTTAAAATTCTTCTCAAACAAACCTGTTTGGTCGCAAAGAATTATTAGCTGGCTGTCTATAAAAAAATAAACAACCAATCACGTCAAACTTTTGATGGAAAAACAGCAAGAATGTCTAAGAAGAGCGTCAAAAGCAAAAGCGCTGAATTTTCGGAGCTGTGTCGCCAGAAAGAGAATTGTAACTTATTAAACACGGTTGGTTGGCTCCGATGGTGTTACCATATAAGTCGTTGGTTTCCCCGAAGGCGGCCAGTCTTTGCCGAGTGTTAGAGCGCGCAACGTTCGCCATGCGTCTGTTTGAATATGCGTGTGTTGTGTCAGTGTGTGCGTTGTTGCAGTGCGCCGGCGCATCTACTTCAGCCCCGGAGAAAATGCTCTTCCACTACCCGGAGGCGAGGAGGGATGAGTCTGTCGTCGACGACTACCATGGCACTAAGGTACGTAGATAAAGTTCATTTTACTTTAAAACCTTGTTGTTATTATTATAAACAATCACTATAGATAAGATCATTTTGAAAATTAGATGATTTTCGTAGATAACAAACGTAAGTATATTCTATAATCATATCTTCCGTTAGTATCTTACACTTATTGTGAATTTCAACAATAAGCTATCGATGTAAACAATGAAACAAGCGTAAAATAATGTAAACAACTACTGAACACTAAAGAGTTTCATTAGAGCATTAACTGTCGGAAAATCCGACAGCGGCAACGTAGCGGTACACCGTACAACTAATCGATTATTTACTAGTACTAAGCGACACAAGTTAACACAACTATACTATGGTTTAGTGCGAACGTTCTACTTACTCATTTAATAGTCGATCAAGAATCGCCTCATTATTTTACGGATGTAATATTCTAATCAGAGTTTTATAGGGAAAGGTCAAAGAATATAAACCAGATACACATGTGCGATGAAACGTGACAATTTTATCGGACGACAAACATTAGAGAATATCTAACATCAAAGCCTTCGATAAAAATGATAAAGTTAAATGTATATAATCAAGCAAACAACCATTATAAAGCTCGTTTCACCGGCTATTACCATAAATACTTGTTTACGTTCGTAATGCCTTGGAGGCACGTTATTTACATACAAATTGATCGATCCGGCTCGAAGGACACTGCACTGCATCATAACCTTATAAAAAGTTGATGTAAGAAATTTTGGGAACTTAATTTCACGGTCAGATGCTCATTCTGTTATGATTTTATTTTTAGTAACGTCAAGTAACGTAAGAATCATTAGTATGTATTGACATGATTTTTACGTAAAAACTGCATCAAGGTTTTATGGAAACTTTATTAAACTGTTTTGATAACTTTTTTATGTGAAAGGTCTTTGCTGTAAATGGCAATATACGAATATTGATTTTAAATTCATATAGAAAACCCTGAGCTAGTTAACAAAGGTCTCTTAAATCTGATTAATAAATACTTGTAAAAGATGAAAACATATCTGTAGTTTTTGCGAAATAATCAAACGTCTTCAAAATCTGGTATCCTGTAGATCTAAATTTACAATAATTGTGTCTACAGTTCTGATTGATAATTGCTATAGCTTTTAATAGATCCGGGATCAACGTTCGGCGTCATGAGAATAACTTGAAGAACCTATTCAGAAAAAATCCTGTACCGCACGAGGTTTTTTGTCTAATTGATTCGTAGATAATAGACTCAACTGTTAGGCTGATTATATATAAAAAAGTAAACGATCGACGATCGTTTGCTCGATGATTTCACGTTTGTGATGATTGTTTAAATAAAGCTCACTGAGATTTATAAACGTCAAAACGCCGCGGTCTTATTTTCAGTGTTCCATTGGTTGGGTTTCCCAAACCCGGAAATCAACAGATCTTAAAAAAAATATTCGTGAACTTCCTGGAACATCCAGAAAGTTTACAAAATTTTTGGTTACACTTGATAATGGAAATCTACTGAACCGGCAGAATAAACCTGGATAATCGAAATCTTACAATCTGTATTCGATTGAATGGGAAATTTAACCTAACATAGTTAAGTAAAGTCTAGGCAAATGATGATGATGATGACTAGATATCCTCTTAAAGATGTCGTCAGATAAGACATCAATGATTTATTTAATGGTTGGATAGCAAGATTTAGCTTCATAGCCTTTCCCTATGGTTTGCAAAAGGTCAGTCGGTAGGGTTTCCACTAGAAACTGATTAATATCATGAAGAGTAGAAATGACTAATAATAATACAAAATATTCTTTTTAATTTGATTGAAATTGAATTTGTATGGATTTATTTTTATCTGTAATAAATTGATTAATAATAACTGTTTCAATCATTATAAAAAGAAAACTAATCTTGTAATCGGAATTAGGTTTGCTTCCCAATCATTCTGTGTTGTAAACGATATTATTGCACTTTGTATGTAATTCTTATTTTGTGAGCAATAGAATAGGAATAATTAATTTTTATTTTGTGAGCAATAGAATAGGAATAATTACACAATAATAATATCTACATCGTCATGTCGCCGGTATGTTTAAGTACCATGTTATAGGGGTGAGTCTATTGCCATCAACTTAACCGAACAGTAACCTAGATTCCAAGCTTTTACTGAGAAACTCATGGAAATACCCAATAAAACTTGTCTTAGGTTATAAAATATTTAAAAATCTATCACAGCAATAAACTTAAGCACTTAATCGCTCTATTTTATGACTAGAACTGCTAACACACATTCAAAGTTCAAAAAACTTAAAATCTGTAAACTTGTTTTGGAAAACGAGATTTTTTGTAATTAAAACGGACTACTGCTCGACAACAAAACAGTTAGGTCGTTTCTAGTAATCATAAAATTTAACCTAAATTTTGAGATTAAAGTTATGATCACTAGATTCGAAGTAACTGTTTTGGTCATCAAAAAGACGTTTTTATGTGTGTCCAATCCAAATGTTACTTTATTTCCGCGATTTTAATCAAAATCAAAACTCATTTATTCAAACTAGGCTGATAATCAGCACTTTTCGGAAATCAAAAATTCGAATTCGTCGTTAAATCTTTAATCAAACCTGTTTTTTTAGTTCCTATGCCAAAAGGCAAAGGCGGCGACGTACACACGACACGCGACGATAAAGCAATCTATACTAAACCAGTTTATGCGGATCTCTCATTATAGGGGAAATCATTTCATAACGAGTCTGTTATAGGAAGTGCATAGCGTAATGCTTGCTTGTATAGCTTGATGTGTCGCGGTTTGTATGCACAGATTTGCGGATTACGCACTACGCTTTAGGAATATTTTTTTGACTTCGCATTTGTCCTTCCTTAGTGTTCAATCAAAGTCATTGTTACCTACTTTAATGGTGTGGTCACACGAACAATGAACCTACGTCATCAGGACTGACAAAGCATTAGTTTTGTTGCCATACCTATTACCTACCGCCAGGGGTGATTTATTGGCGGTAACTTCAGGTTACATGTGGCCTTCGAACTGAAGGCTTTTATTATTCCGATTTTATTTTTGACTAAACATCAATTACTTACTTCTGCGTATAAGCAATACAAAACTAGTTTTGCCGATCTCTCATCCAAATACTGAAAATGTATAATGTGATGTGTCGCCGTGTGTACTATGACTTGCGATGCATTTTCTGTTGATTTCCGTACAGCAAAAGGAACCCGTATAAGATCCACTCTTTTTCCATCTGTACGTGTGTCAGTACCTACTTACCGATTTTCGCAGGAACGAGTGGATTTAGCAAGTTGAAATTTTTATTCGAAACCTTCCTATCTGGGGGCACGGCAGTGCCCCCGCCGAGTCGAGCGCGAAGCAAACACTGCCGTACCATCCTTTACTGGAACCATTTCGCCGCATTTTCAGGCCCCTATTTGAGAACCTCTGGATAAGACCAGAACGCTGAAATTTTCGTCATCCAGTAAGCTATACAATACAATCACACTTAAAATAAAAAGTTTCAAGTCTGTAGGTCATTTAGTTCCGAAGTTAAGCGAAAGCAAAGTTTCGCATTTATGAAACTCACTCACTCACTCACTCATGATCATCAAAATAGAACTAGTACTTCCCATTAACTCAGAGAGCTGAAATTTGGTACAGAGTTAGGGTTTAATGGCCACATAAAGGGAAAACTATAAAAAGTAGGAAAATCGAAAATAAAAAAAAAACTACAAAAAAAATTGTTTTAAATAAGAAAATCTATAATAAAATAAATCAATATGCCCTTTCTACAAAAAGAAGTGAAATCCCAACAAAAACATTCTGTAAAAAACTAGCCAAGTCTCGATGGAGCTGCTTGTTTATCTCTAAAAAGTAATGAAATCTAGACAAAGTCGTGCTAAGTCTAAGGTTCCTTATTGCGATTTCTTTATTATTATAGTTAATGTTTTGTGACTTGGCCGTTGTTCGTTTCGTTTAGTTCGGTAATTTTTCTTCTTGGCGTCCAATTACCAATACCAGTATGGGTTATTATCTCGCTTAAGAGCATAGACGGGCTGCATTTTTCCATACAAATGTATTCCCCTATTCTCTTCCTGGATAATGCCTCTAGAGTAATCGTTTTTATTTATAAAAATCCAGGTCTATTGAAGGCATGCCCCTGTCATTTTTTTTTTTCAAAAAATTTATTACAAAAATAAATATGACTTACCAAAAACCTAAAAAATACCCCGTTTTTACCTACGTAATCAGATGACTACCAAAGAAAATTGAAAAGTTTTTAAAATAAAAACAAGTAATAGGGGCATAGATCTATTCTTCCTTTAAATTTTGATACCATATATAATTTAATTGGCTTAGGTTTCGAGGAGAAAACAGGAGAATACGAAACGTCGATCGGTCAAGGTTTTTTATAGGTAAAATCGTTCTGAGCTGCAGTTGTCTCTATCGCACTCACATATTGATACCGCCCGGTTGCTAGAGCGCAGCGCGACGGCAATAGTTATATATACGTATATTATACGCAGCCTGTCTATGCTCTTAACAATCTTAAGTAGTTACAACAGATAACATTACGTATAAACTAAATTGACTTGTACCCACTAACGTATAAAGAATGTTCAACGGCCAAGACACACAACAATAACTATAATAATAAAGAAATCGCAATAAGGAACCTTAGACTTGGCACGACTTTGTCTAGATTTCATTACTTTTTAGAGATAAACAAGCAGCTCCATCGAGACTTGGCTAGTTTTTTACAAAATGTTTTTGTTGGGATTTATTTGTTAGTAAGGTTGCAAGCAGCATAGCTAGACGCGTTTTCCATATGATAGCCCACTTATCCCTTTTTACATTTACACCGGATTTTCCGCCTAGATAGCACATGCAATTGCTACCAGATTTTCTTGTAAAACTTCTAAGACAACCAACAAGAAACTCGACAACCCTACTCATAGGTTTACCTTGTATTCAATATTCTCTCAGCATATCGCAAACGTGATCAATATTAATGGGGCCTTCTATTGACAACAAATAAAAAAAACAATGTCTGTTTTTATCAACGATCATACTGTGATAGCTCGTTGACCCCTTTCAAAGATTTTATGTTAAAAAGTTTCCTCTACGATCAGGTTTCTGATTACCTATTCGTACGTGACCTCTTTGAGGTTTTTTCTTCGTTATTTTAAGGACGCATTCCCGATTGATAAGTCAAATCATTACTTTTTTAAACAAAAGTATGTTTATTAAATACAATGCTTTGTATTTTTAAAATGTTTTTGCTGCTTATTGTAGATAGATGTGCAAGGTACAATTCTTAACTATAAATATAATTTTAGATATGTCCAGTTTCTCAATAAATGTACCGAAGTGTTTTAATTTACTTCGGTACATTTATTGAGAAACTGGACATATCTAAAATTATATTTATAGTTAAGAATTGTACCTTGCACATCTATCTACAATAAGCAGCAAAAACATTTTAAAAATACAAAGCATTGTATTTAATAAACATACTTTTGTTTAAAAAAGTAATGATTTGACTTATCAATCGGGAATGCGTCCTTAAATTATATTATTTGTTTTTTTTTTTTTTTTTTTTGTTGAACTCGTGATATTTGAATAAAATTAAAAAAAAAACACATTAACACAGTTTACAATAAAACACTATAATTATTATTGGACAGGGACTTTTTATTCTATAGCATGTTAGCTATATGATGTAACGTGATAAACCAAGGTTACAAAAATAAAAGTTGTTTTTATTCGGTTTTTCTTTAAACATAATTTATGTAGCAGTACCTAGTAGCAAGGGTCCCAGTTGACGGTTGATGGCAAGGCTCATTATGTTGGAATTAAACATAACTGAAAAAATGTTCTACAAGGACAACCACACCGAACCACTCGGAGAATAACACGCACGCACGCACTATACTTAATCCTATCATTATTTTAGAAAGTCAGGTTTTGAGTAGCGACTCTGAAACTGCATAAGTACTGTATTGTAAAACCCGCATCCATGTATCAGTGTTAGCTAATTGAATATAATTAACATAGTTTCACTGTTCCGCCGTTGAGGGTTCTCTTTAAAATATTTATTACAGTTGGTATCTCAGTTTAGTTTAGTCTTGGGTCTAAAAATCTTTTTTGGTGAGCATTTTAATCAAAGGCGGCATTTAATTTCAAACAATTAATTAATCCACGTGCTATCCGATATTTTGTTTGTTTGTTTGTTTATTTAAGAGTAAATCACTTGCGTACAAACAAGCGAAAATTATTTCCTGCCAGCTTCCATTGTTGATAATGATTGATTGATTGTTGATACAATTATCTATAGGATTTTCTTTATACCACGTGTTTCTAAATACGCAACTATGTTTCTTGCTTACGATAAGTACCTAATCAAATTATAGTGATCAAGTTGTTGTTGTTTTGTACCTTTGATAATTATCGGCAGGATCAAATCAGCGCTTACGACGCAAAGTATCATTATTATTCTTAATTTATTTGGGGTTTCAAAGTAATGGGGAAGAAAACTGTCAAATAGTTCCACGTAGAGGGCGCTGTACGTTGGCTACAAACAAACTGTCGAACTCCATAGAAATTGAACAATATCTTAATATTTTGTGACTTTTTTCAATATTATGGGTCGTTGTGTAGCCTTTGGATGCAAAGAAATAGGCGTTGTCAGATTTCCAAGAAATTTGCGCATGCAGAGAAAGTGAGAAAAGGCACTGAAACTAAAAAAATTCAAAACAAGTAATTTTTCGAGGTTATGTGGGAAACATTTCAACGAAACAGACTACGAGACCACTTCTAAGTAGTTCTAAGGCGACAGGTTAGTACGATACCTATTATTAATTCGGACTTTTATTAATAATTTGAATGTGTGGGAGAAACAAGGGTCGAACGTTGACTCGGTTTCTCCCACTTCAAGTCAACGTTCGCTCATGGGGGATTTAAGCCGCGCTGATAATATATGCCAAGTATTAACATCACCCAATATTGTTTCAGGCTTTCCACTCCAACGCAAAATTTTGAAGAAATCTGTTGTGCCCTCTATATTTTGTTGGAATGAATCACAGAGTGTCACCTCAGCTCGAACTGAGCGATTGCAACAGAGAAATGCAAGGCGTTGCTTATTATCAAGCCCTTTATTATCAAACGAACCACTGCCATCTACCAGCTTTGATCTTATTCCAGACATGAACATAGAAGAATTGGTACTTTTCAAATAACTATACATTTTGTAACATTTTAACAAATGATGTATTACCTTAGTTTGTTTAGTATTAGATCATTAAAAAGCAAAAAGTTAGTGAGTGAAGTTTATTTTACAACTTGTAGAACCATAATAATGCCCAGAAAACAGCTAAAAGTCAATAAAATGTTAAAATCTATTATAGCTTTCGACAAGCTCCGCTTTCTTTACTTGTTGCGTTGCTCCTCGTTTTTTCAATTCCTCCTTCAACTGGGTGATACGCCAGGTAGCATACATTGTGCAGCGACAAATTGAGTTAAAAAACCCGTAAAATACTTAAAAAATCGTCCACGCAATGCAAACGTTTATTTCAAAAAATTTGACATGTGTAGCCAAACACCAGCGCCATCTCGCGGCGAAGTTTCCAGGAAACAACCCCATTGGTATTTTTAATACCGACTAAAACTAAGGCATCACTCAAATTCTGTCAAAACTGTATCTAGTTTTTGATTAGTAAAATAATATTCCTATTTAATAAAGCAACCAAGTTCGTTTATCCATAAATCATTTACTGTCTCGCTGCTGGGCAAAGGCCTCCCCCTTTGTCTTCCACTCTTGTCTCTGTGCTGTTTTCTCCGACTAATTTGTCACCAAGTCGTCACGCCAGCGTTTTTGAGGACTCCCTTGGCGACGACGCCCACTGCGTGACGACTCTGGCCCATCGGTCTTGATGAATTATACAGACATCATCAAATCATATAACTTTCATAATATTCCTCTTTTTTAAAACCTACTCTTGTCATCCACAGATCCATGACCCGTACCGCTGGCTAGAGGACCCCGACTCTAACGAAACCAAAGAGTTCATAGACGCAGAGAACAGAATCACGCGACCGTACCTAGACGCATGTCCTGTGAAGACCGACATCAACCAGAGACTAACGGAACTCTGGAACTATCCCAAATACTCGTGCCCCTTCAGAAGGGGGAATAGATACTTCTTCTTCAAAAATACTGGCCTGCAGAATCAAAAGTAAGTTATTTTTAGTCTGTGATTAAAAAATGTGCTAAAATTGTTGAGTTTTTGTTGAATAAGTCGGGGCTTTTTTGTAAATTGCTCTGAAACAAACACTTTAATTAAATTCAAAATTAATTATATACGTGATGTGTTGTTGTTCTTCAAAAACCTCTTGTGCTAGATATAATTCATTGGTACTTAAACTTTCCTTTTTATTGAACTTTCCTATCGAAAATGATTATGTTGATCTTGCTGTTGCCCTTTTCCGAATTCACTTGGGGTCGGCGCAGCATGTCTTCTTCTTTTATACTTCTCTATTACTTGTCTACTCATCAGACACCGCCTTTGTTGCCATATGAGCTCATACGGCTTATTATAGACACAATTAAAAAGCCATTGTTATAAATCTCCTGGAGATTTATTAGCGGATAAGAGGACATCATTATGTTATAAATAAACATTTGGTTCTATTGATTTTATAACTACAAGATATATTTATTCAATCCCTACTTTCTTCCCCCCAGTGTCCTATACGTACAAGATAGTCTGGACGGGGAACCCCGCGTCTTTCTGGACCCCAACACATTGTCTGAAGACGGTACCATCGCCCTGTCAGGCAGTCGGTTCACGGAGGATGGCAACACCTTCGCCTACGGACTGTCCGCCAGCGGCTCTGATTGGATCACTATACATCTGAAGGATGTTGCCACAGGTAAAAAATTAAGGGGATATTAAAATTGGCCGAATAAAAAAATTAACACCTATGAGTGTTAGTCTTGTTACTTCTTTGATATCTGAATGCTTATTTTAATCGAATGGAATAGTCTACGAATAAACTTAAAAGACAGCAGTTTTGACTCCTTCCTTTTATTTTTTTTTAAATTTGAATCTCATTGACTGACGATGTTTTCCTGATGAATAACTGAAATTCAAATACATATTGTAAACCTTCCAAGAACTCCAAATTATAAATTAATTCAACAAAAATATTTTTCCTTCTTTTTTAACTAATATTTATTTGAATTCATATCTGAAGAATCCTTTTTTTGTTATTTGAAACTAAACAATGTTCTTAGAATGGAGTTTTTAACGACTTCTGTTGAGTTCGTTTTTTTTGCTGTAATTTAATCGTCTGCGACCATCAAATCATCGACTGCTTTATTGATGAGTTTATGCAAAAAGTATGTAGATGTTATCAATGTTATTTTGTACTCAATAAATAATTATATTTTACAGGGGAAGACTACCCAGAGGTTCTAAAAAAAGTAAAGTTCGCTTCAATGTCGTGGACTAAGGACAACAAAGGGTTATTTTATTCGGTGAGTACCTATCCTCTTTTTTACAAGGAAAAATAAAGTTCTTGTTAATTGTATGCAATGCGTCTTACAATAGGTGTTAGAATAGAAGGCCCTAGAAGGAAGGACATACACTGACCTTTTTGGTAATTTTGTTCAAAAACGTCAGGTGCGTAGTACTCGCAATGTAGCTCACATCTATGATTAACCTTTCGTATGCCGCATAAATAGAAACAATTAAAAAGTGATTGTGTCTCGTGTAGATCTACGTTCCGGCACACGAAGGGTTAAGGATAACATAACAGGACTGACTGCCTCGTGGTCACAAGCGCGTCTGTTGAGCAAGAGGTCCTGGGTTTGACTCCCTCGGCGGGAAAAGTGTTAGTAGGTAGGGCCGGTTGATGGCAAAAGGCTTACCGCGAAATATGGGTGTACTATTAGGCACACCTTTGCCTAATGAAATATAAATAGTAGGTAGTGTCTGCCTTCCGTTCTGTGTTGGTTTCTACAAGGAAAACCATTATTGTTCCTGTATCCTTATCTTGAGGTTCAAGATCACGTTTATGTTCTAATAACAACTTAGTTGCCCCTGAGCAGGTATCTACGTCATTATGGTCCTCGTGATACGAATAGTAATTTTGTCAATCTTTTCCTAGTGTGGGTAGGTAAAACATTGAGGAAGAGCCACAAAGATTTAGTTTTTGTGTACTTATTAATTTTGGAGGAGACGAGAAGTTTTCTGAAACAAATGCAATGGTATAAAATGAGTTTCGTGGGTTGAGGGTGAGTTTCGTGGAGGTACATTGAATTTCATTAAAGGTACATTCAGGTACATTGCTGGTACTAACCTTTTTTATATAACATATTCATTTCTGCAACAATACACCCGCCATTCTGACCCACACAAAAAGCTTACGTTCATGCTAGGTAAAAAAGTCCGTTGTTTCTTTAGACACTATCTACTTATTAGGTTTTATTTTGTTTTATCCCGACGCATCTTTGATTTTAATTGTCGAGTGGAAACGCTTCCTATGTTGGGTCGCAGTCTGAATCTGTGTCTGGTTGATTGATAGCAATACAGAAATGAATAGTATATTTCATTATAAGTGCGGAAAGCCTGTCATTGCAAAGAGTTCCGACAAATGTCTAGCCGAGCCGAGGCACAGCCGACGGCGAGGGTTGACAGTCGGAACAAGTTGCAATGACGGTTCCGCACGTGTACTGAACAACTATTTTTAATACAGTTGCGAAAAAATGAAGCAATTTAATAAAATAATAAACCGTAATTAAACTCGCAAAGAACATTTTTGGAAAATGTAAAACTAACTATTAATGTAACCGTAAATTAATAATTTATGCAGAGATTTTTTTTGTTTTCTTCACCCATTCTGGGTAGGCAAAGGTAACTATGCCCATACAGCCAAGTCTTCAGTAGATTTTTTTATTGATATGAAATGAAAATGAAATTTAATGAGATGAAATGGAATGACTTTAGCTCATTGAATCAAATAATTAAATCTGATATTGAAACAAATTAGTAGCTTCTTCAGAAATATTTGCATGAATCATAAAAACTTATTTATTTATTTATTTATTTATTTATTTAAACTTCATGCACAAGAGTGGTACATAGGCGGACTTAATGCCACAAGGCATTCTCTACCAGTCAACCTTAGGGTCAAATAAGACAGCACTGTGGTAGAGTACAAAAAATAATAATAAGGAGAAAACCATTATGTAATATAAATTGATATACATAAATAAGAACATACTAATACATATTATTATAGATAGAATATAATAAACTAATATATATTATAATACATACAAAACAGTCTAAAACACGAGAAACCTTATAATAAACACTGTGACCAGAGATTTGATTATGAGCAATTTAGTCCGATTTTAAATAGTACTTCCGAACTGCTCTTTTGAAAGCCATTTTACTTTCGGCTTTTTTAATCCCAAGGGGTAGCGCGTTCCAGAGCTTTATGGTTGAGACTGCGTAAGAGGAGGACATAAAGCCAGTACGGTGTGAGGGAATTTCAAGCAATAGGTTCTTGGACGCTCGAAGGTTAAGACTGTGTGAACTGCCCAACACATTGAAATATTTTTTTAAGTAATTGGGAGCACATGGATCCTTTAAAATGGTGAAGAGCGTGCAAAGAGATCTGAGGGATCTTCTGAGCCGGATAGGCAGCCATTTAAGCTGAGAACGGTATGCCGAGATGTGGTCGTATTTACGTAGGCCAAAAATGAACCGAATGCAATTATTAAGGAGACGATCTAATTTATTTAAAAGTTCCTGGGAAAGATCAGAGTAACAAACATCAGCATAGTCGATGATGGGGAGCACAAGGGACTGGACCAAAGTTATTTTAATGCTGGATGGTAAAAAATGTTTGAATCTATAGAGAGACCGCAGTGAGTATGTGACTTTTTGGCTAACCTGAGCTACCTGCTTATTCCAACTGAGTGTGTCGTCTATGTGCAGGCCCAAGTCTTTTACATGAGGTGAGAGAGGAATTACATTATTGTCGAACATAAGCGGCATTAGTTGGCTGGTATCTAAGTTTCTCAGGTAGTACGAACTACCTAAGAGGACGGCCTGACATTTCCCGACGTTGACAGCAACCCCGAACTTGCTGGACCATTCACCGATAATCTGAAGATCAGCATTGAGTAATGTGATACAGCTGTCAAGGTCGGCAACGTCAGACTGAGCGTAAAGTTGCAGGTCGTCAGCGTATAGATGGTAAGAGCATTTGAGGACAGTAGTAATGGAGTTTATAAATAACGAAAATAAGAGAGGAGAAAGAATACCGCCTTGTGGAACACCAGCTGCCAGGTCGCACCAGTCGGAGTAAACCTGATCAGCACGCACCGCCTGCTGGCGCCCACGAAGATATGATGAAAACCACTCACGTGACAACGAAGATACCCCAATTTGAGACAGTATGGCCAGGAGAATATCGTGGTCAACGGTGTTAAAAGCGTTGGAAAAATCTATTAAAACCAACACCGTAACCCTCGAATTCTCCAAGCCATCCCTAATGTCTTCTGTCACTTTAAGCAGGGCTGTGGCCGTGCTGTGGCCAGGCCGAAAACCAGATTGGAACTCGGACAACAGGTTATTTTTGAGGACGTAAGAGGATATTTGCTTAAGAGCAGCTGCTTCAAGGATTTTGGAAAGGAAAGGGAGAATAGAGATCGGTCGGTAGTGGTTTGGCAAACTTGGACTGGAAATTTTTGGAAGAGGGATAATGTACGCTTTACGCCACAAAGCTGGAAACACACCAGTGAACAATGAATAATTTATCATGTGTGTAACAATAGGGATTATGTGGTCAGCCATAAAAGACAACATTATTCTGCTGATCCCATCACAGCCAACAGCCCTAGACTTAATTGACGTAAAGAATTTATGGACCTCAACGCTAGTCACGGGAGAGAAAGAGAAAGAGTCAGGAGGTTTTATTGGCTTGGAAGTAATGTCATGAATAGTTTGATTCTTAACATCAACCGAAAGCGTAGTGGATGCTGAGAAATGTTTATTAAGATCATTCAAGGACAGACTAGAAGGTAAAATACTAGAGGGGGACTTTGCTATGCCTAGTGATTTGAGAAACTTCCAGATATCAGCCGGTGAAGAATTGAGAACATTTTCGCAAATGTATCGGCGTTTAGACGCCCTTACCATCTGGTTGCAACGGTTTCTAGCCAACTTGTACAGGTTCCAATTTTCATCACTGCGGTCCCGTCTATGTCTCCGAAAGGCCCTATCCCGCCGTCTCATCGCCATCCTTACTCCTGGGGTTATCCATGGAGCCGGAGGGCGCTTAACACGGACGGCCCTCAGAGGTGCATGGGCATCAATGAGCTGGAGGACAGACTGGTTGAATTTTTCAACTTTTTCGTCCACAGCCACAGATTCAATAAGATCATCCCAATGAAGGGCTTGTGCATCAGAGTTGAGTTTGTCCTTATCCAACCTCGCAAAATTCCGTATAAAAACAATGGCGGGCCGCTGCTTAGGAGGCTTAATTTTATAAGAAAGATAAATTAGATCGTGTCTAGACAACCCAGGGGCAGCGACCTGACCATGGTTAGCGACGAGATTTGCAGATGACGCAAGCATGAGATCGAGCCAGGAATCGTTTGAGTCAGAGTTATGATGTGTCGGACTAAGCGTGAGGAGGGACAGACTCGACGACTCCAGGATCGCTCTCAACCTACGTGACCTAGGGTTGTCCTTCAAAAGGTCAGTGTTGAAATCACCCATCACTATGTGATGCTTGTACTCTGAAGAAATGGATTCAAACACAGATTCAAGAGTGGAGAAGTAGTCAATAGTAGGTGGGCAGTAAATAACACCTAGAACGGCCTTAACTCCTTTAACAACAATTTCAAGAATTAAGTACTCAGGGTTGCCATTATAGATGGGGGGTGAAGAGTTGAGAATTATATAAGGAATGTCACTGCGCAAATAAATGGCAACACCGCCGGCTCTTTTCCCCGTACGATCATTGCGAATTAAGTTATAGCCTGGTAAAGTGTAAAGAGTTGAAAGAAGTTCGGGTTTGAGCCAAGTTTCAGACACTAATATAGCATGTAAAGGAACGTCACCAAACAAATCCAACATCTCGGAATGATGCTGAGGTATGCTCTGAGCGTTTACATGGCACACGTTAAAGCAATTGTTAAATTGCTGAAACTCACTACATAGAAAACTATTCCCGGACAGAGAATTGTCAAGGGATGAAAAAGACGTGGAAGAACTGTGGCAAGAATAAAATGCGTCGTCATCAGACATTATTATGAAGGTATAAGATAAAAATAAGTTGAAAAAATAAATAAAATAATTATATAAGATACTAATTAATTATATATATGAAGTATTTACTTTAAATAAATTGCATAACCTGCCGGCTGACTGTTCACAGAATAAAAATTAAAAAAAAAAAAGTAAGACTATAAGCATTTCCGAACGCAAAAAATATAGACAGTTCGACACATGAAAATGACAGTGACAGACAATGTGACATTACGAATAATATCGACTGTCAAGAGCAAAGTTATTCTAAAGCTAAACATAATTATATAAAAGTGTCGGTACACGAATAACAGTTATTGTGACGTAACACTATCGACGAAAAGAACAAATAGCTCCAAGATTTTTATCAGAAACTATGGGAAACACTTACAACAATGTAAACAAACACTCAGGCGAGTTGCTTCTTCTTCGGTATCCTTCTCGACCGAGAGTGGGACTGCGCCGGCGCCGGGCTTGCGATATTCGAGCCAGGATTGGAGTCAGGCGGAACCACTTGATCCAGCGACTTGCCATACTCCGTACCCAGCTCAATGACTTCCTCAGCACTGAAAATCCGGCGACGCTTGCCATTTGGGAGCTTGATGTTGATGTTTCCATCCATGGTCCACACATTCGTCACACCAAACAGCTTGCGAGCTGTCGTAAACGCAGACTGGCGCTGTCGAGTGAGGAACTCAGACACCACATAAGAAGATCCCTTCAATTTAGTCTTGGACTTCCATATATGACCTCTGGTAGTAGTATCCGCGAACCGAAGCAAGATTGGTCTAGAGTGACCTTCCGAAGCCGCGCCCAGCCTGTGGCACACCGAAACTGAAGAGGGTGCCAGTTCAGACAAGCCAAACTTATTTTGCAGGATGGTTACCACACTATCTGGAAGATTTTCATCAGGCTTCTCGGGCACTCCACCGAGCAGCAAGAACTTCTTCCTGTGCCGCATTTCAATGACGTCCACACTCTTGCTCAGCTCAGAAATTTGCAGCTGCAAGGCACTGAGGACACTCCACACGTGCTCCTTGAACGCAGAAAAATCCTTGTGAAGCCCGCTCAAGTCTGCTCCCGGTGCTGATGCCCTCAGGTGTTCTTCGAAGTCAGCCATCCTCTGGTTGAGTGAAGCCATTGCTAAGCGCTGAGTCTCCGCGATGTCAGCCATAGAGCTCATGATTGTGACTTAGTGTTGAAGTGTAGTGTTCAGTGAGGTTAAAGTTCAAGTGACAGCTCAAGCCAGCAAGGAAATGCAATAGCACTGTTTAGGGCATTAGATTGCTACTGCCCACACAATATGTGCTTTATGGTAGGATATTACAAAATATTCAGGATGAATATCACTTTAATTATTAAAAATACTAATAAAAACAAAATTGAAATTTAAGAACAAGTGTTTACTATTTTTTGCACCTACCCGAAAAAAAACTTCTATGATTTTTTTTAGTAAAAACTTCGTGGTTGGTTTTTTTTTAGTGGACATTATTTTGACAGTTGGGAAAGAGAACGCACGAGTTCGGAAATGGTAAAGAAAAAGCACGAGTACGTAATATCCCACATCCCGAACGCTATACGTCCCTGCAATACGCCACTTTTTGAGCAACTGTATTAAAAAAACTTTTTCAACCTTTCACCACCCAATGCTGAGTGTAGGTCTCTTCTAATACACGCCATTCTTTCCGGTTTAGCGCCTTTCGAACCCTACTTAGTAGGACTTAAACTTAACCTGTTTGTTAACCAGCTGATTGGCAGGCTCAGCGGGACCACGGTCGGATGCTCAATAGATGGAAAAATGATCAACAATATTAGTTATGCAGACGACATGGTTCTGTTGAGCCCGTCAGTGAGTGCGCTCAGGAAACTTCTGAGCATCTGTGAGTCGTATGCCCTGTCACATGGACTTAAATATAATGCTGGTAAGAGTGTTCTCATGGTTTACAAAGCGGGGAACAAATGTCCCATAAACGTGCCGCCAATTAAGATCGGTGGGTCGGCACTCGTAAGGGTGTCGAAGGTAAAGTATTTGGGTCACATGATGACAGATCGGCTGCAGGACGATGAAGACCTAGAGAGGGAAAGGAGGGCGTTGGCAGTCCGCTGCAATATGTTGGCCCGCAGATTCGCACGATGTACCACAGAGGTAAAGCTGTTACTTTTTAGATCCTTCTGTCAATCTTTCTACACGTGCAGTCTGTGGATCAACTTTACGCGGCGGGCTTACAACGCCCTGCGTGTTCAGTACAATGACGCGCTGAGGGCAGTGTTGAGAAAACCCCGGTATTGCAGTGCTTCCGCAATGTTTGCGGATGCTTCCATCGATGATTTCTTCTGCATCTTAAGAAAAAGAACTGCATCGATGATGAGCAGAGTCCGTGGTAGTACCAACACTGTCCTCAGAACGTTAGCGTATAAAATAGATAGTCCGTTTACTGTATACTGGGCAAGTGTGCACCTGCACAGAAATAAGAAATAGGATTAGTTGTTTTTGTGTAATTTATTTTGTTTACTAACAGATTACTAACACCTTATAATTATCTTATGTTATTTCTGTGTACTACTAAAATCCCTACTAACTCTCTTTGTAATTTTCGTTGTAACATTTTTCTTTTATGGACCTTGGTCTGAAATAAAGATATATTATTATTATTATTATTAAATATATTAGGCTAAATGTGGTTTAACTGTACCCTGAGTAAAACAGGCCGTGTTTTGAGAATTTTGTCCATTCAATATTAAACACTCATATCGGAGAACGTGTGAGTTGTAAAATAATATTTTCTCAAGCGTCGCTGACACGCTGCGAGTGTTTATACACTTTCAGTAATAGTAGCTGTGATTCGTATTCAAAATAGTGTAGAACGCTCAATGCGAGAAGTTCTTAAATTTTTAGGTGACCCTGGTGTCAAATATTTTAGTTTTTATGATGTTCAAATAATATCTTTTAACTGCCTATGAAAACTTCCATATGTGGCGTTCGGAATGATGTACTAAATACGTGTTATTCGTTTGTGCATCCAGATCCCATCCACCCTTAGTAGCCAAAGCATATCATAATCTGGATATAACGTTGAGCACAGGGCTCCAGGAGGGAAGAATCATATATCTAACCAAAACTGCTTACCTTACAGAGGTACCCAGACCAAACAGGCAAGACCGACGGCTCTGAAACTGAAGTGAACCGCGACCAGAAGTTATGTTACCACAGACTGAACACACCTCAAGCTGATGACGTCATCGTCGTTGAGTTCCCCGAAGAACCTCTTTGGAGGATGTGAGTATATAAGCGGGTTTTATGTAAAAAAAACAACCGATGAATTGATATCCTTTTTGAAGTCGGTTAAAGTCTAACGTATAATCTGTACTTAACCTTGCTACTGGTGTAATCCGATTTGGTAGAGGTTTTCGTTATTTTTGGTCCTAAGGCTGAGGCTATACATTAGGCCGTGACGCGACCTGCGACACGTGAGCGATTAAAACAAGTAAATGAATGCTCACGTATATGGCTACACCGTACATCAAATATTACTAGCGATCTTTGATTTCTTTATGCGATAGGAACACCATTACTAAAATCACGGCATCGGCTACATCAACATATGAGCGAAATTGAAGCTAATTTATTAGAAAATTTCTCACTTGCACTACTAATTTCGCTTGTAATGTAGCCATACCATGTTTTTCTCGTTTCGCTCTTCCAGTCGCATCGCAAATCGCTGCCTACTGTAGCCTCAGCCTAAGACATACTAGTTTTCACGCGATGTTTGCCTTCACCGTTTTGAAAAAAAGAGAGAAAATAGAAATAAGATAAAATAAAATGCTTGCCTTAATTTTTATTTGATTTTCATTTGAATTACCATTCGCTCGTATTTAGTATGAATATTTGTTCAAAGTGTACCTAATGACCATCGTCATTCCCCAACCTAATATATTTTTTTTTATTTACCTGCAGTGACACTCACACTCAGATGTACTTCCTGGAAGACAAACGCGCGTAACTGTTGTGTCTAGTTTTTTTAATTATTCTCAGTATTTCTCATTTTAGAAGTACACTTTTCTTTTTCTGTAGACGTATAAAAATTGTATAGACATTTTAGCTTATTGGCACACTTTGAACAAACTAAGGGCTTGTTTACGGAGACGCGGTGCGTGCAAAAGGCTCGTCGCGTGCTTTTTTAACTATTTACTGAGAGGCGTGTCCACCGCAACGAACGCTGCATTTTAATAAACTAACGAGCGAAAAATCGCTTCTCGCAAAATCGATGTTTGAATTCGTTAACGTTTTCATACATCGCCATGTGTTTGAATTAAAAACGCAGCACGCGCCGCGCGGCGCCCCACCTTTACGTAAACATGCACTTAGCGCTTACGAATATCATTCGTTACTTTGTTTAACTTTTATAGTGTCAAACATAGTTAGAGATAAACTACAAAACTATCACGATCCGTTTAAAACCCAAGCGTTTTTGCCCACTTAATATGTCGTCATCTATTCTATCTATTTTGTATAGTAACTAAATAAACAGTGGCGTGCCAGCAATTATTTGGAGGTAAAGCACAATTTCCAAAAAAAAAAAAAAAACACTTTTTGTTCCGAATTCTGACACTGGTTTTTAATAACACCGGTTTTGTTTTCTAATATTTAATTATGACTAACACTTTTTGTATTTTATATCCTGTCAGAAAATTTACAACTATTTCAATAAATCAAGTTGTCAGTATCATGTAAAATAATATATTAACAAGAGCCATCTATTGACATAAACGCAACAACTGAACTATTTGAGTCAATACGTATTTCGCTCGTATACAGTCGCTTTGGGCAAACCGCTAGATGGCACACAAAATAATAAATTAGTTTCTAACTACTTACATAAATAAAGATGAAAAAAAATGTTATTACTCACAATGTATACAGCTTTATTCTTCGCTTCTTTACCATGGACAGATGACAAACAACAAAACACACTGAAGGCAATTATTACTAGATAGATTTACAGATACATAATCTCGCTCGACACATATTGTAACTACCGAGTTATAGCTGTTTCAATTCGTGTTTTACCAAAACTACAAAATGAAATAACAGCATTCAAATGTTTATGAGAATTTTGATGTATTTTCATGGCACCAGAGAAGTTATTTAAATCATCGTAACCTGATAAACTCCAAGCATTCTTTTCATTCGAAAAAAATATAGGTACAAGGCCAACAGAAAAAATTGTTTTTATGATAGCAGCCCACAACCCATTGTACATTGTATGCTGATCGATTAGTACCTAGTATTTCTTTTAACTTTCTGAGAAATATTCAAATCAGGAGTAGGTTTAGGTGAACAAAAGAGATTATATTTATCTGTAAAATTTAAAGTATTTACCTTGCCCAAACGCTTTACACACTTTAATCCATCACAACTAATCACAAGGAACTATTGTTTGCGTTTTCGAATTCATTTTCGTATTAATCAACTAACTTCAATCAAAAACTAATCACAAAACATAGTTAAATTCTAACAAGAAACGGAAAAATCAAATCACAATAGAATATTATTGCATCATCAACCATCAACGCTCAAGACAAATTTGAACTAAATCGAAATTCCCTTCAAACAAGTTCAATCGCGTCGCGAACTTACATTCACACACTCATTCACATTCTCTCGCAATCGCAATCTTTAAACTCAAACGTTCAAAGCATGCTTGGAAATTGTTGGAAATCCTATACATTTTGTCGTAAACCCGGCAAAAAGTACGTAAACAAACAACTCTAAATTATGTTCGTAGGATAGAGAGGTCAGAAAAGCAGTTCGAAATCGGATGGTGTGACAGAGAAAGGGCTAGTCGAGCCCGATCATGCCCGATCGATCTGTTTGATCAATCGGCTGAGGTCGGGAGTCGGGAGACATATTCATATTAGAAGAAGTTTGGCAACGTCGCAGTGCGAGTTGCGCGCGAATGTATTTTCTGGTTTATTGAGTACGTAAACCTGACAACGTCGCATCAATACGTTCCGTTTTTCGCGTGGCATGCAGTTTGATGATAATGATTATAATATTAATTTTGTTTTTGTATTGACCGTTTTTTTTTAATTCGTTGTTTTATTAAGGCAAGCTGTGCTTTTCTGCTTCTATGGGAGTACCGCCACTGTAAATAAACACTATTTAGTTACTATACAAATTAGACTACGTTTTTGTTCTTGAAATGTCTAGAATTGTAACATTGAGGTTTTAAGTTAGCGTTGTTGTTAAGATACGCGAAGTTGGTGCTCTTACGTAATCTAGATTATATATCTGTGGTATCAACATCCATGTAAATATTATGTGTAGGTATAGAGTATGTAGGTAGTTTTACCATCAGAATAAAAGCTTATAGTTTTTGGCAGTATGACGTACGGAACCCATAATAACAATGATGCTAAGTATAGACTCGTTGTTACAGCGGCGCGGAAGTGACGGACTGCGGCAGGTACCTCATAGTGTCGCCCGTGAAGGACTGTCGCGACAACCTGCTGTTCTACGCAGACCTCAGCAAGCAACCAGACCTCAACGGCAAGTTACAACTCACACAGATCGTGCACAAGTTCGAGGCTGACTATGAGGTAACAACCTAGAGTCCTAGACCATGGAGTTTCTTATCGGTAGAGATCTACGCTTTGGAATACTATTTTTTTTATTTTTTATTATTATAAATGGGCTTGCTCTTGACTTCAATCTTGCCCTAAGGGCAGAGATGATGTCAACGATGGAACGAGCTTACCCAGTAGAAGCCTGTTTGCTCGCGACTTACTCTCTTTGACTTTACAGTTATTTCACAAGTTATTATGCCTTGTGATTTTTCGAGGTCAAAAGCTAGTACACACGGCTACACATCAAGCTATACAAAACCAGTATAATCTGATCGTTCATTGTGCGAAAAGGTCTAGTAAAGTGAGGCCAAGATTAATTGGTTTTGTATAGCTTGATGTGTAGCCGTGTGTACCTACATCCATTAAAAAAGGTGAAATTAATATCCTTGATTTTTAACAATCGGTTTACTAAACTCTGATGCCTAATGGCTCGGTAATCGCTCGGTTTAATAACCGAGCGATTGTTTGCGCGTGTATGTTTGTCTGAAATATGGTAAATCATTTACTTTCGGACGACTAAAGATCCATAAATTGTTAGTAACATATTTTCACTTGAACACTATTCTTAAAAACTTCATAGACGAATTCATGAGAAGACCACCCAACATCTGGAGCATCGAACTACTAGGGTATAATCTTCTCAGAGGTGGTTTAAATATTGACCGCCACAGTCTTCAGAACTATTTACTTGCTTGCCTTCAAATTATGTGAAGTCATCATACTAAAACTCTCGTGTTTAATTTTCCAGTACATTACAAACGAAGGCTCCGTGTCCATATTCCGTACGAACAAGAACGCGCCGAACTACAGACTCATCAAGATCGACCTGCACAATCCCGCCGAAGAGAACTGGCAGACACTCATACCTGTAAGTAAACAACACAAATTATATCTTATTCAAAGAGTTATACGTATCAAATCACCTTGACTACAGTTTTTGTCTTATAAGTGTGTAATTTTTCACCATAATAACATGTATTCTAGAGCAATAAGGTTACATAGCTTGAATACTCGGTGTTTCTCAGAGAGCTGTGATCATCCAAAGCAAAATGAACTGTATTTTCACCGATATGAGGTTTTATTTAGTCTAATACATATTGTTTGTATCACAGGAACATCCTAGCGACGTATTGGACTGGGCATCAGCTGTAGACAATGATAAACTAGTCATTCACTACGTCAGAGATGTGAAGGTAACGTTTTTCTAACTTTCTAATAATAATGCTATAAACAAGCAAAGATAGTTAAAATCAAACTATTGATTGATAGAGCTTGCTTCCTTAGTTAACCTTATTCTTGTCAAAGTTTTACTGGAAAACTGCATGTAGCACATTTATTTATTTATATTTATTGATCACAAAATCCACAGCCCTTGAAGTTTTATCCTAAGAATATAAACTTAACTTACAGCCAATTACGGATTTACAATTTAATAACTATACAAAAAATTGCTTAGAGAACAGCGTGTGTGTGTTTGTGTGTGTTGGAGTGTGCCACCACCATATCACACCCTTACAAATGGGTGTGGCATACCTTAACTTTCCTATGTTCTTTTAAAAAATCTTGAATTTTTGATTTTAAGTTTGTTTATTAGAAAACGATGCAGATATTTTATTTACTGTACCTTTTGACCCACCACAGTCAAGTAAGACGACAAGCCAAAAAGTACCATAAGTCGTCAGACTTAACGCACTTTTTTGCTTGTTCGGCTCGTCGTCTATACGTGACTGTGGCGCTCAAAAGGTTAAAAATCCCAAAACTGTACATTGATTTTAAAAAACTTCTAGAGCAGGCTTGATTCCTGGCATCATCGTCTGTTTCCTGCCCAGATACCAATTTATTTGAGGTCGACGCAACATGTCTTACGCCCAAATACTCAAACGTCACTCAATTATAAGTTGCACTTAAATCTCGTGCTGTCTTTGTTACTTTAACGCAGAGTGACAGAGATAGCAGGAGTTTTGATTTCATTATTCCTCCAATGAAAAGCCACTTATTTCACAGGAGTTGCTTTCCAATGGTTGTAAGATTATTTATTAAACTACCAAAATCATATAGGGAACTGCCAACAAATCGCTTTAAAACGGCATTATTCAGATGGCTTATCGATAAGACATTTTATTCTGTGAATGAGTACCTGAACCTAAAAGATTTACGTTGACATTTTCTTATTCTAATTGATGCAAACTTATTGACATTTAACTATTGACATATCACTATATTGACATTCTTAATTTTACAACATACCAATTTGGTACCAATTAATAAATTCACTTTATTTAATTTTGCATGCTAGTTTTAGCGAATTGTGTGAGCTACTCTTACAAAACCTGACCATCAAGACTGTACTACAATTCTAGCGAATAAATTTCATTTCAATTCATGAGGGCTACTTATAATGGAGTGACGTTTAAGTATTTGGGCGTTATTCTTCCATACTTTTCCCACTCGTGATCTCAACAGTCACCTCCATTCTAGCTACAGTCAGTTCTGTATAGTTTCTGTCTTTCACTACTCTTACAGCCATCTATATTCAGCCTAAACATTCTGTGTATTTTCGCTTGATTTAATAATTGCATTCTAAAAAAACATGATTTGAACCCTCCTTTTGTTTCCAGAGTGTGCTCCAACTGCACAGCATGGGTTCAGGCTCTCTACTCCAAACGTTCCCTCTGGACGTGGGTTCAGTCGTCGGCTTCTCCGGCAAGAAGGAGCACTCGGAGATCTTCTACCACTTCATGTCGTTCCTCTCGCCCGGAGTTATCTACCACGTGGACCTTACCAAGCAACCCTACCAACCTACCGTGAGTAGAAAAGGCTTTTTTTTTCGTATACTAGCTGTCATGTTGAAGAAGTAAAAAACAATAAAATCGAATGAGTTGTGGGTTTTCAAGTCGACCTGAAAATGTGTTTTGCTAATTTTAGGTTTTAGAAAAGAGGTTTCTATTTACTGTCAGATATTTGGAACCTCAAGCAAGTTACCATTCATAAACGCCAACCTAGGTCAGTTTTATGAAGTCACCGCAACCCTGGAACGTAATGGCCATTAGAAGGAACACTCTGGGTGGAGTAGATGGTAGTCTGACAGTCCCATCTGCTCCGCCCGGACGGTACGAGTCATTTGATGATTTCACATCCTTGAAAAAGGATCTTCTTTATGAAATTATGTTACGAATTTATTTTAACGCAGTCGGTTGAGGACAACTGTTTTAAACTTTGGATATTAATTTAGACCCAAGCGACAAACAAACCGCACAAGCTAAATTATTAATTACTATTTGATCAGATATATAGTTTACTAGCTTTTGCCAGCGGCTTCGCCCGCGTGAAAATGACGATTTTCTGTACAAACTTTCATCCTCTATTTGAAAAAAAAATCTTATTCCTTGTCTACTTTATAAAGGGAACCTCTCTGCAAAATTTCAGCTTTTTAGGTCCAAGGGTTTGGGCTGGGCGTTGATGAGTCAGTCAGTCAGGACTTCTCTTTTTTTTATATAGATTACATGCCTTAATAAGTATTTGTTGTGTTATTCCAGGTATTCAGAGAAGTGAAAGTGAAAGGCTTCGACGCATCGCAATACGAAGCGAAACAGATATTCTACTCCAGCAGAGACGGCACTAAAGTTCCTATGTTTATTGTTTCTAAAAAGGTAACTCATTGCTACTATATTTATGTAAACATGTAACCAAACTGGTATCAGTCAACGGAAACCAGATTACATAAGTCTATCCAAAACGTATTCTATTTCGGTCTATGAACGAATTATTACAACACATTAGCTGTAGCGACAAGACTGAACGTTTATTAGGTTTCTTTGTTACAACCCATAGACAAGTCCATAGAGAATCAATCCATAAATACAAGCAGTTAGAGTCGATTTCGCCAACCTTTGAAGGCACATCTTAGTGACATACTCGTACACCTTGTTGAGTACTCACTCGCCTGGCTCCCCTTTGAAAGCATGTATCCGACTGTATTTCTGATAAATGCATATCGAAACTATTCAGATTAACACAGAATATATCAAGTGGAGATATAGTATGCTAATTATATTTTGATAATAATCTAACACGAATCTCAATATAGACAAACGTTAATACTGTATTCTACACCATTGATTGTTTTTGCACGTATAAGCCGGTAGTCCCGGTCGCCAAACTATGTCAGAGGCCTTTGAGGTGGTTTAGAAACTCTGACACTAGGGTGTATGCAATGTGGTCGTTAGACCTTACTGCCCACACGATAAAAAGAAGAATAAAAACTTTACTTGACCGATGCAGTTGACTTACTTTAAAAGGCCATCTCGAACACTTATCTGCATAGTCCTCATGTGAGCTAGCCAAGATTATGTCTGGATCTATGACTACCCCCACCTTCTCTGAGTTTCGTCTCAGAGTAGTCGGGTAGGAAACAACGGCTATAAAGAAAAGCCATGTTGTAGTATTTTTAACCGACTTCCCAAAAAGGAGGAGGTTTTCAATTCGATCGGTATATTTTTTTTTATGTATGTACACCGATTACGCTGCGATTTATGATCCGATTTGCGTGATTCTTTTTTAGTTTGATGCGGAATGGTTGCCATTTGGTCTCATAAAAATTTTGTATAGTTTGGCCCAGTACTTTTCATTTTTAAAAGCCTTTTTGTAAAATAAACATATAACAAACAAACATATTCAGATAAATAACCTTATGTATATTGTGGCAGGGTCTAAAACACGACGGCACGAATCCGGCGCTGATCTACGGCTACGGCGGGTTCAACATCAACATCCAGCCTTCCTTCAGTGTGACGCGACTTGTGTTCATGCAGCACTTCAACGGTATCGTGGCTATACCTAACATACGTGGAGGAGGGTGAGATATTCATACTCATGTTATAAAAATGTGAAAAGCACAAAACACACATCAAAGCATAAGGTCGGATGTTCAAAATCAGTATTTGTACATCCGACGATATGCTTCTGAAGTCGAGAAGTCTCAGTCAGCTGTTTCTCTGTCACTTTTTTATGGCTTCGTATGAAGGGGTTTTAATCAAATTTGGTAAACAGTTAGACCGTGCAGACAGTTTAGGGGCACGGTTGGTGCAGTGAGTGAGCGATTGGTTGCTGCGCTGCGTGCTGCGGGTTCGATCCCCGCACGGGACAAATATTTGTATCACTTACAGGTAGTTGTTCCGGGTCTGTATATGAGTTTAAATGTTTGTAAACGCACCCACGATACAAGAGAAATTCCTAGTGTGGGAAACGTTCTTTTTTTTCAAATAACAACGTTTACGTACAGAAGCTTTTTTTCAGTAAACAAAATTTGCGCTTTATGCATTTTAGTAGTGTCGTCTACTAGCTATGCTGGTTTATAAAAAACTTCTATAACAGTATCATCAAATTCGCTTATAATTAACCTTTTAATTTATTCGTTATCTCCCCCTCAGAGAATACGGCGAGAGATGGCACAACGCGGGCCGCCTGCTCAACAAACAGAACGTGTTCGACGACTTCCAGTTCGCAGCCGAGTACCTCATCAGGGAACAGTACACCAGCCCCGAGCTCGTCACTATACAGGGAGGGTCTAACGGAGGCCTGCTCGTGGCTGCCTGCATCAACCAGAGGCCGGACTTGTATGGAGCTGCCATTGTACAAGTTGGGTGAGTTGTTTGTTGACGCTGAGCTCGTCACTATACAGGGAGGGTCTAACGGAGGCCTGCTCGTGGCTGCCTGCATCAACCAGAGGCCGGACTTGTATGGAGCTGCCATTGTACAAGTTGGGTGAGTTGTTTGTTGACGCTGAGCTCGTCACTATACAGGGAGGGTCTAACGGAGGCCTGCTCGTGGCTGCCTGCATCAACCAGAGGCCGGACTTGTATGGAGCTGCCATTGTACAAGTTGGGTGAGTTGTTTGTTGACGCTGAGCTCGTCACTATACAGGGAGGGTCTAACGGAGGCCTGCTCGTGGCTGCCTGCATCAACCAGAGGCCGGACTTGTATGGAGCTGCCATTGTACAAGTTGGGTGAGTTGTTTGTTGACGCTGAGCTCGTCACTATACAGGGAGGGTCTAACGGAGGCCTGCTCGTGGCTGCCTGCATCAACCAGAGGCCGGACTTGTATGGAGCTGCCATTGTACAAGTTGGGTGAGTTGTTTGTTGACGCTGAGCTCGTCACTATACAGGGAGGGTCTAACGGAGGCCTGCTCGTGGCTGCCTGCATCAACCAGAGGCCGGACTTGTATGGAGCTGCCATTGTACAAGTTGGGTGAGTTGTTTGTTGACGCTGAGCTCGTCACTATACAGGGAGGGTCTAACGGAGGCCTGCTCGTGGCTGCCTGCATCAACCAGAGGCCGGACTTGTATGGAGCTGCCATTGTACAAGTTGGGTGAGTTGTTTGTTGACGCTGAGCTCGTCACTATACAGGGAGGGTCTAACGGAGGCCTGCTCGTGGCTGCCTGCATCAACCAGAGGCCGGACTTGTATGGAGCTGCCATTGTACAAGTTGGGTGAGTTGTTTGTTGACGCTGAGCTCGTCACTATACAGGGAGGGTCTAACGGAGGCCTGCTCGTGGCTGCCTGCATCAACCAGAGGCCGGACTTGTATGGAGCTGCCATTGTACAAGTTGGGTGAGTTGTTTGTTGACGCTGAGCTCGTCACTATACAGGGAGGGTCTAACGGAGGCCTGCTCGTGGCTGCCTGCATCAACCAGAGGCCGGACTTGTATGGAGCTGCCATTGTACAAGTTGGGTGAGTTGTTTGTTGACGCTGAGCTCGTCACTATACAGGGAGGGTCTAACGGAGGCCTGCTCGTGGCTGCCTGCATCAACCAGAGGCCGGACTTGTATGGAGCTGCCATTGTACAAGTTGGGTGAGTTGTTTGTTGACGCTGAGCTCGTCACTATACAGGGAGGGTCTAACGGAGGCCTGCTCGTGGCTGCCTGCATCAACCAGAGGCCGGACTTGTATGGAGCTGCCATTGTACAAGTCGGGTGAGTTGTTTGTTGATACAAGATGGACATAGGAACCCGTCGGGGCTGCTGGTTGTTCGAAAGGGATACCGTGGCCTCGACACAAAGGGCTAAGACGGAACATGGGTGGTTTTTATTCAGTAGAAGTCTGACACTCTCTTTCGCTCTACCCAGAGCGGGAGGGGTTATTTGATGATTTACAAACGCCCAAAATAAAAAAGGTGTACGTAGGAATACCTGGTCTAAACGATAATAGCATTCCGAGTCTCTGGGTGATTTTTAGTGTTCATAAACACATCAACGGTTGGGTTTTTTAATGATAATGTCTGTAACGTAACATACGTTCATAGGTCGTCAGTGGCCTGAAAATCTGACAACCAGTATTACACAATACTAACTTAGGTGTGGACATCAGAGAGGCAGTTGCTCCATGTAAAATACTGGTATTCAGCTGAATCCAGTTAGACTGGATGCCGTCTCCAAAAGGCTAGGCTGATGATGATGATGTCTGTAAGGCCTCAGCCTCGAATTTTGCGGGCAGCGGGGCGGCAGCGGCTGGCGGCGCGACTTGTATGGAGTGCACCGCTCGTTGCCCGCCCCCGCGCCGCTGTATTCCGAGAACTGGCCCATTTGATTGTACGCATAAGATCCTGCCGCGCCCGCGCCGCCGCCGCCGCCGCTCTGCTGCCCGCAAAATTCGAGGCTGAGGCCTAACATAACAGAACACATGCTATTGACCCATCTACTGTTCACCCTGTTAGTTCCGTACAACAGTGCGAATATGGCTAATAAACATTATCAGTGCATTATTTATCAACAAACTAGATTATAGAAACAGGTAATAAATTCAGACCTATCAGGAAGATATTACATTGTTATATTTTTTTAAATAACGACATATCCCCACTTACAGAGTGCTAGACATGCTGAGGTTCCAGAAGTTCACGATCGGTCACGCGTGGGTGTCGGACTACGGCAGCTCTGACAACAAGACGCAGTTCGAGTACCTGCTCAAGTACTCGCCGCTGCATAACATACACAAGCCTGAGAATGGTAATAAGCTTTCAAACTTTGTTTTTTCTATAAAATATGTTGTTGTAATAGGTCTATTTATAATCCGTGTCCATGTAAATCCGGAAGACACTTGTTTTCCCGATCATTTTTGTTTTCGACCAAACATTGGACCATCATTTTTTTTTTTCAAATAATAGTTATAAAGTTGTAATTTTAACTTTAAATACCTCCACGACCCCTGTACCATTCAATGCATCCAGCAGAACAATGTTTTGAGTGCGTTACATTGAATTGAGTTTTAACAAAAAAAAAACGTACTTTTTTCCCAAAACAAAAGAACGTTTTCCAGCAATCATTTTCGTTGAGATTTACTTGCTTTGATGTAAAGAAAACTTGTAAGACGGCTTTGTAAAGGTTCTGTTTACATCTTGTTTATGATCATATTAAAGTCTCCGGATCAAACACGGTACCTAAGTACCGTGTTTGATAGAAAAACTCTTGCTAGATAGGAATCTCATGAAATTATTAAAAACTAGCTTTTGCCCGCGACTTCGTTCGCGTGGAATAGTGACTTCCGGCAGATTTTTGGTTTATCTCGCGAAAAAAAAAAACTATCCTATGTCCTTTCTCAAGTTCCAAACTATGTCTGTACCAAATTTCATCAAAATCCGTTCAGCCGTTTAGGCGTGAAAGAGTAACAGACAGACAGAGTTACTTTCGCATTTATAATATTAGTATGGATGGATGCTATCCCTCCTTGATAAGAAGGTCCTTATGATCTAGAAAAAAAATTGTCGGGGCAGGAACCCGAACAATTTTTGGCCGATGATTACCTATGCTAATAAATGAACTTCAGATCTATGATCCTATTCTATATTATTTTCCGACAGAAAATATAACAGTAGAACATTTATTTCCAGGCACCGAATACCCAGCGACATTAGTCCTGACGGCCGACCACGACGACCGCGTGGTGCCGCTACACTCGCTGAAGTTCATAGCAGCACTGCAGTCTGCCGCACGCGGGACCTGCCAACAACGTCCGCTGCTGGCGCGTGTCGATACCAAGGCTGGACATGGCGGCGGGAAACCTACCGCTAAGATTGTAAGTTTATTTTACCAACCTATATAAATCATCAGCAGGTAGCACTGGTCCGTGTAAGACAAAAATACCGAATGCATCTGCCTAAACCTTCAGGAAATACATATTGCAACAAATCAGCACAGAAGACCCTCGTTCTGTGCAAATTATGCGTTTTCACTGCAGAGCGATTGCTCCTCCCTCTCTCCTTTTTTCTTGCTGTTCTTGTTTGTTTCCATTTGTATGGAAGAGAGTAGAAGCAAAAATAAAAAGAGTCCTGTTAGATGTATACAATTATCACGGCTAGAGCTGTGTGTTAGACATAATGCCAGCAACGATTTATTAAATGTAGCAAAGGGTTCGACAGACGTGTAACATACACACATCTCCCTAGTTAGAAAACGTCCCCAGAAATGCTTTAATTCAATTACCTCTATAATACATATGTGCATCGTAATTTCAGATCGAGGAGCACACGGACATCCTGTGCTTCATGAGCCAAGCCCTCGGCCTCAAGTTTATCAAGTGATCCCACCTGCCATACGTCACATTAGTATTAAACGAGATGAGCGCTAATAGTATTATAATGTAAATATAGCAACACCCACAGTGTCTCGATCATTACCTCGGGGTCTTTACTAAGACTGGTGATATTGTTACGCATTGCTACTATTTTTATTAATAAAACTTTGTTTTTATTTTTGAATTTTGTGTTTTATTTGTGTATTGAATTTTGAAAGTAAACAACTAGGCGCTTTGCATATGGAGCAACTATTGCAGCAACTGGCAACTAGCTGTTTACATTATATTTCAATTGGACTGCGCACACATAGCAACTCGAGTTTCGAGTTCCGGCAATCGTCAACAGTTTTCAGTTGCTGCAATCGATGACTGAGTTAGTTGCTAATTGCCGCAACTAGCAACTGTTAAATATTATACCGATTTTTAAAGTTAAAGTGGACGGCGACGACGTAATAAAATTAGAGCTCTTCGATATTCATTGTCACACTGATCGCTGTTCGCTGCGTAGATTGAGCAACTTTGTTATGAAAGTTGCTCACAGATTGCCATAAAATTGCTGCAACCGTAAACGTTGTAGCAACTATCAAGTAATATAAGTTTTTAAACTGACATGGTAAATATCCCGTTTAAGTAACTATCAAGTATTTACAGGAAACTTTTTAAGTTGCCTCAACTTAAGTTGCTCCATGTGCAAAGCGCCATAGTGTCATGAGCAGTGATAGCCTAGTTGCGTGACCGTCAGACTGACAAGTCATAGGTCTTTTTTTGGGTGGAAAATCATCGAATAACCCCCCCCCCCCCCCCCCCCCCCCCCTCCGCTCTTGGGCAGAGTGAAGGGGAGTGTCAGACTTCTACTGACTAAAAACCAAACCCATGTTCCTTCTTCGCCCTTGTGTCGGAGCCGCGATATGCCTTTCGATAATTCACAGCCCCGACGGGACAAGTCATAGGTCTCAAGTTTGAATCCAAGACGTAATGCTTCGGTCAAGGAAAATATCGTGGGGAAACCAGCATGCCTGAGACATTTCTTGATGGGATTTAACGTCATAGCCTCATCATCTGCCTAGCCTTTTCCCAACTATATTGGGGTCGGCTTCCAGTCTAACCGGATGCAGCTGAATACCAGTATTTTACATGGAGCGACTCCTATTTAACGTCATAGCCTATGGGCGCAATATAAACTCTGACAAACCAGGATACGCACTATCCACCACACACTACTTACATCATTGGATAATTAAGTTGCCTCTCATTATTGAAAAAAAATAAAGATTGTCGTGAAAAACATTACCGTTTCCTTGCAGTCGGGTAAAAACGAATCCGATCGTAGTTTTGACATTCTTTATTATCATAAAATACAAAAAATTAATAAATTAAATTAAATTTAAAAAAATTTAACAAAGGCGTGTTACCTAACACGATTCCGCATGTATATACTCGTATACCCGACATAGCTAAACTTGTAACTTACGTTAATATTTACGTCTTCATATTTTATAATAATTTTCTTTGCACGAGTGAACCGAGATACCGAAAGTCGGAGCAAATTGCAAAAAGCACGCCATCTACCGCTATGGCTCCAGAACTGGAGAGACCGCCGAAATCGCAAAACATGACCTATACCTATCTATTCAGTTTTACTTTGCTGATTTTCAAACCAACATTCTCGAGCTTCTGGTGTCATTTCTCCATTCGTCTGGATCTCAGGTCCATCAAAACTGAATTTCTTAGGGTCACCATCGTCTTCCTGCCCTTATCGCAGTCTATTTGGGGTCGGCGCAACACGTGTTCCTTTTCCATTCCTCCCTGTTAGACGTTACGGTGACATTTACTCCTTTCTCTTCTCTCCTCACACAATCCATTCATCTTTTCTTTGGCCTTCCTCTCCCTCTCCATCCATCACCTTTTTAGTCACATTCGATTCCCTTTCAACTTTTCTGTAATTGGCGCAACTTTTAAACTTCCTCTAATATACGCGTTCCTCACCTTATCCATTCTTGTCACACCATACATCCACCTCAACATTCTCATCTCAGCTACATGCAATCTTTTTTCATCCATCTTCTTCAGCCTACAATTCTGATCCATATACAGTACGACAGGTCTAATCACGGACTTGTATATTTTCCCCTTTAACTTGAGGGGCATCCGTGGGTCACAAGTTGTTCAGTGGTCCAGAGACCTGTCGCCATTTCAGCCATCCTGAATTGATGTTGAACGCACAGGGCGTTACGTCCCGGTCTACTTAACCATCCCCTTAGACAAGCGACCCGAGGTACCGGAAATCGGAACAGATCGGTATGGGCGTTCCGGCAAGATTTATGGGCAAAGGGCTGGAGAAACCGCCGAAATCACAGAATAGGTATTCGGTTTTGGTCCTACTTACTTTCAGGCCAACATTCTCCAGTCTTTGCCACCACACTACACTTCCAATCTGTTCTGGACCTCTAGGCCACTCTCCGCAACCAACACTATGTCGTCGGCAAACAACATGGACCAGGCAGCCTCTTCCTGGATGTCCGACGTAAGTGCGTCCATTATCACCAGGAAGAGGTAAGGGCTTAGGGCCGACCCTTGGTGCAAGCCCACAGCCACCAGTGTCAGCTGTAGACCGGACTTGGGTACAAGACTAGCTGTGCCCGTGACTTCGGTCACAATAGATATCGTTAAACTACAACTTGTATCATAAAGAAGACGGTGTATCAACGGACATATTGTATAGGGAATGGGGGAGTTTGTATTAAATTGAGAGGGAATCTGAGACTTAAAACGTTGGTGTTCAATCATTTCAATCATCAGCCTTCTCCCAGCAGCATGACAGCAATTCCAGAAGACGCGACGATACCTAATAAAGTTTCACAAGATGTCTAAATTTTCACTCCGTGTTCTCACCGGTATTAAATGTTTCATGTCAAGGATAGTTCACCACAAACCTCAAATTCAATCCTTGCGGTTTGATACGAATATACGATATTAAATTTCATACAGAGTATTACGAATTCATTTGAATACCTAATCGACCTCGTGAGTCCTACCACGTTTTTAACTAAATTGATTACTTTGGTCGTTTAGTATGGATTATAGACTTAACATATTTATAAAAAAATGTTTATTGCTGGAAGGTTTGCTGCGCCACTTCTTCCCAACTAAGCTGGGAAGTGGTGTCGTCGAGTTATTTGGAGCCTGTCTCGCTACGGTGTTTTTCAAATTGCGTATCATGCTATCATAAATTACTTTATATAGTTTCAATTTACTAAGAATGTTTAAGTGTCAAAGCAATGACTAGAATACTAGATGGACTACATTTTGCTAAATTTTATACTTCAGCAGTAGCGGTTCACCCCTGCTTCGCCCAGCTCCTGCACCTATCGAGCCCAAAACAAGCTGGAACCAACGGTTCGTTGTCACTAGTACCATTGACAGTACCATGATGGAACTACTGAATGTTTTTTTTTATCACTAGTTCCATTTAAAAAAAAAACTGAAAATAGTGGAACTAGTGTTGAATTTTTTATCATTAGTTCCATTATAAACGAATCTGAAAATAATGGTACTAATGTTGAATTTGTTATCATTAGTTCCATTATGAAAGAATCTGAAAATAATGGAACTAATGTTGAATTTTTTATCATTAGTTCCATTTTAAAAGTATCTGAAAATAATGGAACTAGGTAATGTTGGATTTCATTATCAGTAGTTCCACATTATTATTTTAGACACTTCTGAAAGGGGATAGAATAGAACCGATGTGGCATATCAACCTGGCCGCCATTTTGATTTTTTTTCGAAATCGCGGCCCACATTGAAAGTGGTATGTATGGATAGAGGACATATAGTCAAACAAAAATTTCCAGTAGCGTGGTACCTAAAGTGTACCTAAACTATTATTTGGAAACAATTTAACGCCTACAAACGTAATAAGTCTATTTTTTTTTAATGATTGTCCTTGCACTCAATTGTCGATCTTTACCTTCAAATATCTCGGTAACGTGACACTTTAGGTACCACGTTACTGGAAATTTTTGTTTGACTATATGTCCTCTATCCATACATACCACTTTCAATGTGGGCCGCGATTTCGAAAAAAAATCAAAATGGCGGCCAGGTTGATATGCCACATCGGTTCTATTCTATCCCCTTTCACAAGTGTCTAAAATAATAATGTGGAACTACTGATAATAAAATCCAACATTACCTAGTTTCATTATTTTCAGATACTTTTAAAATGGAACTAATGATAAAAAATTCAACATTAGTTCCATTATTTTCAGATTCGTTCATAATGGAACTAATGATAACAAATTCAACATTAGTACCATTATTTTCAGATTCGTTTATAATGGAACTAATGATAAAAAATTCAACACTAGTTCCACTATTTTCAGTTTTTTTTTAAATGGAACTAGTGATAAAAAAAAACATTCAGTAGTTCCATCATGGTACTGTCAATGGTACTAGTGACAACCGACGAACCATATCACCACCTTCGCTTCGGTCAGCCTCGAAAATTAGCCATACAAAGGGCCTTATAGAATTGGAATTTCCCTTAATGTTCCAGTAAATAGAATCACTCTAGAAACAGAATGAAAATGTCAATAAGTTCTTAGAGCACTACAAGTGCGTTTCACACATATGAAAAGTTTTCTTTCCGCAGGGCTGATCAGATTTTTCTGGATGTCTGCATTGATAAATCTCGCGGATCGGCTCTCGGTAGCTGCGTTGTTTGATTTTTTTATCCAAGGTTTAATAAGTTGATACCATATTGTGTCAAGTTTAGATTATTGTCTTGATAGTTGATACTCTCATTGCTGCTTTTTGAAAATAGTTTGCTACAGGGGTCAATTTAAGGATTTATTGAAAGAAAACAAAATATAATATTCAACGTTTTATTGTTATATCCTTACAGTATAGTTGCTAAAAGCACGAAATCCAATTGGGACTTGCTCCAACCTACGTAATAATATAAAATATTAGTTGCTTACAACAAAATAAATAAACTTCTTAATGCCCTTTTGGCGTTTTTCTTTATCCAATAATAAGTTAATTTCTTAATGCTTTAGTTACTTGTGCAACTTTGAACATGAAGAAATTGATCGATGGCCTCGATTTAAAATCGTTTGAACATACAAACGAAGAAATAAAATAATCGCTAGTGATTATAATATGCTTAGTACATAGACTACAAGTTCAACACAGTTGTAAAAGTATGAGACACGGCTAAGATACATAATCGTGTGATCACGGACCCATTACAATGAAATGTACAATCGGTTGTTACTGAACATACAATTGACCGGTGCTGGGTCCCGCTTGGATCGCATCCTCACAACATACATTTAAACGATACATACACACAGTATACCGTCCTAGATATGATTACTATTAAAATATATAAAATCGTACCGATCAATTGTATTACACTTACCATAGTTAAACACCTAGAAAGAACATTGTTTAAATGTCATAATAAAACGCTATTCTAAACAATTACGTGGTACATGCATTAAATATAGGTTACATAGAGCCTAGGTATAACAAGCCACCTTCAACCTTATACCTACGCGATAGCATCGCTCTCGTGTCAGCTTCATGTACTCTATCATCATAAGTCTAAAATTACACATTTCATAGCTTAGGGTCGGGAGAACTATTCTTACACGCTCATCCACTACAAAGTCAGTTAAAAATCGAGGCCAAACATCGTTATAATCGCCGTAGCCCCCGCATGTGTATCCTAACTATACAGGAATAGTACCAAAGAACCGTATAAAATACTGGAGACAGACAGCCGCACGATTAATGCTACAGCTACCGAGCCGAGAGCCACGGCGATTACTACTGTAGAGCTAAACTAAGTGACACCATGGCCGCATGATGTAACGTTAGCGTCCGTCGGGACCGCCACGACCGCCCGGTGTGACGTGCGCGTACGTGGCACGAGCGTACACGTACACGTGGCACGAGCGTACATGTGCGTCACGTGCGTACATGTGCGTCACGTGCGTACACGTACACGTGGCACGAGCGTACACGTACACGTGGCACGAGCGTACACGTACACGTGGCACGAGCGTACACGTACACGTGGCACGAGCGTACATGTGCGTCACGTCCGTACACGTACACGTGGCACGTGCGACACGTGTGCGCGCAGGTCTAACAGCGAGGGTCGCGGGGCGCTGCCCGGTCCCAAGGAAACTGTTTTGGTTTGGCTTCACAGCCCCAGTTTCGTTACAAATATTCGTTCCTACATAATTTTAATGATATTTTATTTCTTTATTTACTACTACACTTATATAATAACAGACAAGTTTCAGTATATATTATAGCCAATAAATATAGCGATATTTTAGATCGTTTATGGCTTACGTGTCTTTATTAACTAATTTAAAAATTTATGACAGATGAGCGCTGCTCTTATAATAGAAAAATGTATATTCTCCGAATTACTTTAGTTACTTCAGCGTGAAAAATAAATATAAAACTTTATCCTAATTTGTGAGCGATAGTACATCATGCCAGAAAATGTAAAAATAAAATAACTAAATATTTTCTCACAGATCATTATGTATAACAAAAAATATACATTTGCGATTCTAATAATATGAAAGTTCATAGAGGAAATAAACTAAAAGTTGTTGCAAGACTCGAGATCAAAAACAAAAGGTCGTGAATATGTCAGAGCCGGAAACGGCACGTTTGAGTCAAAAGGTTGAGTTTTAGCGAGGTCGCGTCGTCCCGAACATTTCGTGCTGTGAGATATTCACATGTAATATTGCAATATATTGAGAGGTAAGCGAGATGACACCAGACAGGTGTACGTTAGCTGCGAGGTGCAGCATTACTCCGCGATGCCGTTGCTCACCGGCTTGGCGGGCGTCGCGCTCACACTTTGTATCCTGGAATTGAAAACAGGTATTATTGTAGAGAGTTGAGTGTTTGGGGTAACTGTACCCGTCATACTGAACATTTTCTTCTATTAAAGCCATATTCCGATTTGTTTGTCTTGTGTTGTTTCATATGAAAAGTTGTTTAGTATGGGTAGACGGAACTGTAGCTAAAAGGATGATGAAACTAAACATAATCAGCACATTTAAACTGCGGTCAAGAGTTAGCTGTTTCATCATTTCCATGGAATATTGATATGTAAACAGCTCTTGAACGCCGTCTGTATGCAATATGTTTGTGTTGTATGTATGAGTGGTGTATGTAGTGTGTTTGTACGTACGGATGCGAAGGTGCGTCCAGTCCCATAAGTGTGAGCGCCCGTAGCGCGGCACGTGAGCACTGCTCGTGTGAGTGCGCGGTGGACGCGCCGCCAATATGTTTGTGTTGTATGTATGAGTGGTGTATGTAGTGTGTTTGTACGTACGGATGCGAAGGTGCGTCCAGTCCCATAAGTGTGAGCGCCCGTAGCGCGGCACGTGAGCACTGCTCGTGTGAGTGCGCGGTGGACGCGCCGCCAATATGTTTGTGTTGTATGTATGAGTGGTGTATGTAGTGTGTTTGTACGTACGGATGCGAAGGTGCGTCCAGTCCCATAAGTGTGAGCGCCCGTAGCGCGGCACGTGAGCACTGCTCGTGTGAGTGCGCGGTGGACGCGCCGCCAATATGTTTGTGTTGTATGTATGAGTGGTGTATGTAGTGTGTTTGTACGTACGGATGCGAAGGTGCGTCCAGTCCCATAAGTGTGAGCGCCCGTAGCGCGGCACGTGAGCACTGCTCGTGTGAGTGCGCGGTGGACGCGCCGCCAATATGTTTGTGTTGTATGTATGAGTGGTGTATGTAGTGTGTTTGTACGTACGGATGCGAAGGTGCGTCCAGTCCCATAAGTGTGAGCGCCCGTAGCGCGGCACGTGAGCACTGCTCGTGTGAGTGCGCGGTGGACGCGCCGCCAATATGTTTGTGTTGTATGTATGAGTGGTGTATGTAGTGTGTTTGTACGTACGGATGCGAAGGTGCGTCCAGTCCCATAAGTGTGAGCGCCCGTAGCGCGGCACGTGAGCACTGCTCGTGTGAGTGCGCGGTGGACGCGCCGCCAATATGTTTGTGTTGTATGTATGAGTGGTGTATGTAGTGTGTTTGTACGTACGGATGCGAAGGTGCGTCCAGTCCCATAAGTGTGAGCGCCCGTAGCGCGGCACGTGAGCACTGCTCGTGTGAGTGCGCGGTGGACGCGCCGCCAATATGTTTGTGTTGTATGTATGAGTGGTGTATGTAGTGTGTTTGTACGTACGGATGCGAAGGTGCGTCCAGTCCCATAAGTGTGAGCGCCCGTAGCGCGGCACGTGAGCACTGCTCGTGTGAGTGCGCGGTGGACGCGCCGCCAATATGTTTGTGTTGTATGTATGAGTGGTGTATGTAGTGTGTTTGTACGTACGGATGCGAAGGTGCGTCCAGTCCCATAAGTGTGAGCGCCCGTAGCGCGGCACGTGAGCACTGCTCGTGTGAGTGCGCGGTGGACGCGCCGCCAATATGTTTGTGTTGTATGTATGAGTGGTGTATGTAGTGTGTTTGTACGTACGGATGCGAAGGTGCGTCCAGTCCCATAAGTGTGAGCGCCCGTAGCGCGGCACGTGAGCACTGCTCGTGTGAGTGCGCGGTGGACGCGCCGCCAATATGTTTGTGTTGTATGTATGAGTGGTGTATGTAGTGTGTTTGTACGTACGGATGCGAAGGTGCGTCCAGTCCCATAAGTGTGAGCGCCCGTAGCGCGGCACGTGAGCACTGCTCGTGTGAGTGCGCGGTGGACGCGCCGCCAATATGTTTGTGTTGTATGTATGAGTGGTGTATGTAGTGTGTTTGTACGTACGGATGCGAAGGTGCGTCCAGTCCCATAAGTGTGAGCGCCCGTAGCGCGGCACGTGAGCACTGCTCGTGTGAGTGCGCGGTGGACGCGCCGCCAATATGTTTGTGTTGTATGTATGAGTGGTGTATGTAGTGTGTTTGTACGTACGGATGCGAAGGTGCGTCCAGTCCCATAAGTGTGAGCGCCCGTAGCGCGGCACGTGAGCACTGCTCGTGTGAGTGCGCGGTGGACGCGCCGCCAATATGTTTGTGTTGTATGTATGAGTGGTGTATGTAGTGTGTTTGTACGTACGGATGCGAAGGTGCGTCCAGTCCCATAAGTGTGAGCGCCCGTAGCGCGGCACGTGAGCACTGCTCGTGTGAGTGCGCGGTGGACGCGCCGCCAATATGTTTGTGTTGTATGTATGAGTGGTGTATGTAGTGTGTTTGTACGTACGGATGCGAAGGTGCGTCCAGTCCCATAAGTGTGAGCGCCCGTAGCGCGGCACGTGAGCACTGCTCGTGTGAGTGCGCGGTGGACGCGCCGCCAATATGTTTGTGTTGTATGTATGAGTGGTGTATGTAGTGTGTTTGTACGTACGGATGCGAAGGTGCGTCCAGTCCCATAAGTGTGAGCGCCCGTAGCGCGGCACGTGAGCACTGCTCGTGTGAGTGCGCGGTGGACGCGCCGCCAATATGTTTGTGTTGTATGTATGAGTGGTGTATGTAGTGTGTTTGTACGTACGGATGCGAAGGTGCGTCCAGTCCCATAAGTGTGAGCGCCCGTAGCGCGGCACGTGAGCACTGCTCGTGTGAGTGCGCGGTGGACGCGCCGCCAATATGTTTGTGTTGTATGTATGAGTGGTGTATGTAGTGTGTTTGTACGTACGGATGCGAAGGTGCGTCCAGTCCCATAAGTGTGAGCGCCCGTAGCGCGGCACGTGAGCACTGCTCGTGTGAGTGCGCGGTGGACGCGCCGCCAATATGTTTGTGTTGTATGTATGAGTGGTGTATGTAGTGTGTTTGTACGTACGGATGCGAAGGTGCGTCCAGTCCCATAAGTGTGAGCGCCCGTAGCGCGGCACGTGAGCACTGCTCGTGTGAGTGCGCGGTGGACGCGCCGCCAATATGTTTGTGTTGTATGTATGAGTGGTGTATGTAGTGTGTTTGTACGTACGGATGCGAAGGTGCGTCCAGTCCCATAAGTGTGAGCGCCCGTAGCGCGGCACGTGAGCACTGCTCGTGTGAGTGCGCGGTGGACGCGCCGCCAATATGTTTGTGTTGTATGTATGAGTGGTGTATGTAGTGTGTTTGTACGTACGGATGCGAAGGTGCGTCCAGTCCCATAAGTGTGAGCGCCCGTAGCGCGGCACGTGAGCACTGCTCGTGTGAGTGCGCGGTGGACGCGCCGCCAATATGTTTGTGTTGTATGTATGAGTGGTGTATGTAGTGTGTTTGTACGTACGGATGCGAAGGTGCGTCCAGTCCCATAAGTGTGAGCGCCCGTAGCGCGGCACGTGAGCACTGCTCGTGTGAGTGCGCGGTGGACGCGCCGCCAATATGTTTGTGTTGTATGTATGAGTGGTGTATGTAGTGTGTTTGTACGTACGGATGCGAAGGTGCGTCCAGTCCCATAAGTGTGAGCGCCCGTAGCGCGGCACGTGAGCACTGCTCGTGTGAGTGCGCGGTGGACGCGCCGCCAATATGTTTGTGTTGTATGTATGAGTGGTGTATGTAGTGTGTTTGTACGTACGGATGCGAAGGTGCGTCCAGTCCCATAAGTGTGAGCGCCCGTAGCGCGGCACGTGAGCACTGCTCGTGTGAGTGCGCGGTGGACGCGCCGCCAATATGTTTGTGTTGTATGTATGAGTGGTGTATGTAGTGTGTTTGTACGTACGGATGCGAAGGTGCGTCCAGTCCCATAAGTGTGAGCGCCCGTAGCGCGGCACGTGAGCACTGCTCGTGTGAGTGCGCGGTGGACGCGCCGCCAATATGTTTGTGTTGTATGTATGAGTGGTGTATGTAGTGTGTTTGTACGTACGGATGCGAAGGTGCGTCCAGTCCCATAAGTGTGAGCGCCCGTAGCGCGGCACGTGAGCACTGCTCGTGTGAGTGCGCGGTGGACGCGCCGCCAATATGTTTGTGTTGTATGTATGAGTGGTGTATGTAGTGTGTTTGTACGTACGGATGCGAAGGTGCGTCCAGTCCCATAAGTGTGAGCGCCCGTAGCGCGGCACGTGAGCACTGCTCGTGTGAGTGCGCGGTGGACGCGCCGCCAATATGTTTGTGTTGTATGTATGAGTGGTGTATGTAGTGTGTTTGTACGTACGGATGCGAAGGTGCGTCCAGTCCCATAAGTGTGAGCGCCCGTAGCGCGGCACGTGAGCACTGCTCGTGTGAGTGCGCGGTGGACGCGCCGCCAATATGTTTGTGTTGTATGTATGAGTGGTGTATGTAGTGTGTTTGTACGTACGGATGCGAAGGTGCGTCCAGTCCCATAAGTGTGAGCGCCCGTAGCGCGGCACGTGAGCACTGCTCGTGTGAGTGCGCGGTGGACGCGCCGCCAATATGTTTGTGTTGTATGTATGAGTGGTGTATGTAGTGTGTTTGTACGTACGGATGCGAAGGTGCGTCCAGTCCCATAAGTGTGAGCGCCCGTAGCGCGGCACGTGAGCACTGCTCGTGTGAGTGCGCGGTGGACGCGCCGCCAATATGTTTGTGTTGTATGTATGAGTGGTGTATGTAGTGTGTTTGTACGTACGGATGCGAAGGTGCGTCCAGTCCCATAAGTGTGAGCGCCCGTAGCGCGGCACGTGAGCACTGCTCGTGTGAGTGCGCGGTGGACGCGCCGCCAATATGTTTGTGTTGTATGTATGAGTGGTGTATGTAGTGTGTTTGTACGTACGGATGCGAAGGTGCGTCCAGTCCCATAAGTGTGAGCGCCCGTAGCGCGGCACGTGAGCACTGCTCGTGTGAGTGCGCGGTGGACGCGCCGCCAATATGTTTGTGTTGTATGTATGAGTGGTGTATGTAGTGTGTTTGTACGTACGGATGCGAAGGTGCGTCCAGTCCCATAAGTGTGAGCGCCCGTAGCGCGGCACGTGAGCACTGCTCGTGTGAGTGCGCGGTGGACGCGCCGCCAATATGTTTGTGTTGTATGTATGAGTGGTGTATGTAGTGTGTTTGTACGTACGGATGCGAAGGTGCGTCCAGTCCCATAAGTGTGAGCGCCCGTAGCGCGGCACGTGAGCACTGCTCGTGTGAGTGCGCGGTGGACGCGCCGCCAATATGTTTGTGTTGTATGTATGAGTGGTGTATGTAGTGTGTTTGTACGTACGGATGCGAAGGTGCGTCCAGTCCCATAAGTGTGAGCGCCCGTAGCGCGGCACGTGAGCACTGCTCGTGTGAGTGCGCGGTGGACGCGCCGCCAATATGTTTGTGTTGTATGTATGAGTGGTGTATGTAGTGTGTTTGTACGTACGGATGCGAAGGTGCGTCCAGTCCCATAAGTGTGAGCGCCCGTAGCGCGGCACGTGAGCACTGCTCGTGTGAGTGCGCGGTGGACGCGCCGCCAATATGTTTGTGTTGTATGTATGAGTGGTGTATGTAGTGTGTTTGTACGTACGGATGCGAAGGTGCGTCCAGTCCCATAAGTGTGAGCGCCCGTAGCGCGGCACGTGAGCACTGCTCGTGTGAGTGCGCGGTGGACGCGCCGCCAATATGTTTGTGTTGTATGTATGAGTGGTGTATGTAGTGTGTTTGTACGTACGGATGCGAAGGTGCGTCCAGTCCCATAAGTGTGAGCGCCCGTAGCGCGGCACGTGAGCACTGCTCGTGTGAGTGCGCGGTGGACGCGCCGCCAATATGTTTGTGTTGTATGTATGAGTGGTGTATGTAGTGTGTTTGTACGTACGGATGCGAAGGTGCGTCCAGTCCCATAAGTGTGAGCGCCCGTAGCGCGGCACGTGAGCACTGCTCGTGTGAGTGCGCGGTGGACGCGCCGCCAATATGTTTGTGTTGTATGTATGAGTGGTGTATGTAGTGTGTTTGTACGTACGGATGCGAAGGTGCGTCCAGTCCCATAAGTGTGAGCGCCCGTAGCGCGGCACGTGAGCACTGCTCGTGTGAGTGCGCGGTGGACGCGCCGCCAATATGTTTGTGTTGTATGTATGAGTGGTGTATGTAGTGTGTTTGTACGTACGGATGCGAAGGTGCGTCCAGTCCCATAAGTGTGAGCGCCCGTAGCGCGGCACGTGAGCACTGCTCGTGTGAGTGCGCGGTGGACGCGCCGCCAATATGTTTGTGTTGTATGTATGAGTGGTGTATGTAGTGTGTTTGTACGTACGGATGCGAAGGTGCGTCCAGTCCCATAAGTGTGAGCGCCCGTAGCGCGGCACGTGAGCACTGCTCGTGTGAGTGCGCGGTGGACGCGCCGCCAATATGTTTGTGTTGTATGTATGAGTGGTGTATGTAGTGTGTTTGTACGTACGGATGCGAAGGTGCGTCCAGTCCCATAAGTGTGAGCGCCCGTAGCGCGGCACGTGAGCACTGCTCGTGTGAGTGCGCGGTGGACGCGCCGCCAATATGTTTGTGTTGTATGTATGAGTGGTGTATGTAGTGTGTTTGTACGTACGGATGCGAAGGTGCGTCCAGTCCCATAAGTGTGAGCGCCCGTAGCGCGGCACGTGAGCACTGCTCGTGTGAGTGCGCGGTGGACGCGCCGCCAATATGTTTGTGTTGTATGTATGAGTGGTGTATGTAGTGTGTTTGTACGTACGGATGCGAAGGTGCGTCCAGTCCCATAAGTGTGAGCGCCCGTAGCGCGGCACGTGAGCACTGCTCGTGTGAGTGCGCGGTGGACGCGCCGCCAATATGTTTGTGTTGTATGTATGAGTGGTGTATGTAGTGTGTTTGTACGTACGGATGCGAAGGTGCGTCCAGTCCCATAAGTGTGAGCGCCCGTAGCGCGGCACGTGAGCACTGCTCGTGTGAGTGCGCAGTGGACGCGCCGCCACCGTGACACATGACAGGCGGCTCCGTGGACAGCGACACTAGCGACAGGTACTCGCCGTGGTTGCGCTGGGAATACACACAAATTATTGTTATTACTGCAAACTGCTGCAAACTGGTTGATCCACGGCTCATAGCCAGGTCTAGATGTCGATTGACGATACGATTGGGATTCACTGTCAAGCCACGTATAATTCCTGCAACGTAACTTGGCAAGAGTCGTTAGATGCGCAGAAGTCATTTTTAGGTCTCTTTTACGATGGCGCGGGGCGCGGGGTATGAGGTAGCGTCATCCGCGCGTACGATTGGTGCATTCAAATGCATACGTTCCGTTCGCTCCCGATTACACTTGCGAAGTTGCGATGCACGAAAGTTGTGTTGTTTTTGTTATTTCTTTTTGTTACGAATTTGAGTTGTCGTTGTGTTTTAAATGTAGTTGTCGTTGTGTTTTAAATTTAGTTTTTGTTACGAGTGTTGTTGTTTTAAATTTAGTTTTTGATGTTTTTGTTATTGTTTAAAATGTTGTTTTTGTTATTAATAATAATAATTCATTTATTTCAATCACAAGTGATCATAATTAGCAATTAGGTACATTCAATAAAAAAATACTAGAAAAATAAGACAAAACACAAGTAGGTACATTAGAATATTAAAAATATATTGGGTTTATTATTTAAAATTTAGTTTTTTTTGTTTTACTTGTAAAAATAAATTTTGTCACAATAAAAGTGACCACTTTTTGTGGCACAAAGTGTACGATGCGCGAACTTTGAATTCGAATTTCGAAACCTTGCCAAGTTACGTTGCGGGAGTACTAAATTGCGATTATTTGTCACGCTGTTATCCTTTTATATATTTTGAGCTGGCCTATCACGCTGTTGAGATAAATTGGGATATATTGTCAAGCTGCGATGCTAAATTAGGATCCTATCACGTTGTCACGATACATTGGGATGTTTTCCCACACTACGATATTAAAATAAGATGCCCTATTAGCCTATTACGCAGTTACTATAAGTTGGGATTCCACGTCACGCTGCAAAGCTAAATTGGGATCCATTGTTGCGGCGGAAATTAAATCGGGCTGACTTTTGAGGACGCGTTTACGAATTCTCGCGGTTCAATTTAAGGTATTGAGGCTTAAGCCGCAACTATATTTAGCCCGCGCCGCGTGTCGCAACGCGTGGGTAAGCTATCGGTTACATACATTTAGTATTGGATTGATTACATTAGTCCCGTCCCGCCCGCGTGTCGCAGAGCCTGCTGACGCCACGCAGACCGAGCGATTTCGATCGGCGTGGGGTCGGTGGTGGGGGTTGTGACGCGTCAGCTCAGTCGGGTCTAGTGTAATAACGCGTGGGCACGCGCAGACAGCCGGGTGGCGACGTAGAACGTGGACGTGAAAAATGTCAGACGAATTAATAGACGTCGTGAGAAAATATGACATTTTGTGTATTTTGTCATTTGGTCTTCAAAGTATACCTTCAGGTCACTCCATGAGTCCGGAGGTAAGATCGCAAAGTAACTAACAAAACGAGCCCAAACACGGTATACCTAGCTCAATTCGTTTATAAGTTCCAGTATCAGTCTTCAAAGTATACCTTCAGGTCACTCCATGAGTCCGGAGGTAAGATCGCAAAGTAACTAACAAAACGAGCCCAAACACGGCATACCTAGCTCAACTCGTTTATTAGTTCCAGTAACAGTCTTCAAAGTATACCTTCAGGTCACTCCATGAGTCCGGAGGTAAGATCTCAAAGTAACTAACAAAACGAGCCCAAACACGGCATACCTAGCTCAACTCGTTTATTAGTTCCAGTAACAGTCTTCAAAGTATACCTTCAGGTCACTCCATGAGTCCGGAGGTAAGATCTCAAAGTAACTAACAAAACGAGCCCAATCACGGCATACCTAGCTAAACTCGTTTATTAGTTCCAGTAACAGTCTTCAAAGTATACCTTCAGGTCACTCCATCAAGTTCGAAACGAAATGCGAATTATAATTATAATCCCTTTCTACCCGACTGTGGCGAATCCTAAAGGGAAGGTTATGTGTTTTTACTTCTAAAAAAACGATGAATAAAAACTTATCTTGGTTGTCCGTAGTCCCTACAAAATACGTAAAGTATCAAGTTTGGTCAGTCAAATATTTTGTGTACGTACAGCGATCCTTTTCAACACGAATTTCTGGTAAAATCCGACATAGGGTCCACTCACGACGGCGGCCGAGCGCAGACTAATTTTTCACGTATTGATTGCGTAATAAATCATGACAGTGTAGTAACTAAAATAAGCCTTAAGTCAAGTAAGCGAGTAAGGTTCGCGCAATAGCCATAAAATTGTCGAAGAATTAGGTTTGGTTGGTATTTTTTTACGAGAATTATTAAAACGAGCCACAGTTTTTTTTATTGGCCACGATATCAAACTTCTAATTTTATAACTAAGCCACGAGAAAATGATATTATTATAGCCTCTAACATACTAATTGGCCTTTTTTACAACGCCTTCTAAATATTCTATAGAAAGCGTCAAGTCAACAATTATATTAACTGGTCCTTGTTATTTATACATAGGCACCTAATTTACTAACTCAGCCACGGAATTTATAACTCACCACCATTTTTCATTTTACAGCTTCAACATAAGGCCCCTAAAAAAAAATATAATTGAAGCGACCATAGTTAACATCATTTATTATAACTTAGCATGTAAAATAATACATCACATTCATTAATCGTGAAAATAGCAACAGCAAGATAAGGCGCGAGCACGCGAGACGACAGCGACCGGCCATTTGCACCAATCAGAGAGCGTCATTCGATGCATGTACTGACGAGTTAGTTACGTGTATTTAAAATGTCAACTTTTACTCCACTTTAGATTATTATATTTACGTTAAAAATACCTACTAGTTACAGGAATGTGTTTTACCATTTTCTAATTGACTAGTCACAGGCAGATTGTATGATTCGTCATTATAAAGTGAGAGAAATAGGTTAGGTTAAAACTGTGATCAAACGCGCGCTACTTCCGAGTTGCTTGCGGAAATGTTTTCGAAATTGTCTAGTTATTCGATAAAAATAAAGTTCAGTAGCTATTCTGTCGATAACTTTTGTAGCACATGTAATATCGATCTTTAGGACATTCGATACTCTGAACATCGATATCTAAGTCATTAATTACTCTGAACTTCTATATTTTAGCATTTCGATGACACGACAGTAGTTTCTACGTACAATTAGTGGCTATAATATAATATTTGATGACAATTTTAGATAAATTTTGGTGTTCAGTTAATGTGGCATGAGTTACAATTTAAACGTACTGAGTTAATAAATTAGAAGCTAATAGAATATTTTTTTGATGCCATTTATTAATATTTTAGAAGTTTACTGTTTGAATCCATGTTACAAATTTAGATGCTAAAAAATAACCACGATGCTGAGTTGTATTTAGAGTGGCTTCAGAAAAGATAAATTGTGGCTAAGATAGTATTATTTAGATGCTCGTTAATTGTGGCTGACTTAGTAATTTAGAAGGCAATGTAGATTTTTAGATGCAAATAATGCTATTAAAAAGAAGTCGGTTTAATTAGCACCCTTTTTTTACTGGCTCTACTTGTAATATTTTGATAGGTTTTATAGCAATTATTTAGTATTATTTGGTTTAGTTTCGTTTGGCCATTAAATTTTTTAAAACTGCTTATTTTCGTCAGATTTGCAAATGCGTCCTTAACTCTGTTAAATTATTATAGGCTGTCACATTATTGATATAAATTGAGATATTTAGTCAAGTTATCACGCTAAATTGAAATGCTTACCTTGGGGAAGTCTGAGAACTGCACACTGAAGCCTAGAAGCTGCGATAGGTATAGTAGCTGGTCCTTAGCACCAGGCGTGTTGCCGCCCGACCCGCCCGTCGCGCTTGTTTCACTCACACCTGTGAAATAATACGATAAACATGCATTATAAACTACTTATCTGCCACGGTAAAACCATACTTTACATTATCTATACTTCTATACTAATATTATAAAGTAAAGTTTGTGTGTTTGTTAAGGACGCATTCCCGATTGATAAGTCAAATCATTACTTTTTTAAACAAAAGTATGTTTATTAAATACAATGCTTTGTATTTTTAAAATGTTTTTGCTGCTTGTTGTAGATAGATGTGCAAGGTACAATTCTTAACTATAAATATAATTTTAGATATGTCCAGTTTCTCAATAAATGTACCGAAGTGAAAAAATTTTACTTCGGTACATTTATTGAGAAATTATTGAGAAATTGGGTCATTTGATGATTTTCCACCAAAAAAAAAAGGGTAATCTCGGGATCTACTGAACCGATTTTAAAAATTGTTTCACCAATAGAAAGCCACATTATTGCTGAGTGTCATAGGTTATATAAAAAACCGAAAAATAAAAAGGCTTTTACGTGGTAGTCCGTTTTGCAAAGTGAATCGGAGAAAAAATCAAAGCAGCGGACGGCGCGCGATGGAGTCGGGTTTAATTCGGTTCGCGTTCGTGCTCGCTTCGGGAGAAGGGGGCGTGGCCTTTTACATCTGAGAGGTAGGTACCCGCGCGGCTCAGTCGTGTGGTCGGCTCCTTACGCAGCGGACGTCCCCGAAATTGAATTTTTCGAAACGTAATTATCACACTACTTTCGACTAATTATGCCCGACGAAGTGGGCACGGGTCAGCTAGTAGTCAATGAACTGATTACTTGATGAAGAAGATCAAAATCGATGCAATATACTAATAATAGCAGTATTTTTTTGTTTTTGTTTATTATATTCTGCTCTATATAAATGATCCGATGTGTGGAAGACGGCATAAGTTTATTTTGAATCCTGGTGATCACGTCGTACTAACCGTTAGGCTGGTGCGGCTGGCCGGTCCGCGTGTGGTAGTCCATGAGCAACACGCCGGGTACTGGTTGTCGTACTTCACTGTTTGCACCGCCGGATACTACTTCACCTTCCTGGTGACCACATAGGATATGTTACAAGAGTATGGTAAAGGACAGTCAGCAAGCTATTTAGTACCAGTATCAGATGCATAGCCCTTCCCCAACTATGTTGTGGATGCAGCTGAATACCAGTACTTCATGGTATTCAGCTGCTTGATACATACATGGTACTTGGTATTCAGGTAGCTAACTAGTTTCGAAAACTGGTGTCAGTGGAACTAGCAGTCAATTCTTATACATCAAGCCTGTTAAAGCTTGAAAAGTTGTAATGGGTACAATAAAAATATGTATTGCAGTGTAGCAAAAAGATTAATATTTTTGCTAGTATACCAGTTTTTCCGTGTATTCAGATGAATCTGGTTTGCCTGGAAGCCATCTCCGAGAAAAACTAGTCAGATAATTATGGAATGGCAAGAGAAAAAACACCAAATAAGTTAGATAGCAAACCTGCAGATTTTTTTTTTTGGTATATTTGGATTTTTGTTTTATTGTGTATTGGATTCAATACCTGCGCAATTTTGCTAACTAATTTAAACTTGACAAGTATGTCACCGTCTGACGGTTTCGCTTCGATAGATTATTATCTACCGAAAAATAATGCGTTAAATTGTAAGCAGTGTGTTACGGTTTACAATCTTTCGACAGTTTACAATTTCTCCAGATAGATTATAATCTAATGGTATCTACAATTTTACGGTGACATTTCAGTGTAGGGTGGAAAACTTACTTTCCGTTTAACTTCTCCGCTGTTGGTGCTGGGGTCTGCGGGCGCGGCCGGGTCGGGGCTGCAGCTGAGCGGCTCGGCCGGCTTGCCGCTCATCTCCATCGCTAGTAACACGTCTGCAACGTTCATATACAGCCGTTTGTTGAGGGTAATATACTTGTTAGTAATTTTTTGTCTTTTTTTCGGGTTATTGTTAGTTTTATAACGAGTGTGTTAGAAGTAGATACATATTTTTTCTGTGTGTAAGCATCGAGAAGCAAGTGAGTTCGAAGACGCTTGGTAACATAAACATTATTTTTTTAAAAGCAGATATTGATGGCGTATTTAATATTGTGATGGCGGCGGCGTGAACTTCGTCGTCAGTTAGGAAATTCCTATCCTTCGTGCGATATTGCAGTGTTGAGTTAACAATTTTGTAGCGCTGCGGCACCGCTTCACAAAGCAGCACTGACACACGAAGATGGCACGCGCAGGCGATGTGATGTGGAGGTGCGGTGCGGGGCGTATGTCCGACCGGCCGGACACTCGCTTCCTCGGAGCCTATCGCGACGGACGATACTCTCAAACGCCTACATTTTTTATTATACTGTTTGTCCGAGCAGTTATAATTGTAAATTAACCGGCAATCCATCAAGTCTTTATAAACTCAAAAAACTCAAATTCAAATATTTTATTTCAATTAAGCCATTACAGGCACTTTTGAATGTCAGAAGGACGGAAGAAGAACGAAACTACGAGTGCAATAGACGTATTGCACTCGTAGTTTTTTTCCGAAAGTCACCACGCCGAACCACACGCCACCGAATGCCCGATACAACGAACACTGCGAGCACGAAAGCACGCAGCGACGCAAACCGCAACAACAAATGCAGGAGACCCCGAATCACGGAACAACGAATGCACGCCGCAACGTGCAACCGCCGCCCCGCGACCCGGAGCCCCGCACACCCGCCGCCACGGCACACGCCGCCGCGCGCCCCCACACCCACAGCACTCGCCGCCGGTAACATCCGGCGCCGCGCAGCCCGACGCAGCAACTCCCGAAACGACGTATTGCACTCCTACGCTACAGTCACAATCACAAGGCATAATAACTTGTGAAAGTACTGTAGTTGCCAGTTCCCTAACGTATATACAGTCCACTATTCTTTTTTCGAGATAGTATTGTATGATATATACGTACTGTGCGCGGCGCGTCGCTTGGCGGTCTTCTTGTTGGGCCCCAGCCCCGTGGCGCTGTGTGGCGGCGCGTCGCACTGCACCAGGAACTCCCTGCGCCGCGCCGCGCCGCGCTCCTCTAGTACTCGATACTGAGGAGACCGAGCTCGTACTGCGTGTCGCGCTACAGCCAGGCGGGAGATAGTATTGTATGATATATACGTACTGTGCGCGGCGCGTCGCTTGGCGGTCTTCTTGTTGGGCCCCAGCCCCGTGGCGCTGTGTGGCGGCGCGTCGCACTGCACCAGGAACTCCCTGCGCCGCGCCGCGCCGCGCTCCTCTAGTACTCGATACTGAGGAGACCGAGCTCGTACTGCGTGTCGCGCTACAGCCAGGCGGGAGATAGTATTGTATGATATATACGTACTGTGCGCGGCGCGTCGCTTGGCGGTCTTCTTGTTGGGCCCCAGCCCCGTGGCGCTGTGTGGCGGCGCGTCGCACTGCACCAGGAACTCCCTGCGCCGCGCCGCGCCGCGCTCCTCTAGTACTCGATACTGAGGAGACCGAGCTCGTACTGCGTGTCGCGCTACAGCCAGGCGGGAGATAGTATTGTATGATATATACGTACTGTGCGCGGCGCGTCGCTTGGCGGTCTTCTTGTTGGGCCCCAGCCCCGTGGCGCTGTGTGGCGGCGCGTCGCACTGCACCAGGAACTCCCTGCGCCGCGCCGCGCCGCGCTCCTCTAGTACTCGATACTGAGGAGACCGAGCTCGTACTGCGTGTCGCGCTACAGCCAGGCGGGAGATAGTATTGTATGATATATACGTACTGTGCGCGGCGCGTCGCTTGGCGGTCTTCTTGTTGGGCCCCAGCCCCGTGGCGCTGTGTGGCGGCGCGTCGCACTGCACCAGGAACTCCCTGCGCCGCGCCGCGCCGCGCTCCTCTAGTACTCGATACTGAGGAGACCGAGCTCGTACTGCGTGTCGCGCTACAGCCAGGCGGGAGATAGTATTGTATGATATATACGTACTGTGCGCGGCGCGTCGCTTGGCGGTCTTCTTGTTGGGCCCCAGCCCCGTGGCGCTGTGTGGCGGCGCGTCGCACTGCACCAGGAACTCCCTGCGCCGCGCCGCGCCGCGCTCCTCTAGTACTCGATACTGAGGAGACCGAGCTCGTACTGCGTGTCGCGCTACAGCCAGGCGGGAGATAGTATTGTATGATATATACGTACTGTGCGCGGCGCGTCGCTTGGCGGTCTTCTTGTTGGGCCCCAGCCCCGTGGCGCTGTGTGGCGGCGCGTCGCACTGCACCAGGAACTCCCTGCGCCGCGCCGCGCCGCGCTCCTCTAGTACTCGATACTGAGGAGACCGAGCTCGTACTGCGTGTCGCGCTACAGCCAGGCGGGAGATAGTATTGTATGATATATACGTACTGTGCGCGGCGCGTCGCTTGGCGGTCTTCTTGTTGGGCCCCAGCCCCGTGGCGCTGTGTGGCGGCGCGTCGCACTGCACCAGGAACTCCCTGCGCCGCGCCGCGCCGCGCTCCTCTAGTACTCGATACTGAGGAGACCGAGCTCGTACTGCGTGTCGCGCTACAGCCAGGCGGGAGATAGTATTGTATGATATATACGTACTGTGCGCGGCGCGTCGCTTGGCGGTCTTCTTGTTGGGCCCCAGCCCCGTGGCGCTGTGTGGCGGCGCGTCGCACTGCACCAGGAACTCCCTGCGCCGCGCCGCGCCGCGCTCCTCTAGTACTCGATACTGAGGAGACCGAGCTCGTACTGCGTGTCGCGCTACAGCCAGGCGGGAGATAGTATTGTATGATATATACGTACTGTGCGCGGCGCGTCGCTTGGCGGTCTTCTTGTTGGGCCCCAGCCCCGTGGCGCTGTGTGGCGGCGCGTCGCACTGCACCAGGAACTCCCTGCGCCGCGCCGCGCCGCGCTCCTCTAGTACTCGATACTGAGGAGACCGAGCTCGTACTGCGTGTCGCGCTACAGCCAGGCGGGAGATAGTATTGTATGATATATACGTACTGTGCGCGGCGCGTCGCTTGGCGGTCTTCTTGTTGGGCCCCAGCCCCGTGGCGCTGTGTGGCGGCGCGTCGCACTGCACCAGGAACTCCCTGCGCCGCGCCGCGCCGCGCTCCTCTAGTACTCGATACTGAGGAGACCGAGCTCGTACTGCGTGTCGCGCTACAGCCAGGCGGGAGATAGTATTGTATGATATATACGTACTGTGCGCGGCGCGTCGCTTGGCGGTCTTCTTGTTGGGCCCCAGCCCCGTGGCGCTGTGTGGCGGCGCGTCGCACTGCACCAGGAACTCCCTGCGCCGCGCCGCGCCGCGCTCCTCTAGTACTCGATACTGAGGAGACCGAGCTCGTACTGCGTGTCGCGCAACAGCCAGGCGGGAGATAGTATTGTATGATATATACGTACTGTGCGCGGCGCGTCGCTTGGCGGTCTTCTTGTTGGGCCCCAGCCCCGTGGCGCTGTGTGGCGGCGCGTCGCACTGCACCAGGAACTCCCTGCGCCGCGCCGCGCCGCGCTCCTCTAGTACTCGATACTGAGGAGACCGAGCTCGTACTGCGTGTCGCGCTACAGCCAGGCGGGAGATAGTATTGTATGATATATACGTACTGTGCGCGGCGCGTCGCTTGGCGGTCTTCTTGTTGGGCCCCAGCCCCGTGGCGCTGTGTGGCGGCGCGTCGCACTGCACCAGGAACTCCCTGCGCCGCGCCGCGCCGCGCTCCTCTAGTACTCGATACTGAGGAGACCGAGCTCGTACTGCGTGTCGCGCTACAGCCAGGCGGGAGATAGTATTGTATGATATATACGTACTGTGCGCGGCGCGTCGCTTGGCGGTCTTCTTGTTGGGCCCCAGCCCCGTGGCGCTGTGTGGCGGCGCGTCGCACTGCACCAGGAACTCCCTGCGCCGCGCCGCGCCGCGCTCCTCTAGTACTCGATACTGAGGAGACCGAGCTCGTACTGCGTGTCGCGCTACAGCCAGGCGGGAGATAGTATTGTATGATATATACGTACTGTGCGCGGCGCGTCGCTTGGCGGTCTTCTTGTTGGGCCCCAGCCCCGTGGCGCTGTGTGGCGGCGCGTCGCACTGCACCAGGAACTCCCTGCGCCGCGCCGCGCCGCGCTCCTCTAGTACTCGATACTGAGGAGACCGAGCTCGTACTGCGTGTCGCGCTACAGCCAGGCGGGAGATAGTATTGTATGATATATACGTACTGTGCGCGGCGCGTCGCTTGGCGGTCTTCTTGTTGGGCCCCAGCCCCGTGGCGCTGTGTGGCGGCGCGTCGCACTGCACCAGGAACTCCCTGCGCCGCGCCGCGCCGCGCTCCTCTAGTACTCGATACTGAGGAGACCGAGCTCGTACTGCGTGTCGCGCTACAGCCAGGCGGGAGATAGTATTGTATGATATATACGTACTGTGCGCGGCGCGTCGCTTGGCGGTCTTCTTGTTGGGCCCCAGCCCCGTGGCGCTGTGTGGCGGCGCGTCGCACTGCACCAGGAACTCCCTGCGCCGCGCCGCGCCGCGCTCCTCTAGTACTCGATACTGAGGAGACCGAGCTCGTACTGCGTGTCGCGCTACAGCCAGGCGGGAGATAGTATTGTATGATATATACGTACTGTGCGCGGCGCGTCGCTTGGCGGTCTTCTTGTTGGGCCCCAGCCCCGTGGCGCTGTGTGGCGGCGCGTCGCACTGCACCAGGAACTCCCTGCGCCGCGCCGCGCCGCGCTCCTCTAGTACTCGATACTGAGGAGACCGAGCTCGTACTGCGTGTCGCGCTACAGCCAGGCGGGAGATAGTATTGTATGATATATACGTACTGTGCGCGGCGCGTCGCTTGGCGGTCTTCTTGTTGGGCCCCAGCCCCGTGGCGCTGTGTGGCGGCGCGTCGCACTGCACCAGGAACTCCCTGCGCCGCGCCGCGCCGCGCTCCTCTAGTACTCGATACTGAGGAGACCGAGCTCGTACTGCGTGTCGCGCTACAGCCAGGCGGGAGATAGTATTGTATGATATATACGTACTGTGCGCGGCGCGTCGCTTGGCGGTCTTCTTGTTGGGCCCCAGCCCCGTGGCGCTGTGTGGCGGCGCGTCGCACTGCACCAGGAACTCCCTGCGCCGCGCCGCGCCGCGCTCCTCTAGTACTCGATACTGAGGAGACCGAGCTCGTACTGCGTGTCGCGCTACAGCCAGGCGGGAGATAGTATTGTATGATATATACGTACTGTGCGCGGCGCGTCGCTTGGCGGTCTTCTTGTTGGGCCCCAGCCCCGTGGCGCTGTGTGGCGGCGCGTCGCACTGCACCAGGAACTCCCTGCGCCGCGCCGCGCCGCGCTCCTCTAGTACTCGATACTGAGGAGACCGAGCTCGTACTGCGTGTCGCGCTACAGCTAGGCGGGAGATTGGGTTGTCGGCACCACCTGCTGCTGCCGCGCCCGCTGTACTGCCCTCCTGCACACGAAATACCATGTCATTTTATGTTAGTAGCGAGTAGGCAAGTTCACTCGCACGACTCAACGCAACACAAGATCCTACGATGTGACGTCAGAGCGGGCCGTGTGCAATACAAGTAGCAAAGCTCCGCCCACTTCACGCTGTCAGTCGGACGTTAGCCCCGCCTTCCGCAACATGGCGCCCGCGCATCCTTTGTTCTAGGACTAGCGAGGCAAGATGGCGGCGCCCTCCTCTATTGTCTACGTTAACGAGGGGGTGTCCAGCGCAAAACCGTCAGGCGTGAACCGTTATTATTATTTATTTCGTTTAAAATCACCATTACTGCTTCAGAATGTTGTATTTTAATATAAATCTGTCCCTTCTCGCTCGGAATTTTATTTCATCGCCTATTGCTTAATTGCTTCAGTATTACACCGTTATTTATTTTATTTATTATTTCTGTTGCATTCACGTTTTTTTCATGAGCGGGAAATCATCAAATGACTCCTCCCGCTCTGGGCTGAGGGAGTGTCAGACTTTCGCTGACTATAGTCAGCAAAAGTCTGACACCACCCACATTATTTCTTAGCCCTCTGTGTTCCGGAGCCGCTGTATCTCTTTCGATTAACCCACAGCCCCGACTTAATGACTACCTTAAATCCAATGAAGCAGTACCGTCACCTTGATGAGATTCCTAGGTTTCTTCTTAGTGGTCTGCACCCGTCGCTTGTCAAGCCCGGGCCGCGCACGCAGCATGGCGGGCGGCCAACGTCGCCGCATCTCGTCCAACATACGCTCGGCCGCGCGACGCTTCGACACCTTCTTGCCGTTACCCTCGCCGTCCGTCTCCATGTCGCCCACCGTGCATGTCGTCACGAACACCTGGGACCACCATACCAATATTAGAGAAAAAGTCAAATATCAAGCGATTTTGAACTTTAAGTAGTGCAATACCGCAAAACTGAAAATTTTTAGTTCAGCCGCCGTCTTTACGAGAATACAGCGGGGTTCTGCCCAAGTGGAGCAGACCTCCACGATATGCTCCACTGTGTCCTCCAGCCTATCTTCGCAGAATAGGACTAGCCCTGCTAAATGACTGCTGGACAAAGGTTTCTATGATAATAACAATGATTAATCAATATCTTCGGAACTAAACGTAGAACTAATTAAGTAGGAAAAGTTCTTTTTAATACAGTTGCTCAAAAAGTGGCGTATTGCAGGGACGTATAGCGTTCGGGATGTGGGCTATTACGCACTCGTGCTTTTTCTTTACCTTTCCCGAACTCGTGCGTTCTCTTTCCCAACTGTCCAAAATAATGTCCATTAAAAAAAAAACCAACCACGAAGTATTTACTAAATAAAATCATAGAAGTTTTTATGATTCATGCAAATATTTCTAAAGAAGCTACTAATTTGTTTCAATATCAGATTTAATTATTTGATTCAATGAGATCTCATTAAATTTCATTTTTATTTCATATCAATAAAAAAAATTCTACTGAAGACTTGGCTGTATGGGCATAGTTACCTTTGCCTACCCAGAATGGGAGAAGAAAACAAAAAAAATCTCTGCTTAAATTCTTTTACGGTTGGCGCCATTTTCCAAAAATGTTCTTTGCGAGTTTAATTACGGTTTTATTATTTTAATAAATTGCTTCATTTTTTCGCAACTGTATTAAAAATAGTTGTTCAGTACACGTGCGGAACCGTCATTGCAACTTGTTCCGACTGTCAACCCTCGCCGTCGGCTGTGCCTCGGCTCGGCTAGACATTTGTCGGAACTCGTTGCAATGACAGGCTTTCCGCACTTATAATGAAATATACTATTAAACTTGAGAAATTTGTTTGATCTACAAAAAGTTTTCCAAAGTCTTATCCCAAGCCTATTGCACACTCAAAATAAGCTGCAAGCCGTTCCCAACCATGTCGGGGTCGGCTTCCAGTCTAACCGGATGCAGCTGAGCAGCAGATGGTAGCCCTTAGCAACCTCAAATGGTACACAACTCACTCGCATATGCGGCGGGCCGCGTTCTGATTTGACGGTGAACTGCACGGAGAGGTTCCGTTTGAGCGCCAGCTCGTGTACCAGCGATACTGGAGACTTCACTTCGGAGCTTAGGAGGTCGGTGTTTGCGTCGACCGCTGAAACAATCAACATAATATTTGTTAATAAAATTTGCGATAAAATGAGGATGAGCTGAGATGAGAATGTTAAGGGGGATGTGTGATGTAACGCGAATGGATAACATAAGGAATTAAAGCACCAGGGATGCACAGACTTATTGAGACCAAGGGCCACTTGGGCAAATGATCAACTAATGGCGGGCCACCAGTACAAACTAAAAATATAAAAATTGACAAAAATTTAATTATAAAAATAATATACTAGTCTGAAGCGTGGCTTGGTTTTTTAACATTCGTAAAATTTCTTCAAAACTTTCATTTGCAAGGTGGTTTCGCTTTTATGCTTTTTTTAATATTCAATACCGAAAAAGTTTGTTCACACAAGAGGGCACGGAAATACAAGAGCGAGCGAAGCGAGCTCGAAAATTTTTGTCCTTCGTATAGGAAAGGTGATTAATATTATTTGGTTTTCATTTTAATACTAAAAAAATGCATATTTAACTAACTTTTACTAGTAACGTATTCAAGGATTATGGACACTCAGAAAACGCGGCGATAAGAGCGAGCGTAGCAAGCTAGAAAATTTTTATGGCATGCGGCTGATCGAAATATTTACGTAGGGCTAGTTCAAAAAGCCGCCCCAGGGCAGCGGCTTGAAGAAAGGAAAATACACCACTGCTTGATTGTCCTTATTTTTGCAACATGACTTGATCTGTAAGACCTAGTAAAAACGCCAAATAACACAAAAATCAGGATTATGATGGATATGAAGGATGATATGGCTAGAAAGGAGGTGACTGCTGAGATGACGAGTAATACAGAAGTATTGAAGAAGACATGCTGCGCCTACCCCAAATAAATATAAGGTAAGGGCAGGAGAATGTTGAGATGTGTCGGTAAAACTGTTATCTTAGTATTTGTTAGTAGATGGTATAGCAGAAGTAATAATATGATATGTGTTCCGATATGTTTTTTAGGAAACATGTTCTGATTATGTTGCGGTGAGATTGTAAACAAGTCATAAATATCTGTTATCTAGATAAAAATCTGTGATTCAATTGATTACAGGTACATTTTTGTATCAACAACGACACGCAAAAGATCACCGCCGTTGCTATCACAAAAAAACGTGGAAGCGAGATAACACGATCTTTAGTTTAGAATTTCATGAAACCTCCAACGTCCGATTTTGGACTGGTTAAGAACGTGTGTGTCACAAGTATAGGTTTTCCTGGTCAATTCAAAATTAATTTAACTTTGACCTAGCATCACTGTCAGAGTCACAGTGATCTTTATACTTGCTACAATAACTCCCGTTGTTGACAGCGTTAAATTAACTTAAATACAGGTCAAACACATAACCCTCCTTTTGGGTTGCGCCGCAGTCGGGTAAAAAGCGGTAAAGTTTGTGCACAAGTAGGTAGGTAAACTCACGCGGTTCAGGTTCAGCATTGGCAGTAGCAGGCGGCGAGTCAGCCGTGGGTTGCGGACGCAGGTCCCGCAGCGCGCGTGCGGCCGCGTCGTGTCGTGCGGCCTGCGGCGTGGCCCCCTCGCCCAGCCACGCCCGCCCCCCCACACACACGCGCACGCGGTACAGCAGCGCGGGGGCGGCGTACGCGGGCGCCAGCAGACGGAACCCGGCGCCGCCCCCGCCCCGCCCGCGCACCAGCCGCGCCGGCCCAGCCACGGGCGGGATGGACGTGTACACTGCTGGTTGGCACAGCTTCATGGCCAGCGCGTTCAGCTCTACGGTTGGCATTACTGCGCCTGAACACAAAATAAAATATATTGAAGATTTATATAGTTTGAAAATAAGAGAATCATTTTGTCTTAACCTTAAACCGAAACATCGGGGCGGGAAGCTGGTAGCTGTCAGCGCCGCCTGCGCCGCTTTATTGTAACAGTGATGCTGTAGGTACGTACCAGCGTGTCGATGGTGCGGGTGATGCTGTGCAAGCGGCGCGGGCGCACGTGGCGGTGGGGGCGGGAAGCTGGTAGCTGTCAGCGCCGCCTGCGCCGCTTTATTGTAACAGTGATGCTGTAGGTACGTACCAGCGTGTCGATGGTGCGGGTGATGCTGTGCATGCGGCGCGGGCGCACGTGGCGGTGGGGGCGGGAAGCTGGTAGCTGTCAGCGCCGCCTGCGCCGCTTTATTGTAACAGTGATGCTGTAGGTACGTACCAGCGTGTCGATGGTGCGGGTGATGCTGTGCAAGCGGCGCGGGCGCACGTGGCGGTGGGGGCGGGAAGCTGGTAGCTGTCAGCGCCGCCTGCGCCGCTTTATTGTAACAGTGATGCTGTAGGTACGTACCAGCGTGTCGATGGTGCGGGTGATGCTGTGCATGCGGCGCGGGCGCACGTGGCGGTGGGGGCGGGAAGCTGGTAGCTGTCAGCGCCGCCTGCGCCGCTTTATTGTAACAGTGATGCTGTAGGTACGTACCAGCGTGTCGATGGTGCGGGTGATGCTGTGCAAGCGGCGCGGGCGCACGTGGCGGTGGGGGCGGGAAGCTGGTAGCTGTCAGCGCCGCCTGCGCCGCTTTATTGTAACAGTGATGCTGTAGGTACGTACCAGCGTGTCGATGGTGCGGGTGATGCTGTGCATGCGGCGCGGGCGCACGTGGCGGTGGGGGCGGGAAGCTGGTAGCTGTCAGCGCCGCCTGCGCCGCTTTATTGTAACAGTGATGCTGTAGGTACGTACCAGCGTGTCGATGGTGCGGGTGATGCTGTGCATGCGGCGCGGGCGCACGTGGCGGTGGGGGCGGGAAGCTGGTAGCTGTCAGCGCCGCCTGCGCCGCTTTATTGTAACAGTGATGCTGTAGGTACGTACCAGCGTGTCGATGGTGCGGGTGATGCTGTGCATGCGGCGCGGGCGCACGTGGCGGTGGGGGCGGGAAGCTGGTAGCTGTCAGCGCCGCCTGCGCCGCTTTATTGTAACAGTGATGCTGTAGGTACGTACCAGCGTGTCGATGGTGCGGGTGATGCTGTGCATGCGGCGCGGGCGCACGTGGCGGTGGGGGCGGGAAGCTGGTAGCTGTCAGCGCCGCCTGCGCCGCTTTATTGTAACAGTGATGCTGTAGGTACGTACCAGCGTGTCGATGGTGCGGGTGATGCTGTGCATGCGGCGCGGGCGCACGTGGCGGTGGGGGCGGGAAGCTGGTAGCTGTCAGCGCCGCCTGCGCCGCTTTATTGTAACAGTGATGCTGTAGGTACGTACCAGCGTGTCGATGGTGCGGGTGATGCTGTGCATGCGGCGCGGGCGCACGTGGCGGTGGGGGCGGGAAGCTGGTAGCTGTCAGCGCCGCCTGCGCCGCTTTATTGTAACAGTGATGCTGTAGGTACGTACCAGCGTGTCGATGGTGCGGGTGATGCTGTGCATGCGGCGCGGGCGCACGTGGCGGTGGGGGCGGGAAGCTGGTAGCTGTCAGCGCCGCCTGCGCCGCTTTATTGTAACAGTGATGCTGTAGGTACGTACCAGCGTGTCGATGGTGCGGGTGATGCTGTGCATGCGGCGCGGGCGCACGTGGCGGTGGGGGCGGGAAGCTGGTAGCTGTCAGCGCCGCCTGCGCCGCTTTATTGTAACAGTGATGCTGTAGGTACGTACCAGCGTGTCGATGGTGCGGGTGATGCTGTGCAAGCGGCGCGGGCGCACGTGGCGGTGGGGGCGGGAAGCTGGTAGCTGTCAGCGCCGCCTGCGCCGCTTTATTGTAACAGTGATGCTGTAGGTACGTACCAGCGTGTCGATGGTGCGGGTGATGCTGTGCATGCGGCGCGGGCGCACGTGGCGGTGGGGGCGGGAAGCTGGTAGCTGTCAGCGCCGCCTGCGCCGCTTTATTGTAACAGTGATGCTGTAGGTACGTACCAGCGTGTCGATGGTGCGGGTGATGCTGTGCATGCGGCGCGGGCGCACGTGGCGGTGGGGGCGGGAAGCTGGTAGCTGTCAGCGCCGCCTGCGCCGCTTTATTGTAACAGTGATGCTGTAGGTACGTACCAGCGTGTCGATGGTGCGGGTGATGCTGTGCATGCGGCGCGGGCGCACGTGGCGGTGGGGGCGGGAAGCTGGTAGCTGTCAGCGCCGCCTGCGCCGCTTTATTGTAACAGTGATGCTGTAGGTACGTACCAGCGTGTCGATGGTGCGGGTGATGCTGTGCATGCGGCGCGGGCGCACGTGGCGGTGGGGGCGGGAAGCTGGTAGCTGTCAGCGCCGCCTGCGCCGCTTTATTGTAACAGTGATGCTGTAGGTACGTACCAGCGTGTCGATGGTGCGGGTGATGCTGTGCATGCGGCGCGGGCGCACGTGGCGGTGGGGGCGGGAAGCTGGTAGCTGTCAGCGCCGCCTGCGCCGCTTTATTGTAACAGTGATGCTGTAGGTACGTACCAGCGTGTCGATGGTGCGGGTGATGCTGTGCATGCGGCGCGGGCGCACGTGGCGGTGGGGGCGGGAAGCTGGTAGCTGTCAGCGCCGCCTGCGCCGCTTTATTGTAACAGTGATGCTGTAGGTACGTACCAGCGTGTCGATGGTGCGGGTGATGCTGTGCATGCGGCGCGGGCGCACGTGGCGGTGGGGGCGGGAAGCTGGTAGCTGTCAGCGCCGCCTGCGCCGCTTTATTGTAACAGTGATGCTGTAGGTACGTACCAGCGTGTCGATGGTGCGGGTGATGCTGTGCATGCGGCGCGGGCGCACGTGGCGGTGGGGGCGGGAAGCTGGTAGCTGTCAGCGCCGCCTGCGCCGCTTTATTGTAACAGTGATGCTGTAGGTACGTACCAGCGTGTCGATGGTGCGGGTGATGCTGTGCAAGCGGCGCGGGCGCACGTGGCGGTGGGGGCGGGAAGCTGGTAGCTGTCAGCGCCGCCTGCGCCGCTTTATTGTAACAGTGATGCTGTAGGTACGTACCAGCGTGTCGATGGTGCGGGTGATGCTGTGCAAGCGGCGCGGGCGCACGTGGCGGTGGGGGCGGGAAGCTGGTAGCTGTCAGCGCCGCCTGCGCCGCTTTATTGTAACAGTGATGCTGTAGGTACGTACCAGCGTGTCGATGGTGCGGGTGATGCTGTGCATGCGGCGCGGGCGCACGTGGCGGTGGGGGCGGGAAGCTGGTAGCTGTCAGCGCCGCCTGCGCCGCTTTATTGTAACAGTGATGCTGTAGGTACGTACCAGCGTGTCGATGGTGCGGGTGATGCTGTGCATGCGGCGCGGGCGCACGTGGCGGTGGGGGCGGGAAGCTGGTAGCTGTCAGCGCCGCCTGCGCCGCTTTATTGTAACAGTGATGCTGTAGGTACGTACCAGCGTGTCGATGGTGCGGGTGATGCTGTGCATGCGGCGCGGGCGCACGTGGCGGTGGGGGCGGGAAGCTGGTAGCTGTCAGCGCCGCCTGCGCCGCTTTATTGTAACAGTGATGCTGTAGGTACGTACCAGCGTGTCGATGGTGCGGGTGATGCTGTGCATGCGGCGCGGGCGCACGTGGCGGTGGGGGCGGGAAGCTGGTAGCTGTCAGCGCCGCCTGCGCCGCTTTATTGTAACAGTGATGCTGTAGGTACGTACCAGCGTGTCGATGGTGCGGGTGATGCTGTGCATGCGGCGCGGGCGCACGTGGCGGTGGGGGCGGGAAGCTGGTAGCTGTCAGCGCCGCCTGCGCCGCTTTATTGTAACAGTGATGCTGTAGGTACGTACCAGCGTGTCGATGGTGCGGGTGATGCTGTGCATGCGGCGCGGGCGCACGTGGCGGTGGGGGCGGGAAGCTGGTAGCTGTCAGCGCCGCCTGCGCCGCTGCGTGCTGCGCGCGCTTTATTGACGAGCCCTGCAACATACACCAATAACATTGTGAAAAGGTAAGGACATAATCTTCAACCACAGTGCATCATTCAAGGTATTGCAAGGGACTTGCCCAGCAATAGGACAGTAATAGACTAGACGTGGTAGAGTAAGTTCAGCGGCCACTCACCTCTGCAGTATATTCCTCAGTATCACCCAGTCGGAGTGTTACTGTGAATACTTTCTTGTGCGCGGGTCCCGTCTCTGATGTGAGGCGATATTGATGCTTAATCTGAAAAAGATGACGGCCACTGTCAGTCTTACTCAAAAAGTCACTTATTTCTAAAGTTAGAGTTATGGAAGACTATAGAAGGGACATCAAAAACGCTCCCTCGCCGAGAGCATTCGCCTGTTATATAACATAGGTACAGTGGATTCGAGTATTACATGAGTGAGTGAGTGATGAGAACCTCGCATTATAGTGCGCAATCTGAGAACATGTTTTTGTTTAAAATGGAATCTCAGATTCTTAACTCATAGACAGAGTTGATATTATTATGGTCGCTAACCACGCCTCACGCATTGTTACAATATACGCGAATGATGCGGTGAGAGTTTTTTATGGCTAGTTCTTATGGCCAAAGCGATATTTTGGTTTTTGAAAGTAACCATTTGAAGTCAAGACTTGGGCCGCAAATTCGGAGAGGCGGGGCGTGTAGCGTACAGCGGGGAGTTGAATGGAATTCCATTCAACTCCCCGCTCTAAAAAACGCGTCTCCGAATTTACGGCCTTAGGATCACATCATAATTGGCTGTCAGTCTCACATACTATTTCTTAATCTATTTGTCTTAGCTGTAAGTCTTCCATAGTTAATAAATAAATAAATAAATAAATAAATAATTCTACTACTGTGCGTTCTCACTGGTGACAAATGAAATCTCTATATTTTCCTATACTCTTAGTTGAAATAATTGATTTCATTAGGCTACGATGTTTGTATGTATATGTTTCACCAGTGGGATTGCACAGTTCGACCTAATTAATACCTAACCTAATTCTGCTACCAGACAGTATTTCTGTTCCGAGTTGGAAGGGTATGAACCTATGGCTGCCGATATAATTACTGGAACATGGGGCTTGTCTTTGTCATAACTATGCATTTGCGGTGCTTGTGTCTCGTGTAGGCAGCGATTATCGTCTCACAAACCAGTGAAACTCAAAAGTTAATTACAAAAAGTGACCCGTGACAAGAACGGGGGAGGGTCCGAAACTATGTAATTCGTGTGAAGTAATTTATCGATGGCCCCTAAGAGTTTCGTACGATAAAATCAAACAGGAAAAAAAAACAAGAATAAAAGTTATAAAAAGTTAGTCTTTTTTGACACAAACTAAGCTATCAGCTGATAATTGAGCCAGATTACTCGCCGGTACTTATCATTACTTCGATTAAATACGTCAATCATTAAAGAATGACGTAATAAATAGCCTTGAGGAGGTCAAGGGCCGGTTTTCCACTAAAGCAGAGACGGGCGGAGAGGTGCGAATACGTGCAAGATTCGACCAATCATAAGAGAGATGAGACACGACGTGGATTTCAAACTATGGGATTGGGTTTTGCTCGCTCGGCTCCGCTTTTTGTAGAAACCGCGGGTCTTATTATAAAGTAAATTCCCTTATCTTCAACTTGTAACAATGTTAAAATTACATTATTTTATATTTTAACTCGGCAAAACGGGGAATAAAAAAAATGCTTGGAGAATTCGGTCACACACTCGCACTAGTTTATTATTTTCATAAAGAATATTAATCATAAATAGAATACATTTGTTTAATCTACCTCAATTATGAAGACATAAACACAACTCTTAAAATTATTATATAAAAACTTTAAATAAAAAATACTGCAGGTCATTATTTATTATGATAACGTTTCGCCATAAATGGTGTAAAAGTACCTTAACTGAGAGGTGACTTGTTCCCCCCGTCATTTAAGTCGGGTTCTTTTATAATCTTGAGTCGCCGATAACTTGCGCGATTTAGGATTTTGCTGTTCGTTCTTAATTCTTGTCATAAAATGGCGCTGTAGTACTTTTGTCTTATTTTGTAGTGCCGCTATACTTCCTTTGGGGTAGGTACTATCTCCTTCGTGGTACTATCTACCTTGTGGTACTATCTCCTTTTATTGAGGTATATCACAGTTTCTTCATTTAGTTTGCGGTTTATAATGTTCAAGCTCTTTTCATTCCCTTTTGGTTTATAGTTTTTTTTTTCTGTTAAGTTTCGGTAGAATCCATAACCGACAAGGTTTGGGATGTAACCCTGGTTTTGATGTTCCTAAATATCTATTGTAGTGCCCCGGGTTTGAGTCAGGGTGCAGTTTAGTAGTCTGAATGTATTAAAGTGTGCTATGTAGTTGTATTCCTCAATACATTTCCAATATCCATAAGTTGTCTGATAAAATGATTATTATTGAGACCAATTTTCAGCTATTTCTTATTATTCATTAGTAGACTAGTGTAAGTACCTCATTTATATATTCAAAGGATTTTGATAATAGGCACCGGTATCAATAAAGTAATTCCTCCTAACTATATAGTTCTTAATAAGTCTGGTTTAGGAGCTAGCACAAAGAAGTGGACGAAGGTTTAATTTTGGTACGGATACCAAGTAATGCTTTCTCTTTCACAGTTTTTTTCTTTTCTCTATTCATAACGTCTTCAGATTTAACTTCTATTAAAGATTGTTGATTTTGGTCTACCCATGTTAAGAAAAATCTGCCAAATACTTGTGATATTTCAAACATCATTGTGATGTAATTCTTAGGTGGGTGTGTATGATTGTGAGTATTTGTGACCACTTCCTCGTAAATGTCCTTTAGTGTATATGAATTTGTTGCTTTTTCTAGGTTATCGGCTTCTTTGTCGCTTGAGCAATTAAAGTTTGATGAATTTATATTAGGTTTCCAGTTTTTATTTTCCAGTATATAACGAAAACCGGTATGGCTATCAGCCCACATGACATTATTAGGTAAACTAACGTTGAACTCTTGGAGTTGCTTCTGTAGCTTGATCATGGGAACATCAATAAAACCATCGTTGTGAGAGATAAAGCACACAGGTGTTTCTCTACCATTGATAAAACTAATAAAGTCATAAAAATTAGCCATATTAATCTCATCATCACCGTTGCGGTTTCTGAAGAATCGGAACCTAAGTTCCTCGGGTGCTACCTTGCTGTCATCCGTTTCTAGGTATTGACTCCGGTGCTCGGCCAACAAGCTCACTCCGGTAATCCTGGTTATATTATCCACTTCAATTCGTTCAGTCGTCAAATCCATGAATATGTATGTTTCTATCGGAGTCATTTTGAAAACTGATAACAACTGTCAAATATGAAGTACTACTAGTTTCGTTATCCATTATGCATCCGTAAATAGCGTTCCACTGAATGACACGAAATTGGTACTCCGATAAACCATATTTTATCTACAACAAATATTATTATAATGTAGATAAGCTGATTAACACTTATCGTTTTTAGGGTTCCATAGCCCATTTGCTGTAGTTATACTCTAAATTGGTATATTCATTGTTTTTTGCAATTTGTAATTTACTGGGACCATTTAGCGATGTCACGAGACACACAATATTATCTTTTTTGTTGTTAAGTTTTATTATTTTATTATTTGTTTCTTTTATTTCACATTGTTTTTAAGGCATGCATGCGCCAAATAATCATTTCTTTCTTTCTTTTAACACTATCAACATTTCACATAATTAATATGGTTTCATTTAATCATATTCATATTTTCGTTCAATGGGAACATCTTCAGCAATGACCTTAGCAAATGACCGTTGGTTTTCGTCTACCCAGTCCAGAAAAAAACTGCCAAATTTTTCTGATATTTTCAACATCATTTGGACATCATTTTCAGGTGGGTGTGGACGTATATGTAGATCTGTCACGATTCGCGGATAGATGTTCTTTAGTTTATATGAAGTTGGGGTAAATATGTTTCTTACAACATTGCTACGCGCATATGAAGGTATGTTACTTCTTGGTACTTTTCTAACAACAGCATCCAGGGTTGGTTGAATTAGTTTTTTTGCCGGCGTCGTTTCATTCTGACGTCGCATACAACTAAAATTTTGGCTGCTTCCAGGATCTTGGGAGTTGCTTGCTTGTTGCGGGTTAACTGCATTCTGGTTTCTTGTTCGATTTAAATTGGATGTACTAGGGTTGCGAACAGTTTGCCAGTTTTTATATATCTCTATATAACGAAAAGCGAGCAGGCTATCTGCACACATGACATCATTCGATAAACTGACATTCGTCTCTTCAAGCCTGAACTTAAGGATAGGAAAATCAAACCGATTACCATTATGGGCGATTAAGCACACAGGTTTTTCTCTTCCGTTGATAAAACGCACAATGTCGTGAGATACAGTCGTATCACAGTCAGGTCGGTAATCGTCACTGTCACGGGTTCTGTAAAACTTGAATGACTTTGTGTCCATTGGTTCCTTTACATCCACACCCAGGTAATAATTCCGGTGTACAGCTAATAGACAAAATTCGATTATTTCGTTTCTATTAAGCGCTATATTTCGTTTTGTCGCGAAATCAATAAACACGTATGTATTCATCGGAGTCATGTTTGAAACTGATAAACTGCATCCTCATATTGTGATGTATTTATAGCTATGAATAGTTTGTACGTTCGTGCATCATAATAATTTTATGTAAATGATTTGAGTGACCATTTATGCATCGTATGTGTCATACAAAATCTGGATAAAACCGGTCACGTCACGTACGTAGTAAGACCAATGTTTTAGGTTCTGCAGTGGGGAGGGGGACTTAGTACTTTAAGGATATCAATTTTACCGACCGCGACACCTATAATATCGATGAGGCATATTAAAGCCCTGCCCGGGTTCTGACCATTATCGTTTGTGCACATGGTTCAAAATCACTTGACGCTCCACTTTTTGACCTGGTCTATGTTAAATACCTTACAAAAAATAGCAATTTCACCACCAGTAATACTACCAAGGACTTTGTAATATCTAACTTGATTTTAAAAAGATGTTCATGGAATTTCATACCGATTGTTCTCCATGGAAATCCACGTTTTCTAAAGGGTTAGCTAACATTTTTGAACAACATAATTATCAACTTCTTGAATATTCAAGAATGTCTGTCTCTATTGTATAAGGTAATGCTTTCAGTTTTTTTTAAAACAATCTTTGTTGATTCTTCCGTTGAGAAAACTCGTTTCTACGGTGGTCATGCTACGAATGCTGCACTCTAGACACGCCACGGGTACTGACTTCAAGAAGAAGTATCGCTATAGTTTTATTTGCTTCTTATCGTGTGGGCAATAATGTCTAACGACCCGACACAGCCTGGGGCCGTATTTTTGAATCAATAGAATTCCAAATCGTGTACGAAATCGCAGAATTCATCACGTCATTTCCGTCATTTCTACTGGTAGAATATCGGAAACGAGTGGGTCGGACCACTCATTGCAAAATTCACGGGTATGAATATTCAAAAATAGCGATTTCGTACGGATTCGCATACGAATTCTGCGATTTCGTACACGATTTGGAATTCTATTGATTCAAAAAAACTTTTTAAGTTAAACGGTTTTATGTTACACATACATTGCAATGTTTAAGATAAATGTACTAAAAACCAAAAAATAATAAAATAGATACAGTCGTGGGAAAAAACCGTGGGGCACGTCAATTGTAATTTCCGCAGCACGACAGTTCAGAATTGACGTGCCCCACGGTTTTTTCCCACGACTGTATCTATTTTATTATTTTTTGGTTTTTAGTACATTTATCTTAAACATTGCAATGTATGTTTAACATAAAACCGTTTAACTTAAAAAGTTTTTTTACCTATTTTTATTTTCTAGTTTTTAGCCGCCATCTTGGATTTTAATTTTATATAGTATATTGTATTCTGCTTGTTGAGCCCTTTCATTTGATACCCATATTGATGGGATTAATAAAACATAAATTATCCGCCATTTTGTAGCGGCGGCCATCTTGAATTTATAATGATAATAAATAAACATAATTGTATTGTCACCAAAATCCAAAGTGTATACAAAATTTCAGATTAATCGGTTGACAGGAAGAGGGTGAAATTTGAATTACTAAATTTGATCCAAGAATAAAACAAACGGGGTGAGCTAAATAAAACCGTTTAAAAAACCGTTTAAAAATACGGCCCCAGGTGTCAGTTTATAAACCGCCTCAAGGACCTCTGGCATGGTTTGACGACCGCCATTTGGCCTTCCAAAGCACGGAATCATATTTTTGTCAGACAATCAGGTGATTTAATCCTTCAATGTCCTTGCCAAACTGGAAAGTATGCTTCCTGTGGGAAACCCAGACCACCGGGCTACAAAGCAAGCCCCTACTCGAGCACGGAGACAGTTGTATTTAAAGTATGTAGTTTCAAAAGTTTACCTTATTGTACCTGGCCAGTTCATTGACCAGGCACATGGGGGTCTTCTCTTTACTGTTAGCCTCGCCGGCGCGCGGACAGTCGTCCAGCACATTGGCGTCGTCGGGCGGCGCGGGCGCAGGCGTCGCGGCCGCGCCCTCCGCCGCCAGCGCCGGCTCCGGAGCGTGCGCGGCACACGCGCCTGACGGTATAGGTACAACTACAGGGAGAGAACATACTTCATAAGCTAATTTGACAAATATTTAAGTACCATAAAAGGTTCGAAGATTTTTGTTTGAAGCTTCATGCCTGCCTAATTTAAAGCTTTTTTTTTTTCAAAATAGATCATGCAAAATATCTGTATTAATCAATAGCTCGTACAAACGAGTTTTTAGCAGTTTAAACTATGAGTTGTGTGTCAGTTAAACACATTATAGGTTGTTCGAACGAGATACCGTGACAGCGGCATAAAGGGCTAAGAAGGAACATGGGTGGTTTTTAGTCAGTAGAAGTCTGACACCACTCTCTTGGGTTATTTGATGATTTCCCACACCCCAAAAAAAAATGCCTTATTCGTTGGTGGACTGTACAATATAATTCTAATTATTCAAATAATATGCAGACAATATTGTTTTTTTCATAACAACTTTCCACAAAACTTATACGTTTTAGTCGTAAATCTGAGAATAGATGGAAAGCCAAATAATTCTAATATTAAATTATTAATGACCGGTCAGTTGCGTTGACCATGATTTGTGTTGAAAATAACTGTTTATTAAAATTTAGAACGTCACGAACCGGCCGCATGATATCGGTACTCAACAAATAACATAACATCACGCTTTAATCGCCAAAAGTAAAATACTAGAGAAAGTCATACCTAAACAAGTTATGATTTGAGTCTCGCCTATAGGGGACTATAGGTTTTGATAGTGAGTGCAGTTGTATTTTAATTACAACACCATTGTATTACCTTTCACCAGCACATGCTCTCAAAATGGTGAAGGAAAACAGCGCGCGGAAACCGGTATGTCTTAGAACCAAAAAAATCGAAGACATGTGACATCTACCAACCCACACCGTGCAATGTGGTGGATTATAGCCCACCCCTCTCCTAGAAAGGAGGCCTGAGTACCTGCAGTGGGAACATTATAGGCTGATGATGATGAAGAAGAAAAATAATTTCCTCATCTCTATGTGTTACCTGCGTGTGTGATAGGTACAGCAGCCGGCTGCAGCGGCGGCGGGTGCGGCTGTGCGTACTGCGAAGGCACCACTGCGCCCGGAGGGTACGCGCCGCCCATCCCGTACGGCCGGCGGAGCGTCTTCATTTGTTGCTGCCAAAAACAAGACAGATGAACTAATTTTAGGCCCAGTAGTTTCGGAGATCGGACACACAAGTGATCCTATAAGGGTCCCGTTTTATCCTTTTGAGGTACGGAACCCTAAAAAGCATAAAGGAACTGAGGCAGACTGTATGACGTCTTAAAATCAGACGGTCTTGGTCAGGTATACATAACTTTGATCATGGATGAACACTCTTTTGCTAGTACCAGTTTTCGATCCAGTTCCCGCCCCTCATTTTTCCCTTTTCATCGTCGACGACTTGTAGATGACGACCCACGGATGTCCCTCAAGTTAAAGGGGAAATTATACAAGTTGGTCATTAGACCTGTCGTGGTTGGGCTAGGTTGTGAAAAAGATGGATGAAATACTACAGGCTACATTACCTACATGTATTAGCGTAGAATGAGAATGTTGACGTGGAAGTGTGGTGTGATAAAAAAAGATAAGGTAAGGAACGAGTATAATAAATATAGGAAGTTTAAAAGTTGCGCCTGTTATAGAAAACTTGAAAGGGAACGACTTGTCTTGTTATGGACATGTTATGAGGAGGGACAAATCATATGTGACTAAAAGAGTGACGAATATAAATGTTGACAGATGGAGAGGGAGAGGAAGACCAAGGGCACGGGTGGATTCTGTGAGAAATGATGTGAAAGAAGAGGGAATAAATGATAGAGTGACGGTCGACAGAGGAAAATGGTGGAAATAACCTCCCCCTTTCTGAAGTCGGTTAAAAAACGTACTTTGCTGACCCCAAGTAACACGGGACAAAGGCAGGAAGATGATGAAACGACTTGTAGATGCGCTTAATTAACCATAAGGCAAAAAGCATCCAAAATAATATTCACCTGCCCTTACCTAATTGAGGAAACATCCTGTTTCCTTTATTTGATTGCAATGTGAGGTCTTACCGGTGGTACGGAGTGGTGCTGTGCTTGCGGATGATGAGGCATAGCCCTGATGGGGTGAGGTCTCTGCTGCGTGTGGTGCGGCGGCGGCACGCCCATGGCGCCCAGCCCGCCCAGCGCCTGCCCGTGCGCACCCATCGCGCCGCCCGCCTGCCCCGGACCGAGCGGTACCCTTCACACCGAAACGCAGTCAGAATCGCGAACTATCATCACGTTACCAGTCAATATAGCAATATCAGAAGCACCACACAGCGCTGTATACATCACAACTTAGTATTTTATAAAGACCGACGGTCGCAAAATGTCTGCTAGACGTCGCAGCTACGGCTTAGCTCAGTGAAAGTTATCTGTCCAGCTCCACCGTCGGCGAGACACTGTTATTTCAACTGTCCAGTAGTCCATAGACTTGATATATTAGTCTGAACGAAGAAAGGTCGGCGGCAGGCATTCAAAACCTCGGTCCCCGCGCTTCAATAGAGACGTCGTCATATGTTCCTTTGTCAGTTTCATTCGCAACCAGTTTGCGCGACAAAGGGCGCCGCAAAAGACCCTCGACATATCAACAAATTACACAATATTTGCATATGAATGCGGCCGCCACTCTTTCCTCGGATAAAGACAGTGTGATTTTATTAAATAGTGACAAAGTTCGAGTAACCAACTCATATTCAGTTATTATTACTGTGTAATATGAACCTTCTGAGACTTTCAACACTTTACATTACTAAAAGACATTCTTGAGACTGGAAAGTATTAATAAAATGTGAAGAACATTTGTGCAATATGTTACTACCCTAATACTTCAGTGCTACACTTTGTTAATAATTTTATTCGCGCACGATTTAAAGTTGGCGCTATTGCGGTTGATTGATGATATCTTGAGTTCATTTAATTATTTACAAATCCTGAACTGCAGAATATTACAGTAGTAGCCCTCTTGACTCATTCTGCTAATATGCTCCCATTGAACCACTGTAATTAAATTATTAACCCCCGACGCAAAAACGACGGGGTGTTATTTATACTGTGGTTAAACTATATGAAACAGAAGTTATCTTAATGATTTCAATCTGCAACCACCTAGCTAGATCAATGTGGTCGATTCTTGTATCATGGCAAGGCTATAGATAGTCAGGGAGTTCAAGTAACAAGACAATTGCCTTTGTAATAATTGTAATGTTTGTAGGGATTACACCAAATATATAGTTTATGTATTTATATTACATAACTACACAAAGCAACACAACACATTTACACACAAACAGATTTATTTATATGTATATATAATTATCACTTAATTACACATCACCGGCAACTTATATTGCTACGACAATATAATGCCGGACGATGTCGGGAGACTTACGTAGTATATCGGAACCGCGCAACCAACAGCCTACGTCATAGTGACGTGTAGCGAACGGCTGAGGGAGCGAGTGAGTGAACCCTGCGCGCGAGCGATGGCCGACTTACTCGTGACCTTCAGTCTGTTCCTAACTTGACAACACGCGCACGCGCACCTACTTGTGTCGCCTCGAAACGTTTTAATTGCTCGGTTTATCTCTGTGACAATAACTGTTCTTCCGTGTTTCGTGTGTGTCCGAACTATAATCTGTGTTGTGACAATCGTGACTGTACCTATCTTCTCTGTACTCCTTCTTGTGTTTTGTGTTTTGTGTGAACTTCGACCACATTATAATTGTGAGTACCTAAGGCAGTGACTTTTATTACCTTCCTGCCTACCACACCTAAACACATCTCTAAACTGGTGACCCCGAGTCGAACACATTTAAATAAAGATGAGCGATAGTGAATCCACGCACACCGCTTCGTCACAACCGACGGACAACGTGTCACGGAGACCGCGCAAGACGAAGCGCGTTTCCATTGTGGCTTCGAACGAGATTTACCAGGCACCGATAAAGTTGCCACCATTTTGGCCTGAAGAGCCAGATATATGGTTTGCCCAAATCGAGGCTCAATTTGAGAACGCAGGGGTGACGAATGACGCCACGAAATTTAATTACGTGGTCGGCCATCTTGACCCCCAAATTTGTAAGGAGGTCAAAGACATTTTAATGTTCCCACCCGACACCAACCGATACGAGAAGCTGAAGACCGAATTGGTGAAGCGTCTCTCAGTATCGCAGGAGAAGAAGGTCCAGCAGTTGCTGATGCACGAAGAACTGGGAGACCGGAAGCCATCGCAGTTCCTACGCCACCTGCGGAGTCTGGCTGGACCGACCATACCAGACGACTTCGTGCGCACCATCTGGAGCAGCCGACTACCCAGCAACGTCCAATCCCTGCTGGCATCCCAGCCTGACAGCACCCTGGAGGCGTTGGCCAACCTGGCCGACCGCGTCCAAGACATCGTGGCACCTAGCCACGTAGCTTCAACTTCGGCAGCAGGACCCACCGTTAGTGAGATGGCCGCCGAAATAGCGGAGCTGAAGCGTGCTATGAAGGACCTGACGGTGCAGCTGCGTGACAGTCGTTCGCGTCAACGCTCCCACAGCCGTGGTCGAGACACGCGACGCCACTCACGACATCGATCGTCGTCCCGCTCCGACTCCAGCTACCGGAGACACCCGTTGTGCTGGTACCACTCCGTGCATGGCGAGAAGGCCAAATATTGCATAAAGCCATGCGACTACAAGCAGGAAAACTCCGCGGGCAGTCGGTAATGGCGACAGACGATTGCCCCGCCTCTACTGGTCGTCTATTCGTCGCGGACCGACGGACGAACACGCAGTTCCTGGTCGATACTGGAAGCGACCTCTGCGTGTACCCTCGTCGTCTGCTCAGCGAGCGTCGTGCGCCCACCAACTACCAACTTGTGGCCGCGAATGGGACGCCCATTCCAACGTTTGGTTTCTTGGAACTTAACTTAAATTTAGGACTCCGTAGAGACTTTAAGTGGCGTTTTGTGGTAGCTGAGGTTACAAAACCAATAATAGGTGTTGACTTTTTATGTTTCTACTCGTTAACCGTTGATTGTAGGAATCAACGGTTAATCGACAGTAGCACCAATGTGTCGTGTATAGCATCGAATCCTTCAGATTCCTCTTTATTCTCCGTAAAGGTGTCTTCTGGCGATTCGAGGTACCACAGGATACTCGATAAGTTTCCCGACATCACCCGACCTGCCGGAACACTACGCACCACACCACATAACACGGTACACCATATCCGCACGACCCCAGGCCCTCCAGTATCATCTTCGTTCCGGCGATTAGCGCCGGATAAATTAAAAATCGCCCAGCAGGAGTTCCAGCAGATGCTGTCCAGCGGAACTGCCAGACCCTCAGAGAGTCCCTGGTCATCTCCACTTCATCTAGCTCCTAAAAAGGACAACGGTTGGCGACCATGCGGTGACTATCGCATGCTCAACGCGCGGACAGTCCCTGACAGGTATCCGATTAGGCACATTCACGATTTTGCTCACAGCATTGCAGGGTGTCGCATTTTCAGCACTATCGACCTCGTGAAACCCTACAACCAGATTCCTGTCAGCCCAGACGACATTCCGAAGACCGCGATCACCACACCGTTTGGCTTGTACGAATTCCCGTACATGACGTTTGGTCTGCGTAACGCAGGGCAGACGTTTCAACGTTTTGTCGACGAGATGACCAGAGGGCTCGACTTCTGTTATTGTTACGTGGACGACTTCTTAATATTCTCTAGGTCCGAAGCAGAACACGAGGAGCATCTTCGTACTATCTTCAACAGGCTCCAAGAATTCGGCATGCTGGTTAACACGTCCAAGTGCGTTTTCGGTGTCCCGGAGGTAACCTTCTTGGGTTACCACATCTCCGAAAAGGGCACAAAACCACTGGACGCCAAGGTTGAGGCCATCAAAACCTTCCCACAGCCGAAAGATGTTCGTCAGTTACGCCGATTTCTCGGCATGATTAATTTTTACAGGCGTTTCATCCCCCACGCCGCTCAGATTCAGGCGCCACTTCACAACCTTTTGATTGGCAACGTAAAGGGTTCGCACCCCATATGTTTGGCGGAGAGTACTTTACGTGCATTCGAGGACTGCAAAGAAAGCCTAGCTAACGCTGCTTTATTAGCTCACCCCGATTGTAGTGCCAAACTAGCATTGGTTACAGATGCGTCTGACACTGCAATCGGCGCGGTGTTACAGCAGCTTAGCGACGACGGTTGGCAGCCATTAGCTTTCTTCTCGCGGAAGCTCAGCCCTTCGCAAGTAAAGTACTCTCCCTATGACAGGGAGCTGCTGGCCATTTACGAGGCCATCAAGTACTTTCGCCACATGCTGGAGGCGAGGCACTTCGTCGTGTACACGGACCACAAGCCGATCAGTTTCGCATTCCACGAACGGAAGAGAAACTGTTCGCCTAGGCAATTCCGTCACCTCGACTTCATAGCCCAGTTCACCACCGAGATAAGGCACATTTCTGGCAAAGACAATGTCGTTGCCGACCCCTTATCTCGCGTGGAGGAGCTACAGGTGCCGGTTAGCCTCAACACCCTCGCAGATTCTCAGGCATCAGATCCAGAACTGAAGAAACTTCTTCAGGATGGATCTTCACTGGTGCTTGAAAAGGTGCAGGTCCCGGGGGAGCGTACGTCCGTGTACTGCGACGTAAGTACAGCGTCTCCCAGACCTTATGTGCCCAAAATGCTGCGAAAGCAAGCTTTCGACAGCTTGCACTCCCTCAGCCATCCAGGCGTCTCAGCGACTGCCAAACTGGTTGCAGAGCGCTTTGTTTGGCCAGGCGTCAGGAAGGACTGCAGGGAGTGGGCACGAGCATGTCTTGCATGCCAGCGGGCTAAAGTGAGCCGCCATGTCTCTGCGCCTTTAGGGACATACCATCTCCCACGCGCCAGGTTCACCACGATCCACATTGACCTTGTGGGCCCGCTCCCAATTTCACAAGGCTTCAGGTACTGTCTGACGGCAGTCGACCGTTTCACCAGGTGGCCAGAGGTCGTACCTATTGTTGACATTACTGCCGAGACAGTAGCTAAAGCACTGCTCTCTGGATGGATTGCCCGGTTTGGCTGTCCCACGGACATTGTTACGGACAGAGGCCGTCAGTTCGAGTCGGCTCTGTTCGAACAATTGTCCAAGATTGCTGGCTTCCAGCACAAACGGACAACGGCATACCATCCAGCGTGCAATGGCATGGTGGAGCGATTTCACAGGCAACTCAAGGCGTCCATCACGTGCCATGCCAACGACAAATGGACCGAGTCCCTGCCGTGGGTATTGCTTGGCATAAGGAGCGCATTCAAAATGGATGTCCAAGCGTCTTCTGCCGAACTTGTATACGGCGAACCGCTAAGGCTCCCAGGAGAATTTTTCTCTCCCAGTGATGACGGAACGACCAACATCACGGACTTCACCGCGCGCATCCGCCAGTTTGCACGCAACTTGCAGCCAACTCCAGCTTCCCGTCACAACAAGGCAAGCACTTTTATATTTAAGGATCTGCAGACCACTGATCACGTGTTCCTTCGTGAAGACGCATTACGTGGCTCGCTGCAAGCAGCATACACAGGTCCTCACAAAGTTCTGCATAGGGGTGATAAAATCTTTAAAATTTTATTTAAGGGCAAAGAGGTCACGGTCTCAATTGACCGCCTAAAACCAGCCTACATATTGGCTGACAAAACTGACCCTCATGAGGATACCCCATCTGGCGACCAAACAGAGTATACTACTCGTTCTGGCCGTCGGGTCAGGTTTCCTGATTTTTATCGCCCTTGACGGTCTCTGGAAGGGGGTGGTGTAGGGATTACACCAAATATATAGTTTATGTATTTATATTACATAACTACACAAAGCAACACAACACATTTACACACAAACAGATTTATTTATATGTATATATAATTATCACTTAATTACACATCACCGGCAACTTATATTGCTACGACAATATAATGCCGGACGATGTCGGGAGACTTACGTAGTATATCGGAACCGCGCAACCAACAGCCTACGTCATAGTGACGTGTAGCGAACGGCTGAGGGAGCCAGTGAGTGAACCCTGCGCGCGAGCGATGGCCGACTTACTCGTGACCTTCAGTCTGTTCCTAACTTGACAACACGCGCACGCGCACCTACTTGTGTCGCCTCGAAACGTTTTAATTGCTCGGTTTATCTCTGTGACAATAACTGTTCTTCCGTGTTTCGTGTGTGTCCGAACTATAATCTGTGTTGTGACAATCGTGACTGTACCTATCTTCTCTGTACTCCTTCTTGTGTTTTGTGTTTTGTGTGAACTTCGACCACATTATAATTGTGAGTACCTAAGGCAGTGACTTTTATTACCTTCCTGCTAAAATATACATTAAAAAAAATAGCGACACAAAATGGTGCTGGTCAACTCAACCAGCCCTGTTAGGTGAAGTTGTTGCCATGAAATTATAATATGATAACCAGCTACGTTTACGTCAACCCTCAATTTCGGTCCGTTCATCGAGGCTAAGGCTAAACTGGCTGCCAAGAAGCTGGGAATCCTAGCAAAGGTGAGACAGTATTTCACACCGAAACAGCTGCTCAACTTATATCAAGCGCAAGTCCGATCGTGTGTGGAGTACTGCTCTCATCTCTGGGATGGATCCGCTAAATACCAGCTTGATGCGCTAGAGTCAATTGAGAAACGAGCCAAGAGGCTCATCGGCAATGACGCGCTTGTCAAGTCAAAGCTCCAGAGCCTTGAACATCGTCGACGAGTAGCTAGCCTTTCGGTTACATTTCGGAGAGTGTGCGAGGGAATTGCACGATCTAATTCCGCCAAGCCCGTTCCATCATCGGACTACAAGACGTACGGCGATGCGCCACCGTTATATGGTGGACATCCCACCCTACGCACTAAACGGTTTGGGAATACTTTCATTGTGCGTACAGCTAAGGAGTGGAATTCCCTGCCAGAGTCTGTATTTCCTGATAGCTATAACCTAGGGGTCTTTAAGTCAAGAGTGAATAGGTTACTTCTAGGTAAGCGTGCTCCATCGTCGACAGCATCATCACTTTCCATCAGGTGAGATAGTGGTCAAACGCGAACCTATCAATAATAAAAAAAAAAAGCTGCCATCGAACTGGCCGCTGGGCTGACAACACGCACATACCAGAAACGTCTCAAGAGAAAAGACATCCTGTCTGTACCCTCATGAGTAGCGTAACTAATATGGATTATTTGCTACACCTATGAGTAGTTGCTCATGTATGGGGAACTGGGCGAAATAATCCACAACGAAAGGACTGTTCGCCCGCCTGGTGTCTGCCGGCGTCCCCGAAGATAAATAGAATAGAATGAGTAGTTGCTCTCGCTGAAGAGCACACTCCAACTGGCAAATGACACACACCACACCTGGTGGTGTGTGATTGCAGATTAAAGAATAATAAAAAAAATTACCAGCTGCACTGGTGCAGTGAGAGTTGATGGGTCCTAGACTATAGAGCTATCACAAAACCTTAATGCGGAAACCAGATCCCTAACATAGAATATAAATCAGATAATGTTTACTCCTTCAGTTCTTTTCTTAATGCTGAGCATAGAGATGTACCCAACTAAACTTTTTAGCAGATATCCTCTTATTCATACAATCTTTTTCTTGGAAACTAACACAGTAACAGGGGTTTATTATCACACATACTTTTGAATTCTCACAATTTTGTTAACCAACTTTGTAATAACTCAACTAAGTTTGTGTAACTTGATTAAGCCAACTTATAAAAGTTTTAAATTATTGTTGGGCAACTAAAAAACGTATCGTAAGTTGCTGCTTCAGCATAGAATGAGGTTGTAAGCTGTGAGAGCCAAGTGCCTTTCTCTGTACCTATAGTAGAATCCTGATTATCCAAACCTTGATTATCCACATATCCGATCATTCAGCTCTACTATTCATTGTTCATTGGCTTTACAACTGCATTTTTATATCCTATTGCATACATGATAATTATATCGTCGTTCATATTGCAATTTGTTCAATGTTAAAAATTTAAATTCTTTTTTTATTGCTAATGTATGCTTTAATTATAAATATTACAAAATGCCCATTTAATGGAATAGTTAAAAAGGAGGCAGTGGTATGTCTTTTGAACAACCGGCAGCCCTGACGGGAGGAGTACCACACTTGGTTTCAATTGATCCAGATTATCAGGATGGGTACCATCTATCTGGCAGAAACTTGATGCTCCGAAATTTATTTGGCATAACACACTTGGCATATTCTTCTTTGCACGAATGTGTTTATGGCAGAACAATAATTATTTAATAGAATACTCATTTCGCAGAATGTTTAAATAGCCGAATTTTCAATGGCATACTTTTAAGATGGCAGAAATTTATTTGGTAGATTTTTATAAGGTATCGACCGTCTCGCGAAAGTATCCTTTATGGGCGGCATGGGCACCGGGCCGTAGGCCGACGAAGGAGGCCGGCGGAGGCCCGGCACTTCGGGGACAGAAGATATTAGTGTTATTTAATATGCGAGCGAAGCGAGCGCGCGTCATGGAGTACATGCGTTGCATGTATGAGTGACGTCATTATTATTATTAATAATAACTATTATTATTATTATTTTTGACGCACATTTAATGTTCTATGCTAGAAATTTAAACCTGGGTGAGCTGATAATAATAACTATTATTATTATTGCATGTTACACGTATGTATGAAATGAAATGCGTGCCAAAAGACGATTCTTATTATGAATTTACGGCGAAACATTGATATAAAAACTAAAGATGCGGTCGTCCGAACATTTTGTTCGATGCATTTCCCATATAGAGAAACACTAACGTCATCTATAAGAACTAATCAGGCTGCTCGTAAACGTAACCTTGTATGAGCGGCGTGGCGTGGTATTATCGAGGTATAAAGAAATTAAAATTAAAGCTTTCATTAAAATGTTAATAAAAAAAAAATGTCAAATTTTGATTTTTCATTTTCATTTTCTTTTAAACTTCGGTTTAGTCAAGACAATTCTCAATTCAATTCTCAATTCTTTATTGCGTACCATAATGTATACAGTTGGTGGGAAAACAGTTACATCAGTCTCAATTATGGACCCTGTCGGGCACAGCATAGATAAAAATAGGAGAGAGGAGGAAGAACGCTTGGCGTTTAATAAGTCAAACTATGAGTTTATACATGTATTTATTAAAAATATGAGTAATGTTGAAAAATATTAATTATTGTTTTAAATACTAGTTTATTATTAATTTTATTTATTATGTCAGTAATTTATTAATTATTAGTTTTATCAATTATTTAAGGTATTTAGTTATTATTATTTTTATTTACTACGTAAATAATTCATTATACTATTTTATTATATTTAAAGTAACTTTAATTATTATTATCCTACAGGGGTAAGTCATTTATTTCATATTTATAATTTATCATCTAAGTATTCGCTTAGACTATAGTAGCATTTACTTTCAAGGAAGATTTTTAATTTATTAATAAATATATTATAATTATCTAAATTCTTAATTATTGCGGGTAACTTATTATAAATTTTTATGGACATGACAAACGTACTATCGGAGTGCATTTTTAATCGCGATAGTGGTAAGTTTAGTCTGTTTTTGTGCCTTAGACCTATTTGGGACCAAATTCGAGGCGTCATTTTATCATGGGGTCCGCCCAGTCCTTACGCAGTAATATATAAGTCAATGCGGCGAAATGATGGTTCTGGAAATGAAGTTTATGCTCAAAGATGATTCTGACTTACAAAATTATGGGTTTTGAATTTATGGTAAATGAGTGTATGCCAAATGATTTGCTGCGAAATGAAGTTTCTGCCATCCACTGTTATGCAAAACAAAATTCGGGTATAAAAAAATCTGCTAAAAAAGGTAGACCCTATCAGGATTCAACTATATATTTACATTAACCACTAAATAGCTGTTGCCGCAGTTGGAAAGCCCATGATAAGCGGTGACTGTTACAAGCTAATAATAATATTTGTAATAACTGAGTTATTGGTTTAGCAGAGAGTCAATGACTACCAACTCATTCTCCCAAAACCATTAATGTGGAAATGAGCCATAAGAACTGTGGGATGTGGCTACCTTAAAAGATCAGTTGACTACTCGTAAACGTCCCGTCAAAATAGGTGAAGCTATTTTAGAGATAACCCGAAAAAACAGACCAACAAAATAAAAACATTTGAATTTTTTATACTTTCCTATGCATCATATGGAAAGTTTTTATAAAAATTTTGAAGAAACACTTTAATTTTATTTATTTGTCCAACTAAGTGGTATTGTTGCAGTGTTGTATTTGATGGAATTCAGTTACTTACATCTCAATAACAATCTCATTAAATGTTAGAAAGGGTTAAATTTTTATTACTGTTGTTCAATGGAGCTTAATTTAGGAAGAATGTGTGGGTAATCATATCCGGAGAAATGTGAAAGTAAACTAAATATTAAGCAAACAATGTTTGTTGCGATTTCTTTGCTCTAATGAATAAATCATTCAACGGGTAGAGTGTAATCATTTATTTGTTTAAAGATTTAGGGGATTTAAACATTGTTAGTAAGTATTCCAGATTATAATGATATCAATAGACAGAATAGATAGGTTTTAACCAACTTTTGACAGAAAAGTAGTGCAACATAGGTCTCATAGACCTGTTGTGGCTTATAACAAATTATGTGAAACTGCAACAACTGTAGGATACCAACACAATTATTCAATCTTACTTAGTAATATGTTAAACTGTTTTGACCTATTTATGTGCACGATTTACGACTCTCGGTCTGATACTGTTAAGTACTAAGAAGTGGTTAGCTTCGGTTTGTTGCTAATAAACGATCTGTGATATGATTGTGTGTACAGCGATATCTCGGCGCGAAGCATTACAAACAAATAAAATAATGAAAAGCCGAACGTTACTCTACCTAGTTAGGCTGCGGTTTAAATTGTACGATGTGCGCTATTGGTACTGTGTTCGTGCATAAAATCGGTTTATTTTGTACAAACATGAGCTCTTCTTAGCAGTGTGACGTCATGATTGACGTCATCGATCGCTACCAACGGCGCACACAAAAATTTGGTAGTACAGTGTGTGCGGAGACGTCAAATTCGAATTTGACAAGTGTCAAGGAAAGCAATTGACTTGTTTTTATTTTGCTTTTAGATGTTGTGTGTTGTTGCACCATTATTTAGATATTATTCAATGAAAAATGTCGCAGTACGTAAATAAATAATTCCGAGAGGGGTTTAATATTATGTTCTGTGCTTTCGGCTTAGTTCCGAGGTTATAATTTTTGACAGAAGTGACATTACAGGGCTATTGACTGGTTCAAATTGAAAGTGTACCGATGGTAAACATTCAAATTCATTCAATTTGAACAGCTAGTTTGTAGCGTTGGCACGTTTGTAAAGGATCGTACAATTTGAACCGCAGCCTTAGTGTTACGTGCCTGTTCTCTCTGTGCATTTGGTGTGCTGCCATCTGATGGTGCCCGGGCATTCCCTGGTGCCCGCCCATGTGCTGCGGCGGGTGCCCCGAGATCGCCTGATGATGCATGTTCGGGTGATGCATCATCTTCACGAACCACTGCCGTTTTGACACAAACAAACTATTTAGATCGCGAACAGCCACCAAATAACGTTCTTACGTCAAATACGTCGGTACACACTTGATTTCTTACCCTTTCTCTATGTCACGAACAAATCAGTCCTTCAGGTATGCAATACACATAAATCCGCTCACTAATTAAGCTTATTTATGTTTATTTTGGCAAACAGTAAAGAAAATCGTTTCGTTCAACATGCGGCCATGTTAAAAGTGTTGCAAGGAGCAATAAAACGAATGTCACTTAAATATTTTCTACAATCTTACAAAAAAAACTACCAAATCACAAAAATGTTACACAAAAGATTCTACTAAATATTAATCTTCTATTGCCAGCGGCTTCACCCGCTGCAACTCGAAATTTATCCAACGGGAAAATAAAATCGGGATAAAAAACTATCCTATGTGTTTATCCAGGTTATAAACTGTCTGTGTACCAAATTATATCCAAATCCGTTCCGTAGTTTTTGCGTGAAGAATTATCAAACATACACACTCACAAACTTACGCATTTGGGTGAATTTCAACAAGAGATTTTTATGTGTCATTTCGGTGGATTTTTTTTATTTCAATGCTATCTACATATTTTTAATGACAAATAAAACTTTAGCCTATTTTATAACATTGTGCGTGAGTGGACATCAAATATCATCAAAAGTTACATATATATTTAAGGATGAATTTTTAAGAGTCCACTGAAATGAAAAGTGTCTACCGAAATGATAAAAAATACCACCGAAATGATATACTGTGCATACAAATCTAACACGAGATATAACAGCCACCGAAATGAAATTATTTTTGTCCTCATATCACTGAAATGATAAACTTACATTTTTGGCGGGAAACCGCAAGACGTTGGGACCGGTGGGTTCGCGCCGAGAGCTTGAGCCGGACTGATCCATCTCTAAGTAGTCTGTGACTGATCCGAAGTGAGGAAAGGTGAGGGGGGCGTAACAACGCAATGTTGACATGGCTATTCTACTAAAACTTACTATCCTCTGAAATGATAACTTTTTTCCAGACAAAAGTTAACTGCCTGTCAAATCCATGAGAAAGAAGATAAACAAACAAAAATAGTTTTATTTGATCGAATGTATTATAATTTAATGATTACAAAATCGATTTAAATCCATATTACGAATGTATTTGCAGGGGAAGGTATTTTATGAGCGGAATTGGGTTCAGGACAGGCCACTGTGATGATAGAATAACACTTTGTAATTTTTTTTTTCGTATATTAATGGGTAGAAATCAATTATTTTTTTTGTCAAGGTAGAGAAGTACTTACGCTGTTGAGAAAAAATATATAAAATTAAAAATTAGCACATTGCACTACCGTTCTCAGGTTTGCCGTGTATTTTTTTTGCTTGGGCAATTCACCCATTTATGGTATTAGTAGGAAGTAGGAACAGGGTGGGTCATCTTATCCTTTCAGAATCCTAAACACTTTTCACGTCCTTTGGTTTTTTTTTTCAAACTAGATGGCTAATGCCACTAATTTTGAATTTAAAAGTACTATAATACACCCACATTCTGAAAGCATTAAAAGGACACTTACATTTTTTTCAAGCAAATTGTAAATCTGCAAAAGATTTTTATTTAAGCTACAACAACAACTAGTTACAGGAAAGTTTTAAAAAGTTGCTAGTTGCCTCAACTTAGTTGCTCCATGTGCAAAGCGCCCGACGAGGTAGCCCGCGAATTTCGAATTTTATTACGTTTTTTTGCAATTTCCCGGTCAGTGTACGATGGATAGTCAAATCATTACTTTTTTAAACAAAAGTATGTTTATTAAATACAATGCTTTGTATTTTTAAAATGTTTAAGGATAGAATTGTAGGTAGATGTGCAAGGTACAATTCTTAACTATAAATATAATTTTAGATATGTCCAGTTTTTCAATAAATGTACCGAAGTGAAATATTTTACTTCGGTACATTTATTGAGAAACTGAATTGTACCTTGCACATCTACCTACAATTCTATCCTTATACATTTTAAAAATACAAAGCATTGTATTTAATAAACATACTTTTGTTTAAAAAAGTAATGATTTGACTATCCATCGTAAATGCGTCCGTGAAATAAAATGGAATACATACGCGGTAATGACAAATGTCTATTTACTGAGTAATAATGATTAATTAAAATCACCAATACAACCGTCTCAGTTCATACAAATGATGATTTTAATCATTATTATTCAGTGAATAGACATTTGTTATTGCCGCGAATCCCATTTTATTACACATGCGACTTGACACTGACCGGGAAATTGCAAAAAACATAAGAAAATTCGAATTTCGCGGGCTACCTCGTCGCCAGCGAATACAAAGATTAAGTCTTTGTATACGCACATGAAGACTATGCAGATTAGTGTCTGAGATGGTCTTTTGAAGCAGGCACCACACAGATTTGAGTGGACGTGGACCCATCCATTCAGTGCAAACATTAATTGTCAGTTGTCGTATGGTTGTCGTAGAGCTCGTTATAAAGGAGAGGAGCTGAACGGCACGTCGAACAATACGAAAGAAAGGACATTTGGGTGTATCGCCTATAGTAGGTACTCAAACTGGCAGACAATCGTTGAAACTGTAGTGTATCAATAAATACCGACACGCCTTACTGGTGGGGCGGGCAGTGGTGGGGTGCGGTCGAGTGAGTCGTTGCACGGACCGCACACTCTCTACTGGTCGGCCGGGCGAGTAAGTCGTGCGCTTTCAAACCAAACTGTGTTGTTTTACTAAATTCCCTACGTACCTAACAACCTAATAGTGACCTGTACAAGTGGCGACCTTGCCAGGATAATTACAAAATAAATAAGGTACGTGCCGAATTTAAATAACACCGAGTGTTAATAAAGTAACCAAGAGGTGAATCGGTAGCAAATCAGTTTCAATGTATATTCATGTTTTATAAATAATTATTTAGTTTTAAATTTAACCTTAAATTGCATTAAGGCAGTCCTTGGAAAAAAAAAGGATTATAATGTTTGTAGACTGCTATTAATATGTTGAACGTAGTCGTTACTTCAAAACGGAACTGATTTAGTTACATTGATTGGTACCTAAACATTCGTGTACTAATACAACAAACGTCAATGACGAATGCTTTGATTATTGGCAGAAACAAATTGGAGTGTTGTTAGCATTGACTTATATATTACTGCGTAAGGACTGGGCGGACCGCATGATAAAATGACGCCTTGAACTTGGTCCCAAATAGGTCTTGACTAAACCGAAGTCTACAAGAAATAGAAAATTAAAATTTAACATTTTTTTTATTAACATTTTAATGAAAGCTTTATTTAATTTCTTTATACCTCGATAATACCACGCCACGCCGCTTATACAAGGTTACGTTTACGAGCAGCCTGATTAAGTTCTGATGGATGGCGTTAGTTTCTCTGTATGGGAATCGCATCGAGCAAAATGTTCGGACGACCGTATCTTTTGTTAGTAATACTAAGTTATGCATTTTGCACATTATAACGATATTTTGGGTTCAAATTGAAGGCGGTTGTTATTTAATTATGATTGTAACGAAGTTAGACCATGATTATTGTTAAGCGGTGAGGCTCTTTATGGTTGACAATTATGCGTTCTTGAGTAATCTTGGATACCAGTGATAGACATGCTGTTTATCCAAATTAACACTTTTAATCTGTCAATAATCAAAGTTAACATTGTCGTTAGAGGTAGTTTGCTTATGCAGACGGTACCTAAAGATCTCGTAGGTATAAATGTCAGTCCAAATGGACTGGGATGAAATACAATCAGATCAAGAGGTAGTTTCATTAATTTGGAACGGTACCTAAATGGTCTGGATTCATTAATTTGGAACAGTACCAAAATCAGTCCAAATGGATAGAGGTCATAGATATATAATTCCGTAGATTGGTAATGTCAACAATCAAACGAGACCAAAAACCATTGATCTAAGTCTGTGTAAAATGTGAGTGTGTGCACAGACAGTGTTGTGACTAGTCTATTCCTTTGTTGGTCTCTATCGATAATTTATGTTTGCTGCATATTGTTGAATATTTGCATGGAGTCCAATTTGGTCTATGTAGCATTCGTAACCACTTTTCTCTTATCACCAGATTTGTAGGAAATCTGCAAACAATATGTGTCTCGTTAAGTGAAATGGAAAAATATTTCATAATTTTTCAAACCTGTTATCAAGTCTATCAATATTATTTAACTAGCAGTCCCCCACGGCTTCACTTATAAATATCTTTTTGGTTCATAAAATAATTTTTCAATTCGAACCATCAGACAAAACATGATCATCAACAAACAAACTCATCAGCTTTAAAATATTAGTATACATACGATTGTAATCTATCTATATTTTATTTTGTTTGTTACAATAAGTACCTACATATAATCTATTTTTCTAAGACTGCATTTGTAAGACGCTATCTTAGCTGTCGATATCAACAAAAATTAGGCCATCGCATCACTAAAAAGTGAGGTTATAACTCCTTCGTATTTCTCTATTTGTTATTTCTCAAATACGTCGGTTTTAGGCATGCTAATTCATCTAGATCGTAAATAAAATAATGTTCTCATAATATTTTGCTTAAAGCCGGCTTATTAGGTGCATTGTTATTGCAGAAATAACGATGTAAACAACTTGTAAACTTACTGGTGAAACGAGTAATCCTGGGGATTTTTCTTTTTGGAAGATTCACATCCTGGTACTGCACAAGAAACCATCGTATTATGGTAATTCAATCACGGGTTATCACTGTAGTTCACTTAAATAATTGCCGAAACGCTCGCGTAAACAGTTACCGGGGCCGGTATGGGCCGGTAGCATATACGTGTTTTGGCCCTGTTAACAGCGTCACTTTCTCTCTCTTTCTAACACAGCAAAGTTCCGCTAAAGCGGGAGCTCTCATTCACTCTCAAGCCCAATCTACGGAATTATATATCTATGATAGAGGTAGTTTGCTTATGCAGACGGTACCTAAAGATCTCGTAGGTATAAATGTCAGTCCAAATGGACTGGGATGAAATACAATCAGATCAAGAGGGTTTCATTAATTTGGAACGGTACCTAAATGATCTGGATTCATTAATTTGGAACAGTACCAAAATCAGTCCAAATGGATTGGGATGAAATACAATAAAATTAAAAGGTAGTTTCATTAATTTGGAACGGTTCCTAAATGGTCTGGATTCATTAATTTGGAACAGTACCTACATGGTCTTGTATAAATAACAGTCCAAATGGATTGAGATGAAATACAATAAAATTAAAAAGTAGTTTCATTAATTTGGAAAGGTACCTAAAGAGGTAGTTCCATTAATTTGGAACGGTACCTAAATAAGTAGTTCTTTAATTTGGAACGATACCTAAAGAGTTAGTTCTATTAATTTGGAATGGTACGAAAGAAAGTTACATCGTCAGAGTAGTTTGTTATCAAACGGTACCTAAATGAGCTTGTATAAATACTGGGATAAAATACAATAAGATCAAGAGTTATTTCGATTAACTCGAAACGGTACCTAAAGAAGGAAATTACCCCTTCCATCCAGGTAGACCACAAGTATGTCGCACATACGACCTCAACAGTCGTTGGACTGTGTCGGTGACCTAGTTTCAGTTGGTTTACGTTGGGAAAAAACGTGCACCAGAGTCAGACCTGACGGCTACCAAGTTACCACACTCAGGTGGCCTTAGGGCAATAGAGCTTTACTCTTACTCATGGGTCGGTTAACCCTTCCAGAAATATAATATTCCTGGTGCACATGTAGAAACTACTAAGAGGACCTTGTGGCTTAATAATATCTGCCACTCATGTCGATCCTTAGGTTAAGCCACGCTTGCCTTGATTGGTCTGTGGATGGGTTGATCGCCCATTACATATCGTTTCCTCCGTGCCTCGAAAAGCACGTTAAGCTGTTGGTTCCGGCTGCCATTTAGATCTTTGGCAGTCGTTACGGGTGGTCAGTGACCTGAAAGTCTGACAACCAGTCTTACCGGAGAGCACCTTATTACCTAGTATTAGCTGTCTTGTGGAGATCAAATAAGCAGTCATTCTATGTAAAATACTTGTATTCAGCTGCATCCGGTTAGACTGGAAACCGACCCCAACATAGTTGGGAAAAGGCTAGGCAGATGATGACTGGTAGAAACTACTAGTGGTAACAATTATGTATTTACTGTGCTATCAACAAGCTCGATGAATATTTGCCCCCTAAACAAAGTCGTGTTTATAAGCGTCACTTGTTGAGGCTCATCAAATAATAAAGTGTGGGAAAATTTACAAGTTTCTGGTCAGACTTGGACATCTGAGCTTAAAAGTAAATTCATGTGTGCGTTGTGGTGGCAGTCATTCAACTGATACTAAAGTTGTCCAGCCCGAGATAAGAATGGTCTCAAGTGTGGGATTTTTGAATATTTTCAAAACAATGTAAGACTAAGGCGCTTTGTTGGAATTGAGATTTAACGTCATTCTCAAAGACAATGGTGTCCTTGTTGAAAATCAAGTAATATCTAAAAAAAAAAAGGAGATTTATGGCCTACGTTAGTCGTATTACCTTAACCGTTCTAGGGTCTATTGACTCTAAACAATTGGTAACAGTTTTTGTAGAGCCAAAGCCAAATTTTATATTGTAAAAATGGGACTAGAAAGCTAGGGAAAGACACCGCCAAGTGCCAGTGCAGTCTATGGTGTGTTCCCTAAATTTAAAGATGATCAAATTCATATTCTTATAGATAAATTAATTCTACCAGTTGCTCAGCTTTATCGAAGAGTATACCCTAACGGGACAGCGTTAGAGTATAAAACTAATAAAAATAAAAAAGACCAAGAGTTTGTTGAGTTTGACATTATATATACCCAGTGAATAGCCCATCTGACTGGATCCCTCCATTGGTACCTGTTTAAAAAGCAGATTTACCATTAGGAAGGTACAAATAGCAAATGTGAAAAGAGAACAATGTTCTACTAAATGATGCAAAATGTGCATTAGAGTTCATCAAATTGGTTTCTCGGTCATCAGTTCATCACTTATCTTTGTTTAAGGACAATTTACTGTTGCGCGAAAATAAAATAGGATCATAAAGCAAGGTCAAATATTTTAGCAGCTGCTCATGAAGGTCACTCGAGCATAGTAGTCATGGAAATAATAATAATAAATTTATTTTTTCTCAATTATACACAATAATCATACAATGTCAAATATCTACTTAAAGACTGGTCTGTTTTAGGTAGAACCTGTATTACAGATCACCAGGCTAACCCTCCGTCGGACATTTCTCATAAGACATAATAATTATAATTAAATGAACAAAATTAAATGAGTATAAACAATTCAAATAAGTAAATACAAATGAATTAAATTAAAGATAAATTAAATTACAAATAAATCAAATTACAAAATGTCTAACTGCAAATAAAGTAAATTGCGAATAAATTAAATTAAAAATAGATCAAATTACGAATAAATTAAATTGCAAAATAAATTATATCAGTTACATTTTCAATTAGAGATAGAATAAAAAATTTACAAATCACATAAAACAATATAAATAAGAGTAAAATGAGACTACGTTCCAAAGTGTAGTGGCCCAAAATGAACAGAGATGCTGAACATTATGTAAGAGCGTGTAACGGTTGCACTCTGGTTCCAGACTCCAGTTAGAGATAAGCTGGCTTTTATTGTAGCTGGATTTTAATGTCAGGTTGTCTTTGCTTATTACTTTAAAATGTGTTCCCGTGGAGTTTCTTGTCCATTCTTCTCCACGAAGACTAGGGACCTAGCGAATGGAATCGAGTTTGATGTAGTTGACAAGACCAAAAGAAATAAAATGAATAGTCTTGTCTTTTGTGCTTTTACTTTATGAACACAGTAATAACCAGTAATCATCCTGACACTCAAATTTCATTAATTGGTGGATATTGATGCATAATACTCTTACATAGTCTTACATCTAGGTACTTACAGATGGACCTAGAGACAAAGTTAGTAAAATTGGAAGAGCAAAGGAATCTAATAGAGATATTGGTGGAAAAGTATAATATGTTAAAAATACAATAAACAAGGAAAACAAGTTGTCCACCTCATTCAAGGATACGACACATACAGTGATTAATAAATAAAAGAGAGATGTCGAAATGGTAAATGGTGATAGTGGACAACAGTTACATAAAACATTTAGAAGTACATTTGGAGAGGGTTGAAGCAAAGTGGAAAGTTTGCACAAATGAGGATGATAAATCTTCAGGAAATAATGGCACTTTCGATAACAATGTGTGTGACGAAAATTAATAAGTTAATTGTTTTACAGATCATTATTAAAAATATTTGATGATTGTTCTGTTATAAACTGTTTTGTATTGGATAGTACTTATACGAAATAATGCTATTTTTCCAATTTTGTAAAAGGTAGATGTAGTGTATCAATAAATACCGACACGCCTTACTGGTGGGGCGGGCAGTGGTGGGGTGCGGTCGAGTGAGTCGTTGCACGGACCGCACACTCTCTACTGGTCGGCCGGGCGAGTAAGTCGTGCGCGTTCAAACCAAACTGTGTTGTTTTACTAAATTCCCTACGTACCTAACAACCTAATAGTGACCTGTACAGAAACTAAAGAAAGACCCACATGGTCCTTAAGATGATAAGGTTGTGTTTTATTATTTTGAGTTCATCCTTTTGATTTTATTAGATTGTAACTTAGTTAGGAGTTATGTAAATATGTACAACCCGTACGAATTAACTGTGCACCTCGCTGGAATGCGAACCCCTCTCCCGCTTCCCCGCGTTCTGCATCTTTGTTACTATTCGTTAAAAGTACCGAAAGAGTGACGTCACGTCATGTACTATGAGTGATATTAAATTAAAATGTAATCCAATTTAGTGGTGTGGTACCTACACGTTGCAACTTCTAGCGGCGGTACAGGAAAGCTAATGTGCGTTTATGTCCAGAGATGCATGAAAGTGGACGAGGCAAAAGGACAAGGGTATGTAAGGATCGTAGCAGGAGGTATTCTGTGGTTTTTGCATAGCTACCAGCACAATGATCTACACTATAGATTAGATACTTCCTGTTTCTGCCAGTGTTTGTAAGATGGAATGAGTAAAAATTAATAAAGAAAAGACAGTTTAGCAGAAAAGAAAAAAAACTTTATTTTATTTCATTTACTTAACATAAATCATGAAAAAATATTATAACTCCGTTTGGCAAATGTATAGAAAAATTACTGACATAAAGTGGAAGTAATCTTCGTCATTATTAATTTGTACATCAGTTAAATTGGAGTAGGCTGGCTCTTCGATTTCCTGCAACGAACTATCTAGAATTTCATCGCTGTCTCTGGTGGTCTCCGCCCAGGACACACGCTTCGAACTTCGAGAAGTTTCCTTTTTCTTATCAGATGTTGGTGTCGAATGAGAAACAGGTGACGGCGGTCCTTTTGTAGGTGTTTGTGCGCATTTGACAAGGTAATGTTTTCGAAGTATGTACTCGCGCATGGAGTCGTGGGCCGCACGTTTAGGGGGCGGGGGCGGGGGCAGCGACTTGTCTATTTCAGTATCATAAATGCAGGCGGTGCCCTCTTTCCTGGCTTCTTCAATGCGTTTCGTTTCCTCTTCGTTGGCAGCGAGTGGCCATGCGCCGAGTTTGTTGCGTACGAGGTGCGGGCGTGCGTGGGCGGCGCATAGGATGCGCTTGCGCACGAAGTCGTGGAACATGGTCAGTTCCGAGCTCAGCTCGCGACGGATGAGTTGCTTGTGTCGGGCTGGCACGCTGGGGTCGCGGACTGCGAGGAGTGCCTGTGAAGCAACAAGAAGAAAAAACTCAGCGAATCTGTTGGAATGTGTTACTAGTTTCGAATTAGTTCGTTTACGTCACTTGTGTGAGTGTTACCTGGGAGGCCAAGAGCGTGGCGGTGGCATCGAGCGCCCCGGCGACGAGTCTCTCGTCGAGTGCGGGCAGCGACGCGGCGGACGAGATGCTGGTGAGCGACTCGCTGCGGTTGACGCGTCGCTCGCCAGCCGGACTGCCGCACGAGCACGCACGGCGCCGGGCGCGGGGCGAGCGGGACCCGCTGCCTTCCTCCGTGTGGTACGCCTAACGTGGATAAACCTACTGATATACTCTGCTCGCTATCATAATCGGATGGAATTATCGGAAATTAGTTCTCAAACGAAGTTCTGAATATGCTCCTACTACTCAACGGCAAGGCTATACCAGTGTTGGACAATTACTGTTCCACCCACTTCACATGAAAACTGTAATTTTAGGAACAAGTAGTAAAAGTCCTCAAGATCCATTAAAAAGCAAGGATCCTGCAACCAGGTGGCGTCTAGTGGAAATGGGGATACGATTTTGTCGTCAAAATAAATACATACTTGCGTCAAAATCATACGCCCCCCCCCTCCTTTGACTTTGCCGTAGTCGGGTAAAAACCATACTTACATGATTAAGAGACCTAGTTAGCAAAACAATGGCCGAGACCAAAGTCCCAAACGTGAGCTGCGGGAAGGGCTCGTAGGATATCTTGGGGGCTCCGAAGTGGAGCTCGACGAGGGGCTGCCAGCGCTCCAGGTCTAGTCCAGGGTCGGCCAGAAGAGATAGCAGTTCTGGACTGAACGATAGCAGGCAGAGCGTTGCCATGTGCAGGATTTCCAAAGTTCTGGTGACGAAATTAAGTCTTTATTATACCTACCGAAGATTTCGGGATGACTTGCTTAGGTACTTATAATAAAAAAAAGGTGTAAGCTTTCTATTTTAATGAGATACATAAAAGTTGCACAACATTATTACAGCAACATGTTTGTTGTGGGAAACATATTGCTGGTAACATTTAACGCGGTTTGAGTATGGAACATATTGCTAGCAACACAAAATTGTTGTTACTGCAACAACACTTTTATGCAACCCTGTGGAAAAAAGGTACAAAAGCAGAGAAAATCAGTATGCACGAATAGTATACCTGTGTAAAACGTTAGGCGCCTGGCTGTGCGGGTCATCGGGCGGTTGCAGCGCGGGGTCGGCGGAGCGACGCGAGCGCATCATCAGCGTCACGCATTGGTACAAGCATGCGCTTATACTCCGCTGTACAAATAACACCAAAAAAACTAATTAAAATTTATATTTTGGTATATTATAGTGTTCTACTGTCACCCATGTGTGATTACATGAGACCAGTGGGGATACTATGACGTCAAAAAAAAGCAGGATTGTTTTAATCTTATTTCAGTGTGGGAAAGAGATAGCGCTAGACACCTTGTACAGCTCTGTCGCTTTCCCACACTGGTAGGCCATCTGGGGGCTTACAAACAACACCTTTGCTTAAGAGCGTATGCTACCTCAGATTAGCAACCCTATTTGTGGTGGTTCAAACTTCGCTTGTAATACTGTGAGAATAAAGTTCTAATCAGCTTGCACTACAAAGCGGTTGTTACGTCTTTCGCTGCGGCCGAATAGTGCGAAATTAGTGGTATTTTGCGATTTACAAAAAAACTATTGATTGGACTAAAAAAGTAAAACACTATGACTTTAGTTTGTTGCTTGTAGAATTATTTGGCAAAAAAATCAGAACGATGACATGTATTTTAGTATGGTTTTTACTCGTTAAAAGAAATTTTAGAGGTATCTTCGCGATTTTTTTCTATCGAGCAAAGTTTGTTGTATTATGTTTTCACAACACTATGGCACTAGCATATATCCTGAAGAATATCATATATAAGGTCCCATTAAAATAGGTGGACAAATTTTTACACAGCGTTCAGTAGGTCTAACCAAAGATATCTGAACAAAAAAAAAACATTAAATAAAGTGTTTTTTTTTACTCAAAGTAATAAATTGCCGGCACTCTAGAACAAACTCATCCTATTATGAGTAGGTACTTAAATGCGTTTTTCTTATTATTATTTTTACCATCGTCCTTATTTTGGTGGGCTGAATGATTTCTGAAATTTTGTCCACCTATTTTAATGGGACCTTATATTTTTCTGATGTTGATTACTGCAGTGAATCATATACTTTTACGCATTATAAAACTCGCGTTTGAGGTACCATACGCTCTTAAGTAAGTAAGATTGAAATATTACTATTATCTAACTTCTTAGTGGTGCTAGGTCCCCTGAGTGTGGCAAAGTTACAGTGGTGGTGTGAAACGAAATGTACAGAATTTTATAGACGCCAGTACAACTACCCGAAACTGTAAAATGTTCCCAATTACAACCGTAATGCTTCAGCGATAACATTTTAAATAAATCTGACAGATTAGAGTAGCTTGATGTGCTGATGTCTGTATGACTGCGACGAGGATTGGTCAAAGATTTTTAATCTTTTGTAATAGCGCACGGGAAGTAAGTACAGCAGTTAAACTTACCATAATCCCAGTCAAAGAAGTAATATTCTGGATACGCCACCTCGCCTCAAACTTGACTAACTGCACAACCAAATTTAGCGTCGACGCGCACAAGTTGAGAGCGTCAATGTTGAACACCTGTCTTGGCAGAAGCACCGCTTCAATCAGATGTTCCAAATGCACGCCAACGAACGTTATAGCATCACTGGCGAAGAACTGGCCATGCTTCATCACCATCATGGATATAAAATCTAAACTATAAGCATACACACGCCACCATTCCTGCGGCTTCCAGGCTGAATCTCCATCAAACTTCGGAGGCAATAATTGCAGCCAAAGGAACTGATCTACATCAGTCATTAGCAAGTCTTTATTAAATGGCCCTCTAGAGTACGCCGTCAGACATCGTAGCGCAGCTAGTGACGTGTGATAGTGACGCCTGTTCTGTAAACATGTTTGCAGACAACAAAGGATCTTGTTGATGAACCTACTGGACTGGAACCACTGCGACAATCCTGTGAACATGTCATCGTACAAGTCCAAACATTGCTCTAACATCGCCAGAGACAGTACGACCGGCGGAATATTTTCGTTCACCGGGTGCCCATTCGCTTTTGGTTCAGGAGGTTTCGGGTCATCTTTGATGTCATCAAGCAGCTTTTCCAGCTCCAAACTGTTGATATTCGTGACAGACCTTATAATACTCTGTGCAGTCACACTGTTAGCCTTTATTTCATAGTCTAAGCTGCTTATAGCGACCGTGCATATTGAGAGGATCGCACGAATCGCTCGCGGGTGCAGACATTCGTAAACAATTGCTGTGTTGGTCAGCAGATTGTCTACTTGTTTGGCACTTGACTTCCTGTTGTCAAAACAGTCATCTTTCCAATTTGCTAGCGTTATGACGTAAAGCTCTGATAGTATTACGACCAGTCGACCATCTTTCAAGTCGTCGAGTTCGTTTAGTAGCGCGCTCATGCACGGCGCCACCATTTTAGCCTTGTGTGCTATGTTTAAAGTAATAGGGAGACATTTGCAGAATATTGTAATGAAATCTTTCCACGACGTCAACAGACCAAGCCAGACGGGCACTTTGTCGACCATCTCGTCGCTCTCACATCTACAGTTGAAGGAAAATATGTAGTCAATCCATCGATCTAAATGCTTTTTGTTCGTGTCGAAAAATTGTTCCAACATTTCTTTCAGATTAGGCTCAATTTTGCCCCTTGAGACGAATAGTTCTATTCCGATAACATTAAATATTTGTGAGTATGTTCTAAGGCCTGGTTGTATTTCACTGAACAGAGGACTGGTCAGATGTTCCCAAAATTTGGGGTTCTCACGTAATTTCTTGACGAGTATTTGCATGTTGTTCTTCCATAAGGCATGGAACAGAGCCATGATGCATGACAGCAAGGGGCTGTGAAGTAGTTTGGGGTTCTGAAAACAAAAAGCATAATATATTTAAAAAATACTTGTACAAACTTATAATGTGTAGTCGACCCTGTAATGGCTTTACTACTCTCTCAAAGTTGAATTTCACTTGTAAAACAACATAGTATATTATTTTGTCAATTTGAAAACGTTAGTGAAGCTTTTTATGTACTGGAAAGTGTGACCAAAAACGGGAAAGCCAGAAGTTGGTTGAAATTACGCAACAATGATACTTACACTCTTCACGGTCCCAAGGTAGTCAGCCATATAACCTAAAATGCCTTCAAAACTATCATCTGTTTCTGCTTTCTTCTCTGTCGTACTCTTCTTCTCTTTGCCATCCTCCTCAGTATCCATCTTATGAACATGGTTCATCATGAAGAAAGCTTCAGTGAGCCCTGGCTGGGTGCCCACACACGTGGCTACAAATTCCAAAATGGCGACTTTGAGTTCCATAGTTTCGTGCTCATCTCTTAAACGGTCGAGGAACATCACTCGGACTTGGTAGGCAGTCATGTCTAGTGATGCAAATAGAGACATTTGGAAGCGCTGAAACAATAAAATTATTGCATAATATAATATACAAAAATTGATTTTTTTTTGGAGTTATCTTACTGCTATTATAAATGCAATAGTTTGTGAGACTGGCTGTTTGTTACTCTTTCACACAATACTTCATTGAGAAGAAATATATAATAGGGGATCTGTGAAACTTTTTGGTGGACAACAACTGTTCAAATTGATATTGGAACATGTGTGTTTTATAATGACTTGTGTCATTCACTTGCAATAAAAATTTCTCTGTGCAAACAACGTTTTTACTTCCATACCTAGTTTATTTCATCAAAAGGTTATGGGCCCAGTCACTAAATTTGCCATCAAGAACCTTTGCGGCCTAGATGACTACCTACTCTACGTGGAAATTCGCAATAAAAATGATTCTCATACGAGAAAAGTTGTTCACATATACATCAAACTACCCGGATTCCAAAGACTCCACCGCCATCGAGAAGGACCAAGACGCACTAGCTTTGATTTGTCTACATGTGGAACCTACACTTTATGCGTATGTACAAGATTCAAATCATGCCAAAGATGCTTGGGATAGTTTAGCGAAATCATTTGAGGACAAAGGCTTAAATCGCAGGATCACGCTCATGAATGCGTTGATGGATGAGAAGCTAGAGAGGCACTCGTCGATGCATGAATATGTTGCTGCAGTAATGTCTCTTTCTCAAAAGTTGAAGGATATTGCCACCGGATTTGACGATGATCTTGTAGCTGTCGTGTTACTGAGAGGACTACCTGAAGAGTACAGGCCTATGCGAATGGCACTGGAACACTCTGGGATGAAGTTGACTTCAGAGAACGTACGGCAGAAGTTACTGCAGGAGGATTCACGTCAAGGTTGTAGTACATTGCCTTCAGCGGATTCGGCATTGGCGGTGAGTAAGAAGCGGAATGGGAACAAAGTTTTGAATATGACTAAAGTTAAATGCTTCAAATGTGGAAAGAGTGGACATAAGAAGCCAGACTGTCCTGAAGGAAAGAAAACGGGTTCGATCTCCAAACTGAGTGACGTCGCGGTCGTGAGCCTGTATTCATTCAGCGCCGGTGACTCCTTTAATCCGACGGAGTGGTACATCGACAGCGGGGCATCTTCACATATGTCTTTCCAGAAACATTGGTTTAAAGATTTGGTTATAAATGTTGGTATGGGTAATGTGACATGTGCGAATTATGATAAGATTGAATGCAAGGGTAAGGGTGATATCATGGTGAGTATGAAAGGACGAATACTTGCTGTGAGGGATGTCATGTATGTACCCGGTTTGCGTGTTAATCTGTTATCAGTATCTAAATTAGTAGAGAGAAAAAAATCTTCATGGACTTGCATGCTGTACAGAAGGACAGGAGCCTTTGACAGTAAAGGAAGCTGGAAGGAAGCCATGAAGAAAGAGATGGATTCGATGTACGAGAACAAGGTCTGGAAGCTCCTCAACAAGCCACCTGGGGCTAAAGTCGTGGGAAACAAGTGGATCTTTAAGTACAAGTTTGATGCAGATGGTAACAAGACCTATAAAGCTCGACTTGTGGCGAAGGGTTTTACTCAGTCCTACGGGGTTGATTACTTTGAAACTTATTCACCGGTCGTGAGAAGATCGACAGTTAGATTGCTGCTATCGTTGGCTGTTGAAAAGGATTTGTTCATCAGTCACTTTGATGTGAACACCGCCTTTCTGAACGGTGATTTGCATGAAAGAGTTTATATGCGACAGCCGGAGGGTTGCATAGACGAAAACTCGAAGGAAAAAGTTTGCTTACTAGAAAAAGCGATATACGGCCTCAAACAAGCTTCACGGTCTTGGAATGAAAAAGTAAATGAAGTGTTATTGTCTTTGAACTTCAAACGCTGTGATTTTGATAGCTGTCTCTACAAAAATAATAATTTTTATATCGCTCTATACGTTGACGATTTTTTATTATTTTACAAAGACAAACAGCAGAAGGAAGTTTTATTAGACAATCTTTGTAAACATTTCAAGATAAAGGATTTAGGGGAAGCGAGACCCCGTCGGGGCTGTGGATATCGAAAGGTTACCGCGGCTCCGACACAAGGGCGAAGAAGAGGGAACATGGGTTGGTTTTTAGTCAGTAGAAGTCTGACACTCCCCTTCGCTCTGCCCAAGAGCGGGGGGGGGTTATTCGATGATTTTCCACCCACCAAAAAAAAAAAAAAAAAAAAAAGGGGAAGCGAGACAAGTTTTGGGTATGCTTTTGTATAAGACGGACACCGGAATATATTTGAATCAAGAAAGGCTTATTTCGAAGATCTTGGATGAATATGGTATGTCTGACTGCAAACCAGTAAAAACTCCGACGGAAATGAATTTCCATAAAGCCTTGGCGGAAGGGGAAGGAGGTAAGCTCTTATCCTGCCAAGACTCTCGTAGTTATCAGGCGCTCATAGGATCGCTGAACTATTAGGCCTGTAACACACGCCCGGATATTGCGGCTGCGGTCAATTTTTTGGCACAGTATAACTCATGTTGTGAGGAACGCCATTGGAAAGCTGCTAAACATATCTTGCGATATCTTAAGGGTACAAGGGATCTATGTTTGATATTTCCCAAGTCGCCGGTGCGGGACATCACGGGATTCGTAGATGCTGACTGGGGAGGGAACATCAAAGATAGGAAATCCTATTCTGGGTTTATTTTTAGATGCGGAAACTCGTTGATTAACTGGGAATGCCGGAAACAAGCTTGTGTAGCACTGTCGTCAACGGAAGCCGAGTATATTGCACTTTCGGAGGCAACCAAGGAGGCAGTTCACTTGCGGCAGTTGAATGCATTTATAAGAGGTGAATATCTTGGGTCTATTTGCATTTTCGTAGATAATCAGAGTGCTATTAAACTTGCGTACAATCCTGTAGCGCATAGAAGGACGAAACATATAGACATAAGGGCGCACTATGTCAGAGATTGCATTACTAAGAATGTTGTACGTCTGAACTATGTGTACGGAAGATAACCCAGCAGATGTGCTGACAAAACCATTAGGTCGTGTGGCATTCAATAAATGTGTGCGCGAGCTGAGTTTGGGTATGTCTGGTGTGGTGTGATGTGAGGATATCTGATGATGGACGTTGTTTGAGGGGAAGAGGATCGGACAAAACAAAACTAATTAGTCCGTCAGATAGATTTACAAAAAATATTGACCACATATTTTTCCTTTTTTCACGTAAACAAAAAATGAAGACGATACAGTGCTTCGAAAACTCGTGTGACGTCATATGCTAGTACATTTTGTACCTTCGTTTCAAGCCCCACTCCTTGATCTTTGATGCGCTTTATCATCGTCAATTTTTATTAATTTGATAAAACAAAAAATACGTATCCAATATTTTTCGATAATCTAACTGACGGACTAAACAGAAATAACAGAATCATATTTTTTTGATTCAGTCCGATCCCGACTCAGCGAAGACGTTCTTTCTTCACGACTTACCTCTGCAAATTTCTTGAGCAGTCGACAGCAAAGCACAGGCAAGCTCTTATTGAACGCGTGGTTAATATAACTGGTCACTCGAGGCACGACCTTCAACGTATCCTTCTGTTTATTCTGCGCGAAGATCAGATGCTCCAGCGGCGTCACTTCGGTTGCTGCCGAGACCATCGGCTTCAAGCGTAAAGCGAAGATCACTATCGCTACACAGCGCTGTATCGTTGATATGTATTGGGAACCGATGCCTGTTATCCAGTTTGTTTCGTTTCTTATTACGCTTTCTAGTTGGTCGTTACCTGGATTGATGAAAAAGGATTTATATAAAAGTTTGTCTATATAAGTGTCATTGTATAAGCCGTCGACGAGGAAGCGACAAGCAAGCTATCGCCAACTTTCTCGCCCACGGAAAGTACAAAAGATTGTAGGTCGTCGAATCAGTAAAAGAGACTTCTAATATAAAGAGCGTTTTGTTTTAAGAGGCGGAAAACTTTAAATTGAAATAAAACACAGAAAAATGGTTTTCATATTCATGAAATTTGCTTTATTTGACGCAATTTGATGCCATTTATGTTTGATGATTTCCGGGCATGTCACCGCAGTTTTTTAGTTAAATAACCGTATCGCGCCCTGCGCCAAATTAGTTTTTAGTTGTTTGCTCTAACCGGCTCTCGCTAATCGCCGGCGGCGGACCAGGACATTTAATTTCAAAACATACATACCAACAGAAATAAACTTCAACAATTCAAGCGCATTCTCAGTGTGCAACAGACTATAAACACAAGTTTGTTTCAGCAACGTGTTGCAGGGTTTCGTGGTCTTGGTGTCTTGCAACACGTTTGTCAAGAAGTGCGCGCAACGCTGTATCATGTCGCGACGTTCACGAGTGTTGCTGTAACGCCAGCCGTACACATTCGGGAACACTTCCCGGAGTATTAGTATAAGGCCGGGAAGAATGACCTCGTTTGTAATGCGGTCGTCGCCTGAGGCTTGCTGAAAATATTTTTTTTTTTTAAGAGATTGACAAATGAATGCTGAATTCAACGTATTCAAAAGAACCAAATACATATCTGAATAGGCTGATTTTATGGTGATTTTACTGGATTGTTGGCCTTTTTTTTTTGGAGGGTGGGAAATTCTAAAATCATACCTCCCGCTCTGGGCGGAGCGGAAGGGAGTGTCAGACTTCTACTGATTAAAAACCACCCATGCGGTATCTCTTTCGAACAATCCGCAGCCCCGGCAGGCGACTTGTTGGCTTAGCGGTCACAAGGGCTACTGCTGACCACAAACTCCTGAGTTTAATTCACAGGACAGTAGTTATTGAGTCAGCCATCAAGAATATCTTAGTAGCAGCTTGGAGTTGGGTATATGTGTTTTTTCTGTTCTGTGGGTATATGGTATACTTCCTGGTGATGCCTTTAGATTACAAAAGTGATGTTTATGTAGAGCGTTCTAAGAGTCAACATACCTCATGGAAAGCGCACAGCAGATCAATATAAGCTCCCAAGAAGTTGTAAGTACCGCTCAATTGTTCAATCGTCACTAAGTAGGCACCAACGGCTGCCGAGTCGAAGGACGCACCGTTCGCGTATTCTATGTGGGATAGCTTGTGGTTCATGACGCGCGGTAATAGTCCTGTGTTTATCAGTCTGAAAAGATGAAAGGAAATTTTTATAAAATACTAAGTAGACAGGCTTTAGCTGGTTGAAAATGCTAGATATTTGAATAATCTGCGGGTTTTGGGAATTAGGTGCAAAATACCTACTAATAGCTAAGAATATCCATGAATTATTAATGGCGTGTCCGTATTTAGAGGCAAGTGATTTAGATTTAATATTATGATGTTCAGAAACTGCTTACCTTAAATGAATCTCCTTAGGAAAAACAGGCACCAAGGCAGTACAAACTGCAAGGCACTCAACCAGTAAAGCTAACGGCGGCGTATCAGCCCTCATAAACCTCACCAGCACATCGAAAACCCCCTCACTGGGCCCCACCAAACTCTTCGGAATCTCCCGATCCTCCACCAACGCTGACAACACCCCCTTCAACACTTTGGTGCCCTGGTAGATCCTTTCCAACGTCACATTTATATTATTCTGGTGATTTCTCCGATCCAAGGCTTTTTCAATCTGGCTGTTGAAAATTGTCCAATACGAATACGGAGTTCGAAAATGTATCATTGTACCTTCTTTCCGTTCCATTAATGTGGCTTTTGAACCTACTTCAATGCGATAAGTGGGGTTCCCGAGGGGGTAGTATTCTCTGCCAATGACAGCATCGTCTGCCTGTTCAAGTGTCATTACAGGAACTGCGTTTGGATTGTAAATCTCTGTGTATACTGGTAGATTTCTCAGTTCACTGAGAAGCTGCATACAAAAAAAGGTTGTTGTAAAAAGTGGTATGAAACACTCAACAAAGCAATGTAAATTGAGCACTGTATTTGAGTTACTAAGAGACTACGAGAACTCAAACCATAGTCGCTTATAGTCCTATCTTCTTCTTATTGTGTGGGCAGTAAGATCTAACGACCCTTCACACCCTAGTGTCAGAGTTTCTAAACCGCCACAAGGGCCCCTGACATATAGAATCCTATAGAAACAGCTTTTCACAAAATTCAGAAATACTTCACAAAGTTTTATACTCACGTTCAAAACACTGCACTTCCCTCCCTGAGCTAGTCCACTCGCTAAGATAGACAGACCATTAAAATTATATGGGAAATATTCCAGCGCAGTATTCCACAACGACACGACGCCGAAGTTCTCCTCTCTCTTGTGCAGCTTCCAGAACTGGCAGTTGATCTCCGGAGATGACAGGAGGTGGGCACAGAGCTCCATGACGCCGGCTTGGTGGCTGAGGGTGCCGTCACCATCGAACTTGTCGCAGAGGTCGTTTAGTAGTCGGAATACTCGCTGTCGCGCGATTAGCGAGCATTTTGATTTATCCTGTGTTGAAATGAGTTATTAGAATAGAAGTAATAATTGGACACTTAGGAAGGAAGAATTATTATTTATTTTTACAAGATATAGATTCAAGTGACCTGATATGACTAGTAAGTCGCAGCCGGGACCTTTACTTGATGTTATTTATTTCATCACCAATAGTGTCAAAACAGTGCATGAAAAAAAAGTGAAAAACCCATTATGGAACATGTGGTATCACCATGCAATAGGTTTATGTGGTAGATTCCAAACCACTCCAACTCACCGAGGGGATGCTTGGTAATAAGCAGTTTATGCTATTAGAAATTCTCTGAAAGACTTGTTCAAGTATTTAATCATACTTACAGAAAAAACGGAACTATTCAGCATTTGCAATAGGAATTCAAACACTTGCATCCTTATAGCTGTGGCTCCAAAATGTTGATACTGACTCTCAAATAGTTTTACATGATGATCACTCTGAAATTGATAATATTTAGTAAAAATTTAGTTATCTAAGAAAAAGCTCAAGGTAGAGGGTTAGATTTTCGATGCATATTGAGGTGCTTTTATGTCGCACAACAGTTTTTTTTTATTCGATTTTTTGACTGACTGGCTGCCTCATTGGTCTAGTGGTCACTATCGCGACTGCTGAAGTGATGAGAATGAGGTCCTGACTTAGCTTTCTGGGTTGGGTAATTTGTTATTAGATTTTTCTATTCTATAAAGGTTGGGAAATTGATTGGCTCCTATTACATGGCGAAATATGTAATTTTAGGTAGGGATACCTAAAATTACACATTTCGCCTACTGCTTAATCCTTCGGGAATTACGTGTATGTCGATTTTTGCTTAATAATTTCATAAAAAGGGGTGTAAAGTAGTTTTTGGATTGTAAAATACCTGCAGAGTGAGCATCATCCAAGTGATCAGCATGGCACTGTGCTCAGCATTCATGTGCAGTTTGGAGAGCTCACACTCCACTGACTCTTTAGTACCATCTATCCACGTGGCTAAGTTGTTGCTGAAATAAAGTCACACATATAATGCTAAAAGTAATTTGAATAATAAGTACCGAAATATGACAACATTTAGTTTAATAACATAATGATTAGCACTAGCAAAGACTGGCACAGGCCTATGCCCAGCAGTGGAAGTCCGACTGTGGATGACCATGATGAAGTTAAGATTTTCAGATTCTATAATTTTATGATGCACATACATATTTTTTTTCTCTCTACTGGCAAAACCCAACTATACCATCTTAACATGCTTAATATTGTAAATAATTATTGATTTATTTCACCATCACAGTAATATTGGAAAGAAATTATGAAAAAATTGTATGGTTTGTGACTCACATTTTCATACCATCCACAATGACCATAAATATGCACACCTCCATGTACATGATCCTCATGCATGAGTCTCTATGCCTCTCCTCTAGAAGCTCACTGTACCCCTGGCTCTTGCCGAACCCATGCTTCCTGAACAATGTGAACAGCTTGTTGAACTCAGACTCAGTGAATATATCCTCTTCAGCTATATGCAACAGGATTTGTAAGATAGCCAACTGCTCCCTCAAGTTACAGTCAGCCCACTCTTGTCTTATGTTCTCATTAGAGAAATCTTTCTGCATTCTCCTTGGAGGAGGCGCTGTGTTCACTAACTTGTCAAACTGAGATATAAGGGAAGTTTTCAAGTTTTGAATCCCTATGTCTTTTACTATTTTCTTGAATTGCTCATTATACATATGATTGGGTTCATCTCTAAACTGTACTATGTACTGTAACAGTTTAAGCAGGAATAATCTCTCAGCATAGTAGAAGGTCCACACATTTGGCAACAGAAACACAGGCCTGGTATCAACAAATGCAACATTTTTCAGGGCATTTGCAGGGGTACCATAGGAGATGTCACACAAGTAATTCTTCATAATTTCCCATATTTGAAAGCAATCTACATCCTGCAAATAGTACAAGGTTAGTTAATATTTATGACTAACTTCTGCATTTTTTCATGAAGTTTGTACTAAAGCGACTGAATGTTAAGAAATTACTGAAGAGCGACTGAATGTTAAGTGTATGCAGTTTACTTACGATATAGTTTTGCATTGTTTGCACCACACTCAAGAGTTTTGTTTGATCTGCATGTTTGGTTTGCAGTTGTGAAAAACTGTTTGCTTTATGTGGCTTGTAAACAGCAAGACCTTGTTTTAAGCCTTCTACAACGTCTTTATTCCCAAGGACGAAAGCCAATTCTTCATTTGAAAGGCTCTCAGATGTGGTCCAGCGCCATAAACGCTTCCAATAGCTGTAAAATTATGACAACAGTGAAATGGCAAAAAATAGAAATAATAGAACAATATTGTTTCAGAATACGAACCTTATACCGTTTACGGCCATGATTGTAAATTTTTTGAAGGAATTACTATTATTTTGATTATGGTTTATTTTCTGTTCGATTTATTTACCGCCATGGCATTTTAGGTTACAAGAATAAACCGTCAAACCGTCAATCCGTCAAGTCAATCATCAGTCTCGCTGTCAAATTTGACAAAAGTCAAGCCAGTTCAATTATTTATCAAAAGATCAAAAGCGTATCAAAAGCCTTTTCACGGGCACATTTACAGAGGCAACATTATTTTTAAAAGTTGAAATATAAAAAAATAAATAAAATTATTAGAATTATTTACGAACCACCACCATAATACCGACTGGCTAACTGATAGGACCCGAGAATATGACCATACGTCACGAGATATAATTAGATATAATGTTAATTAATGTTCGTTCTTACAATAATTAAAGCTGCTGCGGGAACCGGAACGTTTAGTAGCGTTTTGTTTTTGCTTAGAGGATTACTCAATCTATTTCAAAACAACTATTTTATACTTACAAATATACATTTTTTATATTATTAAAGCTATAAACGGTTAGAGTTTAATTTTATGTTTAATTTCATTAAATAAATTAGCGTCATAATTGACTTTGGTATCGGTTTGTCTTTTGTTTATTTGTGTGAAATGACATCTGCTGTTGACTGACATTTATCGACCGACGTCACCACATGAGGGTCGGCAGCTTCACTGCTATTTAACAATTTTATTTGGTAGGTTCATTGATAAAGTTTTTTTTAGATATTATGCAGTGCACGTGATGCTTACACAATAGGTGAACGTATGTATCGGGTTTTATTTATACGTTTGTAAATTTTGTTGGTTATAGCTTACTTTCCCGGTGCTTGATTGACCAGCGACATGGCTCCAGCAGCTAATGCACTAAAACTTCAGCCTGATGACCCCATAGGCATCAGAGCTGTACTCCTTGGACCACCAGGATCCGGGAAAGGCACTCAGGTAAGATAAGTCATTGTGCTCTTTGACCTTTAGTCCTTTACCTTTTATATAAATGTTAATGAAGTAATGATGTAAATGCAAACCTATTTTTTATGTAACTAATTAATGCAATTTATGTACCTATTTGATCATTTTTATATTATGTAACCGGAATATTAACTATTTGAGTCATATTAATATAGTTCTGAACTTGTTTACATTTACTTGTTACCAATAAATACATTTATATAACCATGTTGTTTCTGTTGGTAGGCACCTCGCCTCAAGGAAAAATACCAAGTTTGTCACTTATCTACTGGAGATATGCTCCGAGAAGAAGTAGCTTCAGGCTCGGAGTTGGGTCGATCTCTCAAGAAGACCATGGATGATGGGAAACTCGTGTCTGATGAGATGGTTGTGGACATGATTGACAAGAACCTTGATAACCCTGCGTGTAAGCATGGTTTTCTCCTTGATGGTTTCCCCAGGACTGTGCCTCAAGCTCAGAAGGTGAAGTTTTGTTTTACTTTAATCTTATCTCTTGTTTACAAACTAGTACCTATTCTACTAGTTGACATTCCTTGCTATTCAATCTGTGTACATATTTACATAATTGTAGCAATTGTTATTATGTAATTTGTTTTTAGTTTCTTATCAAAAGCTTATTGCTTTTGTTTAAAAAAATGCTTATTGTTTGCCTAGTGCCTGGAGAAAATACAAGTAATGCATTGTGTGCTGATATTTTGGTAATTACTACATGTTATAGAACAAATTCCTTCGTCGCGTCTGTCCTTCTGTCTGTTCGCAATAAACCCAAAATCTACTGCCCCAGTATCATGCTGTTTTGTATATAATTTTTCCGATGAAGTAGCGGGCATCAGCTAGTTCATTATAAAATAGTAAAAATATTCCAGTGGAACACAATTATATTTTGTTAATTTCATGATAAAAATTATCATCTTATCTGTTAATGCTAGTGATAAGCCACTATGTAAGTACATTAATAAAAATAACACTTTTCTTATTGCAGCTGGATGTCCTGCTGGAAAAACGTAAAACTGCACTGGACACTGTCATTGAGTTTGACATTCAAGACAGCTTGCTGGTACGCAGAATCACAGGGAGGCTCATCCATCCACCCAGTGGACGTAGCTACCATGAAGAGTTCCATCCGCCCAAGAAAAACATGGTAGATGATATCACTGGTGAACCCTTGATAAGAAGGTCGGACGACAATGTAGATGCTTTAAAAAAGCGACTAGCAGCATATCATGCACAGACTGTACCCCTTGTGGATTATTATATGAGGAAAGGTCTCCACTGGAGGATAGATGCCGCTAGCAGTTCTGAGCAAGTGTTTAGCAAGATTGATAACATCTTCAAAACTAGAATCTTTTCAAGGCACAGGGGGGCCCAGTAACTTAGTATCTAAGGAAACAAGTTTTTGTACAAATCTTATTTCCATATTGCAGTATGTTAACTGTCATTTGTTTGGTTTTGTGAATCTATATCTATTTTAGAGACTTTTTCTTGAACAAATACAGTGGACTGGAATCATGGACTTACTTGTTTGATTAAATATAGCCAGATAACAGTTTATCATATACTAACTTGCTGTGACTATCGCTGAATAGCAATACACAACGCGTTAATTACAGTTTTGCACTAATGCAACTATCTTACTACTATTGAAATGTGAAAGTTTGAATGAATGAATGTTTGTTACTCTATCATGTCAGCATGGATCAGTATGAAATTTGGATAACTCTTTTTTATTTTTTCTCACACATAGACATCAATATTTCCACGCGAAAGAAGTCGCGGGCAACAGCTAGTTTTACATAGAAATAGGGTGTAAAAAATAAAAAGCTTGTATATTTTTAGAACTTTATAATTTTCCATTATTGTTCAAAAAAGTACTAAACATAACATGGTAAGCTCGAAGGAAAGTTAATACAGAGATTACATAAATACATAATAAATGTTCTCATAATTATGGATATCTCCTACCAAACTTCAGAATGCCGCATTCAAAATAAAAATAAAACATCCATGTCTGTAGTTTCTATGTTCAAAGAAAACATACTATTTATGTATTTTTCATCCTGCTAATACATTTTTATGAAGGCTATTATGAAGCCATTTAAACATACAGCTTTTGTACAAGGTTAGATTAAATTAGCTAGCGAAACCTGTAGTTATTACTTAAAGTTTTTGATTCCCTCCTTGAAATCCATAATTTTTTTATATCAAAATCCAGCACGTCTGCGGATTTTCGCTAGCTAAATTATTTAATCCTGTATTAATAAAAGTACACCATTCAAGTCCGATTCGCAAATATTCCCCATTTTTGTGGCTATGGAACTGATTTGGTAAAACCGAACAGAAACTACTACTCGGTCACATTAACTAGACGCTTGGCGTTGTAACGATAATGTTTAAAAACAATATAACAACAACAGAAAACTAGCCAATTGACGCGCGAATCGGTAAAACAAAGATGCTAACCATACTGCATTGCAGTTTGCAGTAGGTACCTACGGTTAGCAAAATTATTGAATTTGCTAGTTTTCTGTTGTTGATTTCCTGCTACACCCCCTAACGAAGGGGAGTTACACATTTTCTGTGATGCTAGTGAAAAGCTGGTGTATTCAGCCGCGATATAAATTGTTTTTGGATAATATTATTGTTACAGCGCCAAGCGCCTAGTTAATGTGACCGAGTAGTACAGTGTCATTCTAAAATTAGCTAGGTAGTTTTCGTATTAGATAAAGGAAACTCGCCCTTGATTTACTGGATCATTCTCATTAGTTCCACCAGCAATTAGTTCCATGGAACTAGTGAGACTTTTTTCTCAGTAGTTCCATGCACTTTGATAATGGAACAAATGAAACAAAACTTAATCGAACTCGTCTCACTAGTTCCACCGTAGTTGTCCCATGGAACTAGTGAAACAGTGAAACTAAAGTTGGGTAATCAACATCATTCTCATTAGTTCCACTTTCTAAAAAATATCATCAAATATACGAATAAAGGTGAGTGTAAGTCTGAACTAGTTTGTATGGGATTGTTTTTGTGTACACTAGCTATACAAATGTACCTACGTATATTTATTAGGTAGGTAGGTAGGTATTCAAAGTTTATATAAAACTCACTATAATCAACTCGACTCAAACTATTTACCTATTTCAATTACAGGCAGTTTTGGATGTCAGTTGAACAAAGAAAGCGAAGCTACTGGCACAGTCACAAGGCATTAACTGGTGAAAGTACTGTAATTGCCCTTTCCAAAGCGTACATCTCTGAGAAGAAGGGGTAAGAACTCGACTCCAAAATTAGTCTCTAAAATCGAGATCCGAGCTGACCTCTCCGGTCAGCTCGGGTCATTACTCTCTTTCAACAACGCGTTGTTGAATACAAGATTTTGTCTGTATGCCTGAAGTATTGAAAGATAAACGTATACAAACACAAATCCAAACGTGTGTTAAATTATATCATTGGACTTTAGCCTTATTATATTGAAGAAAAAACTTTTTTACAAAAAAGTTTTTTCTTCGTTCTTTTTCGAAGTCGGTTTTATTTTTTGTAAAAAAGTTTTTATTTTTCACTTTTTAGTGGTTCACATGTGCTTACCCCTTCACAACGTACCGGCGTGTAAACAATAGACAGTCATGAGATTTCAGCAATCCCAGTCCATTTGATTTGTTAGCTTAAGGACAGATTCTCTTCACGCCAGATTCGCGTTAGGACAGATTCGCATTAGGACAGATTCGCTTAAAGACAGAATATGTACAGACCGCAACATAAAGTTCCTTTGTTCGCATATGGACAGATTCGCTTTACGCCAGATTATTACACATAATCTGCGAACTGCCACGGAAGGGGTTTGAATCCATAATACATGCTCTGCCTAGTTTGAGACTAGATAATTGGTATTGGAAAAAAATTTAATATTGGGATCCCCTTTAGCCAAACAAAATTTAAAAATTCATACAAGATACTATGGCGATGGTACATTTAAAGCGACGCCGAAACCATTTTACCAAATTTATTCGTTGCATGTCAATACAACAACAAATGAACGAGAGTTTGTTAATTTTGTGCCATTAATTTACTGTTTGTTACCAAACAAGTCTCAACAAACATACGAAAGAATGTTTAGAACCTTAAAAAACTATTTTTCACTGGACATTGTTGAATTTAAGTGTGATTTTGAAATGGCAACAATTAATGCCATTAAGAATATTTAACCAAATGTCCAATTATAGGGCTGTTTTTACCATTATTTAAGTGCAATATGGAAAATGAGTAAGAAAATTGGCCTGGATAAAACAAATGAGGGCAAAAATATAACAAGGATGTTTACTCAATTAGCACTGCTACCTCCAAATTTAATACCCGGGGCTTACTTATCTTTACTAGAAGCTGGCCCTGCTACAGAGGAATTTGTTAAATTTCAAAACTATTTTTCGACCCAGTGGCTAAACAAAATTACTTGTGAACTATTTTCTTGTTACGGCGAAAAGATAAGAACAACGAATGGGGTGGAGGGATATCATCGAAGACTGAATTCAAAAATACCGCCCAAACCAGCCATATATTATTTTCTTCAGTTGCTAAAAAAAGAAACGGAAATACAACAAAGAAAATTAAGTTTAAGTCTTAACAGTCAAGGGAAAAGAAGAAGGCTAGAAGACTTAAAAAAGGATAAAAAGATTGATAACATTGTCAACAATGCGTTACAAGGACAAATTTCTACTTTAGAATGTTTAAAACAATTAGCGAATTTGTTTAATATATAAAAAATTATAATGAAAAATTAGTACAGGGAATTTATTTTTGGTTAATAAGGATGGCTGTAAGGTTTTTTTTTTGTTTTCTCTCTTGTTTCGGTTTATTGAATAAAAAAATATGTCTAAGGTTTTTTGTTTTCTCTTATGTTTCGGTTTAATGAATAAAATTATTTTCATCCGACTGTACTTCTGTCTTTAAGCGAATCTGTCCTAATGCGAATCTGTCCTAACGCGAATCTGGCGTAAAGAGAATCTGTCCTTAAGCTAACAAATCGTCCATTTGCTATCATTAATTGAGGAGTTCCGTTGCCTATCTCCGAAGTTCTTCATCAGATCTTCACCAAATAGTTTTTATAACCTTTGTAGTGAGTACAGGCGTGATATTATGTTGTGTGATGGCGTAAACAATGCTTACATATGCTATAGCAACAATCGCGGTTAATCTGCTGTTATTTACTGAAGAGTTCCCCCGATTTCTACAAGATCCCATCATCAGATATTGAAATGGTGACAATGGGACCACACGGGAAGCACCAGCTTTCAAATGAAAAAAGAATCATGAAAATCAGTTCACCCAGTCACAAGTTATGAGCTAACAAACTAAAAAAAAAAAAAAAATACAGTCGAATTGATAACCTCCTCCTTTTTTTGAAGTCGGTTAAAAAACAAGTAAATAAATCACCTGATACAAAATAGGTTAATCAATCAATCAATCGACGTGTTGGCTATGAGCCATCAATGAGGGCCGTTATTCTGATGGCTTATGCACGTCGGCAAAATCACTGCAACGGTTAGGTAGGTAGGTAGGTACTCGTTTTTGTAAGTTTTACTGTACGGGGTAGGTACATGATATAAAGCTTACATTCTAATGAGTAAAGCCGGTGTCGAGTTGTTAAAGAGTGCGATGGCCCCTAAAGGGCATGCTTAAGACCTACCATCAATTTTTTTTACATTATGGGGGAGTCGATTACCTACAGGTAAAAATTTATAAAATTCATCACTGGGTAATTTCACAGCCGTGTTACATAATATTTGAACTATATGGAATAGAGATTTTAAGATTATTTGAAACGTTATAGGTATGGGGGTTAGGGTAGTTACAAAGTTTATAATGTCGGTACACCTTAAATCTAAAAGCTGGATAACAATGCGGATTTACCTACTATTTAGAAAACTTTGTCTTAGGTATATTACGGTAGACATTAATTATAGTTAAGCATTGACCTATTACGGCTATTATTTACTACATACTTAATTAGGTACAATATTTTAAACACATAAATAGGGTACCTAGGTATATAACGATATCTTAGAAGAGGAAATACCATAAATAGAAAACTACTTAAAAATATGTATAACATAACTGTGTTTAAAACTCCCATTTTCCGAACGAAAACGAACGTCCTAGATACTGCATGTAGGACTCGTACACATGTGGGTCTCTATTCACTAGAGCAACTTTATAATCATGTCCTCAATAATCGATAAAATAAGTCAACTGCACTCTAAACATAATTATCACTTTTAAACATAATTATCAAGGTTTATCTACTTTTGCCATGCTACGGTATATCTATAGCCGCTGTATAGTAATAGTTCAGTAATGTAAACAGCACTAAAAGTCAAAGAAAAAAAAGAAAGAAAGAAAGAAAAGTCAAAGTCAATGAAAGGTTATCAATGATTTATGTAGGTACTTACCTATTAGATCATAATGATAGCATGCAAGCTCAAAGGAATGAAATAAAACACAAAATAAATGGACCGATTCAGTGTAATTGTGATCATTTTCAATAAGTATAAACGTAATTTTATACAAAAGAACAATTATTATTATAATAGAAGGTACAATTTATTTGTAGATTTGACTTTACATTACAACAATGAGACGTTACTGAGGCGAAACAAAAGTAAATTAAAGTGATATAATCAAAAAATATAAAAGCAAATGAAACTTCATGATACGCTAAAATTGATAGTAACTAGTTAGATCGTAAAAATATTTCACGTCGACTAGCAAAACACATTAACATTTAAAAGTGCAATCCTCGAAGTATTACACTAGTTTTTATTTAAAAAATATGATTTATATTTTAATTTAATTATAATAACGTATTATTTGCACCAAATGTCGTAAGATAGGTACTGAGATATGACAATAACAAATGATATGAAAACGATCGATCATAAAAAAGGCGTGGCTTTTTACCACTGACAAAGGGGAAAACAGTACTATACAGAGTCTGTCATGGGGAATTGAGACGTAAAACACGAATGAACACCGAAAGCTCAACTAGCATCAAATAAATAACTATAGTTAAAAATAACGTAGATTATATACAGAAATGATACGATCCAGTCACAGCTACTTAACAACGTCCTACGCCACTATATATAGCTTTGGATAATCGTAACGACAACACGTTTGGGCTAAAACTAATTTACAATAAAGCTTTTTAGAACAACATTTACATACATTGAAAATATTAACAAGTGGGTTCCGGGGCGTTCGCTACTGGTGCTGGAATACAACTTTTATATCTACACCTTTACCGAATATGATTACGAAGAAGACTATCTGAGGCACTTGGTCTAAAAAATTACCAGATTTAGTGACGGTCAGGTCTTCTACATATACCCATATTTCAAGCTAAACTGGGTGGCTGACCTATGATGTCAAGAAAACACGAGCACTAGATGTATTTCTGAACCGTGGGACAGTGATTTTGAGAACAATTGGGAAGGTGAACTGAACCTTAAGGCGCAGTCATAGCTAGGTCCAAACATCGTCATTAGTTGAAGATCTGTTATTGTTATTTTCAAAAAGCTCTACCTCATTGGTCAGATTCGGACCCAGCTATGGACTCGCCAGCATTGTAGACCGACCTTCCCCATTGGCTGTTAATCTAGTGCCGGCTAGTTGTGACGGTACGACCGTGACGCGGTGTGGTCAGGAGATGAGCCGCGATAGCTCAGTGCTCGTGAAGGCGGTCGTGCGATCGGCTTGATGAACGGGACGTCTTGCGCTGGTCCAGGTAAGCCGCCGGTGCCCAACCTTCGCCCTGACCCGCTGGGGAGAAAGAAAAACATAGTTTATAACATTTGATAATGCTAAGTTTGCCTTTGACTATGAGGAGCGCGTGGATAAATAGTAACAGCCGCTCGGGTTGATCTTTAGGCTAAGTCGCGCCTGTTTAAGTTGGTTCGTGGATGAGTGACCAGCCATTACATATAGAGTTTCCTCCATGCTTCAAAAAGCTCGCTAAGCCGTTAGTCCCCGCTGACAATTGTATATCTTGACAGTCGTTACAGGTAGTCAGTGGCCTGAAAGTCCAACACACAGCCCAGCCTTACCAAAAGGTATCGTATTACTTAGCAGTAACTGGGTTATGGAGGTCAGATAGGCAGTCGCTCCATGTAAAATACTCAGCTGCATCCGGTTAGACTGGAAACCGGCCCCAACATTGATGGGAAATGCTAGCAGGGATGGCGAACCAATGGCACGCGTGCCATTGATGGCACGTTGCAGAATATTTTAGGCACGCCACTGAATTTTTAACCATATTTTCAACTATGCCTACGAGTCATTATTTTCAGAGATGTATAACATAAGATTCAATTAGAAATCGTTTGGTAGAGAAGTCCAGCCCAAGATGCAATCTTACTTTAATTTGAATTACTAGTAGAATTCAAACATTACCTACGACATAGGTCAAGTTTTTTTTTTTTGTAGCAAAGAAAGAGCTTTTAGTTGGAAATATTTAGTTTAATTATCTGCCAATAGTAATATTATTTGACGGCACGTGTAAGGTCTCAATAAACATTTCTTTAGAAAAAATGGCACGTTGATCCATAAAGGTTCGCCCCATCCCTGTGCTAGGCAAAAGATGATGACCATGGCATGTATGGCACGAAAGGAACGAGGTTTAAATACACGACAGTCCGTGGAAGAAGCCTGCCAATAATGATCATGATGAAGTTTTTTTTTTTTAAAACGTTGCCCCACACTAGGAATTTCTCCTGTATCGTGGGTGCGTTCACAAACATTAAACTCACATACACAAATACCCAGACCCGGAACAACTATCTGTAGGCCATACAAATATTTGTTCCGTGCGGGGATCGAACCCGCGACACGCAGCGCAGCAGTCCATGGCTTGAGCAACTGCGCCAACCGTGCCGTCAGTTCACTATGTACAATGGCTTTTGATTAAAGGGATCCAGACGACAAAAGTTCTTGACCGTTAGTGATAAAGTTGAAACCATTTCAGTATTGCCAATCCGTGGAGGTATTTAACTGTGGGGTCAGTTAGTCTCCGTTTGAAAACTTGTTTTGCGGTCACATGGTTATACATAAAGTGCACTCCTGATTTTTGCAATGTGGCGCCGACTGTTGTAACTTTCACTTTCAAAAGAGATTATCCACATCAAAATTGGAACATGTTTTGTACGTGACAGGACTACCAAGCCGGACTGGATCCACGTGGCGATGGCGGTTTGCCTTGGGAACTTTATACAGGATGATTACAGGAGCACAGGTGTTGTAAAACCTGTGTGGAAATTTAAAATGCGCATGTTGTTAATCCATGAAGGATTGTGGGAAACCGTAAGCGCAGTAGTTGTCGAAGGGAAAAAGACGCCCGACGATGTACGGAAGGATGAAAAGGCTCTTTCTAAAATATGCCTTACTGTGGATGGCGCTGCTATTTCGATTGTTCGACCAGCTAAGACCGCAAAGGAAGCGTGGGATGCACTTATAAAATCCTACGAGGATCGAAGTTTGGGTCGTAAACTGTCGTTGGAACGAAAGTTGTACAGGTACTCCTTATCTGATTTTTCTGATTTAGAAGCTTACTTAACGGCAATAACTACAACAGCATTAGACCTGGCCGATATTGGCAAAACCATAGAAGATAGTTCTTTAGCAGCTATTATATTGGGAGGTCTAACGTCTCGCTACGAGCCCTTGATAATGGCGCTTGAGAATGGGAGCATTGAAGTCACAACAGATTTGGTGAAGACTAAGTTGTTGAGCGAAATGACGAAGGAGACTAAAGATGATGTGGCTGCGTTGCATACTAACAAGCAGGTTATTTGTTTTCGTTGTAAGAAGCCAGGGCACAAGGGTCCTAATTGTCCTCTCAAAAAGAAGGAGAAAAAGGCAAAGGCGAGTTGTTCTACAGAAGGTTGTTCTAAAGATAAGGGACTGACTGCTTCTAGTTCAGGGAATATGGATGCATGTATCACGGAATTTGTTTTGGATGGTGTCACGGAATTGGCTTTGTCTGCACCAAGTGTTCAGATGTCTGAGAAGTGGATTATCGACTCTGGTGCGTCTACTCACATGACTCCACATGCTGATTGGTTTAATAGTTACCGACCCTGTGATGGGAAGATAACTGTAGCAAATGGTAAAAGTTTGCCGGCTGTGGGTTTAGGAGATGTTGCCATTGACACAAAAACCCATTTCAAGAAGATTTTTAATGTTGTACATGTTCCTGGCCTAGATTGTAATTTACTCTCAGTCAAAAAGGCAGTAGAGAAAGGTTTCTCGATTGTTTTTGATATGAATGGCTGTAATTTTTATAATTCTAATGATGTTTCTTTTAGAAATGATCCTGTTTTACATGGTTCTGTTTGTGGTGGACTGTACACTTTGGATTGTACAGTAAAACCGCAAGGTGTTTCAGCTTATAATGTTCACACTAATTTGTCCCAGTTTCAGCTTTGGCATAAGCGTCTAGGACATCTCTGCCGTATTGGTATGGCTCTACTCAAAAAAGGTGGTGCTGTTGGTGTGGAGTATACTGAGGTTGACAAAGAACCATGTGTACCTTGTGTAGAAGGTAAGCAGGCCCGGAAGCCTTTCAAAGTGATAAAGTATAAGAAGGCTTCGTCACCATTAGAATTGGTCCATACGGACGTTTGTGGTCCCCTGACCACAGAATCTTTTAAAGGTAATAAATATTTTATTATTTTTGTAGATGACTATACACGTTTTATATCACTTTATTGTATGTCATCTAAGACAGAAGTTAAGAAGTATTTTTGTGCTTTCCAAGCACTTGTTGAGAGACAGACTGGCACAAAGATTCGAACCCTTCGGTCAGACAATGGTACTGAGTATGTCAACAAGGAGCTGACAGACTATTTGCAGGCTCAAGGGATTCGACATGAAACGTCTGTACCATACAGCCCTCAACAAAATGGGGTAAGTGAACGTTGCAATCGTAGTATTGTGGAGAAGGCCCGTTCCTTGCTGGCACAGAGCTCTCTGTCGAAAGCTTTTTGGCAGGATGCTGTTGAGACCAGTGTTTATTTAAAGAATAGGTCACCTCATCGTGCACTTGATGGTAAGACGCCATATGAAATGTGGTGTGGTAGCAAACCCGACCTGTCTCATTTAAGGGTGTTTGGTTGCCGAGCTTTAGTTCACGTGCCTTCATGCCAGAGAACTAAGCTAGATATGAAAGCTTCTGAACATATCTTCGTTGGATATTCAGACGATCCAAGGAGTTATTATTTCCGTAGCGCGGAAAACCCTCGTAGGTTGATTAAGTCAAGGGATATTACGTTCTTTGAAAATAATTTTTCAGGATTGAAGGATAAATCTGTTCAGCCTGAAATTGTTGTGAGCCCTAATGTCTCTAATCTTTTTTCACAAACTTCTTCAGATACCACATCGCCACAGGAGATTTCTATCTCATCTACTTCTACTTCTTCACCTACTTCAGAAGGTGTGGACATGGAGGTAGAGCAAGTTGACGATTTTGTGGACGCGAATGATGAAGTTGGTGGGATTGTTGACACGGAGCCTCTACATTCGGGTGAACAACGTGATCTGTCCCTGGTTCCTTCAGATGAACCCAACGATGTATGTCCAGAGAGAAGGTATCCTGAAAGAGTACGTAAACCTCCAGATTATTATTCATACGGCACTCACGGTGTTGATTTGTTGTGTGATGATCCAAATAGTTATCGTGAAGCTATTAATAGCGATGATAAAGATAACTGGATCTCCGCAATGAAGGATGAATACAATGCCTTATTGAATAAGCAGACTTGGACATTAGTGGATAAACCAAATAAAAAGGTTATTCCATGTAAATGGGTGTTCAAGATGAAGAGGGACGCGAACGGTGCAATAGTCAAGTATAAGGCGCGACTAGTTGCGAAAGGTTTTAGTCAAGTTTGGGGGACTGACTATAACGAGACTTTTGCCCCTGTGGTTCGAAATTCATCTCTGCGTACCCTTATAGCGTTGGCGGCAGAAATGGATTTAAAGATCCAACACATGGATGTCGATACCGCATTCCTCAATGGGGACTTGGAGGAGGAGGTGTATATGCAACAGCCTGAGGGATTTACTGAGCATGGGGCAGAAGGTAAAGTCTGTTTGCTCAGAAAATCCATTTATGGTTTGAAACAGGCAGCTCGAGCCTGGAATATCAAATTGCATCAAATTCTATCAAAAATTGGCTTTGCAAGAACACCTGCGGAATCATGTGTTTACTTGAAAAAGTTTGGTAATGAAACGGTAATACTTGCAGTCTATGTTGACGATCTAATTGTCTTTTACAAAGAAAAAAGTTCGTTTGACGCTGTCATAAATGACTTGAATAAATTTTTCTCGCTTAAAGATTTGGGTGCATTATCGTATTGTTTAGGCTTAAATATTAACCGTGTTGACGATAAAATCGTGGTCAGTCAGAAGACCTATATCCAGGCAGTGTTGGAGCGGTTTAATATGCAAGATTGCAAGGAGATGTCTACGCCTTTGGAGAATAACAAGTTGGAGAAAGGTAATCTAACATCTCTTGGTGAATATCCTTACCAAAACTTGATAGGATGTCTCATGTACCTAGCTGTGAATACGAGACCCGATATAGCTTATGCCACAAGCTATTTAAGTCAGTTTAATAACTGTTATGATAAGACGCATTGGTTGGCCGCTAAAAGGGTGTTACAGTATTTGAAAGGTACTATGGATTACTGTATTACTTACAGGAAAGTCGGTAGACGTCTGTGTGGATACACGGATGCTGACTGGGCGAACTGTGTGCATGACCGTCGGTCGTACACTGGTTACTACTTCACGCTAGCAGGTGGACCTATTAGCTGGGAGTGTAAGAAGCAGCCGACGGTAGCCTTATCGTCTACAGAAGCTGAGTATATGTCCTTGACCAGTGCTGCAAAGGAGGCTATTTTCCTCAGACGGTTAGTGTGTGACATTACTGGTTTTGCTGATAGGGTGTTGCTATACAATGATAGTCAGAGTGCACAGAAACTTGTGCTCAATCCAGTCCACCACAATAGAACCAAACACATTGATACGAGATATCATTTTATTCGTGAAAAGGTTACTGAGGGTCTTATAGATATAAAGTTTATACCTACGGATAAAATGACAGCCGATGTTTTAACAAAGCCCTTAAGGCGCATAGCTCATCTTAGGTGCGTTGTTAATATGGGTTTAATGATAAATAGGTAGAATAATTTTCTATTTATTTATTTTTCGTCGGTATATGTTTGGTATTTCTGTTTAGTCTGGTAGTAATGTTTTATTCTTTTATCTCATTATGTTTAGCATTACTACTTTATCTTTTTATTTCCATTAAGGGCGGATGTTGTAAAACCTACTTATTTGTGAAACCTTTTTGTTGGGTTTTAAATATGTTTTTATAATGTCAAGTAAAAAGATCTTCGCAGTTCAAATATAGCAACCATCGTACTACGTGTTTTTCATTTCGCTATTTCCACAATATTTATTTAGAAACTCAGATTACAATCTCAACAACAGGATACTACATTTATTGCAACAAACCAGTACAATATGATATTTATTCGTTCGTGATAAAGTTAAGCAAAAAATACATATTTAAGTCAATCGTGTTTATAATGGACTTATTCTGCAGCACTTCTTTTCTTATCGTATGGGCAGTAAGTTGTAACGACACCCTATAGAGTCAGAGTTTCTAAACCGCCCCAAGGGCCTCATGTAGCACTGTAATCTGTGGAGGTGGTATTAGAGGTGTTTGTACGTACCCGCAAGCCGCACGTACCACCAGCCGGCGCAGCCCACCTTGAGCAGCTCGGCATGCTGCCCCTCCCGCAGCGACACCTCGCTGGGCCCCACCGCCGTGTAGTCCGACAGCGCCACCAGCGCACACCCCACCGCCTGACACATGACACACCACTTACTACCAGGGCACTCACTGCTCTACCCACTAGCTGGCTATGTATTGCTTTTTAATACTGAGATGTCGACGGTGAACAGTTAAAATGTCATAAGACACATTGAGCCTGCTGTTCGCAATCAAGTTTCGGCGCTGAACCAAATGTTGCTAATAAAACAGCGCACTCAATGTCTCTTACAAGTTCCACGGTCGAATGTTTCTCTGTAGCTAAGTATCCTTTCAATTTCAACGGTTGTTGCAACTTCGTAAGCGAAACTTGTTCGCGATGATGTAATTTAATAATGTAGGTAAAAGGCAAGAGTGCATAAAAGAGGATGGTCAAAATGTACAGAACCTGTTCGTGTTCACCACGACCTTCAAGCATGATCGTTATTTGATTTAATTGCAATTAATCTCGAATGTCTATTGAACCCCTTATCGTTTTAGCTATAAACCGAGTTAGTTTCATCGGAACTGGTTCTGCTATTGGTGTTGGCGTATTGAGCCCACCATCCTTTCTTAAAGAATTGTTGAAATTATGGAACGCTGATGATAATAATAAATAAGGTAGGTATGTTTCAACCTTGTTGCACAATCGTTGAATTAAAAGAACTCTTGAGGTTTTCATGTTGTCCAGTTTATGTTTCTCTAATGCATGTTTTAATGTTGCCTCGACTTTGGTTCCACGGAAAATTAATGTTTGGTTCCAATGTAAATCCAGATATAAGTGTGTTGTGTACTGTTGTGAATCTAGCGTTGTAATGACTGTAGCAATCATAATGTAGTAAATAAATAGACACACCATTCATCCTGTACATCGATCACCACTGGTCAAACAGAGAGCATAGAGTCACATTGCTTTGTCAAATATCTACCCACTTCGGCTTGTTAAAAGCTATTTTGCTACGTTCATTTAGACATGTGCATGTGGATTGAGTGATCCTCTCTTCAATCTTAACGAAAATCGAGGTGGATTTTGTTAAAAATTGTAGAAACATTATGACCAAGTTAAAAAATTTGTTAAACCCGAGATAAAAATGATATGGTCATTAAAGAGGATCACTCACACCGCATGCTTTGAGAAAACGTCATATTGATATCTCAGAATATATTGCCTTTGTAATTCTTATTTCGACATTGAAAAATTGTAAAAAATTGTTAGAAACTATTAACAATTTGAGAATTCAGTTGCAAGTCCCGTTTCGAAGTTATTACGACTAATTTGGATCACTCACACCGCATACTTTTTCAAAACGTCATAATGTAAATCTCAGAATATATAGCCTTTGCAGTATTTATTTCGTTATTGATAAATTGAGGAAAATTGTTAGAAGCTACTAACAATTTAAGAATTCAATTGCAAGTCCCGTTTTAAAGTTATTAACCTTTTTATTTTCTTCCAATATGCCGTCTGAGTGATCCATACTTCGACCTCTATCTACTTTTATATACATCGTAGGCAAACTGTGATTGTATCCAAAATTGTTAATTGTTTTCTTCTAAAACTTTGCATATCTCCTGCTTTTATAAGGGTCATACTTTAAGATATAGCATGGTTCGTTAATTCCTAAAGGAACTGACTAAGTAGGGTACATATGATTTTTGATTTTGCGAGACTGTAAAAGCAAGAATTGATGAGGGTAGTTGTTCCTTAACAGAACTGCCCTCGTGAATTGTTATTTTTTAACCGACTTCAAAAAAAGGAGGAGGTTATCAATTCGACTGTATTTTTTTTTTTTTTTTTATATGTTTGTTACCTCATAACTCCGTCGCTTGCTAACCGATTTGAAAAATTCTTTTTTTGTTGGAAAGGATATACTTCACAAGTGGTCCCATGATCACCAAGTCAGGATCTGATGATGGGATCCTGGAGAAATAGAGGGAACTCTTCAAATTTTATAGGCACACTTGAAGTGATTTGAGTAGTTTTTGGAAGAGTACGTTCTCGGAGTGGTTCCATTTCAATTTAGTGAAGATCTGATGAAGAACTTCGGAGATAGGCAACGGAACTCCTCAACAATTTAATTATAAATTTAGATAAGACAAAGATAATGCACTTTAGACAGCGTACTCCCGTCGTAACTAATCTTCATATTCATTACAAAAATGACGATATAAAGGAAGCGAGTGTCACAAAATTTTTGGGATTACAAATAGATTCCAGCTTAAATTGGAAAGCACACATAGAGATGATGTGTAAAAAACTGAGTTCATCTGCATATGTTTTATATAGATTATCCTCCATAGTGGATACCAAAACACGTCTCACAGCGTACTACGGCATAGTGGAATCTCACCTGCGCTACGGCATCATTTTTTGGGGGAACTCAACTGACAGAGACATAGCATTTAAGGCTCAAAAAAGATGTCTCAGGTCATTATTTAAACTTAAAACATAAATAAAGATGTCATAGACACAATTATAATACTCGTACTAGAAACAGGGACCAATAAGTTCAGCCAGGCTTCAGATTTGCTGAAGTAGACATCGTCAGTTATCTTGCATGGGGTAGGTACTGTTTGAGACGCTATAATAAAATTTCTCAAAGTATTCTGGATCTGAATGAGACGAAATTTAAAACATGCATTAAACGCACACTGTGTAAGGAAGCACATTACAATTTGGACAATTAAATCATTGATAAAATGCTTGGTTCAATGCTGGTCCTGCTCCACAAGGACAGCGCTTAAATTGACTTTATAGCATTCATTAGCACTGTTATGTAATGCATATATTATTTTTCACACAATATACCTACTCGAAGAACGTGTTTGGAAATTATTATTTTTTAAGTTATCGAAATTAGTGAGTAAGTCGGTTTTATTTTTAATGTTAAAGTGTAAATATAAAGTGCATCATTTGAGTTTTGTTTTTTTTTTAAGTTTTTAAGTCAAGAGATTTTTTACATTAGCGCGTCATTTAAAAATCAGTTTCGTATTGTTCAGATTTATTGTAACCTACTGTCACCGCGTTTTCTGTTAGTAAAAAAAAAAATAAGTATTTAAAATTTTAACGTTAAAAGTAACAATTCATGAGGGCAACTACCCTCATCAATTCTTACTTTTACAGTCTCGCAAAATCAAAAATCATATGTACCCTACTCAGTCAGTTCCTTTAGGAATTAACGAACCATGCTATATCTTAAAGTATGACCCTTATAAAAGCAGAAGATATGCAAAGTTTTAGAAGAAAACAATTAACAATTTTGGATACAATCACAGTTTGCCTACGATGTATATAAAAGTAGATAGAGGTCGAAGTATGGATCACTCAGACGGCATATTGGAAGAAAATAAAATGGTTAATAACTTTAAAACGGGACTTGCAATTGAATTCTTAAATTGTTAGTAGCTTCTAACAATTTTCCTCAATTTATCAATAACGAAATAAATACTGCAAAGGCTATATTCTGAGATTTACATTATGACGTTTTCAAAAAGTATGCGGTGTGAGTGATCCAAATTAATCGTAATAACTTCGAAACGGGACTTGCAACTGAATTCTCAAATTGTTAATAGTTTCTAACAATTTTTTACAATTTTTCAATGTCGAAATAAGAATTACAAAGGCAATATATTCTGAGATATCAATATGACGTTTTCTCAAAGCATGCGGTGTGAGTGATCCTCTTTATTGACCATATCATTTTTATCTCGGGTTTAACAAATTTTTTAACTTGGTCATAATGTTTCTACAATTTTTAACAAAATCCACCTCGATTTTCATTAAGATTGAAGAGAGGATCACTCAATCCACATGCACATCATTTAGACTACCCTGAATTTAGAAATTTTGGCTAAGACAATTAGTGTCATCTTTAAATGTTATGTTGGTCATGAACTAGATATTTGAAAGCAGTTTGACTCTGCTCCAAAACACAAACATGCATTTAAATTCTGTAAAGTAAGTACTTAGTACAAAAAGTTTCCTTTTTGTTTTCCATCTACAAGTAGTTTGGTGTTTGACCAGACCATGCATGTTAGTAAAGCGATTAGTAGAACATAAGATAACACTCATAATTAATATATAATCAAGTAATTGTTAGGTAAACAGTTATTGTAGTCAAACGACAGAGATGACAGTCATAAATACTTAAGAAGATAATAATAATAATATATTACGTTGACATCAAACGTATATATTACATAATAATAATATATAAATATAGACAGTTTTCAAGGTAATATAGTCGCACTAAACACTCCAGTAATATGCAGTTATAAATATTCATAGAAATAGTCCACAAGTCCAGTTGATTTGGGTGCTAATAATTTTAAAATGATTCTCGTATTATGAGCTTATGAAATAATTTCTGAAAGTGTCCATTATAATTTGAAAGTAGGTACGTTGCTGTGGTTTAAAATCATATAATTAGCTCATCGTGTGCGTAAATTGTGAGTAATAAACATAAGTATCTAAGCAGATTCATTGGTAGGGGAGACCTGTACAAAACCGTATACCGGGGTAAAACAGTACAGCATGTCTATTCTTGTCAATAATTCAAAGTTCCCGCGCGCAAACTGCTCAGCGGCGTCAACCAATGGGAGCTATTAGTGCTTGGCCAGACTGGCAGCGCGGCGCGGGGAGCGGCGCGGGTGCGGCAACGCGCGCGATTTGCCTGTCCGCACTGGACCGCGATTTCGTTCCGAGCGTTGTCGCGTTCAACTGTTCGTCCAGTGTTTGTCAAAATATAATATGGATGACGAAGACTTGTTTTTATTGGAAAATTCTTACTTTAAATGGCAAATGCTAAAAGTGAAAAATGGAGTTAATAAAATTAATTTAATCAGAGAAAATGAAGGAGAATTTTACACACTGTATGAAAGATTGCGAGAGCAACCTCAAAAGTTTTTTGAATATACAAGAATGTCAATGGATACGTTTGACTACATATTACAAAATATAGAAAATTATATTATAAAAAAAAATAACAACTTACGCCGAAGCAAAAAAAAAGCAAAAATTTTTTTGGTAAGAATTTTAAAATTCGGTTATTTTAATTAATTGGATACTTCTATAAATAATTATAAATAATTGGATTAATTTCTTAAGCTTTAACTTATAAAAGTTAAAGCTAAATAAATAAATCCAATTTATCTGGTTATCTGGCGCAGACTAAAGTTTGAGATACGCCGCTCCCGCGCGGTTTATCGCTTGCCGCCCCGCGCAGTCACTGCGGCCACTTGTATGAACGAGCTATGGCACGAGTTGCCCGCGCGCTCCCCGCGGAAAGTAGCCCGCGCCGCTTCCCGCGCCCGCGTGCCCACTACGGACACTCAAATGAAGTTCCATACGTTTAAGTTTGTCGCGCCGCGCCCGCCCCGCGCCCGCGTTTGCAGTCTGGCCAAGCACTTAGTCAACAAACACTTGTCGCTGCATGCACGCGCGTTATCAAAATATTCGATTTTATTGATTTTCGGCGTATTTGATCTTATTTTTGTGAAAATTCAATCAATAATAGTGAAATTTACGCATATAATAGGTAAGTGCCAATCAACTATATTAAAGTGCATGTATTTTACTCGTAATTAACAATTATTTGAGTAGGCAAAATTGGTTTGCGTATGTAGTAGTGAGCGATATATTTACATTGAGCCGTGGGTCAAAACCGTACGGGGTAAAATCGGCCACTATACGATTTTGACCCGCATGAATGAAAAACTGCTGTTATCACTTCCTCCCCCTATAAAAATGAGCTGATAACCATCTCACAAAATAGAACTCCTAAGCTTAATTTGAATCAACCGCCTAAGACCAAAAAACCAAAACAAAAAATAATAAATGATAACATTTGCTTGTACTGCCTCGAAGAAGTTCAAGCCGCTTGGATGAAGGTTGGGTGCGCTGTGGGGAGTGTGAAGGTTGGGCTCATGAAGGCTGTACAGGTTAAGACTCAGAGGATTTAGATAATTTTGTTTGTATGGGATGCGTTGTTTCTAGATAATCTCTGGGGCAGTATCGTATATAATATACGGTTTTGCCCATGTGTCGGGGCAAAATCGTAATTAGAAGAAGTTTAATAATTTTTGGTTTTTATTATTTAATATTTTGATTTTTCCAAATATGTACCAGTGATTATGTTCCTTATGAGACTGACTAATTATAATTGTTGAGTAGATAAATTAGTGTTTTGAAATTAAAGAACTACAACCCTAAACGCTTAGCTATACGATTTTGACCCGGTCTCCCCTAATTATCATAACACTATGAATAATAAGATAACGCTATTGTTTCAGCATTAGGTTTTTTTTATATAACTGGGTGATTTATTATCATGTACCTAATATGACTCAGTGGGTGGGGATGTTATTTTTAGAATAACTCTGAACTTTTTAATAATTATTTAGGTCCCGTACCTACCGTTTTAATAAAAGTAAATTAAAATAATTGTCTCGTTGACTGGTTTGTAAGCTCATAATACGTTAGAAATCAGTTGTCATATAAAATAAATACATAGTATAAGTGGTATCAGAAATCGTGTCACACTGAAGTAAACAAAACATTACAGTAAAGCTATTTGATTGCACGTCCAAAGCGGTGGTCAGTGAATGATGCAAGCTGTGATGCCGTGCTCAGCTGTGTCCAATCACGCTACATTATTATAGTCTCTTCTTAGCCTCGTTGCTCAATACTTAGACTGGGATCAATTTAGAATAACAACTATAAATATACTAAGTATCGCTTTTTTATAAATTGACTGCACTAAATTATTCATTGGTTCTAGATAGTGCACAACATATTGCGCAATTTTAATCAAGCGAGATATTTATGCACCAAAATATATTTCCGTAATATAATAAGGAAGAAGTATAATGTATGTATTACATAATAAACAGTGTGTTTCGGATAAAATGTTTCATGATATTGTAATACAAAGATAAAAAAAATAATATTTATCGGCACTGATGTATAACATTAAATCGAAGCAAGCGCATAATTTAACATAAAACCAATAAGCACACTGACAATGAGTGACATAACAAACAAAACATGACTTACACGATAGTTAATGTTCAGCGAAACAACCGAAATATCCACGTTCTCTTTGGTTAGATAGATTAAGCTTTGGATATAAACTCAGTCTTTTCATTATGTACAAAGCCTCTACTGGCTGTATGCTCGAAACATTTATATAATTCAGTACTGTGACACGTAAAACGTGGATGTGGCTTGTGCGGAGCCGGCCACTGAAAAGAACTGAACCATTCTGTGGATGGTTCCGTTGAGACCGACTGCCACGGCCTCCGTCACCTGTAGAACAATACAACTTAGAGCATGACGTCACACGTCGCACCTCGACCGGTGAGTGTACGTGTGAGGTGCCGAGTGGACCGTGCTAACACTACATTCATAAGTTTTCAGTGCGAGTGTCGCTAAATCATTTGAAAGGAACTAAAAGCGATGATGGCTAACTTAACTTTTATGCTGTGAGGGCGTGAAACCTATTTGGACTAGGGCAGGACGTTATAATTTTAATCGTGTATCGAGAATTTGTAGTATTTACATAATTTACACGGCTAGATCTAAGTAAGCAGATACTGCAAATTCTCAGACGATGCGCATGTTCTACCACCGTATGACCAATATTTTATCCCGAATCCATAATTTTAGACAGTAATGTTATCGGGAAGCATCATGTGCGTGGGGTTGCCAGCGTTGTCATGCGCTACCCGTGACTATTCAGCCCGCATTCCTTTAAAAATACACTTTACACTTACATAAAGAGTGGGTATCACTTCACTCAACACTGCAAACCCAAAATTAGTTGGCATTAATTTAACAGACCCACGTTTTAGTAAAGCTACCCCGACAGTAAGCACTACAATCCTATGTTAGTAGTCGTTACCGGAGAGGACATTACTGACATTTACTGTGAACATAGGTAAGTTATTATATTTTATTGACAGGTAATTTTTTCTCTATAAATTCCATACCGACATAAAATCCCCAAACAAATCAAATTTAACAAAACAAAAACAAATTAACTCCTGCTCTAATTATATCAGATCAACATTTTAATGCATTAACAACTTCATTATCAACTCTTTAATCGGGAATGTTGATTGACTAAGTATCTTGTTCATAAAGGTCGTTGGCCGTCTACTGCGACGCGATGTGTCTAAACACATCCGCGTCGGATGATCCGCGTCGGATGATCCGCGTCCGGATCTAAATCTGGAATATTTAAAGAGCACCGCTCAAAGCGCATGTCATCCATTGCAGATGTTCGCTTGATGGTTTGATCAAACTTTGCTAGATACTTCAGTTAACTATCGGAGGCTGGTGTCCGGACCGCAGCCGCAATTATTCCAGAATGTATGTGCCTTAGTCAATCAACCCCCGTGTCCACACCCTACCCTGGCATATAGTACATACACAATAGTCACTCGTACACCCGGTTGTTGGTACATACCGGCGGATGTTCAGGCTCGTCATCATCATCGTCGGAGGGGTCAGTGGACCAGCACGGCTCGTCGTGTGTGTCGCAGGACGCCGTGCGTGTGGGGTTGGGTGCCACTACTGCTGGCTTGCTGGGCAGCGCGGCTGGCGGGCCCAGGTCCCATGAACTGGTTTGGATTAGTGTTCTGTGGGGAAGGTGAGTTTGTAAGTGTTGAAAATAGCTTTTAGTTCAATGTCAGACATAAAATGTTGGTTATATCTCAGGTTCCGTTATACTGGCGCTTGCGGAGGACATTGGTATCAAGGTTATGACGTTGCGTAGTTGTCAATTCAAATCCAGCATAGATTTACCGCGAAGACGTTGCAATGCAAGATATAATTTACAAACTTAATTATAGGTTACAAACTTATTCCAATGAAATTTTTTAAAGTATTCCAGACTGATGAAATGAAAATAGAAAACGTACTGCGCCTGCGCCGTTCCTAAACAAATTGGGATAAGGACAGGTAGAAAATAATGAAGTGAAATTTTTGAAATTGTATTGAGTCGTTTATCCCTATTTTTGTAACTAGGCTACTACTTCTAAGGATGTAAACAGTTCTATAAGATTTCGTCATGACACATTCGCATTTTCGGAGACAGTCAAAGCATACACTTTATCTAGAAGATTTGTAGGTACTTGCCTGTTGGTTGACTGGCCTGTTGGTCTTGTGGTTAGTGACCCTAACTGCTATGCCGGAGGTCGTGGGTTCGATTCCCACCCAGGACAAATGTTTGTGTGATGAGCACGATCATTTGTTCTGTGTCTGGGTGTAATTTATCTATAATATGTATGTATTTAGAAATATATAAGTATGTTTATCAGTTGTCTAGTACCCATAACACAAGCTCTGCTTAGCTTGGGACTAGATGGCGTTGTGTGATAGTTGTGGAATATTATTATTATTACTTGTGCTGCGCGCTGTACTGCCGCACGCGCTCTCCCTTGAGCTCGTTGAGTTGCTCCAGCAGCACCCGCTTGACGCGCTCCACCCAGGCGCGCTTCACGTCCGCGCTGCCCGCCGTCAGTGTGTGCACCTCGGACCGACCCTGACGCCACACCTACCTGTGCTGCGCGCTGTACTGCCGCACGCGCTCTCCCTTGAGCTCGTTGAGTTGCTCCAGCAGCACCCGCTTGACGCGCTCCACCCAGGCGCGCTTCACGTCCGCGCTGCCCGCCGTCAGTGTGTGCACCTCGGACCGACCCTGACGCCACACCTACCTGTGCTGCGCGCTGTACTGCCGCACGCGCTCTCCCTTGAGCTCGTTGAGTTGCTCCAGCAGCACCCGCTTGACGCGCTCCACCCAGGCGCGCTTCACGTCCGCGCTGCCCGCCGTCAGTGTGTGCACCTCGGACCGACCCTGACGCCACACCTACCTGTGCTGCGCGCTGTACTGCCGCACGCGCTCTCCCTTGAGCTCGTTGAGTTGCTCCAGCAGCACCCGCTTGACGCGCTCCACCCAGGCGCGCTTCACGTCCGCGCTGCCCGCCGTCAGTGTGTGCACCTCGGACCGACCCTGACGCCACACCTACCTGTGCTGCGCGCTGTACTGCCGCACGCGCTCTCCCTTGAGCTCGTTGAGTTGCTCCAGCAGCACCCGCTTGACGCGCTCCACCCAGGCGCGCTTCACGTCCGCGCTGCCCGCCGTCAGTGTGTGCACCTCGGACCGACCCTGACGCCACACCTACCTGTGCTGCGCGCTGTACTGCCGCACGCGCTCTCCCTTGAGCTCGTTGAGTTGCTCCAGCAGCACCCGCTTGACGCGCTCCACCCAGGCGCGCTTCACGTCCGCGCTGCCCGCCGTCAGTGTGTGCACCTCGGACCGACCCTGACGCCACACCTACCTGTGCTGCGCGCTGTACTGCCGCACGCGCTCTCCCTTGAGCTCGTTGAGTTGCTCCAGCAGCACCCGCTTGACGCGCTCCACCCAGGCGCGCTTCACGTCCGCGCTGCCCGCCGTCAGTGTGTGCACCTCGGACCGACCCTGACGCCACACCTACCTGTGCTGCGCGCTGTACTGCCGCACGCGCTCTCCCTTGAGCTCGTTGAGTTGCTCCAGCAGCACCCGCTTGACGCGCTCCACCCAGGCGCGCTTCACGTCCGCGCTGCCCGCCGTCAGTGTGTGCACCTCGGACCGACCCTGACGCCACACCTACCTGTGCTGCGCGCTGTACTGCCGCACGCGCTCTCCCTTGAGCTCGTTGAGTTGCTCCAGCAGCACCCGCTTGACGCGCTCCACCCAGGCGCGCTTCACGTCCGCGCTGCCCGCCGTCAGTGTGTGCACCTCGGACCGACCCTGACGCCACACCTACCTGTGCTGCGCGCTGTACTGCCGCACGCGCTCTCCCTTGAGCTCGTTGAGTTGCTCCAGCAGCACCCGCTTGACGCGCTCCACCCAGGCGCGCTTCACGTCCGCGCTGCCCGCCGTCAGTGTGTGCACCTCGGACCGACCCTGACGCCACACCTACCTGTGCTGCGCGCTGTACTGCCGCACGCGCTCTCCCTTGAGCTCGTTGAGTTGCTCCAGCAGCACCCGCTTGACGCGCTCCACCCAGGCGCGCTTCACGTCCGCGCTGCCCGCCGTCAGTGTGTGCACCTCGGACCGACCCTGACGCCACACCTACCTGTGCTGCGCGCTGTACTGCCGCACGCGCTCTCCCTTGAGCTCGTTGAGTTGCTCCAGCAGCACCCGCTTGACGCGCTCCACCCAGGCGCGCTTCACGTCCGCGCTGCCCGCCGTCAGTGTGTGCACCTCGGACCGACCCTGACGCCACACCTACCTGTGCTGCGCGCTGTACTGCCGCACGCGCTCTCCCTTGAGCTCGTTGAGTTGCTCCAGCAGCACCCGCTTGACGCGCTCCACCCAGGCGCGCTTCACGTCCGCGCTGCCCGCCGTCAGTGTGTGCACCTCGGACCGACCCTGACGCCACACCTACCTGTGCTGCGCGCTGTACTGCCGCACGCGCTCTCCCTTGAGCTCGTTGAGTTGCTCCAGCAGCACCCGCTTGACGCGCTCCACCCAGGCGCGCTTCACGTCCGCGCTGCCCGCCGTCAGTGTGTGCACCTCGGACCGACCCTGACGCCACACCTACCTGTGCTGCGCGCTGTACTGCCGCACGCGCTCTCCCTTGAGCTCGTTGAGTTGCTCCAGCAGCACCCGCTTGACGCGCTCCACCCAGGCGCGCTTCACGTCCGCGCTGCCCGCCGTCAGTGTGTGCACCTCGGACCGACCCTGACGCCACACCTACCTGTGCTGCGCGCTGTACTGCCGCACGCGCTCTCCCTTGAGCTCGTTGAGTTGCTCCAGCAGCACCCGCTTGACGCGCTCCACCCAGGCGCGCTTCACGTCCGCGCTGCCCGCCGTCAGTGTGTGCACCTCGGACCGACCCTGACGCCACACCTACCTGTGCTGCGCGCTGTACTGCCGCACGCGCTCTCCCTTGAGCTCGTTGAGTTGCTCCAGCAGCACCCGCTTGACGCGCTCCACCCAGGCGCGCTTCACGTCCGCGCTGCCCGCCGTCAGTGTGTGCACCTCGGACCGACCCTGACGCCACACCTACCTGTGCTGCGCGCTGTACTGCCGCACGCGCTCTCCCTTGAGCTCGTTGAGTTGCTCCAGCAGCACCCGCTTGACGCGCTCCACCCAGGCGCGCTTCACGTCCGCGCTGCCCGCCGTCAGTGTGTGCACCTCGGACCGACCCTGACGCCACACCTACCTGTGCTGCGCGCTGTACTGCCGCACGCGCTCTCCCTTGAGCTCGTTGAGTTGCTCCAGCAGCACCCGCTTGACGCGCTCCACCCAGGCGCGCTTCACGTCCGCGCTGCCCGCCGTCAGTGTGTGCACCTCGGACCGACCCTGACGCCACACCTACCTGTGCTGCGCGCTGTACTGCCGCACGCGCTCTCCCTTGAGCTCGTTGAGTTGCTCCAGCAGCACCCGCTTGACGCGCTCCACCCAGGCGCGCTTCACGTCCGCGCTGCCCGCCGTCAGTGTGTGCACCTCGGACCGACCCTGACGCCACACCTACCTGTGCTGCGCGCTGTACTGCCGCACGCGCTCTCCCTTGAGCTCGTTGAGTTGCTCCAGCAGCACCCGCTTGACGCGCTCCACCCAGGCGCGCTTCACGTCCGCGCTGCCCGCCGTCAGTGTGTGCACCTCGGACCGACCCTGACGCCACACCTACCTGTGCTGCGCGCTGTACTGCCGCACGCGCTCTCCCTTGAGCTCGTTGAGTTGCTCCAGCAGCACCCGCTTGACGCGCTCCACCCAGGCGCGCTTCACGTCCGCGCTGCCCGCCGTCAGTGTGTGCACCTCGGACCGACCCTGACGCCACACCTACCTGTGCTGCGCGCTGTACTGCCGCACGCGCTCTCCCTTGAGCTCGTTGAGTTGCTCCAGCAGCACCCGCTTGACGCGCTCCACCCAGGCGCGCTTCACGTCCGCGCTGCCCGCCGTCAGTGTGTGCACCTCGGACCGACCCTGACGCCACACCTACCTGTGCTGCGCGCTGTACTGCCGCACGCGCTCTCCCTTGAGCTCGTTGAGTTGCTCCAGCAGCACCCGCTTGACGCGCTCCACCCAGGCGCGCTTCACGTCCGCGCTGCCCGCCGTCAGTGTGTGCACCTCGGACCGACCCTGACGCCACACCTACCTGTGCTGCGCGCTGTACTGCCGCACGCGCTCTCCCTTGAGCTTGTTGAGTTGCTCCAGCAGCACCCGCTTGACGCGCTCCACCCAGGCGCGCTTCACGTCCGCGCTGCCCGCCGTCAGTGTGTGCACCTCGGACCGACCCTGACGCCACACCTACCTGTGCTGCGCGCTGTACTGCCGCACGCGCTCTCCCTTGAGCTCGTTGAGTTGCTCCAGCAGCACCCGCTTGACGCGCTCCACCCAGGCGCGCTTCACGTCCGCGCTGCCCGCCGTCAGTGTGTGCACCTCGGACCGACCCTGACGCCACACCTACCTGTGCTGCGCGCTGTACTGCCGCACGCGCTCTCCCTTGAGCTCGTTGAGTTGCTCCAGCAGCACCCGCTTGACGCGCTCCACCCAGGCGCGCTTCACGTCCGCGCTGCCCGCCGTCAGTGTGTGCACTTCGGACCGACCCTGACGCCACACCTCGAACTTCCGTACGTCGCCCTTCACTGACTCCGTTAGACCGATTTGTGACATCTGAACATGAAACAAGGGTGGAATTGCAGTGAAATTGATATTATTTGTAAAATGCTGATTTAGAAGGAGACTCATTTATAAACTCAACATATAATAAACATCCGGTTTCTCATAACGGATCTTTTACAGCTTAAGATGACTCTTTGATCGTTTTGTTCATAAACATTATGTTATAGTCCAAGATCCCAGGGCCGCCGTATTTTTTCACGTATTTTCTGACGAAGGAAATGTGGACGATTGAGTAGTGTTAGTATGAACTAAGAACACACAACTACCAGCTAGCTTGCTTGGACGGCCAATTTTTAACCGACTTCAAAAAAGGAGGTTACTATGTTCGTGTGTGTTTTTTTTTTTTTTTTTTATGTATGTTACCTGATTTCTCCCCCATTTGTGGACCGATCATCAAAATACTTTTTTTATTTGAAAGAATATACTCCTGAGGTGGTCCCATTTTTTTTTGGTGAAGATCTGGTGCTGATCTTCGGAGATATACAATGGAACTCTTCAAAAATAGACGGCAAATCTGTCGTAATTGCTGGAATCGCTTGGATGTTTATTGAATATACATTATCATGACGTAACATCACGCCTGTATGCTCTGAGGGGGTATGCAGATGTGTACAATACACATTTTTTTTGTTGTTTTATGAATTTTCGTGCTTTTTCTGGCGCTATTCAAGTATTCGCATCTAGCAGTCATCACTTGTATTCATGTTGATGAGCTGATAATGGAAGGTATACTACTCCTCAACGGTTAAGAGTTGAAAGTAAAAATAGGGGAATCTTGAAGGTTAAGGGTTAGGTTTCTTGGTTGAATGTAAAATGCATAGTAAATATTTGTATAGGATATAATATAGGTACATACTACAACTAAAAATGAAAAAATAAAAAAAAACTTTTTTGCAAAAAAAACAACCGACTTCAAAAACACCAAAAAGAGAAAAATAAACTTCAGAAGAAAAATCAGCTTCTGAAGTCGGTGGCAAAAAAATAAAATCAAACAAACAAATGTCACCGACTTCAGAAGCTGATTTTTCTTCTGAAGTTTATTTTTCTCTTTTTGGTGTTTTTGAAGTCGGTTGTTTTTTTGCAAAAAAGTTTTTTTTTCAGATATCAGGTCATCAAGGTACACAAAAAAATTACTTACTTCACGTATTTTCTACAAGCTGATTTTTACGTCCAGCCAGACACTTTCCGTCGGCCGTATTGCTTAACAGACGCTTTAAGGTTTACTAAACGCCTTATTATTTAATACTTAAAGCTAATTGATCGAAATATTGCCATGCTATATTGCCTATATTGGGCAGGCGCTCCATAATGCATCCGAGCGTTGAAAGCAACGTTTTCAACAAAATTCTGAAGACACAGGCAATGGACAGATCCTGTTGAATGCCCACCGAATGAGTCCAGTGGAGGTCTGTATGTCAGCCACACGAGCGATGCCATGCGTTCTCGGGTAAACAGTCACAATACGTTTAAGTCTAAACTTTTTGGAAGTGTCTGCGAGTATTGGCAACTTATTTTTAAGGGCCTACAATATACGTAAAAATCAGCTTGTAGAAAATTCGTGAAGTAAGTAATTTTTAACCGACTTCTAAAAAAGAAGGAGGCTCTCAATTCGGATGTTTATATATATATATTTTTTTTATGTTTGTTCGGGCATAACTCAGTCATTTGCTAACCGATTTGGAAAGGGTTAAGTACTTCCGAAATGGTCCCATATTTTTTTTTATCGAAATCGGACAAGCGGTTTTTGAAAAATAAACAAAACTCAAAAAAAAAAACTACATTGTCCACATTATGACTCATGAACATGTGAACTTACATAATTATGAACCACTAAAAAGTGAAAAATAAAAACTTTTTAACAAAAAATAAAACCGCCTTAAAAAAACACGAAAAAGTGAAAAATAAACTAGAAGAAAAATCAGCTTCTGAAGTCGGTGGCAAAAACATGAAATCAAACAAACAAAAGTCACCGACTTTTTGTTAAAAAGTTTTTTTTGTGTACCTTGATGACCTGATACCTGAAAATTGGCCGTCTTAGCAAGCTAGCTGGTGTTCGTGCGTTCTTAGTACATACTAACGCTACCCAATCGTCCACATTTCCTTCGTCAGAAAATACGTGACGTCTGGCGGCCCTGAGATCTTGGACTATTAAGTACATAGTCATTGACGTCCAATAAGGGCAACCAATACACATTATTTTTATCAGTTTTATAGTTTTCAGAAAAAAATAATCAACCGTTTATATAACCGAAATTCTTTACTTTCATTTAAATTTTCAGATAAATTGCATTCAAAACTTACTTCATTGACTTCAGGTACTTATGCTAAGTTGGCACTTCAGTAACCATTTTTAAAAACCGAATAAATATTTGTATGCAATGGTATTTGAAGTTTGTTTCATATGACATTGAGTTTGTTGATACAAAACAACATCTTATTTACCCCAGATTTGGAATCCCAAAAGGTACCACTGCTATTGGCTATAAGTAATTGTAATTGAAGTAGCTATCAATCTCACCTGTAAGTCATGTTTGAAGTGATAGGTGGCCTTATTATGACTGTTCTTGGTACCAGGCTTGCAGAACAGCATCGCCTTCTCGTAGAGGAATATGTGTCGCCGTCGCGGACGTATCCGCAGTCGCAGGTCGCGTTTGTTCTCTGATACCACCAGGAAGGAACCCTGCATGAGGAGCTCGCCTTGCTGACTTAGATCCAGCTGGGAGGAAGAAAATTACATGATATTTAGTAAATATTCAAGTATTACCGAGAGGTATCTTATTATCTAGTATTTATAAACTGGGTTGTGGAGGTCAGATAGACAGTCGCTCTAGTGAATGAATGAATGAATGAATGAATGAATGAATGAATGAATATGCTCAACTCCCAGCCAAGAACATTGCTTGCCCCGGCATAGCCGGAGTTTGGGTCGTATCACAACACCCTTGTAGTTCCTGAACCAGCCATGTATCACTCCCACCGGAGTCACATAGTGAGCAATGGTGGGAAAGGTAGCAAGTCGGTTCGCTGGCCTTCTTAGGTGGCATGTACGGCCCAGTAGGCACGCGTCGCGAAACGCATGCGTCGGCGGAGCCGGCGCATGCGTCGCGCGACGTACGCCTTACCAGGAGGAACAAGGTTATTTGGAGTAGACATGCTCTGGGATAAGGAGGGAGATATAGAACCAGGCCAGTGTTCCACTGTATACCCAGTATAGGAAAAGAGGAGTGACAGGTGTATTAAAGTGGAGTGAGCGTTGAAGTCACGTTGTGTTGGGTAGTCCTTGGCTCGATGTCTGGCTGCGAGTGTTCCTGCGTTGGTCATTGCTGGGTTGATCGGTGTCGATTGCTTCTGCTTCGCTGTCAGTTTCGCTGATGTCGTATATTTCTTCTGTGGTTGACTTGAACTTGGATCTGTCATCGGCAAGGTTTTTCCATTTTTCTTTGGTTCTCTTGTAGTACTCCATATCGTGCTTGAGCGAGTCCTTCCATGTAAATATTGGCCGGCCAGGTTTCCGTTTCACTGCTTTGTATCTTAATGCTGCCTGTAGTAGGTGTGGGGGCTCACGTCTGGGTACGTAGCCGTAGTAGTTTAGCCTCAGTGCTTTCACCCTTTTTGATATGGTTTTTCCTTGTAGTATTTTGCTTGTTTTTTGTCATGTGGATATGTTCTTGCATGACTTATCATGTCGGATAATATAAGTCGTTTGGTCCTTCTTAGTTTTGATCTCATCGCCTTGGTTAGTGCAGCTGCTTTGAGTCCGTATGTCATCGTTGGTTCTATCACCATTTTGTAAATTAGTCTGGCTGTTTGCCACTCCATTTTTGATTGTTTGATGAAAGGAGCTAAGGATTTTGCGTTGCTTATGCGAAACGGCACAGCACCAGGTGCTGTGCCGTTTCTCATGCCCCTAATTATGCCTTCTATTATAATTTTGGTTGGGATCTCTCCAAGTGTGGATGGGTCTTCGTCTTTTAATTCAGAGATTGCTGGACCTTCCGATTTTGCCAGTTCATTTTCCCAATGCAGCATAGGTATGTAGTATTGTTTTTGTTTACGTCTTATATTTTATTTATTTTTTCTGTAATATTGGTAGGTATACTTCATCCGAAGAGCGGGACGCGTTTTCTTAAGGTTGCTGAGGAGCTTTTGGCATTCGTCTTTATCCGCCTTTGCTTCGATAGTCCGTAGCCTTGCTCTGCAGGTCTTCAATCGAGTCTGAAGTGTTGTGTTCTTGGGGTTAAGCCGTTTAAGTAGCTTGGCTTGTTGTAGTTTTGCTATCGCTATCCTGTGTTCCTTATTGACGTTCAGTTTTATTGTGAGTGTTTCTCTTGCTGACTCTCTCATTATTCTCGTGATTTTTTCCCAGAAGATGGGTTGGTCATTTGGTGTGGTGACGTTATTCTCCAGCTGTGTGTGTTGTTCCATGATTTGTTTTCCATATTTTTCCACGACTGTCGGATATTCGGTGAGGAGTGAGTAGTCGTAATTCCTGTAGTTGAACGACAATAGGTCGTCTTCGTATCCGTCTGGTTGTTATCAGATTGACAGTCGCTCTATGTAAAATACTGATATTAAGCGGCATCCAGTAACACTGGAAGCCAGACGATTCCAACATGGTTAGGACGTCTGACTAGGGGGATGATGATTTAGTATATATTTTGATATTGTGCTCTTAGTGGAGTGCCGTAAGACTTATACCTCGGAATCCAGGACCGGTCAATGAATTTTCATAAAAACTTTTGAAATGCATTGCACAAAAAAAAAAATTTGCGCGCTCGTCATTTTTTTTTTTTTAGTACCACAATGTACTGAAAAACTAGCTTGTGCCTGCGGCTTAACCCGCTACAACTCGAAAATTATCCCACGAAAAGATAAAATCGGGATAAAAACTATAATTTGTGTTACTTAATCCAGGTTATAAACTATCTGTATACCAAATTATATCCAAATCCGTTCAGTAGTTTTTGTGTGAAAGAGTAACAAACATACACCCTCACAAACTTTAGTACTTTATAATATTAGTGTGAAGTGTGATGTAATCAGGGCGCGCCACGACAGTGGCGGTAAGTCCCCTCTTTGAGGAGTTGCTGGAAAGGACGCAGTCCTCACCGGACACGTTGCTTCAGGAGGTACGTGCACCAAATCAGGCGGGAGGAAACGACCGGATGTCGCCATTGTGAGGATCGGCCGGAGGATACGGTGGAGCACACTGTGGAGGTCTGCCCCGCTTGGGCGGAGCCCCGCCGTGTCCTCGTAGCGGCGATCGGCGGCGGCGACCTCTCGCGTCCGGCCCTGGTGCAAGCCATGGTCCGGGGCGAGGAGGAATGGGACGCCGTCGCCTCCTTCTGCGAAGCAGTGATGCTAGCGAAGGAGGTGGCAGAATGTGTGAGGGAGAGAACATTTCGACCTAGCCGTCGTGGGAGACGCTTCGGGCTTCGGGGGCCACGTGACGGCTTCCAGCCACCGTAGATGCGGGCCTGTGGACGGTGAGTTGTGGGCTAGCCCGCCGTCTGTCCGTCTTATGACGACAACATCAGGCCGTGTCGACGGTGCGTTCGTGTTACACGCGCGCCTCACAGATATGTCAGCAACATGGGAAGGGCCCGCCAGGACTGCAAGTTGGACACAAAGATACCGCGGCCTCGACATAAAAGGCTAAGAAGGAACATGGGTGGTTTTTTGTCAGTTGAAGTGTGACACTCCCTTTCGCTCTGCCCAAGAGCAGGAGGGGTTATTTGATCACTTTCCACCAACCCAAAAAACTAAAATTGTGTGATGTGATGAGAGGGACAAGAGAAAAAATGTTTGAAGCTAATAAATAATATTTGCATAGTAACTTTAATGTTAATTTATTAATATTTCGCAAAAAATAACGAGATATAACCAAAAAAAAAAAATTAAAAAAATGCGAAAGTTTGTGTGTGAGTGTGTATGTTTGTTACTCTTACACGCAAAAACTACTGAACGGATTTGGATAAAATTCGGTGTACAGATAGTTCATAACCTGGATTAACACATAGGATAGTTTTTATCCCGATTTTATCTTTTCGTGGGATAATTTTCGAGTTTTAGCGGGTTAAGCCGCTGGCACAAGCTAGTTTTTCAGTACGTTGTGGTATTAAAAAAAAAAAAATGACGAGCGCGTATTTTTTTTTTTTTAACTTTTTTATTTGGGCTTTTAGCAATACAGTCCAATAGTTTTTATGAAGATTCATTGACCGGTCCTGGATTCCGAGATTTTACAATATTTACGTCTTAAGGCGCGGTCCCACCGCGGCGCATGCTGTGCACGGGCACGCGGCGCATTTTAGCTGCGTGTATTAATTTGTTTGGCCACGTGGGTCTACGTTTCCACTGGAGTACACGAATATGACCCACGACTATGACTAGCGTGGCACAGCGCACGGAGAGGCTACGATATAACACAATAAGCGATTGTACACCGATGAGCGAACTGTACATAGTCGTGGGTCATATTCGTGTACTTCAGTGGAAACGTAGACCCACGTCGACCGTGTTGAGCTATGTAACCGCCTATTCGAGCAAGCCACGCATGTATCAATGACGCTAATTCATGCGTAGCCTCTCCGTGGGTTGCAGTGGACACAACCACATACATTTTCTTACAAAGCGAAGCTTACTACACGTGCGTAGCCTCTCCGTGCACAGCGGTGGGGCCGCGCCTTTACGGCACTCCACTATCTATAAGGACTATCTGCCGCTCCAATAAACGTGATTACCTATTGGGCCCAAACCGTTATGCTGGATTTACACTCTCGCCTCGTGGCTCGTATCGCACCTCGCCTCGCAGCTCGTCACTCGCGCGAGAGTGTAAATGAGCTACAGGTATGTCTGTAGTCGTGCCTACAAAACCGCCCCCGACGCAAGCGCTGCGAGTGACGAGACGAGTTGCGAGGCGAGTCACAAACACACCATTCACACACTCGACTCGTGCCTCGCCTCGCGGCTCGTCTCGTCACTCGCGCGAGAGTGTAAATCCAGCATTAAATATGGAAGTGGAATCGACACGAAAAGAAGAAGATCTGTGGAACTGTCATTTACGCCAAGAATACATTAACTCAAAAAGTGGCAGAAGCAGATATCAATAGAAATTTTAGGTTTCTGCAAAAGGTCAGGCACAACAACCAGATAGATTCAAAAATTAAGCAGGATTTATCAAGAGGTGGTAAAAATAAACCGTATCCGTAACTGTGATTAATTTGAAAGGTCTTCAGTTAAACTGCGAATCTACAAAGTTTGGATTGAAAAGGCAAATGATGACAAAAATGTTTTAAAGTCGCCTATCCAAATTGAAATACAAGTTTTCACAAACAATATCCATACAATAAACACATCAATCTTATGAAAGTGGCAGCAAAATCATCAGGTAATTGAGTTTATAACTGTATCGCATGCCGCAGTACAAACATGCATACGGTAATGAGCTAATCTTCTGTTCTATAATGACATGCTTGACTAACTGTACCTTGATTTCGTTATTACTTTGCACGCTAATTTCAGCCTTATTTACGAGGGTATTAAGTTGTTAACTTCGCATGATTTATTAAGTACAAATATGTACCTCAGTACCTACCTACAAGGTTTTAAATATTTGTGTTCTTTAACATAACTTCACACCTGTGATCTCCGAAGAGTAAGGTAGAGGCGACCAAAAAGTACGCCCATAAATCAACGGAGAACAAATTCAGACTCCTGCTGCTACCTACTGATCATTACCTTAGAAAAACCCAAAAGTATTAGGGGATCGAACAACAGCGCCGCTGGTACGACATGTCACATGCTTAAAATTTACTTCGGCGTGAGCGCTTTGCGACTACTACACTACTAGAGCACCGAGTCGAATCATGTGGGATTTTTATGAATATTTGGATACCACAATTTGTCTCTACATGAACCAATGGTAGATGAGCAGCGGTGGCCCAGTGGTGTGGGCCCCGACTTACGAACAGTAGGTCGTGGGTTCGAACCCAGGCAGGCGCATTACTTTGTGTAATTTATTTCATCACCGCTGCTCTCAAAACGGTGAGGGAAAACATCGTGAGGAAACCGGCATGTCTTAGAACCAAAAAATTCGAAGACATGACAATGTGACATCTGCCAATCCGCACTGGGCCCGCGTGGTGGATTATCCTTACATAGTACTAGCTGACCCGCGCAACTTCGTCTGCGTCACATAAATATAGCTATAACCTTTCTCGATATAATTATCGACTATAGCTTAACAAACAAAAAATCTTATCTTTCCTCTTTATTACAATAGTTTAGATGGTTTAGATTAGCTTAGATTATATTAAAGTGTGAATTACTATAAAATCTATCTCTTACTGTTAAATATACTATAACACTCTGTACTTGTAAACATTATGTTGTGATGCAGTAAATATTTTGAATTTGAATTTCCCGGAGGCCAGCCAGAATCCCCCGAACCTACATTGCGACGCAACCCGCGTAATTATTTTTCCGCGCGGGTATTTTTACATTGCGATATCTTCTAAGATATTTGTTTAAGGCGAATGCTCACATACTGCCCGCGAAATTCAAATTTTCTTACGTTTTTTGCAATTTGCAGGCCAGTGCTTGGTTGTATGTTGATGAACATTTGATTCGCGACTGTAAGACGTATTTAGTTACAGAATTATAATCATCAAAATCATCAATACAACCCTCCAAGTTCATATAGATCGAGGAATAACTTTGACCTTGAAAAAATAGTTTCTCGATCTATATGAACTTGGAGGGTTGTGTTGGTGATTTTGATGATTATAATTCTGTAACTAAATACGTCTTACAGTCGCGAATCAAATGTTCATCAACATGCAACCAAGCACTGGCCTGCAAATTGCAAAAAACGTAAGAAAATTTGAATTTCGCGGGCAGGGTGTGAGCTTCCCCCTTAAACTGTATAGAGTAAAGAGCACAAATATTCTATATTAAATTTCCGTTCTAACGAACACACTTATTTAGATATAGATTAATACCATATGGGTTAAATAAGCTTCGCAAAAAATAATTCTTTTTAACCTAACATTTTAATAATAAAAAATGGTTACAGTGAGTCAATCTTAAAAGATAGACAGATGCTGTCGCGGACTTTTTTTTAGAACTTTTAAAGACAAATAATTACTTCATACATGATATTCTCGTAACTTAAACCGTTTTCGCAGCGCACGCAACGGAAGCTCTCAGAAAGGAATTTTCTTTTCCCGTTTTTGCAACATTTCTCATTTATGCTCCGCTCCTATTGGTAGTAGCGTGATGTTATATAGCCTATAACCTTCCTCGATAAATGAACTATCCAACACAAAAAGAATTTTTCAAATCCAACCAGTAGTTCCAGAGTTTATCGCGTTCAAACAAACAAACAAACAAACAAACAAACAAACAAACAAACTCTTCAGCTTTATAATATTAGTATAGATAAAACAAAGTCGCGTCTGTTTGTTTGTTTGTTTGTCTGTATGCTTAAATCTTTAAAACTACGCAACGGATTTTGATGCGGTAATTTGACGCGGGTGAAGCCGCGGGCATCAGCTAGTAAATAAATAATAAATAAAATAAAATCCATTTATTTCAGGTTTCCCCATATTCAAATTACACGTTACAACTTACAAGACACGAGATAAATATAAATAAATTGAACAAAAAATTAAAATAAAAACAATAATGAAAATAAATACAATGTCAACAAATCAGAAATACAATGTCAATAAAATTTTAATTATCGTCAAAGTCACATAAAATAATCGAAAATTTAATTGAATTTATAAACAAGAATAATAATATTAATAAAAATAACAACTTAACACGCTCTGGCTATATGCCTACTGCAACACTTCCTAATATAAGGGCAGTCTAATCGTCCAGCAATCATCGCCAGGACCGCATTGGAGCTGGCCCGCACCCTGCGCACCAAGGACGCGCACCGCTTGCGCATTGTGGTGTGAAAACAGTCGGTGCGCGCTTCCGCAAACATGCCCGAGGCACTACAGAAGCGGGGCAGCCCCAATACCGCCCTGAACGCGTTGTTGTACTGGACGCGGAGGGCACTGTAACTGGCCTGTGTATAGCTCGCCCACAGGCTGCACGTGTACAAAGATGTGCAATATGCTTTAAAAAGTGTGATCTTAACTTGATCAGAACAGCGTGCAAACCTGCGTGCCAACATATTCGCCCTTGTTGACAATGCCCTCCGCTCCCGTTCGATATCCGCGTGATCCCTGAGGTCAGCCGTGACCAAATGTCCCAAGTATTTAAATTGTTTCACCCAGTCTAGGGGAACATCATTGAGACAAACTGGTGGTATAGTATCTGGGCATTTGGCAATACTTGTCTCAAAAACCATGCATTGACTTTTGGTCACATTATATTTTAGGCCGTGTCCACTCGCGTACTCTTCACAGATTTCCATTAGCTTCCTCAGGCCACAGACCGAAGCGCTCAGCAACACCATGTCATCAGCATAACTAATATTATTGACACACACGTCATCAACATGGCAGCCGACACGGGCATTACTGAGCGCAACGATCAGTGCGTTCATATAGAGGTTGAAAAGGGTTGGCGAAGTCAATCCGCCCTGCCTCACGCCGCACTCCAACTTATATGGTTCGGACATAGCCCCCGCCCATCTTACAGTGTTGACCTGGTGCGTATACCAATACTTAAAGATTCCCACAAGTTCATCAGGTAAGTTAATGTCCTTCAGTTTTTCCCAAAGGACATCGTACGCGACCAGGTCGAAAGCCTTGGACAAGTCGAGGAAACACGCGTACACGGGTGTTTTACGATCCACGTAGTATCTGACGGTATGCTTAAGACACAGTATTGCACTCTCAGTAGACAGTTGGGGTCTAAATCCAAACTGATTATCATGCAGCGCCACAAACTTATTTAACTGTGTATTAAGCAAACCGTCAAACACCTTAGCTACTACTGTGGCTAGTGAAATAGGCCTATAGTTACTTTTATCCGCAACGTCACCCGTTTTATTTTTCACTATAGGCACTACCACAGTCCTCATTAAATCGGATGGCAGGTAGGAGTGGCTCACGCACAGCGAGTAGAACATCGCCAGTACCCTAGATATATGAGGGCCAGCGTGTTGCAGGTGCTCGATGCTGAGACCATCATGGCCTGGAGATTTGCCTTTAGTCATATCTTTTATAATTTTTGACACCTCGTTTGCAGTGAAACGGACTCCCTTAGTCTTATTTGGTTTCTCAGCACCGAGGGCCCCACACGACAGACCCAGTGGCGACTGTACAGCGAAATGATTTCTGAAGGTATTTGCAATGTCCCTATGGTCACTCACCCCGTCGACGCTCACCGGAAGACCAGGTTTTATGTTTACTTTATTTGTACTCTTCCAGAATTCGCGAAAGTCACCGTTTGAATGCAATCGAGCAAGTGCATCCATTTTTAATTGGCCTTGATTGTCTTGGCAGCTTTTCAGCCTAGACTTAAACAGTCTCCGGCTCTCACACATTTCATTAAACATGAAACCGAACCTAGGTCTACCACAGGACACCCACTCAATAAACTTCTTCCTGGCCAACCGGTGAGCCTCTCTAACGTGAGCATTCCAACCAACCAAGCGCGGCCCACTCCCACCAGCTTTCGTGCACCCTCGACCCGCCACAGACGCGCCGTGCAGAGCGGCAACAATGTCAGAATACAGTCTATCAAGAGTACGCGAGTGGGCAGGGTTATCACAACAGAAATCAGCACACTTTGTACACTCTGCAGGAAAATCAATTCTCCCCAAACGTTTATGACACTCGCTGGTATATTTAACTACTTGTTCCGGTTTTCTCACACCCCATACTACATCCTTGTTGATACAGTTTGGCTTTAGAGGCAACTTTGGTGTTAAAAGATCTAAGTTACATTCAACGATAAGGGGAAAATGGTCAGACCACAGAGTGTCATATTTCACATAAATATTTACAATAGCTTGTTTTGTCGCTTGACTTACTATGCAGTGATCTAACCAGCTACAGGACCCGTGCACGTCACTTATAAAAGTATAAGTACCCGAGTCTGAACCCAGAAAGTCAACATCCATACATAACCAGTACTGTTCGTTGCAAAAACTTACAAGCTCATTAAAAAACAATTCATAAATATCGGCATTATAATCACCCAACATAAAAACAGATTCAGTCCCGTATTCATCTATTATAGCACTCACCGTACTTAAACAATTATAGCCCATCCCTCTCCTAGAGAGGAGGCCTGAGTCCCTGCAGTGGGAACATTATAGGCTGATGATAATGAACCAATGGTTGACTGGGTGACTATGTGCATTAAGTCCACCTCTGTACATTATGCTTGCTTAAAATAATTTGTATTCAATAGATATAAATTTACTAATACTAAAATAACGATTACGTTGCCATAGGTGTGCGAAAAGATAATGGTAAAAGCGTCATGATGGTCTCATATTTTAGCATAATTTCACGCTTCAGCTAAGTTTCTCGAAATTCCATAATGTAATCGAGATAAGTCGTTTATATTCAAAGTAGATATCTAAAATTGCTATTGACACGGAAATGCTAAATTTTCTCATTCGTTTCGTCCTTGAGGATCTCAAAAAGAGACGATGGTTTAATGGCTATTGAGTGAGCTTTACCCCGATTCATATGCTATAACCGTTCGTTCCAGTTAGGTTTTTAAGTTCCTTTTTGCAAGCTGAATAAGGGTTTTATATTATTTATTTATTTATTTAACAATTTATGTACACACAGAAGACATCACAGGAAATTAACATAAAATAATAATTGAGTACAAAGGTACTGCTTATTTCTTTAGAAATTTCTGCCAGCAGACCTGCTAAAGGAGAAATGACGAAGAAATGTAGACGATAGTGTGTGAGAATAGGAAAAGAATAATGTGTATATGTGCCTTAACTAACTTAACCTAAAATAATAAAATACACATATAAATAAATAAATATAGATATAATATACTTAAATGAATACCTACATAATGCTAAGATACATAAACAAATAAAATACATATGTATATAATGAATCATACTGGAGAGGAAAGATAGTGTTTATTATAGTTAGTTATGTACTATTAGGTAACTTTTGTATGGGCCTACAGTATTTTTACTACAGACATTCAACTATCTACGGGCGGTAGACTGCGCAAGACAAAGAAAATAGTAATCTTATACTTGTTACTGTTTAGTAGTAAATCAAACCTTTTGTATGAAAATATTCTATTCTTTTATATCTCCTGATTTTTATTTGACTTTTATTGCTAACCTACTATACATACCAAAACGGCTGAACGTTTTATGATCGACATTTTTTTAATGAACTCATTATTATGCTACACTACTAAGAATGAAAATGAATGTGAATGAAAAACCCAGGTTCTGGTTTACTATGTGCTATTAACCTTGAGTGAATAATTCTAATTTTAATATTGGATACTTACAGGGACGCCAGTGATGGCGATTTGATGCATGGAGTCATTGACGCACTTGAGCACGACAAGCATGCAGTCCAGCGCTGACTGTAGCCCCGTCGTCATCGACCCGCACTCGCCGTACCGAAGTAGATCCTGCGAAAAAAAACATCGTAATCAAGCTTTACGCCTTAATAAAAGTTGAACGTGATGAGTTACAACACTTACAACCCGAAAAGGCGCTTTACTTTGTGTAATTTATCCTTATTTTTTAAAGGGTGGGAAGTCATCAAATGACTCTTCCCGCTCTGGGTAGAGCTACCGCTCTGACTCCCTGCCGGGAGTGTCAGACTTTTACTGACTAAAAACCAACCATGTTTCTTCTTAGAACTTTGTGTCGAGGCAAACATCGTTATGAAACAAAAAAAAATATTAGCCTGTACCTACCTACTGTCCCACGGCAGCGCTGCCAACAAGGCTGTAATCCTTAGAGAATAGCATAGCTGGGCAAAAGTGTACAGCCAAAAATTCGGAGACATGTGACATTCACTAATCTACACTCGGGAAATATTTCACCAGCCGAGGTATTATGGCTCGAATCCCAATAATGGATACGTGATAGGCTGATTATGTTAGTATTCATTATATTCTCTCTCTATATTGAAACGTACCGGGTAAACGTTTTGCTAGTTCCTTCCCGTATGGAAAATTAAACGGTATTGTGTGAGTAATAATGTGGGTGGAGTTTATCGAAACCATATTGGATTATAAAAAAGCAAATAGGAAAGATTATCTACAATGACTGTTGAAGTTGGTTGTAAACCGCATAAGGGCAGAGTCTGAACAATAGTAATTATATCGATGCTAGCAAGGTGAAGAGGTGCGTAAAATTCGTCATGTTTAGTTCATTACTTATTCAGTGAGCGTAGGGTGATGATCTAATCTTATCAATGATCGATATATATACTTTGTCAGGTAGGTATGGTGTGAATTTAGGTTCAATTCTGCTTGACATAGCTAGAAATGGTCACAAAGACTGCGGAGAAAATGAGATAAGACGATCTGCCTTGATTCAGTACCAACGTATGATTTCTAAGCATAAAAACATAATAACATGTGGTGGTTTATTTTGATTTACTTTTTATGTATGTTTTGACTTTATTTTGATTTTGTATCGGTTTTTATTTAATTTGATTGTAATTTCATTTATTTTAGTTTTTTTTTTGTTTTGTTTTGTGAAATCTGATCCGAATTTGTATGTTAATTGTGTTATATGGATTATTATCTGAAATAAATGAATTAATAATAATAAACCATCAGCAACAGGTAAAAATGTTGCTGCCGGTTAAAATGACTTTAGGCAAGAAAAAGACTTCCATAAACTAAGTAAGAGTAGGACTACTGACCTTTAACAACAGTTGGTACTTGGTAATCCGCTGCACCGGCTTGAGCAGGTAGGCTGCGAGAGGAAGCTTGTGTCCCAGTCGCAGCTGACAAGCTTGCAGGAACAGATGTGTGTCTACTAGTGTCTCGCGCAGTCGCTCCGACCGAGGGATGTTCTGGCAGTAGTAGCTGTATAGCCGGAAGAATGTGTCCCTCTGGTGATGGAAAAAAGAGACATTGATCAAGAGGAAGATATCTTCGATGAAGAAGAACCCTGAAAGTGCTGGACCTTAACTATTAAAATCGCATAATTTACTAAACCGTGACTTTGCAGAAGTCATATAAACGCAATGGTTAGTTAATAGCAATTAAAAATAACAAACATAAACCGAACAAGTGAGACATTTAGGCGAAAAAAAATTATCATAATGGTTGATTAACTGATTTAATAAGTGTTGAAAGGGTAAATATAAGTGGAAACGGAAAGATTGTAGGAAACGATCCGTAAGTTCCTTGAAATAGTCTGCTATTTAGTAACGCAGGAAACCGGAATAATGAAGGTCTTAAGATTGTATTTACGAACAAAACAATAATCCGAATGAAGTATCATTAACGTAAACACACATGGATTGTAAACAAAAGATAAATAAACGTACCTTTTCAACAAAACATAAGGCAACGAGTTCTGTCGCAGAAATAGATTTCTCTAAATCTTTTAGGAAAATGTCTTGGTGGAATGTGAACAATTCGTGTAAGTTGCCGAACAAAACATCAGCCTGTCCAACTAGGGCTGCAGGCAGCAGGTGCTGGTTCTCTGCCTTTTCTATCTCTTCTTTGTAACCCTGAAAGGAGAAAGAGTAAAGGAATTTTAACTTAAGCAAAAAAAAAAAAAACTGAAAGACTATTATAAAACGTAAAATAGTAGTATACCGGGTTGAGAAATGATGTACAATGGCTAATAGTATCACACCAGTCCTGCAAACGTCTGTCATAGTCTTCATAGATGGTCTCCAAGCATTTACATTCTGAAGGCGTCAAGCTGTGATTCATCTTCCAAAACATCGTCTTCTTCTTTAACACCTGTAGTGTGGATGTCCAATTGCTAAATGTTTGGTTCCGATTCAAGCTTTGTGTTTTTCTTTTATCATGAACGTTGCTTTGTTTCTCATTGCAAATACGGGCGGCGTATGCGTAACTGTAATGATTATTGCCTGTAGATTTGAGACATTTGTTTGGTTTCCGACATGATAAGGTAGAGTGTAAGCTTCGCACGTAACTATCGGTGTTACTTCTTCTACAGAAAGTTGAATCTCTTTTACTACTATGTGTGCAGTGTGACACTGATGAACAATGATCTTTAATAGTATGGTTCCACTCTTTCATTATCCTTTTGTAATCTTTGAGGATATTGGTTAATATATCGCCCGAGTCTTTACTGCTTCCCATTGTATTCCTTAGTTCAGTACAGCTCGAAGATTTTAACTGGGAATCTTTTGAAACTGTTGAGCCAGACAAATATTCAGGTGTAGATAGATCCACATCTCGACATCCATACAGAGGATTCTTTACTAATTCCGGACCATCGAGTACTGTGGGCGCAATGGTCGTGAGAGATTCTCCGGTTGTGTCCTCGGAGGCAGTGACCGCGTCGGAATCCGGCAAGTAAGTTATTTTTTCATCACTTTTCTGCATGTACTCGTAACCGGGTAGTGTTTTACCGTAGAAGAAATTTCCAGTGAATGGCTCCATACGCACCGGTTTAATATTACGCGGGTTATATTTATCACGACTACTTTTTCCCACATCACTCACTGATTTCTTGCACTTTTTATCGCGGAGCTTCCCTCTTTCAAACAGAGATATTTGGTTAGCGTAGTCACTGAAGAGCGTGGAATCGGATGCGGCTCTTGCGAGCCGTTTCTTCTTCCGCGGGGTGGGGTTATCATTTTTTCTGTAGTACCACGAGTAGGAAGTGCCGACGCTGAGATTCGCGGAAGATTTATGGAGGTCGTATTTTCCATATTTCATGGTGCAGAGGGTGGCGAAGTGTAACAAGCGACCGAGAGCCTGCACTGGCGTGCAGTTGGCGAATGAGGAGCATGCATTGCGTTCCGCTCTGGGGGCTGACGCACTCGGTTGCGTGCGGTGCATCCAGTGCACTAGATAGACGTACTGAGCCGCCCGGCTGTGAGCTGTGCGGCGGGAGAGACACAAACATTTAGCACACGCACTACATTTATGGTAGTGGCACATTTGTTTTTCAGAGCGCGGCGATAGCATGGAGATATGCATGTGTTTTATTGGAACTAATCTTCCGTGACGAGCGTTGATTCGATCTAAATAACATCCATCTCATTGCTGCAATTTGCCAGGCCCTTTTTTATTGTGACGATAACTACAACAGGAAGTTATCTATTACTGTATTACATGTGTATCCAGTTTGGATAGTTTAATAGCTATTATTACGATGTATTAATAAGACTTTCTTTACTAATTTTATTGATGGCATGCACCTCACGTGCTAGCGTGATTAATTTTGCCTGTTATGACAGATTTGTGTTTTTAAGGTGCGTTTAAGTGGTGTGCCGTATAATAGCATCACCATATCGGGCAGCAGCTATCACCACTGGTGAGTTACGTGGTCCTGGCACCAGAGAAAGGCGTGTTTGCTTTCGCTTCGTATTCCAATTCTGACACTATGTAAGTATGAATATTTAAGAGAGTTCGTTCGACAGGTTAACGGTCTTGTTTTTATTTATAGACATTTTGGCGCATGACGTCACACGACAAAAAGCGTGAGCATCCGTTTCAATGAGTTACATCCTTTATCCTGGCATCTGGGCCACAAAAAATGCATTGCAGTGCAGTGATTTGTCAGCTGTTGTGGAATTCCGCATCCGATTTATTATTAGATTGATTAATTAATGCTTGTTTGTTCTTGAACTACAGAGTTTACGCTAACATGCAGATGTTAGCGTAGAGTTCTTATAGTATCTGAATTGTTTTTTTCATGGATTAGAGATGTTTGTTAGGTTTATTTGAGTTGGTTAAATCTGTCACGCTGAAATGGGCGGGTCATACTTGTCTGCTCACTCTTCTTCAGGACAGATGGGCCAGATAGTGAGCCACATAGTGAGTACCTGAAGACGCTCGCATCCTCATGCATGTATCCATCATGTAGGCTCCAGAAATACTGTCATGACGGACGACGAACTTCTTGAGAAGGTAATAATAAAAAAAACGTAGTGTGGGAACTTACAGAGAGTATGGAGCCGAGTTCCTGCACGTAGAGGCGCTCGGTCTGCATGAGCTCGGCCAGCACATGACCGCGCCGCGCCCGCCGCGCCTCCGCGTCTTCTCCGCCAGAGCTCTCCGAACCGCCCGACGTCTCCATCTGTTCATTATAAAAAAAAAAAACTAAAATTAGTACTGTGCATCATCCATTTTCTTCCTTATTAATATTTCTATGTTAATAATCACTGAAGTCATTACCTACTGGTACAAGACATGTAGGTTCAAGTAAAGAACTAGTTACGCAATCACAAAGAAAATTTACTCTGGTTGTGGTTAAATACTGTAATACATTAAGGAAAGCTTAACTAAATACATAAACTACTTCAGAAATACGAATTACAGACATAGAACATTTATTTGTAAAGAAAACTGGTTGGAACATAAGAAGAGAGTCACGAAAGCAAGTTATTGGCGGTTTTTTTAAAGGTGACTATAATTAGACGTATATTGCTTCCAGTACCCCTTCCTAGTAGGAATGCGTGGAATCACAGGTCATTCTGTAAAAATCCGGTTTCTTTGATCATACTCGTTGTAAGTAAAAGAAGTTTACGCATACTCGCATAAGTCATAACTTTCTTTCGTAAAATTGTTTAGTAATTTTTTTGTTGCTCTAAACGTAAACCACCTTTAGGCTAAAAATTATAAACACTAAATAGGCTTCTGTTCGTTTAGGGTGATGACCGGATGTGGTTTTACGAATTTACGAAAGTATAAATAAAATGTTAGAAGGTATTGTTGAGTAAGTTTGCAAGTACCTGTGAAAGCCCCATGAAGCAATTTTATGATTGTTTTTTTTTTTTTTTTAATAAAACCTATACATTTAACAATTAAGCGTTTATTTCTTTCAATCTTTTTACAGTTTTGTGATTTGTTTACTTTTAATACGCAATTTTTGTAAATATGTTTTGAAACATGTTACTTTTTGACATTTTTCTTGTTGATTCCTATGGATTCAGACATGAAAGATGACTGACGTTTTTGACATTGAAAATTTAAAAATATCAAGGTCTGTTAAACACATGCTTTGAAAACAAAAAAGATTTTATTAATTATGGGTAAATCTCTATCATCAGTCATCAATTCATCCACAGAACAGAAAGAACAGAAATTCATCAGTGATACTCTTGCAAATCTAGAGTGGTTTTCTCAACAAAAATATGTAATACCCAGCTAACAATAGACGCATAAAATGTGTAAACCGTTGTACATTGTGAGAAGTCTACTAACAATAATAATAAGCTTATTACTTAAGATTGGAAGCTAAGCACAGTTAAGTGAAGAGCTAACTTGTTGTGTGCTAAAATTTATAGGACGACATTTAAACGCATAGAAGTGTGGCTAAATTACTTACAGGTTTATGTTGTACTGAGAAATCTTTAACAATTTTATATCCAGTTTTGAGCACAACATTTAACGTATCCATAGTTAACCAAAAACTTGACTGTTATCACAAAAATAAACACACGTATCACAAAAATCACTTAGGTTGTCCACTGTAAAGTATTTTCAAAAATATTTTGTAGTGTAATCAGTTTGTTGAAAGTTGAACCCGAGCACATGGTGTTTGTGTCTGTTAAACGTGTGTAAGAATAAGGAACTGATGGCTCTGCCCCGGGATGAGAAGGGGCCGCGGGAATTATACGTTGGGACCGTAAAAAAAAGTTGTTGCTTCCACTTTTGTGCAGCGAAACTGGCACGGTAGATGCTCTACTTTATTTACACGACAATAAAAGGGACAGCGACGGTTGGCCGTATAAAAAGCTTGTCAACCATTTGTCAACTATTTAACCTCGTTTTGTGTTTGATTTATTTTATTAATGTTACGCAGGAATAGATGCAAGGTTGTAAATTCAGTCGGATGAAGCTATGAGAAATTAAGAAGCACGTGCTATTTATATTTACGTAGATTAAGAGATGCTATAAGGAAATGTCCCTACTATTGGGCACTGCGTTTAAATTGTTCACGAAATGTAATAAAGTTTCGTCGGCTTTGAAATACTTATACCGCCTTATTACAAAAGTTAGTTAAACCTGGTTTAACTTAGACCTGGTTTATCTCGCATGCTGTCATTTTCTTTTGAATATTAAGTACCTATTGAAGTGAGACGTCATGCGAGATAAACCAAGTCTAAGTTAAACCAGGTTTAACTACGTTTCGTTTTGTAATAAGGCGGCATATAATATTATGTCTATAACTTAATCGCTTTTTACGAAAGCTATACATAAACCTAAACTATACATAATATTAGGTCTTTCTTTACCTATGAAATTGCCGTTCTGCAGTACTGGCCATTTCAAATCAAAATAATTTTTGTTAAAGAAGCTGATGATACACAATCTACGGCTGAATTAGCAGCAGCTTTCGACGTTAGCGTCAAAACAATATTGGTCCATTTGCGTCAAATTGGCAAGGTAAAAAAGCTTGACAAATGGGTGCCCCACGAACTCAATGATCGCCAGCGCGAAGTACGCGTCGAGACGTGCCTTGCACTGCTCAACAGACACACAAATGAAGGAATTTTGAACCGCATTGTTACCTGTGATGAAAAATGGATCCTGTACGATAACCGTAAGCGCTCAGCAAGTTGGTTGGATCCTGGTTCAACACCTAAACAATGCCCTAAACGAAAACTTACCCCTAGAAAAGTGATGGTCACTGTTTGGTGGTCTAGCGCCGGTGTGATTCATCACAGCTTCTTACCAAACGGGGTGAGCATTACTGCAGATGTGTACTGTGAAGAACTGAACACAATGATGGAGAAGCTGGCACATCTCCAACCAGCATTGGTCAATCGCTCGTCTCCGCTGCTCCTGCAAGACAACGCGCGACCTCATACTGCACAGCAGACGGTCTCCAAGTTGCAAGAACTGGGGTTGGAAGCTCTCCGTCATCCGCCCTACTCACCAGACCTTGCGCCTACAGACTACTACCTACTTTTTCCAGAATTTGGATAACTTCTTAGCGGGAAAAAAATTCAATACCCGAGAGGCAGTACAATGCCTTTGAAGAATTTGTTGCCTCCCGACCAGCTGATTTCTTTAAGAAGGGCATCAATAAACTGCCACTTCGTTGGCAAAGATGCATTGATTGCATGAGTGATTACTTCGATTAATACAAATAAAAAATACATGAAAAAAATTCGTTTAAATTTTTTCAAACAAAACGGCAATTTAACGGTAAAGACCTATTATGTGTAGGTTTATAAATTTGTAGTCAAGTTACCCGTTTACCTTATAGAATAACCCAAGACTTGCGATTTCGCTCGTTCCGATTGCGAAAACAAATTATAGCATTCGTAAAATTCTTAAAGCTTGTCTAGCTTACATAACAGTTGAAGATGCGTGAGTGATGCGATTTTTTTTTATATTACTAGCTGTTAAATAAGATCAAAGATTTGTGTCAATAGACAGCTACGATGTGTGATAGCCGGAAATGTAGAACTGACAGAATGTTAATTTTGGAAGTGCTTTACGTATGGATGGACCTATATTTTTATTACAAAAGATATTAATAAATTATTCATCAAATAGAAAAGAAATAAAGTAATAATTCTGATTTCTTTACAAAAATCTCGAAGTAGAGCAGTGTTCCTGCTGGTGGGCATACAACGGTAATAAAGGGCGGCGCGGCGTGCAGCTACGAGTACGAGCGCCATCACTACACCGAGCACGTTGTATGGACATTCTTTTATGTGTGCGTGTACATACACACGGGTATACTCGTGTTTGTAGGCCACCACCACCTGCCAACGTCTTCGTAGTTCTAAGGGTCTTACGTTTTGTACTCAACGCTATTGATCTCAAATATTCAAGTCGACGTTTTTTTTTGTCTCGTTTCTCCGAAACATCTGTGGATTTCCTTTGTTTTGTGTGCGGTTCGGACATGAGTCCGAGCACGTGCTGGTGGCTGGTGGGAATATTATTAGTTCGTGTTTGAAAGCGGAGCCGTCAGATGGACGTGACAATAATGACTGTCATGTTAGGTATAATCCACATTATCCATGCTGTCTCTATTCTATTCAAGTAGGTAATCATGACGTAAAGAGTGAATAAATGATTGATGATTCATAATAATAATTATAATTATTGAGATTTTGCCTTAAAATATGTGATTTGAAGTTCAATCATTGTGTGCTATAGCCTATACTTACTATACAATTTTCATCAACTGTTTACCTATGTCATATGTTTCGGCGATTTGTTACATGTTATCCTGGTTCGTTGGTCTAGTGGTCGCAAGCGCGGCTGCAGTACTATCATGAGGTCCTGGGTCGATTCTCAGACAGACAAAATGTTATTGGGTTCTATTATCTATTCTATCTATTTATCTTCGGGGACGCCGGCAGACACCAGGCGGGCGATCAGTCCTTTCGTTGTGGATTATTTCGCCCAGTTCCCCATATTGGGTAACTCCATCAGGAATTTCTCAGTAGCAGCCACGGAGTACTAATGGGTAGCCAAGGTGTACTAATGGGTACACATCTGCCTAACTCTTCGAGGATTACAGGCGTGATGTTATGTTACAGTACATTGACGATTTAATACCTCATTGAACTAAAGTATTATCTCGTTATAAGTTTGGACGTAAATTAATTTTTAAAATTTAAAAGGTGGTTTTGATTGCTTTTTTTATTTAGTTGGCAAGCACTAACAGTAACACATTACATACCTAAGTGGCATTTGTTACAGTATACAAACGATTAACAAAGTTAGACCCCAGTAAAAGCCAGTGGTTTTTAAATGTCAGAGTCGTTAAATTTTACTTTCGCGTGAAAAGTCAAGGCATTTTAAAAGCCATTAATTTTTAAATGTTTTGTACACTAGGTGCAATTGGCAGTAATTTTAAGCGATTAGAAAGATACAATTTTAGTTAAACCTTTATTGGTCTGACTTGATGAGAAAACAGGGCAGATTATAAATAACAAGTGAAGGGTAACCTTGATAGCAGTTTACATCTCAATACTAGGTGCGAATTGACATGGTTTTTCTTTAGGCATTAAATGTCATTTATAATTCACATTCCAGATTGTTCTCGGTTCGCTTAGTCCGCTATCGTATAGCAACCGAGATGATTTGATGCGGTGTAAATGAAAATATGGCGGCTTTATTAATCCATGACCCTCGACAGTAAATGCACTTGAACTGATTGACCATATTATGCGTTCAATTGCACGAGCGACGTTCGCTGTGATTCACTACGGACTCGATGAACTCAGTGTGTGGTGTAGGTACTTATTTAATTATTATTGTCTACACAGTACCATAAAGCCATGCTTTAGTTAGAAAAGATACGTACATATACTTTTTTGGGTGTTCGGTACAGGATCCCAATGTAACCTATAAATAGGGAAACTGTTTCAGTAACCATTATCAATTTCAATGGATCCGGATTTCCCCATACTGTTTCAGTTAAAAAAAAACTTCCGGTTTCCTAGACGTACTTTTTGGATCATTGTGACCTTATACTCATACCCATTCGCGCTTTGCCGTGGCGCTGCGTCGAATTTTCTGTGTATACGCGTGCCTACGAGCGCTACATGCGGCTACGCTTATCTACGCACGTCTAAGCTGCGTCTACGCGCGCCTACGCTGACTCTACGCGCGCCTACGCTGGCTCTACGCGGGCCTACGCTTGCTCTACGCGCGCCTACGCTGGCTCTACGCGGGCCTACGCTGGCACTACGCGCGCCTACGCTGGCTCTACGCGGGCCTACGCTGTATCTACGCGGGGTCTACGCTGGAAAATCGACCAGTTCAATAATACTGACAGTATTTGTATACTCCTTTTATGGTTTATAATAGAAAGTTTCTACATTTCATTTGAATTGACGTAGAAACCACGTCCAAGTCCTTTCTCTGCCTAAGAAGATACCTTTGCCGTCACGTTTTAATTTAAAATTTAAAATGAGCAAAGCAAATTAGTGCCAACGAGACGCCTGAATAGCTTTAGTAATACAAGAATCAACTTTTAAGTGTTCCAAATGAGTAGCGAAATATGCAACTATTATTTATTCTAATTCTTTGACTCTGTCTTTCACTTCCGCGGTATGTTACAATCATTGGTTGACGATAGTGGCTGAAGAAATATGTAAGTGATTATGTCTAGGTTTATCATTTGAAATATTAATGATATTTTAATAAGTTCACCGTTCCATATTAAAAGATAACTTAAAAGAGACAGACGTTTCGCATAAAGTGCAATTTGATGGTTAATGACTTTTAGCATAAACATCTAAGTATGAATATAGAGAAGTAAATTAACACAAAAATGTATGTCAAAATGCTCTGTGTGAAAATTTTACACAAAGAAAACAAAGGTACTTTTTTATTACATGGGTTTTATAGCTTATCTGGCAAAATGAAGTATCTAGTAGATGAGATCCTTAGGGAAAACAGTATGATATTGTTATGATTTTGTATGTAAAACAAACTGTGACATGTCATGAAGTTCAAAAAACACGAGCTTCTCAATAGATTCCCAGGAACAACAGTTGCGCAAGCGCAAGTGCGTGGTGTAACTGGAACGCTCTCCCGTTACACCGACCGTTATGCAATCACGGCTTTATGGAACTCACGTTACTTTAAAAGGAATTAATATAAAACATCTGAATATTATATTTTGGAGAAGAGATTATTTGCAATTGACACACACAAAGCATCAGGCCTGAGCGTGGTACTACAATGGTTGCGAACTTTATGTTACAACTTACATGGGTGTACCGCCATCAATCGAGCTCAAACCCAGACTCCAGAGAACTGCTACTGGGATCATTCGACCCGGGTATGGAACTCAAGACCTCAAATTCAGTACCGCATGTGACAACGAGACAAATGAGGAAATTCGCAATTATTGGTTACTAGCGGACGTCCCGCGGTTTCACCCGCGTAGATCTCGTTCCAGTGGGAATACAGGGATAAAAAGCCTATGACACTCAGCAATAATGCGGATCTCTATTGGTGGAAGAATTTTTAAAATCGGTTCAGTAGATCCCGAGATTACCCCTTACAATTTAACAAATACACAAACACAAACTTTACTTCTTTATAATATTAGTATAGAAGTATAGATATAGATAGTATAGATTGGAAGACATTTGTGATTTGTTGAATACGCATGACGTAGACAAACATTTATCGAAATACTAAGAAGACATTAAACATTTGAGATTTATCGATTTACTATTTAATAAAGTGTATGTTGACCTCGATGTACCTAGAGTATCCACTTAAATTGCGTTCAGCAAAGACATCTACAAAGAAATAAAATGCCAGTTACAGGCACTTTTGAGTTGTCGAAACAATATAACTAAGGCGTGTCTTCTAATTTAATTCATTGATTCACAGCATTATAACTATTATTTTAGTACTAGCTTTTGCCAGTTGCTTCGCCCGCGTGAAGATGTCGATTTTCCATACAAACTTTCATCCCCTATTTAACTCCCTTAGGGGTTGAATTTCGAAAAATCCTTCCTTATTCCTTGTCTACATATTAAAGGAAACCTCTGTGCAAAATTTCAGCTTTCTAGGTTCAAGGGTTTGGGCTGGGCGTTGATGTGACTCATCAACGCCCAGCCCAAACCGTCGTCAGTCAGTCAGGACTTTTTATTTATATAGATTTTCCGTGAACGCCTATCTTGAAGACTTTCAAATGTACGGATACCGTATATATATAGAATTATAGTTTTTATTTGTCCCGCATTTTTCTAAACAACTTATATAATATAAGTGGTCACATAATAGAGATTATTAGGTAACTGGGTAAGTGTGCAATCGATAATGCTAAACAGATTTTTGTCTGTGATCGATGAGTTCTGAAACCTAATTGAATTCAAATATATACGAATTCTGACAGCGCCATCAATTACCAGGATGTAATTTTTTTATTTGAAAACGAAGATACATTGCATCTTTTGTAATATGCCGATATAACGAGTAGTAAGCGAGATAATGCAGTTTTAAATTATTCAAGTTATAGTCGGTAGCTACTTAATAATGGCAATAAATATTAATTAATGTTGACTAGCTACTGTTTAATCTTATAGGCCTAATTTCACCTGAAGTGTCTAATTAAACTGAACCCGATCAATATCTATCTAAAATGACAGTCCTTGAACGCAGTTTATGTCGCAATAGGTTTTATTGGATACATTCGCCCTACGTGGACATTGGCCATCAAAGCTCTGAAAAACTGGAACAGCCAAGTGATTAATTAACCCTAACTTGGTGACTGAATTTAGATTTCGTGTAAGATTATCACAAACAGGGATCGTGAATGTCCGCAATGTGTTAGTGTTTCATACAATTTAAGCAGGTAATGAGGGAGATAATAATTTTAGCGTCACACGATGTTTCTGTGATATGTGGTTATTAGCACCTACCTAGTTATTACATGAGCACAGGAAGGAACTGCACAAGCTTGCGGATGAGATTTTTGATAACAGTCTAGTGCCTGTACTTGCACGAGTCATGTGAATTTTCCGTTATAATTCTTTTTTCTAACCATATTTGTCGAATTAAAGCAGTGGGGCCGCATATAACCAAAACTGAGCCCTGAGACAGCTAGACAGCGGCGAAGGAGACTTAGGAAAAGATGGCGGGAAGCCTTGGATTGCTGCATTCACGTTAATTAGCGACAAGATGCGCACCATCGAAAAAAGTGGAAGCAATAGCGTGTTCCTTCCACCTTTTCGATTTTGGCCTTTGCCCAAGAGTGGAAAAGATCAGGCTTACAAAAAAAAGGGGGTTGAACGTAGTGTCAGATGTAAGCGAACAGCAGTATGTCAACATTAAGCGGGTAGGTAATAGTTTACGAACTTACGATATCTAAAGCTTGTATTGTTTAAATTATGCTCTAAAATGACGTGCAATTATTGGTTTTAACTTTTAAGGTATACAATACAAGCAAATTGAGAAGAACTACTTACTTAAAAAAATGCTTAACGAATTAACGATTATACTGAAGTCTGAAAAATGTATCTAAAAGCGTTAGTGACGACATATTAGTCACATCGAACAACAAACTCACTGAGGTAAGTTTCCATGACAGTTCTTCCACAACTTGAGCCCATCCCATTTGAAAGCTCTTCACTCTGGGTTGTTGAAATACAGCACACGAAGATCTGATCTTCACACTCGGCGAGGTAGGTTCGAGTTCGTTACTCGATATCCCTATTTCGGGTGTCGAAGCCGCCTCTGGTTGTGGTGAGCCAGGTATCAAGTCCTTGTTCTTGCTCGAGGCCTGTATTTCGATTTTTGCCACCTTCGATTGCGGTTTGACTCTCATCGAGTTCTTACTCGAGATCTCCGTTTCGGAACTCAATGCTTCCTTCGGCTTCCGTAGGTCAGGTAATGAGTTTTTATTGGAGACCTCTGATTCGACCTTCATTATCTTTAATTCCCACGGCTTGGTTAAGTTAGTTACCGAGTTCTTAGTGGAGATATCCGTTCCATACTTCAATGCCGCCTTCGGCTTTGGTAAGGTACGTATAGAGTTCTTACTGGCGACTTCCTTAGTCTTTGGTTTCGGTGTGCTAGGTATGGAGTTTTTATCAGATACCACCGTTTCGGACTCTAATGCCGCCGTCGGCTTAGGTATGTTTGATATCAAGTTTTTATCCGAGATCCCCGTTTTGATCTTCAATGCCGCACTCAAACTCGGTGAAGCAAGAATCGAGTTCTTACTTGAGACCCCCATTTCGACTGTCACTGTCTCTTTATTGTTCGTCACTACACTGTCACTTTCCGATAGGTCTGTTGTTTCTAATGACGTCATTGTAACATTGTCAGTTCTTTGAAACTCCGTGTGGCACAGTTGCCGCGTTCCACAACATACGTAACTGAGTATATGCATGAAGGATGATGCATTTTAATTATAAACAAACAAATGACAAGAGCTTAAGAAGATAATTTGGTAATGTTCTGCTTAAATGAAGATAAGAAAAGTGTGTTAGATATACTTAATGGGGTCGAAGTGTATTTTTCCGGTAACAATTAGTGATAATTGTAACCATTGGAATTCTATTATTATCGATAGTCGTATTGACTTAGGTATGCTAATTTATAATCCGTGAGATTGATATTATTTTTTGCGGTTTTGATTGAACATCTTAGCCGCCATCTCAAAATGTGAAAGTTTTTCAGTCTTAGACAAATTGGTGAAGATAAAACTAGATATTTATCACGCTTTAATATTGTTCTCTAATCATCATAAGTCAGTTGTTAGAGCAAACTCACGACTACGATGCAACTAACAATCGTACTTAGTCGTAACTAGATTTTAATCTCCTGGAGTAAACATTGAAAACTCAATAAATAAAGGGTTAACTAACATACATTTTAATAAGTACTTCATTCTTAGAAGTTATGAAAAAGGTACGGCCAGTAATCAACATACGGATGACGAGAATATCGAAACTGTCGGAAATGAATTCGATTGACCTGGATGATGGCTCGTGGGCTCGTTCATGCCGTTCCGCGACTATGTTTTTGTTAGTCTCGATCACGGAGTAATCAAAACAACCGGTCTCGCGGAAACGAGCCAGGAAGTGGGACAGCGTTGTAGAAACTCGCAACTTTACATGCGCACCGACATACAGACGACCTTCAGATTTGAATAAAATGAAAAGCTAACGACCGAATTCTCAAAACACTCTCTACCTCGGTGGTCGTGACAAATGTCGTTCAGTAGATCGATTGTAAAGTTAGCAAGCGTTTTAATTAATGAAAGTATCATTCTGAACTCTGGGACTTAATTAAGGAAGCCAACTTAGTAATTAAAAAAAGACCACGTAATACAATGTTAAATCATCATAATCTTACTCGTATCAATTAGCTCATCAGTTATGATTATTACACAATAATCATCTGAACTTTGGATTCAAAACAGTGTCATAAACGAAACGGTTAATTATTGAAGGCATCTGAATACATAAAACATAGGGCAGGATGTACCACGGAAGATTATTACATCATAGACGTAGACGAAACAGATATAATTGGTTTGAACTGTGACCTGAAGCACTACGGCAGACTTTCACAGCCCAGTGGTAGTGTTTTGAAGGATCTTGAATCTCGAACGCAGAGAAATAAACCCGCAGTTCTCACGAGACGTGTTGTTGAGTGTCCGTCTAGCATTCATTGGTATTCTGTGTGACTGCTATTATTAGGGTGACTGATGATATAGTCGGGTAATGGAGATTTGGAGAATGACAATGGATGAAATCAATGTTTTCTGATTTGGTCGAAAAATAATTAGTGCACAGTACGAACCTTATATTATAGAACACTCAACTTAAAAACACTACTCTTTGCAAAATCCTGCACAAAATCTTTAAAAAAAAAACCATTGGAGAAAAATCTAGTCAGACTTATTATAAAAGCATTCGTTCATACAAAAACGTATTAATTTGTAGTTAGTGCATTTGAATATTCATAGCGAGTGAAAAGGGGTTTTGTTACCGGTAACCCATAATTACATAGGCATACATTACATATTCCTACGCATGTAAACTTAATCATACACTGTCTCTTGAACTGGTTTCACCTGTTTTGCAAACTCTAGAACGTAATCAATACCTTCATGCATTGCTGTCATGATATGGTACTGTCAAACCAGACTGCAAGAAAGCAATTAATTGCATCATTTTACTCGTTTCAGACAGCAATTTACTAAAAAGATACATATTTGTATCTAAAACATTTTAAAACGAGTAACTAGAAATGAAACGTAAAATTGTCAAAACGTGTTTCATAGCTTGGAGATAATCGTATGAAATAAGAGTACCTAACGTGCTTACCTAGCTAATGTACCTACGACAAGACGGGTATTTCCGGGTGACATTTCGCTAGGTGAAAAAGTTTTACAACCACTTTCTACGGACAATTGAAAATTACTAATGGACATGCTTTTGTCATACATCCAGTTGCTTTCAGTCGTTAATGCTAAACGTGAACACGATGCGTGCATTAGTGGTGAGTAGTGGTGACGGTGTTGCTGAACCGAGTGATGCGACGCTCACATCCGTTAAACCTGCGACATGAACGAGGGAAATAGCGCCATAAAGTATACGTGTAAAAAGTTGCGGTGCACCAACGCATGGTTATGATCCCGCTATCTCCGTGACAACAATGGAATTGATTCTGCGAAGATCTGCACAACACTAATAAGCTCATGTAACGCTATGAACAGTTATGGGTAGTGGGAACTCATTACAGATTCATGTATCTACAGATTTATGTCACTTACAGCAGACAGATGAAAAGATTCACGAAAGCCGTCATGCACGATCGCAATAAGCTCACAACGGTATATTTATTGATCGCACCAGTACTGAACAAGAATTTAAATTGATTGAATGTGGGCCGATGACCATACATTTTGTGAAAACGTATAAGGACAAGTAAGATGAAACTGGTGCAAGAAGACTGCCTAGTAAAAAGAAAATTCAACCAAGTTCTCAAATTACAACATATTATCGATTACATATTGAATCACCTCCAACTCCAATGAAGTGAAATTGTATACGACCTCTTTGCGGCCCAGTGATATATGATTAAAATTGATAAATGGTTAAGTCGAAGCCCAGAAGTCGAATAAGTTTACTTTCACTCGGACCAACGTATTCCGTTAGTAGTGAGAAATCGGAGTTCGCAATTAAACCACGACGAACTGAGCGAGTAATTTGTGTGATTGTCCAGTTTTGAACACAGGAAACGAAACGACTGTAGAATTACTACGAGACACGAAAGCACGTGCTTAGAACAATAAATCTGATAGAAAGATAATTGTTTTCTTTTATCACAGCATCTTGAAGAAAGTTATGTTTATCGAAGTGTGTGACTGCATAATAATAGAGAATTAAATGTAAGTATTCAAAATAAATTATTGAAGCCGTGTGAATTCAGACGTAGATAAATATTACAAGGATGTGGATTACTAATAAAAACAAGAAGATGAAACCCATCAAGCTCATAAAAATGGGCAAGATGTAGCTAAGTAAGAATTTTCAACCACAGACCGCATCCTTGACGGCCTAGTTGAAACAAGTTGACCCGCCAGCGGTCGAGAGCTGAGATGGGGGGAGCATGGGAGGGAGGCTGAGCAAGTCTGGCTATCTCGTAAAGAGCGCCTGAAAGGGCAACGCCCGGCTACATGTAAACAAAAACAATATTAAATCCAAAAATAGAGCTGTCATCAATCAGGCATGTGTAGATCATAATTTAAAACTAGGTATAACAGGATAAAATCACGCATTGCCTTCGTGTTTGTGTTTTCAAGTTGGTACTCGATAACATCAAGCACGCTATTTGATAAATAGTCTATTTAAGAAATTTAATAACCAGATTAACAGAGAATGTTAATTACATATAATTTGGTATTATATTTTGAGTTGAAATACAAAACTGTTCAAGTTTTAGTTGTGAATAGGTACTTCATTACTAGCAAATCACAAATCATATCTGCGACGAAGCAAATAATGTCAAGGTACGTTACGTTGGCTATCATCATTTGTCACAGCGGAAACAATGCAAAATATTGTCTTGTAAAGTTAAACATTGCACTGTTTGGATTAATTAATTGTTTTACTACAATACTTCGAGTATGTTGCATTCTTTACGTATAAAATTATTAAAATCTTATCGAGGTCGTATGCTAGTTATTTTGTACACTTTAATTGCAGAATGTTAACTTCATAATTGGGCACTTATTATATGAATATGATGCGTACATTACAGGAGCATTGAGAATTAGTACAACACCGGTAGTGAACGCGATAAATGCAAAGCTATGTTAATGGAAATGCGTGTTTGTTTCTCAAACATGTAGTTAGCACCTCCACGGATGCTAAGCATCTCTTTGTTTGCTGTGTTCGTGCGCAAGCTAACACAAAAAGGCATTTTTTTGTAAAGTTGAATCAAATACATAACACATTTTTCGCCACCTCGTTAGAACCGTTTTAACACTTTTTAAGATCTTATTTAATCAGTATACAGCTGCTGCTATTCATAGACAATTTAAAGAAAGTTTGAAAATTGTCGTAAAGCAGTCGTATGCAGATCAGTTAAGAATTAATTATGATTTTTATTGGAACGATCTAGAAATGTAGACAGCACTCCTCGTTCATGATCAATTCACTGCGAATATTTACTTTCACACTGTAACCCCAAAATCGGAAACATGTTCACTATATCTCAATGTTGTAAGTTCTTTATAACATGTATCTACAATGCACTTTTTTGTATGCATTTTATACTTTAAATTAATAATGTAATAGCACGCGCGTGTGTACAGTTACGGTGTCGAGGAAAACTGATGAATTAGAGTTAAATTACATTGTATTACTTTCCTTATTTGTCACAAATGATCTATAAATACTAGCAATAATTTAACTTAATTCCTTCTATGATAAACTCGTCAATTATTGAGTATTTAAAACCAGAATCCCGTTTCATAAAATTGATGTGGATAGCAATTTCAGTTTTAACAATTTGCACATCACAAAATAATTGTTTTTGACAGAAAGCTGTTTTGAAATGTTGTATACAGCCAATATTCATCTAGTTGATACAAAATCGCGTGCGTTATCCAATACATAGAACGTGAAAGGCCAACATATGGTAATGTGGTTATTAGAAATCAGAAAACTGCCAGCTCGTACCGTTTTGACGTCTCCCGGCACGGTACTACGCCGCCGGATCAAGTGGTATACCATCAGAACTATCTTAAAACGAGTTTTTTTCTGAATCAGCTGTTGTGTGTGTGTGATAATTTTTGACGCGACTTTTATATTATCATCTTCGTGATTTCTCTTTCGATATTCGCGTCGCTTCTCAGTTTCTTTTTTGCATAATTTGTTTGAAAAAAAATGTAAACAAGCAAGCTCTTGGTGCTTGTAGCTCCTATTATAATTACATATTTGTTTAGGACGACCCAAATGTTTATGCCTAAAAATTTTCCAACTTCCAATTCCCAATCACAGTACCTAATTGCTCTACTAGCTACTTACACTGATTTTAAAATCAATGACGTGGTTAAACCATTATGTATGATGTGCGTAATTGCGTTTTACTGATTGTTTGAACATTTTACGTTAATTGCTTTTAGACGTTAACTTAGTACTAGCTGTTACATGTGATGGATGAGTGTATGGACGAAAAATTTGCATTTTTTTGGAACAGATAGATTCAGATACGAATATATTACACATACACATACACACACAAAAAGAATTATAGTGGGAGAGCCGGCTGCAAAAATACCTACCTCATCAGGTACCCCAATAGGCTATCTTTAGATCGTTAACCGACACTTAAACACGTAAAAAAAATCAGGTCTGCCAGTGCCGATCCTGCCGGGTCATGGAAAAAATTCATATTTTTTGTCGTATTTTTTTGGTGAAAATTACGTCACAAGGTACCCGAATTAAAGTGCTGGCAACAGTTAACCATTGATTAATTACGTAAAAAAAAGTAGGTCTGCCATTGCGCACTCTGCCGGAAGTACTTGGCAGACCTCTAAAATATGGCCCCTCCAGCACCATGAACCTACCTCATCGAGTACCCTGATGGAACCTACGCCAAATAATAGCCAAGATGCCCTCGATAGAGGATCAAAAGGTCTGCCAGGTCTAATCTTGCCGGAACTTAGTGTTTAAAGCATTTGAAGTTGGTACGGTAGGTAGGCAGCATTATTTCATACAAAGAAGAAGGGGCGAAATGTCCCTTGTAACACTTTCTCCTATATATCAAATGAAAGAGCGTAAAAAATAGATCATTTTATTCTAAAACAGTAAATGTGTGAATAATAGGGGAAAAAAGTTATTCACTGATAAAGAGAGAAAATATTTTTTTTATTTTTTTTTCATCGGACCTACTTGAGTGGGGTGTCTATTGATAGGTCTTTTAAAATGACACTGATGTTTCTAAGATCATTTTTCTCAAAGCCAATCGTTTGAAAGATAGACAGTTTCAAAGTGCTAAAATGTGTCCCCTCTAACTTTTAAACTAAGAGAGTGAAAACTCTAAAAATAATATATGCTTTAGATCGCAATGAAAACTTATAACCAAGATTAGTTTGAACGAGATATAGTAAGCCGTTTTTGAGATAGCACATTTAAAAAACCGCAAATATAACTTTGTCATTCATACAATTACTATGAAAAACAAACTTATCACAAAATGTGTATTTCTGTTGCCGCTTTAACAAAAAATAATACAAATTAAAGGTGGCTCCTACGATGGTACGGAACTCTTCATGTGCGAGTCCGACTCATACTTGGCCAGTTTTTTTTTCCATTTATTCACACGTTTACTGTGTGAGTGAATAATTGATTTATTTTTGCCCAATTTTTCACACGTTTACTGTGTGAATAATTGGAGAGAAAAGTTATTCACCCATAAAGAAATGATTTTTTAATTTTTTAGACTCAAATAGTATTCGCACTTTTTACGATGACATCGTCCGAATTTCTCATCATCATTATTTCAGCCGAAAGACGACGACCCGCCCCGCCCTTTGCACGGGTGCAATGTGCTGAATATAAACCTTCCTCTTGAATTACTCTATTTCTAAAAACTTCATTGAAATCTATTGGGTAGTTTACAAGATCTAAACGTAGAAACGCGTTCCATATGGTGTCGGACGTAAAGAATAGCACCATCCCATATCTACCCGTGAGTGTCGCAAGAGGCGACTAAGGGACGTACCAGAGAATGGGCAGCAGCATTCTACTTAACTGTGCTTTGTTATGACCTTACTACGCTTGCCAACCCGTCTGCCAAGCGTGGCGATTATGGCAAACCTCCCAAAATGAAAATGAGCGCACAAAAATGGCCCCTAGTACCCGGCAGCCCGTCTACCCTCGACTACAGTAGCGGTCGAGGCAGCGGCGTAGGGAGAAGGTCCGGCTACCCCAAAACATACCAACGACTTGACCTGGCAACATACAATACGCGTTCACTCCGGACTTACGAGATGATAACGGAACTCGAAGGGGAATTGAGCAGGTTGCGATGGAGTATTGTGGAATTATTTGAGGTCCGAAGAGAGGGGGAGGACACGATAATCCTGAAATCCGCCTCTACTTCCGAGAGGGTTACCGGCAGTCCCAGGATGGTGTTGGGATTATCGTCCACAAGTCCCTCATGAATAACGTGGTGAAGATCGAGAGTGTGTCGACCAGGGTGGTGTACCTTATACTCAGAATATCCTCAAGATTTGTGCTGAAGGTCATACAGGTCTACGCGCCGACCTCGGGACACCACGCCGACGATGAAGGGGAGACCATGCATGAGGATATTTATAAAACCACACACTGCTCGCAGAACAAATGACGGATGGGGCCGAAAGTTCTGGAGTGGCGACCGCGAACTGGAAGACGTTGCGTTGGAAACTTGGAAGGCCTCCCACTAGGTGGACCGATGACCTGGTGAAGGTTACGGGGATCCGTTGGGTGCGAGATGTACGGGACCGGTCAATGTGGCGACACTTGGGGGAGACTTATGTCCAGCAGTGGACGTCTTTCGGCTAAAATAATCATCATCATCAGCCTATTATGTTCCCACTGCAGGGGCTCAGGCCTCCTCTCTGGGAGAGGGATGGGCTATAATCCACCACGCGTGCCCAGTGCGGGATGGTAGATGTCACAGGTCTTCGAATTTTTTGGTTCCAAGATATGCCGGTTTCCTCGCGATATTTTCCTTCACCGTTTTGAGAGCAGTGGTGTTGAAATAAATTACACAAAGTAATGTGCCTGCCTGGGTTCGAGCCCCACGACTGTTCGTAAGTCGGGGCAGCCACTGGGCCACCACAGCTCTGATGAAATAATGATGATTAGAAATCACACAGAAACACATCGCCGCCATTTTCAAAACTTCGTTGGCCCTGCTCGTGCTTGGGAGTCATTGGGACGATGTCATCGTTTCTACGATATACGAGTACGAATACTTTTTGAGTGTATTGCTCATAAACACACAATGCTTCGCAATGACAGAGTGGATTAAGAGTCATTTTCTATTTCTTTTAAATGTCCTGTTTCTACGCTTAGATCTTTAAGACATGGTAACGGATTTTAATGCAGTTTTCAGCAATAGACAAAAGTGATTCAAGGGGAAGTTTTATATTCCGCACATTGCACCTTTGCAAAGCCGGGGCGGGTCACTACTAAAAAATACAATAAAAAAATCATTTCTTTATAGGTGAATAATTTTTATCTCCAATTATTCACACAGCAAACGTGAATAATTGGAGATAAAAACAAATTGGATTTTAAAAAAAAACTGGCCAAGTGTGAGTCGAAATCGCACATGAAGGGTTCCGTACCATCGTAGGAGTCACCTTTAATTTGTATTATTTTTTGTTAAAGCGGCAACAGAAATACACATTTTGTGATAAGTTTGTTTTTCATAGTAATTGTATGAATGACAAAGTTATATTTGCGGTTTTTTAAATGTGCTATATCTCAAAAACGGCTAACTTTATCTCGTTCAAACTAATCTTGGTTGTAATTTTTCATTGCGATCTACTGCAAATATTTTTTTAGAGTTTTCACTCTCTTAGTTTAAAAGTTAGAGGGGGTGGGGACACATTTTAGCACTTTCAAACTGTCTATCTTTCAAACGATTGACTTTGAGAAAAAATGATCTTAGAAACATCACAGTCATTTTAAAAGACCTATCAAACTATCAATAGACACCTCACTCAAGTATGTCCGATGAAAAAAAAATAAAAAAAATATTTTCTCTCTATATCGGTGAATAACTTTTTTCCCCTATTATTCACACATTTACTGTTTTAGAATAAAATGATCTATTTTTTACGCTCTTTCATTTGATATATAGGAGAAAGTGTTACAAGGGACATTTCGCCCCTTCTTCTTTGTATGAAATAATGCTGCCTACTTACCATACCAACTTCAAATGCTTTGAACACTAAGTTCCGGCAAGATTAGACCTGGCAGACCTTTTGATCCTCTATTGAGGGCATCTTGGCTATTATTTGGCGTAGGTTCCATCAGGGTACTCGATGAGGTAGGTTCATGGTGCTGGAGGGGCCATATTTTAGAGGTCTGCCAAGTACTTCCGGCAGAGTGCGCAATGGCAGACCTACTTTTTTTTACGTAATTAATCAATGGTTAACTGTTGCCAGCACTTTAATTCGGGTACCTTGTGACGTAATTTTCACCAAAAAAATACGACAAAAAATATGAATTTTTTCCATGACCCGGCAGGATCGGCACTGGCAGACCTGATTTTTTTTACGTGTTTAAGTGTCGGTTAACGATCTAAAGATAGCCTATTGGGGTACCTGATGAGGTAGGTATTTTTGCAGCCGGCTCTCCCTCTATTACTATCATGGAAAATGTTTTGACTGCAAGTTCAAATAACTACGTGGGAACGCAGTCATCGAATGTCAAAATGATGTCATAAATAAATTAGTTATGTATGGAGTTTCTTATGAATTATTATTATTCTTTAGTTACATCCCTAATGCTTGAAGTGAAATGTAAAAGAATTGACATCACGACACCAATAATTTTGAAACAAACAAGCAATCGATTGTCCCTATTGATAACATGTTATAAGTGTTATTTTTTTATTTTTTTTTTATTTATGACTTATGTATGAGTATAATGAAGATGCACTTGACAATCTACTTCAGGTAACAGGTCATGAGGTCACATTTCATCAGTAAATTTGGAGTGCAGCAGGGTAATTGCGTGAAAACTGTGAAAAGTGTAAGAGCCAACTTTACCGATGATCTAAATGGGATCAACACAAATCTAAAACCGCGTTCAAGAGCAGTCAGTGTCATAATTGCTATGGAATATTTACGATTACTCTACATGAAAAACTTTTCGGTCAATGTAGTACATGTAGGTAGACCAGGGTCGATAATTTTTGAAACCAAAAAAAATTACAGTAGGATGAAACCCATTAGAAAAGGAGGGGAATATGATCAAAATGAAAGGAAAAATAAATTACGGTCGATCTGAGTTCGGGAAGTGGGGGTGGGGGGGGTTTTAAGGGGGGAAAACGGTTTATCTCGATTTCCGGCAAAACTACAAGTTCTATGGAAAAAAGTAAAATGGCAAAGTTGTAGGTAATAAAAAAAGATCTACAACTTTTGCATTTGCAATTTTTTCACATAACCTCAAAATTTAGGTGAATAATTCAAAAAACCAAGTTTTTGGTTTTTCATTTTTATCTTTACCAAAAAACATTTTTTTTTTCACGAAATTTAGTGAAAACTTACATTTTTATGCCCTTAATACACTGTAATTTTTTTGATAAAAAATATTTATTTTTCACCTTATAATATATTGACTTAATATCGAAAAATCAGCCATATTTTCAATCGAAAATTCTGACGTCAAAATATCTGTTTTTTTTAAACGTCGGTGGGCGTTGTGTTCCTTATAATCTCTACTTTCTGATGATGTATAAAACATATACATTGCAATGGTAAATTTTCTCAGAAAATGCAAAATCAGCTGCTACAAAATAACAGGTAGTAAGGGCCAAACCCTCCTAGCCCCTTCCCCACTTCTCTGTGAAATACCTTTTGATGGGCCAAAATTTTCCGTAGGTCTCCACGATATATAAATTATCTTAAAATAACAATAAATGGGCATAAAACAGCAATAAATCTTATAATTTATTGTCTAGGCTTTATTATTTGGTAGTGGGTATTATTTCGCAGCAGCTGATTTTGCATTTTCTGAGAAAAATTACCATTGCAATGTATATTTTTTATACATCATCAGAAATTAGAGATTATAAGGAACACAACGCCCACCGACTTTTTCAAAAAAAAAACAGATATTTTGACGTCAGAAATTTCGATTGAAAATATGGCTGATTTTTCGATATTAAGTCAATAATAAGGTGAAAAATAAATATTTTTTATCAAAAAAATTACAGTGTATTAAGGGCATAAAAATGTAAGTTTTCACTAAATTTCGTTAAAAAAAAATGTTTTTTGGTAAAGATAAAAATTAAAAACCAAAAACTTGTTTTTTTGAATTTTTCACCTAAAGAAGAACAGGCAAAAAAAAACCAGACCCGACAGAAAAGTAACATATCTCAGTTTTTTTGTTATTATTTATATAATCATATTATATAGTTTTTATATTCGAAATCAATGGCTAACACCAAAATATTGCCTTATGTTTTTGTTCAGGCTTTGCACTAAAAAAGTAGAAAAAGGCCTACGTATCTACAAAATTCGTAATGTATGTAACTAAATGACGATAAATAGTTATGGGATGTATCCAGGAGACCTGGAGATACAGCTGTATTATATAATTTTTGAACTCCGAGTACAACATTCAACTTAGGATTTTTTTTTTAAGGTGGTTTAAAATCATCTAATGACATCTCTCGCCCTTGGGTGGAGCGAGAGGGCGTGTCAGACTCTTACTGACTAAAAAATTCCACCCCGTTCCTTTTTGCCTCTGGTACTGGGGTCAGAGCATGCCCTTCTGGATTCGCCCTCAACTTAGGATTAATTAAAATCGTCATATTCGATGATTCAGATCGGATTATTCCACTAATTCGTTGACCTAACCTAACCTAAGTTGAGGGCGAATCCAGAAGGGCATGCTCTGACCCCAGTACCAGAGGCAAAAAGGAACGGGGTGGATTTTTTTAGTCAGTAAGAGTCTGACACGCCCTCTCGCTCCACCCAAGGGCGAGAGATGTCATTAGATGATTTTAAACCACCTTAAAAAAAAAATCCTAAGTTGAATGTTGTACTCGGAGTTCAAAAATTATATAATACAGCTGTATCTCCAGGTCTCCTGGATACATCCCATAACTATTTATCGTCATTTAGTTACATACATTACGAATTTTGTAGATACGTAGGCATTTTGTACTTTTTTAGTGCAAAGCCTGAACAAAAACATAAGGCAATATTTTGGTGTTAGCCATTGATTTCGAATATAAAAACTATTTAATATGATTATATAAATAATAACAAAAAAACTGAGATATGTCACTTTTCTGTCGGGTCTGGGTTTTTTTTTATATGGGACGTGACCGTTCTTCTTTTGAGGTTATGTGAAAAAATTGCAAATGCAAAAGTTGTAGATCTTTTTACTACCTACAACTTTGCCATTTAACTTTTTTCCATAGGACTTGTAGTTTTGCCGGAAATCGAGATAAACCGCTTTCCCCCCTTAAGACCCCCCCCACCCCCACTTCCCGAACTCGGATCGACCGTAATTTTTTTTTCCTTTCATTTTGATCATATTCCCCTCCTTTTCTAATGGGTTTCATCCTACTGTAATTTTTTTTCATTTTTTACCATTTTTGAAGGCTTCGGCCCTGGTCTAATGGATGTAATCTGTTTTAACAATTGCAATGCATGAAGCATTTAACAATTAACTAAATTAAAATCTTCAAAATCGTTCAGATTTGTGAAACGAGTCAATGGTTTCCAGAATATTTGATCAAATGACCCCAACAACACATTACTGGTAATCGTGAATGAAGAATAACGAATAGTACGCGTAACGAATGGTTATTATTGTAAGTATGAGGACATTTACGAGTTGCTGATGAGTTTCATCATTAAGCTTGGGAATATTGCGTAGGTAGTTCTCATTTCTCATACAAAACATTACGGTAGGTCAAAATTTAACAGTCTCAAGCAGATCTATTATAAAATTCACAGGTGATAAACAAAATCCAAGAAATATTCAAACTCGTAGCTTGGTTGGGGGTTAAAAACTAGAGCTATTATAGATCCAGAGATTGATCCAATTAATGAGCACCTAATTAACTTAGTCGATTTAACAAGGAGTCTTGGAAAGCAATAAACCTAAATCAACAGTGATAAGATCGTGGACTAACAAACCAATAGGTACCCAAAAGGTAGGTAAATAATATAAACTCAATTAATGTGGCAATAACAATTTACGTACACATGGAAATGCAAATATTTGGATAAGAAATATATGGAGCAATGGTTTCGCCTGACAACTATTTAATAAACAGTAAATAAATTCGTTTATCGGAAATATACGACATTTTCAATAACGTCATAATGGAATCGTTTACAAAACTTACAAAAGAAGTGCCCATTGTTTATGAGGAAAATTAATCTAATAATAGATACGATTTGGATTAGGTACTTGAGATGACACTAAGCATCACAAACAAAATTGAAATATAAATGCTAGGCAATGTCCTCGGTATCTAACTGCCGCACTCAGAGAGCTTTCCTCACAGTGATGTCCTAAGTAATCATTTAAGCTCTCTGAGTACGGCAGTTAGACGTAGATATTATAATTCCTAAGGATTCCTAGATCTATAAGACCTAGAGATACGAGTTGTAGAATGTGGCAACGCAAAAATCTCCAAGTTGGAGCAAGAAATGATCCATATCGTTGTTGAGAACAAGGTATAGCAATCAACATTGTACGTAATACAAACGAAACACCTTGTCTTACAGCACTATCATCATCGTAAATCACGAGAAAGATTGAAGCGAACAGGTTCCCAGCATCACTATCGCACAATCGATAAACAATATCATAAAAGCTTTTCCCAGGCGTCTTACAGGTAAAACAGTTCTTTTCACGTGTGCGGTGTGCGCTTTATAAATACAAAGACGGAGGAAGGCAAGAAAAACCCCTCTCGAGTTTCACTTTCCTCGTGTATTGTAAAGCATTGTTTATGAGGCTACATAAAGGCAACCAACATAAGACTAGACGTCTTTTTGTCAAGGGTTTCATTCACCACCTTGAAAGACATCTTCGAGGAGAAACAAAAAGAAGCAATCTTCAGAAAAATACAGGATTCATAAGTCCGCATACATATCTCTGTATTTATGGCACGTAAAGACCATTTTCGGCATTATCATAAAACAGATTTGGTAGGCGTGACTTATATGGTTATACAATAATGATGAAGTTACTCAGTTTTAATTCCAAGGTGGGACGATGAACTTAATATATTTTTTAATCGATGCTATAAATTGTAATTGCACAAGAACTTAGAAATCTATGACGAACTTATTTTAAGTCGTCACTGAAGAAGCTACAAATCTTGATAAAACTGAAAATCAAGTTTAGCTAATGTATCTTTGGAGGCTTTCCTGAGACCCAGTTCAATTTCATTTGCTGTCCAACGTCATGTCAAAGTTTAAAATCGATTGTTACTGTATTGCTCAACCAATCACAGCAGCTCACATGGCTTGTGATTGTGACAGGAGATTTACTGGCGTAGTTTCAGAAATCGAGATTTAATCAGAGAATATCCCTTTTTTGTACGAATTCCATTCCTATAACTTGATTGACCGTCATCAATGTGTGGTGGGGATAGCATTCAAGTTTCTTTAATTATTTGTTTGAAGCCCAGACAGTTAATATTTGCTAGGCCACGAGACTCATGGAATTCCTTGCTGAACTATTAGAATTATCATTCCAAGAGAATTTCTTGACATTTCTTCCCAAAGTAAATATTCAGCTCTTAATTGAATAAAGAAGATCACGGACGGGCATTGATCTACATTTACATCAAGTGCATTGATAACATCCGCATAAGACAATGTGACTTGCAGCGAGATTAAGATTACGGGCATTCATATAAAACACCTCTACAACATTTCAATCTTAAACACAAACGAGATTGCCACCTGCATGGTAAAACATGCAAAAAAGAAAACGAGATGGTATTGTAAAGAATTTCTAGACGAAACGCTAGCTTATAGCCTCAGGCGTCATGTCGGTCATTAAAGTTTACCATATCCATACCAATAATATTGTCCGCCTGTCCATCTGTCTGTTACATTTGGGATAGGTAGACAGATACACGATGATCTGGGTTAGTACATCATACATTTATTACGATACTTTATATCCCGGAAGTGCATTCTCACTCAACCTGCACGCGGGAAAAGCTGCGAGCAAAAGATATCCACATGGTCTGAGAAAGGTTGCGTGCATACAAAGGTTTCGAAGCTATCAATGTCTCATCAATCATCATTCTTCGAGTTAAAGGTGATTTGTCTCAATAGTTTTTTTCTGAACGTTAAATACATTAACTTGTGAGTATGAAAGTAGGTTATCTATGTTCCAAAGCTTAATAATTTATAAAGTTTGTATGTCAAATGTTATAGTTTGCCCATAATAATAATTGCAACCTTTCAAAATGGGAATTGTGAATGTTATAATTACTTTGTATAAAAATTCCCACGATTTGAAAGGTCGACGGACCTTGAAGACTGAGTTAGCAAATATTTGTCCATTATGAAAAGAGATAACGATGCTCAAACTTTGTTTTATCAGTGAGTTACTTTTCTTTCTACTGTGTGTAAGAACTACAGACTTACTGCAATGCAGCAATCTGGAAAAAGCGAGTCGGTATTTCAGTCTGAAATAAAAATGTTTATTGTTTGCTATTGAGAATAACAAGTTTCTGTAACAAAAGCAATAACAAAACTGTACACTATGGATGTATACACAAGTATCTGTCAGGATATCCACAGTAAGTCATAATATACCTTTTCACTACACACGCAAACGTAGTTTGGGTTGCAGTACGAGCAATCGCAGTCAGGGCATTCGCTCCAGAAGATTTCGCCGTTGCAGCCGAGACGGCCGCCCGTTTCCACGTCTACCCACGTCGAACGCTTCATCAGGATGATCTCCTGGTTCACAACACTCTTAATAACTAATAAAACGTTTTAAAACACTCGCTCCCTTTGAAAAGAAGTCAACATCACCAAATGATGTAATTTACGTAGGCGCTAGCCGTCCCAATTCATCACTTGACACTGGATAAAATGTCACTGACACTTGAATCATGCACAATTTGAATCTTGATCGTCACGGATTTTAATTGCACAGTAGAAAATTTTCACGCAACTTTTGGAGTTCACTGTAAAAATGTTGAAATGTTGTCAAAAAGTATGCGGTACATATAAGCGGTGCTAAGGTTACGCGAGCTTGGCGGCAAGACCGCCGCGCTACGGCTCATCGGGCAGACTGCTTACGCGCGCGAACCCGCCGCGCCTGGCACTCTCCTCCGGCAAGGAAGTCCTCCATCAAACGCAAACACGAAAATTTGGATTTTTGGAAAAAAATTGGGATAAGTAACCATAACAACGATTTTGTACTAACAAAGGAAGAAATATGTTACAATATGTAACAATGCCGTTTTAAAGATATAGTTAATGATAGAGTTGTGTATGATGAAAAAAGCTGCCCGTCTCAATTACATTAGAGTATCGTATTAATTGGTAGCAAACCTGGAAGAACTTTAATTATTTTCATTATAGATAAATAAGTAATTATGATGGTGATGTATTATCGTATGCACGTCACAAAACACACGCACTGCAGCCAAAATTTCACGAGAATTCATAAACCAAATATCGATAACACACTTGTCACGTCCGTAAAGAAACTGTATTACTGAATGGTCGAGGCTATCCGTCGATCACGTAGTAAATATTTTTCATTCAATACGACAAAGCTTTGTTGACAAATATCTAACACAAACATGCATTCTTTGCATCAGTTTCATACAATCAATTCACCCACTTGAGTTCCATTTCACCTTATTTTAGATTTATTCGATATTTTACGAACAATCCGCATAGCATGTCGAGCCATTACCGCCGACTTAGTGTAACCGACAAAAACCAAATTTTACAGGAGAAGGTTTTTTTTGAATAACTTTGTAAACAATTGCGCTATTAAGTTGAAATTTTGACGTATAATAATGATTTTTGAAACCTTAGGTGTAACGGTTAAAATTTTCAAAAAAACGTCACTACACGTTTTTTGCCACTTTGTTTATAGTAAACGACAAAATTTGGATGTACTGTGTCGGTTGCGATAACAAGTAGGGTCGCTTACGCTGCAATTCTTAGATAATTACGCAACTTACGATAATTTTGATTATGTCGGTTACTGTAAAATATAGAAAAATGTTGTGCTAACGATAAACTTAGCATTTGCTATAACTTTGTAATTGGTTGTCTTTTGGCGGGAAAAGTCGAAGAACAAGTCCGTTATAGTTTAAAAAGTCGTCTGCGATAAAAAACGCTGTTTAAGTAAAAATGTCGCTTACGATAAGACGGCGGTAATGGCTCGATGTCCTAACTGGCTTTCGCACGAATTGCAATCTGAATGGATTTCCCACGAATTTAAGTGCTTAGAACTAATTTATATGAGGTAATACGATTAATTAACAGAAGCAGTTGAGTAATTTAATGCATTGTTGCATCGTACAAGCCATACCTTGAGTTAATGATATAGTAAATTAAGTAACTGTGTCAGTTATTGAGCGTTCACATTTTTCATAAGACCAATAAATCTCAAAAGGAGTATTGCCAAAAGTAAATTAGATCAACGAAATTCAATTTACTTATATTGTCGAAAGGTCATGGTCATAATATCAACGTTCAATGCATAAAAAAGGCCGGCTTTATGTTACTGAGTGGCCTTCGATTTGCAATCTTCCATTAAAACGTTGACCATAAAGTGGTTTATACATCACTTTGTCGTTTGAACATTATATTTAATCCTATTCAAGTTTCAGTATCTACGAAGTCAGAATATTATAGATAGTGAGTTTCAACACAGCCGAACGGCTAAACACTTTCGATTCTAAACAAAGCATTTTAGTGAAATCTCGTCGGATTCAAGCAGTAAGACAATTCAGGGTTAACTTATTCAATTAAATCGACCACAAATCTGGACGCGTGCGAATTCTGTCTGCGGTCTCTTTTAGTGTCACCATTTGTACCTGCTTCGGATTTTTTCGGAAACTGGGGCACAAACGTATTGCAAGTTAAATGTATTTGAAAGTAAGTGTCTTTTAGTAACTTTCCTTTGGTTTCTGAACACGGTCCTCAGCTTATAAAACTGTCAAACGGAATGCGGCAATGAAAGCTTGCTAATTAATATTGGCAGTACTGCTTCTAAATATAGCGGTGTAATCAGAAAACCCTTGTAAATTACCGGTTGCGCTAGCGCATAATCCGCTCAACCGTTGCGCCAGTGGCTGTGCCTGCCATGTCCATATTTGTACTAATAACCAAATGCGAGTGCAAAGTAAACAACAATTTACCATGTGGCAAATATACACGTAGATCCAGTGCTTACACAGAAACGCATACAAAAAAAAACGAATTAAAAATTAACAAAAAATCACGACGAGGGACAATAGTTGTGGGTTAGTAGCACTCAGTTAAACGCGGGTTTGTATTGTATCAATACTATACGATGATATCGCAGAAATAAGATTAATTTTTTTGTATAGATATGCCAGTCATCGTTTTCGTTGGTGCTGCTGTCTGCGGCATTGAACTTCAAATCATTGACATTGACATCTGTCATAAATGTCACAGCACCATGCTGAGATAGTGGCCCTTTAGCCTCGCACAGAATTAAGTTCTAGTATGTTTTAAGGCTTATTGTCAATTGTGTTTTTTGTGTTATTATTTTTTATCAAATTGTTTTGTCCTGTTGGACCTGTGTGGGACTAATAAATACATTTTCTTTCTTTCTTTCTAAATCGTGGTCGCTGATTGATTCACACGCGTGTACACTATCTTGATCGAATTAATTTGGTAATTAGAAATCGTGATCTCACATAGACATAACATTGATAAACTATTTAAAATGTTAATGTTTCGAAGCCTATCATGTCGATTTCACCGATGCATTCATTGTCTTTCAGCCAAGGTGTCTAGTTTTAGTGCGGCATTATTTATATGCTAATTAAGTGATTGCTGCTAGTTCATATGTGCAGCACGTTCTAATAGATGTTAAATATGAAAGTAAGGGACAACTTAAGAGGTATAAATAGGTACGTCTTAGAAAGTTTTCTCATTTTCGATTGTCAAATTGGGACATTACAAATGAGTTCCTGCAAAGACCGCGGCTGTGAATGTCCGATGTGGGTGGAATGAAGGAGAACGTGGTTTGCCGACTGACTAACGCCTATTCATATACATACATAATAACGGACGTTATAGTTTTAAATCTTTTGTCATTATTTCAAAGTCATTCGTTTAACTACATTGCGCCTATCAGATCTGAAACTCATGTGAAGGCTTTTAATCCATTCAATGCATTTTCCGGGCTTCTTATTATGTTGTCGAATTCAATTATACTTAGATTTTGATTATACAAACAAAGGAAAGTGAAATGAAAAGTTACTTAGCTATTTATTGCCAAACAGTGATTTCATTTACCAATCAACACAACAGTGGTTATTTAGAAATGTAAATTAGATACTTCATAGGCAAGTTTATTTGGTATTGTGGCCTAAGTTGAAGCCAAGCATTTATTTATTAAGAACTAAATGCTTACGAAATTAGACTTACGACAAAACACAGTTTAAGTACAATACTGCAGCCAATCATAAGTACTAACACAAGCAAACCGAATGTTTTGCTCAAAAATCGATCTAAGTTTTATCAAACAAAGAAGATGAAACATGCGTTCAGATTCTTTGTTTAATGACATTAGTGAATATCAGTTAATAAATAAAACATTAAATGGCTGCTGCTAAAGCGGTCTTTTTAACTGACCAGAGTCCATACACGCTATATAAAGTCATAAGTGGGCGAACGGCATTTAGGCTACACGCCATCATACTTGGAGATTTTGCGGATGACTTGAAGCATTTTATGTTACAAACTTGGAAATACGAGGTTGTTAAATTAGAGATACGGTTTGGAAACGCGTATCTGTGATTCTTTAGCTACCTACGCCTAGGCAGCTTTGCTATGAAAGAATAAACCAACTTCTAAGAACAATTTCATTCATTTTCAAAAACAATTGGACATTACAATAGGGTCATGTGTTATATAACATTAGTTAACAAACTTGAAATCGACCTTCTAGTTTTCAATGACGCAGTGGAAACCTTTATCTTCACAAGTAAGGTTTCTTTATTGTGTAATTTCACATTGACAGTATAGAAACTGTACGACAAAACGGATCTGGGCCACGATTGTGTTACTATAAATTCTGGGAAGTAATATGTTTCCCACGTTGAATTCAAGCTCATGTTCAGGCTGCACTTACATGAGGGAATATAATAGATCACTTATAAAACGACCACAGTTTAACAAAGCAACGGAAAAGGGACAAAAAAGAAAACAATGCAACATACATCAGCTACTGACAGGAAACAGGTGCGGCTCAAAGAAACATGCTCATTCTACATTGTGTCACTGGTATTGTAGTAACGGAAAAGCTTGAATAAAAAGTGCAATGGTATTGTAAATGTGAAAATCTCGCGTTTGCGTTTGGTGTTTTATGATCTGTTAATTATCTGTGAAATATTTTGCGGTTAATTAAGACATTACAATTGCATGCAAACTGCAATTTTGTATAGACAATGAATAAGACAAAGTTCGATAGTGAAAAACTTTTCAAAACAGTGAAATATTAAGTATGTTCTGTAAAAATCATGTGATGACTTCAAACTTTGCATGTCCAAGTACAACAATTCATAATAATTACTTGCGGTTGACATTTGGAACAAATGGAGCACTAATAGATCTTAATTTTTTTGTCGAGACCTCAGCAGAGGAATAACCAGTCCAAGGCACATACATAATGGCAGACCAGTTTGCGGAGTGAATTACGTATCTATTGTCGGTCATGACATAAGATATTTTTATGAATTGTAAATGTACTAAAGACTAACTAAACCATAATCTGCTCACCTTGGGAATGGAATGTTACCATTTACTATGTAACCAGGCCGTCCGAGGCTATAGAACAAAGTACCTAACACAAAGCTATATTATTCCCAAGACGGCTCTGTCAGTTTCACATAGAAGGAATCTCAAATCCAATTAAGCGGAGTCCTGTACAATCGGGAATGTAATTTTCTATGACAGGAAAAGCCATATAAGGGCCTGGCCTACGAAAATAAGCCTTATCGCTATTAGGATTAAGGTTGCATTACAAAATACTACTAAACCGAACCACATAAAAGTCCGTTCACCCTGCAACAGCTGGGCACGTTTTATATGGAATCTTGAAGCGCCACCTGGCTACGGATTATTATATTTCACAGCCAAAGACCAAAAGAATATGAAATGCATAAAAATATTACAACGAGCGAGTGTAAATAGTTTAAGTAGTAGTAGTGGTAGTTTTAGTTCAAGTGTAGCGATTTCAGAACACAAGGAAACTGTTGGACCTTGATATTCTACAATTTAGTAACTTAATATTATGATTATGTGCTTAAACCCACACATTAAAATATGATTACCTACATTATGTTGTGCCCGATGTGTTTTTAAATCGCGAGATACTCCTACGCTTTGAGTGCAATACAAATACTGGTACAGTATGTGCAAGTGATCGATCATCGAAGGCGTCGGATCGGTCCTGTCACCAACTTGCCTTGATGCCAACATTCCTTGAAGCGGGAAGTGGAGCCAGTATTGGAAAGGCCGTTACGTAATACGTACTGCATGATAATGATATTTAGGACGGCACTGCACAAGTAAAAAGAAACACAGAGAGTGTTAATTAAGTAAGAGCTTAACTTTCAGAATGGAAATGAAGAGAGGATTTAATTGTAAGAGTTAATTAGAAAACGAATTTATTTGTTTTCCTTATCCGATTATTTGCAGTCAACGATTTAGCGATTCCTTCAAGGCGTTAACTTCAACGAGTACATAGATACAAAGTATGTTATTAATTGCAAAGCCGAGGCTGCACCGTTATGAAATCTCATTAATACTCGAGTCAACATTGAATCGTCTCCAATATTTGATGGAGCGACCACAATTTATGAACAGATTTCAATTTAAGTTTGGATGTAACGTTTTGCAACTAGCAAATTGATTGATCAAATGTCAAGCATGTGTAGTAACATGGTGAGCATTAGTAAAGGATAAAAGTAAGTGTTTTGGCGCCTGCAACAGGTGAGGACAGCTAATGCAAGGGTCGTGAACTTTCCCAATACGTGCAGCGGCCCGAGGCTCCTTTAATCAATTGGTTTGGATTGCCTCACAGTGCGCAAACGCAGCTGTTGTGAACTATGCATCGAGGACGACGCTCAGCTACAACATACAACCGGTTTAATTGGTTCACATCTGACGTTTACCTACATACTGCTCATTTTATGTTAGTTCATTGGAACGCAGTTAAGATCTTCTATGGCAGGTTGATCAGGTACGAGTATGTAGCTTTAGTTTTTAATGTACTTTTTTCGGTTCGGTAGGAGCTACTCTATCTACCTTACGGAAAATATTGTGTTCCTCATCTGGAACTTATCTGACAAACTAAGTATGTACATTCATTTACACAGGTTTATTTCCATTCTCCATTTTATGTTTCGGAAGATACCCTATCTCATTATATCTATGAATACTATATTTATTAAATTGTAGTATGTAAACGTGAACATTGGGTCAATGGAACGCGGAACGATAAAGTGTGTTAATATATACAGACAACGTTCTATTGCAAATTTGTCGATTTACAACGCAAATATATAGCTATGTTTGAATATTCATTCGCAAATTATACTCGAACAATTACTATTCTCTAAGTGCGAAAGGAATTTGCTGTGATTACTTATCTTATCGGTTCTCAGAGTTTTCAATACGACAAAAGATTTCACGCAACTTTCAAGAGCTCTTAAGACTTGGTAAAGTGCCATTATCGGAAATTTTCGATGATAATGGTAAGTCTCATTTTTTCCGATTAAGGCAAACAACGTACGCAGGCAGAAAAGGTTCAGTAATGTCAAAATTAATGTCAAGACGTTAACCCTGAGGTAAGACAACCCGATTTCAAAATGAAGCCTTCCTGTTTTCTCAGCAATCTATGTTGTCTTCTTTCCTGCTCTTGTAGGTATAGGTAAGGGCATGGTTATCTATTTCTACCTCAATTTGGTTGATTCATTGATGAGAATCGTGACTCAGTTCCTGTTTGTGAACGAATTTTCTGCATCTGTTACGATAATTGGTCTGGTGTCGTCGTGCCGTACGGCGCTGATACGTGTCTTGACACTCTTGAGTTGCTCAGATATTTGATCAGGCTAACATTTAGGCTTCGGCTTCTTAAGTAGCTACTTCAATATTTAAGGACTCTTTATTTCTGTTACTTCGTCTGTTAAAGAATTTTCATTGGTGGCACTGAGCAATCCTGTAAAGCACTCATAGTCCAAGTACTGGCAGGCAGTGTCTTCGACATTAGTTACAATTCTATTCCACAATAGTGTATCAAGGATATTGCGCCATCACCTCATGGTCGCCATGACCATTATATTAGGAACACAACACTTTCACTTTAATAAATATTATCGCGTGACTATTTGTCAATGATACACCATGGTATACCACGCCATAAATTTTATGTACTCTTGTGTTGTGACAATTGATTTACATACTGATGGGTCTAAGCGGTATTCGTGACGAGGTTAATATGAGGCTGATTGGTTAACGGTCATTCATCAGAGGTCATCTTTTAGAGAAACTATATGAAAATAGTGGATGTAACACTCGTAGAGAAGTGGTTCCACGAAACAGTTGTTAGGGATCAAAGGGGGCAAATTCATGCATGGTAGGGGTGGCAATAGTGACATTCGATAAGCTGGGCTTTCACTCTTCAACTGGAGCTTGAGAAGAAATTTACTTAAGTGCGTGAAAACATAAAGACAATTTACTTTAGTCTACTCTTACTATTGGATTTAATTAGTGAGACCAGTCTTATATTATTATTATTGAATTGCTATACTTTGTCTACAGTTAAAGCTGTTAAGCTGCTGACCTGCAAATGTCGAGTGGTACAAGTACCTCTTTCTAATCTACCTTTAAACTAGCTAGTTCAGTAGCTTTACGGTTATGTGTGCTATTCTGGATAAGCCAGTAACTATTACAGCCAGGAAAATGATTGCTTTGCAAATTGAAAATCAACATAAATTGTGCGTATTTTTAAATCACGATTGAATTTCTGTGACAGTTGTAAGAAATGGCTGTACTTCATAATTTTGTGTGTGATTGTCAGAAAATCTGCAAAGCAACTTAACTGCTTTTCTATGATCTTTTGGGCTTTTATTTGCAAAATATACTGGTGCTTTTGGATAGAAAAAAAATCTAAATGTCCGCAATATCCATGTACAGTTTCAAAACAATGTATTTTAATGGATGTACGCAATGTTATTACCAGACATAAAGAGAAAACATTATGTTTGATTGTTATGATGCTCGTGTACATGAATACTACACCATGCTTTGTGTGGAACCTCCTAAAATTCTTTAAATAGAAAGCGTTCAAATGTATTAGGTACAATGTAATAAACAAACATGGAAAAAAACAACCTAGTATGATACGGATACAAGTTCTTGAATAAGTTTCTATCAAGATACCAGAATTTTAGACACTGCATGAATTGCTAAATTTGCATTTTAGAATGCTATCTCTTTATTGACAAAAACAATATACCGGATATTGCTAATCTATGCAATAGTAAAAGAATAATTACGTAGATTTTTAATCCAGGAAAGCCTTGTACGAAAACGGTGTTGGACATTCCTGGTCCGCCGGATTCGGAAAAGCTTCAGTGGCATCCTTCGCGCACAAGTTTGATTGCCGGTACCTCAACCTCAACGTCCTCAACCATGCTGTATAATGGTTCATTTACTGAGCAATTGAAATATTTTGTGTTAGGTGAAGTAGTTTATTTTATTATTTTATGATCTTTATACTTTAGTGACTGTTAGACCATCTAAGTAGGTTAAAGTTAAATCCCTTTAATCTGATAATCATTACCTATTCGTCATAGATTAACCAAACGTTTACCAGGCACCAATATCTATGGTTTTATATCTCTATTTGTTATAAAAAAGTAAATATGAGGCAAGCAGTCCCCAGTTCCCCACCAAAGCAAACAGCTTATCTGTCTTCGATGAACGATTATTCTTTTTTCATCGAGGGCACAACGCACAAGATTGAATTTGGCATGAAATTGGTTTCTGTTACGTGTATCGGTCAATAGGTTGATGTTACGAAGACATCAAACGAAAGATATATTTCTAGAATAGTCGCGGAAGCACAAGTTTATTTTCAGATACGGATATGGAAGAGTTGAAAAAACCAATCGTTGGGAGAGACCAGATTATATGGGTGAACGGTTAAAAATGATGAAAGAGTCTACTTAACATTCGTTTCGAAATAACTACATGGATTATTGACATGGTATGAAGTATCTTTCCTAGAACCTTATTAACAAATACCTCTCTATCATCGAAAGTAAAAGCTCTATTCGTCGAAAACTACAATTTCCCCAAGGAAATCAAAGTTTGCAAAGAAACGGGTGTATTTGCGGACGCACGCGATCCTTTTACTAGTTTAACTGGTTTTTTGTCGATTTCTCCCTTTTAGATTATATCTGGCATGGAACGCCGCGTCGCGTCGGTAATCGACATTTTGTGGAATTTGTCGTGATTCGTCGAGTTTTATAGTTCTTTGAACTTTCCTGATTCCAGCCGAGGAATTGCTTTAGATAGGTATAAGTATTTTTAAATCAGATAAAGTTTGCTGTAGCTTTTGATATGAAATCATTTATATTTTTGACAATATTTATTGACTGTCCGAGTTTTGTTTATTTGATAATTTCATGAATTCATAAACTTGACCTAATTTCAAAATTGTTATCTCAATCGCTATGGATTTACTATTGTTGCCAAAACGATGGCGGCATAGAATATAATATCTAACACATGGGAAAAACAGATTAGCAAATGACGTCACATCATTATAATTAGCCCATTCGGCATGAAAGCTGCGCTTTGACATGCGCCGTGCGCGACCTCTGTGGGTTGCGGCGTGCGCGCACTTTCTACGCGATAGCGCAGATTATTCGCGTTTTTGCGAGCGATTTGCGATAAATTGCGCGATTCACGTGTCTTCATTAGCGATAACGAGACTATGCTTTATGGCCGGAAGCGTATCTAGCTTTCCTGAGTTATTGGTTAGAGAGTCAAGTATCTTTATTTAAGAAAGTATATTTTTATTGGCAAACTAACGCAGACTGTAGCCGCTAATTGGGGTCATTTTGTGAACGCGCTGTCATTTTGTAGTTCTTGCCCATTAGAACTTAGAGTTAATAAGCTAGATTTAATGACACTAATGTATTAAAGAAGACTATAAACACCTATCTCTTAATTTTTTATGAATGCCTAGCGTCAGAAGTCAACTTTCTTTGCGAAACTTGTCATAGTTAAAGTCCTTAAGCAATGAGACCCTCAAGTACCTATCCCGACAACTTTCATAGTAGGCAGAACAGGTAGTCAAAGTAGTTTCCTTGTAATAATGCCTGGCGCGTATCGGTGACAGTCACTGTTAAACTACGTTCGCGATTTCATTTTAACACACGTAAACAAATGTGCTTTTGACAAAAACACCTTTAAAATAGGTATACTCAGGAACTCAGTTAAGGTTATTTTGTACAGAACTTCAAACTTTTTATAAATCTTCAAAAGTATTGGTAACTTATTACTGCTTAACTTTCTGCTAACTTGTCATTAGTACGTAGACAAGAAGAAAAACACAGAAATCGTAGAAAGAAACACGTTGCATATTTGTAAAGAAATCAGTAACCATTGCAAGAGGTTGATAGGTATTCGTTGCCGTGGAAGTACCAAACATTGGAAACAAAGAATTGAAAATAGTTTACAAGTATGCGCGTATGCGCGCGCGCAAGAAAGTGGTCGTACAGGTGTCACATGACATGCGTTAACACTGCACTTGATTGTTGGATTAATTACATTACGTTTTTATGACGAAAGATACGCGTTTTACGCCCGCTTGCGTTTATTAGGTGTCTGCTTGTAGACTGACGGGCGTCTAATTAATTACTTAAATGTTTTTTAATTAGGCATCAGTTCTGGCTGGCCAAATTGTTTTCGTAATGAACGAGGGAAGTGAAAAAGCCTTGACGTTGAATATGTCTAGTGTAAGAATGATATGGTTTTAATTATCGTTTAATTTAGCTAATTAATATTTTGTTTGTTTATAGCCAAGTGCAACTGGTAGTCTCAGTTCGATTTTCAGGCCCGGCCATATTGACTATAATAACATCAAGCCTGTTATTCCCATAGGATTAGGCAGTGGTGTAATAGGCGGTGGTGGCCTAATGATAGGTCTTTACCTATGAAATTGCCGTTTTGTTTGAAAAAATTTAAACGATTTTTTTTCATGTATTTTTTATTTGTATTAATCGAAGTAATCACCCATGCAATCAATGCATCTTTGCCAACGCAGTGGCAGTTTATTGATGCCCTTCTTAAAGAAATCAGCTGGTCGGGAGGCAACAAATTCTTCAAAGGCATTTTGTACTGCCTCTCGGGTATTGAATTTTTTCCCGCCAAGAAGTTATCCAAATTCTGGAAAAAGTAGTAGTCTGTAGGCGCAAGGTCTGGTGAGTAGGGCGGATGACGGAGAGCTTCCAACCCCAGTTCTTGCAACTTGGAGACCGTCTGCTGTGCAGTATGAGGTCGCGCGTTGTCGTGCAGGAGCAGCGGAGACGAGCGATTGACCAATGCTGGTTGGAGATGTGCCAGCTTCTCCATCATTGTGTTCAGTTCTTCACAGTACACATCTGCAGTAATGCTCAACCCGTTTGGTAAGAAGCTGTGATGAATCACACCGGCGCTAGACCAAAAAACAGTGACCATCACTTTTCTAGGGGTAAGTTTTCGTTTAGGGCATTGTTTAGGTGCTGAACCAGGATCCAACCAACTTGCTGAGCGCTTACGGTTATCGTACAGGATCCATTTTTCATCGCAGGTAACAATGCGGTTCAAAATTCCTTAATTAATTTGTGTGTCTGTTGAGCAGTGCAATTCACGTCTCGACGCGTACTTCGCGCTGGCGATCATTGAGTTCGTGGGGCACCTATTTGTCAAGCTTTTTTACCTTGCCAATTTGACGCAAATGGACCAATATTGTTTTGACGCTAACGTCGAAAGCTGCTGCTAATTCAGCCGTAGATTGTGTATCATCAGCTTCTTTAACAAAAATTATTTTGATTTGAAATGGCCAGTACTGCAGAACGGCAATTTCATAGGTAAAGACCTAATAATACGCCCATATTTTCGCCAGTTATGTCAAAAATGTAAATACTTTTTGTTTCTCAACCTTGCTCTTGAGTACCTACCTATGGTGAGGTAAGATACTTCTGTTCACATATAATATTGTGACAACACTGACAATGTAATGCACTGGAGGAAAAATTGCATATAGAGAAGGGCTATGACGGCTTGCAAACCACTCAGTTTAGCTGTATGTACTTCCTTGATTAATAAAATTACGTTTACATCTCTCATATTCGGTAAGTAGGTCCTTATTACCCCCAAATGGGGCTTGTAGGTGACCAATTAGCGCTCTAGGGTATTAATGTAGCAAGAAAAGCCCTAGGGCGGTAAGTAATTAAAAAAAAAACACTTCACTCTTTCAAAAAGTTCGCGTACTTCTAACCATCATACTGGCAATAGACATCACGCATTCAGCCCAATGACAAAAGAGGTCGCTTCGCTATTCAGCCTTGTCTTCGTATGAGTATATCGCCTCCCCCACACAGGAGCGTTTTTGCGTTTCTGCGTTTCTGCGTCCCAATACCGAACGCGAAAACGCGCCTGTGTGGGGGAGGCTTAATAGTCATCAATTTTAAATATCGACCGGCGAAGCACAATTTCGTTCTTGAAAAAAAAAAGAGATGAAAAAGGCGGTAATAGAAAACTTTTTCTTTAAATATTTGGGATTTTTTATAATTACGTGCTAATTAGGAAAAAAACATGAGTTCTGCAAGTGATGAAGATATAAGCTGCACTCCCGATTCAATGAAAATGGAAGCTGAAGCAGCAATTAACAATATTTTGCCTGAAAGTTCTAAAGAGAGATATTTGAAAACTTTATTCTTGTAATGCCGGTTTTTTTCTTCTTACCTCATAATCGAGATGTAAAGCACAGTAGTTAGCTCGGGTGTAAGCATCAATTGCACCCTCGAACTATTGGCGCCCTCGCTGCGCTCGTGCGCCTAAATATCTCGGGCTGCAATTGATGCCTTACAGCCCTTGGCTACTAATCTACTAATAACCAGACCGTGTTTTTATTTTTACCAGATATTTATTGCATTACAGACTGCATTCTTTCTTAGTGTAGTTTACTGTGACGCAATATATATCTTAACTTGTAGCAGTTGACTGTTATTTATCTAATATATAAAATTCTCGTGTCACAGTTTTCGTTGCCATACTCCTCCGAAACGGCTTGACCGATTTTGATGAAATTTTTTGTGCTTATCCGGTATCTATGAGAATCGGCCAACATCTATTTTTTCATCTTTTTTTTTTATTTTTTAGACAAAATTTTTAATTTATTATCTAAGTATATGGCAAAACAACGTTCAGCACAGGGTCAGAAACAGGGTCAGCTAGTAGCAGTATATATGTCGCAGGTTTTTCATAAAATTAGGTTTTTGATCAAAAACCTAGGTTTTTCATCAAATACCGGACCGGGGTTTTTAGGACGCGCGCTCGCTTCGCTCGCATATTATATAACACTAATGTCTTCTGTCCCCAAAGTGCCGGGCCTCCGCCGGCCTCCTTCGTCGGCCTACGGCCCGGTGCCCATGCCGCCCATAAAGGATATTGGATTGTTTTATTTATTTCATTTAAATTTGTCATAAAACAAAGCAAACCCGTGATTTTGACAAGAACTTTATCATAAACCCAAACTAGTTCAGGTTTTTGATCAAAAATCTGAACTAGTCTGGATTGTTACAGGTTTATGATGAAATTGAGTTTAAAATGTGTCATCTTCCGGTATTTGATGAAAAACCTAGGTTTTTGATCAAAAACCTAATTTTATGAAAAACCTGCGACATATAAGTATATAGGTATAGTACTGGAGTCTCAAAATCGCAGATACGGTCTATAACTCGGCTGTTCGATTCGACTGTCGATGTCATGTTGACACAGTATCACTATCAGGAACTCAGACCTTTTAGACATTGTTCTTTTAAATCTAGTATGTAATGTCTAATAGTCCGGTCAAAATAGACATTTGAAATAACAATAATTCCCACAGAGCCAAATATTGGTGGAGAGCTGCGGTATACCATTACCAACCAAGCCTTAAAAATCCCCATCGATCCTATGTGTGCTACAAAAGTTATTCGGGGTCAAAGGTCAAAATTTGAGGATTTTTGATTTTTTCTCGAAAACGGTAAGTTTTATCAAAAAAAACCTCAACGCAAAGTTGTAGATCATAAAATTCTCTACAAAAATGTACTACATCATTATTTTCTGAGAGTTACCATTCCTGAGATATCGCGATTCTAACAGTCACATTATTCTTCACTACATAGTATAAAATAAAGTCGCTTTCTCTGTTCCTATGTCCCTTTGTATGCTTAAATCTTTAAAACTACGCAACGGATTTTGATGCGGTTTTTTTAAATAGATAGAGTGATTCAAGAGGAAGGTTTAAATGTATAATAACATTCATTTGCACCCGTGCGAAGCCGGGGCGGGTCGCTAGTTATGTATAAAAGCGAAAGGTAACTCACTCCTCACGAGATCTCGAAAACCGCTGGACGTATGAAGATGAGTTTTGGCCAGGAGGTATTTTATAGTTAGTAAACGTCCGCTAAGTACGGATTTTGCGACAGGGCCGTATTAGGGTGATCTTAGGGCCCTCGCAAGTTTGTATGAAAGTCCTTCATGTTTTGTGCTACAATCTTGATTTTTGGCAGAGACGTAGTTTAAAGTCAGTAGACGTCTGCTATGCATTAATTTTCTGACAGGGCTGGATTAGGGTGGTCTATGAGCTTTTGCAAGTTCTTATTCATACAAACTTGCGTGGGCCCTTAAACCACCCTAATCCGGCCCTATCGCAAAATCCGTTCTTAGCGGACGTCTACTAACTATAAACTACCTTCTTGCCAAAAATCATATTTATACGTCCAGCGGTTTTCGAGATTTCGTGAGGAGTGAGTTACCTTTTGCTTTTATATAATCGCTCTTAGAATCGCGATATCTCAGGAATGGTAACTCTTCGAAAATAATAAAGAACGGCATTTTTGTAGAGAATTTTAAGATCTACAACTTTGCGTTGAGGTTTTTTTTGATTAAACTTACCGTTTTCGAGAAAAAAACAAAAAATCTCAAATTTTGACCTTTGACCCCGAATAACTTTTGTAGCACACATAGGATCGATGGGGATTTTTAAGACTTTGTTTGTAATGGTATACCCCAGCTCTCCACCAATATTTGGCTCTGTGGGAATTATTGTTATTTGACCACTACTTTTATGTCTAAATTGACCGGACTATAACCAGTCAAACAGAAAAGTTGAATTTAACTTTTTTTTTAAATTTTTTATAATCCCTGATGAATTAGGCAAAGGTGTACCGAAAAGTATAAATAGATTTCGCTAGATATATTAAAAGTTCCATTTAATATTAGTCTAATGCCAACACAACCGGTCACTACTGGGAAATTCCTGATGGGAAAACTAGCACTTTTATAACTGATTGTGTAAACGAGCATAGAGCAAGCCGGAAACATAGGCGCAAAATAAAACTTTAGATAGGGCGATGACAAGACCGCAACTATCTTCATTACAGATGTAGATAGTTTTACATTGTAGATTTCGTTAATTTACTGTCTCTTTTCCTTTCTGCACCTGCAGGTAAATTGCAGGCCCTAGCGCGAAATTAAATACAAACGATTTCGAACCGAACATTAAGTTGTCACAAATCATGTAGTTTTTTTGTGACAAGCTCAATAATATTACCCGTTTCTTACAACTTTCCTAGAAATAACACTACAGGACTGACAACAGTTTTCTACCTCTAACATTAACCTAACAGAAACAAAAGTAAAGATTTAATCGCAAAGCATGATGTATTTCTGTATTTCTGAAACGTTATTTGTTAAAAATCTTTTGAGTTTTAGAGCAAAGAGTGAAAAAAGTCCCAACATTTCGCAGTTTATCGTGTGGTGCGCAGCCAACATAAGATTTTTCGAAGTTGCAAGTTAGGATTCACATCACTAACCGATCTATCTGTACACACGGCTACACATCAAGCTATACATTTCCAGTTTACGCTGATCTGGCACTGTACGGAAATCCTCTACAATGCAAGACCAGCTTATACTGGAAATGTATAGCTTGATGTGTAGCCGTGTGTACAACGTATCAGAAATGCATAACTACCTACATCAAAATTTGCTGTTTTAGCCTTTTTTATTTAGCGTCGATTCACACTGGGCTATCACTCATTCCGATCGACGCGAGTTGACGCGACGTGTCAGCAGTTGCAGTGATGCCAAATAAGAGATAAAAAACTGTGAAAGCGCTTACATTACGTTCTCACTGACCTGGTGATTCGTAGGAGCTATGGCGGCACTTTGTGGTGGAACTGACTGCACGGGCCGCGCCGGCTTCGCAGCTGCCCGTTGTAGCGATGCACGCTTGACAGACACCATCAGCCACACGTCTTCAACTCTTTGTGCCACCTAGAGAGAAGATTGTTGTTAGCTATCGGTAAACATGAGGTGCTCTAAACACCCAACGTAAGTAAATAGTCATTGTGTGATCTCCGACGACCAATCAAGGTATGTAAAACCAAATTAAGCTGATCATTCTTAGCTCTCGTTGTACGGGAAGCTGATACAAAGCGAGGTCCAGTTATACTGGGCCCGCAAGGGCCGATGCCCGTCGGGGCTGCGAGTTGTTCGAAAAAGATATCGTGGCCTCGATACAAAGGGCGAAGAAGGAACATGGGTGGTTTTTAGTCACCATGTTGGTGGGTTGGTGGTTGGAGCGGGAGGAGTCATTTGATGATATCCCACCCCCCCCCCCCCAAAGTTCCAGTTATACTGGATCTGTTTAGCTTAGTGTGCCGCCGTCAGAACATTTTGTCAGTTTTGTGGTAAACCAAAGTAACCATGTCTGATTTCCATGGATTTTATGTCGAGCAGTTGATGTCATTTGACTTCCTGAGATCAAAATTAATCTTTTTTAGACCTAGAAGGGGAAGGTTGTCAGGCTTTTATTGAAAAGAGAGAATTTTGATTTTTAGGTGTTAAGCTAGATCAACGTTTTAAGGCTATTATTCTAGACTTTAGAAACTTTAGTGAAGCTTTTCTCATAACAATATTAGCCTTCAGCTATAGACCTCAGCATTTATCATGATGTAGCTACTATTCACGTACCTGAGTGACGAGAGCCCTGGTTTCCTGTGTAGCAGACTGCATCAGCATATCTCGGAACGGGTCAGGCGCTGTTAGTCCGAAGCTGGTGGCGTCTTCCAACAATTTGTCCACTGCTATTAACCCTCCTTCTCCTGCTAAGATTTCCACGCCTGTCGCGCACCATTCGTTCGCCTATTATTAAGAAATGACGAAATTAATAAAACAATCTGGAAACATCGATTTAATTGGTGGGAATAACGAGTGAGTATGACTTTAAAAGCATAGACATAAGGTTCCGAATGGCAATAACTGCATTTACAAACGGTATTCTACTATTGCTATAATAATACTAGTCTATAGAATAATAATTAAATATAGATAGACATAATTGATCTCAAACGTAAAGGACATCCACACGAACCCTGATCGGCAAATTGCAAAAAACGTCATTGAATTCCGCGGGCCATTTTACCCCAACCACAGCCCCGGGTCATTGTACTTATCATTATTAAAGGGGTTGCCTCCCTAATAAAAATGCCAGACAGTGCAAAAATTTAACAGCTGCTTTAACAATGTTCGCATATTACTTTGACTTTATTTTATCAAAAAATATGCGAACATAAAATTGTAATAACAGGCGTGAGAAACAGCTGATCTATATAAATAAAAAGACTGACTGACTCATCAACGCCCAGCCAAAACCCTTGAACCTAGAAAGCTGACATTTTGTACAAAGGGTTTAAAGTTTAAATGTAGACAAGGATTAAGGAAGGATTTTACGAAATTCAATGTAAACGAGGATGAAAGTTTGTATGGAAAATCGTTATTTTCACGCGGGCGAAGTCGCGGGCAAAATCTAGTTATATTAAGTATATTTAGTAGAAAAAGTACATAGTAAAAAAAACTTACCTTATCTATCCTGTCCATAAGTTCTCTAGCTTTGGTCAGAAGTAGATTTCGTTTTTGTATCTTTTCCAAAAGCAAAGCACTCGTTCGTCTTAGTTCCTCGCATTTTGATTCTATGTGGTCGACTTGGCTTAACGGGTCTAGCATTAATTTCTCTCCTGCAACAAAATATTTATTTAATAGATAATAACAACTGTACAAAGGTATCTACCATAATGCAACAACAAATTATATAACTTTGAATTATCTTCATTTACTAAAAACAAAATATAAATTGCGTAATTAGAGCGTGCTTTCGATTCAAAAATGGAACCAACTCTTCTATTTTTTTTCATGCAGTTTCAATTAACTTTTTATTTCCTGACAGTGTTGTTTTTTGCTAATATAATTATTTAAACATTTTTGTTTTTAATTTTTAAAGATTATGTATTTTATTAACGTGGATCAAAATAATTCCTAATACGTTACCGTCATCAATAACTGAGGTTGCTGTATCAAGATCACAGTTACAAAGTTTCTCAAAGTCGCCAGCCTCTTGTAGGAGGCTGTCTACCCTGATTGCTGTCTCGCCCACCTCCGTCATGTCGCATGCTGCCTTTAAATGGTTGTCTAAAGTAGCCTAAAACAAGTTTTTAAATAATTAATAAATAAATTTTTATAAGACAATAATTCACCTCATTCCTTATTGGCATTATGAACCTCTTTCGTAACAAGAAAAAAAAAAGTTTTGACACCCATTATTTACGAATTAAATAGTAAGCAAAATTTTAAATCTAAGAAAAATACAGTCATAGTACTAGTAAATTATAACAGTAAGTGATAAGATTAATGGCTATGGAAATCGTGTGCAACTTTCGTAAATGCAGAAAGTCTCTATCAAATGAAGCGTGGGTAACGACTTGTTCGCATGCATTTTGCGTTGAACACGGCAAAAGAGAATTCAAGCGAACTGCCGAAAATTCACTGACTTGTCCGGCATGTGGGACTGAGTTGCGTGATAAGTTTGATGTTATTCAAGCAGATCTTAGGCCCAATGAGACTTTCAAATCAATTGTTTTGGCGGGAATGAGACCTGACACGATCATGGACATTGCTATGCGTGCGATGTCTTTTTGGGCGTACCAGGTCGAACAGGAGACGTTATATCAAGAGAGCGTAGCAAAGCACGCTAGAGACAAACTACAATGTATGGAAGAAATCAACATTCTGAAAATTCAGAAACTAAAGGCAGAACTTGAGAATTCCAAACGAAAGGTTAGTAATTTACAATCAGAATGCAATAAGAAGAGTAAACAAGCGGAGGATTTCAAGGCGCGTCTTGAGGAAAAGTCAAGAAAAATACAGAAGCTAACATTTCAACTGGACGCTCAGAAAAGGAAGGATATTCGTAATTTCGAAGGTATGGATAGTAAAGAGAAATGTATGGATATATCGGACTTGGTTGCCAATAGGGCGGTGTCAGACTTGGTGTCACACAGGGGTGGGGACTTTGTTTTTCGACCAGCGAAAGATCCTGACGAATCACATAGACTTAATAGAGTGTGTTCACCAGGAACACCAATGTTTGACTTTCGAAACAGAAATAAGCAGAGTCATTCAGGGCCACATTTTCAGTTCCGGCCGGTAAAGACTTAACAATAATGTAATGAGAAAACTTCCAACTGTTTTGTAATTAGATTAAGCGTAAGTTACCTGCATCTGTTTAAAGTTTAATAAAAATGTTCTGAATTTCAGCCAGTGGTTTAGCTTCGTGGAATGTTTTTGCCAGAAATTGTCGAATTGTTTTTCAGTCTCGTCCAGTTGCACCAGTAATCTGAAATGGAACGAAAGTACATATTTAATTAACTTTAATTCTTATTTTTAACATAGGAAGTTACAAAGATCAACGTCTTATGGTAGTTAACTTGTATAGAGACATAGATTTTGACTGATTTCCAACAATGAATTCCTAAAAATATTATGGAAGTTATTGACTTCCCTAAATTGAATGTCAGAAAAAAGGTACCGTCGCCTGCACGTGTGTGTTAACGCTTTGACTTTGAAATGGTCTAGAGCAGGGCTGTCCAAACAAAGGCCCGCGGGCCGCATGCGGCCCGCGGCTTGTTTTCATGCGGCCCGCGACACACATTATATTAAGTAATTAGCGGCAGTTTTAAAAAAAACCTTAACTAACTGCATTATGTCTACGAAGAAGCGAAAATTAAGTGATGAACATCGACTATTTAATGAGAGGTGGGAACTTGACTATTTTATAATGCAACAACAATAATAAAATGCAGTGTATGATTTGTATGCTTGACAACTGAAAATATTTTTCTGGCCCTCCAGCTTTTGTATGAAATTTAATTAGCCCGCGAAGGTGTATAGTTTGGACAGCCCTGGTCTAGAGTAGTACAGAGTTTTAATAAAATTGGCAATTTTATATTGGTAGGTACTGGTTTTGTTTAAAAAACTGCGTATCTGAGATTCTGCTATGTTATTAATTCAGGGGCCATATTAAGTAGACATTGAATAATAGGGGATCGAACTGGGTCAAAATGATATGATTCTGTTTAGTCCGTAAGTTAGATTATCGAAAAATATTGAATACGTATTTTTTGTTTTATCAAATCAATAAAAAATGACGGAGATAAAACGCGTCAAAGATCTTGGAGTGGGGCTTGAAACGTCACTTGTGTCGTCAAAATGTACTATATGACGTCACACGAGTTTTCGAAGCACTGTATCGTCTTCATTTTAAGTTTACGTGAAAAAAGAAAAAATACGTGTCCAATAATTTTTGAAAATCTATCTGACGGACTAATTAGTTTTTTTTTGTCCGATCCCCTATTGTCAATTTTCTTTTAAAATACATAAGTAATAATTACCTCTCAACCGCAGCGACATGGCTGATAATATTATAAGTTAGGTTTGGTTTCCGCACTTGCGTCAGTAACTCTTCGCCTTGCGACGTTGCCGACGATAGTTCAGTTTTTAAAGCTTTATACCTAAAACAGAAATTAAATCAACATAAAACAACGATTAAAACAGCCATTAACTTCTAAAATAGTACTTAAGTAATTTAGGTTACCTATTTTCCTGACAGTCTAATAATTCTTTGGTTTGTGACGGGTCGTTCCCCATATCGCAGTCAACAATCTCATGCATAAACTCGTCCAATTTACTTGAGATTTCTTTCATTAACGTAGAAAATTTCTCTAGGGCCTGAAATACAAATATATTTTAGGCTTACAGACTCTATTAGGTATGTAACTACTTGATAGATTATATGTACAAAAACACTTCAATTAATTAGTAAGGAATAATGCTGTTCAAATCTTAATTATTATTATTTTAAACATTGCCCCACACTAGGAATTTCTCCTGTATCGTGGGTGCGTTTACAAACATTGAAACTCACATACACAAACAGGCCCAGACCCGAAACAACTATCTGTAGGCCATACAAATACTTGTTCCGTGCGGGGATCGAACCCGCGACACGTAGCGCAGCAGTCCAATCGCTTAGCCACTGCGCCAACCGTCATTCGAATGTCAATTACATACATTGCAAAATTAAACACTTGAATAGCTAATTCAGGTAATTGTTCTCAGTATTTCACACAGGCGATCAGCGCTGTATGAAATTTCCCATGTTTCCACACAAACATTCGGTGCGCAAGGATAGACATCATTGAACATTACCAAACAGAACACGACTCTCCGTGTCCGTTCAAATTGTTAGGAAAACTTTGATAGCGCGATGTAGGACTGGTTTGTTTAGTTTGATACAACTAGATGGCGGCACTATGACCTTGTTTCATAGACTAGTTAAAAAAAAAGTTTTAGGACCTTTTTATTGTTTATTAAACAAATCGGTTGTATCTTTTGAGTATTAAAAAAACTACTAAACCAGAATAATTGAGTTTTCAGTAGAATATTGTTACTGAAATTTGAAAAATAAAAATTAACTTACTATCCGCTGCTGTATCCACTCAGCATGTGAATACTGTAGTTCCCCCCCAAGGTCTGGCGTCAGCTGTGACCTATCGAAGTGTTCGTACAGCTCCTCAACTGACGAACAGACTAGCACCCTGAACCTGAACTCTTCTTTAAATAATTTACTACTGACTTCCGACAGGGCCTTCTGTAGGAAACTTGCTGGTCGAAGTACGTAGACAGCGTGAATTATTCCTGGGAAGAATTCCTGGAAAATAGAGAAAGATCATTTAAATACCGGTTTATAGCCAAAGATGTATTCCTTCACCGTTTTGAGAGCAACGGAGATGATCATAATTTCATAAAGTAAATCAGGGTCTGCCTGGATTCGAACCTATGACTGATGACACGTAAGTCGGTGTCGTTACCGCTGAGCCACCTATTCTGCTCTAGCTACTGCTCACTCTCCGTTAAATAACTTAATTTCAATCATATAACATATCCGTATAATTAATTATTTATTAAGTTACAGTCAATAAACTATCTAGTATGTATAATATTATAAGGAAAGTCAATTTATAATTAATCTAACGTTCTTATCGTGGCCTAATTTTGACTACGTCAATATAATTTATTGATTTCTTTATTTCCACAAAACTAAAGTATAAAGTAGGTAGATAGCTAGTTATTAAATACTTACTGAGATCCTTAATAATACTGTTTTAACGGAGTTCCATCGATCTTTTCTCCGGTCTATTATAATGTGGAAGCCCATATCTGCTTCCAGTAATCTGTAACGAGAAAGAAATCATCCATGAATAGAATAATAATGAAACTGGATATTGATTAGTGACGCCGGCTATCATTTTAGTCATGAGTTCTGTCTGGTATCGATTCTCATGTGGCTGTAGTACTATAATCTATCAAATTATAGATTCTGGCTTCGTATATTTTATTTAGTACTAATGGGGTACTACGTAATCCCTTTACCACTTTTGACAATAATTCAGAGTGAGTTTTTAATAAGGTTAAAACTAGACTACAACACGCAGGAAGGAAGGGAAGGGTTAGGCAGGAATGTACCCTTTACGACTTTACGTGGTATACCCACAATTCGCCAGTTATGTTATGTTTAGTCTTTTGTAGGTAATAGGTGGCGAGTCTATTGTCATTGAATCTAGACTTTGGGATGCTACTGAGAAATTCTTGGTAGAAAAACAAAATAAGGTTGAACTATCTAATTCTAATGTAATTGTCGCATAGACAAAAATACCTGTACTTTTAGGACGTGCGTGTGAAATTTGACCTTACGTTCTTTTTTTTTTTATTTTTTTTTTTTATTTATTATGGGCTCGCTCTTGACCTCAATCTTGCCCTAAGGGCAGAGATGAGGTCGACGATGGAACGAGCTTACCCAGAAGAAGCCTATTTACTCACGACTTAAATAGATTGGGGTTATATGAACTCGGGAAAACCGACGCAGGCAGGGTGTTCCACTCCTTGGCTGTACGAATAATGAAAGTCTTAGCAAAACGCTTCGTACGAATGTGTGGAACATCGACAAGGTATGGGTGATAACCTGCAGTACGCCTAGTCTCTCGATGGAAGAAGGGAGATGGTGGAATAAGCTCGTGGAGCTCTTGCGCACACTCTCCGAAGTACAGTCTGTAGAAGACCGACAGACATGCAACTTTGCGGCGGTGGGCCAGGCTATGTAGCTTGGCAACCAGCTTGGCGTCACCAATCAGCCTCCTGGCTCTGCGTTCTACTGAGTCGAGTGTGGCAAGTTGGTATTTGGCTGAGCCATCCCAAAGGTGACAGCAGTACTCCATGCCGGACCGGGTTCTTGGTACTTAAATCTATTATTAGGTTGACTACACCTACTTACAGGGTTTCATTGGTTTAATTACTTCCCTAAATATAATTAATATCAATTTTACAAGTTTAAGATTAATCTCTAATTTATTTAACGAGCGCGTTTAACATTTTCTTCTAAAGTTCATTTACAATTTTAATGAAAGCTGCCTTTAACTAATTTGTTAGTAAATGGTCTCTAGGGAACGTAAACGATCCATTAATATTTCAGTTAGTGGTAGACGGTCAGGCGATTCATGCTAGGTTCAGAAACATGAGACCATAATTTTCTCGTCAAAGTTTGACGTCCTGCAAGTACAATTTCTAATTCATACATATTTCTAATGACATCGAAATTGTAACTTTTAGAAAAGTCTATACCATGTATGGCTTCTATTAAAATATAAATATAACCATAAAGGGTCATGTTGGTCAATATGGGTGCATGAATTATCATGGTCTTATGCCCAGATTTCATAGAAAATTGCCCATCGTCCTTTCTATCTTTACTTCAAAGTAAATCACTGTTGAGTAACGTATATAAGCTCGTGACTTTACTATGTCCTTAACTGCTTCTGTGACGTCCGTAGACGCTATTACATGAAAATTTTATAAGTTATGCATATGGAAAGATAATAAATAAATAAAATAGAAGGCCTTTTACACAATAAAACGCCACTACAATTCATTATTATAATACTCAAAGCGTTGTGTTGTTCAATGAAGCGTAAGATTCTCTGCAGGAGGTCTACTCTTTTAGCGTAAGCAGCATAATGTCACAAATATCAACGGGAGATAAAATGAAAGTTATTTACGATGAAAAATATCGGAAAGACTTTTGGTGTTGAAACAGGAAAAAATACTAACATTTTATTGGCAGCGGACTAGTTAAAGAAATAGTACAGTTGTAAAATAGTCTACCTCTGCATAACAACTTATCGTGCTATTAAAGTAAGTATTAAAATAAAAAAATTAAGTAAAACTTAATTTTCGTCTAAATTCGAGTACCTACCTATTGTACCTAAATATTTCATTGAAATGAATATTTATTTTAAGTATAGCAAACTAGCAAGTCTGCAATGGCAAAGTTAAACGACGCAAGCCAGCATCCCTGTTTATTGTTTTAAAACGATGTACAAAAAACATAGTCCACGCTAGTCATTATCATACTAGATTTGAAAAGTTCACTTTAACTGAGGAGTTTCAAAGCTCAATCATAAAGTTTTTACACGCCAAGATTTATTGCCTAACATCACCTAGGTCCTAGACGTTTCCACTGCTGAAAATCAAGGTGGACTGTGGCCGAATCTTTGCTGAAAGAGAATGGACCATGTACCCATTCGGTCATGATTGACCACCAGAACCTAGTACCTCAAAGGATTTCTCTAGATCGACTCCCCTAGTGGACCAGCATCAATGGGTAAGCAAGAAAAAATACTACAGTATCGTATACTCACGAGGGCACAGAGGTGAGGTAAAGCAGCAGCCTGCGGTACTCCGACGGCGTGATGATATGGAAGTTGTTGTTGTCGGGGAAGGTGATGAGGGGCCGGTGGTCCCTGGCCAGCCCCCCGGTCGCCAGGGCATACTGCGGCAGCAGCAGCTCGCTGACGTTGCGGCCTTCGTCGCCATCGCCGCCGCAGCCGTCGCACTCCGCTTCTGAAGATAGAATAGATTTTACGTGATTAATAACGTCATTTTTTTAAAAAGGGGTGATGGATGATAATGAGTGACCACTGACAGGGAAGAATAAGCGACCATTCACACATACCGGTAATTCGGGGAGAAGAGCCCGGAGAGCCGAGCCGGTCTCTATAAACGGACCCTAAATCGTGTTGCACCGATTACAAGTAACATGGGAACAAGGGCAGGAAGAAATGTAAATAATCATCATCTGCCTAGCTTTTTCCCGATTATGTTAGGATCAGTTTCCATTCCAACCAGATGCAGCTGAATACCAGTATTTTACATAGAGCCACTGCCTGACATCCACAACCCAGTTAGTGCTGACCCCTTGATATAACTGGTTGAAAAGAAGAGTAATAGTACATTATGATATAAGTGCGGTAAGTTGAAAATTACAGCCGAGGCGATATTGCTAGCCCGAGCCGTAGGCGAGGGCTACAAGAGAGCAGAGGCTGTAATTATCAAAGCGCACGTGTCATACGACGTTTTATAACACATTTGCGAGGAAATAAAGTAAATTAATATTTTTTTGTTTCTGTTACAGATGTAATTTACTGTCAAAATGAATTAAATTAAAGAATTAAATGTTTATTTTTTATATTTTATCTCCCAAAGTTAATTTTATTCATAAAATATTGACCACTTTTCTGACATAAAAACTTTTTGATTTGCTTTCTTTGCTTTTTTTTTCTTAAGATTTAAAAAAGTACCGTTGGTTTTAGACGGAGCATGATAAACCGTACGTGTTACCTTATTAGAAAGAATAAATATTATTTATAACACATTTGCTCGTAAAGGGCCTCTTATTTCACCAATTTCAATATCGTAATGTATGTCATTACGTACTTGTGCGTAATCGTAAAGTAAGACGCACGAGTTTCTTTCTAATAAGGTAACACGTACGGTTTATCATGCTCCGTCTAAAACCAACGGTACTTTTTTAAATCTTAAGAAAAAAAAAGCAAAGAAAGCAAATCAAAAAGTTTTTATGTCAGAAAAGTGGTCAATATTTTATGAATAAAATTAACTTTTAAACATTTAATTCTTTAATTTAATTCATTTTGACAGTAAATTACATCTGTAACAGAAACAAAAAAATATTAATTTACTTTTCTTCCAACTATGCTTTAATTTCATCATAATCACACTAAAAACTCAGCACAAAGCGAGTCTTTAGTGCTCTAGAGCAATAAAAATGTATGAAATTTCATTATTGCACAGTTTATTTTTTTTAATCGCACCGATGCCAATCTCAATGGATTAGATCTATTCAGCCAGCCGATATCAATACTTTTTTTTTTACATAAGTAACGGGTGTCTCAGTAAGAGTGCACTTTTTAAAATTGGAATATTTCTTTTTTCATGCAAGTGGCAACTCTGAAATTTGACAGCTGTCATCTCTGTTTATTCCGATTATTAAAAATGGAGCGCTTTTCGAAAGACCAACGCGTTATAATTGTGAAAACTCATTACAAAAATGGGGAACACATTATCAACACATTTTCTCACGAAATTCTGATGTGAACTGGCCACAAAGATCCTGCGATTTAACGCCGTGCGATTTTTTTCTTTGGGGTGTTGTGAAATCTCGGGTTTATGCGAATAAAGCCGAAACAATTCCTGAGCTCAAATCGGAAATACAACGCGTTATCGGTGAGATTCAGCCACATCTCTGTGCAAAAGTCACGGAAAATTTCATGAAAAGAGTAATGTCCTGTCATCGGAGCCGTGGGGGTCATTTGCCGGATATTTTATTCCATACTTAATTGGAACATGTCTTCTTTACAATTCAATACAATAAAAATATCACAACTCTGTCGTAAAATACTTGTTTTTATTTTAAAATGAAAAAGTGCACTCTTACTGAGACACCCTTTATTATTCGTTTCTATCCTACTACTTGTTCCAAATTTAAAAAATGATTGTTGCTAACTAGTTACTATAAAATGAAAGAAATTTAAAAAAGTAATTTGGCGGGAACTTTTGGGGAACTTTGTTAATAAAATTTTGCTTGACAATATTTTTGGAAACGATAAAGTGTGATACTATCTGATTTTGAGTGCTTCGGCTTCGAATTAAAATGGAATCATTTAGCGACACATTAACTCCGGAAAACATTCTAAATGAAGACGACAGTGTTAAGTATAGAAAATCTTTTAACTGTTTGATATGAGTTTATTTTATCTACTATTCCTTTATGTAATAGTTGAAAGAAAAGTAGATTATGCACCTCGCCTTAAGTAATTTATATTGCCCTCGTGCCTGTTAGATTAGAGCCCTCGCTAACGCTCAGGCTCTAAATCAGGCACTCGGTGCAATAATAAATTACTTTGTGCTCGATGCAATAATCTACTATTATTAGTAATACTGGCTGTTTTTGTACCGTTGCCTTAAAAAAAAAGCACTGATGCCCGCGCATCGCTAATTTGTGAACAAATAAAAGATTTATTCGTTTAAGAAAGTCCGAGTTTTATTTATTTCCTCGCAAATGTGTTATAAAACGTCGTATGACATACGTGCGCTTTGATAATTACAGCCTCTGCTCTCTTGTAGCCCTCGCCTACAGCTCGGGCTAGCAATATCGCCTCGGCTGTAATTTTCAACTTACCGCACTTATATCATAATGTACTATTACTTTTAATTTAGCGAACCTAGGTCGTATTATTATCATGTCTCAGAGAGTTTAAAACTAAGGTATACTTTGAAGTTGTTTGTTTGTTTATATAAGTTTTAAAATATTCGTTTATGTGGAGTTGGTTGTTAAATTCTGGAGGTCTAAAGTAAATTGCTCTGAAGATGAAAAGAAAATCAAAAGTTCATCATCATCATTTCAGCCGAAAGACGTCCACTGTTGGCATAGCGGGGGGCTATGCCAAACTATCGCCACATTGACCATCGGTCACAACGTTTTCCGATTTCCGGTCACCAATCCAGAACCTTCAACAAAAAGTTACGAGGAGTAAATTTAATCATACAAAATTAACTAGCGTTATTAATGAGGTACCTGACCTGACCTGCCCGGTAAACTAATAACCCTTTCGTTGACTTACTCTAATTAATAATTAGTATAATAAGGGCCGGTTTCACCACTTGCTGATAAAGTCCCGGATAGCCTATCAGGAACTTATCTGCCAGATAAACTACAATTTTTGATAGCATTATCTGTCAGATAACTATCTGACACTTTATCCGTAACCGGTGAAACCGGCCCTAAATGTTGAATATTGGGTTGACTAATGAGTTCGTCAAGTTGAACTTTTGAAAGAGTTAGCTGCACTAACGACTAACGAGTTAACTTGGAGGATTCGTTTAGTTCGCAGTCAAGTACACTTTAATCTGCAGCAGGTAGGTACATCGGAAGCTCGCTTCATTAGTTTTCAATTAGTTGACGAACTTTCTGAAGGAGATTTCAGCCCGGATACACCATAATCTACACTAATATTATAAAACTGAAGAGTTTGTTTGTTTGGTTGAAAGCGCTAATCTTAGGAACTACTGGTTGAAATTGAAAAACTATTTTTGTGTTAGATAGTCTAAATATCGAGGCTTTAGGGCCTAAAGCCTCGATATTTAGACTTACTTACTCCACGTTTAATATAGCCTAAAGTTTAGGCTATATTAAACGTGGACGTCGCGGGCATATCGCAATTTCCAGAAAGCAAAGTGTCCGATTTCTGATGTATTTCTGTTCTACGTTTCTTTTTTTTTCATAAAGAAAAAGAAAATTCCAACTGCATTACACTCACTTGAACAAAGCATTTTACTCAAATGAAGATGAATCCAGTCAGACCCTTTGAGTAATCAGCGGGATCTTTTAATTTTCCACGTTTCACTCCGCAAAGAATTACGGAAAAATTATGAACAAATATTGTTAGAAACCTTCAATTTCGTAGTCGACTTTGGGAAGGCATTTAAATAAATTATAGCAATTTATCCTTGTAGTAAATTGCTGTGTAAGCAATCTGTATAAAGTTAGCTACAAAAAGCGCGATCGCGTGATGCCTTACAATTAATTATATGGAACAGGGTAGAAAGAACTTAGGGTACAGTCACGGCCTTTAATACCTTACAAATACGCAGGATTTAAAAGCGTTTTTTTCCTAAAGTTTTGAAATAAATATTACGGCATTACGAATTATAGTCTTTTCGAAACCAAACTAGAACTAAACGAGCTTGTCTTAAAGTTAGAATCGTTATTTAACGAAAAAGTAACTTTTGAATAAATGCTCGTGCGTGACTGTACCGTACCGACAACATGGAATTATCAAGATTGTTCAAGATGGATATTCAGGAATGTATTAAATGTAAACGTGCTTACGTTTCTCGGTCACCTAATAGCGTCGTAAAATATATTATGCTGGTGTAAGAGGAACAGTGATTTGCGTTTTTTGTCGCATGCCTCACTATAATAATGTCGTGAAAATATCGCGGAAATTACTTACTTTTATTACTTTGACCGCGAAGGTCGAATGTCAAGGGTTTTGTGGAAAATTGATGTGCGTTATGTTAGGTACCTTCCAACTATTTTTGCAAGAGTACTGAAACACGTCAAAATATTGTAGTTGAGGTAAATAAGCAAAAAGAGTAGAGGAAGACCAAAGACACGATAGATGAACTGTTTGAAGGATGATATGGCTGGAAAGGAGGTGACTGCTGAGATGACGAGTAACAGAGAAGTATGGAAGAACAAGACATGCTGCGCCGACTCCAAATAAATTAGGATACAGGCAGCAGGAGAATGAGAATCATCATATCATAGGTAGTATTTACAAACCAGTCTACACAGTACGTTTCACGTATCCAGCAAAGAGCATGACCACACAACGTAGTATAGCTATCCATTGAAGCGGTTTTATTAATCTAGCATCACAGCGGGCAGGTCAGGGATTGACCAACCTCAATAGACTTGATACAGCTCGGTTACACATTGTGACAAACAAATGCCGGACGAACGAGGATCATTTATCTGAACGTAATAAGGCACAAATACCTCTATTATGGTATCTAGTGGTAAGTGGTAACTATGTTAACTTCCTGGTTTGGTTGGTCGTTGTTAGGATCATTATTCATTAGGTAGGTAGGTACAGACGCCAGCACATCAAGCTACTACAATCTGTCAGATTTCTTTGATAGATTTTCGACTTTATTTCTAGAGCATTAGGTTCAAGGTTCGTTGGGAAAATTTGACAGTTTCGGGTAGCTTGACATGCTGGCGTCTGTACCTATGTTAGATTGAAGAACTTTCTTGAGTCGCTTTCGGTTTTCTTTTTTTTTTCTGGACTCTTAAATGTGCTAAACATAAATGTTAATTTGGATTTTAATAACTTGATTAGTCGTCGTGCGGGTGAGAAGGTCCTTAGTATTACAGTCGTGCAAGTGATAGGAATAACGCCTGGCTAAATTAGGCTTCGGTCTTACTTTAAAAGACTTTCGAATTCTCTACAGTTTGTTACTTTGAGATCATTGCTTGAGATTAGTATTCCTATCACAACTTTACTTCAGTTAAATAGACCAAGACAGACTGTCAAAAGCGTACTCTAGACACATCCACAGCCCAGCGATGAAATAGGGTCGACCCAATTTTACAAGAATGCTCCAAATAGGCTCGGGAGCGGTGCTACAGGAAGCATTGGAGAGGAACTGCAAAGAGAGAGAGGCTCAAAAGGCTTTGTCCTAACAGTAAGTGGCTGACTATGTGAAGATTTGCCCGTTTTCTGCGAAAGTAGTTAGCTGGCACCAAAATGATCGCCTTATATGATTGCACTTTTCAAATGTGAGCGCTAACCTAACGTTCAAAATACAACAGTGCGCTTTTGCATAAGCATTGATTTAGTTGTTGTTTAGTCTTAGTAAAAACGGGTAATCTAGACAGTGCATGGCCTCGCTGGAATCTGGGAACATTGTATTGCATTTCAAAGCAATACATATCAATCAGATATCCTTACAGTTCCCAGTTACACAAGGGTATCATACACAAACAGTTACTCAATCTAACCGCACTAAGCATAAACCACAACAATCTAATAGTTCACTAACAAGACCCAGAATACTGTACAATGTACCTACTTACCTACAGTCAGTGCCCAGCATTACATGACCCCTCACATAAAGAAGAAGAGGGGAAGTGGTGTGAGAAGAGTGGTTGTATTCGAAAGAGATACCGCGGCCCATGTTCCTTCTTAGCCCTTTGTGCCTACACAAAGGGCTAAGAAGAAACATGGGTGGTTTTTAGTCAGTAGAAGTCTGACACTCTCTCCACTCGCTCCTCTGCCCAGAGCGGGATTTGATGATATCCCACCATCCAAAAAAAAAGGGGTCGAGTAATGCTGGGTATAGGTATATTATATGTACCAGGGCACTATAAGTCACTTAGGTATCATAACGTACCCACTCCCAGGTATTACGTTAACGGCAAACCCGACACCTCACTCGCTCCGCTGCTTCGCTCAAGAAAAGCTGTATGTTAATTTTGTGTGCAAATTACACCTCAAAGGCATTATTTAAACTTGAATGAATAAACGCAAAGGAAAATTTATTCGTCCGGAGAATTTGTACAAGGTAGATGGATGGGTTTTTTATTTAGACTTTGTTCACAGAATTTTGGTAAACCTCATAGTAAAGCTAAAATAAAAAAAACTAAAATGGGTATGAAAAAAGAACTGCAAAGCATGAAACGAGAAAATATTTGCATATTATGTAATCCCACCCGGGTCTCATACAGCTGTTTTCTGCTATAGTGCCAAGTGCTAAACTGAGCCAATGCTTTTAATCAAATTAATGGTGTCTGAACGAAAATTCGACTTTTATAAAGTCCTTTTAGCCTACTTTGGACTGAATTTCTAAGGGTAATAAAAATATGTCCAAGAAGCGAACTTATCCATCCACTATTTATTTATGCAAATTAAAATCCACGCAACAATAAACTTCTGCATGTCTAGCAATTTAACACATGGTGCAAACTGCCAACGGTCATTATAGTCTAGGCAACAAACGCCTTTTTGATGAAGTTTTTTCAGCAGTCTCCGAAAATTATGATTGAGGTGTCATTCGATTCGGAATGGCATCCAGATGATTTTCGAAGAAAAATGAAGTTCCGCTTGCAAAAATTGCAAAAGTTATTAACAATTAACTAAAAAATTTAAAATGGGTTTAGTGTTTTGCAAATATCTCAAAACCTAATTAATTTTTTTTAAATTTGAAATAAGATTCAAAAAGGGGAGGAAATTTCCTAAAGAATGTTCTAACTTTCGGAATTGTACGACCAATATTAATAACTTTCCGATCGGGTTGAAAATACGCCCGAAAACTGGTACTCCGTCTTGCGCAAGCTACGCTCCATTCGGACCTTTAATGAATAAATGTTATTTAAACTTATTAAATATGAAAATTAAAAATTGAAAAAATTCAGGCGCCTGCAGGATAGATCAATACACAATAATCTGTGATCTAAAAATTTTTATCGCGAATTTTCAATAAGTTATCCATTAATTAATTAACAATTTTTTGTAGCACGAACACTGACATTGCAAGTGCGATAATTATTACACTATTCATTTGAGATTTTTTTCCTTTCGTGGAGCTATTTATCAAAGGTCTTAGAATAGGCTCTCGTTGGAAAAATTAAAAAAAATGATAATTTTCGTTTTTTTATTAACAATTTACTGAAATGAAAAATTTCAAACCTTCATTAGACATTAAAAAATTCTTTTTTTTTATAATATTATTATTGAACCGTTTTCGTATGATCAGAAGCTACTTAAAAATGATTTTTTATATTTTTTATATCCTGTTTTTTAAAATATTTTTATAAACAAATGCGTTGTTTATGAGATAATTTAATGTTTTTTTTTAATATCGTAATCTTTAATAATAATCATGATTTTTTAAAAACAAACCGTTTCTTAAAAAAAATGTTTTATTGCTTAAAAACGCATTTGTTGATTAACAATTATTTTCTCCCACTTCTAATTAATATTAAGGTATCACTTTTTTTAAATTACCATTATTTGTTTTTTCTTTTCGATATATAATAAAAAATATTGTTTTATTAAAACTTTCATTGTTTATGTAATAAACAATTTGTTAAAAACAAATAAATTTTTACTTTATATTTTTTTTCTCGTTTTACTTATTGTCACAAAAACAGATATGATTTTGTTTTTTTCATTAAATTTTTTTTTCAACTTTTTTTTTAATTTGAAAAAACTAAATCATATCTGTTTTTGTGACAATAAGTAAAACAAGAAAAAAAACGTAAAGTAAAAATTTATTTGTTTTTAACAAATTGTTTATTACATAAACAATGAAAGTTTTAATAAAACAATATTTTTTTATTATATATCGAAAAGAAAAAACAAATAATGGTGATTTAAAAAAAATGATACCTTAATATTAATTAGAAGTGGGAGAAAATAATTGTTAATCAACAAATGCGTTTTTAAGCAATAAAACATTTTTTTTTTAAAACGGTTTTTAAAAAAAAAATCATGATTATTATCAAAGATTACGATATTTAAAAAAAACATTAAATTATCTCATAAACAACGCATTTGTTTATAAAAATATTTTAAAAAACAGGATATAAAAAATATAAAAAATCATTTTTAAGTAGCTTCTGATCATACAAAAACGGTTCAATAATAATATAATAAAAAAAAAGATTTTTTTAATGTCTAGTGAAGGTTTGAAATTTTTCATTTCAGTAAATTGTTAATTAAAAAACGAAAATTAACATTTTTTTAATTTTTCCAACGAGAGCCTATTCTAAGACCTTTGATAAATAGCTCCACGAAAGGAAAAAAATCTCAAATGAATAGTGTAATAATTATCGCACTTGCAATGTCAGTGTTCGTGCTACAAAAAATTGTTAATTAATTAATGGATAACTTAATGAAAATTCGCGATAAAATTTTTTAGATCACAGATTATTGTGTATTGATCTATCCTGCAGGCACCTGAATTTTTTCAATTTTTAATTTTCATATTTAATAAGTTTAAATAACATTTATTCATTAAAGGTCCGAATGGAGCGTAGCTTGCGCAAGACGGAGTACCAGTTTTCGGGCGTATTTTCAACCCGATCGGAAAGTTATTAATATTGGTCCTACAATTCCGAAAGTTAGAACATTCTTTAGGAAATTTCCTCCCCTTTTTGAATCTTATTTCAAATTTAAAAAAAATTTATTAGGTTTTGAGATATTTGCAAAACACTAAACCCATTTTAATTTTTTTAGTTAATTGTTAATAACTTTTGCAATTTTTGCAAGCGGAACTTCTATTTTCTTCGAAAATCATCTGGATGCCATTCCGAATCGAATGACACCTCAATCATAATTTTCGGAGACTGCTGAAAAAACTTCATCAAAAAGGCGTTTGTTGCCTAGACTATTATTCAAAACGAGTTCGTCGACCGCGTAGGGTCGTTTCGCCGGTTAGCGACCAGTTAGCTGAGTTGCCCACTTATGATGAAGAAAAAAAAATGTTGTCTACACGCAAAATAGTTTATGTTAATGTGAATTTGTCCCAAATATAGTCTAGTTTGGATACAAAAACATAAAATAAAGTACATTCATACAAAAATATTTATAAAATGCTGAAAAAGTGAAAATATAGCGAAAACGTCGGTTACCGACCACTTTAATCAGTTAGCGACCACCAGTGTGTTGGTTTGCGACCACTATTTTAATATGAAAAAAACTTTTTAACAAAAAATAAAACCGACTTCAAAAAAAAAGTCAAAAATAAATCAGTTTCTGAAGTCGGTGACTTTTGTTTGTTTGATTTCATTTTTTTGTCACCGACTTCAGAAACTGATTTATTTTTGACTTTTTTTTTGAAGTCGGTTTTATTTTTTGTTAAAAAGTTTTTATTTTTCGCTTTTTAGTGGTTCACCTAATGTGGACAATGTAGTATTTTTTTTGAGTTTTGTTGATTTTTCAAAAACCGCTTGTCCGATTTCGATAAAAAAATTATGGGACCATTTGGGAAGTATACCCTTTCCAACAAAGAATTTTTCAAATCGGTTAGCATGTGACGGAGTTATGCCCGAACAAACATAAAAAAAAAAAAAAAAAAAACAAACATCCGAATTGAGAACCTCCTTCTTTTTTTAGAAGTCGGTTAAAAAATGCCATTAAAACAATTATAATCGCTTTAAGAATGTATTAATTATTATATTATTCATTTATATGGTCCCTTCCCTTCTTTTCGGATATCATCAAGAGCTTTTTTCAGGGCTTCTTCAGTGTACCGGACTGTATTTTTCTTTTTTTTCGTTTACTCTGAATTATATGGGAACTCCATCTAAAAAAAGTAATATAAAATAATTTAATTTTGTTTTTATCAAAAATTAAAAAAAAAATATTCCGACGTTATTTCTCTCATACTAAATTATGGTGGTCGGAAACCAACATCTTTATTTCGATTATTTTGGTTTACGACCACCTGTTTAGCATCCCGTTTTTATAGTAATTTCAAAGAAAGTGGTGGTCGCTTACTAAATAACTACAAAGAAAAGCTTCTAAAATGTTACATTCAAAATTGTAACAGTCCTGTACAAAGCAATAGGGTCATATTGATAGAAAATAAATAATGCGATTCTCGTCGGTTTGCAACCACATGGTCGCTATTTAACGTTCTTGATAAATAAGCATTTCGGTTACCGACCACTTGATTTTATCTTAATAATAACTTAAAAAATAGCAAAATACAACTAAATAATAACGAAAACTTATCGGTTGTACAATTTAACATCTAACTTGTGTGTAAAACATGAAATAAGTAATAAAAATTACCTTTGAGCGCCGCGCGCCGTGCTATTTTTTTTCTAACTTGCGGTACGTTTTCTCACCACTGAATCAAAACGCGCCTTTAGCAATATTTTTTCGGTTCTGGGTTAGCCCATTTGTTTCAAACTGTGTAAATTCTTATTTCATAATTATTTATAAAGCACGTTAGGTTTTTTATTTATTTGTGTTACCTCTACAAATACTATTATCTTGTTTTAAAGAAACTTAGTACGTCAAGTGGTCGCCTACTGAAGGTGGTCGCGAAACCGGCGAAACGACCCTACCTAACTCGTGCGCAAAGGTCAAGATAATTGATTCCGAGCCGAGGCGAAGAATCGCAAGTTCACTAAACAAAAGATTTTGCACATAATTTTATGTGTATTTAACAAGATAAATGCGGAAGTGTGTAAAATTTAATGATGTTTTACGAGACAATTTTTTTTAATGTAAGCAATTTTCGCGGGTAAGGAGGTCCATCAACTCGACTCAGCTGACCTTACGGTAAACACATTAGATTCCACTTAGTCACTGCAGTTTGCAACCTACAAGTGTCATGAGAGGTCAAGTTAAGCTAGAATTTAAACTATTTCATGACTTCACAAGTTTCTCTATGAGAAACTACAGTACCTAGATACCTAATACATACACGACTAAATAAAACATGTTTATCATCTGAAAACTACAGTACAACAATACCACAAAGTTTTAGCCAGAACTACGAAACTGAAAACTAGCCAACACGAGCTAAATACAAAGAGAAGATAACTACCCAAGTAACATTTTTGGTTTTAGAAAGGTTTTGAAAAGGTTCTAGAACCTTCGTAGGGAAATCTGCTCGTAAGTCTTAACAGGCTCAATAACGTTATATTAACCTTATATTTACCTCCTGAGTGCAAAAAGGGCCCACGTTTTAGAACATTTCTGAGAGCTATAGCAAAACCTATAGGTCAAATCCAGAACCTTTCGAATTACTTACACAGTACCCAAATATAACCTTCACAACCTTAATTTAACGTAAATATAACCTTGCAAGGCAGCTTTTAAGTTCTAAATTAGTCTTGTATGTAACCCTATGACAACTTAAAACCTTTTTGATGGACATGAAAAAATACCTTTCCAGGACTCGCAGGTTTTAAAATGTTTCTGTGTAAGATTATTTTACACAGAAAGACCAATATAATGGCGCCACATTCGCTGACATTTTACCAAGTTTCAAAATGGCTAACTGAGTATGTAGTAAGTATTTATAAAATAAATATAAGTATCTTGCTGAAGTCAGGAAGAACAAAAATTGTGCGACTGGCACTTCATCGTGAAACTTTAGGATAATAGTGCTAAATATGAGACGGGCCTTGCGTTAGTTTATAATTTTGAAGATATTTTAATGAAATAAAAATTATAAATATACACGGTTGGTGGTACGTTGCATTAGAAATAAAACTTCTATTCATTTAAAAACATATATTTTAAATGCTATAGCACAAGTTACTTATTTTAGCCTTATTGAATTAAAATATTGCCTTTTGTTTTGATTTTGTTATTTAAAATTGATTTTTTATGTAAAAAAAATGGCTGGCATTAATAAATTACTAGAAAGCATTAAAATTACCAATTTCAGAACTGTTACAGCTAAAAGCTCTTAATGTTTGCCAAAATAAGAGCTAAAAGTAATCTCGCGGAGCTACTTAAAACGCATAGGCTGTTTTCGCAGCTTTAAGGTTATCGCTAGGAGTAATTCAAGACTTGCTAGTCGCGAAAACAACCCCTGCGCACAATTAGTTGCTTTTAGGTTTTGGTTGAAACAGGACGTGCGATCGACGGTTTGACAAGAGTGCTGAACAAACAGCTACAGGGTGCTTTTTTTCATCAACTTTAAGATCATGAACAAAAATCTCGAAGACATACTTCAAGCCTATAGTGCCAGTATTGACCGCCTTTAATATTTTTTATTTGCATATTATCACCACTGGGAGTATGTAGTAAGGATCTAGGATCCTTCGGAAGTTTCAGGATCGTTCGTTTATTAAATATGTCTAAAAGATCTTTCAAAGCAACATGTTTAATTTTGTGGGGGCTTTTGATAACGCGTGGTGGCCGATGCTACTCCTTAAGGCGACATTAGCTGCCCGCGACCTTGAGCGTGCGTTTAACTCATCGCCTAAACAAATAAGGTTGAAAATGGCGATGCGTTTGATGCTCGTGACTGCCAAAATGAACGATAGTTCGCAGATTTAATTTATTAAAAAAAAAATACGCTGTAATGTTAAAATATTTTTACATATGTCTTTAGTTGGTTAAATTTCCTTTCTGATAGTAAAAAAAAAAATAACAGTTGTCACTCAAAATATTGAGCATTTCGCGACGAAAAAGTTTTTTCGTGTGATTTTTTTGTGATTTTGTCATTTTTTTTTTCGAGTTTCTTGATTACTTTTAGAAAATATTTTTGCATAAGTCTTTTACCTATACATTTGACTATACACTGTATTTTTTTTGGAATTGTAATAAGTAGCAATACGGCTAACTCTGCGACGAAAAACAGGTCGTTTTTACGGTTCCCCCGTTAACTGCGTCTTAAACTGAAAATTCATGGTTGCCCTAAAAACATATACAATCTTGTTTACTCTTACTTGTACTTCTTAAATTGTTCCGCGAATCTCAAACTCGGACATCATTCTATGTCAAAGTCCCTTACCATGGGATGCCCTCAGGGTTCGGTTATGGGTCCGTATGTATGGAACGTAGGCTACGATGACTTCCTCGCGATTCCACTTCCATACGGCTGTTCATTAACCGGTTACGCGGACGACGGCCGGCTGCTCATTCAGTCAAGTAGGTACTCGGGCTGGACTCGAAAATTTGGCTGATACTTGCATACTATTAATATCCCAGTGGGGTTGATTCTGGAGTCTCTAACAGGAGTTACAGTGGTTTGGGAATAGTGTGGCGGGCTTGTCCCAAAAAAAAAATGTTTAATTTTGTGTTCTAAAGACCAAATTGTTAAATCCTTTGCAGTATCAACACTTGTTTCTAATGTACGAGCTTCAAAATCTTCACTATCTTCAGATAAACTGCCATCATCACCATAATTTGATTGACTGTTTTGTGATTCCTCAAATATTTCAGACGATGTCGTGTTATCTGTGGTTGAAACTGATTCCTCAAATATTTCAGACGATGTCGTGTCATCTGTGGTTAAAACTGAAGGGGTTTCAGAAGGTCGTGCATCTTCAACGGTGTCAATGATCTGTAAAAATAGTCAATATCGAACAACCGAACAGCCTAATTTTAATCCACAATGGGGTCACCCATTGTCAAGATGAGCCGTAGGTACTTCTCCATCTTTTTAAATTTATAAGGGCTCTAACAAATCAGCGATCCGACGTTCGCCGATTGTCCTAGGTGAGCGACGGGACGCAACACGTAGCGACGCAACGCGACGCGACGTAATGCGACCAATACATCACGCGACGTGTGTCCTATTTTATAGTCATTCGTGAGCGACAAACGTATATAATATATCACTCCACAAAGATTGAGGAAGTGGTGCAGTACCTCAAAGTGATGACCAACTGGACTCTGAGGGTCGAAAGGTTGGAATCGCGCCACAACATCAACTTCAAGTCATTTGTGGTGCGTGTTCCAACCCAACATCTCCAGACCTGTTTGCAGGAAGACTTTTGGCCGAAAGGTGTCGTTTTCCGTCGTTTCCGAGGACGGCTACGCGACACCTTGCAGCGAAACATGACGCCGACGTTGCGTGTTTAGTAACAGTTAAAAATTTTAGTTATGGTTTTACTGTTTTATATGTATTAGTTTGTTATTATTGTTTTAAATTATTGTGTGTATTTTATGTATGGGCCATATAGATGCCTGAAATAAAATGATTATTATTATTATTATTATATATTTATAGTCCTCTTCACCTTATCCGGCGACAGCGACCCAGACTACTTGTCTTCTCTTTCGTGAGCCCTCTGATGACTAGCAAAACCAAACTTGGTCTTGAACACCCGGTCACATCGTGAACAGAAGAGCTGATGATCATCGTTGTACGTGTACATATAGGAAGGTTTTGGGCGACTTTTGCGTATCTATCGCTTCTTGTCCAGGCCTTCAAGACGATTTGCCTCAAAGATTTCAATTGCTTCGTGGTTTGAGGCGCGCCATCTTTCTCGGTTTCGAGCAAGCTCCTGCCACCGATCAACGGGTATGCCACAGGTCTTAAGGTGACGTTTGAGGACATCCTTGTAGCGTAAGTATTGGCCACCCTGTGCTCGTTTTCCTTGGGCGAGCTCTGAGTAGAAAGCGGTTTTAGGCAGTCTACTGGTATCCATGCGCTGTATATGACCACACCATCTCAGTTGGATCTTAATCAAAAGCGCCTCCATGCCCATCATTCCAGTGCGCCTTAACACCTCCGTGTTAGGGACGCGATCCTGCCATTTTATGCGGAGGATGGACCGAAGACACCGAAGATGGAAAGTGTCCAGCCTGTGGCGTGTGCGACAAACGTAACATGTATACTACGTTGTTACTCGAAAATTCATAATGTTATAAATACTTTACCCTACAAAAACAACGTAAACAAAGAAGTTCGGAGAGTTTTATCATTTATATCCGACATTAAGAAATAAGCCACGTTTGTTTAAGAGGTATTGTGGCTTATTACTAAGCACTTTCGCTTATATATTGTTGCAGTTGTTAGACCTATTTTTCAACTGTCAATAAGCAATTCACACTGCGTATCGTCGCGCAAAAAACAAATCCGCACGTCGTCGCGGTTCATCGCACACTGATTAAGGCGACAACACAGGCCACAAGAGTACGTACAACAACTATTTTGCCGTGTTTGTCGTTCAACTAGGACAACGGGTGACGGTCGCCGACGATCACTAACGGTCGCCGATCTGTAAGAGCCTTATGCAGTTTTTACCAGTCACCACACTTCGTACCTTAATAAATAATAAAAACTTACCGATGTATTTATTATTCGTAAGAAGTTACGCACTTTACGTTTAAAATTTCCACTCCGTTTTTTTGACATCACCCTGTGTTGATTCATCTTCAAGACAACGTAATGCTTTGAAGTAGCGGAGACAACTGATATTTTTTGAGGATGCCTTTATGGCTTTAAAATGTTCTTGTAGGACGTTAATCATGCTTTCAGCTCATAAACAATAGCTTATTGGTTTGGGTTGTCACCACGCAGTCCTAATTTATTTGCCTAGACACTCTAAAACAACCTTAAGGTTTGAGGTAGGTTTTAAAAATTACTTATAAGCAATTTCAACATTCCATAACTTTATGGTCATATCAAAGTTAAAACTTAAACCTATAGATCTCAATTCAGCATAATGCTAGCCTTTTCAGAACTTAATCAGGAGTCTACGACAGCTTTAAGATCCTAGGATTATATGCTCTTGAAACACAAGTCAAAATAACGTTAATTTAAACTCTTGTCAGCGGCTCCAAGGTTGTAATATAAAACAACTAGTATTAGGACCTATTAATCATTCTCAAGTACTTAATATAACCAGATAGCAAAGCATTAACCTTTTTACGACCCTTAGAAAACCTAAAGGCATTTTTTACAACCTAGGCCCGAATGAAATGTTACTTGGGTATCCCGCTGTTTCAGGCTTCATGAGTTTTATAACATCAACATCAAAACATCCACAATTTTGCAGGGTGAAATATGAAAACAATATTTTTGATATATGTACAAGTTATATAACTGATGCTTCCATCGTCTGCGTGTCATCATCTGCCTAGCCCCTTCTCAACTACATATGTTGGGGTCAGCTGTTTTAAATAAAACGACTACCCATCTGACCTTTACAAGTACAACCCAGTAAGTGTTGAGTAATACGATACCCCTTGGTAAGACTGGTTGTCAGACTTTCAGGCCACTGAAAACCTGTAACGACTGTCAAAGATTTACAAAATATGACAGTCGAACCAAAGGCATGGAGGAAACTTGGTACCCAATAAAAAATAACCTTAGCAAGGTTATTTTTTATTTAGCATCCTGAATATTTATTTTTGATACCAGGCATTACCAGGCTACCTATCTGATCTGACAAGATTCATAACGATCGTTTCAGTATTTCTGGTGTGAAAAGGTTCTCAATAGACAATCAGAATTACTTCCAGTCTCGTCTTTTAACAAGAAGTAACATAATATAACAACTAGCACCTGTCTAAGGAATTCCTCAGTGAAATCAGTATTTACTCGCTTAGCAGATGTAATGTTTGTATATTTATAAGTAGTTTACACAAATACTACGTAAGACTACCGTTTGCGATCAACCAGCACACGATGTTAGATAACATTTGTTTACGTAAAGTTTGTTCGGTGTGAAAACATCTCATCACACCTTTTGAGGAGCATTTAAAACTCATGTAAAGCGTGAAATGAGAGACGTGACTATTTAATAAAACATCTAAGAATTTTATTCAAGTTACGCAGACAACATATAAATATTTTCAGTATGTCGATTGTTAACTTGACAATACCTATAAGATACTGATATTTCAGAATTTAACAACACGTGCGTGTTGTAATTGTGATTAGGCAGAGATGTAATGAATAGTACATCCATATTTCACCAGTGTAATAGGCGCGAGCCTATTGCCACTGAAATACGCTATCAAAAACATAAAAGCAGTGAAAACCTTGTTTATACTGCGTTATTCATTCTCGAAGGTAACAATAACAACATTATACTCCATGTTTCGCCCTCGAGATTAGCGGTATTATAATTATTCGTACTTCTATTTACTTGTAGTATCGCGTTATTGACTTCCACTCCATCACTAAAGTTGAGAAAAGATGTCGCCACAAGCGACAACAAACTCAATTTAATTTTTATTTTTGACGTTTCCGGTCACCTGTCACTGTCACCCGCACCTGCGAGGGCTCAGCAGTTTCGTCTTCATTCGTGTTTTAGTGCTCATCCACTTCAGTTCACAACTTCGCACAAAAATAAGTATAAAAAGTAGTGATGCAACGAATACGAATACGAATATTCGTATTCGCCGAATAGTAGACATTTACCGAATAATCGTATTCGGCGAATACTAAGACGAATATATATATATATAAATGCTTATCTAAAACTCCCAAATTTATCGCCGACTGCTGATCCACTGGCCTTTTGGCGAGAAGATGTCCATTTTCCAAGTCTGAAAAAACTCGCCCAAAAATATTTTTCACTGAAGCCATGCACAATCGCCTCGGAAAGACTTTTTTCAACGGCTGGGAACATCCAGACTGAAAAAAGAAATCGCCTAAAACCAGAAAATCTACAAATTTTATGTTTTTTAAATAAAAATTTGCCTGTTGTAAATTTTAATTATTAGAAGAGTAAACATTCATCAAATAAATAAGTCTTTTATTACCATGGCGAGATATTCGTATTCGTAGTCGTATTCGCCGAATAGTTGGTTTGATATTCGTATTCGTATTCGTAAAAGTAGTATTCGTTGCATCACTAATAAAAAGTCATGCCGAAGCGCCGCCATGAAAACGATTGTAACTATCTGATTAGTAAAATACGAAAAATAAAAAATAATAATAAGTAATGAATCGCGGCGCGAAAGACGTGTTTTTTCTCAATCGAGCCGATCGAGCACATTGTCGTCTTGCTCATCTTCGGGCTCTTCTGAGAGCTTGTTCACCAATTACTGCTGAAAATCTTAAAAGTAAGTACCCTCAACTTCTTTTTTTTACACGTTAGTGAAAATCACAAAGGATGACCCAGGGTCGATCCGAAACTTAGACCTAGGGTCTCATACGATGCGCCAGTACGACCATCTACCTCAATGGTCCGTCTACCTCAAATGGCCAGCATGATTCATTGCAACAGGATGACCTAGGGTCGATCCGAAACTTAGACCTAGGGTCTAATATGAGCTAGTACGACCTAGGGTCTGTCTACCTCAAATGGCCAGCATGATTCATTGCACCAGGATGACCTAGGGTCGATCCGAAACTTAGACCTAGGGTCTAATATGAGCTAGTACGACCTAGGGTCGGTCTACCTCAAATTTTAATGGCCAGCATGATTCATTGCACCAGGATGACCTAGGGTCGATCCGAAACTTAGACCTAGGGTCTAATAAGAGCTAGTACGACCTAGGGTCCGTCTACTTCAAATGGCCAGCATGATTCATTGCATTAGGATGACCTAGGGTCGATCCGAAACTTAGACCTAGGGTCTAATACGATGCGCCAGTACGGCCTGGGGCTCGTTTACCTCAAATGGCCAGCATTCGTTGCACCAGGATGACCTAGGGTCGATCCGAAACTTAGACCTAGGGTCTAACACACTGCGCCTACCTACCCACATGGTTGCATTTTGTGCACGAGGATGACCTAGGGTCTATCCCAATCCTAGTATTAGGGACCTAGTTTTTGTCTAAAAGCTAATGCATTGCATTTTTTACTCGTAATTTTGTAAAGAGCTGAAATTTCATGGGAATTTATGCTTTTACTCGGCGCTACCCTCAAACTAGCATTGATCTTAAGCGGAACAATGTAGGTTACGGTTTATTATGGCAGTTCACGAAGATGCATCAAACCCGGTCGTGAATAATGTGGTGGCCACGGAAACGCCTGCATCACCAGAGCAGGAGACCATCCCTACGGTAATCATCCCGGATACTCCGGGTGAGGCAACCGATCTGCTACCTAAACCGAAATTTTTAGAGATCCTAGGCGATAATCCGGACATCAACAAGCAAGTGGCATCCAGATTTGCGCACTTCATAACATCCGGACTAGACAAGGAGGTTCGTAAAGAACTAAAAAAAAAAAAAAAAAAAAAAATATAAAATATTTGGTTCCTGGCAACTGCACAAATTAATGTCGCTGCGCCGCAGCTTAATTATTAATACAGAAGTATCGGCTGCTTTGCCTTTATATGAGGTTAAGAAGGAGCTTAAAGATTAGTTGGCCTTGGCTCTAACAAAGATTTACCTATTTCTTTTCGGAGATCACTTTGCAGAAACCCTTAAAACAGCCAAGGTGGTTTCAAAGTACAGACTTGAAGCCAGAAGCAGCTAAGAAACCTATATATTTCATCCAGAACAAAGGCACTTCAAGCAAAAATCTGGAAAGCCAGGGCACCGGTCCTCAGGCAGACGATGGCCCCTCAGCATCGTTACCAGTCGCCTGCACGGCAGACGGCGCGGCAGCACGCGACCTCGTCGCAGAGCTACACGCAGCGGTCCAAACAGACCCGCCGCCAGTAGACAAGGTACGGCATGCAGGCAGACTTGCACTTTTTTATAGTCAATGGTCCCGCATTACTAAGATCAATCCATCTTATCATGGATAAAGGGCTACCAAATCAGACTTGATTGCCCGGTTAATCAGTCCTGCTTACCTAAATCAGTTTCTTCGGATTCCTAAAGAAAAGGCATAGCTGAAGGTGTTCATAGCTTAATGTACATTGGGGCTTTTTCCGAATGTCAATCTAGCCCTGACCAGTATGTGTCACGTGTGTTTACTGTACCTATGCCAAATGGGAAGACGAGATTTATTTTAAATTTAACAGGATTAAATAAATTCATAAATACACAACATTTTAAGTTGGAAGACATCCGAAATGCTCTTATGTTAATATCTAAAGATTGCTATAAGTACAGCGACTTTAGATTTGAAAGACGCCTACTTTTTAATTGAAGTCGATCATAATTCAAGGAAATAATTGAGATTTTTCTTATATGAGTTCAACTTTGTCCCTTTCGGACGTTCATTTTCACGAAACTTATAAAACTGGTCGTAAAATTATTACGAGCTTGTGGCTATTTATCATCAATTTACCTAGATGATTTTTTTTACCCGACTGCGGCTAAGCCCAAAAGGAGGGTTAGGTGTTTGTAATAACTGGTTATACATATCAGAAATGCCTACAAAATGTAGAGATTACTCGAACATTGCTAGAATCATTAGGATTTATGATCAATTATGAAAAAAGCATTTTTGATGCCGTCGAAATTTTACCAGTACCTACATAAGGTATATTATTGTTGATACCCGCAAGTGGCAATTATGTCTACCTGCAGACAAAAGAGCTCGTATTAAAGTCGAGCTAGTAAAGATCAAAGAACTTAAATATTGCATAATAAGAAAATTTGCGCAATTGCTAGGTTTATTGGTATTCGCATGTCCCGCAATAGAATATGGGCTGTTATACTAGGTAGACAAAGGAACTAGAACGTTGTAAGTTCCTTCTTGTTTTCTTCTTCAACTACGACAAGTTACAATAAATTGGCGAGTTAGGATCATTAATCATTCAGTTCATAGAATTCGAAATGATAACTTTATTTTAGAAATATATTCTGACGCTTCAACGATTGGGTGGGAGCCTTGTTATGAACCAACTGCTAGTGGTCAGTGGTCCCTCAAGGAAAAAATATTGCATAATTATAAATCAATAATAGAACTTATGGCGGCCTTTTTCGCTCTTAAATCTTTTTCAAAAGATTATTTTAACTGTCAGATTTATACTTTTACGTATTGATAACACTACTGCGGTTTGTTACATTAATCGTATGGGAGGTATTCAATAACCTCATTTGACCAGGGTCACGAGAGACTAGAGACCCCTGGCAGTGGTGTGAATCACGAAAGATACTAGTGGTAGCTTCGTACGTAAGATCGCAGGATAATTTCACTGCAGATTGAGATTCTAGACGAACCCATCTTGACGTGGAATGGGAACTTCCTAACAGTGGCTTCGAATTAATTTTAAAAACATTTAAACATAACCCCAGAGATAGAATTATTTGCCAACCGTATTAATAAAGATTGCGAGATATTCGTATCTCGGCATAGGAACCCAGAAGCTTAGGCTAGTGATGCCTTTACTTTGGATTGGTCCAAACACTTGTTTTATGCTTTTCCACCTGTGGTAGTAATACTAAAATCTTTGCGTAAAATGATTTCCGATAAAGCTCGAGGTATTATGGTTATTCCTCGCTGGCTCTCTCAGCCATGGTCCCTACCTTTTATGAGACTGCTCTCATCTGACCTTGCAATGTGGAACTTAATTCTGAGGATGTTTTTATTCCTGGTTCCAGCAACCGCAACATTGAAGCCAGCACTACCCTGGTTGCCGGGATTTTGTTAGGAAGGCAATGCTTTAGCGTCTAGTCCCGCCTCCGGCAGTAGACATCATGATGGCCTCTTTTTCGGACAACACTCTTAGACAATATGACGTTATATAATTGGGACGTCAGTTTAGTCCTGAACTTTTTAGACTCATTGTATCTCAATGAAAGATTATCAAGAAAATGTGTCATATTGCTCGTCATAAAATACAGACACTATCTAAAATTAAGACTGACCAAATAGTGGTTCAAGATAACCAAATAATAATTATATTTATTAAATTGATAAAAACATCTAAAGTTGGTACTAAACAACCGACTTTACATCTGCCTTTCTTTGAAGACGGGTTTGTCCTGCAAAGACACTCGTTTCATATTTAGATAAGACGAAAGATTTAAGAGAATCTAGTAACCTGTTCGTTAGTGCTCGCAAGCCTTACAAATCGGTTTCCTCGCAGACGCTCAGTAGATGGGTTAAGGCTATGCTAAAAAAGAGAGGAATTGACGTCTCTTTTTTTCCGCACTCGTCACGCTGCGGCCTGCGACATCCAAAGCTCATGATCTAGGAGTTAGCATATAATATAATAGGTACCATAGACCATATTACTTATATTATATTTTAATAAGGCAGACGGCTGGGTGGAGTGGCAATTCCTCCACCTTTGCAAAATTTTAACAATCTTCTCTCGTTGATTACGATAGAAATAGGTATATGCATGGTATATGTTTGTTTACGTATATCCAGTTAGAAATATACCAATTAAGTTACTTGGATATCATCCGATTATAAGTAGGTACCTTTAGAATGAAGAATGTTGGTACCTTAGATCCAATTAGTTGTTTATTTTCTGTTGTTACCTTATATTGAATAGGTTTAATTATGGTTATTAATAAGAGTAATATTGAACTCAAATTATTATTTTTAAAATTATGGATATTTCCTCCACTTGCTCTCAATATCTACAAGTAAATAGAAGTACGAATAATTATAATACCGCTAATCTCGAGGGCGAAACATGGAGTATAATTAATGATTAAACGAACTTACCTGTACGTGAAGTTCTATCATAATTATACGAAATGTTTCGCCCGAAGAGATTAGCGGGAGATGCCCGCCCTCCCTAAGTAGCCCATGTCGTTACGGAAATATAAAGCTCTCAACGTAATGAAGACGAAACTGCTGAGCCCTCGCAGGTGCGGGTGACAGTGACAGGTGACCGGAAACGTCAAAAATAAAAATTAAATTGAGTTTGTTGTCGCTTGTGGCGACATCTTTTCTCAACTTTAGTGATGGAGTGGAAGTCAATAACGCGATACTACAAGTAAATAGAAGTACGAATAATTATAATACCGCTAATCTCTTCGGGCGAAACATTTCGTATAATTATGATAGAACTTCACGTACAGGTAAGTTCGTTTAATCATTAATAAAATGCAGATGGATGGTATATAATTAGCAATGTCATGCATTGTGGAGCCAACAATGCTGAAGATGAAGTAGACACAACAACGGCTCATTAGTTACGTAACAGTTCAAGAGATCTTCCACAAGGTCAGCCATAACAATTGCTACTAACAAGGAACATAGTTTAACTTTTACAAGAAAAACACTCATTTTATGTCCGTAAAAGTTATTACTTTTGCTACTTTACACGATTTTCTTATTACTTGTATTTGACGGCTGTACCGAGTCAAACACGTTTTCACGCAGTAAAATACTTTATACACTTCAGAAGAAATGTAAATACGGTAGGAAGTCCAAAGAGACGACGAGAACCCACGATATTGTTACGAAACGACGGACAGGGTTGCACGACATTGGTCAAGTCTGATATTCGCCAAATCGGCAATTCGTCAAATTTGATATTGGTCAAAGCTGTAGTTCGTCGAATCGTCTGTTTGTCCAATTATGAAATTTGCCAAATACGCTATTGGTCAAGTAATATAAGTACAATCAACTGTACCCGACAATTTAATACTATGTAAATATCGGTAGAGGAAAATATTTCCTGCGGTATCTCTGCTCCATACCTGATGGCCATCAAGGCGGAATTACTTCCGCAATATACGAGCTATACGGCAACCATCGATGTACGCTACTCTAATGATCCGAGCATGGTATTCAAATCACCGTCATTGTTGCGACTTGCGACCAGTCACATACTAGGCCCAGTTATAATGATCCCGGCGGAATCCCAATCGTATTCGGATTCTCGATCATACGAATGACAGAGTTGATGAATGTATCGTCTGATACATCATGCGTTGGAAAATTGAACACGGAAAACAGATTATTCTCGATGTTATCAATGTATTGAAATACTGCATCATCGTTAAATTCTCCCAAGCAAATGATTCAAAACCTCTTTTTGCATTCTGTTTACTTTGGTACACAGATACCATATTCTACTTATTTTCTTGAGCTAGGTTTAGACTTTTGGTATACAGCGATAGAGCATTCGTGTGTTTAGTATTTCTTGTAACTTTATTAAGTCTGTTAGAGTTTGTATGCTGGATACATTTATTCTATGGTCACTTAGGTTGCTAAGTAACTCTTGTTGATATAATTATGTTCTGTCTTCTGGAAATATTGGTAATAAAAAGTCAACCATCTTTTGAGTTTCACTAAACTGGCTCTATTTACAACTTATTTCAATAGGTTATGGGCCCAGACCATGCCTTGTTGATGTTGAATTTGTAGGGCAGTTATTTATAGTAAATTCGAATATATAAAGATGGAAAGTTCCACGAGTGCGGTCAAAAAGCTCACAGGTCGAGATAATTATGGTAGTTGGGCCTTCAGCATCGAAATGCTTTTAATAGATGCGGGGCTCTGGGACTGTGTGAACGAAAATTTCGTTTCTTCGAAGCCTGAAGACCGGAAACGCGACGAAAGGGCAAGGGCAAAGATTTGTCTGTCAATTGCAGAACAGTGCATCACCATCGTCAAGAATGCCAAAACCTCATGGCAAGCATGGAGTGCGCTGAAAAAGGCCTATGCTGACTGTGGTCTAATCAGGAGATTAGGTCTGCTGCGGAAGCTATTTTCGTTGAAGTTGGATAATTTCCTAAATATGGATGCCTACGTCAATGAAGTGCAAGCTACGCATCAAGCCCTGGAAGCAATCCAAGCTGCATTGAATGATGAATTCATCGCTGTTATTCTCTTAGCTGGTTTGACGAATTCTTACGACCCTTTGGTGATGGCCATGGAACATTCTGGTAAGGAATTATCATCGGAGAACGTGATAGCGGCTCTTCTGCGTGAAGGTCACCGACAGCAAGTGAATGATGCTAAGGACAATACGGTTTTAGCTAATGTTGCAAGTGGTAGTGGCAGCGATCGTAAGAAAATAGTTTGTCATTTTTGTAAAAAGAAGGGTCACTTTAAATGGCAATGTAAGCTTTTCAAAGCCAAACAAGGTAAGACTGAAAGCAATTTAGCGGCTGTAGGCAGGATTAATGATGATTTTTCTACTGATTTTGTTACTTTACTTGCCGCTAGTGGGGATAATTGCTGGGTGGTAGACAGTGGCGCAACATCACACATGACATCAAATAAGTCTATTTTAACGCCTATAGCAAGCAGTTCGAAAGCTGTTACTTGCGCGAATAATGACAAAATAGTATCAACCTCACAAGGTACTGTGAAGTTAGATGTATGTCACAAGGGACGTCCGTTAGGACTGACAATGAATAATGTGTTGTTGATTCCAGAACTAGTCACCAACTTGATGTCTGTTGGCAAGTGCACTGATAATGGTAAGGTTGTAGTATTTGACAAAAATCGTTGCATAGTTTACGATGGCAATGTATCTGTGGATGGGAACGTACTGTTTACAGCACCACGCAAGCAAAACGGACTCTATGTTTTAGGTTCGGAGAGTAACAAGGCGACGGTTCTCTTAGGACAAAGTCAGGATGACTTTGAGTTGTGGCATAGGAGATTGGGCCACTTATCACAATCTGAAATGCGCAAACTTAAGGATATCGTCAAGGGCCTTAGTTATAGTCTTGGGAACTGCAAGATACCCTGCGTACCATGCAGTCAAGGCAAGCAATGCGTGAAGAAGTTTCCGAAGAGGAAATTCAATAGAGCTTCACAGATTTTGGAGCTGGTCCATAGTGACGTTGCGGGTCCCATTGAGGTGGAGTCATGGGATGGCAAAAGATACATACTGCTATTCGTTGACGACTATAGTAGGAAAGTTTATGGATATTTGCTGAAATGCAAATCAGAAGTTTTCGGGATGTTTCGTCAGTTTCAGGCATTAGTTGAAAATCAAACGGGTCAAAAGATTAAGAAGTTAAGGAGCGACAATGGTGGTGAGTACACCAGTAAGGAATTCCAAGATCACCTAAAAAATCGTGGAATTCAACATCAGACAACTGTAGCGCACACTCCACAGCAAAATGGAGTTGCGGAGAGAACCATCCGAACAATCGTCGAAAAGGCGAGATGCATGCTAGCAGAAAGCAATCTCAATAAGAGATATTGGGGTGAAGCAGTTCTAACGGCGATTTATTTGAAGAACCGCTCGCCCACTATGGCTATTTCGCAAAAGGTTCCTGAACAGGTGTGGACCGGAAAGGCAGTGGACCTTTCGCACTTAAAAGTGTTTGGTTCAAAGGCACAGGTTCTTATTAAGGATGGAAGCCTCAAGAAGTTTGATCCCAAGACAAGAGAACTTATATTTCTTGGCTATAGTGAGGATCAAAAGGGTTTTAAGTTTGCTGATGTTAAGAATAATCCAAGGCGGATTATTGTTGCTCGGGATGCCGTGTTTGATGAGAGGTTACCAAATCAGTCTAAGGACAATATGGATTTTCTCGGACCTCCGAACAAATCGCCAACTAAAATGCCGGTGGTGGATGTTCCTGAAGAATTTTTCGTAGTCCCCATAACAGGAGGGACTAACGGAGCTATGGAAACTGAGGAAGAAGTTCCAAGCCAGAGCGTACAAGCTCCAAGAACCGGGTCCACCACACCCGAAAACGTTGTAGTCGAATCTGAGGAGTTCCATGATTCAGTGGATTCCATCTCGGATTCAGACAGGAATGATTCTCACGCCGAAAGAGACGTAAGCGTTGAAAGAGAAGTAAGTGAAGAACGAGAAGCTGAACCAGCTGTAGAGGGGCCTCGATACCCTCAAAGGACCAGAGTTCCAAATAGACGGGAAGATTTTGAATATAATTTTCTCAGCGTGCACGATCCTGTATCGGTACAGGATGCAATGGACCGCGGAGATAAGGACCTGTGGTTGGATGCGATGAAGCAAGAGTACGACTCGCTCATCGAGAACGGAACCTGGGAGCTGGTGGATCGCCCAAGAGGAGCGAACGTAGTCAAATGCAAGTGGCTATTTAAGCTGAAGATTGGCGTTGCTGGGACAGTGCAGCGCCACAAAGCAAGACTGGTGGCTAAAGGGTATTCCCAGAAGTGGGGGGAGGACTACTCCGAAACCTTTGCACCAGTGGTTAAACTGTCGTCGATCCGACTACTGCTGGCGCTTTCGGCAGAAATTGGATTGACAGTGCATCATATTGATGTCACGACCGCTTTCCTTAATGGTGACCTTGCTGAAGACCTGTATATGGAACAGCCAGAGGCCTTCATCACGAGGGGGAAAGAAGGAAAGGTGTGCAAGCTGAAAAAGGCCATATATGGTCTGAAGCAGGCAGCACGATGTTGGAACGTGAAGGTTCACGCTCACATAATTGAGATCGGGTTCACGAGGTCAAAATATGACCCATGCGTATACATAAAGAAGGTCAAAAGCAAATTTCTCGCAATTGCCTTATACGTAGACGATTTCTACATTTTTGGGCATAACATTGATGAGATTCAGGCCGTGAAAGCGAAGATTGGGGACGCCTTCAAAATTAAAGACTTGGGATTGGCAAAGGATTGCCTGGGCATGGAGCTCACTCAAAGGAAGGGAGAAGTGGAGCTCAACCAAAAAAGTTTCATAAAGAAGGTCCTCCAAAAGTATAAAATGGAAGATTGCAAAGTTGTCGCGACTCCCACAGAGACTAATCTCAGATTGGAGAAAGGCGATCCGACTGTAGATATGAGCTACCAGGAGATTGTGGGTTCACTCATGTACCTGTCCTGTGGCACACGACCTGACATCACATTCATAGTGAGCTACCTGAGTCAGTTTAATTCTTGTTGGAATTCTACTCACATGGCTGCACTCAAGAGAGTGCTGAGGTACCTAAAGGGTACAGTAGATCATAAATTGGTCTTCAAGAAGACTGGCAATCCTCTGGTTGCATATGCCGATGCGGACTGGGGTGCCAACGCTGATGGACATTCGTTCACAGGATATATTCTTGTCCTTGGCGGTGCTGCGGTTTCCTGGCAGACCCGCAAGCAACGTTGCGTCGCACTCAGTACGGCTGAAGCAGAATATGTTGCTATCTGCGAAGCAGCGAAAGAGATTGTTTGTGCCAAAGGTCTCTACCATGAACTGACAGGTCAGAATAATACGATTGATCTGTTCAGCGACAGCCAAAGCGCTATAAAATTAGTGTACGTGCCAACAGTCGGTAGGAGGTCTAAGCACATAAATATTAGGTATCATTATGTGAGGGAATTGGCCGAGGCAAATGAAATTTGTATCAAATATTGTAAGACTGATGAGATGCCCGCCGATATCTTCACAAAAGGACTTGCTAGAGTTAAGCAGGACTACTTTAAAAAATGTATAGGCATACAGTGGGGGTGTTAGAGTTTGTATGCTGGATACATTTATTCTATGGTCACTTAGGTTGCTAAGTAACTCTTGTTGATATAATTATGTTCTGTCTTCTGGAAATATTGGTAATAAAAAGTCAACCATCTTTTGAGTTTCACTAAACTGGCTCTATTTACAACTTATTTCAATAAAGTCGTCTCACTTTGTTGCCCCAAACAGTATTCCTACTGTACATACATAATCTTCGTCTTTGTAGCCAAGCCCAAGTTCCTCGCAAACAACAATGTTTCCAGTTATAGCGCAAATTCCCACGGCCTCGCAGACTATAATAAGGAGTATTAGGTCGCCTTTGTTCGTTATGCAGATAACATCTCCAAAGGATACGAACATCCTTTGGGTAATTAAACTCGATCGTCTACGGCGACTTCGGCTTAGATCGTTGATCTTAAATGATGAGATAATGAGAGCTTCTCAAGTCATGAGCATGTTGGTAAAGTTCTTTCGAGTCCTCAATTACCTTTGTCGTCGTTAGTCGGACAGTGTTGTTAAAGGCCCTTAATAATAATCATCATTAGCCTGGTTCGAAAGTAATCAAAGATACATAACAGACTGAGGGAAAACCTTCCGCAAACACGACTTGACGACCAAACGAGTTCAATTACCTCTGTACAAAGTGATTCCGGTCACTTTCCACCATAATCTTTTCATATTTTTTGTGAAAAATAAACTTCAGATACTTGCAGAAAATCGATGACATTTGCAAGTGAGCGTATTTTCTAAGAGCCTCTCTTGAATTTAGATTTCGTAAACGTCGTTTACTATTTAAATAAGCACTCATTCCCTTCCTTATTCAGCAAATAATCGATATTCAAGAACAGCTGTTGAGGGCCTCTGCTTATTCAGTTAAGCAGATAGCCCGGAGGCAGCGTTGCCCGTTGTCAGCATCGCATCAATGGCTGGTATTGTGGCTGCCCCAAAGAGCTCTTAAACTGCCATTCCGACCTCATTGCTATGCGGCGTGCAACCAAACCCGGGATCCCTTATATTATCCTGGTGTTTCTATAAGTATGTTAGTACCTAGTTCTGGCTTACTTTGAATCTGGGTAACATGATTTGGCCAGTTACTGAAATTAAGTTAACACTTTGGGAAAGTTGTGGTTCAGAATCTTAGATTGTGTGTTTATGAAGATACGATTCATTTTTCGGATACTTTTATTGGAAAAGGATAACCTCGTTTCTATTATTTTCCCGGTAATAAAACGTTTCCATTCTGATAGCTGCCTATTACGGATCAACAAAACTATCAAAGCACCCCAACCCCCCGGCGAGATAAAGTTATTTCATCTTCGCATTTGCTATCAATACAATGCTCGCGGACTCACGTAATAGCGCGCGTGTCTAAGATCTAGGCAATCTGTGTCAGAGCTTGTTTTTATAGTTCTCCATCTATCTAACGAACTGAGGAAGATTTGTGGTTTAAACAGAGAAAGAAATGTAGGACAACGTTACGACTATTTTAGATCTGCTTTTATTTGAGGAGTACCGTTCATTTTATTCGTTTTTCTAGCTTTTTCAGCGCATCCGCATTCTAAAAAATCTTCGCATAAAATAGTCAATGGTCAGAAGGAATTGATTAACAACAACCACGAAACATCCAAATGTGATCCAGATTCACATTATGATACTACAAACCTAGATCTCAGGCCTTTATTTAATGCAGTAGTTATCAATCAATGGGAATGTTCTGCAATGCTGGATGCGGATTTCTGAATACCTGGTACGAATGCCAAACACCAACCGCGGGAATTAGGGGTTGGGGAAACTCGTTATAAGGGGTGAGGCGGTGAGTATAATGTTGGAAAAGAAATTAAAGGGAAACCAGGTAATGGTACGTAACTCTTAATTAAATTGGTACCAACGTTAATCTAAATTAAGTACATTGTCAATGGCCTATCTTCCCAATAGGTAAGGGTTTGCAACAATAGCTTTTCTGTAACAATGACGTTTGATCCCGTTACAGTGAATGCGATCACCTTCCTTGATAAGATCACAGCTGTCATCGTCTTAACATAAGATCCGTCATCCCGTCTGTAAACCTCCAAAGGGTTAGGCCACAGTATGTGGTTAGGCGTAGGTGTACCCGGGGTCAATTCTAACTCCGTTGCTGATACTGAGAAATCCTTGTTAGGAAATCTCAAAAACACTTTGCTCGACCACTAGAGAACGAGGCAGTTCGTCTTAACGATTCGTTATTAGGACATTTATAACTATCATCAGTACATATAGGTACTAAACTGATGAGTGATGATAGATTAAAATAAGATGTTTATAAAAATCTTACATTCACTAACAGGACACGCACAACCTGAAACGATGATTAGAGAATTTTGCGCAATTACAGGTTTTCTTTCTTTTCTCTTCTTTTACTAAGAAAATACTTTTTCCGGAAATAAAGTTTGTATGGAATTTTATCATATAGGTATGCAGATTTTTTATTTTTCATGTTATCTTAGGTATCTATCGTATATATCTTATCTTCTGACTGTCTATCGGTCACATCACATGGCTTGTCGTTAAATCACATTTGATGGTTGTTTTGGCAATTATCTTTATCCGGTGTGGTTGCTATAAATCACATTTTATTGAATCTAACCATGCAAAAGTAATTATGTTTAGAGAGTGATGCGATTATCTATAAGCAGATACTTAGTGTTGTTAATATATTCAGTGGACTTTGATTTAAATCTCGTTTAAATATAGGTACGGGTGGATCTATTATACTTTAATTAAGTTGATGCTGTTTTCACTTTATTGTAAATTATAATACCTAATTAAGTACCTAGTTACACGGAAGATCCGACGGACCATCCCTACAAATATGTGCTTTAAAAACATTTATATAAAAATATAAGTAGGTAGGTACTATGAAGTCCATATTTACCGGTTGACTGGGTATTTCATTTATATCGTTAGTTAAATGAAGTTAAAAGATACGGAAAAAAGTTCCACAATACAGGTATTTATACTGTGATACAGACACGGTAATATTATCATACAGGCCTACTTAACTGTATTTTTATAACATTATCATGAGTTCATGACGCAATTACTTAAATGATTTATTGAAAATTCCAACATTTCCAACCCCATATTAGGCACACAACAGGTAATTTTGTCAGTATTAGGTATACATAAACTAATTAATTGTTAATTCAACCAAAGTGTAATTTAAAACTGTTAGTCAACTAGGTACCTAACATCCTACGTCTCTCTATAATAACACGTTATCGAAATCCCATGTAGCATTTGTCCCTATTTTTTCAGTTTTATACATACGGGTTAGTTACATACTTACTTAAGGTAACCTTACCTACCTACCGTTAATGAGTAGTTTTTCCTTTGTATGACCTATTAATTGTTTGAATTCTTTTAAGGGTGAAATATAAAATTAATTTATCCTTCCGTTATCTATTACTTAGATAGGTTCCTAGTTGTATGTCTATAAGCATTTACATGTTAAACTTATACCTTAGCGTCTCTTTGATCTTAACCCATGGATCAGGACAGGACGTTGACATAGCTCCACTACATTCTCTGCTAACATTCCTAAAATACTCCCCCAGTAAGCAAAATGCCGCATTCACAATAACAACTCAATACTCTGTACACCTAGTTACGAAGTAAATCTAATAAACACTTTTAAATAATACAATTTCTTCGAGCGTAACACGATTCACGAGTACCTAACACTTAATTCACTTTAATTCTCACATATTAGGTATGTACGTATAAACCTCACACGCGCATATTTCGTGACGCAAACATCGCACACAATAAAACCATTAACAAAAACTTGAAGCAATACATAATCACTTGCCTATTTTCTCGGTCTTGATGAAAAAGAAACTCAGTCGCATCTGTGCAAGCCACACGCGAAACACAATGCGACACATCCGACTGCGCGCGCGCAGGCTTGTGCGCTTCCCGCCTTCACACTATCAACGCTCATCTGAAGATGCCTTCAATCACTAGCGTTGAAAACAGTACCTATCGCCATCGAGTCGAAAAACTAAGCGGAAAATCGATTTAACGCTTCGACAATCTTGAATCCTCAATGATTGAAAACAAATTGACTGCGCAGTTGCGTTTCCTCAGTCACGAAAATTTTAATGTCGCGTGGTTTCCGATAACAATCGACATCGTAACGTGTGTTTGTCGCGCGTGCCCGTTCGTTATTAATTAAAGGCTTTACCTTGGAATCCGAAGCAGTTCATCCTGCGTCGCACGCGGCAACACGCGCCCTTCGCGGCCACACTGACACTATAGTTGTCACGCTCTGACATCACATCACCCTTTGACACACGACCTTTGTTACGTACATTTGCCTTACACACACTCGTTGCTTTATCACGAGGCAATAAGGTGCACGGAACGTTACCCACAGTATAATGCGCGCGCTGAACCGAAACTGACGGTCCGATAGATGCAGATTGTACAGCATTCGCTATCATCAGTTCAGTTATTTATCAATAAGATTATTGATAAGCGCTGGATCAGAACGAGATGATTTCTGTATCTCGTCTTCGATTGGTTGACCCTTTGTACAACTACAAACTATGCCGTGAGTAAAGTAGATAGCTGTCAGCTTTATCGTGAGATGTTCCGTTTCACCGAAATTATGACTGAGGAAGGTTTTTTATCTCATTTCAGAAATTAGTTTTCTATGGTTATTTGTCAGTTTCTATTCTTTCATCTTCTTCTTTATGGTGTGATCAGTGCCTTACCTGGAATCAGAGTTCTTATGCCGCCCATGTGCCTCTGACTTGACTTAACATGTGCTCGAGAAATATTTCTCAGGCATGCTGGTTTCCTCACGATATTTTCTTTCAACGAAGCAAGTGATAATTATGGAGTACACACATACATTCGAAAATCAGAGCTGCGTGTCATTCTGCGTGTCGGCTGATTTCAAACTTGAGACCTTTAGCTTAGCAGTCCGACGGTTATACTATTATACCACTAGGCTTTCTAATATTTTATGACTTATTGAAATAATTGTAGGTCCACTGTATCAACAAATATGTACAATATGAACATGAAAGTCGATGATCCGTGAATCCGTGATCAATCATTCGACGTTGGTAACAAAATATTTACGTTATGCTGAGAATGTGGCATGAACCGTGCGATGAACGAGAGGAATTCATAAGCTTTGTTTTGAAAAATGAAAAATATGTAGGTATAAACTTCGTTCGGCTCAAACAACTTTTTATTAAATACTGTGGAAGAGCTGGAACAAAAAATAGAAGTTCGGATTAAACGCGGTCGGAATGTAGGCAGACATCCGAATGATTCGGTTCCGATGGCGAAGCGAACGGGGCCACCGCTCGACGGAATGCAGACAAACAGACTGGAACACCGATCTTTAACTAAACTGGACTTTCTGACAGACCAGTAATAAACTGCTAGTACGTACTCGTACATTGCAGTTCATAAAAACGATGAATGAAAAAAGGAAATATTTCAAGCTCGATCATAAGATTATCGTTCCCGCGTTTACGTTGTTTATTTATGTAATGGACCACCCGCAGGGAATTACTCATTGCACTTGATTAACTACTCATTAAAATTATTTACTTTGCATTTATTACCGTAGAAGGCCGCAAATCACATGAAACAGCCGTATGCACCGCACAGCGCGCTTAATTCAATGAAGCGGTATAAAAACGTTGAAACCAAAACAATCAGGTTGTCTGAGAAAGAAAACATGAAAGTACGTGTTTATGTCACTCAGGGAACAATCGATGGGGTTTGGAAACAATCGGTGCACAAAACAAAAGTGAGAATGTGAGTGGTTCACAGTAGGGGGCTTTACTTATGAGTACATAAGTCCCAGTAAAGTGGTATACCACTTCATTGAAATTATGATAGGTCTGACAAGCATGTGTCTGAAAAACAATCAAGTAAGCGTCATTATGGCTTGTCTCTATAAACTTGAATATATTGTATGCAATTAATACCTCATCATGTGAATAATACGTCCACTATTATATTTCTAGACAAGCAGACAGACGAGTAGGAGCCACAACGGATTAATATGTTGTTCTGAATGATCATACGAAGAGTCAAGACCAGTAGGTAGTTGCTAAGCTATTTCCAGCAGTGGACTTCAGGTGTGATGAAAATACAAACAGTCAGTGGCTAAATTCAGTGGCTTGCATATAGGCTGACAATACGGCAAGTCCATAAGACAAGTAGAACGTTCAGAAACCTGAACATCATGAGGAGATAGTAGTACCACAGGTAGTAGGTACCTAGGTTATAAGGACAAGTTTAAGCTCTATTACTAAGGTTTGTATGAAAGTACGAGCACTAGGCTTTAAATACCCTCACTTGAAAACATACTCATATTGTATTGATTTTTTCACTCTTATCACTGCACCAACCTTATCTGCTATAATCCCAGCTCAGTACTGCGCCACATGTTTTGTTCTCTACGATTGAGTCATATTCAGCAGTATTACTTTGTTTGAAACAGTGCTAACGGCCGACAGGTTGTAAACTCATCGGCTGTGAGCCCCATTACTTAACCTATTTCCTTTTACTGCCTCTTCAAAAGTTGCGCAAGGAGCCGAGACAGATAACACCTACTTTAACACGTTGGATTTTCCTTTGATTTTTTGACACGGAATCCTGTTTGGAGATACAGAAATTGGAACAATGCATTTTTCAGGAAATGTGCAACAGAATCTTACCGTTACTTGTCTGGATGTATGTTACTCTTTTACATAAAAACTTCTAAACGGATTGAGATAAAACTTACACTTTAAAACCTGAATTAACACACAGTTGACACAGTATACTTTTTAGCCCGACAGTATGATAACGTCAAATATCTACTCAAATCCCGTGGGACAGTTATTGGAATCCACGTGGGTGAAGCCCCGGGCATAAGCTAGCTTGTGGATAATGTAGTCGATATGATGGATGATGCGGAAATGAAGAACTTATACTAATACCACATGTAACTAGTTGGTGAAAAATGTAATATTTGTACAGATGAGACATTATAACCTTGGTCAAAGCCAGTGTCTCTGCGCAGTGGATCTGCCGGCGCTCGCGCATCCGCGCATTGTCACTCCGTCGACCTTGCCATTGCGCACTTGTACCACCGGAAGTTCTTTACAAATTCAACATTTCTTATGTACTAACGGATTTTAATTTTAACATGAAGTGCATAAATTAAGTCGAGTTCGCCAAAATGATGACTCAACTATAGAACTCTTTGATGTCGAGTTTATTAAAAAGAGAAATATAATTAAAGCTAAATGAAAATCTTTTCTTTGCTGGGACTACAAAAGATTCGCTACACCAGTCTATTAAATAAATAATTATTCAGTACCGCGAAACATCAACTATTCAACCAATTCTAATGGATTAAAAATCCAGCCAGGTTTACTGAAGATTCAGTATTGATAAGAGCGCCTCTTTTGATTGGAACGGTATTGGATAAATAACGAGAGGCAGGTCGGTGATTGAATTAAGTAAACGACTCCAACGACCGCTAGATTTAATTTAACATCGCAGCAATACGTTTTGCAAAGGAAATTCGTACTTGCTGTATGTAAGAAAGAACTCTTTAGACATTGCAGATTTCCAACTGGTGTGATTGCTTTTCGATCTCACAAATAAAGTGAATAATAAAGCAGATGTGAGTGAAAACGCAAAGAGGGCACATCCACTAGTCTTATTGATCAGGTTCTTCAGGTACAAAGGTCAGGGGCATAGTACTCGCAATCGCAACCAGCGATGTCGGTATACAGTGGACGTGCATAATGCAAAAAAGAAGGTAGTAAGTAAGGATCGTATTCGAAGTACGGCGTAGTAAGAAGGTGTTTTGTAGTTCCAGTCCCCATAGGAAAAGGTGAGTTGATTTACGTATGTGGTATCATTATAAAATGATCATTAGAACACGAGATTTAATTTTTTAAAAGCTCATGGGTTTTAAATATTGAGCCTCTTCGATAATGTTAGCAACTGGATGAAATGTCGAAGTTGGCGACGACCTGTCCGGAATTAAGCCTAATCTATTCATGTTACTATTCACGCTTAGTTGTAGTACTTTGCCATTTACATTTAGATAGAGTGTGTGATCGATACGATGCGTTGTGTTGTGAACTACGAACAGCTAGCTACGAGTATCTAAGTCAGGGTCGCATCACCGCACAATGCCCAGATAACGTCTGTAGTTCTGTACCTAGCTTTATGTCCACTGTGTCATACACGTGTATGTGTACTTCTATAGTCTTATATACAACCTGATGTATCCCTGGCCTTATACAGAGACTCGGAGGACGATCCAGATTTTTTTACATCGTTTTAATTACACTTTAGGGAATGAATGTCCAGGCCGGATTTTTTGTAGCAAATTCGAGTTTTCGATCCCGAATGGTACTGGCTGTCCGACAGTTTAGATGATAAATACATGTTATCAGGTTTCCTGTAAAGTTTGCCTGCTTTATTGAACGCAAAAATGTAGTTATCCATGTTTGCAGTGTTATTGGAAATGCAGATTAGTAAGCGAATTAGGGCAATATGATAAGCAGAGGATTATCAGACCTAATTCTCACGTTAGGGTCGGATGTATCGATTGCTGGTGACTCATCATGATGCATCACAGTGTCTGACTTTCAATTAAGTGTCTCGTTTACACTGGGGAATCATTCGCCGTTACTTTCTATAGCACACATCCAATGGAAATCCGACTTCATGGAATGACTAAAGAATCTTTAACAGTTTTTTCTTTGCAGAAGTTTTAAACAATCCGCAAACTTTAGAAACTTTTAGTAAGTACAGGACAGGAGAAAGTTGGCGGTAAACGAAAGAAGGTGTTATACTAGTACCAGCCAGTGGTTAGTTTAAAATTGTGAACGATAATAATGATGAAAAAAGTTAGTATTCAAGTTTCTATTGGATAAGTTAAGGCAAACAACATGTTTTATTCGATAATTTGTCGACTTCATGTACCTACAGACACAGCTATCCAAAAGCCACAGACGGGGCCTCAAACAGAATAGGTAGTCGGTGTTTCAATGGGTACCATCTATCTGGCAGAAACTTGATGCTCCGAAATTTATTTGGCATAACACACTTGGCATATTCTTCATTGAACGAATGTGTTTATGGCAGAACAATTATTTAATAGAATAATCATTTCGCAGAATGTTTAAATAGCCGAATTTTCAATGGCATACTTTTAAGATGGCAGAATTTTATTTGGTAGGTTTTTATAAGGTATAACGATCGTCTCGCGAAAGTATCCTTTATGGGCAGCATGGGCACCGGGCCGTAGGCCGACGAAGGAGGCCGGCGGAGGCCCGGCACTTCGGGGACAGAAGATATTAGTGTTATTTAATATGCGAGCGAAGCGAGCGCGCGTCATGGAGTACATGCGTTGCATGTATGAGTGACGTAATTATTATTATTAATAATAATAATTTTTATTATATTTCCTTTATTTAACTTATTATTATTATTGCATGTTACACGTATACAGTATGAAATGAAATGTGTGCCAAAAGACGATTCTGATTATGAATTTTCGGCGAAATGATGGTTCTGGAAATGAAGTTTATGCTCAAAGATGATTCTGACTTACAAAATTATGCGTTTTGAATTTATGGTAAATGAGTGTATGCCAAATGGTTTTCTGCGAAATGAAGTTTCTGCCATCCACTGTTAGTCTGTTATGCAAAACAAAATTCGGGTATAAAAATTCTGCTAAAAAAGGTAGACCCTGTTTCAATTATTCAACAATGAGCTCAAATGCGGATGGCCGCAATGTATGACAGTTCGGTCTAACTACAATAGGCAACGGATAGCCACAGCTATGAAATGTCGATCAGCTTCCACGACATGAACAGTACAAATGAACATTACAGAACCATGGGCATGCAAATTGGAGCTAGGTGGATACTAAAATACATACAAAGTCAGGCTCCTAATAGGCCAGTTTCGCTTTTGTTTTAAAACTTTCTTCGTCATCTTTTTTTTCGGTGCGATATGTTTTAGAAGAAGCTCATGCTGTGTAGCCATCAGAAAAACTAGGCGCCACCTCTTATCCCGCCTCTTAGCTCAAAAATATGCAGCCGAAATGACCTTTGTGCCGCAACCGACGACGACGCGGTGGAACTGGCGAAGTTCTAGGCTAACAAAATATAAAAAATGTGTGCCAGCGGCATGTCGAAGAAGAACCAAATAATGGTAGCAGGATCGACTACCGAAGATCTTTTGTGTGTCGATAAATACCCTAAATCTTTAGTGTTTTGAATTCCCTTTAAAACTTTATTTAGGGTGTCTGCAGACTCTGCAGTAAGTACTCGGTAACATTCAAAACGATTAGGTATATAATATTACTGTGCTTCAATGAATAATAGACCGTTGTCAGCTGTCCACGATTCAATGGTGGAAGGGTCGATCAAGTTAAGCGGCTGACAGCAGGGTGACGGTCATTTATGTGGCAATGTCCGACACCAGTATTTATCAGCTATTAACTTTACCGCTGAATTGACAGGCTTTCAAACTGAAATGTGAAGTATCTTTCCCGTTCGAAGTAGGTATACATACTTACAAATTGCCTTTTAAGTAAGTAGGTACCTCTTCGTACGTTTATCGTTTCACTTCGTTGTGAACCGTTAATGGATCGGTTATCGAGTGGCCGTCAGTCACGTTTACCTGGTCTTGTAGGAGAGCAAACATCCCGCGGCTGCTGCACTCCAGCTCAATGTTTGTGCGACATAAATCTCCCTTTCACATCAAAGGCTCAACTGGTCATTCAAAGTGCTTTACTGTAGTCTGTATCATCGTTCCATGACTTCGGGTAATGAAACTATTCACGCAAATAATTTAGTTGAAGCCCTTCATGTGGCGTGTAGTAAATCTAACATTATAAAGGGAAGCATTACACCGCGTAGGCGCGCAGAGCCGCCGCCGCTTACAAAGCCTTTACAAAGATTCTAAACGAGTTACGTTGCTTACATACTTGTAATATGCTACGGATAATAAGGGACTAGCCTATTTCGCCTAAACCTCGTTTTCGCTTCAGTCAACAACCCTTATTACGATATGATTTTAGCCGAGGTAGAAAATTGTAACGATACCTCAAAGACCTTTGAAATACCTTCGAAGGATAAAAGGGAAAGAATTTCTATTATTTTACAATATTGGCTTTTTCAAAGTTCGTAAAAGTAATTTAATATGGCGATGACAGTAGTTGCCGTTGTCGATTGTCCTGAAAAAGGACAGTAACCAGTTTCTCCAACATTAGCGTAAAGTTGAACAAAACTGGTTCCACTAACTAAATATAAATGATTCATGAAATAGAAATAATTCAAAACACAAAGAAGGTGTTAGTTTTACCTGTTTTCGATAGTCTGGACAACGCCTGAATTACCAACATGGTAATTAACAATGTAGGTATTAGTAAAGCACAAAATAACATAACACTATGTACCTCTTCCGAAAGTTATCTCCAATTTGTTTGGCACCTCGAACCGTATTTTCATATCACTCGTTTTTCTATCACATGTATGTAACACGAAACACTTCTATTCCGGCTCCGGTAGAATTTCGAAATACGGAATTCAAAATTCGTAAGTTCGCGCCGCGTGGGGCAGTCGAGCGGATCGGATATTCGTCGGTGACAACAGAGCGCGTACTGAACGCTCGGCCGTCCTTCCGATCCGCAATGGGATGGCTCCCGCCTCGCCGCCCTACATCTACACCGAATGCGACGCGTGAGATGTGATGTAATCTGCATGTGACGAAATGCACACACAGATTAGAGCCGATCTTATAGCGTCACAACACAACTATTAGTTTATCAGTTCAAAACAAACGACCCGCCACCGTTCACCGTGTCGCACCCGACAACAGCTCAACTCAGACTAACTCAGCAGACTGTCAACTGTCGTGTTTTGGAAACTGCGAACTTAAAATTAGTTTGTTATTATAACAAAGGCGCCCTGAAATACAGTACTGTAAACAATGTGTGAACATTGGGACACAAAAGAAACCAAACTGGAACAGGTCGTTGGAAGCCGTCCACCCGTTGCACAACTATGGGATTTAATTAGCATAAGCCAACATTCATAATATGATGGTAGAACTATTTTTCACGTGAGACGAAACAAAATTGGAATTTAAATTCAGCTCTGAATGTCATTGATGTGTAAAATTTTATACCGTCGAACATTTTCTGATCGGGTGAACTCGCGCGTTTAAATGTTTCATAATATATGCAATGTTCAATGAACGATGAACGAATAAACATTACAAAGCGAGCACTAAATAGTTCATCAGCCACCAGGAAGCGTTGCTATTGAATAAGGCGACTATGACGAATTCTGATTGCTGTTTAATGATAGACATAATACAAGGAACCGTTACTATTTATAAACAACCATACATTATGGCAGACAGTCACTGGGTAAGGAATTAACTTAGATTCACAATGTTATGAAGATGGTAAAATTAGGTAAACTTCTTCAAGGTAATGATGACGTCGGGGCCGCGGATTTTTGTACTAGATTACGTGGCCTCGGCGCAAGGGCAAAGAAGGAACATGGGTTCGGTTTTTAGTCAGTAGAAGTCTGACACTCCCCTTCGCTCTGCCCAAAAGCGGGGGGGGGGGGGGGGGGGGGTCATTCGATGATTTTCCATCCACCAAAAAAAAAAGGTAATGATGACTGAGCAGTAGTTATTAAAGACACGAAAGCAACAATAATGTACATGTTTACCTAATTTAGACAAAAATGGTCGATGTTCAGTGTCTCTCACACGTCAGTTAACTTTGTTAACATAATACCGATGAGTTATTTACTGTTCTGCTTACCATAAACCAACTATATCAACATATGAAAGCGGCGTAGGTCCCTGCCCTCAGACGTTGTCTATGTGAGCGGATCAAGGACTTAACAGGGTAAGTGTCAAGACCATGACCAGGGTTAGGATATCTTTTATTCCGGTCTACTGCTACGGCTCGAACCCGCGGGCTGAGCTGATACCATAATAATATGAGCAGAACGAACTTAATTCGATTTAAGATAAATTAAGTTAAGTCAAGCTGCAAAACATTCTGTTTTTCTTCAGTGACCTTTGTGGCTTTAAGTTGTATGAACTGAAATATTCACATAAACGCAGAAAGGATGCCAAAACTACGCATTAGGCTCCAATGTGGCAAAGTGCGGGCCTATCACAAATCCTATCTGGCACAGTGCCACACAAAACAATTTTAACGTAAGATTTTTAACCGAAATGACCTAGTAACTGGAAGTTTTCCGCAGGATATAAAGAATAAACTGATGAGGTCCAAAATTACAGGTACTCCAGGCTAGTATTAACAGTTTTTTTTTAACTATAATGAGAGTTTTGCTGGAAAACCTTTCGGGACGGACATGGGACTAATTTATTGTCATTATTGTACTTTACTATTTGTACATTCGATTGGCGGTAGCAGTTGTAAATTATTGCTACTTACTAAATGATCTGAAAATAAATGAAAGGCTTTGGCCAGCATCGAGACACTATGTACCAAGAATTCAGGATGGAACACCACACCATGCACTGAAGAAAATATTTTCCACAAAGATTTCAGTAAGGGACACGATGGCGATTCATAGCTGTAAGTACCGTAATGTATGTAATGAAAGAGGTAAATTATGAAGTACTTTCAATAGAATTATGTACAATTTACATAAATCAGCTATGTATAGACCTGTGGTATAGACCCCACACACGTACAGCCTTGAAACTGGTAAGGAATGGGGAGCCAACGTGTTTTTTGAGATGCAAATGAGTCTATAGAAGACATACGTTATAGAAATTCATTCCTCAAGGAATAAATAAGTCCATGAATGTCAATAAGGCTGAAATGTATTGGGTTTAAAGATTGCCACGGTATATAAAGAGAGGAAGTTATTGCGGGTCATAAATTACTGTTAGCACATCGCCCACAAACGCTGTAATAAGCTGAACATTTAGTACATGTGCATTTAGGTCGATTCCTATGACCGGCAGATGCACGATATGATAAAGTTTAGTATCAATTTACTTAATATTTTTAAATTAAATTAATGTCATTACCAAAAGTTGTAATAAAATTATATATCGTACATTTAAAAAATCTGGCTATTCCGGATCCACATCCTGGTGCCTAAAATCCCCCGATTGTATAATGAGCGGTTAGATACTGTTAATTAAATAATGATAAAGATTGATAACCTTATTTAAAAATGCAGAATTAATTTCGAGAGGAACAGGCTTTAAGTTTGTAATTTTGCATTATTCTGTTCCTAAGCTCATGAAAGAAAACGGCTTTAGAGCATGTACCTTGGACTGGTCTGTCCAGTACGACGAAACTACAGGACGGAGTGTATGCAAAATAACTTGGAATGCAAGCAAAATAATTAAAAACCAAATGAGAAGAAAAGACCGCAGTACTATCCTAGGATTAGTACAACCAGAAATAATACTTGCATTCATAAGTTTTGTAAGCCCATTGTCCAGTAAAATGGAACAACATTTTACTTTGGCCTGTAATATTACTTACAATACACAACAGGCCCCAATGTTTATCAGACTACCCTTATAATTGTTGAAGAAAATAAAAGTATTATGTCATCAATGTATCAGTCTTAATATTGCGAAAGTTGTGTTCTCAGTAAATAACCGAGAGCGCAAGTCGGAAAATGAGGAAAACTGTGTATCCAAGAGAAAGAAATTAGTTGTTCCGACTGTTAGTTGTCATTTGTTCCAGTTTCGCTGAATCTGTTCTACTTAATATAACAAGGCTGTAAACTGTCAAGTGATCGGAGTTTCAAAACTTCTGCGATTCGATTTGAAAGATAAAGACAGTTTTAAGATCATTTCATTTACTTAGGAGCTTGGGAAGTAATCGTGGAACCAATATTGACAGACTTCTTTTTGTTTCGTATCGATGGTACCTACGTCTATATCTGATTCCTTGGACCCAGTAGAACGTTAAGTGCAGGTTTAGGGACACTTCAGTGTCCAACTCCAACCAGTAGGCCATAGTCTGGTAAGCGGTAGGGAGCGACGCATTCAAAATCAAAATATTTCATGTCACATAGGCCTACATGAGCACTTGTGAAACGTCGACAAAAAGGTGCACGGTTTGGGTTGGTCGATTCCTATGGAGAAAAACCGGCAAGAAACTCCATGGTTGCTTTTTTAAAATAGGATCTCACTGAGTGTCGAAAGGCTAATAGGGTTGCGTGCGTTGCGCCTCATCGTCAGCCAGCAACCGCATTTTTCGGCTATCCTTTTCGCGAGAAATAAAGCGTGCTGAAGAGAATAGAATATCATTTATCTGCTGAGCGCATTATCGATGCTGCCGCGTGCAATAGCGTTCTCACTGTTCATCCGCCATTGTCTTATATTTTTTCAGCGGACTATTAAGTAAGATAGGTACGCAATCTCACAATCTGTGCCTATGTCTAAACTCTATCTTAAACTCGTATTCTTACAGTACATAGAATAGCTAAGCCCATCTCTATTTATAGGCAGTCGACATGGCGACACCTTCGCACTCGCACCCGTTTACAATCCGTCTAGGAAGTGGGCCCTGATTGGATTACTCGTTAGAACGTCTGCACTAAAATACCGCATGAAAGTTTATTAGCCTGAACGCAAGCGGTTTGAGCACATTCAATAATAGTTTACTTATGGCTAGGGCTACCGATTAAACTATTTAAAGGCACGTGTAGCCCGTGTAGGACTAGCTTACGGTACTACAATCCATAATTTGTAAATTGACCAAGTTATGTCCGCAGCGGAATAGGCCTTCCATTTACCGATCATGCCGGATATTACAGGTTCACCCTTGGAGGGTTGAAACTGTAAGATCTTCTATAGATACTGAGATAGTCTGTTATTCTTTCACTGCAGGACAAAGACTTCTCTTAAATTCTGTTTTAGATAAAGAGCAAACGTGCTGATAATGTCATAAGGGTTTTCTACAATTCCTTTTTTTATTGTAAATCAATTACTCTATTTTACATCGTTTAAGTTTACAGGACCTCGCTTGCAAGACTAGAAGTATTGTAGGTAGGTAAAGGCAGGGCTGGGCAGTATTTGAATTACTTGTAATTAAAATACGTAATTGAAATACAAATACGTATTTTGTATTTGTATTTCAATTACTTCCTTAAAATGTAATTTGTATTTAAAATACTTGAGGCTTCAAAATACATTTTAACAAAAATACATTTATACCTTCATATTAGCGAGTGTGAGTGCGAGGCGAGAGTGCAATGATGGTAAAGCAGCTATTAGAGCTAGCAACACTGCACCTGTATATACTGAACGTTATGACTGTACGTAAAGATTGGCCAACAAAACGAAAAAAAAAATTACGTTGAATAAAATTGTCAATGTCAAGCTAAGATGACAACTCATATCGGTTTAGTTTTGCACGTGTAAAAAAATTATAGGTCCCGTCGGGGTTGTGTTGTGGTTTATCGAAAGTATAACGCGGCTCCGACACAAGGGCGGAGAAGGAACATGGGTTTGGTTTTTAGTCAGTAGAAGTCTGACACTCCCCTTCGCTCTGCCCAAGAGCGGGGCCCCCCCCGGGTTATTCGATGATTTTCAAACCACCAAAAAAAAAAAGGCTAAGATGACAAGTCATATCGGTTTAGTTTTGCACGTGTAAGAAAATTATTATAGGTTGTTGACAAGAGTTTGGGTTAAATTTTTGAACAAAAAAGGTTAAAATAAAAACTTTTAAGTTGGTTATTTTGTTTTTAATTCTTAAAGACTTAGACTTCCGAAAGAAAGTTACTTTACACTTTTTTCTGATGGTTTTTGAAGGCGGTTATTTTTTTTAGGTTTTTGTAAGTTATTTGTATTTTGTATTTCAATTAAAAATTACTATAACACTGTATTTTGTATTTTATATTTCAAATACCTTACTTAAACTTATTTTGTATTTTAATTACTTGCTATACCTACTTACTGTATTTTGTAATTTGTATTTCAATTAAAGCAAAGCATGTATTTTGCCCAGCCCAGCCCTGGGTATAGGTATCTTAGTTAAATATTATGATAGTAGTGTCACGTAACTATATGGGCCAAATCAAGCCATTTATTCCCAACTTCTCAAGACTGTTATTGGCTTTTGCTTAATTGTGCGGGAGTCTAGATTTTCTTTGAAGAAACTGATCACGTAGGCACTGAACATTTTCCTGATGTAGACCCTGGCCCTTAATCTTATTAACATAAAGGAAAGTTCTGTTTGCTAGTTAGGGGCCTAATTATTCGCGTGAAAACTGCTGTTCCGTAACTAGCAAATCCTTTAAAAGGGTTCTCTCCGTCATCATGTCACTGCGATAATTTTTCTGTTCAGTTTATTTTTTTTCTTCTAGATAGACCATGCCTGGGCACCTTCTAGTTACGGAGATAATTATAGAAGGTCAAACTTATGAATTTTCACAAGTTTTTTTTTTCAATAAGTAGGTAGGTCTAGGTACCTACTAGTTTATCAGGTTATAACTTTACTGAAATTACCTCCATGACCGGTTTACTATTCAAAGCAACCATCAGCACAATGTTCTACATTGAATTTTACCCATTGATATATTTTATACCTATAACAATGGTTTTTCCGTAAAATGTGATTTCTCACCCCAATAAAAGTCGATATCAGTAATAATTTTTACGTAGTGGTACTGTTTGATGTACATAATGCTTGGTTGACGGCTTCGTGAGGGGTTCGTTTACACCCTGTATAAATTAAATAACGATCTGTCTAACAAACGGAGTTTCAAAGGTGTGAATAATATGATCATGATGTTCTTCAACTTGAAGTGAGCGGCGCGGGCGGGCGGAATCTGTCAGATCTCATTCAAGATAATCATAAAAGTTACGGTGTTCCTTACATAACTTCATCTCATCAATGCTATGACCGGTCGGTGGGGGTCGTGGGGGAGGGCGTATCGGTATAAGTCATCCTCAGGAATTAGAGACCATTTGTGTGCTTGTAGTGTATTTTTTGAAGTGAAAACTTCTTTAGCGGCGTTGAGCACTTTGGGAAATTGTTCTGTGATGGGTATAAAATCTTAAACTCGCGTCAGGACACGTGACCACGTGACCCTGATCGAAAAACGTCAGGACACGTGACCACGTGACCCTGATCGAAAAAGCGTAAGACGGATGGAGAGTAGACAGCTGTCCCCTCTCTACGGCGCGGCGAAAATGTATGCCTGGGCCTACTGTTTCGTTTAGGCAGCGCAGGGCGCTTAATAATAATTATTATTATTATTAATAATAATATAATTAATAATAATAATAATAAAATTATTATTAATAATAATATAATTAATAAGCCCCCTGCAAGTCTAACTTCACGTCCGGCTATAACACCTAAGCCACGTGGGGGGCGGACATCAGCGCTTTTGAGCTAAAATAACCTACTGATGGCAAACGAAGCACTAGCACACCTTCATTATGGAGAGACAAATAAATAGTATACGTATAGGACCGCTTCCCGGGGGTGAGCGTCGGGGCACGTCTGGAGCTGACGCTGGACGTGACAGCATACGGACCGTCAGCGGCTCTTTGCTGAGCAGGCGGGCAAGAGTCGGGGGACCCGAAGGGACTACAGCCGAACAACGGGGTGGGGTAGATACAGATGATGCTTTGCGGAGTAGGGCTACCACGCCCATTGACCACTCCGCCGGCTCATCTAGGGAGACCATTCAAGAGTTAAATGAAGATAGAAGGAAAAAATGGTCGACAGAAGAAATGAAGGAGTTAATGTACTGTTTCTATAAAGCACAATCTCAGGGGCCTGGCTATATTAATAGATTAATTACATTATTTAGAGATAGAAACCCAACTAATCCAAAAATTCACAAATTTACCGGCAACACACTCTCAAACCAGGCCCGTAGAATTATTAAACAAAATGTTATATCACAAGAACTCCTAAGCCGCATAAAAGACGAAGCTGAAGGGAGAGAAAGAGAAAACACAGAATTAACAATTAATAATGCAGAACCAAATCCAGCATCAGACACATCCAACACACACCATGACACGCATACAATTACACAACATGACACTCACACAAACACACAACCTCCACTGGTACAAACGGAATCAATAGACCAACTAACTAGAAATGTAACAGTTACTGAGGACCAAGACCCGTTAATATTAAACTTTTTACAAGTATTGGCTGAAACTAAGGAAACCCTAATAAATGACAGACTCTTATTACCAAAAGCAAAAATAAACAAACATTTTTTACAAAACCTACATGCACTTAATAACTATTTACCCAATCTATTAATTACTACAGACACACTTAGAGAATTAAACAATATTATATATGCTACAGCCAAAACATTAATACTAAATAATAAGCAAATACCATTTGTACCTCGAAACGTAATTAAACAAATATCAGATCCACCATGGAAGAAAAGAATAAAAAGTAGAATAGAAAAAAATAGGAAAGAGTTAGGACAACTTGTAGAAATAGGTAGAGGCGTAAATACCCGTAGAATGAATACCATAAAAGCTAAGCTTTACAATAAATATAACATACAAAGTGAAAACGAACGGAATAATACAGAAGAGATACTGAAGCAAAAGATCAAAGCACTAGCTGGTAGAATAAAAAGATATGAAGAAATCAGCAATAGAAAAGAACAAAATAGGTTATTTAAAGAGAATGAGCATAGGTTATATAGAAGTTTAGGAAACAATAGTACCACTAATGAGATAAAGTTACCCAGAAAAGAGAGCGTAGAAGAGTTTTGGAAGTCAATACTGTCTAAACCTATACAATACAATAAAGACGCAAAGTGGATAAACGAACTACAAAGTTCATCAGATAGAATAGATACAATAGAATCACAAGAAATCACAGAGGAACAAGTTAAAATAGCCATTAGGAAATTACACAATTGGAAAACTCCGGGGATTGATAAAATACAGAACTATTATTTAAAATATCTTACTAGTACACATAAATATTTTGCTACAGTATTCACTAATATAATAGGGGGTAGGGAGCAGGTAGAAGAATGGTTTACTACAGGTCAGGTTATTTTAATACCAAAGAATGAAAACACAGAAGATGCTAAAAACTGGAGACCAATTGCTTGTTTGCCTAGCAGTTACAAATTACTGACATCCATACTAGCCAACCAATTGTACGACCATTGTCAGGAGAACAACATTATGGCGATAGAACAAAGAGGCTGCCGCCGCGGAGCCCGGGGCTGTAAAGACCACCTCATGGTCAACAAGGCAATTTTGGAGGACGCACATCAGTCCCAGAAAAATTTAAATATGGCTTGGATAGATTATCAGAAGGCGTTCGATAGTGTATCACACGAATGGCTTCTGAGAATTCTTGATATTTACAAATGCCCGCCCATGATCAAGGCTTTCCTTGAAATTGCTATGCCTACATGGAAAGTGATCATGACAGCCCGTGGAACCACCGAGTCCTTAACTACTGAGCCCATTTACATCAAGCGTGGCATATTCCAGGGAGACTCTCTGTCACCTTTGTTGTTCTGTCTGGCAATTAATCCAAACTCATTAATCCTAAATAAATATGAAATGAAAGGATACAAACTTAAAGATAGCTTCTGGGTAAATCACTTATTGTACATGGACGACTTAAAAGTATACGCCAACAATAAAAACAATTTAAAAGTTTTATTAGACAGTGTTGAAATATTCACAAACGATATAGGTATGAGTTTCGGTTTAAATAAATGTAATACTATACACATTAGATCAGGACACAGGAATAATACAACAGGTGACGGGCATATACTACTGAGTGGAGATACATTTGAACAACTAGGAATAGATAGGACATATAAATATTTAGGAATACACGAATCTGGTAAGATAGAACATAGTCAAATTAGGGAACAGGTTACAAAAGAATATTTTAAGAGAACTAAAAAGCTACTGAACACACATTTAAGCGCACGAAATATCATAAAAGGGATAAATACTTTTGCTATACCAGTTCTACTGTACTCATTTGGAATTATAAATTATAAGAACAGTGATTTAAAAGCAATAGATATAAAGACTAGGAAATTATTAGCAATTAAAAAAGCACACAGACAAAAAGCAGATGTAGAAAGATTATACTTACCGATAATAGAAGGGGGTAGGGGGTTAATAAATACACAAAATATGTATAAAACACAGATACTTAAATATAAACATTACTTGGAAAGAGAGAATGACGATTTAATAAAGGTGATAGTTCAACATGACAAAACTAAAGATAAATATTCAATAATAAAAGAAGCACAAGAAATAGAAAGAGAACTACAACTACCACAAAATAATATACATACAGACGCAGAAATAAAACAAGCAATAATCAAGAAGCAAAACGATAAATGGAGAAATAAGCAATTACATGGACAGTTTCCCAAAGCAGTTTTGGACCAAGCTAATATAGACAAAGCAAATTCGTTCAAATGGATGAAGAAGCAACAAATTTCACCCTCCATAGAATCAGCAATATTTGCCATACAGGACCAGGCTGTTATGACGCGTCAACATCAACGTGACATTTTAAAAATGGATATAGATGGTAAATGTCGCCTATGCGCCAGCAAAGACGAAACGACGCAGCACATCATCTCAGGATGCGAAAAGTTAGCGGGCACGTATTATGTCAAGAGGCACAACAGCTTGGTTCAGTATGTCCACTGGTGTTTGGCAAGGAAACATAATATCGAGGTGTCGAGTCTTTGGTGGAAAGAAGCGTTAACACAGCCGCAAGTTAAAGAAAATGGACAGGCTAAAATCATGTGGGAAATACCTATTCAGACTGATATTACCGTAACACATAATAGACCAGATATAATATATGTAGACAAGACCAACAATAGCACATTTTTAATAGATATAGCAGTACCTTCAGACTACAACATAGGAGCTAAAGAAATAGAAAAATTAAGCAAATACCACCTTTTGAAGACAGAAATTCGGCGTTTATGGAATACTCAAACTACAGTTATCCCAATAGTAGTAGGAGCTACAGGCATTATTAGTAAAAGTTTACAAAGATACATAGACCAGCTGAGTACAACAATAGACATAACAATCCTACAAAAACAAGCATCCATACACACAAACATCATACTCAGTAAGGTATTGGGAGACACTGTTTTTGTTAATAGTACACCTCACACACAAGAGAGTACACCTCACACACAAGAGACCACACCAGACACACAACAATCATCACACACAGTAGACTCTCTGCAATCATCCGTCAGTACCTCACACACACCAAATACACAAAGTCATCCATCAACCACACAAAATACAATCCGCACGCGAAGAAGAAGATAGGGGGAAATGGATATCTTTTTTCCTGCGGGATGCGGGACGGGATATCTGTTCCAAAACCGACGTAAGGTCGAGTATCGGAAAGCCGAAACAGACACATATAATTAATAATAATAATAATATAATTAATAATAATAATAATTAATAATAATAATAATGATGACAGCTGTCAAAATTGAAACAGCTATATCTCGGAAACTATCGACCTTAGACTAGTTGTGTGTAGGGACAATTGATAGGTCTCAATGAGATCTACATTTCGGATGACAGCTGTCAAAATTGAAACGGCTATATATCGGAAACTATCGACCTTAGACTAGTTGTGTGTAGGGACAAGTGATAGGTCTCAATGAGATCTACATTTAGATGACAGCTGTCAAAATTGAAACGGCTATATCTCGGAAACTATCGACCTTAGACTAGTTGTGTGTAGGGACAAGTGATAGGTCTCAATGAGATCTACATTTCGGATGACAGCTGTCAAAATTGAAACAGCTATATCTCGGAAACTATCGACCTTAGACTAGTTGTGTGTAGGGACAAGTGATAGGTCTCAATGAGATCTACATTTCGGATGACAGCTGTCAAAATTGAAACAGCTATATCTCGGAAACTATCGACCTTAGACTAGTTGTGTGTAGGGACAAGTGATAGATCTCAATGAGATCTACATTTCGGATGACAGCTGTCAAAATTGAAACGGATATATCTCGGAAACTATCGATCTTAGACTAGTCGTGTGGGAGTTGGACATTTTGACCCTGAACGTTAACGATGTCGACTGTACAGTCAATAAAATACAAAAATAATTTATTTTGAACTAGACTGTACAATGTTTTTATGATGCTTAATCGGAGGCATGGGAAAAAATATTCCCGCTCCTCCTACCAATCGGAGTTCCGATCGGAGGACAGGGAAAAACAAAATAAATGGGTTAGCATAGTTATGGCGGAATAATTGAATTTTTAAATAATGAATTTGGTTTAACTATGTCGAATGATCGCAATCTTAGCACAACGAAATACAAAACTACTATTGATGCGGTCTTTATTAGACATTTAAATAGGTTCGAATCAAAACTGTTCGTTTCTTACTTCAGCTACCATAAACCTATCGTATCAGTTTTAGAGATTGGCGATGATAGTTCTGGTAATGATGATGGTGAAAAAGTCGTTGAAATTATGGATGAAAGTTGATTTTTCGGAGAGATAAACTTTTTAATGTAAAATAATTGTAATAGTTTTAAAGTGTTAAATTTTTAATGTAATATAAATTGTCATGTTTGTGTACGATAGCGCAATAAATCAATATTGTATTCTACCACATAAATGATAGTACTTTTATACTGTTAAAGCAATTGGTGCAAAATTATTCCCTAACCATTCCAAAATATCAAACATGCTCAACGTTAATAATCAAGTTTTCACTTCTGCCGGCACTCCCGGAGTGCAACCCGTCTTTTTTTTTTATACGTTTTGGTTTTTTTTTCTCGTATTGCAACTTCCTTGCATTTGAATAGGTTAATAGGTTTTATTTACCACAATGAAAATTTCTTAAGTAGGTGCTTCCGTTACTTTAGTTAGAACTAGATTTTTTAAATATTTTCCTTAAATGATTCCATAGCTGGAAACTGGGATGTACCTAGATAGTTATGTTTAATTTCGGCTCTAAGCTATTACGTCAGAGCCGGTCATTGTCGACTGAAACGATGGTCTATTGTATTCATAACGTGGGCATTGTGTCCTGGATCCGAAATTAATAATAATGTCCCTGTGAAGATATGCGACCACTTCTTTGTATTTGAGGTGAGGTGGACAGCAGGTTAAAAGAAAAAAATATATACTTAAGTAAGTAATAAAAAAAACTCTACAGTAAATCTGGGGTTTTTTTTTTGGAGGAATACAGATATTTTGGTTGAATTAATTCGATTCTTTGTGCGTAAGAATCGCACCATGATCACGAATTAACTCCACGCCGAAATATCGAAAACTCAAAACAAACAAATTAAACTCTTTTTCAGTGATAACTATTCCTTCAGCTAGAGCAGGTAGAGTGTAGACCAGGTTCGATAATTTTTGAAACCAAAAAAAATTACAGTAGAATGAAACCCAATGGAAAAAGTAGAGAATATAACAAAAATTAAAGGAAAAATAAATTACGGTCGATCTGAGATCGGGAAGTGGGGGTGGGGGGGGTTTTAAGGGGGGAAAGCGGTTTATCTCGATTTCCGGCAAAACTACAAGTCCTATCGAAAAAAATGTAATGGCAAAGTTGTAGAGAATAAAAAGATCTACAAATTTGATTTAACACTTTTTTCACATAACCTCAAAATTTAGGTGAAAAATTCAATAAAACAAGTTTTTGGTTTTTAATTTTTATCTTTTACAAAAAATATACATTGCAATTTTCTCAGAAAATGCAAAATCAGCTGCTACAAAATAACAGGTAGTAAGGGGGAAACCCTCCTAGCCCTTCCCCACTTCTCTGTGAAATACCTTTTGATGGGCCAAAATTTTCCGTAGGTCTCCACGATATATAAATTATCTTAAAATAACAATAAATAGGCATAAAACAGCAATAAATACGCTTAAATTTCTTGTCTTGTCTTATTATTTGATAGTGGGTATTATTTCGCAGCAGCTGATTTTGCATTTTCTGAGAAAATTTACCATTGCAATGTATATTTTTTATACATCATCAGAAAGAAGAGATTATAAGGAACACAACGCCCACCGACTTTTTTAAAAAAGCTGATTTTTTGACGTCAGAATTTTCGATTGAAAACATGGCTGATTTTTCGATATTAAGTCAGTAATAAGGTGAAAAATAAATAATTTTAATCAAAAAAATTACAGTGTATTTAGGGCATAAAAATGTAAGTTTTCACTAAATTTCGTGAAAAAAAAATGTTTTTTGTAAAAGATAAAAATTAAAAACCAAAGGTTATGTGAAAAAAGTGTTAAATCAAAGTTGTAGATCTTTTTATTCTCTACAACTTTGCCATTACATTTTTTTCGATAGGACTTGTAGTTTTGCCGGAAATCGAGATAAACCACTTTCCCCCCTTTAAACCCCCCCCACCCCCACTTCCCGACCTCAGATCGACCGTAATTTATTTTTCCTTTAATTTTTGTTACCTATATTCTCTACTTTTTCCATTGGGTTTCATCCTACTGTAATTTTTTTTCATTTTTTCCCATTTTTGAAGGCTTCGGCACTGGTCTAAGGAGGCAGAGTTGCATTTAAATTTCTACACCTACTTTTCGAATGAACTTTGTTTACAAGTTCAGTTGCTACATAAGTACAAGTCTGTTGTACTGTTTAAGGCGCAGTTAAGGGGGGAACCGTAAAAACGACCTGTTTTTCGTCGCAGAGTTAGCCGTATTGCTACTTATTACAATTCCAAAAAAAAATACAGTGTATAGTCAAATGTATAGGTAAAAGACTTATGCAAAAATATTTTCTAAAAGTATTCAAGAACCTCGAAAAAAAAATCACAAAATCACAAAAAAATCACACGAAAAAACTTTTTCGTCTCGAAATGCTCAATATTTTGAGTGACAACTGTTATTTATTTTTTTACTATCAGAAAGGAAATTTAACCAACTAAAGACATTTATGTAAAAATATTTTAACATTACAGCGTATTTTTTTTTTTAATAAATTAAATCTGCGAACTATCGTTCATTTTGCTGCCGTCATAACGAAAAGTGCAATAACTAGGTTAAACATGATTTCGAGAAAAACGCGGTTAAAGCTTTTTTTTTGTTTTGTCTGTATCTCCATCACTATACATAATATCGCCTTGAATCTTTCACTATATGATAGATAACAATGTAGAGAATATTACGTGATACCTCAATGTTTGTTCCCGCATTTATTTCCATTATTAAAAACAATAAATGCTTTAATGTTAAGTATTTTTACTATTTAGAAATAATGTTTACTAGTCATAACCGCAATAAGTAACCTATTTATTGCACTAATGGTTAGGAAACCAACATGATGCATTTATATATATTTTTTAAGAACTGTTTCCTAACCAAAGATGCATTAATTTTCTTATTTATTGCGGTTTTCATTAGTAAGAGACCAGTTTAATTCGAAGAAGTTGTAATTTGTTACCTACTATTAGAAAAACAGGTGTTACATTTTATGTCAAATCTGAATGAATAGAAGCTTGCAAAACTTTACTTTTCTTCCTCTCACCGATCTACTATGAAACTGTGTTCGGTAAAGCCAAATCTACTCATTATAGCTATGTTCAGATGTGTTTAAAAAATCAGGAGGGTTTACCACTCAAAATAACTTTGCTAGGGCAGTTTTAGCTGATTAAACTGCTCTAAGTTATTATAATACAAGTATATTTATTAATACTAATATTTCGTTAAAATGTTTTCAATGATCTTTAATATGTTAGGGTGTATGTCATCACCATAGTCCTTTTGAGTGCCAATCACCTCACCTAAAGCAGAAACAATGTCGCTGGATAGCTCCATATCCTCTATATCATCAGTATCAGCAACTGGAACAACTTCTGGCTCCTCGGCATGAACTTGAGCTCTCACTTCCAACTGTTTGATGAGGGAATCAGTCTCAGTATGAATTTCTCAACGAGAAGTAGGTAAAATGTAGCACATAGTACTATAATTTACTTTATTAGTATATTTTTTCGGTGAAAAATGCTTACGATCAAGCTCCGCCATTTTGGCTTTACATAACTCCTCGTACCCCCAGATTAATACAGCAGCTGCTCTGCCGTCTTCTGGTGCTCTTTGACGCGATTTTTTAGATCTTAGATGAAAAATAAAAGCGGCAACACTGCTGTTACTTGTCATTCAGTTTAGAGCAGTGGTACAAGGTTACCCACCTACGGGAAGAATTAATCAACGGTTAATCTTGGGAGGGTGGGAGTGTCATATCTCGGACTAATTTCTTCTTCATATAATAAGGATAGAACTTCACTGGGTAAGTTCGTTGAATCCATTTATTATATTTGAAATTAGTCCGAGGTATATATTATATACCTGCTATATAAGGTCCCATTTAAATAGGTGGACAAATTTTAACACAGCGTTCAGTACGTCTAACCAAACATATCCAAGTAAAAAAAACACTGATTAAAGTGAGTTTTTTGTACGTAAAATATTGGGCAACTAACACTTTTAGTGTATTTTCGCTACCTGTTTTATTTTCTTGTAGGTATCTGATGCGTTTCTCTAATTTTCTTTTTTTACCATTGTCCTTATTTTGGTGGTCTGAATGATTCCTAAAATTTTGTCCACCTATTTTAATGGGACCTTATATAATATATACTAGCAGATGTTTAGAGAAGATGAACTAATAAACTTTGATGTTGCAAACAAGTTGTTTATTTATTTAATCATACTTAGGTCTCAATCATTGCTGATCTTAAACAATAAAATCTGAATATTTTAAACTTAAAATATAATATTTAAGAATAAACATCTGGAGTCACCTCCATTCATTATGAACTAGCTTTTGCCAGCGGCATCGCCCGCGTGAAAATGACGATTTTCCATACAAACTTTCATCCCCTATTTAACTCCTTTAGGGGTTGAATTTCGAAAAATCCTTCCTTATTCCTTGTCTACACTATAAAGGGAACCTCTGTGCAAAATTTCAGCTTTCTAGGTCCAAGAGTTTGGGCGGGGCGTTGATGAGTCAGTCAGTCAGGACTTCTCTTTTTATGTAAATAGATAGAACTAATAGAATGATAGAACTCTTTTTATGTAATATTTATTAGTTTATTCTATATTTTTTTTTTATATTTATGTATTAGTATAATTATATAAGTATATAGTTTAGTTTTTAGAGTTGATGTTGTTTTTTAGATATTTTGTACCCTACCACAATGTTGTCTTATTTAACCCTAAGGTTGACTGGTAGAGAATGCCTTGTGGCATTAAGTCCGCCTATGTACACACGGCTACACATCAAGCTATACAAAACCAGTATAATCTGATTGTTCATTGTGCGAAAAGATCTAGTAAAGTGAGGCCAAGATTAACTGGTTTTGTATAGCTTGATGTGTAGCCGTGTGTACCACTATTGTGCATGAAGTTTAAATAAATAAATAAATAAATAGATGTAGTAAACAAAACACTTAAAATTCTTCTTAATTAGAGACTATCAAAGTCAGTCATATGTAATCACAGCATTTATAATTACTATATCAATACGAGCATAGAAATCGTAGTATTAATTATATACTTGTATTATAACTTAGAGCAGTTCAATCAGCTAAAACTGTCCTAGCAAAGTTATTTTGAGTCTCTGTAAATCCTCGTACCCCCTCAGGCCCTGGTGCTAGTTATAAACGCAATAAATGGTGAATTTATTGCAGTTTATTTCGCGTAGGTATACTGTATTCGTTTAATCTTCCTACAAATAAATGCAATAAATCTACTTACTACATAAATTTTAGTATTCTTCGCATAATATTCCTTAACATAACTGCAATAATTCAAGCTTATTGTACTTTTAACTTGTAAATGAGAATCACAGTAACGAAATATGGTAATTATAAATGCAATAACTCTACATATTGCAGAAATATTTAGTACATTATTTAATAGCGCAAATAAGGTTCCGTATCATATCTGCAATAACTCAAACTTATTGCAGATATAGTTAGTAAAACTACTTAATACCTTAAGTAAGTTATTCCTATCTATAGTTATTTCGGTCTTGATATGTAAATCATAAAGCACCGACCTAGATATTTCAGTTATGCTTAGTATTAAAACCGGCTACGTCATAAATACGTAAAAAGTGTCTTAAAAAAATATGTAGATCTCGTTCTGCAGATTCCGAATATGTACTGAACTCAATTTGGGGCAAAACTCGAGTTATTGCACTTTTCGTTAGGACGGCAGTTTGGCAGTCACGAGCATCAAACGCATCGCCATTTTCAACCTTATTTGTTTAGGCGATGAGTTAAACGCGCGCTCAAGGTCGCGGGCGAAACAAACGTAAGTATTTACTTCAGATCTTGCCCTCATTCCGGACTTCCGGAGTTCGCGCCACTGAAACGCGTTAGCTTACGATCTTTTCGATAGTTGCTGTTAGATGTTGTTAACGAAGGTGGGCTCGCAGATAGGTACGACTGTGTGAAAAATCGATAGATAGTTGATAGATACCGTTGGTTGTTATTGCTTGAATGAGGAGGGATGAACCGCATGTGACTAAAACAGTGATGAAAATGTGGAAGGATGGAGAGGGAGAGGAAAACCAAATAAAAGTTGGATGGTGAGGAGTGATATGAAGGCAAAAGGAAAAAATGATAACTTGACGACTGACAGGGCAGAACGGAAGTAAATAACGTGTTGCACCGACGACCCCAAATGACATGGCATGGGATAAAAGCAGGAAGATGATGATTGCTTGAAAAACAAAATGCGATGAATGAATGCCTCTGGCCAACTCGCCCAGGCTTTATTGACAGAGCCTGAAACTCCACTAAAGATATAAACTAGGGTAATCATCCTCCCTCAGTCTGTATTTTTTTTACACAACGAACTTTTTCATAGATGGAATAGACATTAAGCTCGTTCACTAATTAACTGTGTGCTTGAAAAACCCTCGGAGAAAAAGTCTCCGAGGGTTTTCCAGGCTTTTTGTTTTGTAGATTCTGAAAAACTAATTTACATACTGGTAAGTATTAGCTTCTTTAACATGACCACCTCAGTTTCAGGTGAATATGTTTAACTTTATTTATTAAACTTAGCCAAAAAAACCGGTTGTTATTAATTTACCCGGTGAGGAAATTACCCACACGTAAAGTATAACGGATCAATTAACTTGATTATCGAGTAATATTGCTGCCGTCCCGTCCGCTATAAAATGCAATGAAATTTTAATGAAAATCAAACAATGCCGTCGTATTCAGTAAAAGTTGGAACGGAAAAGAAGGATGGGACAATGTGAAACGCAAACAAAGGCCGATGGTTGGCGGATTGCGACTCGCATAGCAATCAGCCTGGAGCCAGCACCGCTTTGCCAATCTATGTAGTGGGCACAGTCGCCCGCAGCATGAGCCTTCAGCCGGCTATACACGAGTATAGATAATGGTAGACGTCACTACTATCAAAGTATCGATATGCCCAAACGTACGTGCATCGATTTTATAAAACTGATTGGCACGTGTATAAATAGTATATTTCATTATAAGTGCGGAAAGCCTGTCATTGCAACGAGTTCCGACAAATGTCTAGCCGAGCCGAGGCACAGCCGACGGCGAGGGTAGACAGTCGGAACAAGTTGCAATGACGGTTCCGCACGTGTACTGAACAACTATTTTTAATACAGTTGCGAAAAAATGAAGCAATTTAATAAAATAATAAAACCGTAATGAAACTCGCAAAGAACATTTTTGAAAATGGCGCATAACGTAAAAGAATCGCAGAGATTTTTTTTGTTTACCTATTCTGAGTAGGCAAAGGGAACTATGCCTATACAGCCAAGTCTTCAGTAGATTTTTTTTATTGATATGAAATAAAAATGAAAACCTATAACTCATTGAATCAAATAATTAAATCTGATATTGAAACAAATTAGTAGCTTCTTTAGAAATATTTGCATGAATCATAAAAACTTCTATGATTTTATTTAGTAAATACTTCGTGGTTGTTTTTTTTTTAATGGACATTATTTTGACAGTTGGGAAAGAGAACGCACGAGTTCGGGAAAGGTAAAGAAAAAGCACGAGTACGTAATAGCCCACATCCCGAACGCTATACGTCCCTGCAATACGCCACTTTTTGAGCAACTGTATTAAAAATTCCTTTTTGATGAACTGTATTGTCTACGCTCGAGTCGTTTTAAAAACCACCACGTTGAGGACTGTTTGAAGAGTGAAACTTGACAGCTTATCGAGAACTTTTGGGTTGAAGAGACGTGATTTAATTCTGGCGTTGTTTTCAAGTTTCCAACTTTGGGAAGAGGGTAGGTGACTTCTTAAGTCACAAATGTGAACATGTCTTCTTCAGCGAAGGCTTAAAATAGATAAAAATGGAGAATGATAATGATGATGATCGAGCACTAGTTGGTGTTGTGGCTTTACTTGTTCAACTTTTTGTCCGGATTTGGATTGCCAGTGACGAACCTTCGTTAAATAAGGTGACAGATGTTTGCACGTTAGGTAGAGGCTAATCGGTTGTTTATCTTCGTCGCAAAGCTGGGAATTAACCGGACCATTATATCCCCCACACATCTGTCCGCCCTTGGCGAAATAAACGAGCTTAACTGAAACAGCACAAAAAGAAAGGTCCGTTTGGTACACAAAGTAATAAAGATTGGCGGCCACGTTCTGACCGTCTGCGTACTTCATGCTGACTTCTAATAAACAAGTTTCCTTTATTGGTGGGTGCTCCTCTAAATGGATAACATAGGCGCCATTATCCTTGAACCAGTATTGGATAATGTCATAACTAGAATCGTCTAAGATATGTGCATTTGAGGATAGTTAGGTAGTTACACCTACTTAAAATTTTAACTGATAGGTCCCTAATCGGTATCTTGACCCTCACTTCCATCTTTCCAATATTTTCATGTTGATACAAGGAAGGAAAGATAACAGAAATGACCGCTACGTGTTACGGGATTGAAACAATGAAATAAAAAACTGCACTGTAACCGGACTGTTTTCAAATAGATAGGTACAGCACAGCGTCTATCGCTATCTTGAACGTAGTTGAAGTGCAGTATTTTGTATTGTTTTACACCTCCATGGCAAAATCTACCAAGCTTTGTTTATATTTGGTCGTCATAGTGCAGTAAGTAGGTACCTATGATACCGCAAACTAGGAAATTATGATCATGTTCCGATACTGAAATTCAGTAAATTGTCAGATCGGTTAGGTTTAGCATTCAAACCAAGACGAGTGACGTTTTTCACCATGAAGTGAAAATATATTTATTAGGTACCTACATGAACCCTAAAACAAAATAGGTTTTTTTTGAGCATTGTAAAAATAAAGAGCCATGGCTCCTTGATGTTTTAGTTCTGATTTTGGCGATAATCAATATTTGATACCTACTTACTTATTTGCTTTAAATGTAAGATAGAAAAATGTCAAGTAGGTATATCTTTAATTCAGCTAAAAGTGGAAGGAGGGAAGGGAGACCTTTGCCCTGCAGTAGAACCTGGCTTATAATATTACCTACTTGTGTTTATTATTAACCGACTTCAAAAAAAGGAGGAGGTTATCAATTACTGTTTTTTTTATTTTATATGTTTGTTAGTAGCTCATAACTTGCGACTGGGTGAACTGATTTTCATGATTCTTTTTTCATTTGAAAGCTGGTGCTTCCCGTGTGGTCCCATTGTCACCATTTCAATATCTGATGATGGGATCTTGTAGAAATCGGGGGAACTCTTCAATAAATAACAGCAGATTAACCGCGATTGTTGTTATAGCATATCTAAGCATTGTTTACGCTATCACACAACATAATATCACGCCTGTACTCACTACAAAGGTTATAAAAACTATTTGGTGAAGATCTGATGAAGAACTTCGGAGATAGGCAACGGAACTCCTCAAATTAATGATAGCAAATGGACTGGGATTGCTGAAATCTCATGACTGTCTATTGTTTACACCAGTTCATTCATAACATAACATCACGCCGGTACGTTGTGAAGGGGTAAGCACATGTGAACCAGTAAAAAGTGAAAAATAAAAACTTTTTTACAAAAAATAAAACCGACTTCGACAAAAATAAAACACAAAAAAGTGAAAAATAAGCTTCAGAAGTCGGTGGCAAAAACATGAAATCAAACAAACAAAAGTCACCGACTTCTGAAGCTGATTTTTTATTTTTCACTTTTTTGTGTTTTATTTTTGTCGAAGTCGGTTTTATTTTTTGTAAAAAAGTTTTTTTTTTCTATTTCATCTCACCTTATGTAGAATTCGTCATACATTTTTTAGTTTGTGAGAAGGTCAGCATAATCAGCATTATACTAATATTAACTTTATACTAATATTTATACTTTTATACTATATTATACTAATATTATAAATGCGAAAGTAACTCTGTCTGTCTGTCTGTTACTCTTTCACGCCTAAACGGCTGAACGGATTTTGATGAAATTTGGTACAGACTGTATAGTTTGGAACTTGAGAAAGGACATAGGATAGTTTTTTTTTTTTTTTTTTTTTTTTCGCGAGTCACTATTCCACGCGGACGAAGTCGCGGGCAAAAGCTAGTTCGATTATAAATAAGCACTAAATCATGAGCATTATTGACATTTTAATAATAAACGAGTAAATAAAGAACACATTTGTATTATGTTCGATTTTAGACGTTAAATTGCTATTGGTGCCTACTTTTAATTAAGACAGTCAATTGATGGTTCAGTGACTGCTCGTTTACAATGCGTAGAACTGTATCTTCTCCGCACTCCGTAATCAAGACAAATTACAGATATCGCTTCAGTAAACCGGTCCGAAACTGGGTTAATTTAATAACGTCAAGTAGGTAGGCACATATTTGATCATAACATTAGATGCAGTTTAGAGAGTCAATAATATTGACCCACTAAATACTTAGCGTTCAAGAAACCGTTTAGCAAAACAAAGTGTTTGCACTCACCGATAGCAGCTGCTCGTCGTTCGCTTTTAGTACTACACTTCCAAAACTTCATGTTTTAAGTTTCGCAAAGGTCACCAAGAAGCGAGATGACACCGCGCGCGCCCGCTAAGTCAAGTCGCCATCGTCAAACTGTCCGATTGGGGCCGAAACAATGAGTTTTGTTTACAAATGAGCGACGCGGAGGATTTATTAAATTGTCGAGTGAAGTGGCCGGCTGCAGGAGACCAATGAGCCGAGGCAGAACGAGTGCGACGAACGTACACCCCCGGCAGACAATCACCGGTTGTAACTCAGCACCGGACTGTTGGAGGATGGCGTGGGAGCCTCGACCCCGATCACATCTAACGTCCCTAAACCCTGGTGCAAACAGGTTAATTATTGAAACAAATATTGTAGCGTAAAAAAGTTTAATTTCTATCACATCATGTCTTCCTACGGTAATAATTTTGGAACATAGATGCCGAATATCTTGCTAAGGGCAAATCACTACGATTCGAAGCAAATAACCGTTTCGGGAGCTTGAATAATTTCAAGATTAAGGTGATTCAACTTCATGATTTGCTGTATTCGGCTTGAGTTGGAATTACTGCTATAGTTATAAGAATATTGTATATTTATAAACAATCTCATTAATGAAATCTGCTCCGAATCTTACGTTATTGCACTATATAAAAATACATGGTTAAGCATAATTTCTAGGCACATTTCTGTACTGTCTATAGTTAACTTGATTAAGAATACACACTTCTATCAGTTAAACATAAGTTACGCTATAGCTATCTTATTTATTTTAAAATAAAATGAGATTTTCAGTTTCGTCTCCAGCTCGAAAACTACTAGTCTTGTCATCGCGAGGACATCATTATTTTTACCCGACTGCGGCGAAGCCCAAAAGGAGGGTTATTTAAATTACATTTTGTTAAAATTTGACGGAAGGAATCCGATCAGTGACAAGAAATTATTTCTATTAATAATGCAGTTAAAAGTAAAATATCGTTGGGATAGGTAAATAAATATGCCAATAATCTGCATAAACATCAGTAAAATATGTAGTCTTTAAAAACCTTGAGCTTTTCTCGTGACATTTGCAATGGTATGATGAACAAGCACAATGGCACACAGATACTTTCAGTTTCAACACATATTATTAGAACTGAATTCATTATCAATAAATTTCGTTGAATCTTTAAATTAAGCAACTTGAACGACTCGGACGTCAGAAAACTATCGCCCCATAAGTATAAAAACAATAGCTATGGAACTAATGTCCGGTTTCTGAGGCACTTTATCTGTGGTTTATCTATTCATATGCGTACATTTGAATAGATAAACCACAGATAAAGTGCCTCAGAAACCGGGCATTAATTAGTTACTTTTTGTAGTTCAAGAGACTAATTTGTGCATCATCATTTATGCATGAATTAATTTCTATGCAATTTTGAAATTGCTGAAACAATATGGATGGACCACGCTCGTAAGCTCAAAATTAGAGTACATACCTACAATGCTTAATATCATTTTAGTAAGTGTTTTCTGTATGAAAACGACAAGGTTCTTCAAAACGAGTTTTATCGCAACGTTTGGTCACCATGATATTAAAACTAAATACACCAGAGTTTCTTAGTGTAATAACTACTTAACTTTGTCTGCACTTATTAAGATAAATCCTTACTAATGTACGAACTCATAGCCGAGGTCTTACAACTCAGCATTTAGCAAGTCAGCCTTTTGATGGACAATTAAATAGTTTAGGAAACTAATGGCGTTTGTTAATGTCACTGAACAAATGCATCTCTTTGATTAAATTGTCTTTATAATAAGCGTTTGTTTTGTTGTGATAATATACTAAATATCTAAAATGTGAACTTCATAAGTAAATAGGTACGATACTAAATCAAAATCACAAAATATATCATATTTGCTATTTCATTATGTAACTCAAGAGTATTGCTATTATAATTATTGCTGGTCAGCACTAAAAATTGAAATACAATGCACTGGAGGCGTGATTTACAATTCTTATTATTATGTTATGGTATAAAATGGTAGGTTTTCGCGAGAAACAGTGTCAATGTTTGCACGTTGCTATTACAACACAACATTCTTTTTACGCGCCACACTGTCTAGCAGCTAGCTCATAATATATTGGGTTATAAACACGCTTTATTATATTTTGATATGTATGCAAGTTCAATCAGAGAAAATTATCCTTCTATTTCATATTCATAAAGAAAGTACTAGTTATTGAATTTTCTACTGTGTCTACAATAAAGAATGTAGATTATTATATTATTCCCAAAAACCGGTTTACTAAAATAATTTATTTGGTTATCTGGTTATTCTATTGAAACTGTACTAAAGCACTGTAATACATCACTTTTCATCAAAATCCTATTATTACTTTATTCTAAACATTTAATTTCGAAATTATAATCCCATATTACAACACACAAGTTATCGCACAATTTATGTCAAAATCCACGTCACATTATGAAGGCACTGCTTTTTTGATACATGAAAATAACTTGTCGATCATAATATTGTGATAAATTAATTGATCGCTACTGTAAAATATTCTCCTACAAAAACTGCTAGCTGTCATTACCAACTTCTTCATGAGTCAATTTATGAAAGCAACAAGCATTAACCCCCTTATTATAAAGCTGACAAACCCAAAGTTACAACTTTAAAAGTCTTATTGTTATAAGTACCAAAGTAAATACAGGTGTAAGTTTAATCTGCGTTTAACAAGGGGATTAATGTTTAACAATTAGTAATTATCAAAGGTAATCACTAGATGGCTAACATGCCTTTGCTTGTTACATTCAGATACTATTGTCTCCCACCTTTTGCATACATCCAACTTAACTATTGCAAATTAGAGTTCATAAACTGAGTGACTCAATTGCAATACAAAACCACACAAATAATTTTCACACAACAGTTTATTTGGATGTATGCACCCCTCAACATAATTCTTCTCACACGCAACTCATGAAACGTCTACAGAGTCTACACAATGTCTATTTATACTCATAATAAAAATAATTTTAGTTATCTGTGTTGAAAAACCACATTACATACTTCTAAAATAAACTACATAGCTAATTGCTATTATAAATGGTGTAAATACGATTAACTTTTATACTTACAGATAGTTTTATTAAATTAGTTTTTCAACCAATACTGAAAAGGTGTTTCCTAACTATCCTTGCTAACTTATTGCCAAAGTTACGTGTGGCGTTTCAAATTAACCAGAGTTTTTCAGGAACCGTTTCAATTTACAACAGTTCAGTCGTCGCGAGATCGAAGGTTACGTACAAATGTTTGCATCTGCTACATTATGTTTCACATTATTTGAAACTGGTAGCGGAGTGGCCATCAATGCCTGTACCAAGCTCCCTGTACGCGAGTTTGGAAATGTGAAACAGGAGTCACAATATAGGCTTGTTGTGGCTGTTGGACTACAGCCAGGGGTATGACTTGCTGTGCCATTTCTACAGGCTGTCCATTTTCTTCTGAGACACCCAGTGGTTGTACACAATGCTGCTGTGCCACTTGTTGTACACCTTGTTGTGTAAGCACTTGTTGGTGTTGGCTCACTTGTGGCACCAACATTTGTTGTTGCATTTGCTGCTGTTGTTGAGGCTGCTGCTGGTGTATAACAACATGGGCCTGATTCTGCATCTGTTGGTGTTGCTGAACTTGTACTTGTTGCACTTGTTGTTGTTGCTGCTGCTGCTGTTGTTGTTGCTGCTGCTGTTGTTGTTGTTGCTGCTGCTGTTGTTGTTGTTGCTGCTGTTGCACTTGCTGTTGTTGCTGAGCTTGTTGTTGAGCCTGCTGTTCTCTGTCATGTTCCTCTTTCTTCTTAGCCTCAATAGCTGCCTTTTTAGCATCAGCCTTCTCTTTCTCTTGCTGTAGTCTAATAGGATCCTTGTTCTTGTCATATGACATACATTTACCACTGCGGAATGGCACCATGTCTTTGGGAATATCTTGCTTCTTTGTTGCAAATTTAACATGAGGGAACTGATCTTTCATGAAAGCACGGAACGTTGAATAACCCATAAGTTTTACACCTGGCTCTAGAATTTCTCCATACTCCTTGTAAGCCTCAAATAAATGTTTCCTTGAGTCTCCTTGAATAATGACAGTCTTACTGACCTTTTTGCCTTCCCCAGATGGTAGTACATCTTTAGGTGAACTTGCATGTTGTTTCAAATATTCCTTCAAGAAATTAGTTGCATGTTTGTAAATATCTAGAGTGAATGTGTTATATGGCTTCTTACCGACGTTGCCGTGTATCCGAGGGGCGACACCGTGAGTCATGACGTGTTGCCTGATTCGCTTCAGCTGATAATGAGTAACATTCTCGAGGTACAAGAAAGCTTCGAGGCAAACCTTCCTTCCTTGATAAACATAGCATGCCCTGAGTCTCCTCCTGACTTTATGCCGTGAAGTTTCAGCGGGATTCGCCAAGCTTGCCATTGTGATGCCCATCAGGTACATATCATGTTCACTTTTAGTCAGTTCAGCAATATTGAGCCTATGCCGATAAACGGCTTCCGGGTTGAGTCCTCGATAACAATTGTCTTTACAATCACAACCTCTCCTTAGTCTTTCTTTGACCTGAAAAATCATTATTGCAACCTTATTAGAAAATCAAAACATTGTGTGTGGATGAACTATGTGGATTATTTTTGACAAAAACAGAACTCGGTAATAGTGTTTTCTGTTACATAGATGTAACTATAACAAGTAGATTTCAGCACCAATATAAGGAAATACAGAGGCTGAGATAGACACACTCTGCAGACAGATAAGAGTCAAGTAAATATTGAATTGATGTTGAGTTTTACTAAATAAAACACTAACCCATAGCCCATTTTATTTGGGTTAGCACAGTATGTCTTTTCCTTCCATGTTTCTCTAGTTGATTTATGTTATCATTTATGTGACACATCCTTTCCAGTCATACACTTTTTACACTTTACGAGGAAGGCTAATCGCTTTCTTTAAAGCTATAATTGGAAGATGAGATGGTTGTATTCCTAACATCATAATGTGCAAACCTCAAATTCAATAGCATGAACTTTTGGAAGATAACCAAAAAAAAAATTATACCCTTCACAGAATTAAAGAAATTCTCACCTGTGTAGGATTATCTTCCAGCTTATTGTCGAGAACTTCTTCATCACTATCAGATTCAGCTTTTTTCTTTTTTTTATTGGCAGTCTTCTTTTCAACTTTGGGTTTAGTATCAACTTCCATGTCTGGTTCACCATCAACTTGGGGCTCAAATTCAATACTGTAGGTACCGGGCATGGTTTGCAAATTGCCAGTACCATTTTCCACCTGTATTGTGTGTCCTTGCCATAAAACCTGTAAATTAATGAAAACAATGATTAAGATTATGCAAATTACAGCTTTGTTTTTTCTGTGAAGATTCTATAAATCCCAATGTAGAGATGTTTGCTTGTTAGATAAACAGGTGTGGTAATATTAGTACCTGCTCTTGGTGTCCATTGTAAGTATGCTGTTGCATGTTTTGTGCTCCCATCTCGAAGACAGAGTGCTGGCCCATGACTGGAGTGTGCCATTGAGCACTCTCGCCGTACTCGCCGCCGCCGTTCTGGTCTGCTGGTATGGACACGATTATCGCCTCCTTGCTGTCCACGCTTCGCCGCTCCACAGAAAGCAGCGAATGCAGCACCTCGCTCGCCTCTTTCTCAGCAGGATTCACCACTTCCATTTTTTCGAACGACATTCTGCCCGCTCGACGCTACAACCGATCGTTCACATCAAATCACATGTATGTACATACGTGTATGTACAAAGCTACACGACAAACCCGCCCCGACCGCTAGGAGAATCGACAACCCCAAGACACATTACAAGAAAAACCGCGATAACTTTTCAAATTCATGTAAATAAACATAACAAAAACCGCGCAATTATTAACCTTAATCGCATTTTTTAAGTTTCATTATCGCATAGCGGATCGAACTCCCGTGGAATATTGGGCCATATAGTCATAGCAAAGGAAGAATAAAACTCACCTATTTCACGCTATTTCAGAGACTGAGATGCATAAAAACGTATCCCCACAGTTTCCAACAGACTGTGGTTTGTTTTAATTCACTTCATATTGATATTACAGTCATAATTAAAGAGAAATGCACAAATATTTCACTGAGTTCACGGAAGCAATATGGCGATACACTTTCCGTGAATAAAATCGGAGGACGCCGTAGAACACGTAATTTGTACAGTGCGCCACCACCAGACGGCGCTGACGACGCGTTTCCGTATCGACGCTTTTGTCGCAAAGCAGCGCGCCAAAATTTAAACGAAATACGTTTCATTTTGCATCAACCGGCAGACAACTTCGTAATAAAAACAGTAATATAAACTAAGAGAAAAAGATTGGCATCATTATTTATGTATAAATATAAGGTCCCATTAAAATAGGTGGACAAATTTTAAGACAGGGTTCAGTACGTCTAACCAAAGATATCCAAGTAAAAAAACACTGTAAAGTGATTTTTAGTGTATTTTCGCTAGCTGTTTTATTTTCTTGTAAGTATCTAGAGCGTTTTTCTTATTTTCATTTTTTAACATTGTCCTTATTTTGGTGGTCTGAATGATTTCTAAAAGTCCACCTATTTTATTATCGTTTCAGAGTAACGCAAGACGCCACGTGAATAAAAAGTAAACAATTTGACGAATTTGACTTAATTTTTTAATTCAGGTAAATGCAATAGGTACATCATTGACATATTTTTATACTGTGTCATTGGGTAAATGTACAAGTTATCGAATTTGAATACAAATATTATTCTTCCATTTTAAAAAATCTTCTTGAAAAGTATAAATACCTATAAATAGAAAAGCATTGTCATTCGAGAACCTTTCTTCCTAAGCTTTTGCACTTTTAAGGATTCTTGAAGGTAAAATTACCTGTGCCGTACCTACATAGCGCGGATTAAACCTTTACACAATGTAATTAATTAATATTTATGTATAAATCTGGGGGCACGGCAGTGCCCCCGCCAAGTCGAGCAATAAAGCGGCACGGCCGTACCATCCGTATCTCGATTTTTTTTTTCAATATGGCAAAAAGAGGATCTATAGGGATCTAGACATTTCGTTCAGTAAGTGAAGTGGGATAGTAATGACAAAAAGTCCGTTCCTTTTAAGCATTAAACAAACAAAATAGTGTGAAAAAAATACACGCAAGCGGGGTTCGACGTACTGTATGAGGGTCCGCAACGACGTGGAACAAAACCAACCGCCTCACAACCCTGGCATTTAATTTTGATGTAGGTATAGGTACAGTAAAGACCCACTTTTTATGCTGAAGTAAACGCAATTTAGATACTCGTAGGAACATACACAGAAGTCGACACACCGGCACCGGTTGTTCTATTAAAGTCATTTCCTTTCTACTTCCGTACCTACCTACTTCTATTTCGTATGATGTTGATGTCGCTCGAATTGATGATGGAATTTATAGACCATTGTTCGTTGTCTTATTGAATTGCATTCTAATACATACTTTTATACCAATTAAATGTATGAGTACCTAGGTATACTCTTCCAAAACGATGTACTTATTTTTTTTTCAAATTATTTTTTATAGGAATAATCGCGTAAGTATTAAATAATAATTACGTAGATACGTAGATAACTGACGATAGTAATTATAGGTACGTAGATACCTACCTAATTTTAATGATCCGAGTAAAGTAAAAGGTCCTTGAAATTAAAGACGACATTAACACATACAGCGTAAAACAAGGTCACACACCCTAAAAAAAGTAAACTGTCATCAGAGCAAAACAAACCGCTACCTACTTAATGAAGAATAACTGAACTGGATTTACTTTTAATCAAGAAAAATGCTAACTGATGACTAGGCAGCATGGTCTCAGACCTTAGCCTGTTCCGACAGGAACAAACTAAAAAAAAACAAACCGCCTTTTTTGCATTTTGTGAATTGTGATTATTTGCTTTGCTCTGTACTTTATCCAACTGTATCTGTATTACGTTTAGAAAAATAATAATTAAATAAATGTGGCCGTACTACAGGATTTATGTATTTTTACTGGTATGTAATTTAGAAATGGTCAAACAAAATACATAATCTAGGTACACTTTCTTCTTTTCTTTCTTGCATTGTATCGGTACGTTAGTACATTTAATTTTGTTGTTTTCTTGATTATATTTAGCTAAAGCTTTTTATTTAGGTAACTGTTTATTACAAGAAAATGTACCTAGGTACCTATTTGTTTTTTTTTTTAAATTTCTTATTAGCATCGGCTTAACTTCCTGGTTCTTTTCACAGCATGTTTAGTGATTTTGGGCAGTACAACCTACCTAACAAAGGCTTTATTGATATGATGTCATTGTAGTGTTCAGATTTCTCAGTCTAGGGCTATTACTCACCAGCTGCTGCGTCAAGGGCGAAGCAGCTACTGCGAGACTTGACGACTCCTGGCGACGGACCATCGGGCCACTCCATCCTCTCTTCCATCGCCTTCGACGCACTCCTCTTAAATTGCTCCAGAAAACTGTCTATTTGTGTTTCTATGCTAGTCGGGGAGTTGGCCATCGTTTCCACCGAAAACAAACACAACACGCTAACCTGCCGTTTACGACATTTTTCGTTTTTATCGTCCTTTCTTTGTTTTCCAACACAAATCGGTGGTTACGGTCTGTCCAAATTATATCGTATTGCATAATTGACCGTCATTTTTTGCCGAATTCGTTCATCGACCCGACTTCGCGTATAATAATATCAAAGAAGACCGCCGAACGTCCCTGAGTATGAAAGAGACTATTGGATAGCGCTATAGGGATGGAATAGGTATTTAGAAAACATCGATAAAAATAAACATCGACCAATACCATTTAAGCAACGACTAAAATAACGATGATGTAAAAAAAAACATATTCCAGAATCATTGACACCTAAATAAGTCACACTCCATTCATAAAACAGGTGTTAAAACAAGACCTCACTGATTTTATAATTTTTATAATTTGACTTGTTTTAGACACAATAAAGCACCAATTCACTTTTGATCATAAACAAACTAACTTAGCATCTAACATAAAGTTCTGATTAAAACTTGCGTTGTATTCATACAACGTGGAAACCACTACATCATCGACGTTTCTAAAAAACTATTCACATCCCTACAATGAAATGATTTTACTACGGATACCGTTATTGCTATAGACGGCAACGAAAATAAAGCAACACCCACTGACATCTATCGATCGCCTCGAGCAGCTGTTTGAGTGTTTCTTGCCTTGGAGTTGCCAGCTAATGAATGGGTGACTAAAAATACGGGTAAGTATTTTTTAAATCTCGCTTATAAAATTATAATCTTTCGCTTTTAATTAGATGAAGCTTTTATGTATATTATTAGAATTAAAACATTGCTAAAATCGTTCGTATTAGTTTAAATTTTACGCATGCGTCGCTGTTTGCTATAAGTGTGTGCGTTGAGTGCGGTGACGTTTGTGCGATAGTGTGGGTATCAGCGCGGCGAGGGGGTCGCGGTCGCCGGTCGCGCACGCTGCGTGCATTAGCTAGTGCTGCGCGAAGAGCGCGTGTAGTTCGTGAAATCAGAGGTGACTGGAACTGTCACACACGAGACTACACCCGGCCCCAAAATGTCAAGTAAGCAGCTCCAATATTACCATACGTAATACCGTCATTTTTATAATGTCGCAATTCCATGCATTACATTCTAATTAGCGCATAATTGAGTAGAATTTTTGTAGTAAAACTAATTGAAATGCTTTTAAATTTTAATGGGTACCACCTAGTTAAAAATACTCAGTGAGTGTTTTGATAAATATGTTAAAACTACTACATTATATTTTATGTAAATTTTTAGACCACTAACCAGTTCATCTAGAAGCTTACTGAAATAAGAACTCTTCACGAAAAATGTTCAAATAACCACTGTAAAACTAATAGTTGCCTACCTACTTTTATATTATAATTACCTACTTACTCTAGAAAGTTTAATTAACACAACACAAATTTATTTGGTCTATTAATTTGAGAAATATCGAAGGTTGATGGTGTAGTCGTAAACTTTTCTCGCGATCGACACACGATTTCCCAGTTAAATGGGCTACAATGTGGTCCACGACGGCTATCATAAACTTGTTATCTATAATTACATCGACAGAATTGTCCGTATTTATTATATTTTTTGTGTAAAGTACCTATGTGAGGAAGCTGGATAACCTTGAATTATTCTGGTCTAGCATGTGTGTCCGATATCTTTATTGACCCCACAAACATCTACGTCATTATACGCGAGCAGCCAAAGATTATGAATTGTTCTATCCTACGTTTAATTTCTCTCCTATCAGCAGTGAGAGATCGTAAACAGAGTACCTATAGTGTATAATCTACTACAAATATCTACATTCATAAACACCGGCCTATCAACGACGTGATACGAACTGTTATGGAAACTGCAGTATTGTGTATAGTCACCGGTTAATCTTCATTTATACGTTTACCTTGTTTACAGTTTTGGACATTATCTTTCTTGACCATACCATATCCACCCAGTTAAGGAGTATTAATCTTCTCCATTGCACCTCCCTCCTTGGTCTCCTGCATCTCTTGCCTGCTACTTATCGACTAGATCGTCGATCCACCTGCCTCTTGGCTTGCCTTTTGTGACCAGTTCTGGGGTCAAATTTAGGACATAGGATTACGAAAGTCTATTTCCCCAAGAAATACTTAATTGAACTTACACCCAAATCAGCTGTATATTTCGTAATGTTAAATACCCGAGACCCTATCCAGACTACACGCAGTATCGAGGAACAGATAATTGCCTGAATTATAGTTACAATCCTCTACTATGCTACTTATTACTATTACAGTATGACTGAACTGGATCTTATCGTAATACCTATCCGATATTCAATACTAACCACAAAGGTTTATCCGCCTTGATTGCGGCTAAACTGGCGCCGGCTCTAGACCAATCTGTTATATCGGGGTGCGCCAAAGTTCACCTAAAATTTCAACTCCGATAATTGGAAATCCGAAAATGTTCTTCCTAACATTTTTCATCCTAACAATCGCAATTCCTAACTACTCTGTTTCTAATGTTTTAATTCCGAAGCATTCAACTTCATAATGTCAGTAGCAATAAACATCTATTACACTATTTTTCCTATATTTTCTCAACATAACCACCTTTTACACTATTATTCAAAGTCATATCTTTTTTTTTATATTACTTTTTATTCATAACCAGCGGCTTCGCCCGCGTGGATGTCGGAAAATATCAAAAATGACGATTTTTCATACTAACTTTCAATCCCCTATTTAACTCCCTTGGGGGTTGAATTTCGAAAAATCCTTCCTTATTCCTTGTCTACGTTATAAAGGGAACCTCTGTGCAAAATTTCAGCTTTCTAGGTTCAAGGGTTTGGGCTGGGCGTTGATGAGTCAGTCAGTCAGTCAGGACTTCTCTTTTTATTTATATAGATAATCTGTATTATAAAAGGTCCCATTAAAATAGGTGGACATAATTTTAGAAATCATTCAGACCGCTAAAATAAGGACAATAGTAAAAAAAATATAAGAAAAATACATTAAAATACCTACTTTTATAGGATGAGTTTGTTCTAGAGTGCCGGCAATTTATTATTTTAAGTCAAAATAAATCACTTTATAATAATATAGTGTTTTTTTAGATGTCTTTAGTTAGGCTTACTAAACGCTGTGTTATAATTTGTCCACCTATTTTAATGGGACCTTATATACTATGCAAAGATATCCATAGGTTAGGTTAGGTTAGAACTGTGACCAACTACGCGCGAGCCGAGCGAGCGAAGCGAGCGGTGCCGCGGCAGCGGCCGGCGAGCGCTACCTCGAAATTTTCTAAGTATTTTTTTCATAGTGCCCCCAAGACGACACTCTGACCTGAATTTCATTCATTTATTTCATTTCAAGACAAAAATCAGTGAAACGACCTTTAATCATTCTAAACAATTGTATGAGTGAAAATATTATGGTAATCATTCTTAACAGTTGTATGAGTGAAAATATTATGGTAATTATGTTTAGGAATAAAAGCGTTAGGATAAAAAACAGTAGGAGTTTAAATATATTTACACTAATGATATTATGAATTTCAATTTTCGGAAACATGAGTGTTATGAACATCGTCGGTAGCACTACAAATAGTATGAATGAAAACTTTAGGATGAAAAATTTTAGGAAGACTGATCATTCGGATTACAAATCGTTAGGAAGAACAATTTCGGGTAAAGAACTTTAGGTGAGCCAATATTTAAGGACCCGTTATATCGATGTCATTTGAATGCAATTAGCATTCAACTTTCGAGACAATAGCAATATCCCGTGATTCGAAAGTCTATAATTATGAAAAATTATCAAAGGGGTCGGAATTCGGATGCAGCTTTGAATAAAATTTGAGTTATTATTGCATGTTCAAAAGGAATTGGAATTGGTAGAACATGGAGTCGTTCAGTTATAAAGCCCAATACCTAGAAAGATTTATGGGCTTCGTTCGTACTAAACCCGGATCATTCGCAAACCAGTCCCACTTTCTCTAACGACAAGTCTCAGTCTTCGGTTTTCACTTTACAACACTGAAAATTGAATAGGCTTTGGCCGAGTGAAATGCACTCTAGGTACCTATACGCTGACGGCGCATAGCGTGTGCATCATAGATGCGAACTTAGAAAGTGTGGATCACGAAGGCCACTTTTTCAGACGGCGAAGATTTCCTAGTTTTGAATAGGTATGTGTGTGACAATATAAAAAGATGAACACGACGTCATCATTGCATTCTTATTTCCTTTATTCCGTTAAACGGTCGACTGCCCGCGTGGTTCCATTCCGCCGGACCGGCCGCACCTAAATAGAAACCGCAGGGACATTGCTCCCGAGCGCGCCTGATCCTGCATCTCAACTCTCGAGTGCCTTGTTGGGGTGCCTTTTGCCAGGATAACGTTTCCATGCACTCAATAAACTCGAAATTATTTTAGGTTTCCCATTAAATCGTCCCGGTAGCTATCGAACTGATGTTTCAGAAAATAAATCGTTGCGGTTTTACGATGTTGATAAACCATTAAATCTGCAAAAACATGTAATGAGCAGATTTCAGGCCCCGACAATTTGGCCTCGATCATTGACGGAATTTCCTGAGATAAAATTAATGCAAGGTTTTGATAGTTATATATGACTTCGAGAATGTTTTAAGTTTCTTTAATAAATCATCGAAGATGCTGGTTTTTCTGAATCGAAATCCTGGAGAGGTCACGCAACAAATTAATAAAACACTGCTTTGAATCTACCTATTCATTTATATTTGCAGACAGTTGGATAATCGTACATAGTCGTTTTGTGCACGTGGGGAATGTCCACTGTCTGGAACGTCACGTCACTACATAGGAGCAGCTCGTGCTGATAGAGAAGACTTACGAGTTTAATTGTGGAATACATAGGCGTGGACGGGCTCGACACAAAATATCTAACGCTACACAGTAGTTTTATTTTGAATTTTATTTGTGTCGCGCTATTTCGGAACTGAACGTGCGGCACTTGTCTATTACTTGGTGGTATATGTAATGGCCCACGCAGACAGAATGCCGGGAGCTATTCCGGGGAATATTTTTGTGGAATCTGAGACGTTGGTCCATATTATAATCAGATAATACATAATTATAGTACTTTGTAGTAATGGTTTGGCCAGAGACGTCTCTAGCCCATGTAGCGCCCGTGTGCAAACATTATCCTAGCGCCCCCTCTATTTTCATCATTAGCCAAGAAAAGTAGCAAAAAGACAATTTACACTTTGTGTTTATTTTTCAAAGTCAAATCTTTTTGAAGTGAAAACTTCTTTAGCGGCGTTGAGCACTTTGGGAAATTGTTCTGTGATGGGTATAAAATCTTAAACTCGCGTCAGGACAAGTGACCACGTGACCCTGATCGAAAATTCGTCAGGACACGTGACCACGTGACCCTGATCGAAAAAGCGTAAGACGGATGGAGAGTAGACAGCTATCCCCTCTCTACGGCGCGGCGAAAATGTATGCCTGGGCCTACTGTTTCGTTTAGGCAGCGCAGGGCGCTTAATAATAATAATAATAATTATTAATAATAATATAATTAATAATAATAATAATAAAATTATTAATAATAATAATATAATTAATAATAATAATTAATAATAATAATAATAATAAGCCCCCTAAAATCCAACCTTACGTCCGAGCTGAACACCTATGCTCACGTGGGGGGCGGACACGCGTACTGTACAACTGTACAAAAAACTTACGCGGCTAACAAGGAAGGGTAACCCTTTATGGAGATGAACAGTAATAGAAGATATAATTTGCGGTCGCTTCCCGGGGAGCGCCGGGGCGCATCTGGAGCCGATGCTGGGTGCCACAGCATGCGAACCGTCGGCGGTGAGGAGTTGAGCAAGCGGGCTCCTACCGATAAAATTGTTACAGCTGGTCGTAGTGAGCTGAACAGGCGGGCTCACAACGTAGAAGTTACAGCCGATTCCACGGGCGATGATACTATTTCTTTATTTTCATCCATCCCTTCGACTCGCCCCTCCTACATGACAAGAAGTAAAGCCAGCTTGTCCACCACCACCACGCTTGATAGTGTTGTGCGAGATGTCATCCTTGACAGTGAGCTTGCACCCGCTACAAGCGCTCCAAGTAAGCGCAGGCGATGGACACCTGAAATGAATATGTTCATTCTGCGCACTTACTTACAATTAACTTTATTAGATACAGATAAAAGAGCCTACCTCGAACCACTTCATCTAAAATTTACTGAAAAATTCCCAGACATGCAGGTCAGTCGACAGAGAATCGGAGATCAACGTAGAGCCATCATAAACAATAAATTACTTCCACAAAATACAATACAGGAGATAAGAAACCAGGTTAAAGAAGAGTTAGATCAATTACAATTAAATCATTCCACCCAACACATACAAAGCTCTATTGACCTTGCACGCCCCACACCTACACCCACACAATCTACACAAATGCAAACTACATCCCTAGAAACAAACAATACACAGACTCGAATGAGATGGACCTGCGAACAAAATGAAGGTATAATGCGGTCCTATTATCGGGTAACAGATTTAGGTAGAAATGATACAGTATACAGAAGGCGCATGTATGAAGATTTTATCAACAATTTTCCTGCACTTTCTCATTTAAGCGAACAGCGAATAGCTGACCAGAGGAGAGCAATTTTAAATAATAAATATATCAGTAGTGACAGATTAAATTCATTAAAACTAGAAGTTTCTCATGAATTACAACTAGATAACACAAACATCACCAGGGCTACTAGCCAAACACCAACAGTTGACCGTAACTGCAACAATAACCCTGACATTCAATTTATAACCATCACTAATGAAAACCCCATACATGACCCTTCAATTACTTTAAATCAGATTGAAGTTGACATTGTAGAAGAAATGGAACCTAATCAACAAGAGAATCTAGATAGAGACCCTCTAATAGATGACACTTTCCAACAAGCATTCCAGTATTTTAAAGAAATCAGCCCTACAAATAGAAATTTTATTCCTAAACAAAAGCCTTCTAAAAAACTTGCCCGAATAGTTAACTACTTAGACAAAATAGTTCTCCCTGAATACGTTAACAAAGACACCGATTTCCATACATTACAGACTACTATATATTGTGCAGCATGGACCGCAGCCAAAGTTAATGGAGCAAAAATAACACTTCAACCAAGAGTAGCCACCCAAAGGGCAAACAAACAACACAAACCCAACTGGGAGAAACGGCTAGAACGTAAATTAAATGATCTACGATCAAAAATATCTAGAATGACACAATACATCAATGGTAACAGAAGTAGAAAAATAATGAAACACGTTGATAAGATAGTAGAACAATATAAAATTCATACCGTTCATGAAAAACCAAATACAAAACCAACACACACATTAGACACACTTAAACAAAAACTTTCAGTCGTCGCAGGGCGCCTACAAAGATACAGAGCATGTACACAAAGAAAACTGCAAAACACGCATTTCTCCCACAATGAAAAACTTTTTTACCGCAATATTCGACAGACAACATCTAACGTTCAGGATAACAACCAGAATGATGATAATAACCTCCCTGACCCAGAGGCGTTACAAAACTTCTGGGCAGGGATTTGGGAACAGCCAATCGAACATAACACCCGAGCGGACTGGATACAAAAAGAACTGACAAATGGCGATACAAATATTCAAGCAATGCCATTTGACAGTATTTCCCCAGAAATTTTCCACAGGGTACTTTCTAGGTTACATAACTGGAAGACACCTGGTTCAGATCATATTCATAGTTATTGGTACAAAAAATTTACATCAGTTCATAGCTTATTATATAATCACATACATTTATTCATCCAGAATCCTGAATCAATTCCACCCTACATAACATCAGGTACTACTTTTATGATTTCTAAAGACTGTAACGATCTCACTAACCCAGCAAAATATAGACCTTTAACATGTCTGCAGACCTTATACAAAATTATTACATCGTGCATATCTGAACTAATCTATCAACACATCGACACTAATAACATTTTAGCTGAACAACAGAAGGGTTGCCGAAAGTTCAGTCAAGGCTGTAAGGAACAGTTAATCATAGACTCAGTTATTCTTAAAAAAGTCCAAAAAACCAAAACCGATTTGTTTAGTATGTACATCGATTACAAAAAAGCCTACGACTCTGTTCCCCATTCGTGGCTCGTAAAAACTTTAGAAATATATAAAATACACCCGACAATAGTAACATTCCTGAAGACTATGATGACCACCTGGACTACTAAACTTAGACTTAGTTCCTCCACTGAAACAATAGATACTACTCCAATAAAAATTCAGAGAGGGATCTTCCAGGGAGATGCACTCAGCCCTTTGTGGTTTTGTCTTGCCCTAAACCCCCTATCTAATATATTAAACGCCTCAACGTTAGGATTTCCATTAAAAGATACACCCACCGATGGACAAGAACAAAAAATCGATTTAAATCATCTGTTGTATATGGATGACATTAAGCTTTATGCAAAAAATGAGGTTGAACTTCACGAATTAGCCAACTTGACAGAACAGTTTTCAAATGATATAAAAATGGAATTCGGCATAGACAAATGTAAAATAAATTCAATTAGAGCAGGGCATAATTACCAACACCAATATACTTTAGGAACTGGAGAACAGATACAACCATTAGATGAACACGATAGTTATAAATACCTAGGATACACACAATCACGACAGATTCACTATAAAGAAGCTAAACAAAAATTAACACAACAATTTCAACACAGACTTAACACAATTTTAAAAACACAGTTATATTCCCGAAATACAATTAAAGCGATAAACACCTTCGCTATACCGGTACTTACATATTCTTTTGGTATAATCAACTGGACCAAAACCGACCTCAAAAACCTGCAACGAAAAATTAACACCACTATGACCAAATTTCGCAAACACCATCCACGATCCTGTATGCAGAGACTAACACTACCGCGGAAAGAGGGAGGCAGAGGTCTAATTGATATTCCTAACCTACACAACAGACAGATAAAATCACTTCGACAATTCTTTTTCTCAAAAAGTGAAACTTCTGTTCTCCACAAAGTAGTTAGTCAAAACGACAAACATTTGACACCCCTGAATTTAAAAGACAAGTCTGAGCAGAGAAATGAAAAAATTATCGACGATAGAACTAAGCTCCTAGAATGGACCCAGAAGTCGCTACACGGAAGACACCGCCAAGACTTATGCCACACAAATGTCGACAAAGAAGCGTCGAACGCGTGGTTAAATCGAGGCGAACTCTTTCCAGAGACTGAAGGGTTCATGCTTGCTATTCAAGATCAAGTAATTGAAACAAAAAATTACAGAAAATATATTATTAAGAATTTAAATAATGACACCTGCAGACGATGCAACAGTTCTCCTGAAACAATTCAACATATCACAGGCGCGTGCAAGGCAATAGCACAAACAGATTATAAACACAGACACGATCAAGTAGCCAATGTCATACACCAAAAATTAGCGCACCAGTATAAACTCATAGATTCCGTTGTGCCGTATTACAAGTACAATCCAGAGCCCACGTTAGAAAATCTGTCAACTCAACTATATTTTGATCGTGGTATTTTTACCGACAGAACAGTTCACTTCAATAGACCAGATATAACACTTGTAAACAAGGTAAATAAAACTGCATATTTAATCGACATTGCTGTACCAAATACTCATAATTTACAGACCACAATAGCAGAAAAGCTGTCTAAATACATCGAACTTAAAGACGAAATTACCCGAAATTGGCATCTCCAAAAAGTCACAATAGTACCAATAGTTCTGTCGTCAACAGGCGTCATACCCAAACAACTTCACCAATCCCTTAATACTCTCAGTTTACCTCCAAATACCTTCCATCTACTACAAAAAGCAGTGATATTAAACACATGCAGAATCGTGAGAAAGTTCCTGCAATGTGAATCAGAAAATCTTTATCAGCACTCAAATACTCTACCATCTTCAATACAATTCTCTGCACCTGACCGAACTTCATCTAATCCAACTGATAATCACTTGGCTTAGGCCCGTACTATCAGTATTTTCCGGCTGGCCGTCTAGCCGAGCAAAACAAACGTATAAATAAAAATAATAATAATAATAATAATAATAATGATGACAGCTGTCAAAATTGAAACAGCTATATCTCGGAAACTATCGACCTTAGACTAGTTGTGTGTAGGGACAATTGATAGGTCTCAATGAGATCTACATTTCGGATGACAGCTGTCAAAATTGAAACGGCTATATCTCGGAAACTATCGACCTTAGACTAGTTGTGTGTAGGGACAAGTGATAGGTCTCAATGAGATCTACATTTCAGATGACAGCTGTCAAAATTGAAACGGCTATATCTCGGAAACTATCGACCTTAGACTAGTTGTGTGTAGGGACAAGTGATAGGTCTCAATGAGATCTACATTTCGGATGACAGCTGTCAAAATTGAAACAGCTATATCTCGGAAACTATCGACCTTAGACTAGTTGTGTGTAGGGACAAGTGATAGGTCTCAATGAGATCTACATTTCGGATGACAGCTGTCAAAATTGAAACGGCTATATCTCGGAAACTATCGACCTAAGACTAGTTGTGTGTAGGGACAAGTGATAGGTCTCAATGAGATCTACATTTCGGATGACAGCTGTCAAAATTGAAACGGCTATATCTCGGAAACTATCGACCTTAGACTAGTTGTGTGTAGGGACAAGTGATAGGTCTCAATGAGATCTACATTTCAGATGACAGCTGTCAAAATTGAAACGGCTATATCTCGGAAACTATCGACCTTAGACTAGTTGTGTGTAGGGACAAGTGATAGGTCTCAATGAGATCTACATTTCGGATGACAGCTGTCAAAATTGAAACAGCTATATCTCGGAAACTATCGACCTTAGACTAGTTGTGTGTAGGGACAAGTGATAGATCTCAATGAGATCTACATTTCGGATGACAGCTGTCAAAATTGAAACGGCTATATCTCGGAAACTATCGATCTTAGACTAGTCGTGTGGGAGTTGGACATTTTGACCCTGAACGTTAACGATGTCGACTGTACAGTCAATAAAATACAAAAATAATTTATTTTGAACTAGACTGTACAATGTTTTTATGATGCTTAATCGGAGGCATGGGAAAAAATATTCTCGCTCCTCCTACCAATCGGAGTTCCGATCGGAGGACAGGGAAAGACAAAATAAATGGGTCAGCATAGTTATGGCGGAATAATTGAATTTTTAAATAATGAATTTGGTTTAACTATGTCGAATGATCGCAATCTTAGCACAACGAAATACAAAACTACTATTGATGCGGTCTTTATTAGACATTTCAATAGGTTCGAATCAAAACTGTTCGTTTCTTACTTCAGCTACCATAAACCTATCGTATCAGTTTTAGAGATTGGCGATGATAGTTCTGGTAATGATGATGGTGAAAAAGTCGTTGAAATTTTGGATGAAAGTTGATTTTTCGGAGAGATAAACTTTTTAATGTAAAATAATTGTAATAGTTTTAAAGTGTTAAATTTTTAATGTAATATAAATTGTCATGTTTGTGTACGATAGCGCAATAAATCAATATTGTATTCTACCACATAAATGATAGTACTTTTATACTGTTAAAGCAATTGGTGCAAAATTATTCCCTAACCATTCCAAAATATCAAACATGCTCAACGTTAATAATCAAGTTTTCACTTCTGCCGGCACTCCCGGAGTGCAACCCGTCTTTTTTTTTTTAATTCAATTTCATTGGTTCTAAGTAGTTTCTATGTACCTACGTCATATTCGATAGCCATTATAGCTAATAGTGTATTATGGTTGATTGGTAATCGATTGTCGTGGTATGGACATATTATTATGATGCGAAGGAATGAAGGAAATGTTGTGAGGAAAATGTTGAGTATGAATGTAGATGGCTATAAGAGTAGAGGAAGGCCAAAGAAACGATGGATGGACTGTGCAAAGGATGATATGGCTAGAAAGGAGGTGACTGCTGAGATGACGAGAAATAGGGAAGTATGGAAGAAGAAGACATGTTGCGCCGACCCCATGTAGCCACGGATCCCGGGATCCGTGGACAATTTTTTTTTTTTTTTTGTAGAAACGGATCCCGGGATCCGTGGAGACAAATCGCCGGGATCCGTGTTACGCCAAATCAGATCCCGGGATCGGTGGAGACAGACCCAACAATTTTGGCACATCGAATAAATGAGAAATTCATACATATAGATAAAAATGGCCTCTTTATGAAAAAAGCAAGAGCGAGCGAAGCGAGCTCGAAAATTTTAGCCCCCGCCTCGGAAAAGTTATTTTTATCATTCAATAAAATTATATTTAACTTACTTTTACTACTAACGCATTGAAAAATGGGGCAATAATAAAAACTCGGCGGCCAGAGCGAGCGAAGCGAGCAAAAAAATTTGAGCATTCCAATTATGAGATGGGTTAGATTTTCTTTTTACCGTGAATACAGATTTAAATAAAATAATAATTTAAAAAATAATCTTTTCAATCAATGTAGTGTCACCAGAACCAAAGTTATGAACTGTGAGCAACCTTTCAGCTCAATCGGATGAGGGGAACTGGTTTGAAGTTCAGTTGCAAGATTTAACCAATACTAACAAACTGACAAGGGAACTAGTGGGTGGCGGGTTAGAAGAAATATAGTAATAGGTATAGATTTTCTAGATTTGCGGGGCGGCAGACCGGAATTTTAATTAATTGTCTGATGACATAACCATGACCTGACGCTGCCGCTTGACTCCGCTCTGTGCCGCCCCCTGAAACGCACCGCCGGGGGCCATGGAATAAATAAAATAACAGGCCAGAGGGGGTTGGTTAAGTAGATGTCACATGTCTTCGATTTTTCTCCTTGGGCGCTCCGTAGCGAGCGCTGATCGGCGCCCACATGGACTCTGCGCCCACATGGACTCTGCGCCCGGGTACTACCCACACCCTGCACTATATGTAAAGACGCCTTTGCCGCTTTGACGCTTTGTTTTAGTTGTAATAACATATCTTACACAAATATTTTCTATGCATTTATTTTACATTGATACCAATTCATGTGGTTTTCCCACATTTGATTTAACAAAAACCGATCGAACGAATTCGATAATATTTTAATGGAATCTCCTGGCGCCCCTGTATCTCTGGCGCCCTGGGCCGTCGCCCAACCGCGCCCTACCCTAACGCCGCTACTGTTTGGAGGTGTCGCACTAGAGGGCGCTCGGCGCCCCCTTAGACCCGGCGCCCGTGTGCGCCGCACACCCTGCACTATAGGTAAAGACGCCTCTGGGTTTGGCTCTATTGATCGTCTTTATTTATGTAGTTTCGTACCTTGATGCGAAACTAAAGCAGTCCAATAAATCGCATGGCATGCCAATATTACACAAGGCATGATAGTAAATGACAAGACAATAAATGTTTCCCAATTAGACTGAATGTCGAGACAGTATGAATATGAACACGTGGTGATAATGACAGGTGGAGAAATAATAGTGCACATACACATCTGCGGCGCCAACTCTCGTAGCACGTGCCAATATTATAGGTACCTATAATTATGTAGGTAGCTACTCCATAACATACCTATCGTAGATGCTCTGCGTCTTTCTCAAGAGGAAGAAACTGCGCACTTCCTCATAGCATTTTACGATGTCGACGCACGGCTACGCCCCGACATGAACAGACAGTCGTTCGCTAAAATATAAATCTACGTAATCCTCCAAAACAACGTTTCTCCAGTTATTTTAGATATTTACGTCTTTGGCACCAAAGGCGACTACCAGAAATGTGATTAGACGCGTGCGTTTGTAAATTACACATAAATTATAATGCGGAATTATAAATAACCTGTTCAATTGAGTCAGTGACAGTTTTTGTTATTATCTTGCTTTTCTCAAATATTAAACGGGAAATAAGAAAGAACAAAGTTTTAGTGACGATAGTTTTACAATGGCAGCTATAATGAAGCCAACTGCGAATGCTGATTTAATTTAAATAGACATAGAAAATAGTACGATTCCTACAGAGATTTATCATCTTAAGTTTCTACCGAATATTTCGCCGTCTTGCTTACGATGAGATGATGCAAACTTTTCAGGATTTGACAATATTCGAGGAATAGAAAGAGCACCACCGGGTGACCAGGATAAAATTTTAAACAGAAAGTACTTTAGCTGTTGTGATATGCTGTACGGCCTGGTTATTGTGCTCCCTCCATGTGTACGGCAGTACCGACACGGGTACCAATCAAGGAGCACAAACATGTGTCGTATCTCTGTCGCGAATTGAAAACATATTTTTGGAGGAAATTTACCTGCGTTTTATAATAAATAAAATGGAAACAAAGACTAAAATAAGGAATATTAAAGTAACATTTTAAATCAAGCTACATGCGGGTGGGTATGCTATACGCCCTATCTATCTATACTATATCGTGATTGTATTAAAAATGATGTAACGACATGGATGGTATCCTGTGGCCTGACCGTCAAAAGGAAAATCAATGTTCTATTATATTCTGTAGTTCCTTCCTGTATACTTTCCATAGTGATTTCCTCTTCCTCGTTATTTTGCGTAGCAACTAGGTATTAGAGCTTCTTTCGGTTGTTATTTTTGAAATCATGGAGCATAAGTTGAGGCAACTACTGACTGTAGCCATATGCAACTTGAAAGTGCAAATAGAGGCCATCTTCGACAAATAGTCTGAAGTGCTACTGGTGTGGTCAATATTGAACATCAAAATTCGAAAGTTACGATAGCCACCGAATAACCGAGTCCAAAAATGTATGAAATCACCTCCCTGTTGGTACTAGACGCTGCAATGCCACTGTTGACAAATCTTAACATCTTAACAACATTGTTTATGTCAATGTTGATAGTTTGTTTGATTTCTTCTTACTCTGTTGTTTTGTGTGCAGATCGAGCATGGGTGACGTTAGCCACAAACGACTCTTACGGTCTGGGAGCCTTGGTGCTGGCGCATTCGCTGCGTCGCGTTGGCTCCACGTACCCTGCCGTGGTACTCATCACACCTTCCGTCACTGAGCCCATGAGGTATACCAACTTTTATGCTAACTTCTTGCAGGTCTCTTACAGAAATCCTGACGTTATATTAACTAAGACCATGGTGAATCTATTGGACTAAGATTTGGTAAGTTTTTCCTTTAATTTGAAGTGCCTTATGTCTGCCAACACTGACGTTAAAATACTTGCGCAGAGCAGAGCACATGCAGATTTTTTGCCTATTCATCCCAATAATATTCTCTGAGTACGACAGCACCCACGAGAACAGGTGGTGAACTATTCTTAGTTCTGAATGAGAAGACAAAAAATGAGTGTGTAGGTAAACAAATTGGTATTTCCTACACCTGGTACACTACTACGAAAATAAAATAAATTGGTGTGTGATGGTGATGACTTCTATTTTCAAATGCATCCATAGCACTTTACCACGAATCAACGCCGACCACTTATAAATATACCATATTATCTAGCATATATTTTGGGAGGGGCTAATTGGTCCGAAATCAAGTCCAGCTGTGCCTGTTATAAATCGCATGGACCACGCCATTCGCAGAGTAATTGAACGTTAATTGAAATCCAATAAAAAAAGTAGGCAGTGAACACTGGTGGATCTTACTCAGCGTTCATACGAAGATAACACCTATTTTTAAATTGCCATTATTGGCTGATTGTATGAATGTCGAAGCGCAGTCATACGCCATTATCACTTTGCCTATATTTATTTCGCACTTTACAATTCACAGTTTTCAGTCAAGTGGATAATTTATGCCTTCGTCAATATTCAGAAATGATTACCCAAATAATGCTTCACGTACGCCACACGTTCACTTGTCTTTTACAAGTGTTCAATGTTCATTGTGGACGAAACGAACGACGACTACGCAAATATCGACAAACCAACAGTCGATGTTAAGGCAAATATTGTCAGGGAATCGTAGCGGTAACACCAAAAACACGTTGATAATACGATTCTTACTGGAAGTGCAATAATATATTGATAGGCAGATAAAGTGAGGATTAAGTTCAATGACAATAAATTGATCTTAAGTGGGTAACAACCTACACGCATTTCAGATCAACTGCTAACAACAGGAAGGTAGTATGGAATGTTTATTTTAATGTTATGTCGTTGGGTGTTCTCAGAGAGCGTCTTCGCGCAGTGTTCGCGGAGGTGATCACAGTAGACGTGCTGGACTCACAGGACGCGGCACACCTTGCCCTTCTCCAACGCCCCGAGCTCGGCATCACCTTCACTAAGATCCACTGCTGGAATCTCACGCAGTATGAGAAGTGCGTGTTCCTGGATGCCGACACATTGGTGAGCTTTTTTGGCAGCTGTCTCAGACAGATCTGTCTTCTCTCTAGAGTTTAATTAATTAGCGTCCTATAACGTCGACAGTACTAATGAATTAAACTAAATTAGATCAGTCATGTTAAGCTGTTTGCCGGCAGCGATTTAGTAAACAGTTTCAGGTCCTAGCGTCACTATCCATTCCCATTTTAGCGTGCAAGTTTATTCGACATGATCTGGATCGGTAAAGCCAACTTGCCAGTGTAAATATTTTTGCAATATCAAAGAGCAATTTAGATAAACGTCGTGTGGCCGGCGGCGATTACTTCAACCAATTCTCGTGTAATAACAGTCGCCTCAAATTGAAGAAACGATGTCCTATCATAAAGCACTCAAAATCAACACTCGAGAGTATTAGTGCGACATATCACGTAGGTAGGTAGTTTCATTAAAAGTATGCTAAATTAATGGTCAAACATTTAACATTGTAGACTGTAGAACAGTTGTCGTAGCCAAATCTGCAAATGTTTAACGAGCGTTTGATGGCTCGAACCTCGGCATAGACTTTGTGTCAACACATCTTTAAACGCTGTAAATCGATTTTTCCTATTAACGAGCGTATGTAAAAGTCGTTAATTCTATTTCGATATGTAACTGTTTACGCGATAAGAAAGTCAATGTTACCGGATGTGGACGTTGATGCAGTAACACGAGATGACGAGACGCATAACCGTGGCCCAAATATTTTGCTCCCGACCATTTTGGACCAGCTCCAATATTTTACACTTTCATTCTTCAGTTCTTTTGAAGGTAGCGCATGTGTTCAGTTGTGAAAGTAAAGCTATCATGACATGATGTTTGCATGCCGTTTTCATTTATATCATGAAATTACATAATGTAAACGTGCAGAAAAAATCAATTTATGGATTTTTAAGTTCCAATAATAAACAATAAGATAGTGCCCCGATAGAATCCATTGACTCGTTGAGTTTTTCTTTATCGCAGGTTATTGAGTCAACTCGCGTTTTTATCCAACAGTAGATAAAAAGTTCTTGATAAAAACACCAGTTATTTGTTATACACGTGGATCATAACGAAATCTTTGTATAATGAGAGCATTGTAATTCGTTATTTTGATTAGATCTACTTATAAATTTACCAGACGACAAAAGGTCAAAAGGAAATATCACATCACGCGATATTATACTAATTTGTTCTTAATTATACTTCTGGTTTTAAACAGACGTTTAACAAATACTGGCCTTGAAACAGAGATATAATAACATCACTTCTGAACTTCTAAATTCCATCCCCCAAACCATCTAGCCCTTTGAGCTTTCTAACGAAGCCTTCGAGTCACTGAATCCTATTAGAAATACGCAAGTCAGTCGTCGAGGCTCAGAATCCGTACTTTCCTATAAACGAATAGGTACTATTCTTGGTAAGTCTTCGATAAAACGGCATCTTAAACTTCGACGACTTACTAGAACGCGAATTGGTCAAATTCCGCCTGATTCTTTAACTTAATTAATCTTCAACCATCATCTCTTGAGACATGGAGCACTTAACAATCTCGTTTACTAGGTCGTCCAAAACTCCGACGAGTTGTTCGAACGTGAGCAGCTGTCGGCAGCCCCCGATGTCGGCTGGCCCGACTGCTTCAACTCGGGAGTGTTCGTGTTTTCCCCGTCTGCTGACACCTTCAGCAATCTCATCACCTTCGCACAGGACCGCGGCAGCTTTGACGGTAAAATCCTTTTGTTACTGACAGCTGAAATCGACGTGGTTATCGTCAAGTAGTTGAAGGCACCAAATTCTTAAATATTTGTTTGATCATCGTAAAATAAAAAATCGTCTAGACTTTTGTACTTTCGTCTAGTTTTTTTGTGCTCATAGATATTCCCTGGAGATATTGTTTCATTTAGCAAATATTTTCTCAGAATGTAATGTATAATTTCTAGCGGATGTTCGTAAAGCATGCAAACTTTATTTACACAGCTGAAATAAATTCATCATATTTTTATGCAAACTGTCACGGATACTAATATGAAAAGTGTTACTTTTAGCTCGAGTGTTCTCACGTTATTAGTGATGGTGATTTATCAAGTAGTTTAGCGTATAACATTGATATTCAAAAACAGGTGGCGACCAAGGTCTGTTGAACTCTTTCTTCTCGGACTGGGCGCATGGAGACATCAAGAAGCATCTGCCTTTCCTCTACAACGTTACTTCTGCCGCGTTCTACTCCTATCTGCCCGCTTTGAAACAGTGAGTTCTAATTTGTTTTAGTTTCAATCATTCTGTGTACTGTCTAGGCTTCACCGAAAATTTTCTACCTGCCACAAAAAAATCTGGAACACATTGACGAAAAGTACCTCTTCCAAAAATTTTGACTGAGAGTCAACTAAAAACCAAACAAAGTTATTAACTATGCAACTAGTTTAATTATACAAAATGATTCATAGAAACTCTATTAAAGCCAAGAGACCGTTTGTCTTTATCCACTTTGATCCGCACGAGTGAGAATACCTGGTGCATTCACACGCCTGATATTGAAATTTTCAATCATGATACTATGTCGTAAGCAAACTCACTTTGAAGTAAGTGTACGTCATCAAAAACTGCCTACTTGAGCTACTTGCATTTTGTATGACGTAAACGGGAATTTAAATAAAATAGAATACTCCAAATCTTGCTACAGTGACTAAAATTATCCATGATTCTAGTAACGTTTTTTTAGGAATCCATGTTTGTAATTTGTGTTATCTAAACCAAATTCTTGGAAACAATACACTAACAGAGAAAGGGTTAGTTCCTATCTAATCATCCCGTATTATCAGCGGAAGATAGAATTCTACTGTTAAACTTGTGTTTCAACTCAGTATACATGACTATTGAACGACTGCCAAATGGATTTATGATCGATCCTTGTCATTCGTTTGTAATCCGTTTCTGATATCGTTGCAGCTTTAGGGCATTAGAAAATAGGCACGATGATAATCTATCCTATCTTCGTCCAAAACGACCAATTACACTGCGATGCCTTAACAGTCTTTCAAACCCATTTCCCGTTCCAGCTTCGGGCAGAACCTGAAGATCATCCACTTCATCGGCGCCGCTAAGCCCTGGCTGCAACAGTTCAACTTCGCGTCCGGTTCCGTCGATGCGCCCGAGCACATTCGTGGCCTCCTTCAACTATGGTGGGACATCTTCGTGGGAGATGTCCACTCCCAACTCGACACTGGCATGGTAAGTCATTCAGGAATTTAAAAAAAGTTAAATCTGGCAAGGTTATTCTATGGTCTCTGTGATTCTTTGGCTTTGGTGATCATCTTAGAACACAATAGGAAAGTGAATGAGCCTATAAATAACGCAAGACATGCCGAACAATGTCTAGTCCGCCTAGTCATATGAACGCCGACATGTTTAGATGAATATGCAGCGAATCGACTTAGGACAAGTGAAATCGATATCCCTTTATCGAATTACCACAAAATATATACAATAATAATTGTATTGTAACCTCAAGATGTCTTAAGTATTACATATTGCGATTGATCTAGATTAATTTCCATATCGGTTACACATTGTTGAAATCGAATCTGTCTGTGTGCGGTTTGTCATGACCGCGAGTATCTCGTGAAACCTCGCACGGTCCAGTAAATCGATCCATTGTCATTCATACCTCCGATCTGAACACTACAACATGTTTTCCAAGCATTCAAGGAAGGACTCGAACAGTAACTCTAAAGTTGCAGAGGTGAGACTTACACATTTCAACTTTAGCTTTCTACCTTGCGTTTATAAATCTTTTCACTATGTATGTTTAGGTTTATTGTTTTGAATATTTTTTCTTTAAATCTCGCACCGTGTTAGGTTCTAGTGAATCCCTGAGTGACTAAACTACCTGTAACAATAGCTTGCACTCTGCGCTTGTGCACTGTACTACTGCTATTTGACGCACCTTTTGTTTGAAGCATTCTTTTACCCGTGTCACATAATATTTCCCCAAAATACTAACATTTTCTCACTTTACAAAATACATGTCTGTCTGCTTTTGCACGGTTTGTTTAATATCTGTATGGGACTGAGTAGATGGTGTTGGTATTTTGGTGGAATACTCACCGCGGAATCTTTATAAACATACCGAAAAATACTTGGTTTGATTTTTTTAATTTTTTGAAGTTTTTTATTATTTGATTATTCGTTCTGTTGTAAATAGGAAGTTCTAGGAACTTTGTAGACTCAGTATGTTTATTTAGTGACGCATTATGATTTGAGAACTAATAGTCGCTTGGACAAAGTTTTTTGCACTGTGTAGTGAGATGATGGCTAGTGCGCGAAGCTTAGTTCAAGTGTTTGTGTGCATGCATACGACTGAGTTGTTTCACTTCAACCGATAGGTTGAGGTGGGGGCACATGACGCACATGAAGCGCAACCAGAGTTACTTCCACTAGACGTGCGCCATCAATTCCGCTATCTACCAACCCCGGACCCAGAGTCGGAATTCGCTTGGCACCACCCCGATGTCCAAACCAAAGAAGAAGCGCGAGAAAGAGAGATAGATATAACAGAGTTCCACGATCCATGGAAAATTTATAGAGGACATATACCACCACACGCTGATGATACACCCAGTCAACATGTGGAATTAGGAAGAGTAGAAGATCACGAAGAAATTAGAAACTACGCCTGGGAATATCAGGCACAAGAACCTCCGTCCACTTACACACATTATAATCCGAATCAAGATAGTCAAACTCATTACTCAGATAATTGGCAACACGAGACTCAACATGAACACGAACACGATCAACATCACCATGAAACTCACTGGTATCAAGAACCCGAACATAACTGGACCAGCCGTGACCATCAACATGATCATCATGACCATCATCATGATCATCATGACCATCATCATGATCATCATGACCATCATCATGACCATCACCATCATGATCATCATGACCATCACAGTCATGATACCCATGGTCATCATTCTCACGATAATTATGGTCATCACTCTCAAGATCATCACGAGCATCACTCTCATGATCATCACAGCCATCATTCTTACGATCAAAGTCACGATAATCATGGGCATCACTCTCATCATCATAACCACAGTCATGATCAGCACAGCCACAGCCAGGACCATCACGGTTACAGCCATGATCATCAGCAACACACCCACTCACATGATCAACAGAACGATAATAATGCTCACGTACAGCATTATGAACAACCTCCGCCACAGTATCACATTGATGAACAAAAACATGAACAAACTTACAGCACCCCAACCTCATTCATTCCACAAAAATCAGCAATACACCAAGAGATATCCGTACACCATGTTCAACTAGTAACAGAAAAGAAACGCCCTCGCCGTAGTCGAAGACTACACCGCATTGATATTTATAAGGAACCAGGAATATTAGTAAATGGGGATGTGTCTGAGACTGAAAGTGATGATTACGAAGACATAGTGCCCAGACACCCCTACGATGGCTTCTATCTCAGGCACAGAGCTACCATCGACGCTCGCGGTCGGAAAGTTTGCTCACATGAAGTGCCTCCAACTCCGTCCCCTTCCCCCCCGCCCGACTCCCCGTCGCCGATAGACGATACGCTCTTACCAGAAGAAGAGCCAGAGGATACAAACGACTCTGAAGTCCAAGTAAGTGACACCCAGAAATATTCACCCTCGACAACCTCAGGTAAAAACGATTTTTCTAAATTAAAATGCTTAATGCAAGTGTTTGCCAAAATAATTTAAGCTCAGTTTGTAGATAAGCTTTGCATGCTCACCTGATTGTTCTCCGCACGTACTTAATTATTTATTAACAATATTCCTTAGAATTGTAAATAAACACCTATTAGAATTGTAGTCGTATTGTTAGCTTCACACGAGTGGAAACTACATAGAAGTAACCTCTGTTACAGAGCGGTGTCGCCGGCAACCTGGCGCGAGTACTGCCCGGAGCGGCCGGCCAGCGCGAGGCTCTGGACGAGCTGTCGCGTCGCCAGGGCTGGGAGGCCGGGAACATTGACTACATGGGCGCCGACTCCTTTGCAAACATTTGGGCGAAGATCTCGCAGACCCTGAGCCAGCCCCGCACCTCACCAGCTAAACAGTCTCCCCCGAGGGAACCCGCCCCGCAGCCCGCTCCCGAACAGGTGATCGTTCAGTCCGGTGAGGTCGTACAGGAACCAGTGGCTGAACAAGTGGAAGTGGCAAAGGAAGTCGTTCCTGCCGAGAGTGCCGCGCCAGCACCGGTAACGGAAGTCCCCGCGCCCGTAGCGGAAGTTCCCGCACCCGTGGAGGTAGCTGAGGTGCCCGTCACAGTAGAAACTGTGGCAGCAGTCGAAGCCCCCGCGCCTGCCGTTGTGCCTGTCTCAGTAGAGGCCGTCGCACCTGCAGAAGTAGCTGCACCAGAGCCTAAGCCAGCCTCGCCTGTACCAGTGGAGGAATCTCCACTGGCAATTCCAGTGTCTGTGGAAGCTGTTGCCGCAGAAGTGCCCGCGCCCGTCGAAGGTCTGGCGCCGGTAGCTGCAGCTCCTGCAGCACCCGCTGAGGTAGTAGCTCCAAAGGCCCCGGAAGCCACACCCGTCGTAGAGAAGCCGGTGGAAAAGACTGAAATTCCCGTAGCGGCCGCCGCGGCTCCCGTAGCTGCCGCCCCGGCGCCCGTAGCTGCCGCCCCGGCGCCCGTAGCTGCCGCCCCGGCGCCCGTAGCTGCCGCCCCGGCGCCCGTAGCGGCTGCCCCGGCCCCCGTTGCGGCTGCTCCAGCTCCCGTAGCCTCTGCCCCGGCTCCCGTAGCCGCTGCCCCAGCTCCCGTAGTGGCGCCCGTCGTGGCAGCGCCGAAGGCAGCGTCTCCCGCCCCCGCAGCGCCCGCCAGCCCCGTGGCCCCCAAGGCGGCGCCGGCAGTGTCGGACAGTCCGCCCCTGGCGACCACGCCGTCCAAGGAAGAAGCACCCTCGGTGCCGGCTGCCAAAAGTGAGTATACGCACAGCGGCGAACGCGCCAACGACGGTTAACAGCTTTGCATTGTCAATTCTCACCGAGTTCATTTTGCAGTTTTCAGACTTCTACTAATATGTTGATAGTTTAGCTGCATCCGCGTTACGTGGCCCGACCGATGTTTGTGAATAGCTTGTCGAGCGCCACGTAACTCGATGTGTCCACTTGTTTTCTTTTGTGCCGTTTTGTGATGTTTGGTTTTATGTTTATTTTATCAGCATACGTTTCAAAATTCGTTGTTATTTCACCCAGCTTCCGAGGAGGCAGCGCAAGAGACGCGGCTTTGATAGATCAGGTAATAATTATTATTTTACTTGGACTCAACGCAACTTCATATTTGCGCTGAATTTGGGTTACGGTGGAGGAACTGTATGTTTGTTGATAAAGCTTCCTCACCTTGTGAAGTCTACCAATCCTTTACACGATTATTTTCATTTCCAATACATTCCTCTCTAATTAAATTCTTCGACAAAAAATGTACATTAGTCTAATCGAAATTCCTCATTGTTGTTTATACGACTTTCGCCTGAAATATTCTGTGGTTGTTGGGTTGCGTCCAAGTAGATGCAGATCGTAGGGACATTTGGTCGACTACTCAATCAGCTATTTCTGGAGAAATGATATGATGGCGATTCCCTTAATGTGTGGTAAAAGCCAAGTTAATTATCTGAATGAGTAGTTACTGTGCGGTTGTATCCGATTCTATCATCGGATACAACTTCGCATGTCAGTGTGATGCACCCACGGATGTCGTTACAATTTCGTAGTTTCTCCTCTTGTCGAAATTGTAACGGATCTATTCCGATGCTTTACATTTTTGTTTTACACATTGCAAGGAACATTATTCAATGCTTATCATAGCGTTACACCTTCACGTAGTTAGCACTTAGCACATATTATTTTGTTCACACACGTAGAACCTATTTATAAACAATTAAGTATAATAATAAGTATTATTAATTATTCATACTACCAACAACTTCAACCTATTTACAAATATAATGGGTCGTTATCCTCGCCAGAATACCGAAACCGAATATAAAATAATAATCCTTGTAATGGTCATTGAAGCTTTGAGACTCCACTAAACTACCACAGTTCTAACTTTCCGCTTGCATCGTTTCTGATTAACCAAGTAGCTTTGTTTTCCCTCGACTTGTTCCAGGCCCTAACCGAGCTTGCACTCTAATGTGACCGCCATACTAACGCCACGTCTAACCGCTCGAGAGAATAAAGGCGAGATATTGGTTGTGTAGCCGAGGAGCGTCGCAAGCCGGCGGGCAAGCTTAAGCTGAGTCCTCCCGTCGCCGCCGACCCGCTGCCCACGCCCGACAGCGAGCTGGAGGACGCCGCCGCGCTCGCCAGCGACATCATCGCCCGCGAGCTGCCCGAGCCCACCGTCAGCGCGCCGCCAGCCGCCCCGGCCGCCAGCCCGCCGCCAGCGGCACAAGCCGGCCGCCTGGCTGTGGACGAGCCCGAGGTGCCCACGCCGCCCGTCGGCGCCGTCTCGCTCGCACAAATCGGCGTCAAAACCCCCGCCAAGGGCAAGTCCTCCATCGCCGCGCAGATTGAGTCTTCCATCACAGAGACCCCGCCGACGCCTACACCGCCTACCACCCCTTTGACCTCCGCGGCCCCCGAGACCCCCACGACCCCGGTGTCCCCCGCGGCGCCGGCGCCGGCCGCGGACGCGCCCAAGAAAAAGATGGTAAAGAAAGTGGTAAAGAAAAGTGTAAGTAGTGATAGTGGTGCGGCGGGCGCCGACGCTCCCGTGCCTCCGCCGCGCAAGAAGGAGAAGAAGCCCAAAGAGAAGTGAGCGCGCGCGACTCGCTCCCGATAGTTCCTCTGTGCCATAATCGTAGCCTTTCTATTGTTAAATGTCTATTTAATTTTCGAATAATTATGCTTTTATGTATCGCGTAATTTTTTACTATATGATGTTAGAATTAATTTTATACTCACTATCACACGGCAAATGTATTGTTTAGTTTGATTTTTATACCTTTACTTTTTCTATTAATTCTATGATCTATTTATGTTTTTAACAAGTGATGATAATCGGTTTTATTGTTCTGAAAATTGATCTACCAAAGGACGAGACGTATTTATTATGGAAACGAAAGTTTTTATGAAATTTTATATTAAAAGTCTATTTTGGAATACCTAATATTTGTTTTTATTTTCCTTTAATGTCTTGAGGTATTATGATAGAAAGGAGTAAGTTGTAACCAATCAAACTAACATTGGGTTGGTTGTGTTGGTACCTATGTCCAGGCACTATGCTACACGGCCAGGGGCCTTATTTTTGAATCAATAGAATTCCAAATCGTGTACGAAATCGCAGAATTCATCACGTCATTTCCGTCATTTCTACTGGTAGAATAATGGAAACGAGTGGGTCGGACCACTCGTTGCAAAATTCACGGGTATGAATATTCAAAAATAGCGATTTCGTACGGATTCGCATACGAATTCTGCGATTTCGTACACGATTTGGAATTCTATTGATTCAAAAATAAGGCCCCAGGTAATAATCATTAATCACACTACACACTATGAATCAGTCTTATTAATATTAATTAATGGATGACAGCTGTAGGTACGATTAGGAAATAATTAGTTACATAACAAAACACATGATAGGCAAGTAAAAACTGGGTTATTAGTTCTCCGAAGAGAGAATTTGGCAAGTAATCTTATCATAGCGAAAATTACTGTTAGTTTCACGGTAGTGATAATGATACACACGCATTAGGCACACATAAACATAGTGCGTAATCTGCTCTGTTATGTTAAACTGATAATATTAAAAATAGCGGTCAAATGCTCGACGAAGATAATGAAAGAATTCAGACGCCGCGGGATTTCATGGCCACGGTGACTGAGTTGGAGATTACACTATAAATATCGAAATGAATATGTTACATAAGATTTACTGAGTAAGTAGTATATTTTGGGAAGCGTCAAGCGACGCGAAGGGCGACATAATAAACTCGAAAATAAATTATTGAAATGCATAAAATAGCTGAGAACCAAGATCAAGACTCTATGGCACTTTGCAGTAAATAGTTATTGGTTATATATAGTGGAGTGCCGTAAGACGTAAAAATTGTAAAATCTCGGAATCCAGGACCGGTCAATGAATCTTCATAAAAACTATTGGACTGTATTGCTAAAAGCCCAAATAAAAAAGTTAAAATAAAAAAATCTCTCTCATGATCTCATCACATCACACTATTTTTTTTTTTTGGATGCTTGGAAAGTCAGCAAATAATCCCTCCAGCTCTTGGGCAGAGCGAAAGGGAGTGTCAGACTTCTACTGACAAAAAAACACCCATGTTCCTTCTTAGCCTTTTATATGTCTAGGCCGCGGTATCTTTGTGTCCAATTTGCAGCCCTGGCGGGCCCACCCATGTTGCTGACATCTCTTCGAGGCGCGCGTGAACACGAACGCGCAGTCGACACGCCTGTCGTCGACAGACGGCGAGCTAGCCCATTACTCACCGTCCACAGGCCCGCGTCTACGGTGGCCCCCGAAGCCTGGAGCGTCTCCCGCGACGGCTAGGTCGAAAGGTTCTCTCCCTCACACGTTCCGCCACCTCCTTCGCTAGTATCACTGCTTCGCAGAAGGAGGCGACGGCGTCCCAATACTCCTCGCCTCGGACCATGGCTTGCACCAGGGCCGGACGCGAGAGGTCGCCGCCGCCGATCGCCGCTACAAGGACACGGCGGGGCTCCGCCCAAGCGGGGCAGACCTCCGCAGTGTGCTCCACCGTGTCCTCCGGGCGATCCTCACAATGGCGACATCCGGTCGTCTCCTCCCGCCTGATTCGGTGCATGTACCTCCCGAAGCAACGTGTCCGGTGAGGACCTGCGTCAGACGGAAGGTAAGGGCGCCGCGGCGCCTTTCCAGCCACTCCTCAAAGAGGGGACTTACCGCCACTGTCATGGCGTGCCCTGATCACATCACACTTCACACTAATACTATAAAGTACTAAAGTTTGTGAGGGTGTATGTTTGTTACTCTTTCACACAAAAACTACTGAATAGATTTGGATAAAATTTGGTATACAGATAGTTTATAACCTGCGATTTTATCTTCTCGTGGGATAATTTTCGAGTTGTAGCGGGTTAAGCCGCTGGCACAAGCTAGTTTTTCAGTACATTGTGGGAATAAAAAAAAAAATGACGAGGGCGCAATATTTTTTTTTTAACTTTACTATTTGGGCTTTTAACAATGCAGTTCAAAAGTTTTTATGAAAATTCATTGACCGGTCCTGGATTCCGAGGTATAATATAAGTCTTACGGCACTCCACTAATAGGTATATTTCTGTGAGAAAAGCTAGTTACGGAATTATGCTTTAATAACCTATCTATTTAATTATCATTGTTATAGCTAGTTCCTACTGTCCCAAAGCCTATAGCTGTCTGTGGCAAAGTTCATTCCTTCCAACGCGCAACGTTCACGATTCTGTGCTACTTCTCAATTCACTATGAAGACATCCAGTTCGTCACACCACCTTCATCTGTTTCAGGGCTGGGCCTGCAGTCTCTACACTAATAACAGCGCTACGAATGTCGTTGAGCCGTATCGATGTCAAATTTTGTTAATAGATTTTCGGCTTTATTTCAACGGCATAAGGTTGAAAATCTATTAAAGAAAGTTTTCGATTTTTCGATTTTACGACATTCGTAGCGCTGTTATTAGTGTAGAGACTGCAGGCCCACCACTAATCCTGAGCTTTACAGCTCGTTCGGCATGCGATAGACACGTAACAAAAATCACTGACTGAAAATAGTCAGCATAAACTGGACCTAGAATTTTCGCACACGAGTCCCTTCCAAGAAAAAAAAGATAAATGTGGCACTCGGAGACTGCCGCGGTAAAGCTATTGCATAGCATTTTTTATCAACAGCAAATAATTAATTATTTAATTTGACAACCTCAGTTGACAACCTTGTTATTTTCCGTAACCATAGCAACCTGGTTGAATACTGAATCTTGAATATTTTCGTTAGGGAATTTCTGGATTCGCTCTCCACGCTCAAGGCCCGCGATAGAAGCTATGCAATAGCTTAAAAAATGAATGAAAGTTGGAATCCCATTAGACCACAGCTATATAGTCAGCTAGTGGGTTGTTTTTTTTTTATTATAAATGGGCTTGCTCTTGACTTCAATCTTGCCCTAAGGGCATAGATGATGTCGACGATGGAACGAGCTTACCCAGTAGAAGCCTGTTTACTCGCGACTTAAACAGATTAGGGTTATATGAACTCGGAAAAACCGACGCAGGCAGGGAATTCCACTCCTTGGCTGTGCGCATAATAAAGGACCCAGCAAAGCGCTTCGTTCGAATGTGTGGAATGTCGACTAGGTATCGGTGGTACCCTGCAGTACGTCTAGTCTCCCGATGGAAGAAGGGAGATGGTGGGATCAGCTCGTGGAGCTCTTGCGCACACTCCCCGAAGTACAGCCTGTATAAGACCGACAGACATGCGACTTTGCGACGGTGGGCCAGGCTATGTAGCTTGTTAACCAGCTTTTCGTCACCAATTAGCCTCCTGGCTCTGCGCTCTACAGAGTCAAGTGTGGCAAGCTGGTATTTGGCTGAGCCATCCCAAAGGTGACAGCAATACTCCATGCCAGACCGGACTTGAGCTTTATATAATACTGAAAGCTGTCCAGGCTTGAAGTACCGCTTAACCTTGTTTAGGATGCCCAGCTTTTTCGCCGCAGTTTGAGCCTTCGATTCGATGTAGGCGCCGAAGTTCAGATTCGCGCTCAACTTCGTGCCCAGAAGCTCGAGACTGTCAGTAACTTGTACAGACGCACTCCGGAAAGTAGGGGCCAGATTAAACGAACTCCTTTTGGCGGTGAACAGACACACTTGCGTTTTGGTGGCGTTGAAATCTACCAGATTCTCGTCACCCCACTCGGAGACAAGTCTTAAGGCTGAATTCGTTCGCTCTACCATGGCCTCTCTTAATGAACGTACTTCATCACCACTGGCTTTTGCGCTGGATGTATAACTCTCCATGACAGTGCTGTCATCTGCGTACCCAACAATACCAGGAACAAGGAGGTCATTGATGTGCAGCAGGAAAAGTGTCGCGGAGAGAACAGACCCCTGAGGACTCCGGCATCGATAGCCATAAGGTCAGAGGAGCAGCCATCAATGACCACTCGGATCGACCGTTCACTCAGGAAGTCAGATATCCAGCAGCAAAAGTCAGCGGGAATGCCGTATGCCGGAAGTTTGCTCAACAAACTTGCGTGCCAAACCCTGCCGAAAGCCTTCGAGATGTCCAGCGACACGGCAAGGGCCTCGCCGTGTTTCTCGATGGCCTCGCCCCAGCAGTGCGTAGCTAACACCAGAAGATCCCCAGTTGACCGTCCCCGGCGAAAACCATACTGACGGTCGCTGAGTAGGTCGTTCGCTTCAAGGTGCGCCAGCAGCTTACCGTTGAGTACCCTTTCCATAACTTTACACAGTATGGAGGTGATAGCGATTGGTCGATAATTACAGGGGTCGGCACGACTACCCTTCTTGGGCACTGGTTGTACATTAGCAACCTTCCAGGAGTTCGGCACCGTTCTGGTTTTGAGAGAGAGGCGGTACAAGCGTGTCAACACAGGAGACAACTCAGGCGCACAGTTCTTTAAGACCCTTGCTGGTATACCGTCCGGACCGCTAGCTTTATTCACGTCCAGGCACTGAAGTACTTTACGAACATCTTTCATGTGTATTGTGATCTCCGGCATCGAAGAATCACAGCGAGGAATCGTTGGTGGCTGTTAAGACCCAGTATCTAGACGCGAATTGCTCGCAAACAGAGATGCAAATAAATTTGCCTTCTCGGTAGCGGAGTGAGCCAGCGACCCATCCGGTTTTTGCAGGGGGGGTAGTGAGGACCGGCAGAAGTTAGATTCGACCGATTTTGATAGGGACCAAAACTGTTTACTGCCAGAAGGGTAGGACGCCAGTTTGGCCCCTATGCGACTGACGTGGTCGAAACACGCCTTTCGGAAGCTCTTTTCTTCGCGCGAACCCGACGCGCTCGAACTTTACGGTCACGAGCTTGCACCCAGGCTTGGTATGCAGACTGTTTCCGGGCCTCAGCACGAGCACAGTCCGCATTAAACCATGGACGGGCCTTGTGACCGAGCGGTATGTCGGAGAATGGAATATAGTATTCCATTCCCTGCCGTATCACGGCCGCAACCGCCTCAGCTGAGCAAGTGGGGTCGCGCGCAGAAAAGCTAACTGACTGCCAAGGGAAGGACGCAAAGAAGTGCCGCATCTCATCCCAGTCTGCTGACTCGTATCGCCAAACTCGCCGCTCGCCTTTAGGGCTATCATCTGGAGGGGAGCTGACAGATATGGACTTCACCAGACAGTGGTCAGATGTTCCCAGTGGGGCTGATACCGATACTGAGTGCCTGTCTGGGTCAGTAGTCAGCAGCAAGTCCAGGCAATTAGGTGTGTGTCCATCAACATCCGGCACCCGCGTAGCTTCATTCACCAGCTGAGTGAGATCTAGCGACAATGCAAATCTGCGCGCCTCTCTCCCAGCATGGTCAGTTTTTTGGAACGGGAACAACCACTCATCGTGGTGGGCATTAAAGTCCCCCAGAAAAAGAAGCTCCGCCGTTGGGTACCGTTGCTGGGCACAATCCGCCTTTTCCATCAGGTGTTCGAAAAGCCTGGTCGTCTCCTGGTCACCGCTGTGCGACCGGTAGACACCGACGTAGAGAGATTTCTCGACCCCGGTGTCCACCAGTATCCAAATTGTAGATAACCCTGAATCCTCAAAGCCACGGAGACGCCGACAGCAAACGTCATCGCGGACGTACACACAGACCCCAGCTCGCTTTACGAACCTATGTTCAAGCGAGTATTCTGGGTAGTTGAGGTACGCCACGTCTGACGGAGTCGCTATCTGCGTCTCCGTTAAAAAGAATAGGTGCGGCTTCTCGGTCTCGAGGTGGTGGTGGACCGGATCGAGATTTGAGTGCAACCCCCTGATGTTGGTGAGGTGCACTTTAAGTGGGAGGAAGTGCAGCCGCTTAAAAACCATTTTCTTCTTGTGCTTTTTCATAATTTGGAGTATTGTTTGTGGGAAAACAGAAGTATGATCGAGACACGACTCGGTTACCCAACGGGACTCTTCAGCTCGTCCGAACTGTGGAAGACTCATCTGGAGACTGCGGGGACGCCCGAGCCCCCCCGAAATGGCCACTGGGTCCTCCCGTCCAGTCGCCAACTGGCACAGTGGAGCATTTCGGGATTTTTCGCGAGTTGGCGGGGCAGCCTTTCCCACGTGGCTGGCGCAGTACTTGGGCCCCCTACTAACTGCGGTCGGCCAACGACAAAGACCGTGCCTCGGATCCCGCTACCCTCCAGTATGAGTCATCCGGTTCAGAGTTGCTTAGAGCCCTCGACTGGTCCAGAGCCGTGCAACTGATCATTTCCATTCCCCAATGTTTATATTTTAATTTTACCGGGATTCGGAATGTGTAAAGCAAAGTTCGTCACAATTTAGGTAGGTAAGAATATTCCTGAATGGATGGAGTCTTCCCAACGTTTCTAAAACCAGTAGCGATTGCAGAGCTCCGAAGATCATGTTTATGACTTAAAAAGAGAGGATATGAAGAAATGTATAGGCTACCTAATTAGGCCTACAGACGACACTGTTCGCGGCGATCCCGTTGCGCGTCCGCAACGAATTCGCTGCGTTCCCGCTCCGCTTTGAGAACGTTCGCAAGCCGCTAGTCTAGTATGATAAGGCCATATAAGGCCCATAGATCTACAAATCACAGCCGGGCGGGACCAACGGCTTTGCGTGGTTTCCGCAGCACGAAGGAAACTAGTCACCCATCCAAGGACCAACCCAGGCAAGTTAGTACACATAATAGTAAAAAGACAAAGTGTAATAGCGTTCAATAACATTTTATACACAATAAAGAACTAATTAGGTAGGTACCTACTTAGCAGATTTTCTTCACCATGAAGGTGTGTCGTGACATCGCGTGTAGTGTTACTTACCTACCTCATACACGTGACCTCAGACCTGATAGATCTCGACGTAAGCTGTAGACTATGACTACCCTGGGCAAACCATTCTAAAATCTTCAAACGTTGCTTCGGGCAACGACTGTACCTAGTACAGTACAGATAGCGCGCGAGTTGAATGCAGAGCTTAGGAATGCGGTAGTGCTGTGTGTGACAGCACTACCGCATTACACTAGTGTGAATAGCACAGCACTACACTGCAGGCGCGTGAGGTGGGGCGTGCGGGATAGCGGGGGGAGATGCTCCCGCTCTTTACCTCAGACCCCGACTGCATTCAACTCGCGCGCTATCTGTAGGTACCTTACTGCCTAGGTTTCAACCAACGTCCACACCAATTAATAAATTGCACCTCATTTGAACATATTGAAAATAATCATTTTCAAATGTAAAGAACTACAGGAGTAATAATTTTGGTGTAGATTTACGTTGTAGACTGTTGCTTTGCTGGTCAAAATTAAATAAAAACACAAAAAGATTCTCTCCGGCGGGGAATCGAACCCCGGTCTCCCGCGTGACAGGCGGGGATACTTACCACTATACTACCGAAGACGTAGTAACAAGTGGCTAAATAGTGGTTTAGTATCGACACAAAATAGGTTGTGCTTTAATTTGTGATGACTGATTTTAAGTAAAAGTATATACATTTAACTTTTATAAGCACAATATTACAACTATATAGAACTTATTATGTAATATTTTTGTAATTTCCATTAAAATTTGTTAATACTCTACTTTAGGTCAGCGCCATCTAGTGTTGACATATATAACCCAAAGAGAAACTTAAAGCCAACATGTTGCGTACTTAAAGAGATAGATGTCAGCAGTGTCAATGAATATCATCACGCCAACGTTTGTTTTGAAACAAGACAAGTAGTAGTCCAGCCTTTTTATAAGTAACCCCAATAAGATTGTGTAAAACGAATAGTCGAATTTAAAGCTATGAATAGTTTTGGAAGTCATCGGTGAATACGGTGATTGGGAATGCAATGGTTGTTGGTAAAATAAAAGGTTTGCAACGACATATAAAATCAAATTCACGTTAATTTATATGTATAACTGCTTATGTAACATGTTACTATGTACGATTTTGGATCTTCTGGGGTAATACATAATTTATTATAGTATGGAGAACCTAAGTCAGTAGTTAAAGCTGCGGTTATCGAGTTCTGTTGATGATTAAGGATTTAGGGTTGCCGACTTTTTCCAACCATAATAATAATATAATATACTTAACATAATACTATGCATTTGTGTCTGTCTCATTTTATTTGAGTAATAGTATAAGGTGCCCATGTCTCCATGGAGTCTCCTAACACAGGCATTGTCTGCCTAAAAGGAGGCTCCAAACACAAATCATTGTTTATGAAGCATTTTGTTTAAATAAAATATTTTTCATTAAAAAAAAAAAAAATTAAAAGAATAAATAATGCATCTGTTTACTATACTGTAACAAAACAAACTAGCTAACAAAGTCTAACTAATGTCATGGTGATCTCAATCAGTCAGCGAATTATAGTAAAGCAGTTCAGTTAAATATTTTTTTTAACTGAACTGCTTTTTATCTTAAACGTTCCGTATTATCTATCCCTGTCGTAGAACGCAACGATATCTGAACGCCATTCAGTATGAACATGGCGTATCTTTCTCTAAAATATCATTGATCAAATTAATCAAAATTGACGAAAATAAAACGTGTCAAATGTCGTGAGTGGGAAGCTGGTGACCTTTTTTTTTTTGGTGGGTTGAAAATCATCAAATGACCCCCCCCCCCCTTTCTTGGGCAGAGCGAAGGGGAGTGTCAGACTTCTACTGACTAAAAACCGAACCCATGTTCCTTCTTTGCCCTTGCGCCGAGGCCACGTCATCTAGTACTAAAATCCGCGGCCCCGACGGGGGGAGCTGGGGGTCTAAAACGGCCACTTTGGCAGATCATAATATGAGTTGCGTTAAAAAGCGTAAAATGGACCTTTCATTGTATTAACTGCGTCTGTAACAATTTAGTAAAATACATCATAATAGGAAAATAATATGAATTGCGTTAACATTCGTAAAATAGTCACAGACGACACAGACGCAGTTTTTATTATGAAAGGTCCATTTTACGCTTTTAAACGCAATTCACATTATGATCTGCAAAAGTGGCCATTTTAGACCCCCTGGTGACCTCACTTTCAAGTAAAAATGTACCAAAGTATGACGGCGCGCGACTTTTCGAAGCACCTGTAACGTCTTCAAAAAAGAAAAAATACGTGTAAAATATTTTTTGGAAATCTATCTGACGGACTAATTCGTTTTTTTTGTCAACAACCCTATTTACCTGGATGTGTTAAAGTCTCAGCTAGACAAACTTTCTTTCTTATCAGTAAGCTTACGTCAGTCAGAAGAGACATGGTAGCCCTAGAGGTGATTCGTGAGAGGCGTGTCTGTAACAACGTGGAGCGGCGAGGCTGCTCTATAATTTGGAACAAAATTGCGGACAGAAACAAACAAGAGCCTTGTTCCGCGGATCTTGTTAAAGTTATGTGCCTTAATTATGTTACGATTTATCCGGTGATTATCTGAGTTTAGTTACTATGTTAACGAACTAATAACTAGTTCGTTGAGACACGGGTAATGGATATTAAAAAATATCTGATCTTGTGGTAAGTACTACAATAGGGTAGTTGAATTTTACCATCAGGAATTTCTCAGTAACAGCCACGGGCCATGGAGTCTGAATTCGTGACGTTGATGACAATAAGCTCGCCTCCTATTACATGGATCGATAGCTGCTAAAAGTAATTGGCGTAATGTCATGAATAACAAATGATACAAAAAAAAACAAAACCTCAGCAATCGCGATTTTTTTGTCAACCAATCAATCAATATTCTTTTTGCAAAAATTTTTTTTGGACCATTTTTTTTACTTTTTTCTCAAAACCTCTAGAAACTCAAAGGCTCTGACTCTGACTGACCAAGAACCAAGAAATAAGACTGTCTTCCATTCAAAACAAAATTAGGTCGACCTGCGGCTGTAACTGTTCAGCTAAGTGGGTACTTGTATTGAAGGGCATCAACACACAAGTAGGTACAGTACAGTGTTCCTACATACACAACGGAAGCAGAAACCAACTAAGGGCCTTTTCTCGACGCCTCGTATTGATGCAAGTGGCAAGTGCAGCGACTTTCACACCCCATCGATCGTAACTCGTTCGTGATTCGATATCGAGTTGTTTACACGCTTGTTAGTCACAATGAGCTTCTCATTATGAGACGGTGGCTGCCTGTGGGTGGTCCCGCAGTCCACAGTCCACACCGTTCATCAGACGTCGTTAGCACTACCGAAGTAGGTACCTACCTATTGCAGTCGATACTCGTAATTAGTATCGAGTTGTGTTGGTAGGTACTTGGTAACGGGATCGAGTTTTTAGAAATAGATATGCATGCAGCACTGAAATGTAAACATGCTTGAACGGTGAATACTTATCTATTTAAGTATTTAGTGTTGGATGTGTAGTTTATATAATAGTAGATAATAGATATTAATTATCCTGTTTATTAAGGATCTCCTCCTTTTTGAATTCGGCTAAAATCATCTAAATAAAACATATAAACCACTTAACTCTTACAAAACAAACTTGGAAAGCCATGGGGCCTTTGCCCAGCTGTGGGACAGCGTGGGCGTGGTGGACTGGTGGTGTATAATTTTTTGGGTGGTTGTAAGTGTAACTGTAGGAAACTCTGTAAATGAGAATTTCAGTAAAGCGGTTTTCGAGAACGTTTGGTTAAAAAAATTGTGGCAAAAATTGAAAAACACTGATGGTTTGGTATTTGGTATTTAATTGTGGAGAGGATGAGTGAACGGCGAATAACAACAACTATAAATTTACAAGAAGGCCGATGTTAGGAGCAACACCTGGAGGGGAGGTGTTAGAAAGACACACAGACTTAAATTTATTGGTGATGGTGACCTCACCATGCAACCGGGCGTGAGTGTTCATCATTCATCATCAGATGAATGATGAACGAGAGATGAATATGAATAAGTTTCATTGCAGGTGGCGTCCTGGGGGTCTAAAACGGCCACTTTGGCAGATCATAATATGAATTGCGTTAAAAAGCGTAAAATGGACCTTTCATTACTATGCGTAATGCGTCTGTAACAATTTAGTAAAATACATCATAATAGGAAAATAATATGAATTGCGTTAACATTCGTAAAATAGTCACAGACGCAGTTTTTATTATGAAAGGTTCATTTTACGCTTTTAAACGCAATTCACATTAAGATCTGCAAAAGTGGCCATTTTAGACCCCCTGTCCTTTCTGTCTACCCCATGGCAAAAAGGAATGAATTTATGTTTTTTTATTTTTGTATTAGACAAGGTGCTTACTAAAGAAAGCACATTTTTTTCAAAAATAATTTAAAATAAAATAAAATAATAAAGTAAAAAATCTTTTTAGAAAATGTTTATTGTATCGCCATCTAGTGTACGCCAGTAGCTCCGCTCCGTCATCATCTCTTTTCCCACTCTTACAAAAATATTCGTTCACAAACGCACACATACAAGTGCACTCGCTACGCACGCGGCGACTCGCGCAACACAAACAACCAGTTTGACAGGAACCGTGGCGCGCGGAGGTAGTGTCGCTTTGTTTCGTAAAGTTACATTGATAATATCAATGTTTATAAACAGAATTTGATAAGAAACGGAAACTAAAACATCTATTCGTGAATAAAATCAAAGACTTTCTTAGATAAACGTGTTAATTCGCGAGTTTACTTGGTTTTTCTGTTGGATTTGTACGTTTTATTCGAGTGTGTAATCTTGTATCTGCGAGAACTCAGCATCGTTGATTTTGTTGGGACGGTGGATGAAAATGTGAAACAAATGTGTGTTGGTGAACTTACCGTGGTGTTGGACTTGGAGTTGGTACTTTGAGACGTTTGTGGTGCTCGGAGCCGGCAGGATGAGGTGTCTGCTATTCGTGTTGTTGTTGCCTGCGTGTCTGGCACACCTCAATGTTTACCTGAGTAGCGCCGAAGTGTGGAGGTTATTAGGTAAGTTCAATTGCATTACCGATGAAACAGCTGCACGTAGATGCAAGTGTTATCGCTGATATCGTCCATATCGACAATCTGAAGTGATAAGCCGGTTTGGCACCTACTCTATGTTATTAATATGTTTAAAATTGAAAGTATCAAGTCGACGTAATTCGTTTATGTAGTTAGTGTATGCTAAGACAGATCATAAAACTACTTTTAGAACAACATACGATTTAAAATAAACTGGCACACATGATAGAGTATGCCAGTTTATTCATCGTTATCGCGTGAAGGTTGCCTACTACTATACTACGTATCTATCGGTTCTAAATTAGCTGAAAGTCACGGTTCACCTGACTATAATGATGACTATCGCTTTTCGTCAGAAAAGTGCAATAGTAGGTACCTACCTACGTACATAACTAACTAACCATCGCGTTCAATAGTGATAAAAGGCAACCTAAAAATAAACACTGAATAAAGTTACAATACAGGTATTCAGGGTCAAAAAAATATCAAATTATGCATAATAAAATAGGCACTTCATTCATGTTAAAAATGCTGACATCTGGAACACACGTTGTTTTTGCGTTTAGTTACAATAGGTAGGGTAAATACGCCAAACACCGGCCCCCCTCCAATCTTCGGCCGTCTGCACATTTTCAGGTTGCGTTCATTCAAAAGGTAATTAAGTAGCAATTTTGCCATTCCATTTGCATCCTTAATTCATACTCTATAAGTACAAACCGTTACTATTCGATTACGTCACTTACTCTCCGCACACCGAGCGTCAGAAGCGATCGGGCCGTCGAATCGTCAAATTCGTAGTTAAAGTAGCTTACTTGCTGTGAATACTTACGCTTCGGGGATTGATATTACATCGGTAAGACGTTTTTGTTTTGGGTTTTAAGGTTTGTTATTACTGAAAAGGTATTTTTACTATGTTTTGATAAAGTTTTTTCAACGTTTTGCGTATTGTTTTAATGGAGAAATAGGGGGCCGCCATTAGAATACCAATTTCGACTTAAAATCGGAATCTCGGCCGGGGCCGACATAAAGTAAAATGCAGTCTGTTTTATGAATTCCAATACTACCAATTCCATTGGTTTAATAGTAAAATTTCCAAAGCTTATAGGTTAATAAATCTATTTTACGTTTAATCGCCAAATACCGGCCGGGGTGATAATAGTTGAATCTCGAGAAATAAGGTACACGAAACAGGGGCCGACTTTAGAAATATTAAAGATCGTAATGTCGGCCAGCCTCAAAATTGAGCGCTACTATACAGGCTGATAACTTTTGTATTTTTATCCGACTGCGGCGAAGCCCAAAAGGAGGGTTATTAAATTATGGTGTCGGTACTGGACAGTAATTTTTAATTTATTTATTAAACTTATTTTCTCAAAATTGAATATGTATTATTAGGAATCAGAAGTGAAATACGTGAACAAAATAAACAATGTTTAATATCTTTTGAATTACACTTTTACAAAAATATCAAGACAAACATTTTAAACAATAATCAAATAGAAATAGCACTAGCAAATGGAATAATCAGTACACGAGCAAAAACATAAACCAAAATTAGCGAAGCACACGATAATAGTCGGGTAGCAAGTCCTTTCCGAGCGCCGTCCAAGCAAAAAGTGACCGTTGCACCGCCGCTCGCCTCGTTTTATGAACTTCTGTCGGCCGCCGCACGACGACCGGATGCTAACCGCACGGCTACCGGCCGATGGCGTGACTTTGAGCCAACACGGCCTCTCCTGACGCTCTGACGTCCTCGTCAGCTTCCAACAAGGCGGCTGAGTCTTCGCTGTCTCCTTGATAGCGTGTCTCACAACGCCAGTGGGGCGTGCTGGCACGGGGGAGTGCCACGCACAACTGCGCATGTGGGGCGCGCTGGCACCGTGGAGTGCCGCACACAACTGCGCCTGTGGGGCGCGCTGGCACAGTGGAGTGCCGCACACAACTGCGCCTGTGGGGCGCGCTGGCACTGTGGAGTGCCGCACACAACTGCGCCTGTGGGGCGCGCTGGCACTGTGGAGTGCCGCACACAACTGCGCCTGTAGTAGGGATGGGTCTTAAATTAATAAGCTGCTAAATTAACAAAGCTAATTTTTTTTTTAGTGTCAACACCTGTTAAATAAGTTCTGATATAGCTGTTAAATCTAGCAGTCACAACTGACAGTGACAAGTTCCGTTTCTATTGAATTGGTTTCAACACGAGTTATTTAGCAACTAGCGAGCGGGTTGATTTAACTCACCGCTAAGTGCTAACTGCTGAATTCGGAAATATTACATTTAAAGAGAGTTCAATAAAGACTGATCTTCGTTACGAAGGTTTACGCGGGATAAGATAAAAAGGATTAGAAGAAAATTACAAATACAAAAATAACAGACATGAAAAAAGGAAATCGTTGTAAATAAATTGATTCTCATTACAAATACGCCAACAGAAAAAGTTAACAGTCCTAAGCCTGTGAAAAATATGAAGGAAATGAGAATTAATTATGTTAAAAATCTGTCTGTGACTAAATTTAACAGTTGCTAAAAATAACTGCTAATTTTAAGTGTTAATTTTTTTTTAGCATTAGCATTTAGCAGTGTTATTATTTTTTAACGCTTAAGCCCATCTCTAGCCTGTAGGGCGCGCTAGCACCGTGGAGTGCCGCACACAACTGCGCCTGTAGGGCGCGCTGGCACCGTGGAGTGACGCGCTTAACACGTCAGTAGCGCGCTGGCAGCCTGGAGCTACGCGCTTAACACGACAGTAGCGCGCTGGCAGCCCGGAGCCACGCGCTGTACACGCCAGTAGGGCGCGCAGTCGGCCTGCAGCGACGCGCTCGGCCTGCAGCGAGGCGCTGGGCTTCAGCGAGGCGCTCGGCCTGCAGCGAGGCGCTCGGCCTGCAGCGAGGCGCTCGGCCTGCAGCGAGGCGCTCAGCAACGTCAGAAGGCGCGCAGTCGCCTTGCAGCGACGCGCTCAGCAACGTCAGAAGGCGCGCAGTCGCCTTGCAGCGACGCGCTCAGCAACGCCAGAAGGGCGCGCAGTCGCCTTGCAGCGACGCGCTCAGCAACGCCAGAAGGGCGCGCAGTCGCCTTGCAGCGACGCGCTCAGCAACGCCAGAAGGGCGCGCAGTCGCCTTGCAGCGACGCGCTCAGCAACGCCAGTAAGGCGCGCTGGCACCCTGCAGTGACGTGCACGTTCACGGCGTCATTGTGGCAAAGCCCTGGCAACCGCTGCTAAGGCCAAGCAGCGTTGCGTTGCGTCCATCCTTGTGTAATGGTTACTCTGCAAACAAAAACAAACAAGTTTACAACAGAATTTTGTTCCGCTCGATCAGTCCTGACCAAACTTTAGTTCCATTGGGTGGCACCAAATTCGACTCTCATTAATTAAATCAAATGTACTGGAAATTATCGAAAATACAACACTACTTTGACTCAACTACCTTGAGTCATATACCATAGTCGTTCACACCAACCTTAAAAATTCTATTGCAACAAAAACTGCTGAAATCATCGAGTAAAACCTTTAACACCAAGGCTCTCTAACCGAGTAGTACAACAAGAGAGTAATCTCATTCATTAAGGAACATTCAAGTCGAGAATCAAATTCAAAGAAACATTCACCAAACAAAACTTGTCAGACAAGAATACCAATAGGCACATAGGGATGTACGAGTATAAGCACATTGTTAGCATATCACACATACTTCTTCCACAACACTGTAGGCATAGGCTCCAAGTTTGCATACCCCTCAGTGGCTGTTGACATCACAGACTTCCACACACACTGTAGGCATAGGCTCCAAGTTTGCATACCCCTCAGATGTCGACTTCCACACACACTGTAGGCATAGGCTCCAAGTTTGCATACCCCTCAGTGGCTGTTGACATAGACACATTGTTAGCGTATCACACAGACTTTCACACACGCAGCTGAGGCCACGCGCTTGACCAAACCACACGTTCATAAGTAATGGTTACTATGCAAAGAGACAAATCTACGACAGAACCTGACCAAACATCCATTAGGTCCCACTCTCGTTGATAAAATCAAACGCGGCTAAACTGGAAATTATCGAAAATACAACAATCAACCACCCTGGGTCATGTACCTACCATTGTCGTTTAAATCAATCTTAAAAACATTATTGCGTCAAAAAAATGCCAGGTTCACAAAAATCATCGAGTAAAACCACAGATCACTAACTGACTAGTAAACAAGTCTATCTCCCGTGTGTATCACTATTTGACTTAACACTACGGTCTTTCCAGACCCTGACCTCAACCAGAGTTAAACGCACAACATACAACAAACACACCCACTGTCTACTCGAGTTTCCTCAAAAACCTTCAATTTTAATCGGACTACGACTACACAATAATTACTGGTACTGTCTAACACAATACAGCCGATAGAATCTCTTGGCTTGCAACCACAACTTTACTTCATCAAAATCCTTATAAACAACAACTGATACGTAACTCATTGGCATCTTTCTTAGCCTATCATGTGTAATAAAAAGCAACTTCTATAATAAAGCAAAACTTATCAGACTTTACAGTGCACCTGTATACGGCCTACGTCTTCACACGAAAACAAGTCAACTGATCATATTGCGAAGGGGTTTGCATTTACGCAGACCATGATTATTCGAGTTTGATGTGCCAACAACTGCACTTTTAGGTTTCAAATATACGGAAAACGACTTTTGACTGTATTTTGTTTTGTTCATAATTGCGGCTTTTATTTGAGCATCAGATATCACAAATCACAACGTTGCCCCTCACAAGGAATTTCTCCTGTATCGTGGGTACCTTCACAAATATTTAAACTAACATACACAAGTACCCGACTTTAAAAAAAACTATCTGTAGGTCATACAGATACTTGTATTCATAACGTCATTAAAGAACAGTGACCATATCGACTTCACGCGGACACAATGACCGAAATTCGTGTTTAAAATGAGTCCACGTGCTGTTATTAGTCAACCAATCGTTAAGCGACGTATTAGCACCACCATGTAAATAACCACCAATGCGTCCGAGGCATTGCCAATCACCCCAGTGACCTTATAAACACACACATAACATCACGCCTGCAATCCCCGAAGGGTTAGGCAGAGGTACCCAGTATACCCACATTTCGCCAGTTATGTTAAGACATAAGCTTAACCATGTAATAGGGGTGAGCCCATTGTCACCAACAGGGCACAAATCCAGAAAATAACACTTTGCCCGACCCGGGAATCGAACCCAGAACCTTCATGCTCATAGTCGCGTTTACGACTACTAAACCAACGAAATATTAAAATGGTTCGATCTTACTTGTATCAGGAACGAAAGTAAACCAATCCTGTCCGGAGCGTCGCCTCAACCGCGAGAGCGGTTACACAGGACTTCGCGTCCTCACGCGGCTCCTACGACGATCTCGTTCGCGCTTGGAACGGCGATCGGATCCCGAAACTTGCTATACGTGACCTTCCACTCCACTTATGGTGGCTACGAGATCGCTTAGAACGCAAGGCACTAGTTTTTGAACGCGAACAACTCGATCTATCCATTGCTAACTACTACCCGCTTTTATCTAAAATTAAAAGCCTGAAAACTAGTTTTTAACTTGTGGGCGAAAAGAATCCACTATCCCACTTCTGATATTAGGAATCAGAAGTGAAATACGTGAACAAAATAAACAATGTTTAATATCTTTTGAATTACACTTTTACAAAAATATCAAGACAAACATTTTAAACAATAATCAAATAGAAATAGCACTAGCAAATGGAATAATCAGTACACGAGCAAAAACATAAACCAAAATTAGCGAAGCACACGATAATAGTCGGGTAGCAAGTCCTTTCCGAGCGCCGTCCAAGCAAAAAGTGACCGTTGCACCGCCGCTCGCCTCGTTTTATGAACTTCTGTCGGCCGCCGCACGACGACCGGATGCTAACCGCACGGCTACCGGCCGATGGCGTGACTTTGAGCCAACAGTATTATTATAGTAATAATACATATTGAATATATGTAGGTATTATTATAGTAATAATAATACATATTAAATTATTATATTATTTTTTATAAGAGGTTAAGTTTGGATGTATGGCCTGCGCTCAACATAAATAGCGTCGGGCGCGGGCATGGCGCGGGTGGCGGTATGGCGAGTCATATCCACAACACAATCCTCAATAAAAAAAAAAATTACAATGAAACAAATAATGTACAGTCGCCCACAAAAGTGCATGGATACCTTAGGGCCTATTTTTCTGTGAAGGTAGAAATCAAATTTTCGAAAATAAATAATAGATGGCGTTTGGGTTCTGCACAACTGTGATATTAAACTCTTCAATCCCCAGTGTCACTTGTAGGTGGCATAAGTAAAATTTCTGTGAGGTAGACCTCACAGAAATTTTATTTGTAATTCCTACATAAATAATAATAAGAAATTAAACCTTTAAAGTTTTTACTTTCCGCAATGACAATATCCGGATTACCCGGTGTCACCTGTAGGTGAAATAAAATGGAGGTAGATTTTTATAACTTAGTCTTAACTAAATGTAAACTATTCTGTTGAGATATAGAAAAAAATGAACTTTGACTTGGGAATAGGTTAGGTAAGTAAGAAGTTAAAGAGAAACACGTATTAGGTTGGATGTGAGAAGTTAAATGATAAAAAAAAAATACGAAAGAAACCATAAGGAATGTTTTCATTAAGCTAATAAGTGCGCATAGCATTCAAAAATATAATATTCGAGTTAGTAGTAGTTAGCAACAGGGATGAACGTAGACAAACAAAAAAACACACAAATTTTAGAGGTTTATTTCTTACAGTTTATTATTCAAAAACAGACATTTATTATCGTTCAACATTATTATTTATACTATATAAAGCTTAATTACCACTGACTCATGTACCTATTGACAGAATTGTTCTCCCAGATGGTGGATGGGGAGGTGGGTATATTTTGACAGATTCGTAAACAAGTCACTCTCGTGAGTATGGGAAAAGTCCGAAACCCCCCCTTTTCCCCCCCCTTCTCCCCCCTCCCTATCGTATCTCGGAAACAAAGAGACTTGAAGTGTTTTTTTTTAGGGATTCGTATAGAGGAGGCTCGGTAAAGTAAAAATCATTTTTCAAAGTGGCCCCCCTTGCCCCCCTTCTCCCCCCCTTTAGGCGGATCTCGGAAATAAAGAGAATTTACAAGTTTTTTTTTTAGGGATTCGTATAGAGGAGGCTTGAGGAAGTAAAAACCATTTTGAAAATTTGACCCCCTTGCCCCCCTCCATCCCCCCCCTTTCGGATCTCGGAAGTTAAGAGACTTGGAACATTTTTTTTTTCAGATTCATTGAGAGGGGCATAGAGTTAGTTGAAATCATTTTTTATATCTCCCCCCTCTCCCCCCTTTCACCCCCCCCCCACTCTTCACCCCTTTTTTTTAAACTCGTGTTCTGTTTTGTTTACGGATTCGTATAGAGAAGGCTCGGGGAAGTAAAATGGTGCTACCGGTAAAGCGAAGGGGGGAGCGGGCGAGCGAAGCGAGCCCGCGACCCCCGTAGCGTAGGGATAATGTCATGATAGCTTTCCGGTGGTAGGTAGGTCCTGAGTGGAGCGAACCTGCGAGACCGAGTGGAGCGAAGGGGGGAGGTGGCGAGCGAAGCGAGCCGGCGACCTCCTTAGCGTAACGAAGGTTGAGTGGGTGAAGCGTAACTCAGGGGCGACGACATGCAAACTTTAGGGTAATGTTTTTTTAGTGGTAGTAGGAGGTAGTAGGTAGGTGGTAGGTAGGTAGTAGGTAGGCAGGTGTAGGTAGGTAGGTATAGTTAGGTGTAGGTAGGTGTAGGTAGGTAGGTGGTAGGTAGGTAGTAGGTAGGCAGGTGTAGGTAGGTAGGTATAGGTAGGTGTAGGTAGGTGTAGGTAGGTGTAGGTAGGTGTAGGTAGGTGTAGGTAGGTGTAGGTAGGTGTAGGTAGGTGTAGGTAGGTGTAGGTAGGTGTAGGTAGGTGTAGGTAGGTGTAGGTAGGTGTAGGTAGGTGTAGGTAGGTGTAGGTAGGTGTAGGTAGGTGTAGGTAGGTGTAGGTAGGTGTAGGTAGGTGTAGGTAGGTGTAGGTAGGTGTAGGTAGGTGTAGGTAGGTGTAGGTAGGTGTAGGTAGGTGTAGGTAGGTGTAGGTAGGTGTAGGTAGGTGTAGGTAGGTGTAGGTAGGTGTAGGTAGGTGTAGGTAGGTGTAGGTAGGTGTAGGTAGGTGTAGGTAGGTGTAGGTAGGTGTAGGTAGGTGTAGGTAGGTGTAGGTAGGTAGTAGGTAGGTAGTAGGTAGGTGTAGGTAGGTATGTGGTAGGTAGGTGTAGGTAGGTGGTGGCATACGTGAGATTCATATAGAGGAGGCTCGGGGAAGTAAAATCCGTTTTTCAAATTTGTACCCCTTGCCCCCCTTCACCCCCCCTTTAGGCGGATCTCGGAAGTTAAGAAACTTTGAACATTTTTTTTTTCAGATTCATTGAAAGGGGCAATGCGTTAGTCGAAATCACTTTTCAAAGCTCCCCCTCTCCCCCTCTTCACGACCCGCGAGCTGCGCGCAGCTCGCGCACCCACGCAAATACTAGTTATACTATATAAAGCTAAACTACCACTCACTGACTGACTCACTGATTGACATAATTGTTCTCCCAGATGGTGGATGGGGAGGTGGGTATATTTTGACAGATTCGTAAACAAGTAACTCTGGTGAGTATGGGAAAAGTCCGAAACCCCCCCTTTTCCCCCCCCTTCTCCCCCCTCCCTATCGTATCTCGGAAACTAAGATACCCGTATTTTTTTATTATTACGGATTCGTATAGAGGAGGCTCGGTAATGTAAAAATCATTTTTCAAAGTGCCCCCCCTTGCCCCCCTTCTCCCCCCCTTTAGGCGGATCTCGGAAATAAAGAGAATTACGTGTTTTTTTTTTAGGGATTCGTATAGAGGAGGCTTGAGGAAGTAAAAACCATTTTGAAAATTTGACCCCCTTGCCCCCCTCCATCCCCCCCCTTTCGGATCTCGGAAGTTAAGAGACTTGGAACATTTTTTTTTTCAGATTCATTGAGAGGGGCATTGCGTTAGTCGAAATCATTTTTAGAAACTCCCCCCCTCACCCCCCTTCAACCCCCCCCCCCCCCCTTTTACCTCTTTTTTTCTGTTTTGTTTACGGATTCGTATAGAGGAGGCTCGGGAAAGTTAAAACCATTTTTCAAATTTGACCCCCTTGCCCCCCTTCACCCCCCCTTTCGGATCTCGGTAGTTAAGAGACTTGGAACATTTTTTTTTTCAGATTCATTGAAAGGGGCCTATCCTGTGGTGGTACCAGTAAAGCGAAGGGGGGAGCGGGCGAGCGAAGCGAGCCGGCGACCCCCGTAGCGTAGGGATAAAGTCAAGATAGCTTTCCGGTGGTAGGTAGGTCCTGAGTGGAGCGAACCTGCGAGACCGAGTGGAGCGAAGGGGGGAGGTGGCGAGCGAAGCGAGCCGGCGACCTCCTTAGCGTAACGAAGGTTGAGTGGGTGAAGCGTAACTCAGGGGCGACGACAAGCAAACTTTAGGTTAATGTTTTTTAGTAGTAGCAGGAGGTAGTAGGTAGGTGGTAGGGGTAGTAGGTAGGTGGTAGGTAGTAGGTAGTAGGTAGTAGGTAGGTGTAGGTAGGTAGTAGGTAGGTGTAGGTAGGTGGTAGGTAGGTTTAGGTAGGTAGTAGGTAGGTGTAGGTAGGTGGTAAGTAGGTGTAGGTAGGTGGTGTCATTCGTGAGATTCATATAGAGGAGGCTCGGGGAAGTATAATCCGTTTTTCAAATTTGAACCCCTTGCCCCCCTTCACCCCCCCTTTAGGCGGATCTCGGAAGTTAAGAGACTTGGAACATTTTTTTTTAAATTCATTGAGAGGTGCAATGCGTTAGTCGAAATTATTTTTCAAAGCGCCCCCTCTCCCCCTCTCCACGCCTCGCGAGCTGCGCGCAGCTCGCGCACCCACGCAAATACTAGTTATTATACTATATAAAGCTAAACTACCACTCACTCACTGACTGACTCACTGACATCATTGTTCTCCCAGATGTTGGATGGGGAGGTGGGTATATTTTGACAGATTCGTAAACAAGTAACTCTGGTGAGTATGGGAAAAGTCCCAAACCCCCCCTTTTTGCCCCCCCTCCCCCCCCTCCCTATCGTATCTCGGAAACTAAGAGACCGGTATTTTTTTTTTATTACGGATTCGTATAGAGGAGGCTCGGTAAAGTAAAAATCATTTTTCAAAGTGGCCCCCCTTGCCCCCCTTCTCCCCCCCCTTTAGGCGGATCTCGGAAATAAAGAGAATTTACAAGTTTTTTTTTAGGGATTCGTATAGAGGAGGCTTGGGGAAGGAAAAACCATTTTGAAAATTTGACCCCCTTGCCCCCCTCCACCCCCCCCTTTCGGATCTCGGAAGTTAAGAGACTTGGAACGAATTTTTTTTCAGATTCATATAGAGGGGCATTGCGTTAGTCGAAATCATTTTTAGAAACTCCCCCCCTCTCCCCCCTTCACCCCCCCCCCCCCTCTTCACCCCTTTTTTCTGTTTTGTTTACAGATTCGTATAGGATAGGAGGCTCGGGGAAGTAAACTGGTGGTACCGGTAAAGCGAAGGGGGGAGCGGGCGAGCGAAGCGAGCCGGCGACCCCCGTAGCGTAGGGATAAAGTCATGATAGCTTTCCGGTGGTAGGTAGGTCCTGAGTGGAGCGAACCTGCGAGACCGAGTGGAGCGAAGGGGGGAGGTGGCGAGCGAAGCGAGCCGGCGACCTCCTTAGCGTAACGAAGGTTGAGTGGGTGAAGCGTAACTCAGGGGCGACGACAAGCAAACTTTAGGGTAATGTTTTTTTAGTGGTAGTAGGAGGTAGTAGGTAGATGTACGTAGGTGTAGGTAGGTGTAGGTAGGTAGGTAGTAGGTAGGTAGGTAGTAGGTAGGTAGGTGTAGGTAGGTGTAGGTAGGTGTAGGTAGGTGTAGGTAGGTGTAGGTAGGTGTAGGTAGGTGTAGGTAGGTGTAGGTAGGTGTAGGTAGGTGTAGGTAGGTGTAGGTAGGTGTAGGTAGGTGTAGGTAGGTGTGGGTAGGTGTAGGTAGGTGTAGGTAGGTGTAGGTAGGTGTAGGTAGGTGTAGGTAGGTAGTAGGTAGGTGTAGGTAGGTAGTAGGTAGGTAGCAGGTAGGTGTAGGTAGGCAGACCCGCGAGCTGCGCGCAGCGAGCGCAGCCACGCAAATACTAGTTATACTATATAAAGCTAAACTACCACTCACTGACTCACTGACTCACTGACATAATTGTTCTCCTAGATGTTGGATGGGGAGGTGGGTATATTTTGACAGATTCGTAAACAAGTAACTCTGGTGAGTATGGGAAAAGTCCCAAACCCCCCCTTTTTGCCCCCCCTCCCCCCCCTCCCTATCGTATCTCGGAAACTAAGAGACCGGTATTTTTTTTTTATTACGGATTCGTATAGAGGAGGCTCGGTAAAGTAAAAATCATTTTTCAAAGTGGCCCCCCTTGCCCCCCTTCTCCCCCCCTTTAGGCGGATCTCGGAAATAAAGAGAATTACGTGGTTTTTTTTTAGGGATTCGTATAGAGGAGGCTTGAGGAAGGAAAAACCATTTTGAAAATTTGACCCCCTTGCCCCCCTCCATCCCCCCCCTTTCGGATCTCGGAAGTTAAGAGACTTGGAACATTTTTTTTTTCAGATTCATTGAGAGGGGCATTGCGTTAGTCGAAATCATTTTTAGAAACTCCCCCCCTCTCCCCCCCCTTCACCCCCCCCCCTCTTCACCCCTTTTTTTCTCTTTTGTTTACAGATTCGTATAGGATAGGAGGCTCGGGGAAGTAAAATGGTGGTACCGGTAAAGCGAAGGGGGGAGCGGGCGAGCGAAGCGAGCCGGCGACCCCCGTAGCGTAGGGATAATGTCATGATAGCTTTCCGGTGGTAGGTAGGTCCTGAGTGGAGCGAACCTGCGAGACCGAGTGGAGCGAAGGGGGGAGGTGGCGAGCGAAGCGAGCCGGCGACCTCCTTAGCGTAACGAAGGTTGAGTGGGTGAAGCGTAACGAAGGTTGAGTAGATAGGTGTAGGTAGGTGTAGGTAGGTGTAGGTAGGTGTAGGTAGGTGTAGGTAGGTGTAGGTAGGTGTAGGTAGGTGTAGGTAGGTGTAGGTAGGTGTAGGTAGGTGTAGGTAGGTGTAGGTAGGTGTAGGTAGGTGTAGGTAGGTGTAGGTAGGTGTAGGTAGGTGTAGGTAGGTGTAGGTAGGTGTAGGTAGGTAGTAGGTAGTTGTAGGTAGGTAGTATTGGAACATTTTTTTTTTCAGATTCATTGAGAGGTGCAATGCGTTAGTCGAAATCACTTTTCAAAGCTCCCCCTCTCCCCCCCTTCACGCCTCGCGAGCTGCGCGCAGCTCGCGCACCCACGCAAATACTAGTAGTTATATAAAACTACAAAGCCACTCACTCATTGACATGTCGTTTCTCGGAATGGGTGAGAGATGGGTCAGGGGTATGTTTTGCAAAAATGTGTAATCTGACCAATCGAGTAGAGGAAAATTATAGGGAAAGTTCAAATCCAAGATGGAGGGCGAGTCCATTTCCGATTTCGGTGGTGGAAAGACTTGGATGGATTTCGACTCAGAGGTCCTATACGAAATCTAAAAGCATTTAAAAAAAAAGTAAAAAATAAAAAAAAAACAAGATGGCGGCCGCGCCAGGACGTTTTGAAATTGTCGACTTTTTTCACTCGACTTTGACGAATTGTTTTCTTCTACCAAATTCTAGAACCGCCAATTTTGAGTTTGAGAATTGGTTGATAATTTCAATGGCAATTTGGAAAAATTATGACATTGTGAAAATCCAAGCTGGAGGACGCTGCGGCGGCCATTTTGTAAAAAATTGGATTTTTAGATTTTTTTCAAATGCATTTTTCGGGTAGTTGGCAACATCGGACGGGTTCAAGTTGTACCAGGCGGTTGTGTGTTTTGTTGACGAGTGTTGCCTGGTGCAAAAAAATCCCCATTTTTAGGGTATTTTCCCAGATTTTCCCCGAAAACATGAAAAGTAGAAATAATGACATTTTAAATAGAGACTTTGACTAGCCGGCAACATTGGGGTCCCCCGAATGACATTTGACCATTTTGGTTCGTTTTAATTGGCAACCCCAAAAAATATTGAACTTTTTCATTTTTGGGACTTTTTGACTTTGGCGAATTAGTTTGTTCTACCAAACTCAAAAGTTGGCAACACCAAGTATACCGGTCGGTGGCCTATATCCCTGAGATTTCAGGAAAATTATGACTTTTCAGAAAAACAAGATGGCGGATGCTATGGCGGCCATCTTGTAAAAAGGCCGAAAAATCCCAATTTTCGACACGATAATTGGGACAGCTGGCATCCCCCGACCGGATTGTGTTGTATGGACCGGTTATGTGATTCGTCAAGGAGTGTGGCCTGGTTAAAAAAAAATCCCCATTTTTAGGGAAATTTCCCAGATTTTCCCCGAAAACATGAAAAGTAGAAATAAAGACATTTTGAATGGAAATTTTACATAAACATCAAGAATGGGGTCCCCCAAATGACATTTGACCATTTTCATCACTTTCAGCTGGCAACCCCGAGAGCCATTGGCGCTTGAATTTTTGGGTCAGACCCGACTTTGGCGAATTAGTTTGTTCTACACAACTCAAAAGTTGGCAACACCAAGTACACCAGTTGGTGGCCTATATCCCTGAGATTTCAGGAAAATTATGAGTTTTAGAAAAAAAAGATGGCGAACAGTGCGGCGGCCATCTTGTAAAAATGATGAAAAATCCTAATTTTCGACACGATAAATGGGACAGCCGGCATCCCCTGACGGGATTGTGTTGTATGAAACGATTGTGTACTTTGTTGTGGAGTGTTACCCGACGCAAAAATTTTCCCCATTTTTCGGGTATTTTCCCAGATTTTTCCCAAAAACGTGAATAGTGAAAATAACGACATTTTAAATGGAAATTTTACATAAACACCAAGAATGGGGTGCCTCAAATGACATTTGACAATTTTCATTCTTTTCAGCTGGCAACCCCGAGAGTCATTGGGGCTTGAATTTTCGAATCAGAACCGACTTTGGCGAATTCTTTTGTTTTACCAAACTTAAAACTTGGCAACACCAAGTACACCAGTCGGTAGCTTGTATCCTCGATATTTCAGAAAAATTAAGACTTTTCAGTAAAACAAGATGGCGGACAGTGTGGTGGCCATCTTGGAAAAATGATGAAAAATCCCGATTTTCGACACGATAAATGGGACAGCGGGCACCTTCTGACCGGATTGTGTTGTCCCGGTTGTGTATTTCGTTAAGTAATGTTGCCTTTTGCAAAAAAAAAACCCATTTTTACGGTATTTTCCCAGGTTCAGCCCAAAAACATGAAAGTAGAAATAAAGACTTTTAGAATGAAGACTTTGACTAGCTGGCAACATAGGGGAGGTGGCGAGCAAAGCGAGCCGGCGACCCCCGTAGCGTAGGGATAATGTCATGATAGCTTTCCGGTGGTAGGTAGGTCCTGAGTGGAGCGAACCTGCGAGACCGAGTGGAGCCAAGGGGGGAGGTGGCGAGCGAAGCGAGCCGGCGACCTCCTTAGCGTAACGAAAGTTGAGTGGGTGAAGCGTAACTCAGGGGCGACGACAAGCAAACTTTAGGGTAATGTTTTTTTAGTGGTAGTAGTAGGTAGTAGGTAGGTGGTAGGTAAGTGATAGGTAGGTAGAAGGTAGGTAGTAGGGAGGTGTAGGTAGGTGTAGGTAGGTGTAGGTAGGTAGTACCGCGAGCTGCATTGGAACATTTTTTTTTTTCAGATTCATTGAGAGGTGCAATGCGTTAATCGAAATCATTTTTCAAAGCTCACCCTCTCCCCCGCTTCACGACCCGCGAGCTGCGCGCAGCTCGCGCAGCCACGCAAATACTAGTTCTATTATATAAAGCTAAACTACCACTCACTCACTGACTGACTCACTGACATCATTGTTCTCCCAGATGTTGGATGGGGAGGTGGGTATATTTTGACAGATTCGTAAACAAGTAACTCTGGTGAGTATGGGAAAAGTCCCAAACCCCCCCTTTTTGCCCCCCCTCCCCCCCCTCCCTATCGTATCTCGGAAACTAAGAGACCGGTATTTTTTTTTTATTACGGATTCGTATAGAGGAGGCTCGGTAAAGTAAAAATCATTTTTCAAAGTGCCCCCCCTTGCCCCCCTTCTCCCCCCCTTTAGGCGGATCTCGGAAATAAAGAGAATTACGTGTTTTTTTTTTAGGGATTCGTATAGAGGAGGCTTGAGGAAGTAAAAACCATTTTGAAAATTTGACCCCCTTGCCCCCCTCCATCCCCCCCCTTTCGGATCTCGGAAGTTAAGAGACTTGGAACATTTTTTTTTTCAGATTCATTGAGAGGGGCATTGCGTTAGTCGAAATCATTTTTAGAAACTCCCCCCCTCTCCCCCCCCTTCACCCCCCCCCCCTCTTCACCCCTTTTTTTCTCTTTTGTTTACAGATTCGTATAGGATAGGAGGCTCGGGGAAGTAAAATGGTGGTACCGGTAAAGCGAAGGGGGGAGCGGGCGAGCGAAGCGAGCCGGCGACCCCCGTAGCGTAGGGATAAAGTCATGATAGCTTTTCGGTGGTAGGTAGGTCCTGAGTGGAGCGAACCTGCGAGACCGAGTGGAGCGAAGGGGGGAGGTGGCGAGCGAAGCGAGCCGGCGACCTCCTTAGCGTAACGAAGGTTGAGTGGGTGAAGCATAACTCAGGGGCGACGACAAGCAAACTTTAGGGTAATGTTTTTTAAGTGGTAGTAGGAGGTAGTAGGTAGGTGATAGGTAGGTAGTAGGTAGGTAGTAGGTAGGTGTAGGTAGGTAGTAGGTAGGTGGTAGGTAGGTGTAGGTAGGTGGTGTCATTCGTGAGATTCATATAGAAGAGGCTCGGGGAAGTAAAATCCGTTTTTCAAATTTGAACCCCTTGCCCCCCTTCACCCCCCCTTTTAGGCGGATCTCGGAAGTTAAGAGACTTGGAACATTTTTTTTTTCAGATTCATTGAAAGGGGCAATGCGTTAGTCGAAATCACTTTTCAAAGCGCCCCCTCTCCCCCTCTCCACGCCTCGCGAGCTGCGCGCAGCTCGCGCACCCACGCAAATACTAGTTCTATTATATAAAGCTTAATTACCACTGACTCACTCACTCACTGACATAATTGTTCTCCCAGATGGTGGATGGGGAGGTGGGTATATTTTGACAGATTCGTAAACAATGAACTCTCAATCCTATGGGAAAAGTCCGAAACCCCCCCTTTTCCCCCCTCTTCTCCCCCCTCCCTATCGTATCTCGGAAACAAAGAGACTTGAAGTGTTTTTTTTTAGGGATTCGTATAGAGGAGGCTCGGTAAAGTAAAAATCATTTTTCAAAGTGGCCCCCCTTGCCCCCCTTTTCCCCCCCTTTAGGCGGATCTCGGAAATAAAGAGAATTACGTGTTTTTTTTTTTAGGGATTCGTATAGAGGAGGCTTGAGGAAGTAAAAACCATTTTGAAACTTTGACCCCCTTGCCCCCCTCCATCCCCCCCCTTTCGGATCTCGGAAGTTAAGAGACTTGGAACATTTTTTTTTCAGATTCATTGAGAGGGGCATTGCGTTAGTCGAAATCATTTTTAGAAACTCCCCCCTCTCCCCCCCCTTCACCCCCCCCCCCCCCTCTTCACCCCTTTTTTTTCTCTTTTGTTTACAGATTCGTATAGGATAGGAGGCTCGGGGAAGTAAAATGGTGGTACCGGTAAAGCGAAGGGGGGAGCGGGCGAGCGAAGCGAGCCGGCGACCCCCGTAGCGTAGGGATAATGTCATGATAGCTTTCCGGTGGTAGGTAGGTCCTGAGTGGAGCGAACCTGCGAGACCGAGTGGAGCGAAGGGGGGAGGTGGCGAGCGAAGCGAGCCGGCGACCTCCTTAGCGTAACGAAGGTTGAGTGGGTGAAGCGTAACTCAGGGGCGACGACAAGCAAACTTTAGGGTAATGTTTTTTTAGTGGTAGTAGGAGGTAGTAGGTAGGTAGTAGGTAGGTGATAGGTAGTAGGTAGGTGATAGGTAGGTAGTAGGTAGGTAGTAGGTAGGTAGTAGGTAGGTAGTAGGTAGGTAGTAGGTAGGTAGTAGGTAGGTAGTAGGTAGGTAGTAGGTAGGTAGTAGGTAGGTAGTAGGTAGGTAGTAGGTAGGTAGTAGGTAGGTAGTAGGTAGGTAGTAGGTAGGTAGTAGGTAGGTAGTAGGTAGGTAGTAGGTAGGTAGTAGGTAGGTAGTAGGTAGGTAGTAGGTAGGTAGTAGGTAGGTAGTAGGTAGGTAGTAGGTAGGTAGTAGGTAGGTAGTAGGTAGGTAGTAGGTAGGTAGTAGGTAGGTAGTAGGTAGGTAGTAGGTAGGTAGTAGGTAGGTAGTAGGTAGGTAGTAGGTAGGTAGTAGGTAGGTAGTAGGTAGGTAGTAGGTAGGTAGTAGGTAGGTAGTAGGTAGGTAGTAGGTAGGTAGTAGGTAGGTAGTAGGTAGGTAGTAGGTAGGTAGTAGGTAGGTAGTAGGTAGGTAGTAGGTAGGTAGTAGGTAGGTAGTAGGTAGGTAGTAGGTAGGTAGTAGGTAGGTAGTAGGTAGGTAGTAGGTAGGTAGTAGGTAGGTAGTAGGTAGGTAGTAGGTAGGTAGTAGGTAGGTAGTAGGTAGGTAGTAGGTAGGTAGTAGGTAGGTAGTAGGTAGGTAGTAGGTAGGTAGTAGGTAGGTAGTAGGTAGGTAGTAGGTAGGTAGTAGGTAGGTAGTAGGTAGGTAGTAGGTAGGTAGTAGGTAGGTAGTAGGTAGGTAGTAGGTAGGTAGTAGGTAGGTAGTAGGTAGGTAGTAGGTAGGTAGTAGGTAGGTAGTAGGTAGGTAGTAGGTAGGTAGTAGGTAGGTAGTAGGTAGGTAGTAGGTAGGTAGTAGGTAGGTAGTAGGTAGGTAGTAGGTAGGTAGTAGGTAGGTAGTAGGTAGGTAGTAGGTAGGTAGTAGGTAGGTAGTAGGTAGGTAGTAGGTAGGTAGTAGGTAGGTAGTAGGTAGGTAGTAGGTAGGTAGTAGGTAGGTAGTAGGTAGGTAGTAGGTAGGTAGTAGGTAGGTAGTAGGTAGGTAGTAGGTAGGTAGTAGGTAGGTAGTAGGTAGGTAGTAGGTAGGTAGTAGGTAGGTAGTAGGTAGGTAGTAGGTAGGTAGTAGGTAGGTAGTAGGTAGGTAGTAGGTAGGTAGTAGGTAGGTAGTAGGTAGGTAGTAGGTAGGTAGTAGGTAGGTAGTAGGTAGGTAGTAGGTAGGTAGTAGGTAGGTAGTAGGTAGGTAGTAGGTAGGTAGTAGGTAGGTAGTAGGTAGGTAGTAGGTAGGTAGTAGGTAGGTAGTAGGTAGGTAGTAGGTAGGTAGTAGGTAGGTAGTAGGTAGGTAGTAGGTAGGTAGTAGGTAGGTAGTAGGTAGGTAGTAGGTAGTAGGTAGGTAGTAGGTAGGTAGTAGGTAGGTAGTAGGTAGGTAGTAGGTAGGTGTAGGTAGGTAGGTGCAGGTAGGTAGTAGGTAGGTATAGGTAGGTGGTAGGTAGGTGTAGGAAGGTGGTGGCATACGTAAGATTCATATAGAGGAGGCTCGGGGAAGTAAAATCCGTTTTTCAAATTTGAACCCCTTGCCCCCCTTCACCCCCCCTTTAGGCGGATCTCGGAAGTTAAGAGACTTGGAACATTTTTTTTTCAGATTCATTGAGAGGTGCAATGCGTTAGTCGAAATCATGTTTCAAAGCTCCCCCTCTCCCCCTCTTCACGCCCCGCGAGCTGCGCGCAGCTCGCGCACCCACGCAAATACTAGTTCTATTATATAAAGCTAAACTACCACTCACTCACTGACTCACTCACTGACATCATTGTTCTCCCAGATGTTGGATGGGGAGGTGGGTATATTTTGACAGATTCGTAAACAAGTAACTCTGGTGAGTATGGGAAAAGTCCGAAACCCCCCCTTTTCCCCCCCCTTCTCCCCCTCCCTATCGTATCTCGGAAACTAAAAGACCCGTATTTTTTTTTTTTTACGGATTCGTATAGAGGAGGCTCGGTAAAGTAAAAATCATTTTTTAAAGTGGCCCCCCTTGCCCCCCTTCTCCCCCCCTTTAGGCGAATCTCGAAAGTTAAGAGACTTGGAACGATTTTTTTTTCAGATGCATTTAGAGGGGCCTTTGCGTTAATCGAAATCATTTTTCGAGACTCCCCCCCTCACCCCACCTTCACCCCCCCCCCCCTTTTTTCACCTTTTTTTTTTTTTTTCTTACATAAAGCTATTGAGGGGCGTTGAAACCTGTCCGGTGGTGGTACAGCGGCAAAGCGAAGGGGGGAGCGGGCGAGCGAAGCGAGCCGGCGACCCCCGTAGCGTAGGGATAATGTCATGATAGCTTTCCGGTGGTAGGTAGGTCCTGAGTGGAGCGAAGGGGGGAGGTGGCGAGCGAAGCGAGCCGGCGACCTCCTTAGCGTAACGAAGGTTGAGTGGGTGAAGCGTAACTCAGGGGCGACGACAAGCAAACTTTAGGGTAATGTTCTTTTAGTGGTAGTAGGAGGTAGTAGGTAGGTAGGTGGTAGGTAGTAGGTATGTGTAGGTAGTTGTAGGTAGGTGTAGGTAGGTGTAGGTAGCTGTAGGTAGGTGTAGGTAGGTGTAGGTAGGTGTAGGTAGGTGTAGGTAGGTGTAGGTAGGTGTAGGTAGGTGTAGGTAGGTGTAGTTAGGTGTAGGTAGGTGTAGGTAGGTGTAGGTAGGTGTAGGTAGGTAGGTGTAGGTGTAGGTAGGTGTAGGTAGGTAGTAGGTAGGTGTAGGTAGGTAGTGGGTAGGTGTAGGTAGGCAGACCCGCGAGCTGCGCGCAGCGAGCGCAGCCCCGCAAATACTAGTTATACTATATAAAGCTTAATTACCACTCACTGACTGACTCACTGACATCATTGTTCTCCCAGATGATGGATGGGGAGGTGGGTATATTTTGACAGATTCGTAAACAAGTAACTCTGGTGAGTATGGGAAAAGTCCGAAACCCCCCCTTTTCCCCCCCCTTCTCCCCCCTCCCTATCGTATCTCGGAAACTAAAAGACCCGTATTTTTTTTTTTTTACGGATTCGTATAGAGTAGGCTCGGTAAAGTAAAAATCATTTTTCAAAGTGGCCCCCCTTGCCCCCCTTCTCCCCCCCTTTAGGCGAATCACGAAAATAAAGAGAATTTTCGTGTTTTTTTTTAGGGATTCGTATAGAGGAGGCTTCGGGAAGTAAAAACTATTTTGAAAATTTGACCCCCTTGCCCCCCTCCACCCCCCCCTTTCGAATCTCGGAAGTTAAGAGACTTGGAACATTTTTTTTTTCAGATTCATATAGAGGGGCATAGAGTTAGTCGAAATCATTTTTCATAGGTCCCCCCTCTCCCCCCTTTCACCCCCCCCCCCACTCTTCACCCCTTTTTTTTCTGTTTTGTTTACGGATTCGTATAGAACTATAGAGGAAGCTCGGGGAAGTAAAATGGTGGTAGGGATAATGTCATGATAGCTTTCCGGTGGTAGGTAGGTCCTGAGTGGAGCGAACCTGCGAGACCGAGTGGAGCGAAGGGGGGAGGTGGCGAGCGAAGCGAGCCGGCGACCTCCTTAGCGTAACGAAGGTTGAGTGGGTGAAGCGTAACGAAGGTTGAGTAGGTAGGTGTAGGTAGGTGTAGGTAGGTAGTAGGTAGGTGTAGGTAGGAGTAGGTAGGAGTAGGTAGGTGTAGGTAGGTGTAGGTAGGTGTAGGTAGGTGTAGGTAGGTGTAGGTAGGTGTAGGTAGGTGTAGGTAGGTGTAGGTAGGTGTAGGTAGGTGTAGGTAGGTGTAGGTAGGTGTAGGTAGGTGTAGGTAGGTGTAGGTAGGTAGTAGGTAGGTGTAGGTAGGTAGTAGGCAGGTGTAGGTAAGCAGACCCGCGAGCTGCGCGCAGCGAGCGCAGCCACGCAAATACTAGTAGTTATATAAAACTACAAAGCCACTCACTCACTGATTGACATGTCGTTTCTCGGAATGGGTGAGAGATGGGTTAGGGGTATGTTTTGCAAAAATGTGCCATCTGACCAATCGAGTAGAGGAAAATTATAGGGAAAGTTCAAATCCAAGATGGAGGGCGAGTCCATTTCCGGTTTCGGTGGGGGAAAGACTTGGATGGATTTCGACTCAGAGGTCCTATACGAAATCTTAAACCATTTAAAAAAAAAGTAAAAAAAAAAAAATAAAAAAGATGGCGGCCGCGCCAGGACGTTTTGAAATTGTCGACTTTTTTCACTCGACTTTGACGAATTGTTTTCTTCTACAAAATTCTAAAAGTGCCAACAAAGAGTTTGCCAATTTGTTGGTAATTTCAATGGCAGTTAGGAAAAATTATGACATTGTAAAAATCCAAGATGGAGGACGCTGCGGCGGCCATTTTGTAAAAAGTTGGATTTTTCGATTTTTTTCAAAGCCATTTTTCGGGTAGTTGGCAACATCGGACGGATTCGAGTTGTACCAAGCGGTTGTGTGTTTTGTTGAGGAGTATTGCCCGGTGCAAAATTTTTCCCCATTTTTAGGGTATTTTCCCAGATTTTCCCCGAAAACATGAAAAGTAGAAATAATGACATTTTAAATAGAGACTTTGACTAGCCGGCAACATTGGGGTCCCCCAAATGACATTTGACCATTTTGGTTCGTTTTAATTGGCAACCCCAAAAAATATTCAACTTTTTCATTTTTGAGACTTTTTGACTTTGGCGAATTAGTTTGTTCTACCAAACTCAAAAGTTGGCAACACCAAGTACACCGGTCGGTGCCCTATATTCTTGATATTTCAGAAAAATTATGACTTTTCAGAAAAACAAGATAATAATAATAATAATAATAATATAATAATATTCCACAACTATCACACAACGCCATCTAGTCCCAAGCTAAGCAGAGCTTGTGTTATGGGTACTAGACAACTGATAAACATACTTATATATTTCTAAATACATACATATTATAGATAAATTACACCCAGACACAGAACAAATGATCGTGCTCATCACACAAACATTTGTCCTGGGTGGGAATCGAACCCACGACCTCCGGCATAGCAGTTAGGGTCACTAACCACTAGACCAACAGGCTGGTCCTTTGGCCCCAGATGGCGGATGCTATGGCGGCCATCTTGTAAAAAGGCCGAAAAATCCCAATTTTCGACACGATAATTGGGACAGCTGGCATCTCCCGACTGGATTGTGTTGTATGTACCGGTTATGTGATTCGTCGAGGAGTGTTGCATGGTGCAAAAATTTTCCCCATTTTTATTGAAATTTTCCAGATTTTCCCCGAAAACATGAAAAGTAGAAATAACAACAATTCGAAAGAAAACTTTGACGAGCCGACAGCACTGGAGTCCCCCAAATGACATTTGACCATTTTCATCACTTTCAGCTGGCAACCCCGAGAGCCATTGGCGCTTGAATTTTTGGGTCAGACCCGACTTTGACGAATTAGTTTGTTCTACTAAACTCAAAAGTTGGCAACACTAAGTACACCAGTTGGTGGCCTATATCCCTGAGATTTCAGAAAAATTATGACTTTTCAGAAAAAAAAGATGGCGGACCGTGTGGCGGCCATCTTGTAAAAAGGATGAAAAATCCTAATTTTTGACACGATAAATGGGACAGCCGTTATCCCCCGACCGGATTGTGTTGTATGAAGCGATGGTGTACTTTGTTGTGGAGTGTTACCTAACGCAAAAAAAATCCCCATTTTTAGGGAAATTTCCCAGATTTTCCCCGAAAACATGAAAAGTAGAAATAACAACAATTCGGAAGAAAACTTTGACTAGCTGTCAACATTGGGGTCCCCCGAATGACATTTGACCATTTTTATCTTTTTCAGCAGGCAACCCCGAGAGTCATTCGGGCTTGAATTTTCGGATCAGAACCGACTTTGGCGAATTCTTTTGTTTTACCAAACTTAAAACTTGGCAACACCAAGTACACCAGTCGGTAGCTTGTATCCTCGATATTTCAGAAAAATTAAGACTTTTCAGAAAAACAAAATGGCGGACAGTGTGGCGGCCATCTTGTAAAAATGATGAAAAATCCTAATTTTCGACAAGATAAATGGGACAGCCGGCATCCCCCGACCGGATTGTGTTGTATGGAGCGATTGTGTACTTTGTTGTGGAGTGTTACCATACGCAAAAAAATTTCCCCATTTTTAGGGTACTTTCCCAGATTTTTCCCAAAAACATGAATAGTGGAAACAACGACATTTTAAATGGAATTTTTTTACATAAACACAATGGACTCTAATGGATTTTCAAATTCATATAAGGATTCCTAGGGATTCTCAAAATTTTACAAGGGTAACTAAAACTTCTCAAAAGCACGACATAACCGCGAGCTGCGCGCAGCGAGCGCAGCCACGCAAATACTAGTTATATTATATAAAACTTCTTATTGAGGCCATAGCTTAAGTATTCGTTTCCAAAATAGGAAAGAGGATTGAAGCTTTTGTAACCTCAACAAAGACAAACAGGAGACCGGATTATTTTATCACAAAAGTGAAAAGTTAAATTAAATGAATTAAATAGGTAGGATAACAGCTATACAATTGCACAAAAACATACGAAAAGGTTCTTATGTAATGTAAAAAAAAAAATATATTGTTTGACTTTTTTTAGTTATTAAAAATACGTAAGTCATAGGTTATAATAACAGTCAGTCGTAATAGGTTATAATAACCCGGTCTCCAGTTAATATAAAAAATAAGTACTAAAGTTAAGTAATATTATTTTTAAGTATTATGAAATATAAATCCTGGATCGGCAACACTTATAGTCCCCACACGTTCACTGCAATATGACCAGCATATTGGACACACATAACCACTTGTTTATCACGTAATATTTCTACACCACAAACATAAGCGTCCGTGTTCACTGGACTTAAAAGTTACTCAAATCAAAGTTAACATGATCCAAAGCGAACTGTAATCTTGTCCTTTAATGGTTTTCTGTGGGCCAGGGTTTCACAACATGCCTCCTATAATGCAGCTCTTCACTTATAAGAGCACGACGGGCATTGTCAACACTTGAGTCATATAAAGCAGCATAGTCGGTCATCGGCAGGAATCCATTTTCTTCATACTCTCATAACACGATTTGACGCTGTAATGTGTTTATGAGCCGTGGTCTACTAGTTCTTTGATGGTGTTGCAAAGATCCCTCGTCTTCAAATCGTCGTACCAATAGAACAACTGTTTTTCTCTGCAACAATAATTATAACAGAAATATAATAACACGCAATAATGATTATTTATTAAGTAGTATAGACGTAACTAAAACATTTTTTTTTTTCTTATAAAAATTTTGAAATCTAAACTACTTACGTTAACAATAAGATAAGTCGACAAGTTTCGAGTGTCGATAAGTTTTTGCCTTGATTTTGCAAATCAGTTATTTGAGCTCTTGTAAAGAAAACAATATTACAACGCGTACTCATTTTGATGAAATAAGTTAATTCACCTAAATTAAAATAAAACTGAGCTAAACACACTCGAATGAGGTAATCGAAACAAACATAACGAACAATCAATTGAGCTTAGTCTTAACTCATCTAAATCTTCAATCTAATTATTTCTACTACCTACAAATTTATTTATGAATTCATATTCGACCTACCCTCAAGTTTGAAAACTAAAACATAGATAATTAAAATCAGATACCTAGTTATAAAATGATAATAATATTCAATTTAAACAAACATAGTAGGTAGTTAGGAATAAATTTATATAATAGAAATAATTGATTATAAATTATTTGAATGTAAAATACAGAAAAAGAAACTACATGAACATTTTATACAGCGTGAGCGCCCTCTAGTTAGTGTAGCATCAACAATATAATCAATGTTGCTAATCGAGTACTTATTTACGCCAGGTGGCGTCATTTCTTGCTTCACACGGTATTTTTTCTGAACTTCCCATGCATTATTGTAGGCGATGGTACCTATACTTAGTGTGATATTTACTCCTGCCAAAATAAATCATATTATTAATATTTTTATTTGTTTTAATTCAAAACACCCTATACCTGGCCGACATTTGGGAAAATCGCGACCGACCATTGGGCCGTGAGCGGCCGGCTTTAGGGTTTTTTCTTTCTCCACGCATTTAAACCTTAGTACTTTTTTCTTTTAGTAGAAAAGGCAACATTATGCCTATAAACATAAAATAGATTCATCAACCTGTCTAAAACCGCATTATAGCTATCCTTTCCTTGCAAAGTGATGGAGCCAGAGTGATCCAAAGTTAGAAAATCCGTTAGGGGGCCGACGTTTAGCGTATTTACCCTACAATGGCGGCCACAAAAACTTGCCTCCTTATTTGGATAAAATAAAAATTATTTGTGTTGGTAGATTAGGCAATTTTATAATGAGAATTGTAAGGCTACCCAATCTAGGTACCCAATTTTTTTTTTTCATCATCATCATCATTTCAGCCAAAAGACGTCCACTGCTGGACATAGGCCTCCCCCAGGCGTCGCCACATTGACCGATCCCGTGCGTCTCTCATCCAGCGGGTTCCTGCAACCTTGACCAGGTCATCGGTCCACCTAGTGGGAGGCCTTCCAACGCAACGTCTTCCGTCGCCATTCGAGAACTTTTCGGCCCCATCGGCCATCCGTTCTGCGAGCAATGTGCCCTGCCCATTGCCACTTAAGTCTGGCGAATCTTCGGGCTATTTTTTTTACGTGTTCTTAAGTCATCGGTACATGCAATAGGGGATCGGACAAAAAAAAACTAATTAGTCCGTCAGATAGATTTCCAAAAATTATTGGACACGTATTTTTTCTTTTTTCACGTAAAGGCCAAAGGCAGAATTCGTACCACCTATTTTTTTTTTGTTAAGTGATAGAATTTGTACCACTTATTAAGTCAATTAAACCATTCATTTTCATGTAACATTAGTATTTTTAGAAGTTCGGATTCATTAATTATATCAATCAAAAGATTTAAGTAGTTAAACGTAATTAATCTTAAACTAAACGTAGTTATGTTTTTAGAAGTTGCCATTTGTAAAATATCACGAGGCTCACAATGATAAATAATTATTTAAAAATAGAAATAACAGTAAATATAATTAACCAATTACACATTATACCTTAAAATGAATAATTATTGCATACAATCTTAATAATTAACTATTTAATGATAGGAATTATTTTCGACATCAATGTTTTTTTTTGTATTGGCAATTATTTTATTGACAGGACAGGAAAATCTTTCCGAGTCTCTGTTCGGTTCTTTACTGTTGTTTTGGATTGTTGTTTGTAACTGCATCTGAGCAATTTAGCAAATTATCTGGCCATTTTTACGTTGAGTCGAGCTACTGCTCCTCCGTACTCTATCTGTTGATAGTTTTTTCGCGAAAGGACGCTTTATTAATTGTGCTGTGTGTGTACGTGCTTCTAATTAAAATGACGAGTTTGCAATGCATAAATTGCAACGTTCGCTTGTCCCGAATAAGAAGGCACGCTTTATCGGATGAGAGTGAAGATCTCGTCAATACTATTCGGCTGTGGACATATCCTAGAGATGTAAGTAGTTTCAAACATAACATTTTGCGTACGAGTGTGTCAGTTACGAAGTGATAACTTTTACGTGTTAAAAAGTAGTCCTTATCATTTAAACTACACGATATCATACTAAAATAATATGTGTGTACAAAAACTAAACTAAACATTATTTGAAAAAATAACAAACACCATTGTGGTTGTTTAATTAAATATTTACAATTTGTCCTATATAATGTACAAACACATAAGTGATCGTTTTGCATGTATTGTTTACTTGCCTAACACTTCTTGTTTGCCTAACTTGGTTTGCCTAACACTGTTATAATAGTTATTACTCTGTTAGTATGACTGTTATAGTGTCATAGTCATATAAAGCAATGTTGAGCCGTACACAAAATCACTTCTTTATTTCCAGATAACACCTGCTGACCATGTTTGCCGTGCATGCTGGCAGCTAGCTAGTCATCCCCGTTTTCTGATAATATGCCGAGGAGACGCTCAGGCCATCAAAGTGTTTGTGTTGTATGTGGGCAATCCATACTACGAATCAGTCAACGCAGGATTTTGATTGAAGGTGCAAATGAAGACGAACAAAGAATGGCTAACACAGTTGCTACTTGGATCCAACCACGAGAGGTATAACAACACATACATACCTAATATAACTTGTATCAATTAGGTGTCTTGATTTGATTTTGATGTATGTGTTAAAACAATGTAAATTATTTCCCACTAGTATCATGCATTTTTAAATGCAACCTTTTCTTTATTTATATATTTTTTATTTTAGCTTCGTTCTGAGGATGATGCTTGTGTGCCGTGTTGGCTAAGAGCTAGAAGAACTAGGGTTGTTTCACCAAATGAAGATATTCAACCCATTGTACCTGATCATTTGGACGGTGATCATTCTGATTTGATGTGTGCTGTATGTGGTCAGAGTCTATCCGACCCAACATCAGATCAAGAATGGAATCCCGACAACACTGCTCGTTTGATGGAGCACCAGCAGGTATATGAAATATATTTATAGTAATTAGCTTATAATAATGTGTCATGCAAAGGGCAATTACTATTTTATGTTGCTAAATCTGGGACAATCATGATGGCTCTACTAACAACAAAAGGGTACTGGTTTTTCCATTGTCACATAGCCCTTCTCTCTCTCATATTAACACAACATAGATATTTTTGGTAAAGATTTTCTGTAAGGTGAAAACTGAAAACCAATCATTTTATTTATTTATTTAAACTTCATGCACAAACGTGGTACATAGGCGGACTTAATGCCACAAGGCATGGGTTTGGGTTTTTATGTCAAGAACTATTCTGTAGCTTGGTCATGTTGGGGACAATTTATGTCTGTCAGTGTTTAATTTGTGTTTCATCAATGTTATTTATATTTACAGATGTCATCCATGAATGAAGTTTGTGGAGTTTGCTGGGGCCAAGCTCGAGATTAATATTATTTATCCATGGAGAAATTATTATTATTTGCTTGTGGTATAGGTACCTATACCAAATTCGCCAGGCTCGTTCATATGTGGGTGAGCATTTTCGGTTTCATGGAGTATATACATTAGAGGTATCTCGAGAGAGAATACATGGCTTAGAGGGAATAAACCCAATGTTGCTTCGTGCTAAAATAAAGTCCCGCCATTCTTCTGCTAGAACTTATTTCGTTTTCATAGTTACAGAATCAAATATGAATGGTCGGGACGCAATCAAAAGTTATTGTTGTAATTGCATTGTAGGTTTAAGAAGTGGGATGCTGCTCACACGTTATAAGTATTATTTGGTACCTTAGTTACGCTCGCCATGAAGGTATGACCCGACCTGCCCCTTGCTTAGATGAAGTAATATTAAGAATAATAAAATAATAAAATAAATGTTAGATCCTACAAAAACAAAGTTGTTTTATTTAACCACACTTAAAACTCCATCAGCACTTCATCATTTATCATCATCATCATCAAACTATTGCAGACCGCTGCTGGACGCAGGTCTTTCCTAAAGCACCCTACTGAATAGGTACAATTTGCCATGTCATGTCAATTTGCCAACTTATTGATAAAAACACTACAAAGATAGCACCAGCTATCTAGAACATATTATTATCCTTTTTCACCAAAAAAATGTTTATACTACTACACGTAATCCTTATTAAGTAATATTATTGTTGAAGCAGGTGTTGTGATTTGGCAATGGAATGGCGTGTCAGGCGTGATCAACCAAATTAACTCTTCGATAGTATTTATCCAGACTTTTATTTGTCAAAATACAAGCAGATATTACACGTCCATTTTATAGTATATAATATGATGAATTAAGATTAATTAAATTGGACAATATTGGAGACGACACAAAACGTACACAGAGAGCCGTGAGCAGGAAGTAGTTGTCAACGTCAAAAACAGTAGACAGGTGACAGCTTCAAATGTCATATAAATATGGCTGCGTTTAAGCTGCGTTCATGTAGAGCTTACATAATTCCTAATAATTATAAATGCGAAAGTAACTCTGTCTGTCTGTTACTCTTTCACGCCTAAACGGCTGAACGGATTTTGATGAAAGGAGAAAACCAAACTCCATAGAAACTTGGGCCTGGCGTTACAGGGCTGAATTTTGGCCATTCATTAAAGAATCTAGGTAGGTTCCATGAGCCCAATTTTCACGTCTCCCAGTGATGGCCAAATTGATAATATCAGACAATGACATTTTATTGAACATGATATTTTCGAGGCTTTGTTTCCTACGCAAGTCTAAAACCCCCATGCGCTGTGCTGTAACATAGCACTATGAGGTTTCAGGTAAGTAGATACCTACTTTCCTTAAAAAGTGCTTACGGGGGTGACTTCAGATTTATATTATTGATATCACTGAAAACATCAGCTGAAAACTATGTTTATTAGACAAGGCCCACTTACATAACTACTGGCTGATATTTGTTAGGATAATATCTGCTGGGGGATTTTTAATAGATTGTGATACCCAATAAATTAAAATGTAAATAAAACACATATTTATGTTAAATGGTTTTTTAATCATCTTCTTCATTAGGATTATCATAGTATAATAATACAGTATCCAGAAACTGTGCAGGAGGCAATTGATTACCTTGGTGCCGTGCCCAACTAAGATATCATATTATGCTCATGGTATGGGCACAGCAACCAACCGTTCTTTTTCCTATGATACAGGTGCAGTAATATTGAATTATAGCATCCCTTCCACTTAGAGAGCTGTAGATTCATCCTACTACTAATATGCCTGGATTTCATCCTTCTCTTAACATCCAGGTTAAGTCCGATGTAGATAGCTCTTGCTGTAGGTCACCGTCCACCTCCCTACACACTTCTATGACATATGAGCCATTTTCTTTTCCTTTTCCTGAATGAAAATGCCGGGATGCTCTATTTGCTCATACTCAACACGAGTGACAGACAACACTTGAAGCGCCCACCTGAAAATAATTTATCTACATTAAAGTGTGCTTTTACACATGCGATGTGTTGTGTGTCCACTTTAAAAATACTGATCTAAAGAAATCCTGAGGAGCTCGGAGCTTGACCATTATCACACCATTATCAATGTTTTAGCATACCAAATAACATTTTTAATGACCTTTCAAAACCAAAAGCTAAACTAAAGAATGTTAATAAAGCATCAATAAAGCAAATATACTGACCGTGCGTGGTAGGATCAATTCTCTTATAACTTCGTGTATTCTGCGTTCTTGCACGGTACTAATCCTAAGTGTATGACAACGAACTCTTCTCAGAAGAGAATGTCCACAGTGAATACACACCCGTCGGTGTCCCATAGGTGTCTGTTCACTTTGTTCTGGTATATTTCCATCACTAGATATAGCATTGGCATGATTCCAGCAAGCCAGGCATATAAAGTCATTTTCATTTACCTGAAACAAACATTTGACTATTAGGGTCTAGCAAGACTAGCATTAGCATTTAGCAATAAACATCTGGGTATATTTAGGTAGACCTATGCCCCTCATTACAATCCCACTGCAGGGACACAGACCTCCACTCTGAGAGAGGGAATAATAGGTTGTAATTAACCATGAAGGTTCAGTCCGGTTTAGCGATGTGATGTCTTCAAATATGAATTTATTGCACATTATGCTATCATTAAAATACAACTATAAACAGACAACTGAACATGAGCGATAACACTACTTAGTTTGTTTACATTAAATAATTACATATGATTACAAAAACGTTATGTTAAATAGAAATATCGGATACTAACCGTTTGAGGCGCTACCCATTCTTGAACAATTGAAAGAATAATCTTCCAATCTTCGCCTTCCACATCATGAGGACCGCAACAATGCAATGTTGCGGTCCTCATGATGTTGAACCCAGTCGTCAAATGAGCAAAGTACAAATACGGTTTTCTAGCAAATGTCAGCAGGGGTGGCAGTTTAGAAACGGTGTCCAATGTTCAAGCGAGGGTCAGTCAAAAGGCAATAGATTTCGGAGTCCAGTATTCGATCAAAGGTCTTAGAATAATATAATCTCGAGAGATCTGGAAAAACACATTCACTTGCACACCAAACGAAAAGCGAATGACATGACAATTGACTTGACAGCCGTTGACATTGACACTTGTGACATTGAATTGACGTTTACTAGTGCATTCCGTGGTGCAGCCGATTTTATCGATTATTTATTTGGTTTTTTTACAGGTTACGTTAAAAATCAATTATATGACAGATTTTGAATAAACATCTATTTTAATAAGAAAAAAAGTGATAATACATAATGATAATGATTAATAAAGATAATGCAATGAAGTATTATTTAATTATTTGTAAGAATATCGATATCCACTAAGTCGATCTTATTCTTAGGGTACGCTCTATTGATATAATAACAGCGTTCGTGAAGTTAGTGACAAAAAATGAAACAAGTGTTGTAACGGTTTAAAAAGACACAACCTCAAAAATAAAACTGGTTATAACTTTAAGGTCCTAACTTCTAAAAATCTATGAATTTTAAAAGGGCTTGCCTATTGTATTGACTACCAATTAAAACAAAAAGTATCCCAAAACACGACATTTTATTAGCGGTACGAAACTCCCATACAAGGCTGCCTTTCACCTTTAAAATGAAGACGATACAGTGCTTCGAAAACTCGTGTGACATCATAATTGATAGTATGTACATTTTGACGACACAAGTGACGTTTCAAGCCCCACTCCAAGATCTTTGACGCGTTTTATCTTCGTCATTTTTTATTGATTTGATAAAACAAAAAACACGTACCTACCTATTCAATATTTTTCGATAATCTAACTTACGGACTAATCAGAATCATATTATTTTGACCCCGCCCGATCCCCTATTATTCGTTACTATGATTAATTAACTATTATTACCAATTCAGTATTCTAGATGCTTGAAAACTTCAAACAAAACAAATAACTAAAAAAAAATAGTACATTGCTTTATAATTACAAACTTGCGGTTATTTAGGTATGTTTTAACGAGGATTATGAATTAGCGGTAAATTCGATTTTTATTTACTAACGGTAAGCTAGTGGCGGTTCAGTAAAAAAACACTAGCTGTGCAAGCGGGAACATTGTTTCCAAGTCTAAGAACTTAATCCTCACGATTTTAATTAGACTTAAACCTGTGAGCTTGTCATTTATGTCTTTGAGGTAAGCTGAAGTGACATTTTTGAAAGGGCCCGTGCGAGTGTGCAGGTAATGAGCTTAGAGATGTGACGCTCCTTACAATAAGCCAGTTTTTGTCCCCTCCAATTGTACCGACCTGCCTCGGCCATAGAGTGCAATCCATCTTTGTCAACGACCGAACCATCTGCCTTTTGTTCTTGCTTAAAAATTTGAATAATAATAAACAGCAATAAGGACGAAACGGGAACATCGGTGTCCTCTCTTGATAAATAGGATAGTTTACTTGACGAAAGTTAAAAAGCGCTTTTGGTACAAATTGAGCAATTAACTTAAGTAAGTAGGTATATTAGGTAGGTACCTACCTACTTTACATAGAACAAACACAGTCATGTTGGAAACGGCACCGTCCGTTACCTCTGCAGCTCCATGCTTTACGAAAGATAATTTATTTCCAACGATAATAACATAAAAATTAACATATCACGTATCTTTATGTGTTATCTGGTAAAGCTTCCATGGTGCGAGTCCGGGCGGTGTATCAGGCGGTTCGATCGACTCTGCGGGTACATGGCTACATGTCATTTATTTCAGATGACATTTATGGAGATTCTATGGAGCAAAGCCAATAAACTCGACGCCTAAAATGTGTAATCCGACACGATGGGAATGGAACGCATATTTACATCATTTTGATTAGAAACTACAAAATGGCAAAATCTAATTTTATTTGCCTAGTCGCTTTATGGATATTGAAGATTTAATCGACGCCCACATGTTTGATGTTTCGACACAGACTGTAAATTGATTTAACGCTATCATCATTCTATTTTAGAATATAATTCATTTAAAAAACTTTTGCGTCTCCAACTCTCATTTTAAATTAATAACTTTACACCATAACCAAATACCAATATGTATATCATTATCTAATTCTAATTTGATTGCAGTATCCATAGAGCAGCTACTTGTTAATCCGCGACGCCCGCGCCCTTTGGCGAGCTAAGGCGGTATCAGACGACAGGATAGTTTATGGTTACCTGTTATCGTTCATCTGTATTCTGTAGAACTTACGGACCAACAAACATCCAAGTCTTGCGAGTTCAGCGTGTTCAGACTTTTATCTTCTTCACCATTTGGTTTTACGACAGTCAGACATGACATTTGTTTTAAGAACCGAATAAAAATGCAATATAAAGCATAATGGCAGTGGACACACTCGACTAGACAGTCAAAACAAAGAACTTTTTATAAAACGCACCATCGCTACAAATTGTACCATTATTTTGCTTCTGAAGAAAGGTGGCCGTGTGCATTGTTCCTCGAGCAGCCCCCAACCAGGAACGTAGGCGCAATCTTATAATATTTCCTTGCTTGATACAGCCAAGATAACTACAACTCGTTACTTATAATGCTCGGTTATTCGAAAGTTTGGTTTGAATCCGAGAACAAAAGCAATTTTGCGGTGATAAAGCAAAGCAAAATAAAATGAGAACAGTTGGACTGATTGCGGCAATCATGCTTTCTGTAACCACAGTATTTTTGCCAGATTACATCACGTAACCAGTATTGTCTAACGGTAATATAAATTAGTTGTTTGTACATTGATTTATTAGAGAAATATTTACGTACCTACTTGGTGTTGAATTCCTGCATCCGATGAAGATAAAAATATCTTGTACCATCGTCTCGGGTTACATCATTACATGGCTAGAACTGTGGTGGTCACAAAACAAAAAATCTTGCGATATTCGATACTGAGATGCAGTGTAAGATTCCATCTAGTCAGTGTTACCTCCTCACACGGTTACAGACTTGTTGACATTGGACTATCTATTTAGAAAGAAACCCAAAAATATTAGCATTTGAAACTTTTTCAATTTGTCAAGCGCTTTTTTTTGGTTTCTTCACATTTCCGGTCTTATCTTACTTTGTTATCTAAAGAACGCTCTTTTCTTAGACCTATACCAATAATATCAGTGTCACGGGCATTAAACGTGGCCTACGTGTGAATCTTAACAGACCAAAGCTTAAGCTTCTCATCCGGGGCCATCATCTTACAGATAACAGTTCCTTTACTAGTCAGGTATAGAAACGACAATAGAATAAATAAAAACAGTCAGGAATAGACATTGTTATTTTAATAAATACTATTAATGCTGCATTCAGCCCGCGCCATTCGGATCTCGTCCCCCAAAACGAAGACTTCGTTTAGAGAATTAACAATGAAATATTTCAATAAACAGCCAGCGACGGCGCAATATAAATATGGGCTCACGTCCTTCTCGAAACTATTCTTTATGTAAATACAGTTGACACGCGGGATGATGTGGAGTGGGCCCTAAATAAATTTAATTTCATGGACGGTTGGGTACCAGTTTTTAATCTGTGGGGGTGTGATATGTTACCCGCGGGCAGGTGCAGGCTTAGGCAAAACACGGTACGCTTACGTGAGCAGAATGAAAGTGGTTAATTAAAAATATAAATTGTGTCCATGTATCAGCACGATTTAATGCTTGCGAGATGATTACCTACAAATATCACAGAAGGTAAATTCAAACTCTGATGTAGCTTTTTACGGTTTACCGTACTAGAAAGGTGTACTATAGCTTAGGAGCAGAAGGGAAGGCATTGGTGTGGAATGCTAATCAAGTAATAGCAGCTTACTTCCATCAAATAATTTCAGTGGAGTAGTTTGTTAGTCACCTGCGGAAACCAACCATAAAACTAGATGACTAAATAAATGACTGGATAAATGTTGGTTGTAGAAACTGAGGTTAATTTAATAGCAATTATGCAACCCCTGTCGACGCAGACTGGATAGCTGAAATAGAATTAGTGCACATGCAGCAAGCCGCGGGCGACAGACGGATTACTTACTACCTATGTGCACTACATGAATATGCATCTCGTTATTTTCAATCACGCTTGACGTCGGCTTAGCTTTAATCGTTTAAGCTTTGCAATCCATTGTCCTCGACACCTAATGCAATTTTAATGATTAGTCATTGTCATAGCTTTATTAAATGCATGTTGTTTTGTCATTCATTATGCTGTTGGGATCTGAAATTCTAATGTAACAGCTTTGTAATGACATGTTTATTTTGCCTTTTAGATTTCGCTTTCTTAATTAAACAATGGTAACTGTAAATTTTATGGCACAGGAAATAATTTAAGTCGTCAGCATATTGTTTTGTGAATTAAATTGGTTTTATAATATTAGAACTTACATGTGTTTATTACATGACATATTCATCGATGTATGATGTATGTATCGATGTATGTATTTAGAAATATATAAGTATGTTTATCAGTTGTCTAGTGCCCATAACACAAGCTCTGCTTAGCTTGGGACTAGATGGCGTTGTGTGATAGTTGTGGAATATTATTATTATTATCGATTATTTTGTAAAAACTCTACAAATAACTATTATTGTTTCATACGTGTGTAAAGATAGGCATCTTTACAAGGCAATCTCTTGAGACGGCTATGATCGATTCTGTGCAAGAGATCCATCAACTTCACATAATCCTCTCGCAGTTTTTGCACTCCAAGGCAAAAAAAAATATGACAATACAATTTTATCACCCTTTGCAACCTTTTCTATTATCTGTTAATTTTGCTGCAGTTGCTGGCTATTGTCACATATCGTCGTGTTAAATAATAGCGTTTTATTGAATACTTACTACAGAGTACCAGTTGTCAATGATACTCATACAAATAATAAAATTTGAGGAATGCCTAAAAGTTTAAGTTTTAATAGATCGGTCCATTATTTATGCTCGCCACTGTAATATGCAAAAATAAATATTTCACTAAAATATTCCTTCCTTTTTGTTAAAAAAAATACGTTATGCTCAATTTTATCACCAGTTAAGAAAAACGAAATATAATTTCTTCAAAATAAAAATAAAAAGTTCTTTCGTTCAATCCCTCTGAATTTTTTGTTTACACCTCGATGATGGGATCTTGTTACGCCATGCTTGGCTTCGTAACCATCAGTCAAGTCAGTGTGTGGTTTCGCGGTTTACGATCAACATAGGGATACGGGCTTTGTTTTGTAATATAACACTAAAACAATAGACCTTTGCTTGATCAAGATAATGGTAATTTCCCTATCTGTTTTCCACGCATGTTTATTTTTTGACATAAATTCGTACTCTACGCACTCAACCCTATCTAAAGAGCCTAATCAAAACATTCACAACACAATACTTGATAATACTATCAGTACACAAAGCGTTTAATAGACTATTACGCCGTGTCCATTAAACTATGCTAACTAAACAATGCAATCGGTGCACGTGCGGTGTAAGTCCCACACTCCGCATTCCCGCCATTACAGCTTGTCTATGGTAGAGAAACTTTATAGGCGTACTCTAAACGACCATGCCACAGTATAAATATGTACAGTAGTGTGACTCGGCCGTGTCCTTGAAATAAATGCCTACAGCCGCGCGGTACGTAAACATGCGTAAGGGCTGCCCGCCTCCAGTATTTTAATTACATGTGCTTATTTTGTGTTTCCATTTAGTTTTGTGATCGTAAATATACTTTTTAAAACATTTAAAATACTTTGTGAATTGAATAGAAAGTGTTCAATAAACATGCGTGTTGTTTTTTGATTGATAGATTTAATTAAAAAACCATGTTTTTTTTCGGGACATATATAGAAATACTTATCCAATAAAAAGACACACATTATAAGCCTACCTACTAGTAAGTGAAATTATTTTATAGTCTTATCTTTCAAAGTTTCCAGGTAATTAAAAAAAAGTTATCTCTGGATACGTTAATAACGAATTCATAAAACCAAAAACAACACAAAAAATGTAAATTAAATGTACTTGTCTTATTTTTAGAGAAAACATCGCGCATTTATTGTTAAAAAACAACATACCGTCCGCTCGTCACTGCGGCACAGTCGCGACTGTCTGCATCCCAGGCGCATCCCTTAATCGAGGCGCGTAGGCATAGCTCGCGCTTCGTCCGTTTGTATGAAGTCGAACTACTGTATGATAATATTACCGTGACCATGCATTCTCGTTCTACACCTAAAGTGTTACAAGTTTTTACTTCAGTTACGAAGCACGCACTTACAAGGTGCAACACATCTCGTTATGCAGATAAGCGTAATATTCACGTATCTCTAAGATCTCTGATGAAATAGCTTTTTCTGCCATTTTGCACAAGTGCTGGTGGTGAAATATTTTTAGTTTCGCATGTTACCAAGTTTTTGTTGTTCATGTTTATTTATGAATGGACAGCTGTTTGCGTTTAGTTTGTTAATAATACAAAGAACTTTTAAGTAATTGTTATTATCAACATGTTAAATAAAATATTTTATTAAAACCTAACGAATTTATTAACTCATTAGGTATCATTTTTTTTCTTTTTTATATTTGACTGAACGGCCAGACCTTTTCAATCAATATCTAATCCCAAAAGGTCGAATGAAATACGTCATAAAAGCACAAAAATATAAATCCAAACACCAAAACAGAAATTAAACCGTGAGACGGGTTGCAGCCAATAATGACAAGTTGGCAATGTATCCAGGTCAGTCGACGGCTGAATAAATAGATCTTTTATAAATAACGCGAAACTCTGGGTAATAAACCGCGAGAAGGCACAGCTAATTTGTACACTGCATTTCTGACTGGCGCTTAGTCAATTGGCTGATTATCTAGTGAGAAATCTCTTGTTTTCAGGCTAAGGTCAAGAACTAAAAAGCTTTTGTAGTAGTTTTTGATTAAAATAAGAACTAGCACGACTTGTTATTGGTGTTCCCTCGTCACACAAAACATTTGTAAAACTAGCATGTAGGACCATAAAACTGCATTCAAAACCATACATAGCATAGGGCACATTTTAAACTAAAACGTGTAGAAAGTTCGTCCATCTGTCGAACTGACAATGAAAAATCTTCTGCTGTACGCTTACATATCACGTGGAAAGATCAACGTTCTAAAATTACTTTTCTCCACGTGATCGATAGTTGAACATATTCAAAATAATGGTTTCGGGCGTCGGCGAGGGTCGACCTCTCAATCACACCTCGGTTCTGTGCCAGTTCGGCAATTTGCCCGAATGTATGGAGATGTCAACGCGACAAAAAGCTTCGATCGATCAACGATGCTGCGTGAGCGCAAGTCGCACGCTGACACTTTTTGTGTGACGTTCTAACAATGTTTAGAAAATTGTTCATTTTGATTTCTTCGCTTTTATGTGATGAGTTGGGATTGGGAAGCATCGAATATACTACTGCAAAAACGGTTAAACAGTTTTAAACAATGTTTGAAACTTCCAAAATGGTTTTATTCGACGCAATAATCAGATATAATCCATGTCGATAGTGAAATCACTAGACTACCCATCACATCAAAACTCCCTAGGGACTTGGGGGTTGGGGTAGCGACGCGATCCGAGCGATACCAGACTGGGACAATGGGCATGCGCCTGAAAAACGTGTCACAGCGAGACGAGGTGCAACGGCCTCCCGACGAGATGCTTCCGCCACTCGATGACGATAACATCAGGCTAAAACTAGCACAATAATTACCGCGAGTAATGCACAAAACAGTAGCGCATGTAGCATTGTGCCATAGATAGAGAGGTCAGATGTTGTGCGCGTCCCTCGGATGGTAAGCGAACGTCGACGAGCCGTCACGACGCGTCCATCAACTGCCAGCCTGCCACCGCTGACGAGCCAGCACCGAACCCAGTTTAAGCTCAGTTTAAAACCTGACAGTTCTCCGACCATGATAGATGATATACGGGCGCGTGGAATGTGCCCAAACCGAAATAGCAGCCGCCTCGACATGGACACTCGTTAACGTTTTAGCTAATGACATTACGGCTCATTTTTGTTTTTGTTCGGCTATTAAAGATGAGCTGCGTGTTTGTTTTGGGGCCGAGGATTACCGGCGTTGACCCATAATCCCACGTCCATAGTTAATGACTGCTTTAATAGCCCACGAAGGAAGTATCTCGCAGCGCGACTATGATGCGACGAGCACAATATTAGAACTCCCGTAGTGTTGCCACACGACTATTTTATATTTCCTTTGTGTTGTGGGAGCTCAAAAATGTGCCATTAGGAATAATGCTGTGACAATTTTGCTGGCTACGCAGCGTAATTGAATAGGCGGCCGGGTGGCGCACGCGACCAGCCTCTGATTCAGGAGTAAATGTGCAAATAAATGTGTCTACTCTAATGCAATGTAATATTATGTTTGTTTACGCACATTATTAAATAAATCAGCCTTGTTATTCTCTTTCTATGGGAATTGCGCCACTAAAAGCTCCGTAATGTTTTGAATATTTGCAAAGCTTCTGTGCTTTGGAGACATTATCTAAATTGTTCAATGCACTCAGAGGCGGTGTGAAGGAAGACACATTAACATGTTAAAATTTCACACTTCATAAACTAAGTACGACTGTTTGCTACCTAATGGGTGAAAGGTTTTATGTTCGACCTGATCGGGAAACAGTAAATAAATACTCCTGTTTTTGGTAGTTGGTTATTTATAATATAAAAGTTAGGGACCACACACACGGTCCGGTGGGCGCGCGGAGCAAACATGGCTGGCGTCAGCACCGAGCATACCTGCCTCCCCCAGCTTCTGTCTGTGTGTACACTCCCGCTTAGCTAGTGCGTGGTGCTAATCACTTCTAAACACGATACCACATACTATCATTATGGAACACCATTCTTTTCCTACTTAACAACTCGATAACTCTAAGTACTTTCACGGATCACTTGTATTACTCATTTTGTTTGGCCATCCAATCTCTCTTAACTAGTTTTTCTTCACCACCCAATGTTTTCCCTTGAGTGTAGCATTTAAAGAGTCTTGACGCGACAAAAGTTTCTAAATGTGCTTTGTTGGCCAAACATATTCCCAATTCACATTGTCGTAATTAAGGACCGTGAAATATGGTCCCACTCAATTGTGTCGTAGTTTTGTGACAATACTGTATTTACGAAGAAGGACCGAAAATAAACAAACATCGCGCACAATCGGACGAATAAATATGCTGGCACAATGCACGGGCCAGCACGTCATAATAAGGCAGTGGCTTTTGTACGAGCGGCTGTAAATCATACAGTCCTTTGAAGAGAATGGCACACCATAAATAATGCCCAAAATTCGGCTGCGATGCTCTCCTCCGGGACATTTTTGTAGCCCGTGAAGAGAATTCTAATGGTGAAACAAATTAATCAATGGGGTCGCGACTGTATTTAACTTTTTTGCCACAAGCCCTATTGTGATCGAGTTTATGGGTGTCGATAAAGCCCTAAACGTTTTGGCATTAAAAATTCCTTTAATTTATAGCTCCTATAGTACACCATAACGTGCACTATTTAGAACTGAACTAGTAGTTTATGCGACTGTGCATAATGAAGGGCATTACAACACAAGTGTGGGTTTAAGAAACGAGCCGAAGGCGAGTTTCTTAATAGCATCACACGAGTGTTGTAATGCCTAATTATGTATAGTTGCATACACTAATTTATCTACCCGAATATCATAAGGGCTCTATGATGGGTTCAGGAACCATAGGGAAATGACCAGCATTGTTACCAGTGTAATGCAATAAAAAATAAACAGGTTACCTATTAGTTGCATTCGTCGCTGCATTTACGATATCTGGCGGAGTGTTCATGTTAATTTCTGAGTCACTATCACTCATTTTCGACAGAAATAAAGAATTAACAGAAAATTTGTCTACTCAATGAAAGGGAATAAAAAGCTAACGAACAAATGACAGCTCGAAATGGCGGCGTTTCGGATATCTGTAGTTTTTTTTTAATCTTAGGCAAACGAACAAAGTCACTATTCTTGTGTCACTCGAGATCAAAATGTCGTGCGATTTATAATTAAAATCATACTGAATTGGGGTTTCGTATCGATAGGTTGGTTTTAATGTAGATACGTGCGCGCGGAACTAGTTGGCCGAGCCTTAGGCATGTTTTTGTTTTTTATTTGTATTCTTTTCAATAAATTGAACAAATTATTGTTCACGAAATCTCGAGATTGGTCATCACAGTCTAATTATAGTCTCCTGTGCATTGCGAGCTGTAGGCAACCCGCCCCCTCACCCCTGTCGCCACCTAAGGCGCGGCCAACTAGTTCCGCGCGCACTATAGAATAGCACACTCACTTGAATTTGACACCTGTTCCAAATTTAAAACTCATAACCTACTGTTTTCAGTAGGTTATGAGCTCATTACAGTTCTGTTAATTTCTGCTGGTTGGTAATGCTGGTCATTGCCTATGGTTTTTGAACGCATTAAAGAGGGTTTATGATATTTGGGTAGATAAAATGGAAATTCTATTCCCTAATGTGGTAATTGTTTCGATTTAAGGTGGTACCCTGAGCAAATAACCTTGAGCATTTGCTCCCTCTTTGCCGCACCCCACCTCTACAATACTTCGTAAACTATTACTTGCGCCACCTGGCGAACTTCATACGAATACAAGTAAAATTCACAGATCTAAGAAGTAATAGATATGGCATTCAAAGAAATATTTTTTTATGAAATGTTATTATGAATTCAGTTACTATACTCACGTCGATAAATAGGTAGGTACTTTCAACTTTTACAGTGATACAAATATTACGATTACGAAAATGAGCTCAAAATTAAAATCCAAGATGGCGCCGATGAAAATTTTTGGTTTATTCGTCATGGGTGTCGTTTTCATGGTTTTCGGGGTCGCTGATTACGAAAATGAGGTCAAAATGAAAATCCAAGATGGCGCCGACGAAAATTTTTGGCTTTTCCGTCATGGGTGTCGTTTTCATGGTTTTTGGGGTCGCTGATTACGAAAATGAGGTCAAAATGAAAATCCAAGATGGCACCGACGAAAATTTTTGATTTTTCCGTCATGGGTGTCGCTTTCATGGTTTTTGGGGTCGCTGATTACGAAAATGAGGTCAAAATAAAAATCCAAGATGGCGCCGACAAAAATTTTTGTTTTTCCGTCATGGGTATCGTTTTCATGGTTTTTGGGATCGCTGATTACGAAAATGAGGTCAAAATGAAAATCCAAAATGGCGGCCATGAAAATTTTTGGTTTTTCCGTCATGGGTGTCGTTTTCATGGTTTTAGGGGTCGCTGATTACGAAAATGAGGTCAAAATAAAAATCAAAGATGGCGCCGACGAAAATTTTTGGTTTTTCCGTCATGGGTGTCGTTTTCATAGTTTTTGGGGTCGCTGATTACGAAAATAAGCTCAAAATCAAAATCCAAGATGGCGCCGACGAAAATTTTGGTTTTTCGACTATATATATATAAAACGACAGCCATAACGGAAAAATCAAAAATTTACCTGGCCACCATCTTGGATTTTCATTTTGACCTCAAAAACCATGAAAACGACACCCGTGAAAGAAAAACCAAACATTTTCCTGACCGCCACCTAGGGTTTTCATTTTGACCTCTTTTCGTAATCAGCGACCCCAAAAACCATGAAAACGACACCCATGACGGAAAAACCTAAAATTTTCCTAGCCGCCATCTTGGATTTTCATTTTGACCTCATTTTCGTAATCAGTGTCCCTAAAAACCATGAAAACGACACCCATGACGGAAAAACCTAAAAAATCTTTACCGCCATCTTGGATTTTCATTTTGATCTCATTTTCGTAATCAGCGACCCCAAAAACCATGAAAACGACACCCATGACGGAAAAACCTAAAATTTTCCTAGCCGCCATCTTGGATTTTCATTTTGACCTCATTTTCGTAATCAGCGTCCCCAAAAACCATGAAAACGACACCCATGACGGAAAAACCAAAAATCTTCGTCGGCGCCATCTTGGATTTTCATTTTGACCTCATTTTCGTAATCAGCGACCATGAAAACCATGAAAACGACACCCATGACGGAAAAACCAAAATTTTTCGTCGGCGTCATCTTGGATTTTCATTTTGACCTCATTTTCGTAATCAGCGACCCCAAAAACCATGAAAACGACACCCATGACGGAAAAACCTAAAATTTTCCTAGCCGCCATCTTGGATTTTAATTTTGAGCTCATTTTCGTAATCGTGCCAATATTATTTTGTATCACAGTAAAAGTTGAAAGTACCTACCTATTTATCGACGTGAGTATAATAACTGAATTCATAATGACCAAAAGTATTTGGACGCACCAATAAATATTTCATAAAAAAATATTTCATTGAATGCCATATCTATTACTTGAAATTACTTCTTAGATCTGTTGATAATGTGACGTAAGCGAGCGAGCGCATGAGCCGACGCGGCGCGGTGACGAGCGACACGGGTTCCCCCTTCGAGGCCTGGCGGCATACTGAATGTCAATAGATACGGTTGCGAATACGCTCAGAATTTTGCCTAAAAATCTTTATAAAATCAAATTTTGGGTTTTTGAAAAAAAAAATCGTACCATAATGTTCATTATGAAATTGCTTATCCATTAGTGTAAAAACAAAATAAAAACAATTGTTAGTTTTGGAGAAGTAGCATGTTTTCAATAATTATTTCTCATTTCTGTGGTTTCGTTGTGAGGGGATTAATTAAATATTTTACTTAAAAAAGAAAAAAACAAAACGTACCATTTTGAAGGTAAGAGTATGTAGAAATTTAATGTATTTTTTGTTGGTTGATATATCTTTTTTTTTAAGAGTTATAGGCTCCAGAAAACTGCATAAAAAACGGCTAGAGCTACGTTTTGCTGGGGGACGCGCCTTAATGACGTTACGCTTAAAATTTAAACCGTAGTCGTAAATATTGAACTGCAGCCACTTTAGATTTTTATGGGTTCGTAAGAAAGCAATTAAAGTTGAGCATTATGATAGTATTGAAGAATTTAACGCGGTCGACGTTGTTACGACTCAACTGAGCTTTAATGGTTCAGTGCACCCCTGAATAAACAAGGCTATTCGGAGTTAAATTTGCTTGCACCGGATATGGCTGCCACTCGAACATATCCATCATGTACCTCTAAATGAAGACTTGGTCAGCGGTGCTCTGCCAGTCCGCCACTTGAGACCGTTCAGACTCCTCTAGCACCAACAATGAATAAAGGAATTCTTATTCATGGGGGGAATAGGGATGTGGACGATGTGGTCAACTCACCTTATTTTATGATCAGTAAATCTTTCCAGTTATGAGCTTCTAAATAATAACATTTTATAGGCCTCCGTCGTAGGATTGACGAATGCACACTTACGTTTTATCGTCGATGGGTAACCAAAGTGTCCCTGGATTTATGTTTTACAATGAAAATTCAAGTTTATTGCTAATGCAATAGGTGTTTCGTTGAATTTGCGGTCAGGAAAGACGTTCCCTTGTGTTATTTTATGATTCACAAAAGGGAGAGGTTGTGGCAATTTATTTGGTTTTCCGCTCAAGTGCGTTATCAAAGGGTCGACCACCCAAAAGTTGTCCTAAAGCACAGCATGAAATGGCATCTAACGTTATCTTTGCATCACAATAAACTGCATCATGTGACGTTTGTTTGGACTTCCAGTTTGTTTAGACAGGACTCTAAGAAACCAAAACTATATGACATAGATTGATTTGGGCCCGAGATCTTAACATGTCTCGAAGTGAATTCGTATGTTTCGCAGCATGGCGTAGAGATGGGTCGACCTCGAGTCATGGTGTTTCTGTTGGGTCTGGCCTCCCGCGGCGCAGGGCCCGCTGCGAGACCCCGCATGCCCCAAAATTTACATCCTGACGTCGAATAAGGGTTATTGTACTGCCCTATATGAGTTCTTAGCAGTCGACTAGATAACGTCTAGTCATTTTGAATCAATAATATACACACAAATTTGTCAAAGCGATCCCTGGGGACCAACCAACCCTGGCTTTGTCCTCTAGTTTTGTTTACATTAGGCTCCCAAACTGGTTATTGTGTCCGATGTTTATTTTATTAAGAAAGTAAATAAACATGCAACAGTCGTCCCGATCACCCGACGTGACAGGATATTTTATTTTACATCTGGAATTTATATTATGCTGACTGTAAATTGGGGGCAGACATATATTATGTGAACTGTTCTATTGCTAGTTGGAGAAGAAAAAACGAGTGCTGTTTAATTAAATAAACCGATGCTGTCTTCATGAGAAGTTAATGTTTGCGTTGTGGAGGCAGGTTAGTCAAACATCGTGACACCCTCGCGGGCGTTGAACGGTAGAAGTTGTTGAATAAGAAAATACACTTTTGGGAAGCAGTTGTAGAGAACAAATATTGGTTGAATCCGTTCGGAGGTGCGCGTGGACTAATATTTGGTTACTAGAGGTCGTTATTACAATTGCTGACGGTGGTCATACTCATACTATGATTCAATTCTGGTTTTGACCATCTCGTGGGAATGTAACAAAGGATTTCAGAATAATAATATATGTGGCTGAGTCGAAATGTAAGTTCTTTTATATGTTCCCAGAATTACAATATTGTGGAATTGATATTCAAGAAAGTCCCAACAAATACAGAATATACGTTTAGATTTATTTATTGTATTGTACTAGTATTTTATAGCTGAACATTCGTAAACTCATTTACTTAATTCGTATTGTCGCTCAATACGATTGCGTTCACGTTCGGGTTAAACTTTATTTCTGGCTCAGTTGGTTCGAGGCAATCGTACGTATTAATGGCAGTAATGGGAGACTGCGTTTATTTAACCGCTCGTAACTCGACTCGTTATGGCTGCGTGTGCCCGTGTGGATTTTTAAAACATGGCTGCAGTAACACCGTACGTCATTTCCTCGCCTCGTCCATCAATTTTGTCGGATTGAGTTTAGACTGCGATGGTGTTAATAAGCTTAATGAGGTTTCTGGGTAATTGATTTACGTTTATTTGGTAATGAGCGAAGCTGCAAGTTTCTTGATGAATGATTGAATCATCATTATCATCTTTCATTAAAACTGCACGAAAGTTCCCAAAACATTGTCTAAGCTATGTCATACCACTTGAAGATCTGGTAGCCTAAAACCAAAATCCAGTAATACAAGCTCTAACCCTAATCTCAAGTCAATCAGCAGTCCTCAAATACCAGTTAGATTTGAAGAACGTTAAAGCTAACGAGGTATGTTGGGTTGCTAGGTTAATTGTGTCTGTCGGGTCTATCGTCGATCTCGTGAGCTGTGCCCACATTACCATGTACGAGTGTCCCACTGTCGTCTGATCGCATCGCACTGTCGGTCGTGATCGGGGAAATGCTCGCCTCCGCTCTACGGTCACGTTTCTACCTGGAACGAAAAAAAGACATAAAACCTATGCAAATAATGCGCTATAAAAGTCAAAATGGTTTTACAGTCACAGCTGCATTTCTTACCAACTTTATACCTTATGTATAAATTATGGAAAGGTTCCCTGTGAAGAAAAAATCTGTCTTGTAGCTAGCTGGTCGGCTGGGACGTGTCGTGTGCCTATAAAGCGGAATGCAAGTACGCGAGCTAATGCGAGCGAGGTGTGGGCGCACCAAGCCGCTCTTACTCTTTTTGCAAATGCATATTCAATTCCTGCTCGGAAATCTTTACGAGAATATTCCGAATGGAAATGTTTACTTTACTCTTTTACTCCGTGTTTTTATTTACCAGCTCGCCAGTGTAGCGGAGTCGTGCGAAAGATTAATATTGACTAGTATGCTAATACTTCTTCCACATTCACCCGTGGGTACTGTAATCAAAATGTGCGGTTTTGTTTAGGTTGTTTGGGTCGGCGCCATTAGGCTCTCTTGCTCGAGTTTAGAACATCAGATAATTCACGGGAGACTGTTCAGACTGCTCCATTCTACATGTTTCCTCATTAACGACTCGACTTAATTCTTCCTTTTGTCCGCTTCGATTGGTACTACTTTTCCTGATCATTTAAAAATCTACTGCATAGCTTTTTTACTTTTTACACTGGCGAGACCGCCGCTCATTTGGTTTTTATTTTCGTTTGTAATTCGCTTTTCTCGCTGTTGTTTTTGGAACGCTACCGTTTTAACTGATCGTAGTTCGCAACCTTGCGTGGTCTGGTACGCAATTTTTTATTTCTTTTGTCCAACGTTTTCGTGACTGGAAGACTTTAAAAATGTTAAGAATAATGTGCCGACGGTTATGTTAGAACCGGTAGCAACTTTAAAAGAGGTCCGTCTAATTGTAATGGGCATCAACCAGGTGGAATATTACTCGGAGTCGCCCGAAGGCTTTGAAAAAAGAAACGAGAGGCGTGGCCGAGATCCTGTTTGTTTTCGAGTCGGCTTTAATCGACGCCGAAAACTAAATCTCCCTTGGTTACGTCCTTAATTCTGATTTATAGACACCGCATGCTGTTATTATAAAGTTATGGTTACATCTCCTGCGACGGGTGGATTCCCCTCGACGTTCCCAAGTCATAATATCAATTAACTCATTCATAATTCTTAATTAGAACTCTTAATTAAAATACTGACTTCAAAAAGTCTTTTGATGTAAAGTTAGAGTTTTAATATTTTTTAAATGGAGCCAAACGTTTTGCAGGAAGTGCAGCTGTGTGCACGAGACGTTCATTGTTGCGGATATCCCTGCAATCTATATGCGGTAAACGTAAATCACTTTGCGTAGCATTGAGACACAAGGTAGATCTCACTGCGACGTTATTATTGCTGCCATTTCCAGGAACAAGCTATCCTTGTTAGTAATTCCTTCAAGCAAAATAGAACCGCTGTACAAAGAGGTGACTTGGACAGATTGTCGGCAATTGAAACTCGGTCGGTTATCCGGAGGTGCTTGTTGGGATAATACGGGCAATCCATCTTAGCAGCCGGCATTCGATGATGGATCTGTGATGGAGATCACGACTCGTTTCTTTGTTGTTTTGTTTTGTTGATAAACGCAGCGTCCGCGCCGCTTTTTCCGCCCTGTTAGAACCTTGTTACGTTTGAATAGGCTATTTATGAGGTTAATTGGTTCTCCTCTAGTGGTGATAGTTTGAAATGTAGTTTATTTATCGATACAATCTCTGTACGCGTAGATTGTGCTTATTTCGACACGTTGTTGTTAGGCGAAGGTTTAATGTTTTCAAGTTTCGTTCACTTCCCGCAAAACAATTGCCTGAAGGTTGAAAAGCTCGTAGAATCAGTTTACTACCACGGCTACTACGGAAATCTGATTATCTCTTTTGATAGTCGGGACCCGAGCTTAAGGCGAAACCTACAAGGTATTCGATACGGTAAATATTTGTGGTCGTTGCTCAACGGATCATGAAGTTGATGACTATCAAAGTGTGTTAATGATTATCGATATATTGGAATCTGAAGTTGTGTCCACTAAAAATGACGGCGAGGTAGGCGATGCGTAGGTTTGAAATGTAAGTGTGAGATAACATCATCTCGTCTTAAATCGTAGGGTGTCTCCTGAGCTTTCACCGCTGCACCGGTGCGTCAGCGATGGCCAATGGGCGCGTGTTGTGACAGCCTCCCACGATAAACTCCATGTTTATATGCGTGCGCGCCGCCCGCCATGTTTGTTTTATCTCGATCCACTGCGCGTCCGTGTTAATAAATGTCTCGTATTGGAAAAAAAATCTTATCCTCCTTTTTTATTCAATTTGATATTTTTATGTTGCCCGTATGTTTTATTTAGACATCGATTTATTAATAATAATGGATCCTTCAGGGTCGTTAGATCAAAATTTAAGATGTACGTATATGTAGGCGTTTTTTATGTATTGTTTTTTGTTATAGTCAGTTGTGTTGTGTGGGTCTCGTTTTTATTGGGGGTTTGAACAAGGGACGAAAGTACGTGTTGGTGTATTTTATATTCAAAACAGATGTTATCCTGCGGCGTTGGCTGGGAAATTAATTGAATTTGTTTTGTTTGTTATTCGATTCGAATCACACGCATATTTAAACATTCTCACATTTGAATTTAACTAGCTACTTATGTTACATGTCTGGTGGATTGGATAGAATCCATCAAGTGGTTATCTAGGCGTTTAATATTCAAGCGCGGTGCTCAGAAGTGGTATAAAACCGATAATTTGTAGTTAGTGTTGATTGCCCAATCTTGTTCTGGTCTGTTGGGCATCGAACACGGCCAGTTAGTGAGGGGCGCATCCAATTTGTGATCGGAGCATTCGAAGCGATGAGCATTGTCGCTGTGCCCGGAAACTGTCCCGTGACGGAAGGCGTGGAAACCCGTGTAATTAAATAGCTAAATAACCTCATCCTCTACACTTGCTGGCTGCATACCTTGTTATAGAAATGGTGGCTCCATAAATTGACAGATAACGAAGTAGCGTTTTTGCCCTCGAAGGTTTATTTTAGTTTCGTCCAAAAAGCAATAAAAAGTTCGTTTGAAGGGCGTGTAGCTCAAATTCCTATGTGGTTAGACCGTAGACGACTGCGTTTTAAATTCTCCAGGAGACTTATATTAAAATGATGTCTACTACCGCAAAAACTAGAAAAAAAGTGCTGCAAACGTCTTCACTTCACAAGCGAGTTTGTGAATGCTCCCTGAAGCCGAGAATTCCGCCACAATTCACGCGGTAACCACCCGCTTGGTGCTTTTGATACTTAAATTTTTATTTTATAAGAGCTGAGATGAGGAATAACACGAGTGCGCGGCAGGGCACCGCAGGGCAGGCCTCGCTTACACCCACCATTTATAAAATTTTGCTCTTTTTGCCCATTGTTTACTTTACGGGCGATGTTTTAAATTTTATGATTTCCATTATGACTGACGGCGGCGGCGGATCAAATTATATTCTGAACGGTTGCCAACTCGATAATTCCAGATCGTGAATGCGATTCTTTCGATTGCCTTTAATTTATTTGATGGGGTCCGGTGTTCAATTACGTGTTTTTAATGGTTTTGGATCCGCTGACTTGGCTCGGCGTCCTCAGCGTGAAATATAATTCCGTACTTCAGGTTTACAAGTGTATATGATACGATACGTAGGTGTTCGCCGGATGTAAACAGGGCAGGTTGCGCGCTGGCTGGCGTCGACGCTCGTTTGGAGAGCCCTCGGTGAGAGCACTTCACAAACTGCTCTCTTCAAGCCTTCGTTCAACAGACGATTTTTTAAACTGCCCGTCCGTATTGTTTTCGTTCTTTTCATTTTATTTCGTTCCTACACAAATATCAGACGCACAGTTGGTGTCAGAATGTCAAAAAAGTATTTGCCCGTCTGTGTAATATTTTCGTCGTTGTCGTGGCGAGCGTTATAACCTTTCTAAGTTCCAATGCAAACAGTGGCCGTCGTGCTTCTGTCCCATACTCCCATACAGTCCATACACTGGCTGTGTTGGTACAAATCCACGACATAATACAGTGTGGCGGTCGGATAATATTTGGTGAGCGTTGTTTGACAAGCGTGTTCGTGTGTTTTGTTATTGGACACCTCCACTCCGCACACAGTTTCTATTTGAATTGCCCTGACACAAACTAATGGGAGTTTTCAGGAACGCGGTGGCCTCCCGTCCGGTACAGCTGTTTGTTTGTACATCTGACGATGCGAGTCATTTTCCCAAATAAATGGAAACCAGTAGCCAACGGATATTTGTTCACGTATGTCTTATCAAGCGGTGATAAGTCGAAAATAAATCATATCGGCCGATAAGGCATCGATTTAAACAGCAGGGCTACCGTGCGATAACCTCTTCGGAAGGATTGTGGTAATCTAATAGATAAGCTCGAGAAATTCGTCGTCGTGTGTACTGTCGTGCACGTGGTCCGACTCAGTAATTGGAAGTTAAACGATACAAGACACAAATTCATGCGGAGGGGTTGGTTATAATCTGGCAACATTTACAAACATGTCACGACGACGGCGTCGTTCGTGCTCAGTTTTTTTCTAGTTTACGTGGTGCTGTTTGTCACATCGCACTGCCTCGAGCTGCCGAGTGAAATGGGTTACTTTTTTGTACGAGTTTCATGTTTCGTTCAAAGCTGCAGAGACAGGCAATTTAATCTTTCAGCGTCGCTATTAGAGTGTTTCCCGAAGCGATAGCGGTGCTAAGTTCTAGTTGCGGTTTTTGTGGTCCGCGGGCGAACACGAAGCTTGGTCGCGTTATGTGGTCACTATTTCGTGTGGTCTGTGCTTCGCGTAACTAGACTAGGATTAGCTTGATCTTGGTAGGAGCAAATATTCAGACAAACTAGATTGAAATGCGAGACCACTTATCGCCGATCGCTTTCAACCGATTTGGAATTTTCTTTTAGTATTCTCTACATTGCCTCACTGAGATATTCGACTATCTTAGTGTTTCTTGCGTTATTAAAGCTAGGGTGTTATCTATTACACATTTAGGTGAACCAGACTTCAGCTGAAGTAGTAAAGTTATAAATATCTCAGGAGCGGAGGAGCTCATAACTAAGTTGAACTTAATTTCCCCTAAAGTGTAGCACACGTGATGTCATAAATTTTCACACTTCTGCCGACGCTAGCTTTAGGCGAATCTTCTAGGGATGGCGAGGTTGAATATTGTCGAGAGCGAATTATCAAAATTGCTGAAATTTGCTGGATTTCCGAAGAGGTAGTTGAAGGGTTCGAAAAGAAAATTAACGAATATTTGCGTCTTATGACCTAAATTTGTTCTGTGTGTCTCACTAAACCCTCGTCAAATCCTAGGATTTCGAACAGAGTCTCGTACAGACCAATAGCTAGATTATTATAACCGTTAGTAATACCACTAATACCAGTACAAATTCGAGTAGCATGTTTTGGTAATCCTATCCTTTCGCTATCTACCCAAGGTAAAAAAAGGTTGAGTATGGCTGCTATACAGCATAATAAACACAAGACAGGCGAGTTTGTTTTGATGTTCCAGTATAACATACTTACGTTAATGTAACGATAATGTTTACGTATTCGCAATAATTCAGCGTCAGGTGCGTTCCATACTACTACCACTCTTAGATCTGTCCGCAGAACACTGCCCTACTAATCGTAAACACACACTGTTTATTTTATTGCAGGAATTATTTATTATATCGTTAACACACGCACACTTCATAATTGCTGCTCAAAGTACAACATCCAATCTCCCGCATGTAAATATAAAATAACTTATACATAATTAGACAGAGCAGTAAATAATCGATACTGTTTCCGTAGCTTTCCGAATCGCTGCACATCATTAGGGGCAAAATCTCAATAAACATGTGGTATAGAGGTATTCCACAGACAAAAAAGAATCAGGAAAAGATTCCGACTGTCAAACTAATTCGTCGGGATTACTTCTGAGGGGCACGCGGGCAAAAAGGCGCATCAATCAACGGGCCAATGCGCTGCGGGATATTTTTAAGTTCGAGTACGACTATTTAATCTTACCACTCAAGTATCGCCGGCTGCTTTTGCTAATTTAAACCACGTCCCCAATATTACCAGCAATGTACGCACCTCATCATTCCAGTCGTCGGAACTTGTTTGAGATAAAAGAAAAACCGCGGCTAATTCACTTGATATGGGCGATGGCACGCATATCACACTTATTGGTGATTATACCTCAATTAATTGCTCGTTTTCATTCGAATTAATTCATTACAAATGCCTGTTAAACTTTTTTTTATGATTACTCTTTGCGTAATTTTCTGATCGGTAGATAAGATAGTCTTTGGTTTTATTATTGAAATAAAAAATGCAATTTATTTTAATTAAGTGTTTGAACTGCGAACCGAAGCTTAGTGTTTTTCGTTTCAATTGCTACCGGCTGCTCTGGTTATTAATTCAATCAAATTTAATGCATGCACGTGTTGTTGCATTACATGTGTAATTAAATGGGAAGGGGAGGTTGGGGGTAAACGGCACATGTAACTGTGCGGCGGTGAGAGATGGTGGTGATTATTGCACACATTATCTGCTCCAAGATGTTGTCTATAGCTCTCGCGCCCCCTCGAAGCTTGCTGCTTGATTTTGAAGCTTTACTTATTGAGGAAAATACACAGCTTACTTTATTATTTCTGTCAAGATAATATTTTAACGAAAAGATGTGCTTCTCTTTTGCGGAGTATTTTCAAGTGCTACCTGTTTTTTTTATTAATTAATCAATTCATACAGTTTACATAATTATATTGAAAATCTGAAAAATAATCAGAAATGTAATCTGTATAAAAGTACCTAATTATTTTTATAGATCATCCACTAATATAAGCAAAGCTTTTCAACTGAATTCCATTCGAAAGTGCAAAGTTAGCTCGTAAATTCTCTCGGAATATCACTCAATTTTAGAAGAAAATTGCGAGGTGATTGCGTAGCTGCGAATTTGCGATGCTATTTATCCGAAAGCATTGATACCGAAATACATTTTTCAAGTCTAAACTTCTTTGTTTTATCATCCACCAGTCTTTGGCATAACATGAAAACAGCCTAAACAAATGGACAAAACGTTTAAAAAACATTTTATTTTCGTATTTATTCCAGAATCAAAAGGCTGGCCTAACTTTTTTCGTGGTATCTATAAAAATAAAGTGAGTTCTTCGCGCCTCGGGTCTGTTCTTACAGACTTTAATTTCACAGAGCTTTTGTGCCCCTGATCAGCTTTGATCGCAAGACGTTCGGCTAAATCTTGTTAGGGACAAAGCCCAGGCAGGCTGACGGACGAACAATGGTGGATCGCATTACCCCACCTCACTTCCGGCACGGTGACTCCGAAAACCTCAAAGTTTTACACCTGACTACACTTCTGTCAGACGTTTTTTCGACAAATGCTATTACGCAATTATCTACGGTCCAATTGCCATGTAATGTAACGCGATATATTGCCTTTTTAGTATCTCCACTATGCGAGGAATCGTGCGGTCCTCAATTGTGGATAATGTAGTCAATTTATTTTTTTAAAGGGTCTTTGTTAGTTTTTGCACACCCAAATTGGTCACGAAACCTTTTCGTTTTATCAGTTCTTTCGTCGAACATGTTTTATTTTGACAACTTTTATGTGTGCGTTACATAAGATAAATCGTTATTATTTTATCTTTTCTGCATTAAGGCCATATCGTTTCTGAGAAAATAACAATTTATTGTTGCAGAAACATAAAATTCTTCGTAACTTTTACAATTCATGTCAGGATGTGTGTAGAACATATTCTCTTTTTACGAACATCGATATAGTATCGATAAATAACCGATTACGACCGTCTTTTACGAGCAAATCGACTATCTCGAGCGCATTGCGATCCCATATTTTATAGCTGTTTACAATTAAGGCGACAAATTTGGTTCGTGTCGTGTGCTTGGGTCGCAGATTTATAATCGGCTAATTCTGTCTAGCGCAGCGCGTCTTTCTTCTGAGTAATGGAAACTTTAGATTGGATGCAGGGATCATTAATTGTTGCCTGATCGCCTCACAAAAATGTCAATGTCTCTTGTGGACGTTTCGTCACAGTTTCGTGGTGAGTATCGTGTTTCTATAACCGTTACAGATAGAAACGGTAGCGTCAAAACTAGTTAAAGTTAATACAATACCTTAGAAAGAAGCTGCCGATAACCATACTCGATACTTCACACCATTATCGTTGGAAACAGCTATGACACTACCGCTGTTGCAACCTGCACCTAAAATGTTTTTAATTTAACGTCCACTATCTATTCTTAGCACATTACTGTGTTTTATGGCATCTATTATCACACGTCGTTATGGGATGTGGTAATGCTGTAAAATGTTAAACAGTTATTTATTTAGCGGTTTTCCGGCCGCTTGTATGTTCCCTCCGTTGTACAAAATGTACTTCATAATGCAAATGTGTGGGAGAAATAATAAACGACGACATTTTTCCCCGCCTATGAAACGTACCCTCTCGGTAACTCGGTAGCCCGCGCCTCGCGACCAACTGAAGTGCATTTTATAAACGCGCAACTCTATTTTTTTATACCTAGTGATGTGCCGTTCTGTTATATTATCGACTGATTAATTAGGATTACAGTAAACATTAATCATTTATGTATTGAGTGTACAATTAATACGTTATCCGAAACGAGTTTGGTTGATTTATAGTTTATGGTTAGTTTGGAAAAGCTCGTTTGCTATTAATTTTATTAACGCTGAGCTCTTAAACTCTTAATTGAAGATTAATATTATGTAGTTTTTAACCGTTTTTTTGAGAAGTAGTAAATTCTGCCGATAAAGATCTGCCAGTCACCTGATCAAATAAAAATCGTCAGTTATGTTTACCCACACATTCGCGTCCCTATTCTCACCTTTATATTTCCATCGACACCTTTGCACTTTGTTTTATTTTCTTGCACGCCTCGTCCGCATAATTCACAATAAAGCTTCTGTTGTGCCCTAAAATCTTTACATCCATTCCTCGAAGGGGAACTTTCTATACGAAATATCAGCGGCCATTGTGCGTCTTTCTATTTTATTCTTCACAAATGGGTTTTTGTACGATTGTAATGAAGGCTTTATGCGGAGGTGCGAATGTAGAATGCGTTAGTGAGGAGCACGCGTTTCGCGCGCCAGTTTGTTGGCATTCAACTTATTAAATTTTATTATTAGAATTTCGGCTGGTGAGGCATGTAGGAATCCGCGATAAGAGGCTAAAAGCTCCGTTAGCATGTCGGGTATTATAGTCTAGGCAACAAACGCCTTTTTGATGAAGTTTTTTCAGCAGTCTCCGAAAATTATGATTGAGGTGTCATTCGATTCGGAATGGCATCCAGATGATTTTCGAAGAAAAATGAAGTTCCGCTTGCAAAAATTGCAAAAGTTATTAACAATTAACTAAAAATTTTAAAATGGGTTTAGTGTTTTGCAAATATCTCAAAACCTAATTAAAAATTTTCAAATTTGAAATAAGATTCAAAAAGGGGAGAAAATTTCCTAAAGAATGTTCTAACTTTCGGAATTGTAGGACCAATATTAATATCTTTCCGATCGGGTTGAAAATACGCCCGAAAACTGGTACTCCGTCTTGCGCAAGCTACGCTCCATTCGTACCTTTATTGAATAAATGTTATTTAAACTTATTAAATATGAAAATTAAAAATTGAAAAAATTCAGGCGCCTGCAGGATAGATCAATACACAATAATCTGTGATCTAAAAATTTTTATCGCGAATTTTCAATAAGTTATCCATTAATTAATTAACAATTTTTTGTAGCACGAACACTGACATTGCAAGTGCGATAATTATTACACTATTCATCTGAGATTTTTTTCCTTTCGTGGAGCTATTTCTCAAAGGTCTTAGAATATGCTCTCGTTGGAAAAATTAAAAAAATGTTAATTTTCGTTTTTTTATTAACAATTTACTGAAATTAAAAATTTCAAACCTTCATTAGACATTAAAAAAATCTTTTCTTTTATTATATTATTATTGAACCGTTTTTGTATGATTAGAAGCTACTTAAAAATGTTTTTTTATATTTTTTATATCCTGTTTTTTTAAATATTTTTATAAACAAATGCGTTGTTTATGAGATAATTTAATGTTTTTTTTTAATATCGTAATCTTTGATAATAATCATGATTTTTTTTTAAAAAATCGTTTCTTAAAAAAAAATGTTTATTTGCTTAAAAACGCATTTGTTGATTAACAATTATTTTCTCCCACTTCTAATTATTATTAAGGTATCATTATTTTTAAATCACCATTATTTGTTTTTTTTCTTTTCGATATATAATAAAAAATTATTGTTTTATTAAAACTTTCATTGTTTATGTAATAAACAATTTGTTAAAAACAAATAAATTTTTACTTTATATTTTTTTTCTTGTTTTACTTATTGTCACAAAAACAGATATGATTTTGTTTTTTCAAATTAAAAAAAAAGTTGAAAAAAAAATTTAATTAAAAAAACAAAATCATATCTGTTTTTGTAACAATAAGTTAATATTGTCACAAAAACAGATATGATTTTGTTTTTTTTCAAATTAAAAAAAAAGTTGTAAAAAAAATTAAATGAAAAAAAAAGAATCATTCTGTTTTTGTGACAATAAGTAAAACGAGAAAAAAAATATAAAGTGAAAATTTATTTGTTTTTAACAAATTGTTTATTACATAAACAATGAAAGTTTTAATAAAACAATATTTTTTTTTTACATATCGAAAAGAAAAAACAAATAATGGTGATTTAAAAAAAAATTATACCTTAATATTAATTAGAAGTGGGAGAAAATAATTGTTAATCAACAAATGCGTTTTTAAGCAATAAAACATTATTTTTAAGAAACGGTTTTTTTTTTAAAATATCATGATTATTATCAAAGATTACGGCATTAAAAAAAAACATTAAATTATCTCATAAACAACGCATTTGTTTATAAAAATATTTAAAAAAACAGGATATAAAAAATATAAAAAAATCATTTTTAAGTAGCTTCTGATCATACAAAAACGGTTCACTAATAATATAATAAAAAAAAAGAATTTTTTAATGTCTAATGAAGGTTTGAAATTTTTAATTTCAGTAAATTGTTAATAAAAAAACGAAAATTAACATTTTTTTAATTTTTCTAACGAGAGCCTATTCTAAGACCTTTGAAAAATAGCTCCACGAAAGGAAAAAAATCTCAGATGAATAGTGTAATAATTATCGCACTTGCAATGTCAGTGTTCGTGCTACAAAAAATTGTTAATTAATTAATGGATAACTTATTGAAAATTCGCGATAAAAATTTTTAGATCACAGATTATTGTGTATTGATCTATCCTGCAGGCGCCTGAATTTTTTCAATTTTTAATTTTCATATTTAATAAGTTTAAATAACATTAATTCAATAAAGGTACGAATGGAGCGTAGCTTGCGCAAGTCGGAGTACCAGTTTTCGGGCGTATTTTCAACCCGATCGGAAAGTTATTAATATTGGTCCTACAATTCCGAAAGTTACAACATTCTTTAGGAAATTTCCTCCCCTTTTTGAATCTTATTTCAAATTTGAAAATTTTTAATTAGGTTTTGAGATATTTGCAAAACACTAAACCCATTTTAAAATTTTTAGTTAATTGTTAATAACTTTTGCAATTTTTGCAAGCGGAACTTCATTTTTCTTCGAAAATCATCTGGATGCCATTCCGAATCGAATGACACCTCAATCATAATTTTCGGAGACTGCTGAAAAAACTTCATCAAAAAGGCGTTTGTTGCCTAGACTATTAGTTTGAATAAGCAGAAAAAAGCGGGCGCCGGGACACGGGTGCCGGTTATCTCTAGTTATTTGTCGTATCAAGTAGTTCTTTTTGCTTCGCTCCGTCTTCAAAGACGCCGCGCACGGTAGCACTCCCGCTGCTTATTACTATGTGGGAATGTAACAGAACAGCTTTATGTCATACGTATTTATTTTTTATAGCTTCTCGTAAAAGTTGAGATAACTCAGGCCTGTCCTACTCCAAAACTACCACGCCGAACTTCGATTTCGTGGAAACAATCTATTAAAACTGTACTCAGGTATTGGCTTAACTTTGTGAGATATCTCCAAAAGATAAGCCAACACCGGTTCTTGAATTTGTTTTAATAAATTAGGTGTTCTATTAGAAAGTTCTTCAACCTCTTTATTGTAGCACGATTCGGTTTTATAATCATTTTGTTAAACTATAAATAATTTATCACCGTATAAATATTATGCATTATTAATACCTGTTATTAAGATCGTACGGATCATCTGTATAATATGAGAAATATTTATGAATTTAAAAGTCAGTTGTTTAATATTTACATAAAATATTGTCGCGACATTTGATCTTTATCGTTTTTATTATACTTAAATGTATCTCTGATTTTATATCACAACCAGCAGAATACCTTGTCAAATCAATAAATAACATATTCTCAAATTTAAACAGCCAATTAAATAAAAAAAAATTGCACAATAAAGTGTAGATAGGTACAGTTGTAAACAACGGTGCGATAAAGCTCGGTCGCAGTCGCAAGGCAGCGTACGCGCATGTCGCAGCGATTTGTCGCGGCGCATCGTCGCACGCGGTGCGTATGCAAATTAAATCGTTCTTTATCGTCACTCGTTAGCGGTTAATCGGCTTTAACGCGCCACGAATAAACAAATACCCATTAGAAGCGTTAACATTATTAATATAATCGCATTTCACGCCTGTTTTGGAACTAGGGAATGCAATCTCGAGACGAGATCGGTAAGTCGAGATCTCGAGGGATCAGAAATTCAATCTCGGCGAGATCTCGGCATTTTCGAGATCTCGAATGGATTTCAAAAAGTATTGTTTTAATTAGATGACTGAAACATGATTGAAACTGCTTAGTAGTTGTAATTACGATGCGAGTAAAATACAACATCTTTATTTTTGCTTATGTTAGGTACCTATGTTAACGAACACAAAATTTCAGACCCTTTTTTTTTTTTTTTTTTTGGTGGGTGGAAAATCATCGAATGACCCCCCCCGCTCTTGGGCAGAGCGAAGGGGAGTGTCAGACTTCTACTGACTAAAAACCGAACCCATGTTCCTTCTTTGCCCTTGCGCCGAGGCCACGTAATCCAGTACAAAATACCGCGGCCCCGACGGGCGTCGGCCCTTGCGGGCCCCTCCTTGCTGACATCTCTTTGAGGCGCGCGTGGAACACGAACGCGCCGCCGACACGGTCTGTTGCCGTCATGACGACGGCCGGACGGCGAGCTAGCCCATTACTCACCGTCCACAGGCCCGCGTCTACGGTGGCCGGAAGCCATCACGTGGCCCCCGACGCCCGGAGCGCCTTCCGCGCCTTCCGCGGCGGCTGGGACGTTGAGAGGATCGCTCCCTCTCTCGTTCCGCCACCTCCTTCGCTAGCATCACTGCTTCGCAGAAGGAGGCGACGGCGTCCCATTCCTCCTCGAAATTTCAGACCCTTAAAATCTCTTTTAATAGCTTCTGTTCTAAATAGCTGATTGTTAGTCGACATTTTAAAAGTATTAACTAACAGTCTAAGCACTTGCGTAACAACTAAAACAGCGTAAGCGAATGCAGTCCGACACAGTGCATCGCGGGGAAACCCCCGATTTGCGGGGAATTGAAGGTTAGCGCTTGGAGAGCCCGGGGAATAACATAAATCGGTTAATTTCGGGGAATCCCGACTCGCTCACGCGCAGAGAACACGACGCGACATGCCTCGCGGCTACTGCCACTCGATCCCGTCAATCTCGGCCGAGATCTCGACATTTTCTGCTTCGAGATTGATCTCGAAAAATGAGGCGAGATCTCGGGTTTTCGGGATCTCGCGAGATCGAGATTGCATTCCCTATTTGGAACCTCATTTGCATGGACCTGTGTACTTATATGTGTTTAGATAGGGCTTTATTATTAATTATAATAGTGTTAATAACGCCGCTGTACTCATAACCGTTGCAAGGATCCTGGTGCTATGATAGAACCGGTCACAATATTTAAACTTGTTTACGATAATAACACTTCCAAGTCCAACAAATGGAATATGTCTCGAGGTTGTTGCTTTTTATTTTTCTTCTTACTTAAGATTAAGTATTCATAATGATTAGCTGGACATAGAATTAAATATTTAATTAGGTATGCGTTTGCGTTGCCATTTATACTAGAGAGACTTATTTTTCATAAGCTTTTGTCTGTGGCCTCGCCCTCATAGAATTGTCGAAAATTATCCCCTGGGATCTTACTACCTGAATAATAATATATCCCATGAGTCTCAGAAACATCAGAAATAGGTATATCATAATAATTATATCACATGTCCTCACTCAGGTCTAAATCCGCATTTATAAAGTATGCGTTTCTGTAAAGTGTTAATTCGACTGTAGGTGTTAGTTATAAATTGTGTAGTTAACAAAGAACATCTCTTTTTAGCAACGTTGACTCATTTCCATAAAATAAATTCAATTATCTTTCCCTATCTTCACACCAAAGACGACATTCTCAAGGATATTACGCCAATATTGACATAAACTTCAGAAGTAACATGATACTAAAAAAATGTACATAAAAATCATAAAGTTAATGATGGGGGAACTTGATATGGTCCTTAACGGGGCACGTAATAACTGCGGGCCTTCGAAGAACTGACTTGGTCGCAGGAAGCTTAAATTAGGTGTTGGTTATCTATGGTATGTATGAGTTGCATGACAGGCATTACTCATTAAAATGTCGTGAGGAAAGTTTTGAGGATGAATATGGATGGCGATGGATGGGATAGAGGAAGACCGAAGAAAGGATGGATCCACTGGATATGGCTAGAAAGGAGGTGAGTGCTGAGATGACGACTAAAAGACAGGAATAAGAAGATATGCTGCAAATAAAATTGGGATAACTGTAAGGGCTGGGGAGACAGCTCACTAGGTGGATCGATGACCCGGTGAAGGTTGCGGATCCGCTGGATGCGAGACGCACGGATCCGGTTAATGTCAAGGCCTATGTCCAGCAGTGGACGTCTTTCGGCTGAAATGTTGATGATGACGATGAAGAGCAGAAGGATGTGGATTAGGGCATGAATATCGGAATCTCGGAATCTCGTAATATCGGAATCTCGGAGCGAAATTTCCGATATTACAATTCCGATATTGGATCACTCAATATCGGAATTGCAATATCGGACATATTTTTCTATATTTTGAGTTTTAAACTGAATCTGTATTTTAGATCCATGTGGCGCGCCGAGCGCGACAGCGCGCTACCGTATCCCTGTTGTCAGTTCACTAATGATGCGATATAAGTCACGAGTGACATTATGATTACGAAATATCAAAAAACAATTTAATCACTAGAGTTAAGGGTGTAATTTATGCCACAATTTTCATCAAAACATCTAGGGAGTAAAAGGTACGAAATTATGATAGTCATAGAATCTCGTTGTTTCTAAATATTATCATGGTGGTCAATGGGTTTCAATTTAATTTAAAGCATTGATTTTGTCATGAATAGGGAGAGAACTTGTTATTAAATTGAAGAATACACCGCATTTAGTGGTACAGTAGGTACTTCTACTTACTACGATCTACAATTATGTGTTTGAAGAATAATGAAAGTATTTTTAAGCAATTTGGACAGAGAATGATATAAATACATAAAACACTTTTACAGTCGGCAAAAATGTAGCTTACCTCTGTCATGAGTTGGTGACAGACTATGGATTTCTAATAATCCAATAAGGCTGATGATGATCAGTCTATAATGTTCCCACTGCAGGGACTCAAGCCTCCTCTTTAGGAGAGGGATGGACTATAATCCACCGCACTTGGGCCTAGTGGGGGTTGGCAGAGGTCACATGTCTTCGAATTTCTTGGTTCTAACTCTAAGACATGCCGGTTTCCTTACGTTGTTTTCCATAACCGTTTTGAGAGCAGCAGTGATTAAATAAATTACACAAAGTAATGCGCCTGCCTGGGATCAATCCCACGACTTACTGTTCGTAAGTCGGGGCTGCCCCACCACTGGGCCATCATTTCAGCCAACTGGGCCATCGCTGCTGTTAAAAATGCTTTAATGATATTCCTTCTTTTTATCAAAGAATCCAAGTTTTTTGTTTCGTATTATTCATTTTCAAAACTAAACTTAAAAAAAATATTGCTAATACACATTACTATGAAGATACTTGGGTGGTTTTTATGTTAATTAGATTCAAGGCAAATCGCATTGAAACTTTTCTATAACATATCTATGATACGGTTATCTTTAAATTTTGTGTGTATGTAGGATGACGTTGCGGTGCCGCACCACACCGTTAACGCATTGAGTGGCCTCACTGTTGTCCTATATGCCATTATTTTTTACAAGAAATCGTTTATATATAAAAAAAAGTTTATAGAAATCGAAATAGTATTATACATTAGTAGTATTAGTTTTGATTGGCCTGTTGGTCTAGTGGTTAGTGACCCTAACTGCTATGCCGGAGGTCGTGGGTTCGATTCCCACCCAGGACAAATGTTTGTGTGATGAGCACGATCATTTGTTCTGTGTCTGGGTGTAATTTATCTATAATATGTATGTATTTAGAAATATATAAGTATGTTTATCAGTTGTCTAGTACCCATAACACAAGCTCTGCTTAGCTTGGGACTAGATGGCGTTGTGTGATAGTTGTGGAATATTATTATTATTATTATTATTATAAAAGTTTAACATTAAAAATAAAGTCATTTCAGTCTAAAAATGGAATTTACGATCTTTCTACGCCGAAGTAGCGCTATTTGATTTAATAAGTAGATAAATACTTTAAAACAACTAAAGTTTGAACCAAATGATATAATATTATTCAAAAAAAAAAATTATTGCACTTTATCCAACCTCATACCGAATTTGTGCAATTTATAAATAACATGTGCAATTTCAAATTAAATAACGTAATTCCGATATTAATATCGGAATTCCGATATTGAGATCTAATATCGAAACTCAGTATCGGAATTGAAAATCTTCCGATATTACATGCCCTAATGTGGATAGAGTAGCTCGTAAGTTATTTGAACAGAGGTTTGGAAAAATGTCATTCATCTTTTGTTTAAATTATAGTCATCTCAATTTTCTTGACTCGCCATAATTGAACATTAGTTGGAAAGACAAATAAAAATTCACGCATGTTTATAAGCACTGCTGCACTACACGCGATCGTTCACGATTCTTTCTGTGAAACTCTATACTGACTGCAACGCACACTTTACAAGAATCGTGACGGCATCGTCTCGGATGGAGATTTACTAGTAAATACATAATCTCCTCCTTTGTAGAAGTCGGTTAAACATGAGCAGTGTGAGGCGATGCTGTGCAGCTTCTGAAAGTGCATTAATTAGTAAAGCCTAAGTACTCAAACATTGAATTGTTTTAGAAAGCTTCCCTCATCTCTTGTTAATTTTTATTTTCCATTAATTTATAATTGGCGTTCGACTATCTACTATCGCCGAATTCGTTAAATGCTTACTTTAGCATGTAAATTTTAATAACTCGAAGCAAATTCACTATAATTATTCGCCACATGCAATCGACGTAAGCTTTTAAAAGTAAACGAACGCCTTCCCCAATGGGTTAAGGCTCCTTCCACAAAATCATCTCATTTTGATCAATTTTGATCGCTTGGTGTGGGAAATCTATGAAGAATTTGAAGCTTCCTTTTGGCTATTATAAGAGACGAGTTCTTTTTCAGGTGGATAGGTTTGAAGAATTTTCAAAATAATGTTTATATTAATGACAATCACCCGTATTCAAAAGCCCTTTTCCGCACAAATACCGATCGAGTTACGTTTGGCTTAGCCGAACATAACACTACAAACGATTTTAAACATTAAAAAAATATAAATAACATCACCGTATGGTCTATAAGGGGACCAGTTTGCCACATTTTCGACTTCAATACAAAATATAGCAGAAAAAAAATGTTAAAACATCGCAATTTTTACAAAATGTCTCGACAAATAAGATTTTTTTTCTATACCTTAGAATCACGTTAAAGAAAATTTAAAAACTACGTATTAATTTTAAGGTAACCTTCTAATAGAATCGTATTTTTATTTTATCAATAAACTATAATTTCATTTCGTAAATTGAATCTAAAGTTAACTATATTATCGACCGCGCAAACTCTATCTCGCCAGTACGAATCGGCCACTGCCAGAGGACGGACGTATCGCTTTGTGTCACAAACGCTCCCGTGTTTTTCGTGCATATATTTTCGAGATTGTACACCGATTACCACAATTTGATACACTTATTAATTTTGATCAAACATGTTTATTTTGCTAGTTTGTAAAGATTGCTAAAAATTTTTTCATCTTCAGATCGAAGTCGAATTTCACGATCGTTTGTTGTTGTCGATTGTACTTAGATATATATTTTTAACCGACCGGTCGGTTAAAAACCTCCAAAAAAGAGGAGGTTCTCTATTCGTGTTTGTATGTCCGCGAATATCTCCGTCAATTGTGGACTGATTTTCAAAATTCTTTTTGTCTTGGAAAGGGTATACTCCCGAGGCGGTCCCATTGCACCAAGTCAGTTTCTGATGATGGGAACTCTGAGAAATTGAGGGCAACCCTCGAATATCATAGGCGCACATAACGTTTTCCATACATTTTCAGAAGCTGTTCAAGTATTTGCGTCTAATAATCATAATTTCATGTGGCGGCGCTGCGCTGATGACGGAAGGTGCAACTCCTCAACGGTCAGGACTTGGAAGAAAATTCCTTCAAAATTATACGTACTTATGGATCGATAGTTGTATTCTTTCAGGCTATTAGGTTGAACTGATGATAGACGGTAAATCTCATTAACCGACTTAAAAAAAGGAGGTTCTCAATTCGTCTGCTAGAAATTTTTTAGTTCTTCCGTCATGGGTGTCGTTTTCATGGTTTTCGGGGTCGCTGATTACGAAAATGAAGCCAAAATGAAAATCCAAGATGGCGGCCAGGAAAATTTTTGGTTATTCCGTGATGGGTGTCGTTTTCATGGTTTTTTAACCGACTTAAAAAAAAGGAGGAGGTTATCAATTCGACTGTATTTTTTTTTTTTTTTTTTTTTTTTTTTAGGTTTGTTACCTCATAACTCCGTCGCTTGCTAACCGATTTTTGGGGTCGCTGATTACAAAAATGAGGTCAAAATGAAAATCCAAGATGGCGGCCAGGAAAATTTTTGGTTATTCCGTGATGGGTGTCGTTTTCATGGTTTTTGGGGTCGCTGATTACGAAAATGAGATCAAAATAAAAATCCAAGATGGCGCTGATGAAAATTTTTGGATTTTTCGTCATGGGTGTCGTTTTCATGGTTTTTGGGGTCGCTGATTACGAAAATGAGGTCGAAATGAAAATCCAAGATGGCGCCGACAAATTTTTTTGTTTTTTCCGTCATGGGTATCGTTTTCATGGTTTTTGGGGTCGCTGATTACGAAAATGAGGTCAAAATAAAAATCCAAGATGGCGCCGACGAAAATTTTTGGTTTTTCCGTCATGGGTGTCGTTTTCATGGTTTTTGGGGTCGCTGATTACGGAAATGAGCTCAAAATTAAAATCCAAAATGGCGCCGACGAAAATTTTTGGTTCTTCAGTCATGGGTGTCGTTTTCATGGTTTTTGGGGTCGCTGATTACGAAAATGAGGTCAAAATAAAAATCAAAGATGGCGCCGACAAAAATTTTTGTTTTTTTCGTCATGGGTGTCGTTTTCATGGTTTTTGGGGTCGCTGATTACGAAAATGAGGTCAAAATAAAAATCAAAGATGGCGCCGAAAAAAATTTTTGTTTTTTTCGTCATGGGTGTCGTTTTCATGGTTTATGGGGTCGCTGATTACAAAAATGAGGTCGAAATGAAAATCCAAGATGGCGCCGACAACATTTTTTGTTTTTTCCGTCATGGGTATCGTTTTCATGTTTTTTGGGGTCGCTGATTACGAAAATGAGGTCAAAATAAAAATCCAAGATGGCGCCGACGAAAATTTTTGGTTTTTCGGTCATGGGTGTCGTTTTCATGGTTTTTGGGGTCGCTGATTATGAAAATGAGCTCAAAATTAAAATCTAAAATGGCGCCAACGAAAATTTTTGGTTCTTCAGTCATGGGTGTCGTTTTCATGGTTTTTGGGGTCGCTGATTACGAAAATAAGGTCAAAATCAAAATCAAAGATGGCGCCGACAAAATTTTTTGTTTTTTCCGTCATGGGTATCGTTTTCATGGTTTTTGGGGTAGCTGATTACGAAAATGAAGTCAAAATGAAAATCCAAGATGGCGTCGACAAAATTTTTTTTTTTTCGTCATGGGTATCGTTTTCATGGTTTTTGGGGTCGCTGATTACGAAAATGAGGTCAAAATAAAAATTCAAGATGGCGCCGACGAAAATTTTTAGTTTAAAACCTGGTCCATTTAAACCATTTAAGTTCCGAGACACATGGTCCTACGACGCACCGTTTCCGAGTTATGGTCCTACGAATTTTACTTCGTTTCATCTAGAATGCTCTATATTTCCAAAATGGTAGCTCGGATGAAAACCTTTTCTGGAAAAGAATTGTTGCTCTAGTCAAAAACTATGAGATGGTGTAAAAAAAACCGCGACAAAGAGAGAGAAAAGAAATATTTGCAAAATTTTTCGGGGCAAAACAGTAAAATTTTCAAAGATTTCAGCTATTTTTATTGCAGCATCTTTTTAACCTGGTCCATTTAAACCATTTAAGTTCCGAGACACATGGTCCTGCGACGCACCGTTTCCGAGTTATGGTCCTACGAATTTTACTTCGTTTCATCTAGAATGCACTATATTTCCAAAATGGTAGCTCGGATGAAAACCTTTTCTGGAAAAGAATTGTTGCTCTAGTTAAAAACTATGAGATGGTGTAAAAAAACCGCGACAAAGAGAGAGAAAAGAAATATTTGCAAAATTTTTCGGGGCAAAACAGTAAAATTTTCAGAAGTTTTTTTTTTCAAGATTTTGGCTATTTTTATTGCAGAATCTTGTTAACCTGGTCCATTGAAACCATTTAAGTTCCGAGACACATGGTCCTACGACGCACCGTTTCCGAGTTATGGTCCTACGAATTTTACTTCGTTTTATCTAGAACGCTCTATATTTCCAAAATGGTAGCTCGGATGAAAACCTTTTCTGAAAAAGAATTGTTGCTCTAGTCAAAAACTATGAGATGGTGTAAAAAAACCGCGACAAAGAGAGAGAAAAGAAATATTTGCTCAATTTTTCTGTCGGTCGATCTTTCACCTTGACACACGAGACACATGGTCCTACGACGCACCATTTTGGAAATATATAGCGTTCTAGATAAAACGAAGAAAAATTCGTAGGACCATAATTCGGAAACGGTGCGTCGTAGGACCATAATGTGTCTCGGAGCTTAAATGGTTTCTATGGACCAGGTTAATAAGATGCTGCAATAAAAATAGCCGAAATCCTGAAAAAAAAAAAATAACTTCTAAAAATTTTACTAAATTCTGTGCCCCTAAGGATACAAAAGGTGAAAGATCGACCGACACTTAATTTTTTTTTTAATTTTTCTTTTTCTCTCACTTTGTCGCGGTTTTTTTATATCATCTTATAGTTGTCGACTAGAACAACAATTCTTTTCCTGAAAAAGTTTTCATCCGAGCTACCATTTTGGAAATATAGTGCATTCTAGATGAAACGAAGTAAAATTCGTAGGACCATAACTCTGAAACGGTTTGTCGTAGGACCATGGTTCGCAGAACCTAAATAATTTCTATGGTCAAGGTCAACACGAAACAAAAAAAATTGAGGCATTTTTGAAAAAAAAAAAACAGGAAAATTTACCAAAAAATTAAAATTTTCCCGAAAATTATTTTAAACTAATTTTTTTTTTCTGTTTTCTTTGCTGCTCATAGTGCCCCTAAGCGTATACTCCAACTCCTAAAAATCCGCCCCTATGACGACCCACTGACCTCATTTTCGCAATCAGCGACCCCAAAAACCATGAAAACGACACCCATGACTGAAAAACCAAAAATTTTAGACGGCGCCATCTTGGATTTTTATTTTGACCTCATTTTCGTAATCAGCGACCCCAAAAAACATGAAAACGATACCCATGACGGAAAAAACAAAAAATTTTGTCGGCGCCATCTTGGATTTTCATTTCGACCTCAAGTTTGTAATCAGCGACCCCATAAACCATGAAAACGACACCCATGACGAAAAAAACAAAAATTCTTTTCGGCGCCATCTTTGATTTTTATTTTGACCTCATTTTCGTAATCAGCGACCCCAAAAACCATGAAAACGATACCCATGACGGAAAAAACCAAAAATTTTGTCGGCGCCATTTTGGATTTTCATTTTGACCTCATTTTCGTAATTAGCGATCCCAAAAACCATGAAAACGATACCCATGACGGAAAAACAAAAATTTTAGTCGGCGCCATCTTGGATTTTTATTTTGACCTCATTTTCGTAATCAGCGACCCCAAAAACCATGAAAACGATACCCATGACGGAAAAACAAAAATTTTCGTCGGCGCCATCTTTGATTTTTATTTTGACCTCATTTTCGTAATCAGCGACCCCAAAAACCATGAAAACGACACCCATCACGGAATAACCAAAAATTTTCCTGGCCGCCATCTTGGATTTTCATTTTGACCTCATTTTCGTAATCAGCGACCCCAAAAACCATGAAATCGATACCCATGACGGAAAAATCAAAAATTTCCGTCGGCGCCATCTTGGATTTTCATTTTGACCTCATTTTCGTAATCAGCGACCCCAAAAACCATGAAAACGACACCCATGACGGAGAACCTCCTTTTTTTTAAGTCGGTTAATGAGATTTACCGTCTATCATCAGTTCAACCTAATAGCCTGAAAGAATACAACTATCGATCCATAAGTACGTATAATTTTGAAGGAATTTTCTTTCAAGTCCTGACCGTTGAGGAGTTGCACCTTCCGTCATCAGCGCAGCCACATGAAATTATGATTATCAGACGCAAATACTTGAACAGCTTCTGTAAATGTATGGAAAACGTTATGTGCGCCTTTGATATTCGAGGGTTGCCCTCAATTTCTCAGAGTTCCCATCATCAGAAACTGACTTGGTGACAATGGGACCACCTTAGGAATATACCTTTTCAAACAAAAAAAAATAATTTTGAAAATCTGTCCACACTTGTCGGAGATATGCGCGGACACACATAAAAAAAACATACGAATAGAGAACCTACTTCCTTTTTAGAAGTCGGTTAAAAAGAGACGGAAACACTATTTATTTTTGACGTGTTAAAGTGATTTCACAACCAATTTACAACAAATATTGAAATCTGTGATTAAAATAGATTTCAAAATTTTTGATTTTTATTCATATATCACCAAATTGAACCATTTTTAAGTTGATTGATATACTGTACCTATACACAACACACATTCCAGACTTTTTTTCAAAGTGTACTTACTTACTATAAAATTATGTCACCTAAAATAATATTCGTCTAAATGATCAAATTTTTCAACCGTAGTTCAACGCTCGAAATGCCCGTGTGTGCGTTCGTCGGTGTTATCACTGCACACAAACATAGCATCGCACCGAAATTGCCTAAAGTTCCGCAAGTCTTGTCTGTACAAGGCCTCTTAACAATATTACAATATTTACAATCAAGAAAGCCCTCTTGTTGTTATTTATAAGTGCTTCAAGAGTTTCCAATTCGGCCTGTGTGCACTTGAAACTGTGCTTACTCCAAGGAGACGATGCTAAAGTGTTTTTACTTTTTATGGAAGATATTAGAAATAATAGAAATTAAACGAAGCCAAATACTTTGAATCTCACACCGTACTCAGAGAGCTTTAATGATTACTTAGGCCATCACTTAGTAAAGGTTTTGACAGTTTTCCGGTTTAGAAACTGCGACACTAGGGTGCGTGGGGTCGATAGACCTTACAGCCCACATGATAAGAAGAAGAACGGATTTCGTAGTGATTTGGCGTATGTATAGAGACCATGAAGACGGTTAAGAGTTTAGGATCCCCTAAACTCTAAACCGTCTTCATGGTCTCTATACATACGCCAAAAATACTTTTTTAACGCGAAATTAAGTTCCCAGGGGATAATTTCGGACATACTACGCGTGCAAAACCTCTGGCTAGATCTTGTCCAAAATTTTTCTGGTGGCTCCAAGTTTATAACAAAACTTTACAGACACAAATCTCCAAGGTTTTATCACGAGCAAGATTGGATTCAACTGCAGAAACTTTCCTTAACTTATTCAAACAAAATTTCGCTCGCAAAAAACCTCTCAGTAGTCAGTTTTCGGCCATGAACGCTTTTTTTCTCTAAACCAGGTTCTCATGATTTGTGGACAGGTGGCGCGGGCGTCGTTCGCGGCATCTTTGTGGTAGCGCCTTTGATCTCGCCGCCTCATTGTACGGTCGCGTACAAAAGTTTTTGCCTCAAATTCGATATTGACGCGTACTGATTTGTTGTGAACTCTCAATAGATTCGGTAGTGCTTAGAAAAGCTTTGGAAATGGGCAGACTGACTGGCGTCGTATTTCTCGTATTGTGTAATAGTAGGGAAGTCAATAAAAGGAATAACGAACCGTTTTGATAGGTTTTGTTTGAATTTATGAATGGAAATAAAATAGCTGTTCATAATTCATAAAAAGCGTATCCTTTTCCTGGTTACTTATACCACAAACATCATTCGTCTTTGCTTAGTCTTTGCTGAACTACGTTGGAGCTGACATCCAGCCTGAACGGATGCAGCTGTATCAGTACATAATAAAATATATAAAGTACAACGGAGATTGGGGGATTCAGGGTTATTAAGCTTATGTGTACAATAAAAATAAAGGAGCTCGGACTGGTCTCCACACACCACATCAACAATAACAAAGACCGCAATTTACATCCTAGTGTTTCGTGTGATTGCTTCTAGTGACCACTCTTCAACAGCAAAAGTTTTCCTCAGAATTGTAATGCTGTATCCACAAAACGGTGAAGTAAAAACATCGTGAGGAAACCGGCATGTCTTAAAACCAGGGGCCCTACTATGACGTCTTAAAACATTCCTAACTTATTCTTAATCCAGTGTGGAGGAGAGATGACGCTAGACACCCTGTATAGTTCTGTCACGTTTCCACACTGGAATAACATTAAGTTAGGATTGTTTTAAGACGTCATAGTAGGGGGCCAGGGCTTGTTAACGTTACCAAATTCACGATAAAAGTATCGGTAAGTAACGATATTTTCATAATGTTAATTTATTAACGTTATCACTGGTATCGGTAATTTGGTATCGGATCAGTTTATTAATGTTCCCTGGTAACGGTAAAAGTATCGATACTTTTACCGTTACAGTCACTTACCTTCCATTTCGGTTAACCCACGTAGGTAATTTTATATACTAAATGAACAGATAAACCGTTTGCGTTCGGTTTTGGGTGGCGACTAAACTCACAGCAAGTGGAAACAGAAAAAAAAGCTATTATGACGACATAAATGCGTCGTAAGAAAGAGATGAAAGAAAAATACCGTTACTTATAGGGTTAATTTGGTATCGGTATCAAGTATCGTTACCTGATAACACTATCATTTAACGGTAAATCATTGATAACGTTAAGTCAAATTACCGGTAAAAGTCCACCCAACTATCGATACCAGACTTAACGTTACCTATGAAATTAACGTTACCTTCGAATGAAGGAGGTAACGATACCTAATTTTTAACGGTATTCATAGCCCTGCTTAAAACCAAAAAAACTCGAAGACATGTGATATCTATCAATCCGCACAGGGCCATCGTGGTGGATTATAGCCCATCCCTCTCCTAGAGATGAGGCCTGAGTCCCTGCAGTAAGAAAATTATAGGCTGATGATGATGAATTGATGATCCACTATTAACCTCCTTCTCCATTGTCCCCAGGTCTAACAGCAGAGCTGTTCTACGTACGTGATGGTCAGATCAACGAGTACGCGCTGAACTTCGTGGTGCCTGTGCCTGCCACCATCGCGGACCTGCACTTCACCTGGCAGAGTCTTACTAGGAAACCGGTAATTACACTTATTTGAGATGATCTTGGTGATGATGAGAGAAACACATCGGTGGGAAAGAGACAACGCAGGTATTCATTATTTTTCTGTCTCTAGAGAGGAAGTAGTTTCCTATGGCTAGGTTACTGAAGGAATTGATAAAACAAACAGGAATTATTAAGATTCCGGTGATTATAAAGTGTTGCGAAAGTAGGGTCGTTTCGCCGGTTAGCGACCAGTTAGCTGAGTTGAAGAAAAAAAAATGTTGTCTACACGCAAAATAGTTTATGTTAATGTAAATTTGTCCCAAATATAGTCTAGTTTGGATACAAAAACATAAAATAAAGTAGGTATAAATGTTGTTGAAAGCTTGGTGTCAGTGATGTTACATTTGCATAATTATTAGGTAGCTAATTTTCGAGTAGGCCATACTTTTTTAAATAAACCGGTAATGTCATGCTAATCTCAACTCAAATCTAGTTTTATTCGAAATTCTTAGAGATTTGTAGGTAAGATATTGATATCCATGAGAATCTCTCAAATCTAACCTGATCCTCAATTCGCGCTAGTTTTTAAAGCAAACAAAATTGTAAAACGGATAGTAACTCTGTTGGTTTTAAAGCACAATTACATCGGAATTTAAATAACGGTCAAAAAAATGGCGTACGCAAAATAGTTTTAAACCAGTCGATAGAAATAGAGCTGTGTGTTGGTTTAACGAACAATCGATTTGATGAAACAATCGCGCTATTATGGTAATGCGTGGCACGGAACGAATGCGAAATTGATCACGATCATCGAGTATCGCACGTTCCAAGTCAACAAGTCTTTATTCACACAATTAGCGAATTGTTTTGTTAAAACTTTTTTACTTTATGTTTGAAACAGCGTCAACAACCTCAGTCAAAGCAATTAACTTTGAGAGGAAAGTTTATTCTCTCAAGTAACCGGACAAGGGTTTGCTTCGAGCCCCGCAAACGAGCCATTCTTATGGTAATGCAGCAGCCCCTACCCGAGTTTAGATAACTTTCTTTTAGTTTCTACATACGAAACATCTGCTACCTTTGATTGATTATACTGTGTTCTCGAATATTCTTTACATTTTCCTCGTTTGGTTCTAATTCAAATTGCATCGCTTTTCATGCTAATGCCGCCGCTGGCTGATCACGACGCAGCGCCGCATTATGCACTTCGTACGGCTCTGCATCTCTAACCAAATATTCATCATCATCATCATCATCATCATTTCAGCCGAAAGACGTCCACTGCTGGACATAGGCCTCCCCTAAGTGTCGCCACATTGACCGGTCCCGTGCGTCTCGCATCCAGCCAACCAAATCCCAAATATTATGCCAATCAATTATGGTTATGGTTTATCAATTATGGTTGGCCAATCAACCAAATATTATGTGCATTTATTTATTTTATCCGAAGCCGTCAGCACACACGGCGACACAGACTAAAAGAAATCAGTTGAGCCTTGAGCGGCATTGCATTTTGATCGGGAGCGACGCGAAGCCCCGACGTCCACTTTACATATTCAATAGTCAGAAGTCAGCCAACAAAAGTAGCATCCGAAGCACCGAAGTACCCCGCAAACAAGTTCAGCGAACTTGTCAATAAGACATCTGCTTGTTTAGGATGTTATTTGCAAGTCATACGAACGCTCGCCGGATTATGGGACGCTTCATCAATTTGAATGTATTCATGGCGCCGTCTGCGGGATTTGATGGCGTAAGCTATATTAACTCTATGTACAACGCTTTACACATTATTCCTTATGTGTAAAGCGCTGTACATAGAGTTAATATAGCTTACGCCATCAAATCCCGCAGACATTCAGAGGTTGCCGCTGAACATCTAAGCCAAACGCCTCAGGATTTACACGTATGAATAACGCTTAAACTCTTTTGAAATCGGCGTCTCTCTTCCTTGCACAGCATTTGAAAAATAAACAAAGTGCTGTGTATGGTTCGGTTGCGATCACGCGGCCGAGCCCTTAGCTCCTTATCAGCATCTCGGCGAGCTTTGTGCGCCGCCACTATCAGATCTGCGATTCCCCCTCACCGCGCTACTCCCTTATTTACATGGCGGCGTCTTTGACTAGGCAGAGCAAATATTTGGGAACCGGTTAACTAGCGCCGATGAGCGCCCGGCACCATTGTCTGTGAGCACCGCATGCCGACTGATAATATTTAATTAGCGGCCGCGGTGTCGCACCTCCGCAGCGCCGCGGTCCGCCACTTACGAGCCGCCGCCGCCGCTGCCTCTGTGATGCATGGCTGATGAGCCGGCCAAAGGGCCCGCGGCGAATGCTGTTTGTTTAACAATTCATGTAACGCCGCCTGATGATTAGTTAGATAATGAGCGCCCCATGATCATAATATTTAATAACCGGCTTCAAAACAAACTCGCCGAGAGACAACATCTGTGCAGCATGCCTCCCCGCGGCGTGTCACAATACGTTCACGTCATCCGCTTAAGGAAAACATAAACCACATCGAACGGCCGACATCTACATATGCAAATATAGTCGATGGCCAACGGTAACAAAGTATGTCGTTTATTCATCCGATAAAGGAGCGATGTTCGTGCTCTCACGGTGGGTTACTCTCGACATTTGATCTCTTCTGACACGGCTGTGGATGCTCAGATGGACCGTTTAGGGTCACCTTGCGTGCCGAGGTCCGTCAATTGCGTACTGATACAGTTACATTGTGATGTGATTGTACCGTTAGGAATGTGTCGACTCTACTTAGATATAAGCCAAAGGTTTGGTGAGCTTGAGTCACGAATTATAATATTTTGTTGCAGTTGCCTTACACGCTACACGTGGACGTGACGGACCAGCAGAATGCCATGCACCCGCCAACCGTCAACATATCTAACGAGGGCTTCGTGCCGACCGAGCCACAAACATGGCGCGTGGACTTGCCTTGTACGCACACGGTCGCGGCTGAAGTGGACATCATTATATTTCTGAACGTGTCGACGGGTCCCTCATCCTCTACGTTGCGATTCAGACGGAGAAAGATATGTCTAAAAGAGGCACCGAGGCCGGCTGTTAGAGTGGATAGTGTACCACCTGCGCCTACATCTGCTGATATATTTTACGCCGGAGCTGGTTGCGCTGGTGGAGCGTTGTTGATAGCTGCGGTGGCTGCTGTGGCTTGTAGAGCACGAGCGAGGAAGCTGCGAAGAACACGAAGTGATGAACAAGACGCTCATGCATTCTTGCCGGACTCGTCTTGTAAGTCTGCCGCCAGCTACACCAGCTACCGCCGACCTACCTCGCTGCCTGCTGCGGCAGCTGAAGACAAGGCGAGGGACTTACAGCAGAGAATAGCCGAGCTGACGATACAACGATGCCGAGTGAGACTGCGCTCTGTCGCCATGGAAGGAACCTTCGGGCGCGTGTATAGAGGAACCTACGCTGACGAAGATGGTAGGGAACAGGAGGTGCTCGTGAAGACTGTTGCTGAACACGCTTCTCAAGTGCAGGTAACGGTTCTGTAATTTGTATAACTTGAATCATTTCATCGATACGAATGTTGTTGTATACTTATTATAATATTTTTGTCTGACACTCGCGAATGAACCTTCAAACTTGCTAACGATAACGTTCTTTCCTAGGTGTCACTGTTACTTCAAGAAGGCTGCATGTTATATGGGCTTCACCACGAGCGAGTCTTATCGGTTCTCGGTGTTAGCATTGAGGATCAGACGGCCCCATTTCTGCTGTACCCTTGGAATTCCACCTGGAGGAACTTGAAGCAGTTCCTGTTAGCTTGCCGAGGGGTTACGGTGGGGGGTGCGGCTGGAGGAGCGCCACCACCACCACCTTTAACGACGCAGCACGTAGTCAGAATGGCACTCCATGCACTAGATGGACTGCTTTACCTCCACTCACAGCATGTCTTACATAAAGATATCGCTGCTAGGAATTGCATGTAAGTATTTTCCTCTTCTGTTCTAAAATGTTGAAAAACAAAATCACTTTTCCTAAGAGAATTTTCCTAACCAAATTTTTTCTCAACAGAGTTGACGAAAATCTCCGAGTGATGATTGCGGACAACGCTCTCTCCCGAGACCTGTTCCCCGCAGACTACCACTGTCTCGGTGACAACGAGAACAGGCCCATCAAGTGGTTGGCGCTAGAAGCTCTCACGAAGAGACAGTTCAACCCAGCGGCCGACGTCTGGGCCTTAGGAGTGTTGCTATGGGAACTGACGACCCTAGCACACCAACCATACGCAGAGGTGGACCCCTTCGAGGTTGCTGCCTACTTGAGGGACGGGTACCGGTTGCAGCAGCCAGCCAATTGCCCTGATGAACTGTAAGTAGTATTGTATTTTAAGATTATTGGTATGATTTATTCGAAACGTAAATTTCTTCTGTCTGGGCCGAAGCCAATTGGAGTAGTATTTTGGTAGTTGAGTGGTGTTTATGTTTGCTAATGTAAAGTTCATTCTCCTGTATTGAAGTACGTGCCAAAGTTAAATATTCCTTCAATATTCTCATGTTTTTGTATCTTTGTCCTAGGTTTGCGGTAATGGCGTACTGTTGGGCAATGTCGCCTGACGATCGGCCGACGTTAACGCAGCTACAGATCTTCCTACGAGACTTCCACACGCAACTCACGAGATTCGTGTAAAGCATTCCTTTTTAACTCTTAAAGACATCCCAAAGACGACAATAAGTGTTATTTAAAAAGTTAAAAGTCAACTATAGTGAGATATAGAGGGCGAGAGGCCTTACCGTGAGTGAGTGACTAAGTGACTGTGTACAGTGAAAATGTTTAAAGAGACTGATTTTTATGCGTTTATTCGATTTGTAAATTATTTTTATTGACATAGTAATCACATATTTGGTTTTCATCTTGTAGTGCTGGTTCACTATTGATGTACTGTTTTGACCGCGATTTTTCTATTCTCGTTTTTAAATACTTTCTGGTATACTGCGCTGTATTTTGCAAAATATTGAGAGTTACTTGATAATTGTTGAATGAAATTGCTTCCAATCAAAGTAAAGCACTTATGGTTGGGAATTTAGGGCAACAATTACCTACGCCACAAAATATTGCTCCTTGTGTTACTAATACAATGGCAAACGAATACGGAGTAGTAGACCAAGAAAGTGGTTATTACTTTATTTATTTATCTTCAAAGTTATTAATTATTGAAGAAATCGTAGCCAAAGCAGTATTTCTTTCAAGTTTCTTATTAAACTAAGATGAAAACTTTCCGTTTTGATTAGCTATATGGAGTTTCAATCACATCTAAGAAACATCTCAACACCTGAGTTGGCTACTTTGACGGCCGGTTACACTATGGTAATACTGTAACATCGTTTAAACTAGGTTTATATAGGTACATAAAGCCCACTCGCACAACCAAATTACCAAATGCATTTAACCGCTACACGTACCTATTTAAAACATCATACTGTGTTTGTCATCTTGAAATAAATGAATGTGACTTGTGGTGCAAGTGGACTTTATTCTTTCTGTCTGTATCAAATCCTAAAATATGTGATTACTATTGATACCATTCGTCAGTTCTCACTACTTCGTAGGAAACAATACATAAGTATTGTTTCGAGTTTAGAAAATTGACACTAAATATATTATTATTTGAACCTCGATACTGCCATATTAGAATAGATAAATTTTGTAAATATTTATAGATAATAGCGACTGTATTATAATACGTAATATTGAATGTGCCTCAGAGTTTATCAAGACGTTTATAAGTGTTTAGAGTATTATAATTATTGATTAAGACTGGACTAGAAATTTTTACCCAACAACAACTAATAAAATATTCTGCCTTATAATACCTTGTCTATGATTCTTAATTCGAAAGTAGTTTTAATGTTCTAAAATTTTGTCTATAATCTGAGCTGTCATTTTGAAGTTTTAAATAAAAAGTATCTGTATTTGTTCACTTTAAATAACGAAATTAATCAATTGAAATGTCTTTTCGATTATCTATGTGTATATTGATTAATAACAAGAGAATTAATTAGTTCCCAAATGGGCACATAATCATTATAATGATTAAATTAATAAATTAGGTACTTACTTGTAATAAATTATTAAAACAGTAACTAATGATGGAATCATGTAAAAGTAGAAAAGTACTGATTAAATTAGCTACAACTAAAACAATAGCGATTTGAAGTTTTGATGTTTGAAAAGCTATTTATTTAACTATCTGAATCGACTAAAAACGTATTTGTGAGACTTAACATTTATGTTACTAGTACCACTTATCTATTAATAAAAAATCATACACAATTAGGCCCGTTTTGCACCAAAAGACACTAAATATGTTAGAAGATCAAAGAATTAAAAAAGAAAAAACTTGTGGCACTCGGAGACTGCCGCGGTAAAGCTATTGCATTGCATTTTTTTTTAATCTAAAATGAATGTATTTATAGAGTACTCACTCATTTTCTTTCACTATTTTTTCGTGACTTTCTTCATTAATAAATGCTCTTTGTTTATTCATATTTAAAACACTTTGTACACAAATTATACGAGTAAGAATATTTTAGAATGAGAAAGCAGAGAGACAAAACAGAAAACTTTACACCTTTACACGTTATGAATTATTTAATTTGACAACCTTGTTAATTTCCGTAACCTAGCAACCTAGGCTTAGGTTATTTTCGTTACGGAATTTCTGGATTCGGTCTCCACGCTCAAGGCCCGCGATAGAAGCTATGCAATAGCTTAAAAATTCGCTGTCTGTCAACCATTTTAAAATGACAGCAAAACCGAATGATGATTAAACTAACCTTAGCGTAACGTAATTAGTAATGTGGTGCAAGTGGACCTAAATTATCTACGGAATTAATTATTATCAACTGTGTTATCAATTTCTAAGAAATAGTAACATTAATGTTAAGTCCATATACATTAACTATCTAGTTCTATTAGTCAATAATTTTGTTATGAATGTTTTTCAAATAGAGTTGATACCGAGAATGTATACTTGGAACTGTTATTTGGGGCAGCAATACATTTTGTACATGTGTAAATATTGTAAGACTACACGAATGTGAATATACGAGTGATTTAATATTCTAAATGTGTTTTTGTTCTTTACTATTTCATAGTCATAGCATTATCACCCTTATCCCAATTTATTTAGGGTTCACACGGCATAATATTGTTTACTAGTCGACCCGCACTTACTTCTCCTGGTGATGGATTTTCATACAAACAATTAAACCATATTTCACCCGCTTGTAGAGTTTTCCAAATTCTTGACGAATCCTGGAAGCATAAATCCAGGATATGAATCCATGATATAATTTTGCCCGAACTATCCACAGGTTAGATCTGTACGTTAATAGTTTTTTTATAGTCAGTCTGGACAAAGATTTTTAAAAACTGCATATAAGTAGCTAAATAGATTAGTCGTCATCTTATTTCGTATCTCAGTACTTTGTTAGCCATATTATCTCCCACACACTCTATTAACGTTTCTTTGGTCTCTAAATATTCGATACAAATGAAAATTCCACAATTCCTCAATATCCATTTCTTACTGAACATTGCACTTTTTCCTCCTAACTTTGACCTACCATAATATCTACAAAATCCCCTGGGCTGGACGTGGGAGAGTGAAAATACGTAATTTTCCGTGGTTCGGAGAAGGAAGCTTACTTTGACGCCTCTCGGCCTTGACCTAATTTCCTACATCCAACATCTTTTGATCACACGGAATCTTATCTCGTGGCGTGGCAGCATCATGATAATAATATTTAATATTATGTTCTGTATAGGAAAATTCAAACTGCTGTAAATCATTATTAGGTAAGTACCATGAGATCGAATTGCACTCGTAGTTTCGTTCTTCTTCCGTCCTTCTGACATTCAAAAGTGCCTGTAATGGCTTAATTAAATGAAATAAAATATTTGAGTTTGAGTTTTGAAATAAAGATGAGTTACGATCAATTTTTGAAAGTCAAACTAGTAATTGCTAAGGGCCTATCAAATTTAGCAAATTCTAACTATTTAGTTCGATCATAATATCATTGAGTTCCATACAAAATCACTCTATGCCTCTCTTAACTGCTTAATCTATGCCCGTGCAAAAACACCTTTCCTCAAAATTCGAATGCAAGTAGATATTCCTCCATACCACAGACAATAAGTATTATTTTTGTACCACACGCACATGAGTCACAAGTCCCACCCTATACCGTATTCAAGAAACAAATTGTAGCATTTTTCAACCAAATGAGCATGTTTTATTGCCTTCGCTTCGCTTCTCCTCACATACAAATACACCTCGATATTTACGTTTTGCCCCCCTCCATGTATAAAGCTCTAATAGAGTAGTGCTACGGAATTGAAACAATTTTTATTTGAAAAATAGAATTCCCTCCGATTGTAGAGCAGAGAATAGACTGATCACTGACATAAAAATCTATTCTATAATCTTCAGACGAGCAAAATATATCTACTATTTATCAACGATTAAATCTTAACGAATGAATGACTATCGTATGACTAGACCAAAGTCATTCTCAAACAATTAAATACCTAGTGCAATGAATAAATCGTCATAGTAAATAGGCATCAATATATTAGCAGAACATTTTTTTCACTTAATAATTATTCTCATTATTTATGTAGGGCAAACAATATCGACAAAACGTCTTATCAATTTCATACTCGGCTGGTTATGGACTCATGTCTTCATCATAATAAGAAATAAGAAAATACAGAGTAAATAATAAAAGTAAAATATTCATCTTGGAATATTTCCGAAAAAAATAACAAAAAGATATGGAACACTAACTCCAGGCCCCGACGAGATTCGAACTCGTGATCTCCTGTTTACTAGACAGGCGCTTTAACCAACTAAGCCACGGCGCCTCATGACCGCTCGACGAAATTTTGGCACCAATTGTACTGGCCCAAAGGGAGATTTACGTAAGCTGATAGATGAATTTACAATGAGCGCCTGAACCAACAATTTGTATTGTGTTTGAATTATTAAATGGCGATAACAAATTACAGTAGCCAACGGTACTGCTATTATCAATAAAGTGCGAAGATAAATAATTACCTAGTTCCACTAATGATTGATAGTGAATATGACAGAAATACTAATTGGGTATACACTTGTTTGATTAATGTTGCTTTAGCAACTGTGTAAACTGTAGGACGAGTGAACGTACCTGTACCTAACGACCTACCCCTGCCCGGGTTATTCCTACCCGACTGGGGCAGGGCAGGGCAGGGCAGGGGTAGCTAGTAGATTGAGGTACTTGACATGACCCGATACGACACGAAGCGGGAGAGTGTTTCTCTTATCGTGAGTACTTACCTACTTATGTTTGTCAATAAGCTTGGGCGTGATTTCAGAAGAACGCCGCAGCCATTACCTTACATGCAACGTATCGTCACATAAATTATAGCATGGGTACATAAATAGAATCGTAAGTAAGTAGGTAAGATTGGCTGGAGAAAACCGCACAGAGAGAAGAGTGGAAGGTACGAGATATTGAGACTATGGGGGAGGCCTTTGCCCAGCAGTGGGACAATACAGGCTAATTAAAAAAAAACTAAATGTGACACTCGGAGACTGCCGCGGTAAAGCTATTGCTTATTAGTATTTTTTATCAACTTATGCAAATAATTAATTATTTAATTTGACAACCTCAGTTGACAACCTTGTTATTTTCCGTAACCATAGCAACCTGGTTGAATTTCGAATGGTTATTTCGTTACGGAATTTCTGGATTCGCTCTCCACGCTCTAGGCCCGCGTGCAAACTATCTGAAAAACATACAAAGTAAAGAAAGATAAAAATAAGAAGAAGGAGAAAAACTAACATCAAATTAATTCAAATGTTATGTTGTAGTTGGCTTTTCGATCAAGAATTTCTTAGTAGCAGCCACAGAGTCTGGACTCGTGCCCTGTTGATTACAATAGGCTCGCGTCACGCTCCCTCCTACATGGGATACCGAATGTGGGGCTAAATATTGAGAAGGTACCTAGATCTCTGCCTACCCCTTCGGGGATTACAGGCGTCACTGTTCTGTTATGTTTTGTAACACGAAGTTAAATCATTCATCTCTGAATTTACCTATACAAAACGGACATAGGCGCTGACAGGTATATTTCCGGAGGGACCGGAGGGAATGCATCTTCTGCTTCCCGAAAAGCGCTTTAAAACCACCAAGATAAGTTGAGTTTTTTTTTGTCGATGTCGTAATCAAAGAATCATTTTGTCGATTTTTTTTTTGTTGATTAGGTTCATTGGAAGACCAGCGTCAGACAGTATCACCTGTCTGGCATGAATGCTGAAATGAACCTTTTTGGCGCAGCCGTGAGGCACACACACAGCACATGTATTTCCATTTTTGTATTTTTTATATTATTGTGTGTGTGCTTGATGTACTGACGTCAAATAAACATTTTTTTTTCTTTCTTTTCTTTATTTATATAGAAAAGCCTAATCAATTGAGTAAAGTCAGAATTCAGTCAGACAAGTGACCTACGAGGATAAGCGGAGGGGGGCATAGCTCAGCGTTACAGCGCTAGTTTGTAGTGGCAACTCGTGAAAAAACATAGAGAAGCTAAGACAGCACCTATCGAAATAAGCATGAAATAAATACTTAGGTAGCTTTAGCTAAAAATATAATACAGTGAATTAATCCTATCTTTCGACGATTTGTATAATAATTATATATCTCTGTGTGTGTGTGCGTGTGTGAGTGACCTACTATCACTGGTCTTGATTTTGTAATCTTATTTAGTGCGTCATAATATCATATTCAATGGCATCCGATGATTAATTTTGGAACACTGTCAAGTAGCAGCCGTGGCCGAGCGGTTAAGGCGTCTGACTAGAAATCAGATTCCCTCTGGGAGCGTAGGTTCGAATCCTACCGGCTGCGACACTTTTTGTGTTTTATTATGACATTTATTGATACTTTATAACGATTATTGACGTAATTTAGTTTATAACAGCCCGTTATTGCGATTGTAGATGTAACGATCGTTTTATTGCACGCACTTGTGAAATTTTGTGCGGTATTTCAATATGTGGTTATCTGACGGTTGCCGTGTTCCCATAATGTGACCGAAGCAACCCCTTGGTTGTTCCTGGGGTCCGTCTGTTTTTTTTACGGGAAAATTATGGCGCGATTCGTTCTAATGACGTAAAAAATGCGCGGGGCAGGGTTGCCAGTGTTCTCTTTCGATTGATTAGCTATATTTTGTTTATCTATGGCCACCGAAGCCATTAAATGGCGTTTTATATGTGTTACGAGCATTACGGACATTCCCATGTAGGCTATAAATTAGCGGATGTTAGACGGTCATAAAAATGGGAACATATTCCACATGGTTACATTCACATGGACTTTGAGTTATTGAATTGGACTGTGTCGTTGTTCTATTGGTCCCAACTCCCAAGCGGGACAGCTGAGCGTGAGGTAAGGTTCGATTCCCGGTTCGGGCAGTGTTATTGGGTTGTTCCATCAGGAATTTCGAGTCTGCATTTGTAGCCGGTTGATGGCATTAGGCTCACCCCCTATTATATGGGACTTAAACATAACTGGCGGAATATGGGTGTAGGTACTATTAGGAACACCTCTGCTTAATCCTTTAGGGATTACGAACGTGATGCTATGATGTCATGTATGAATTTGTCGTTTGTATTTGGACATTTTTTTTCAACCCTAATGCAATACTATACAATACTACCACTACTATTTAATTACTAGCAATACTTTACTAGAAATTGACCAAGAACATGTGACCAACACAACAAATATTAGAATTGAGGATTAAAAATAGTCATACCAAACTAATAATTGTAACAAAACCATAGGTGCATACAAGTAATTAAGAATTGCCTACCCTAGCTATAATTATACCTCGCTTCCAGATACCCAATCTTCCTTGAGAAAAACTCGTCACGTTAAGCTGGATAAGACCCAGGCTTAGGCTTCTAAGCCCAGCTTAATTGCACCAGCACGTGTTCCCAATCCTACCATATGGCAAAGACAACCACCACACTGCACAAGCAAGCCAGGATATATCTTAAGATTAAAAAGGCTTACTTCACAAGAAACTTCTCGTTACTAGCAAGTTGTGTTAGCATTCATAAATATTAACGAAGCTACTTTTTAGGGTTCCGTATGTAACTCGTGTGTCTGTCTGTCCGACCATTTCCCTCGTCCTTATCTCCGAAACTACTAAGCTTAGAAGTCTGAAAAAAATACAGACATTAGTTCAACACATAAGAGCGTAGACGGGCTGCGTATAATATACGTTTAAATAACTATTGCCGTCGCGCTGCGCTCTAGCAACCGGGCGGTATCAATATACATGTGAGTGCGATAGAGACAACTGCAGCTCAGAACGATTTTACCTACTTATAAAAAACCTTGACCGATCGACGTTTCGTATTCTCCTGTTTTCTCCTCGAAACCTAAGCCAATTAAATTATATTTGGTATCAAAATTTAAAGGAAGAATAGATCTATGCCCCTATTACTTGTTTTTATTTTAAAAACTTTTCAATTTTCTTTGGTAGTCATCTGATTACGTAGGTAAAAACGGGGTATTTTTTTAGGTTTTTGGTAAGTCATATTTATTTTTGTAATAAATTTTTTGAAAAAAAAAAAATGACAGGGGCATGCCTTCAATAGACCTGGATTTTTATAAATAAAAACGATTACTCTAGAGGCATTATCCAGGAAGAGAATAGGGGAATACATTTGTATGGAAAAATGCAGCCCGTCTATGCTCTTAAAGATTACAGGAAAATCTATAAGAAGTCTATGGTGCTAAAAGAACATGGAAAATCTCTCAATAACTACTACAATGGTACGGAACCCTTCATGTGCAAGTCCGACAATTGCACATGGCCAGTTTTTCTGAATAATTTGCAATTTTAATGTCGAACTTTTATGGAGTGAGAAAAAATCTGTGAAGTGTATGTAATCGTGTTTGCACTATCTTCTCCTTACATGGGGAACAATACATCAAGTGCGGATAACACGACAGATCATTTCAAGATGGTGGGATCTATTATTTTTTTGTTTGATATCTATTTTAGAGCAGGATAGACTTGACGAGTTGTTATACTTGTCATAGAGCATAGCTTTACATGGAAACTTTTCTTCTTGGAGCATTGCGCAAATGGGGTCTGCTTTCACATTGTATAAATATTACAAAGTGCTTACTTATACGAGTATACACTGCTGCATTTGATGTAAACATGAATACTATAGGACACATTTTTATACCAGACTGTCGTTGTTGCGTCCTGCAAAGTTCTGCTCTGTGGTCGAGCATAATAGGACTCCAGCCGAAAGACGTCCACTGCTCCTACATAGGACTCCCCCAAGTTTCGTCATATTGACCGGCCCCGTGTGCATCACAATCAGCAGATTCCCGCCACCTTCCAGGTCATCGGTGGGAGGAGTGGGAGGCCTTCCAACGCATGTTTGTTTCTAATATTTTCTTTAGACACCGCAACAAGTTTTGCAGAGGGTTTCTTTAAACAACAACAACAGGAACAAAAGACTTCTAGCTCCTGCTTTATTCCTCTCACTACTTGATTACAACAATAGAGAAATATCATTCCCTTCTCAACTACACGCAGTAATACTCATAGTAGTCTCAATTTAGTACTCATTGGACACCCTCCTGTGCATAATATAGATAACAATCAAACAACGCCCATTTCATACATGACTCACCCGACCAATACTTACAGCAACCACCACTTTCTCAAGTTAATAAGAAATTGCCAATAAAGAGGTTGTATAGCTAAATATTTCACTAGCTCATACCGAATGAGTCCATTACTCGTCTGACGTCGCACATTTTATCGCGATAAGCGCTTACGACTCTCAATAGTCGATTGTTGTTAAGAAAATGGGGAAATATTCAGCCTCTCAAAATGCTGAGGCAGGGACGGAGTTGAGGGTGGTGGTCGTAAATTAGAATATGAAACAAATAAATATGCCATTGGTGGGAGATCTGTTCCTAATCTTATTAATGAATAAATTATTTAATATCAGCCATTTGTGTCCCACTGCATGGTAAAAGCCTCCCTTCCCTCCTTTTCGCCTAATCTTTATCCAGTGCTGTTATTCGCCAATCCCTGTGACAAGAGTCAAGTTCGTTTCGCCATCTCCTTCTGGGCCTGCCGCGTTGCCATTTACTGCTGTTTAGGACAAATTGCGTAGTTACTTTAGCCCAGTTCCAATGAATAAATTATTACGTTTTATTTACAGAATTGTTTAATTTTATATTTTTGTCACAAAATTCAGTTAAAAAAAGCATAACTGGCATTTTTTGCTTTACCTGAGTTCTGAAAAACAAAATCAATCAAAAATGAATAATCTCATATTCCTTGTACATTACTTTCTCTAATGGTTCAGCCCAGAAATATATAGGAGGTAGTCCTATATACTCCTATAATTATATTGCACACAAGATGCAGTTGAGGTTTTTAGTGTTGGTAAGTTATTTTTAAATGAATTGGACCACGGAACTCTCAAAAGGTGCTGTGGTCCAACTATTTTTAAAGTTGGACAACTGCCCCTAGTAAAGACCCATGGTCCAACTAGTTGGACAGAGCAGTTGGACCACTGCCCCGCACTCGTAAGAACATAAGATGCATCTAGATGCCTCTCGTTAAATAAATGCAAGCCTTAAAATCCATCCCTGTACTTCTGCGGTCGTAATGAAGTTCAAGTTATGTGTCCTTAAACATGGGGGAGTAATTACTGATGGGTCTCTTTGTGTTCAGATAACAGAGTTGGGGTCTGAACGTAATCCTGGCCGGCTGATAGCGGCCGTCGAAACAACGGCGATTGGAAATTACAAGATAGTGCGGTATGTGTGCCTAAGTTATATTGGTCTCGTGTTCTAAGATAATGGTATGTGTGGGTTTGTGCTGGTTAAGTATTAATTGATTGAGGTATGTGAGAGACAATTGTTTGGTATACCTAATCTAAACTTCGTTGATGTAATGAACCCAAAAGGGCATTGAAAATGTTTTGAAGGAAACTGGCATATTCACACGTCTCCAACATCTAGTTATCATTCTCAATCCAGGGATTTCAGGTTCTCTATATATTATATATTCTTTGTGTACTGTCGCTGGCATGATAGTACTTATTTATTATAGTTTGTTAGCCCAGAAGTTCGCCCCTTCCACGGAGTCGACGGTGCAGCGGTGGCAGCTCAGAAGTCTCTTTGGCTGCATGTAGTGTGTGTAATGAAGATGCAATCTCGTTAATGGGTAGGTAAGGTTTGATAGCTAGGCACTTCTCGACATAAAATTCAACTAAAACATCACCTTATGGACTCACCCATAGTCGGACAACTGGAAAAAAAATAAAGATACAATTCAACGTGCAATTTTGAACCCAGCCATTGTAAAAAAGTAATTCCGTGAGTTAGAAAACCAAAACGAGGGTGCATTCGCCACAATATCGGTGAGTGCACGAGTCTGCTGGTGAAAATCAGTGAAACCCCATGTCCCATGGGATGGGATCTTACCACCCCATAGCAGCTGATGGAGAGAGCAATCAGAACTAGCGATCTTTAATTACAATCGGAGACTAGGAACCCTTAACCGAAATAATGCGTATTTGGAAGTCTATGAAAGTGATGTTTACAATGAGATGTTACAGAAGATTTTCATTACTTTTATTGTTTGATGGCTTTGTTAAATAAAAACGCGGCTTTGCCTACGCGGAGGTCGAAAATGATCCTTTTGGTTCATACTCGGAAGTTCAGCAAAAGCAAAAGATAGTGATATATATAACCACTGGCTAAACCTACTAAATATTTAGACTAGTTGGCTATTACACCATAGTGATAGGGTAGATACAGCACTGTGGTAGTTTTTGAAACGAAAGCATGTCAAAGTGAAACCGTGACAGGTACACAGGGTACACTTCACGGCCTCACGTAATTTAATGCTCTTAAGAGTACCTAAGGGTTGACCTTCATGGGGCCGCGGATTTTAGTACTAGATGACGTGGCCTCGGCACAAGGGCAAAGAAGGAAGTAGGAACATGGGTTCGATTTTTAGTCAGTAGAAGTCTTACTTCCCCTTCGCTCTGCCCAAGAGTGGGGGGGGGGGGGTCATTTGATGATTTTCCACCCACCAAAAAAAAAAAGGGTTGACCTACATTTCCTTGTTTGAACCACATTACGCCAATATAAGAACGACATAATTATTTGCATTATGTTATTCTGTCTACAAGGAAAACAAACTCGTTTGTTTGTTATCCATTACTCTAACACATTTTCGGCACAGACGATATTTTATGTCCACGAAATACATTTTCGTATTATAATTTGTGCCTATTTCTTTAGCCTAATAATTCAAAGTCTAGCCCGTTCCCGACTGAAATAATGAAAGTATAATTAGTCGTTTCTTACTGAAGCAATATATATTGTAGGCGTCTAATTTAAGGGAAAACGCGACAATTACCACGCTGTGTCTACAGGTAGGTTTTGTCTGGAATTTCTCATTTAGAAAGCCTGTGAAAAAATGTTTGCGTATTTAAGCAAGAACAGTCGTTAAATTGGGACAGCTCGCTCGGCTTAGCATTTTTTCACGTTCCCTTCTCTTTTTTTTTCTGTTAAAACTTTCATGTACAGCTAAATTAAAACGGCGACTAATTATGCAGAGTTATCTTTTAGTTTATAAAAAATCTTCAGGTACCTACAGAAGCTGGCGCAAAACTTTCAAGCCAGTTTCTCGCCTAAATAAAACATTAAACACCCGTAGTGAGTTTGTACTCACACCTGGGTGCTTACTCTGGAATATAATTCCGGTAGATCGACATTGGTCAAACGTCAGTTGGTTGAGTTAAACGTCAGGGATTGGCTAGACTCAGTGAGTCCAGCCAATGCCTGACATTTGACTGACAATTCCAATGTCGATCTATCGGAATTATATTCAAGAGTAAGCACACTGGTTTTCCGTTTTGTAGAGGTAATTGATGTCCTTCATAAAACCATAATTTAATGTACCTACCTACCTATAATATACAGAAACATCTACATAAGTCAGTAGTACTTCAAAGGTACTTCGAATTATTACTTGACTCAAACTTTATCAAATTAAGTACGCACTTAATTCATATTTTAAATATTTGCCAAGTTAAACGAACTGCGAAAGAAAAACAATAAGGAAAGCGGGGGAGAACGGAACACTGTAATATTTATCTACTCGACATTAAGACCCGGTCCACACGAGCAGTTTCTATTTTGTAAGAGACATATTGTGGCACTAATGCTGTCAGCTTTCAGAACTTTGGTGACGACAGTAAATTTTAAGTTTTCGGATTAGACAACGCCACAGCAAGTCTGCAACTTTACATACTGCAGCAGCTGCACTCGCAACTAGCTGACATTATGCACGTGTGGCAGAAATCGAACTACTAGTATGCGTTGCTAAATGTCGAGTTTCAAACATCCAGTTTCACATTTCATCGCACCGGCAGAAAAACAGAACGTGACCAGAGGTATCTGCCCCCCTATTGTGTATCTTTTTAACGTCAGTGGCTATCAGAAATGTCCATAGATGAACTGTAAATTGGTTATGGTTTGGTACATTTTTTTCTTAAAAATTTTATTTTTTATTTTATTTTATTTGGAACAACAAACAATTACATAATAAAGCATAAAGATATAAAACATAGAATTAACAATTATGTAATCTACAGCGTTATTCACAGAATACAAGCAAAATATGAATAACACGCTTCAAAGTAGAATTAAAAATAATTAAAAAAAAATCAATGCAAAAAAAAGACAGTGTTAAACTTTTAAATAGCAAGTACTTAAGTGCATAGAAACTAATATCAAGTACATGTATCAAGTGCATTGAATAAAAAACATATTGACATAAATACTCTATGATAAAAAGGAAAACTTATCTTTCCACATCTAATTCCTTGATCGCATTGCGAGTCGAATTTCGGAATTTTCCACGTGTTGCACAGAATAAATCGATGTCAACAAAATGTTTATTATAATTGTCAACAAGACGTCGCAGCGGTGCTCGAACACCAGCATTTGTTCTACATGCTCTCACCGCAAACAATGGTTGCTTGCGCACTGCACGTAAATGTATTCTTCTAGGAACTAAATAACAAATTTTGTTACAAATATCGGAACAGTCATACGTATTTCTGCAGAAGTCGTACAGGAGCATGGTCTCTAGAAACATACGACGGCCCGTAAGGCTTAGAAGATTATATTTTTTCAGTAAATCGGCATAGGACGCTGAAGAGTGAAAGCATCTGTAAGTCATGGATCTTAAAAATTTCTTTTGTACCATTTCTAGGCAGTTAGAATATTTCATGTATAGGGGATTCCACACTGCAGCTGCATACTCCAACTGAGATCTAATTAAACTTTTGTATAGATAGAGGTAAGTCTGAGGGCGCACGAATTCAGTGGCTGACCGCATAACAAAACCATACATGCGCCAAGCCTTGTTAATAATTGTATTGACGTGTACATCAAGATGAAGTTTGTAAAAAACTCACCATTTGACAGTTATTTGATAGACATTTTAAGTTATCCACTGTCATTAAAAGATACACAATAGCCCTGCTGGTCACGTTCTGTAATGGCCTATATGGAAATCTTTAAACAGACTGCGTACCCAAGTTGGCCGAAGTCAATTCAATCTGGCTCAATGGGGTATTATCGACCCATCTCAGATAGAATGCGAGTGTGGAGCCCCAAAATAGGACATACCACATTTTCTCTCAAGGACTTAAATGAGGCAAAACAGAACTGTCCAGGTCGTAGGTCGGACAAAATTTGAGTTGTCGATTCGAAAAGAAGAAGTTTCATAAACTTGTTCGTTTGTATCCAGCCTTAGTGAAGGTATTCTAAAGGAGGGAGGGTAAAAGCGGAATTATTTAATCTGTCCACGGAAACGGTGATTGATGACTATCATCATATACATTTACATGACGCGAAAAAACGTTGTAAAGATGGTTATTAGCGTTGTTTGTGTAATCAAGAGTATCTTCCAGTTTATGTAAAGGTAGAGATTTATTCATGGACTTTTCGCTAGTACTAAACAGTGCTGAATAATTTTGTAGGTTTTCACACATAAAATAACATTACGCCTGTGGCCTTCCAAAGGGTTGGGCAGATGTGTAAACCATTAGTATACTTACAATTTTTTTTTTAATTCAAGTTCTACGTAATGGGGTGCGATCCTATTGCCCTCAACCGGGCACAAATTCAGACTCCATGGCTGCTACTGAGAAATTCCTGATGGGAAAACCTAAGAGCACTTTGCCCGAGCTGGGAGTCGAACCCAGTAGGTACCTCATGCACAGCAGTCGCACATGTGACCACTAGACCAACGAAGTAGGCCAGGCAGTGTAGGCTTTGATTCACATAATAAACGCTTAAATTACAAGTTTTAGTGTCCATGTTTATTCAAATATAATTACCTTTTGACAGTAACTTCCATTCCGTGTTTATTTTATTAGTTATAAAGTTGGAATAACAAATTAGAATGGGTTAATGTAACTTGTGTTTTGTAATACAAATTACAGAAACGACATGTTCTTCATTAATAATGGTTATTAAATGTTTAGTTATGAATACTATTAAGCAGCGGCAACACTTTTAAATGTGCATGTATTATGTAATATTCATTGAGTGAATTAATTGCCTCGTAAAACAAAAAGGAAACACTTGTATGCATTCAAATACGAAATTTGTTTCACAATATTGTATCTACATAGCATCAAGCTTGTAATCCCCGAATAGTACAGTACACCCACATTTAGGGCAGATTCAACCAAACTAGAGTAAGTTTTTACTCGACAGTAAGACAGTTCTTATTCTCGAATAAACAATTGCATAGTATGGTATATTATATTTAAGTCCCATGTAACAGGGGGCGAGCCTATTGCCATCAACCGGGAACAAATCCAGACTCCGTTGGTGCTACTGATAGAATTCTTGATAGAAAATCCCAATAATACTTTGCCCGACACGGGAATCGAATACAGTACCTCATGCTCAGCAGCACAAGATCACCGAGGCAGTCACACTATTATATGAACACTAATAAATGCGTATGTATTATTATATTTATTGACTGCATTAATAGCCTCGTAAAACAAAAAAGGAAACAATAAAATACATTCGAATCCGAAATTTTTATTCCACAACGTATCGATTCCATTAATATTGTGACGTCATTATCGTCATTATGATTACCTGCCGTATTACACTTGTCGATATAATAAGATATAATTCAACTCATTATACTATCACGCCATTAATGCTCGCAGCGTAAGCTCAGTGCTCGGTGAATGACTGACCTGTCGCGATTGTCAGGCGTGATTAGGGTTCACAGAGCCATAAATCAGTTTTCCGGAGAAAAGTACGGACATTTGAAGGAAATGTGCGTTTGAACATGTGTGTTTGAATGTGCGGTATTATATTTATATTTTATTTTGCAGTTTTTTTGTAATGATGTGAATTAGAAAAAAAATGACGCAGTACTTTGCCTAGTGTTTTAAAAATTAAATATAATTTTAATTATATTCATTCACAATACTGTTGACTTTTTTAATGATTTCCCCTAAGAAGACCCAATGACCCAGTTCATAAAAAATATAACTTATTAAATGGACACAACATGAACTGTATTTATATATTTTTTTTTTAAATTCCGGAACTTATAAATGCTCCCCATGTTTCGGACATGTCTGAAAAATTCCTGACGTTTGACAGCCCTAGTCGTGATTGATCGCGTGTACTGAAATCGCTCCTGTCAGGTGCGAGCGGGACACGCAATCAATCATTCTCATTTTTAATCAATTTACTTGCTCATCTATGAAATTGTGAGATTTATTAATGAATATTCCCTGGTGTCGATGTTAAAAGCGAGATTAAAAGTTTTCGTAATGAGTTTGATGACGGGGACCGATTTAATTAATTGATGTAAAATATTTTCATATTTTGGTTTCAACAAGTTGTTATGAGGCGAGTAATTATTTTGGTACAAATGTGTCGGTCGTTATTTATATATTAGTCGATTGTAATTGATTTGATACTGCTTTTATTTTGTAAAATTGTGTTATAACGTGTTACTCTTTGATATTTTAAATAACAAAGGAGTTAGGCACGAATAACAACGCCGTATTTTCGTGTATGTACCTAATGGTCAAAAATATGGCAAGCCCATAGAAATATAAAGCATTATTTCTATGGGCAAGGTCTAACTAAGGCAATCTGGCTGTTTTATACACTCTAACATCCCGAAGAGTAGCAAGTAGCTTATAAGGGCAAACCAAGCTTTATAGGCCTGTATGAAAGAACCACCACCGCTATATGAAAGTCCAGCTCTTATTAAAATTCCTCGCTTCATTGACGTGCCTAGAAGAGAAACGATATTATTTACACTTCGCTTCCCAAAACTATCCGAACCGATATTCAAAACAGAACACGAACACATTACGATTTAAAAAACACTACAGCGTTCAATGTGGCGAAAAACATTTCATGCATGCGGTTTCGTCAGTCGACCCCCACCATTCACCGTGCGGCGTGTTACCGGTCACATTCTCCCCCTGTTTACCCGCGAAGTGGTGACACTTCATTTTCATTTCATTGGACCAGGGGCTATACCGCAAACTCCTATAGCAGTATTACTTTAACGGCACTTGAGTGTGGGAAAGAGATGAAGTTATACTGGATAGGTGGCTACATCTCTTATCACACTGAAGTTTGATTATTTCTCACAATCTTCCCGCCCTTGTCTTATTCTTCTTGGGGTAGGCGCGTTTTCTTCTTCCATTCTCCCCTGTCAGGCTTCACGGCATCTTTCTCTTTCATATCATTCTTCAGCTTCACACAATTCATTCATCTTTTCTTTGGCCTTCCTCTCCCATCCATCAACATTAACATTCATCAGTTTTTATTCACATGCGTTTCATCCCTCCTTATTCATCATCATCATTACAGTCGAAAGACGTCCACTGCTGGACATAGGCCTCCCTTAAGTGTCACCACATTGACCGGTGGATCCCCGCAACCTTCACCAGGTCATCGGTCCACCTAGTGGGAGGCCTTCCAACGCAACGTCTTCCGCGTCGTTCTTCGTCTTCTTTTTGTCAATTTGTTTTGTCCTGTGTGGAACCAATAAATACTTTTTCATTTCTCATACTCGGAAAGTAGTGTTGGTTTGATCCGAGTAGCGGGTGGCAAATGCTACTTCCCACCTTAGGGCGGGAAAGACTCATAGTAATTGCTTCCCTCCCTAGGGAGGGAAGCAATTTTAAAAATAGAACTAAATTTGGTGCAGCGGTCGGCCGCAAAAAAATGCTGCGGTGTTGTGAGTGTTTAAACAGCCAGTATGAATTAAAAAAAAATAAACTAAGCGGGTCCGCCCGCGGCAGGGACGCGGTGTGTTCCATATTTAAAATTTTAAATAGACTATATAATTTGGCGGGATTCTAACTCTTTAAGCGTTATCGAAATCACGGTAATAGAACAGAGTACGTAGTTATAGCTCATTAAAAATGAGTTCAAGTGATTCTGAAATGTTGACCCCAGATTCTGTTAGAGACGAAGCCAATACAGATAACGAAAATCTTTTGCCAGAAATTTCAAAGGAAAGATACTTAAATAAATACATACAATGACTTTATGAAGTGGCGAGCAGATAAGAAAATAAAATCATTTTTCACAGGTGGTATTAATACTTGGTATAAGCGGCGCCTGCAGAAGCAGTGAACTCACTAATTTAACAATTAACGACTTTGAAAATCACGGCCAGTTATTACTCGTAAAATTAACTAAAACAAAAACAAATATTGAGCGTACCTACGTTTGTTGTACGAGAAGAGTTTACACAAATAGTAAAGAAATATCAAAAACTCAGACCTAATGACATAAAAACGGATCGCTTTTTTCTCAACTACCAAAAGGGAAAATGCTTTATACAAGTGGTCGGTAAAAATAAAATCTCAGGTATGCCGAAGCAAATAGCAACATATTTGAATTTGCCAAACTGTGAACAGTATACCGGGCATTGCTATAGAAGAACGTCAGCGACACTATTAGCCGATTCTGGGGCGAACTTGACAATGTTAAAAAGACATGGAGGATGGAAATCCAGCACAGTCGCGGAAGGCTACATTGAGGATTCTGTCCAAAATAAAACTAAAATTTCAAACAAATTAACTGAGACTATAAATTCGCGCCCCACTTCGCCTCAACCAACTACTTCAAGGGAGTCTGCGCCATGGATTCCACCGTCTAATCAAATAATGGAGTCTCCTACTTTTACAGAAATTCAGCACAGCCAAACACATAACATATCAAACAGCGTAAATATTCCAAACGAAAATGTAACTTTAAATTTCACAAATTGTTCAAATTTCTCAATTAATTTTAAATAGGTACCATGTTATTATTTTCAATAAATTTTTTAGAAAAACTACTATTTTTTACTTTCCTTATATTCGAAATGAAAAGTAGAGTGCTTAACACGGGTGAAAGACATCAATTCCTACTCGGACTATAGCCGCCCTCACTTCGCTCGGGCGTCTAAATACCTCGTATGGGAATTGATTCCTTTCGACCCTAGTATAACAATCTACTATTTCTTTCTTTCTTTCTTTTTCCGGTTCGCGGTCGCCACTTGACCCTCCTTCCTTAATACATGTCCGTAAGTTTAAAATATCAAGGGCATAAGAATGAACACGGATGGGTTTGAGTCAGTAAGAGTCTGACACTCCCTTCTGCTCTACCCAGAATGGGAGTCTCCTCCCACTCTGGGTAGAGCATTTGATGATTTCACATCGATAAAAAAGGGGTCAATTTTCAGAACTACTGATCCGATTCGAAAAAGTCTTTCAAAAACAGGAAACTACATTATCCTCGAGTGTGTTCCCGTTTCATAATTTTCGACCATCACCTGAGCCAAGTTTCGGGCTAAACCTAGTACCGCTATGAAAGATGATGGTAGGCCCCCAAGACTGTGGAACCCTACATCCCTTCTACTTTACATAATGAATTCCCGACGGTCCATAAGTCTCCGAAATATCGTTAAGATTATGAACAGCATCCCCGTAGACCCGGTTACCCGGTGCCGCCTCCGGAAAATCAATTTGATTGTTTTCAATCCGGATCTCTCTTAATTTTCGAGATTTAATGCAGATTATGTTTTTCTTTGTTAAGTACCTACTTTTGAATTTGCTTTTAGATGATGGATTTGTTTTATGGAGAAGTTTGAACGGTGGAAAGCTTTTGTTACTTATCTTAATGTTATACTGAAGTTTTAGTACCACCCTTATAAAATCAGCATAGAGTAAAGCTACAGCAGCTACTTATTGTAACATTCAGATCTATACAAATAAAAAGTTTAGCATAATTTTACCCCACGTTTATTAAGATTATTACAGTTATTCGAGTAACAAAACTAGTAAAATGGTCATACCCCATTGAAAAATAAACACCTCACACACACACCAAGGCAATTTTTAAAAGCTAGCCTGAAAACAGAGCCAATCGCAACACAAAACAACATTTCAGCACCGCACATAGTCTTTACATTCCAGTTTCCAAACACCAAGCATTCTTACTGGAGAAGAATTGGGAAGAATACTTTTTCTCCATTTTGTGACGGCAGAGCTGGTCGGCTGTCGTCACGGTCGTTTTGGGCTAGTCACCTGTCATGGCGGGAACTTGGCTAAGATTGGGTGCATCGGTTTGCAGTTCATTAGGCTAACGGCTCTAAACTGTGCGTGGATTTGTGTTCGATGATGGGCATTTGTTTTTGTGGAGTTAGTTTTATTATTTTCGTGTTTTTGTTGTAATGATAGAGTTGTATTTTCAAAAAAGGCGAAGGAAAACATCGTGAGGAAACCGGCATGTCCTACAACCAAAAATTCGAAGACCTGTGACATCTTCTAATTAATTCGCACTTATAGGAGCGCGTGGTAGATTATAGCCTATTCCTTCTCAAAGAGAGGAGGCCTGTGTCCTAGCAATGGGAATATTAATGTGCTGATGATGGTGAATCGGTTATCTTAGCTACTAGTTTCTTTATTGTGTGGTAATTTACCTCTGACTTGACTTGTTATATCGTCGAGAAACATCTCTCACCAAAGCAAATAATAATTATGCAATATCCACATGTTCCGAAACACCAGAGCTACTTGATAAATATTAAATTATCAACTGCAAAGAAAATGAACAATTTTAATATACCACAACCTATCTATTTACATCTCCCGGACAGACTTTTCGATACCTCCAAAATTATTTTCACAAACCTACCTCAAAAGACGTCCATAAAATACAAAGAGAAACGCATATGAAATAATATTTCACCCACGAACGAAGATAACCACAAATTAAACCAAACCTTTTCACCTATTCACGCATAAATCGATTCACGTTGAAATAAAACCCCTGATATGTCTTAAAACCTCCTCAGTTTCCCTTGGATGAGTTCCCGCGATCCTTCAAAGGTTTCTGTAAGCCGACACTTCATTTTCTTCGGCCCTTTTATACGACATGTGTTGCCATGCTCAAATAATACGGGTACTTATGTTGCTACACGTAAGTACAGTCAGCTGAGAAAGTGGTATTAATAATAATAATAATAATATTCCACAACTATCACACAACGCCATCTAGTCCCAAGCTAAGCAGAGCTTGTGTTATGGGTACTAGACAACTGATAAACATACTTATATATTTCTAAATACATACATATTATAGATAAATAGTATAGTAATAGTGATAGTATTGTTGAAATAGAATAAAAATCTCTAGGTAAACTGATTTTCATCGAAGTAATTTTTTGTTATCCGTTATAGTAATCAGTTATTGTACTTCATGTAGTTTACAAGTTGTTACAAGCTCAATGAAGGTTAGAGATGGGCAGATGACATTGTTGTCATTGCGGGAATACCTTGGATGAAGCTGGCACAAGAGTGTAGAGCTGGGGACAACCCAAGAGAGACGTATGCTCAGCAGTTTGTTAAGTCGGGCTGTGGATGATGATGATGTCGAAGGCTGCGATGTCGCCCAACAACCGGTGGTGCACTGACTATACCCTACGGTTACCTTGAGGGTTGGTTCGGAGCGGGAAAAAGTAAGTACTTGGAGTGGCTTGGGAAAGTCTTTGCCGAGCAGTAGGGCAACATCTAAATAAAAGCATAAAAACTACCTTGATACTGTTTCAAATTTTGAGTGGTAGACAGCATTTTTGTGCGACTGTACCTGGCAGTGGATATGAAAATTGCGAGAGATAATGCTACAGGTAGGGCAAGGAATTTATTCGACGAATGTGTTTAATGTTCGATGATATTGGAACATTTCCTGTACGTAACGATTTTCGGAGGGTAACGTCGAATTTGAATGACGGTACGATAAAAGCTTCCGAAGCTTAGGTAGCTTCGAGAATTTATTTTTCCATTCAGGACAGCGTTTCTTATACCTTCGGACTAATTTCTTAGTAAATCAAGACGTTTCTTTAAATGTCTGCAATTGCTAAAGTGAAAAGTATGTGTTTCCTATTCCTCCGTTATTCTTTTCTCATTAATTTAGTTGCTGGATCCAAGACAGTTAAAATGATTCTCTGGGACTTCGTCGAGTTTCATTGTCTCGTCGCTTTTCTGGTGGTCACCACTGTGATTCCAGCTTTCAGGACTTGCAGTGATTTGGGAATAATGTGACGGGTTTGTCCTATTAAAAAAATGCTGAGGTACGGTATCCCTTTTGGTATGAAATGCTCAGCACAATATTGTTGTTTTGTGTTCATGTTGTTGTTCTTTATTTTTTGATAGTCACTGCTGAAAGAATATTACGTGTCGACTACATGCGTTTTACTTATTTCTCCACTGTATCCGCCCAAGTTATTGCGTTTACACAAGTACCTACTATAAATCCCTTAAGCGCGTCATAAAAAGCCTTGTAAAAGGATTTTTATTACAATTTCATGCCTATAATTTCCCTCAAGAGTTGGATCTTTGCCATCTTCGCATGACTTAACTTGCGTAGCAGGATCATTTCTTATTCCCTCAGATTTGGCAACGCAAGACTATCAAGGTGTTCACTCAGCCGTTTTAATGTAAACAGAGTAAATATAATTAATCAACGTCAGCTCTTCAGCCCTCCATCTATACATTCATGCGCAATCGCCTAATTTTCGGTAAAACAAACACCCGCAGAAAATTAAAGGAAAATTAACGAAAAGGGGCGCAAATTACTGTGAAATAATAATTAAATTCCGAGTTCGTTATCAGCGATACAACTTAAGTGTGACGGAGGACAAATTTATCTTTGGAAGTGGCGAAAAACGGAACTACGTTTAAATGTACTAATCAGACGTTTCTATGACTTGGCAGTCAGCGCCGCCGTCAACTGCAAAGTTATGTTGGCAGGTTTGTTAAACTGTAATCAGCGCTGAAAACTTTCCTTTTTGCCTGCAACTTTCGGCTTTGTTATTAATTTTGCAGGAATTTTGTTCGCAAATGTAATTATTCGGTATTCTAAATGATGATTTGCGGTTTGGTGTTAAGTAAATTGTTTGCTGAAGCTGTGGTGAGATGTTTCGTGTTTTGTTGGCGCTGTATACTTTTGTATTCTCAAAGGATAGATTGAATTGTGGGTTTACTTAAATTAACGCATTTAAGTTAACCCTTCAGTGCTACGTTGACTTTTTACGTGTGTGTGCACCAGATATATTATAGCGTGGAGAGCTTTTCTTACCAGCAAAAAGAGCATTGTATGAACAGGGGGTCTAAAACGGCCACTTTGGCAGATCATAATATCAATTGCGTAAAAAATCGTAAAATGGACCTCTCATAATAGTAACTGCTTCTGTGCCCATTTAGGAAAGTAGATCTTAGATAGGAAAATAATATGAATTGCGTAAAAAATCGTAAAATAGTCACAGACACAATTACTATTATGAATGGTTCATTTTACGATTTTTAACGCAATTCATATTATGATCTGCTAAAGTGGCCGTTTTAGATGCCCAGATGCACGAACGTGGAAGAGGGTGTATAGGAGTATTGTGAAGATCGTAGCAAGAATACCTTTGCAATTCCCACGTAATCCTCCTACCCGAGTTCACTAATACAATATGTAGGTATACCTACCGCTGAATAGATTACATCTACCGTGTTTGAACATAAACCAGGCTTCACGCTTGCACTAATCACGTTGTACAATCTAGTGTAGCTACCGTATATTGTGTCCTAATTGTGAACCCGTGACGTGTTAGTGTGTAATCCTTGCACGTCCGTATCTATGCAGCGTGCCGGGGAGACGTGATAAGAGGAAGACGGCGGAAGCGGCTTATCACGTCGCTTGTAGGTCGCTCGATACACGCCGCGTGACGAGAATTTGTAGTAATATGCACAGCGGAACCCCATGTTCCGTTGCCTGAGCGAGTGGTACTATTACAGTTTTAAAATAGATAATGCTTATTATAGGTATGAAGCTTTAAAGTTCATTCAGTTAGAGTTAGATGTTACAGATCAAACTTCCCCCTACCTTCTTCTTAGCGTGTCGATAAAAATCAAAATTTATTCAGACCAAAATTTGGCGATGAGATTGCCTTTTCAATATTAGCGTCCATCACCTATGAAAACAACAGGACGAGAAATAAGGGACACTACATTTACAGAGTCATCTATGGCTCTCTGCCTGAACAGGTTTTTCATACTTCAGCAAATATATTGTGTGCTTCGGCTTACTGTGTTTGTGTCCAGTTTGTGATCTGTACAATACATGATGATGGCTTCTGTCCAGATAAGCTGCACGTACTGTAGGAGCGATACGTAATTCGTATACGTAATTCTGAAACAGCCTGTATCAATAATAGTGGTTTAATTGTACTAAGAGATTGTGAGGATATGGCCGATGGAGCAAGGCATTGACCGAGTGGTCGCCAAGGTTAGGCCATAGAAACCAGGGCCGTCCTAGCTCGTCGCGTTGACGACATCGTCAAAGTCGCGGGAAACACCTGGATGAGAGACGCACAGGATCAGGACATATGGCGGAAAAAAGGAGGCCTATTAGGTACATGGAAAAAGCATAAGAAAATCTAGAAAGGGACCATAACAAGAACTGTGCCAGTAACAACTACAGTCATAAAACAGATTACCTGTTCCAACAAACTGGCACAAATAACACTTAACTAGCGTGAATAGGCAGCAGTTAGTTCTAAAACTCTATTGTTTCGAACTGAGTCACCACTTGCGGATATATCAGCTTGAATAAGTACCAGGTACTTACGTTTAAGCGTACGTAAGTACATCCTGTCGACTTAGTGCATCCGTAATCTATTTGCATGGCGTGCCTAACTGTATTTTAGACGCAGGCAGCCATGTCACAAACGCGACTGCTGTACATGAGGTCGTGAGTTCGATTCCGGGGAAAGTGTTGTCGGTTTTTCCATCAAGAGTTTGTCAGTGGCAACCACCTGAATTTGTGCTCGGTTGATGGCAATAGGCTCGCCCCCGGGATATGGGACATAAGCATAACTGAAATGCGAAATGTGGATATACTAACGGGTGATTCATTTGGAGTTACTTTTTTGTCTATGCATTTTTTGACAGATAAAGAGTCAGTCATGACAACCTAACCTAATATTTTCATTCACTATAGTTTGACATTTCATCATGGAAAGACTAAGCACGGCTCTATTACGAAAAACAGCGTTCTACGAGGAATGTGTTTCGTGCACTTAGAGCAACATATGGTCCACATAATCGCCCTACCGAACGCACTATTCGCTATACCATCGAAAAGTTTATCACACCCATGTGATATCACACCCTTAGACTTTTTTCTGTGGGGTTATGTAAAGTCCAAAGTTTATATGGATAAGCCGCGTACGATTGATCAACTGGAAGCCAACACTACTCGCGTTATTCGCCAAATACTGGAAATGCTCGGTCGGGTCATCGAAAACTGGAACTCCAGAATGGACCACCTTAATCGCAGTTACGGACAACATTTAAAAGAAATAATCTTTAAAAAGTAAATGTAAGGAATGGTTCTTTTGTATTTTAATAAAGATTACCCGATAAATTTGTTTTATTCATATTTTTTTTAGTTTTGGAAAAAGTAACTCCGAATGAATCACCCATTATTAGGTACATCTCTGCCTAACTCTTCGGGATTACACTGATGTTATGTTATGTAAACCCAGATGTACTGCGAAAAACTTCTACCTACTACTTCCCTGAAAATCTTCTACTTAGGCCTTATAAAAAATCCTCAAAGTTCAAATATCGTTTACGACACTCCCACGTGGAAATAGCCATATCCATAATTTTTTTTGGCGGGTGGGAAATCTTCAAATAACCCCTCCCGCTCTTGGGCAGAGCGAAAGGGAGTGTCTGACTTCTACTGACTAAAAACCACTCATATTCCTTCTTAGCCCTTTATGTCGAGGCCGCGGTATCTCTTGTGAGCAACCCGCAACCCTTACGGGAAATAGCATATCCTTATATTACATACTTTTATTGACAACCAAGCAAATAGCAATACTGTAAACATCCCACGATCCCAGCAAATATATCAAAAGCCGACACAATACCGAACTGGAGGTCTAAAATGGCCACTTTCGCAGATCATAATATGAATTGCGTTAAAAGCGTAAAATGGACCTTTTATTGCGTCTGTGACAATTTAAGAAAATAGATCATAATAGGAAAATAATACGAGTTGCGTTAAAATTCGTAAAATGGTCACAGACGCTTATAAAGCAATTCGTATTATGATCTCCTAAAGCGGCCATTTTAGACGCCCTGATATTTGAGCATTTTTCAGTACAACCGGGAACATTCGTAACAAGAGGGATTGCTAACCGAAGTGCGGACAAAGGCAGAATTTTTATTAGAATTTCTTCTATTGTTCTCGCGTAACAAATATCTAGTAATGAGACCTGATTTTTCTTTTTAATGAGCAGTAGAAGCTGGGGGAATACAAAGGGTTGATAAAGTAGGTCTCATTTATTAGCGGGCTTTGATTGGTGGAGATCTCGCAATGTCTATATGAATGTATACAGATATTTCTGCGTCTTGTCGTGTTGTTTGGTAAGATATATATATAGTGTGTGACAGGTGGGTTCTGGGTGTGCTATATCTGGTTGTTTTGTTTTAATAATAATTTGGTTATGGTTAAAAATCAAAATATTTTATTTCACACTAGCTTTTGCCCGCGACTTCGTTCGCGTGGAATAGTGACTTCCGGCAGATTTTTGGTTTATCTCGCGAAAAAAAAAAAAAAAAACTATCCTATGTCCTTTCTCAAGTTCCAAACTATGTCTGTACCAAATTTCATCAAAATCCGTTCAGCCGTTTAGGTGTGAAAGAGTAACAGACAGACAGACAGAGTTACTTTCGCATTTATAATATTATAGTATGGATTGGCCTACAAGGGCATTTGTAAAACGTCGTCAAAAAGGTGCACGGTTGGTAATTACCAAATAATAGTAGGTACTCTGTAATGGATTTTAAATACCTCAAATAAAGACGAAATGCACCTAGCCTCCCCATCATTAATAAGGTTTTTTTTATTTCAGTAAACTTAATAACATTAAAAATCTGTACCTATTTTAAAAAAATTGTGCAAAAAAAATTCAACTTGTATTCTCAATATTCCATGTTACAAGTTTACAACTACTGTGTCTAGAAGTATGATATTTTTCACAAAAGTTCTACTAGTTTATTTATAGCTATTGAAATAGGAAAATAAAGTATAGAAATTCGGCATATTTTCCGATAGGAAATGCCAGCTGACTCTATACGGCTTGTATTACAGTAATTAAGTTTAAACCGAAGAAATTTTGGTCACCGAAATAATTACGTGTTCTGGTGTAAAGTAGATTACACAATGACTGCTCAGTAGGTAGCTCATTAAGTAATTAAGTTCACCCGTTAATTACATAGTAACTTACACGCTACGCGTCATCGTCCTAATTTGGGAAATGGGAAATTCATTGGTATTAGTTGTACTAATACAGTTTAATTATTAATTTGACCTCGACAACTAGAATCATGTTGAGATCTTGGCTTAATAATAACACCCGCAAGGGTTTCTTCCTAGATTTAGCAACGTTTGCAGAGGTTTATACGAGGATTGTGACCATGGCTGATCCATTATTAATCGAGGTTCCTCCGTGTCTTAGAAATTTTGCAATATCTTGAATGATTCGTAGATCTTTGACAGTCTTAACTGTAGCCCAAAGGTCTGATGACCAATCACCTAGGTTAGGAATATCAAATATCTAGTAATCTTTGAATGGTTAGATTGTGTAATTTTTTTCATCACCACTGCTCTCTAAATCTTTGAAGGAATTTAACAGGATGTCTTAGAACCAATAATTCGAAGACAACCTGTGACATGTCATAAACTAACCCGCACTGGGTCCACGTGGTGGATTACAGCCCATTCCCTCTCATAGAGAGGAGGCCTGTATCCCAGCTGTGGGAACATTATAGGCTGATTATGCTAATGCTATGCGTTGACGTAACGTAGCTAGGATTCTTTAGAAATATTGTGGGAATGTAGGTTAAAGTCTGGTTATATTTGGAAATGGAATGCAAGGCTGCTGTTAGACCCGCTTAAGCGTCCGTATTTGGCTAGATTAGCCTAATAGGTTTAAAATATTTAAAGAACAGTCAGGTAACATTCCTTTGTGTACGTGTCTTTAATTTAATGATCCTAAATGAGGTGATTAGTTGCAACATGACTATGTTTGAGTGGTTTAGCTATTTAACCCTTTTGGATTATTTAGGTATGACATGATGACACCAATGCACCAGCGTATTTAAAGTTTGTTGACTGTTTTCATTACAAGAACAGGCGCCAAACTGAACAGACCAGACTTTCAGACTTATCTGACTATGATTGCTAGTGCTATATAAGATCCTGTTTTCGATTTCCGGGTCAGGCAAACTGCCGCCCAGAGTCATTTGTAGGAGGAGGCCGTTTGAATCATCAAATGACTGCTGCTGACATGTGGGTGCATTACGTACACCTAACCCTTTTGGGTATTACAAGCAACAAGGTTTATTACTCTGTTATGGTATGTTTCTGTAAAAATCCTTTGTCCAAAATCCAGCACGCTATGTTTGATACACGTAAGGTACTACTTATTACATTTTTATTTTATATTTTTGGAGGGTGACATGACTCCTCCCGCTCCGGGCGGAGCCGTAGGGAGTTTCAGACTTCTACTGACTAAAAACCAGCCATACTTCTTTTTAGCCCTTTGTGTCCGAGGCCGCGGTATCTCTTTCGAACAACCCGCAGCCCCGTCAGCACATTAGTAGCAGCTGGCAAGGCTTCTTTTTTGGGTGGTGGAAAATCATCAAATAACCCCCCCCCCCCTGCTCTTGAGCAGAGCGGAAGGGAGTGTCAGACTTCTACTGACTAAAAACCATCCATGTTTCTTCTTCGTCCTTGTGCCGAGGCCGTGTTATCTCTTTCGATAATCCGCCGCCCCGACGGGAAGCTGACAAAACCTAACATTTTCTTCAACTTGGCACAGGTCATGCGAGCAAGTAGGTAAGAAGGTTATAATAACTTATGTACATTATGTGAGGAAGGTAGACAAGAGCTTCGGTATGATTTCTTTGGAGTAGATAAATAAGCAGTGTTTTCGTTATTTTTTTGATTGTTCATTTTTAGGGTTCCTTACCTAAAGGGTAAAAACGGGACCCTATTACTTAGACTTCGCTGTCCGTCCGTCTGTCTGTCACCAGGCTGTATCACAAACATTTATCATACACTTTAATTATGGCTTTTATTTCATACAATTTTCCTCACAACCTTTATTGGTAAGATTTGCAATTGAAAGGATAACAACGTATGGTATAAATAGCTGTAACAATCAGGAAATAATCCATAACATTTCCCTAGTTCCGCAGTGTCATCATGAAGTTGTTGCAAGTCCCGCTGTTGTTCACGTTCGTGATGCTGCTGGCTCACTTGTCTGCGTACTGGTTCCACAGCGGAACCCCAAGACCAGGAGGCAATAAATACAATTTTCGTTATTATCATAGATCGGAATAGGTATAGCTGTTTTATGTACTTGCAAGAATAATATGGATATTCCCCGAGTCCCGGCATTGGGTTTTTAAGTAGTAAAATCATAAAAAGAAATACATAAATCTTTTTTATACATATTGACAAAAATAATGAAATTCAATAAAATTCCGTTATATCAGTCGTAATTCCGTGGAATATCCATATTAATGTTTGCGGTCAATGAACCTAAATAGCTCTACCTATTCCGATCACTGCTTATAACCTTTCCTTCAACAGAAACACTTATAACATTCTAAAGATAATTTTCCTTTACAGCTACAAATTATACTTCAAAACGAAACGATAGCATAAGGCCAGGTCATACGAGCAAGTAAGAGGGCTCTAATAACTTATGTGTACATGTGAGGAGGGTAGACAAGAGGATCGGCTCGGCACTAATAGTTCTTTCAGAGCCGGGACAATAGTGGACGTGGATAGAGGGAATATCGGGAGGGAACGAGAGGTAAGCGATATGTTGAAGCGTGTGTTGGTTTTGTAGATGTGGGTTGTTGTTGTATTAGGATTTTAGGATGTAAATTAGTACTTTGGTTAGGACAATTAAACTTAAAAATGGGAAACGTCTTTCGGTTAAATTTTGTCTATCATAATCATATAGGTTCTATCATCTACATTAACCGCCACCATGTTTCCTACTGACTGATTGAACTACTCATGTTCCTTATTAAAATTGATTTCCAATCGATGTTGGGTACGACTCACCAGATTCATCGGCACACTGCTGGGATTGCTCACATAGCAAACTTCAACGCGTCGCTCGCTATGTGCCACTGCTGCAGGCAACATAACCATTTTGTACTGCTAAGTATTTGTAAGTTGATTTCAGAACAAACATCGGAGAAAATTATTTAACTATAGGTAGGTCAATAGTCTGACAACCAGTCTTAGCAAGGGGTATCGGATTACCCAGAGCTAACTAGGAGTCTTTAGTCAACTGGACCCACTCGAACTGGACCCACGAGATAAGTCGAAAAAAATCACGTCTTAAATTGTTTTTTTTCATAGTTTTAATGTTGGTTGCACTAGCGTATCCAGTTGACCAAAGACTCCTAGGTAGTGGAGGTCAGATAGGAAGTCACTCCGTGTAAAATACTGGTATTCAGCTGTATCCGGTTAGAATGGAAGCCGAACCCATAACAGATTGGAAACGGCTAAGCAGGTGATGAGCTTTGGATGTAAGTTCAATTGTAATTACAGGATACACAGGTCATTCAATTAATTCATCACCTCATTAATTAAACTACTATCTGTCAACAATATGCCGAAATAAAACCTCAAATCTCGTCAGCCACAATAGCCCACGTCTCAGTATCATCTAGGCACTGGCAGCAACAGACTTGCGAGGTGATTAAAGTAATTGCCTGCTCATTGCTCACTTAGCGAGTACTTAGCATAGGTCAGTGACCCCGACACGTGGTCTCACATACCTGTCCACTGTCATTGTGGGCGTTTAATGGTTCACAGTGGGAAGTAAAAGGTTTTGTGGGAAGGATGTAAAGGGTTATAGTTTGGGAGGTCGTTTCGGGGTCACAGAGTTTTAGGGAACTTTTGGTGCTTGGACGGCGCGGCGGCGGTTCGCCGACAAGGGGTTGGTTAACTATTGAAAAGCAAAGATAGCTTCAAATGTTCCGATTTTGGCCCCACAAAAAATTTGCACCTATACAAGGTGTACGGGATACCGAATCTGACAGGGGTCTATTAAAACAAACTGATAACATCATGACATCACGCCTGTAATCCGGAAGGATTAAGCAGAAGTAGGGGAGAGCGGGGCTGAAAGTGCCGATTTTGACAAATCCTTATATGATTCGGATAAAACAAGTACTATGTCTGAAAGTAGTGGTTCATCCTAAGCCAAATTTAGTCTATAATACGAATTTACCTACAGATTTTGCACATTTTTAATAGTTTTTAAGAAGAAGTGTTTTTTTTACACAGCGGCGGCAAGGCACTACCAACCCCACTTTGGGGCAAGTTGTGCCGTAGCTGGGGTCGGTTGTGCCGTTGATAATGCTAGGTGTTTTACATAAATCAAAATTAATTTAGAATTTAAAAGACATCAATTTTATAATAATATATTTATTTGTTATAATTTTTACTATAAATCAACAGTTTCTAAGTATTATAACTTAAAAAAAACAAATTACCCTTACTTATGTAATTATTTCAAACTTAAAAACATATTTTAAACCAAGGTTTGTACTTATTTTTATGCGAATGCGATCAATTATTAAAAATGCGAATGATATCAATAAAATAATTAAAAATATCAGTATCTATGGACTATATTACAAAATATCATATAGATTTCACAACCAACCCCTAAGTCGGGGTTGGTTGTGCCGCGGCACAAGCAGCCCCACATGAACGGCACATTTTACCCCGCGTGCGAGAGTTTGAAATTTTGTCTCACATAAAAAAACCACTCTGCTCAAAGCATTAAAATTACACTGCATAGCAAACTAGGATAAATAACAAACATTTTACTAAAACTCTCATTTAAAAAGCACGAAAAAAGCCAGCTTGTGACCAAAAAGTATCGAAACGAAAATATTTACTGACGTGGCGCTGGACGACCCTCACATGCACTGCCAGCCGGTCTTCGTCGCAGACGCAACTAAAATGGCAGCCGCGCGTGCCCGACTGTTAGGCATCAAGCGACACAATACGATCGTATATCTATCTCTTTCTGTTTTCGAGATATTCGCGTCGGCACAATTTACCCCCGGCACTTTCAGCCCCGCTCTCCCCTACACCTAATAGTATAACCCACATTACGCCAGTTACTTTTAAGTCCAATTTATTAGGGGGTGAGACTTTTGCAATCAACAGGGCACATATCCAGACTCCGGATCCTACCGAGAAATTGCTGATGGAAAAACTTGATTTAATGGTACTTTTCCCGACGCGGGACTCGAACCCGGCACCACAAAGAGAAACCCTTAGCAGTTATGTACTTGCGACTACTAACATCGAGGTAGTCCACATTTTTATCAATACTTTAATAAACATATTGAAATAAACATAACACCCATTGAATCTATCCTACGGGGAGGAATAAATACACTGTATTAATTTAAATCCCTCCATCTGGCGTTAATAGCTTCAAACATATTTATTTATTTCATTTGGGAAAACAAACAGTAGTATATTAAGTATACACAACCTTAAAACTTCTTAAAATTAAAATTAACAAATATACTACCCACAACATTTTCCACAGATTACTATGATAAATAATAAAAACAAACTGTAAACAAACGTTAGCTGTAGCAGGGCTAAATCAAAGAAAAATAATATAACATATAATCGTATACATCGCAAAACATTAGCACTTTACACACAAGGCTTCGTTTCACCCCTAATTATAAAACACGCTTCACGTACACAAATCGGATTTGGTCGTACGTTAGGCGGTATCGAATGTCGCAATATTAATTAATGTACGCAAACCTTGTTATCCACTCATTTATATTCAAATTGAAACGGGAAGCGCGCACCATTTGATTAAATTTTAATCAATATATATGATACGTTGGATTGTGTACACTTTACGATCAGAAGTATACGTATGCAGCAACGCCAATATGCAACACTTTTAATGTGGTGATTGCAATTTCATCTTGTTATGATCATTAGATAAGAGATAAGTAAGTAAGTTAAAAAAAATATTGCGAGAGGAAAACATTTGAAGTTTTTTATAAGTTAGTGTTAAGTGTAGATACGAAAAAAAACTTTTTTGCAAAAAAAAACAACCGACTTCAAAAATACCAAAAAGAGAAAAATAAACTTAAGAAGAAAAACCAGCTTCTGAAGTCGGTGACTTTTGTTTGTTTGACTTCATGTTTTTGCCACCGACTTCAGAAGCTGGTTTTTCTTCATAAGTTTATTTTTCTCTTTTTGGTGTTTTTGAAATCGGTTGTTTTTTTTTGCAAAAAAGTTTTTTTATTTTTTCATTTTTAGTTGTAATAAGTACCTATATATATATATATATCCTATACAAATATTTACTATGCATTTAACATTCAACCAAGAAACCTAACCCTTATTAACCTTCAAGATTCAACTATTTTTGCTTTCAACTCTAACCGTTGAGGAGTGGTACTACTCCTCAACGGTTAAGAGCATGAAGACAAGTGATGACTGCTAGATGCGAATACTTGAATAGCGTGAGAAAAAGCACGAAACACGTCATACGTGTCTATGTAATTCATATATAACAACTAAAAAAATGTGTATTGTACACATCTGCATACCCCCTCAGAGTATACAGTCGTAATGTTACGTCATGATAATGTATAATCAATAAACATCCAAGCGATTCCAGCAATTACGACAGATTTGCCGTCTATTTTTGAAGAGTTCCATTGTATATCTCCAAAGATCAGCACCAGATCTTCACCAAATTAAAATGGGACCACCTCAGGAGTATACTCTTTCAAATAAAAAAAGAATTTTGAGAATCGGTCCACAAATTGGGCAGAAATCAGGCAGTGGCGTGCAGTGGTCCGCCACGGTGGGTAGGCCACGAAATATTGACAGCAAAAAAAACATTGTCACATTTATAACATTTGAAAATAAGCCTGTAAAAGTTATAAGTACCTAAATACAATTCAAAAACTCACCACATTATTCAAGGTTCAACTCATGCGCCCCTAAGACGACCCACTGACCAACTTATTACCTTTAACATCTAGCAAACGTCACATTATTAGCACAAACTTCACAAGTAAATACCTACCATTGTTATTATTTGCTATGGGAATAAACAAATAATACACAACAAAGCTAATATTTACACTACTGTTAATAATGGTATCTAATACCTGACACTATCTGTACGTTTTCGGTTTCAAAACAAATCGCGCTTTAAATTGCTTGTCACAACAAACAATGAAACAATAATGGCTTCCATAGACGTAAAATATAATTTCTAATTTGCCGATAGAAAAATACTACCAAATAAAATTGCATCATTTTCATATCGAGTTTGTTCACAACAGCGGTCAACAAAATTTTGCAGGATTATAGGTACGAAATCAATCAATGAAATGTGTTGTCAGTGCTGCACTCTATCTGTGGACGGAAGAGCGAAGACCGCAAACGCGCGAAATTCAAATTTCTTAATTTCCTTACATTTTTGCAATTTGCAGGCCAGTGCTAGGTTGTATGTTGATTAATAAAATATGATTCGCGGCTGTAAGACGTATGTAGTCTGTATTCAAGCTAGCACTGGCCTGCAAATTGCAAAAAAACGTTAAAAAAAAAACAAATTTGAACTTCGCGCCGGGGTTCGCGGGCTGAAGATGGCACGCATGACGCATCCAATCGTAGCCTTGTGTTGTTGCAGCCAATCACAGGCCAGCTCCACTGGCAGGAGTTGACATGCATGTGTGCGGTTCATATACACGAAAATATGCACCGATCATTCACTGATGTGACGCTGTGTGCGTAAAATTATGAATGGGTTTTAGGCTACTCGATTGCTAGCCTAAGCAAGCCTGTAAATATAAGATTCGTACGCGAAAAATTGCTCTAAGTATTTTAACAGGAGTTTGAACTTTTTTATTATTATTTTGTACATGGTGTTATTTTATTACATGGTTAATTAGTTATAAGAAATGCTCAGTTGGTAAGGTAGGCTAAGCCTAAGAGCCTTAATAGAGCGCACGCCACTGAAATCAGGTAACATACATAAAAAAAAAAAAAAAAATACATACACACGAACATATAACCTCCTCCCTTTTCGAAGTCGGTTAAAAAGACGCGTAACAGCGAGAAAAATAGGAAGGAGTTTGACTAGCATTGAGAAATTTCAGACTGATAAAAAAAAAAAAGTGAAATTGTCGACAATTACAGCGAGGCCTACCGTGTCTAACTATAAATAGGTACCTAAGAACTATCTAGGTGAACGCGAAAGCAAAAAAACACATTCAAATCAGTCAATTCATTTAGGATGTGGAGGCAGCAGCACATAGGAATTTTAGAAAATAACAGAATAATGCTCATGAAAATAGACCGTACTGTAAATAACAAAATTTTCACATTGTGTACGTTCAAGGGATGAACTAAGGTATTGTTCAGCGGAAAATAGGCTTATTTCCGTTCATGGCTTAATCCGATTTTGGCAAAGTTCCAAATACGATATAATTTAACTAATTTTGAACTCTCTGCTGGAAGTTAGTTTAGGAACTTAAGCTTTAACAGGAAATGAGATTTAATTTTAAAGTTAAATAAACTAATTATGGAGTGCAGGTCGGTGTTTTGTGTGTGTGTGTGGCTAGAAATTACACAAAACAGAGGTTTAGAGTGAGAAAGGGAAGGCCTTTGCTCAGCAGTGTGACACAATACTTGCTTTATAATAAAACTTTATATTTAGCCGTTGGTACTCCCTTACTTCTCCTAAAATTGTTTGTCCGAAAATCATTATCCATAACACGTTTGCCATAAACTTCATTAACCATAATGTTCAAATTGCCGAAATTTTGTTTAACATAATTATCTTTAGTTCTAAAAGTATTCTGTCATAATATCGATTACTATAATAATTGAATCTCCTAATTTTACATGACCTAAATTAATATGTCCTAACTATTGCTTTACCTAATGTGTATTATTCCGAATGTTCGTTTATAATAAATTTTATAGTCCTAAAAAAAAATCGAAGTGTCTAGTCGTCCGATTAGCGGATAAATAAAATTAATTAGTCGTCCGATTAGCCGGATAAATAACCAAAATTATAGGCTGTTGCTAGTCGTCCGCTAAGTGGATGAATCACCGTCTCGCGACAGTATCCTTCATGGGCGGCATGGGCACCGGGCCGTAGGCCGACGAAGGAGGCCGGCGGAGGCCCGGCACTTCGGGGACAGAAGACAATAGTGTTATGTAATATGCGAGCGAAGCGAGCGCGCGTCATGGAGTACAACATGCGTTGCATGTATGAGTGACGTGACCAAAAGCTTTGTTATAATTTGTTCTAATAATATTATTATGATAAAAACATTATGTTATTTTAATTTAGGACTTAAAACTTTTATGGAAAACGATTTTATGTCTTTCGTATATTATTGATTGTAATATTTATGACAAATGGATTTAGGACATATTATATTTAGGGATTTCAATTTTATAGCATGTGATATTATGTGATATTTAGTTCGGGTAAGTTATCATTCGGACAAATGATGATTAGGACAAAAAAAGTTATGGCATTTTAAATTATGGATAAAAAAGTTAGGTGACACAATAGAGAACCTTAGCCGTTATATTCACCTCAACAACATTACTGGGTTGTGGGCAGACAGGCAATTTTGAGCAAAACCGAGCTTCTTTGTTATTGCTGAACTTGTATAGTAATGAAGGTTTAGTGTGTTTTTTATTTGTATCTACAAAGATACAAATAAAAAACACACTAAACCTTCATTTTCTGTATCGCAGATAGACTACTCCTTATTATACTTACAGGTCTAACTAAAGCATACAAGTTACAGTACCTATAAACTGTATGGGGTAGTTCTAACTAGAATAGAATCCCTCTTTGTTCGAGTATCCATTACTTAAAAACTGTTAGTAAAATCGACTATGTTAGTAACTTAGTAAGCACCGATAAAAACAAACAATACAACAAATGGTGGATCACTGCTGCGACCGCCCATGAGTGATTGTACAACAGCCACCCACATGACACAGTCTAGTCACAGGCGACATGCAATGATGCTAAGGACACTATTGGTGCTGCCCCACACATTGCGCACCAGGGAGGCGCACCTTTTACGCATTGTTGCGTAAAAACTATCCACATGCACATCCCCGACGCACTACAGAAGTGGGGCAGCCCCAACAGCATCCACGCGTTATAACACTGAACGCGAAGACCAATGACTAATGAATAAAACAAATCTTTACTAACAAACCATTAAAAAAAAACCGCGCTCAACAATAATTACTCTATCCATAGGTAGCTTGTACTCATTTCTGCGTAAACCGCCGAGCACGTCGGACGTGGGTGCGGTACAATAAAATAAACTAAATATTTTCAGTCACGATAACAACCGCCATTGTTACTCCGCTGCTCGCCCGTAAATCTGGACTAAGGTGGTGTAACGAGCGCTATTGTCGAACAACTGTAGCATACGTCCATTGTCGCAGCGTTATTTTGCACTGACTCGTTTGAGCTAGGTTTTTGCTGGATACTACAAACTTTTTGGTCTTTTTCTGCAACAAAATTTTAGTCATTCGAAGGATAGAAGTCTTTCTACGCGGGTACAAGCAGGAATCAGCACGACCGGTTGCAATCTTGAGCTTTTAAGTGCACCAATTCTGTTACATTTCTATCTCAATTCGAAGGGTTTTGAAGTAAATTCGTAATTGTAATGAATTGAAAACCAAAGACATGATGGATGGACTGTGTGAAGGATGGCTAGAAAAGAAGGTGACTGCTGAGTTTACAAGTAATAGATAAGTTTAAATGAAGAAGATATTGCTGCGTCGACCCCAATTATATTATTATTATTATTATATAATGGCACAGGTCTTGTTCGTTTAGTGCACCAGATTCCAAAGTCATCAAATGCCAATGAATTTCCTAACATATTTTATCTAACAACATATTGCATATTACATCGACTTTAAAATCAGATTACTCCTCATACAGCGCTGTTGCTTATCCATTTTAGTAGCTGCGTCTCAGTGTCAAGAGTATTTATGCCCTGATTTAATTAATGCCTGTTTGGAGACACCGTAGCTTGTCGTCTCATGGCCAAATTAAATTATGAAACAAAATAGCTTGTGAACAGTAATTCAAGATGTACGCCATATACTCTATAGGAAAGTTTAAGTAACCAATTATTATTGTATGATGAACTCATTTTATCATGTCATATTCTAGAATAACACATACGAAAGATACTTTTTATTTTGATACTTTAAAAAACAACTTCATTTGACGGTAAAAGCTAGTGGCAAAGTAGTAGTTCCATAAACTATATTTAATAAGTTACGGAGTTATTGAAGAGCCTTCTTCAGATACCGGCCAGATATTTTATTTCATCATCATTCTTATGTCCTTATTCCAATTTATTTGGGGTCGGCAGTCACCTCCTTTCTAGCTAAAAACAAAAAAGAAAGTTTGTCGTGAGTCAATGGAGCCGCTCCAACATTCACGGGTGCAGTTTCCCGATAAGCCGAAGCCGGCGCGTGCTCCCGGGCCAGCCCACTGCGTTGGCCACGCAGCTCCCAACGTCAGCACAACGGGACAGCCTATAAGACCAGCTATTAAGATCTAGACTAGGCAAACAAATAGAAATTACTGCGAAAAGGAATGGAGGAATGTGGTGTAAGATTTTTCGTAGAAGATTAAATAAAGTAAAACTTGGTGGTCAAGACGAGAGTTTACGTATGACTCACGTCTGTTATCCCAAAGGGTTTGGTCAGATGGGTACCTAATATAATAGCACACTTATGTACATTCCGCTGGTTACGTTTACGTCCCATGTAATAAGGGGTTAGCCGATTGTCATGAACCGGGCACAAAAGTAGACTGTAAAAACCTTAAAGGAGAACTCAATGGCACTGTGCGATCGAGAAATCGAAGCCAGGTCCTCATGCTCAACAGACGCGATTGTAAGCACTAGACCAACGAGGCTGTCAACGGTAACTTACAATAATATTATTTCATACACACAATTTACTTTCCCTTATTCCCTGAGGTTTGTCTAAAAAAATATAATATACTGCAAGTACTAAGTAGACTTATAGGTACTTCACCACAATTTATAACGAGAAACTAAATAACATTTCGGAATGTAGCAATTGAATAATATTGATCTCAATACAGCAACCAGCATCAATTTGTTCAGCAACAAGAGGCACATAATTTCGTTTTAACTCAATCAACTGTGCTCCTAACTAGAAATAGTCCGTCTTTGTTTGTTAATGTAATTCGCGCCCATCCAATGCCGATTTGTAATGATTTTAATGCACGAATGATGCCCTTACAACTGTTTCAAGCCTAGCATAACTTGAGCTGCGACCAAATCTGGAACTATTTTTTGTGCTGCGAAATGACATTTCCCTGACATTTGCCATACCAAGCAGCGCCACTACGAAATGTCAAGTTATGCTGGTGACCCTGGCACATGCGATGTATTGTTCACGCCCCCTCAGGACCCGACTATTGTACTCAAGTGTATTATAATTGCCGGTTATTTATTGTGGCGCGCCGGGAGACAATTCTGCTACATAAAATTCGCTTCAACTTAAATAAATTAAGCTCTTGTTAAAATGAGAAATTGTTTTTCAGTTTCATTACGGAATATTTTAATACGACGCCATTCCAGAGCTGTTGTTAATCATATTTTACATTTATTTAAAAGAGCTGCCACTTTCCGCTTGTTTCATAATTTCCACATGTCAATTACTTTATCCCGATGTTCTTCCAATTCAAAGGGATTTGTATCTTCAGTTGTATTTACATCACCCATTTTATCATGATAATGGGTACGCTTTCAATTCTTTACGACTTGTACCCGTCACATAAACACCTTTATTTTCCTTCACGTCTTTTCACTACGAGAAATCTTTTGGCAGCATTCTCACAATTTTTTGAAAACGTTGGAACTCTGCCAGATTTCGCCGTTTATTTCGCGTGCCCCGTCCAATACACACAAGCCGTCCATCAATTAGTTACAAATAGTTTGTGTATTATGCGTACAACGTCTATGCGTACATATGCGAAGCCCCTTGTAATCTAGCGTCAAATTCAATCGTGTAACAAAGTTTAGCCGACGGTTAATCCGACACGCTTTGTCACCAGCCTCGCCATATGGCGTCTTACAAATTTTTTGTCACCATGCGACACAATGGCAGATTTAGATGTATTTGATGACGTTTGAGATTTCACGGGGCCGCTAAATATCAATACAATTGGTGTGAAATTACAACAAAAAATAATGAGCGTTTTAATCGATGAATTGTTAAGCTGCATTGTGTGAATTGTATCAATAGTTTCGTTATTATGTGCTGAGAAATCGGGTGTGAAATTATGGTCGGTAAACGTTTTCTCTGAATAATATTAAGACGGTTTTAATAAGAGCGGATTTATTATGGTTCAGTCGCTAAAGTATTTAGTTAGACAAATATTGTATAATTTTATTTAAATATTGTCGGAGATAATCTTAATCTTATTATGCACAGACTGCTCTAATGTAAAGCAGGTTTCCAATAGAATTTTCAGCGCAACCATCTTTTTAATATGATTTAGCTGCTCGTATAAGCTTTTCTTAGGAACACGACAGGCATTAGAGGTGATTCAAATTCAGCCATTGTTGTGCAAATCTCCGCCAGGGGGCGCCTGCTACGGCCTTTGATTACGGAAACTGTACAGAATTTCAGATTATTTGGAAGAATGGCGGGAAACGGGAAGGGTGTTCGAATTTAGAATGACAAAGATGGCGGGTGAGTGAAGTTCATTGTAACGGAAAGTGAAAATCGGATTGTAATGAATATTGTTAGCATACAATTAATATTTCCTAGTTGAATTTGAACAAGAACTTATCGAAGCACCTTACTTATTTTTCTTCTGCCTTTCCAATTTTATCTTGTTTTCACAGGGAGATTGGTGGCTTTTTTTTTTTTCTCCTTTGGATTTTTATTCAATTATTCTTACCTAAAAATATATAGTAATCAGAAAAATTAACAATCCAATTAACTAGTAACAAAGAGTTAATTGTACTCAAAACCTCCTTACAAACACCAAAAAAACTAAACATCACCAGCCAATATTTGAAACTATTCCACAAAATGCAGAATAAGTACTTCGTGATGACGTGGCAAGCTGGTTTGATGCAAATATCGCGAGACAGCCGGACGGCGTACATCACCGTGTTTTATGGCGAGTATGGCAACCCTACGTGTCTGTTTACAATCCATAGATCTGCTGGATAGCTAGCACCTTGTGTAAGTATTGGAGATTATATATTATGAGCCAATATTGTTGTTGTATTTTACAGGAATTGGGTGTATAGAATGTAAGGATTATAGCTTTGTGTGTTGAAGACTACCTAAAGACATGCACACCAAGCTACACGAAAATGTAAAATTTTCCCGATAATCCTTGAATTGAATCTATTGCTTCAGCGATAAAGTTGAAAATCTTTTAAAGTTTGAGAGATTGTAAAAGCATGATGTGCTGGCGTCTCGTCTGTAACAATGACATTATAGATACACTCCCTGTGAGTAAGTATACCTACACACCTGACTGTCAAAGACTGCAGTACTAAGTACATAACCTTTTAAAAACATGAAAGAAAACTACATATAAGAAACTCCTGTGCAGTCAGACAGTAATACAATCCTTGATCTATCTATCTTCTATCTATCTATATAAATAAAAAGAGAAGTCCTGACTGACTGACTGACTGATTCATCCACGCCCAGCCCAAAGCCTTGGCCCTAGAAAGCTGAAATTTTGCACAGAGGTTCCCTTTATAATGTAGACAAGCAATAAGGAAGGATTTTTTGAAATTAAATTCCTAAGGGAGTTAAATAGGAGATGAAAGTTTGTATGGAAAATAGTCATTTTCACTTTTTCACGCGGGCGAAGCCGCTGGCAAAAGCTAGTGGTCAATAAGAAGAAAGGAAGGTAGCAAACAAGGAATCAAAATACGTCATCGTCATCATTCTCCTGCCAATATCCCAATTCATTTGAAGTCGGCGCAGCATGTTTTGTACCATAGGTACTTCTCTCGTCATCTCATCAGACACCAATCTAACTACTCCTAATACGCGGTTCTAATTATTTAATCAATCTAATCAGTAGGTACCGTAATAAAAAACAATTTCCCGAAAATAAATTCAAATATTTCAACGACCTCGAGCAAGCAAGACACTAAAATAATAAAATGTCCGCCAACCTCATAAGAATAATGTGTCCCGTCCCTATAGGAACCATGGCTATCCTTCATCCGCAGATCTTTTCTAATTTCACGATTTATTCTCTGGTAGTGAAGACACGGGAGCCCTCTGGTGGTGGGTTGGGTATAAATCATGTTTGCGTAGCGCCCCTGAACCTCATGAACCTCACGCGATCCTTGCCCCAAAGAGGAGAAGATTTTAATTGTGAATTTGGTACTTGAGGGATAGTAATAATGCAGTAGATAAATTAAGAAATACCGTCGTGCCTATATTAGCGTTCCCTTGTGAAAAATATATGACAAAGACGTTGAACATTGGACCTTATATTGAAAAAAAGATTTATGTACTTATATGGAAAAAAAGTACCTAACAAGTACTTTTTTTTATTGGTGGGTGGAAAATCATCGAATAACCCCCCCGCTCTTGGGCACAGCGAAGGGGAGTGTCAGACTTCTACTGACTAAAAACCAAACCCATGTTCCTTCTTCGCCCTTGTGTCGGAGCCGCGTTAACCTTTCGACGAACCACAGCCCCGACGGGACCTAACTAGTACTTAAGAAGTGATTTATCATCATCATCGTCAGCCCACCATCCTTCATCGGTTGTTCATTCCTGGAAATAGGACTCTCTATTAGCATTAAAATAGTAAGAATGAGGAATCGTTTTTTTGAGTCGCTTCCGTAGCTATCACAAAATTGCAATTTTCTTAGAAAAACGATCTATTTTATGATTTCCCTTTCCTAACAAGATTGGGGTCGGCTTCCAGGTATGGTTGCAGCAGAATTCTAGTTAACTGACCTGCAAAACTCAGTTACGTACTGGGGTCAGTGGGTTGCTATTTTAATCATCGCAATTATTTATTTTTTTATTTTTTGTTAATTCTGCCAATGACTATTGGCAGAATGAACGTAATATTATGTTCGGACTCAACTGCAATGACGCCGTCCCTAACATAGTTCATAAAACCAACCACACGAAGTAAATATTAGAACTACACACGATACTATTTGCATGCATCCATTCATCAGATCACCAACCCCTGTTCAGTTCATGATCCTTAAAAATGAGTATATTTTGCACCCTAAAGGGTGGCTATGAAGTTGACTGAATGCATGCCATATCTCGAATATTGCTAGTAATATGTCAGCGAATTTGCGTGGCCAACCCGGCTTCTGAGAAAGATTATAATAAAGATGCGACAATTTGTATGTACCCTTTGAAATATTTGAGTGTATTTCGAATCTATTGTTGAGTGCATCTAACAACTTCATTTCTATCGGTTAAGTTATCTAGGACTGGATCATGTACACACGGCTACACATCAAGCTATACATTTCCAGTATAAGCTGGTCTCGTATTGTATAGGATTTCCGTACAGTGCGAGATCAGCGTAAACTGGAAATGTATAGCTTGATGTGTAGCCGTGTGTACTAAAGATATTCAATAATACTAAGATTGATGTTACTCATTTTGGAGATTAGCCGGAACAATAGGACAAACAGGTGGACAAAAATTAAAAAAAAGTGTTCTTGTACTTTAACTCTGTGACTTTTGAATTTTACCTAGAATCGCGTTTGCTCGCATAGGTTCCAGATGATTTCCCTGTCACCGAATTTCTGCAACATTCACTATTTAAGCTCTATTGAAAGGAATATCTCAATTTACCATCCGACAAATCTATAGAAGTGTTTTATGTGTAGTTTCGGGCGGGAACAAATTCTGATCATAGCCATCCATCAGACCCTTCTCTGTTTAGCATACGTATAGCATCGCTCAGCACCATTCGCATACTCCCACACACTCGGCGGCAAATGGGCCATTATACGAGTACTTATTGCTATTGCTAAAGGGAAATATTTTATGCATACTTTAGCTGAAAGAGCTTCTAATGTGGCTGTGGAGTTTCCTTTGATATTATTTGAGTTTATGTTGGTACTTATTTTAGTAAGAAAAAGACGAATGTTTTGCAAAAAATAAAACCGACTTAAAAAACACTAAAAAGTGAAAAATTACTTTAGCTTCTGAAGTCGTCAGTGATTTTTGTTTGTTTGAGTAAGTTTTTTTGCCATCGACTTCTATGCTGTGTTTTATTGAAGAGTTCCATTTTGATTGTTTAAATTCCGAAGATCAGCATTAGATCAAACAGATAAAAGACCAAATCAGAGAAAAAAAAAATAGGTAAAAAAACTTTTTAAGTTAAACGGTTTTATGTTAAACATACATTGCAATGTTTAAGATAAATGTACTAAAAACCAAAAAATAATAAAATAGAAAACCGTGGGGCACGTCAATTGTCTACAAATTATCGACTTAATTATTATTATTATGATTTTAATCAACGATTGTAGACAATTGACGTGCCCCACGGTTTTCTATTTTATTATTTTTTGGTTTTTAGTACATTTATCTTAAACATTGCAATGTATGTTTAACATAAAACCGTTTAACTTAAAAAGTTTTTTTACCTATTTTTTTATTTTCTAGTTTTTAGTTTTCATTTCGCATTCTGTTTAAAGGGGCCGCCATCTTGGATTTTAATTTTATATAGTATATTGTATTATACTGGTTGAGCACTTTCATTTGATACCCATATTGATGGGATCGATAAAACCTACGTTATCCGCCATTTTGTAGCGGCCGCCATCTTGTATTTCATTTTTTTATAGTATATTGTATTCTGCTTGTTGAGCCCTTTCATTTGATACCCATATTGATGGGATTGATAAAACCTACGTTATCCGCCATTTTGTAGCGGCCGCCATCTTGGATTTCAATTTTTTATAGTATATTGTATTCTGCTTGTTGAGCCCTTTCATTTGATACCCATATTGATGGGATTAATAAAACAAAAATAAATTATCCGCCATTTTGTAGCGGCCGCCATCTTGGATTTCAATTTTTTATAGTATATTGTATTCTACTTGTTGAGCCCTTTCATTTGATACCCATATTGATGGGATTAATAAAACATAAATTATCCGCCATTTTGTAGCGGCGGCCATCTTGAATTTATAATGATAATGAATAAACATAATTGTATTGTCACCAAAATCCAATGTGTATACAAAATTTCAGATTAATCGGTTGACTGGAAGTGGGTGAAATTTGAATTACTAAATTTGATCCAAGAATAAAAAATAAAAAAACCGTTTAACAAACGGGGTGAGCTAAATAAAACCGTTTAAAAAAAATAGGACCACAGGGGAACAATATTCTTCCAAATAAAAATCGATAGCTCATGTCAAAAAAATAAAACCCTTTTTTTTCGGAGGGTGCGAAATCATCCAATGACTCCAGAATGACGGAGCAGAAGGGAGTGTCAGACTTGTACTGACTAAAACCCACCCACGTTCCGTCTTAGCCCTTTCTTTCGAACAAGCCGCAACCCCGTCATGAAATCCCTTGAAATGGTTCACAAAATCAGATTCCAATGACGAAATAATATTTTTAAAACAAGCATTTCTCTCAGACAACGATCGCGGTCAACAGCTATTCCATCATATGCTTAAACCGAAGACACAGAGGTCCTGTACACATAAACTCGAAGCCCAAGGAGCGGGGGCTATTCCTCTTGTACGCGCATGATTTATGTCCGAAGCGTGCAACGCGCGCCGTCAGCAACTCGCGTCTACACTGCGAGATGTGCTGCATCCCTAATTGTTTTAATATTGCTTGTCTAGAAGAAGAATTGCCGTTTGTACTTGGGAATTATTTTACTTTTCATTGCATACTTTAATCATTTTTCATATTGAAATTATTGCACTGGAGGCGGAATTCACGCCCGAGCCGCAGGAGAGGTTGTTATTGTTACGGAGCCGAGAACTGCATTATCAAATACCCACGTGTATTTATCGACGTGTTTCAATACACTTTAGAAGAAGTAAAATAATAAAACGAAGAGTATTTTGAGAGGTCCAGTACACATAAACTCGTAGCCCAAGGAGCGGAGGCCATTCCTCGTGTACGCGCATGATTTACGTCCAAAGCGTGCAACGCGCGCCGTCAGCAACTCGCGTCTACACTGCGAGATGTGCTGCATCCCTAATTGTTTTAATATCTCTTGTCTAGATGAAAGATTACCATTTAAGAAAGAACATGAGAATTGCTTTACTTTTCATTTGATGTTTTATTACTTCATATTTATATGAGAGGGGATTTTGATATTACATTTGAGGTGGAATTCACGCCCGCGCCACAAGTGAGGTTGTCACGGAGCCAAGAACTGCAGTATCAGTTTCAGAGAGAAAAACGTCGATAGTGTTTTGATAAATAAAGTATTCAATACTGGTGTCCCCTTGTTTCGTAGACAAAAATTTCGTTTCTCAGGAAATGTTTCTTAAAATATTTGATCCGTGTATTTTTATTTCGAATATTATTGTTTTAAATACTATTTACCTAAATGAAACATATTTTATAGAAATACACTTCAATGAATTTTAAAATCATATTGTTTTATTTCATAAACTTATCTAACAGTAGCTTGACATATTTATTATGGTTAACCACCGTGGTGGTGGTGGTGTGGTAATTATTATGGTTTACCTTGTTAGCTTTTAAATTTTTTGTCAATTTGGTTTGTCCTGGTGTGAAACCAATAAATACTTTTTCTTTCTTTCTTTCTTTATTACTATTTCCACTATCTACTTTGTTTATCGTAACTCGATGCATCCTTTTTCTTTCCGTTGGTTGATACGCGCGAGACGGAAAATGGGAAATCGTTCAGTCGTTATTAAGGCGACATTACCTGCCCGCGACCTTGAGCGCGCGTTTAACTCATCGCCTAAACAAATAAGGTTGAAAATGGCGATGCGTTTGATTCTCGTGACTGCCAAAATGAACGATAGTTCGCAGATTTAATTTATTAAAAAAAAATACGCTGTAATGTTAAAATATTTTTACATATGTCTTTAGTTGGTTAAATTTCCTTTCTGATAGTAAAAAGAAATATAACAGTTGTCACTCAAAATATTGAGCATTTCGAGACGAAAAAGTTTTTTCGTGTGATTTTTTTGTGATTTTGTGATTTTTTTTTCGAGGTTCTTGATTACTTTTAGAAAATATTTTTGCATAATTCTTTTACCTATACATTTGACTATACACTCTATTTTTTTTGGAATTGTAATAAGTAGCAATACGGCTAACTCTGCGCCGGAAAACAGGTCGTTTTTACGGTGCCCCTTTAACTGCGCCTTAAGCTCATAACCATAACACAATTTAACGCACCCATTATATTATGGCATTTTCTGTATACCCAATGAATAAAAAAAATAATTCTTGCATATTGCGTAGAAGAATTTAGAAGAGGTTCATTAATAAGGTGACCTGCTTAAAGAATACTTGATGATTAGAAAACAGATTTCATTTTTGAAGTTCTAACATCACGTACCTAAGTCAAAAATAGCAACTTTAAAAGAGAGTGAAAAAACTGCTGCATAATGCTTTCAAGGTAATTTTATAATTTGTGTTCACTTCAAATTGGATATAGAGGCATTGTTAGTTTCTGTAATTTGCTGAAACAACGTGTCTTCCGATTCTCTAGGAAATGGCATCAAAAATCACTATATCAAAACCGCCAAAAATATTAACTTCAACAACAATTTGTCGCTTTCCGTATACTTTTTCTTTAAAAATTGACTAACCGTAAAAGTAAATAAATTAGGTAGTCCCCTAATGTGAACGTGGCAGTGAATCTACGGCACGAAGCTTCCTAATTTCGTTATTTATAGCTTTACGGAGAGACGCAAAAATGTCCGGCGCGCGACCCCTTAAATCATACGCAGTCCTTTTAATTGAGAAAAATAATAATCACTCCCACTAAATTGGTTTGGAATGACTTAAGAATTTTCCCTGGTCTGAATATTAAATGTTTTTTTTTATAGAAAAGTCTTCCATTAATTTAGAAGTGGACGTAAATAAGAGAAGTGCTGTAAATTCTCACGCCAGCCATTTTATAAAAAGTTGAGTAAAGTAGGGCAGTCTGGTGGAATTTATGCGAATAATCACGGTAATGTTATAATGAAGTGAGTTAAGTTTTATGTGTGCAAGAAAAGTTCATAATTTACTCAGTTTTTTTAAAGGAACATTGAACCAATTTTTTAAAACTATGCTTTTTGGTGAAAACAAGTAATAGTACATTGTTCACCGAGAGAAGAAAGTGACCGATTACCGTCGAGGGTGTCGTTTAAAGCCCGAAGCCGTAGGCAAGGGCTTTAAAACACCCGAGATCGGGAATCGCACTTTCTCTCGAGTGATACATAGTGCTTTATACTACACCTACGAAGAAAATAAAAAACTAAATTAAAATTCTAATTCAAATTCAAAATGGCGCCAATGGCGTCTGCAATTGTCACATGTTCTTTTTTCAAATTGTAATCTGAGCGGGAGAGAAAAGTGTATGAAAATCCATTCTCTCCCGCTCAGATGCGTTTTCTCCCCGCATATTTGTTCGATATGCAATGACGTACTTTCTACCGTAAATTTGATAAAGTATCAAGGTACTTTCCAAGCAGGTGTAGTATAAAATATCTTAACAACCATAAAGACAGGCAACTTTTTGTTCCAGATTATTAATTGTTAACTATGGTTTAAACTGTAGATAGGTACTCTACTCGAGCTTATATGGACTAATGTTAATAAATAATATGTTAAGATTTAATTTAGTGCAACGATATGTAGTAAGACAAATTTTAGTTATATTTATGTAACTAGATGGCGTTGTTCATTTTCGTCACATTTCTGAATCTCGCTGTCAAGATTTTCTGTCGGTTACATAAGTAGCAAAGCATGTATTTTTTTTAATGAGTTTTGAGCAAAGAGTTTGACAGTTTTATTTTAACTAAAGAGATCACGCCAAAAAGTTCTAATACATTTATACTATCGAGTGACCGGTCTTTTATTTATCCGAGTACGCGAAGTATTGTTCATGGTCCGAATCGAGCCGGATAAGTGGATCCAGATAGTGTTTTTGTGATTCTTGGCGTAGGAATCAGGGTGGATCGCCCTGTAGCGCGCCGCACACCCAAGCTGGTGTGCACAGTGAAGTGACCAGTACTGCTGCAGCGAAGTTGGCGTGGACCAGCACCAGGAGTTGGTGCAGGGCGGAGTTGGTCACCAACGGACTAAGAGTGGAGCAGCAGGACGGGCTGGACATCATCAGCACCAGCAGAGGTGGAGCAGCAGGGTGAGCTGGACATCATCAGCACCAGCTGAGTGAGGAGGCGCAGGGCGTGAATAGCTTTGAATTCGCCAGCGCGAATTTACACCTGGTTCCAACAGTGAGTGATATGGATTCCAGAGGTACCTAGTGAAGTGCAGTTTGTGAAGGCAAAATCGTGAGTACATTATAGTTGTTATTTGCGAGTCGAGTTTTCTGAAGATAGAAAAATTCGTCTGAAAGATTTTATTTGGACTTCATAAGTTATAAAAGTGTACCTGCTAGGAACTTGTGATATTTGTTGTGCAATATTATTTAACCAATTTGTAAATTTCAATTTATCTTTGGTTTTTTGTGTATGTGGTAAACATTTTGTCTTTAGAGTTTTTGACTTTTTGTGTTAGTAACTTCGTACCGCCTCAATAAAATAAGTAAAGATGGAGGCTATGTATAAATTGCAAAATAACACAAAGCTTCTTATTGAAAAGGCTCAAATCAACTTTAAAAAAGCGCCTAAAGATAGAGTCACTAAAACGTATGTTGAGACCAGATTAGAAGCACTGGAAGCTTTGTGGAAAGATTTCTCGTTAACTCATAAGAGTATATAATACAGAAAGTTTCCGATACTCAGCGAGAATCTGATAGTTATTTTGTAAATGACAAGGAGAATAAATTATCTCCTGCCCGTTGGCTTTTAGACAAAGTTATAGTTATACACCCTGGTTTGGATGAGGTTGTATGAGTTGTGACTCCATTTTGATCAAACAACATACGTCCAAATTGTGCAATTTGTCAATTGCAATTTAATGTTAACATAGTTTAGTTTTGGTTAAGGTATTTTTTAAGTAGGTAAGTTGTCATGTTTTTAGATAAGTTTTATACAGTCCACATAGTATTGAAGTTAGACAAGTTTATACAGTCCACTAGGTATAGTAAATTTTATTTTGTGTTAAGGAATAATAGGTGCTTTCCATACCACATTGTAATTTTTTGTTGTTCATGTTATCACTTGTCGTTGCACACTTATTTTATTGTTATTCTAGTTTGAGCCTTGTCCTCATGGTGGGCGGTTTGTATAATGAAGGACATATCATAATGTCCTTGGTGGGCGGTATGTTAAGATTTAATTTAGTGCAACGATATGTAGTAAGACAAATTTTAGTTATATTTATGTAACTAGATGGCGTTGTTCATTTTCGTCACATTTCTGAATCTCGCTGTCAAGATTTTCTGTCGGTTACATAAGTAGCAAAGCATGTATTTTTTTTTAATGAGTTTTGAGCAAAGAGTTTGACAGTTTTATTTTAACTAAAGAGATCACGCCAAAAAGTTCTAATACATTTATACTATCGAGTGACCGGTCTTTTATTTATCCGAGTACGCGAAGTATTGTTCATAATACATACAAGAAAAGAAGACGAAACACACTACAAAATACAGCAAAAATCAAAACAAGAAATCCATTAGCCAAACAAAACATTTTCCATCAGCTCCAATCATAGAAACATTAATATTCTGTCATTTATTCTATACAAAAGCCAGATAAGAACACAAAAACAATGGCCAGTTATCACTCCATACAAAACAAACGCAGACAAGATTTACAAGCCGTTACTCATAAGAGATATGGTTACTTACTCGACGCTGGCGCATACCATATCTCGGTTAATTTATCATCTACGGCAAGAAATTGATATATGTACCCATCCACCCAGCTCGCTTGCCGTCAGATCTTCTACATACATTCTGGACTTGTTACACGAACTTAACCTTGAAGAACTCGAAGAAATAACAAAGGATAATCTACTGTAGAAGAGTGAAAGTAGAACTCAACTTTGATTGGGAGGCTTTACCTTGAGGAACATGAAGAAACAACACAGGATAAGCAACTATAGAAGAGTGAAAGTAGAATTCAATTTTGATTGGGAGGTTTCGAGGATCAGATGGTGTAAGGGCCCCGTGTGGTGCCAAAGCCCAACGGGTGGTAAACTTCTTATTTGCATACGCGTTTGTTTTATAATAACAAATCAAAAATGGTCGTACGCTTATTAGTGAGCGGATGTCTGCCATGTTAATTTTATTTGAACAAGCTCTTTCTGACTTCTATGGGAATATTTATGGATAGTTTGATGTTTATCGTGGAGTCAAAGCGCAGCGTGATGCGTGGTGCAAGAGTTTTTTTTTACTTTCGGAAAGTTCGAAATAAAGTTATCGGAATTTATCTAGTATAAGAATATTTTGTCATCCATGACTTTCGGTTTTGACTACAAGAAAAACCACAATATGAAAAAAAAAGGTTTTAATTAATTGAAGGTTTAAAGAAACTGTTCAAATTCAAATAAAGCATTCATGCTTCTTATTTATCGTGTGTGGTTATTGCCTAATATGGTGTCAGGGTTTTCATGCCGCCAAAGGCCTATGACTTAGCGTTACATGCCGTCAAAAAATATCCCTCAGGCATGATGGAGTCCTCACGACTTTTTCCTTCATATAAGCAAGTGAAATTATACAACACGCACAACAATCCCAAAAATCAGAGGTGACTTAACAATTGGCATAAAGCAAGCATTCAATACAAAATCAACAATCAAGTTTATTGTTTACAACAATAACCAGAGATCCTGGTATTGGGCGTCCTATAAACCTTTTCTAATTAGGGCTCACAATAATAACTATTTCAGTAAATAGTAGAGGAAAGGACCCCATCCCCCTATAAACCATAGGCACGCACCTTCTGACGGGGCCACGGGGAACGCGCATGCACCCAGAAACCTGGGCCACTGGGCGTTCGTAAAGAGAGCGGTTATTACTATGAGTCGGCAACCGGTGTTATTTATGTGAGGCTCGTGAATTCATCCGGGTGCGTTCTCATTGTAGCACAAACTGTAAGGAATACGGATAATAAGGGCACGGTGGAAAATTATTAAGGCTTGGGGTCGTGGTGGGTGGAAAGTGTGTGACGAACCTATCTGAGCTGGTAGGTGAGGATATGTATTTAAAGATCCTAAGACAACCCAGGATAGATTAGGAGTTCTCTATTTTCACGATTATTCATTGGCTTTGTAATTTTTTTTTAGGAGACTTTACCGAAGATACCAATGTTTTTAAAGTCACATTCATGCACATGGTGAAATCGCAATGTACCTCCGATCCATTATCAGTATTAAAAAAATAAATTGGTGCTCCATACATTTTGACCGTATAGCAGTTTTGAAGGAAGCTGTTTTTTTAATTAGCCTTAGTAAGTATTAGTTTTTTAAGGTCTCCCCTTCTAACGCCAGTGTTTCTTGGGTTTCCTCGGTGACAAACGTCTTTTTCAGGCACCTACTGTGAGATGACTTTTTTTACCGTAGTTTAAAATTGATGAAATTATTGTGGTTTTGGGATATTAAAATAACTGTAGACGATTTTAAGCGACGGACGTAGCAAGCCTTTATTTCAAAGCATAGACACCAAGTGTTGCCAGAGCTAAAACCATAGAGTATAAAACATAAAATAATTGTTGCCAATTTTTCAACACCCCCTCTCAACAAATATTTTCTTTTAACATTTCAATACAAAGTGAAAAAATTAAACATAGACACATTTGTATGAACTAATACAGTTTCTAAATGAACAATAATCTTAAATTAGAATTACACACTTTTCAAAATAGCATCCCTATGTTTCTCAAATAAAATTTTACCCAGTGGTTTTGTTAAGAGATCGGCCAAATTATTCTCTGACATTATATAATTCAAACCGACTTTTTTATTTTCTACATTTTCCACAATAAAATGATATCTTATGTCTACATGTTTCAACCTTTTATTATTCTCTTTATGATAGGCAAGTTTTATAACTGACTGGTTGTCTTCAAAAATATTAATATCTACCTTAATGCTAAAATCTAAAAGTAAATTTTGTAACCAAATTGACTCACAAATTGCATTACTGAGTGCTATATACTCGGACTCTGTTGAGGACAAAGAAACAGAGTTTTGTTTTTTACAATTCCAGGAAACTAAACAATTAAATAAAAAGAACATGTATCCCGAAGTTGACTTACGGGTTACAGTATCTCCTGCCCAATCTGCATCAACAAATCCAAGTATGTTTGACTGATCACTTTCAAATATTAAACCTAGATCTAAAGTACCTTTTATATAACGCAACACTCTTTTAATACACTTATATAAATACTCACTAGCTACATGCTGATATCTAGCAAGAAAAAATACACTTGTACATAAATCTGGTCTTGTGCCACACACAGCGTACATCAAGCTACCAATCATTTGCCTACATTTTTTCTCAACTTCCTGATTCTCAGAACTTTCCCTTTTCAAAAGGTCAAAATTAAAATTTTGTTCAATTGGTGTGCTAACAACTTTACAATCTGACATATTGTACATTTGTAGAATTTTTAATAAATATTTTTTCTGATTTAATATTGTTTGAGAACCTTTCTGTTTTATTTCAATACCTAAGTAGTTAGAAGCCAAACCCATATCTTTCATTTTAAAGTTATTCTTCAACTGATTTTTGAATAAATCTATCTCATTTCCAAATAACAAAATATCATCTACATAAAGAAGAACATACATTACTGTTTTATCCTGTCTCTTCATGTACAAACATGGATCATTTTTTGATTTCAAATATTTTTGTGTTAACATGAAATTATCAAATTTTTGATTCCAATTTTTTGGAGATTTTTTCAAGCCATACAGTGATCTATTTAACTTAGCAAATTGACCATTTGGAAGTTTTAGGTAAACTATCTCATCAATATCTCCATGAAGAAATGCTCCTACTACATCCATTTGATACACCGGATATTTCAGTTTATTAGCTACGGCCATGAATAAGCGGAATGTAGGTAATTTAGCTACAGGTGAGTACACATCGGAATCACAGTCACTCTGCTCGTATCCGCGGGCAACTAACCTGGCTTTATACACTTTTTCACCATTTATTTCTTTTGTACACAACACCCACTTACTCGACACTACATCTGAACACTCCGGCACACTCTCCACTATTTCCCATGTATTATTCTCATTTAGAGTATCCAACTCCTTTTGTATCGCTTCCTTCCACTTGTTGCTTTCATCAGTACACATTGCTTCCTCATAGGTTATTGCTCCTACACTCGAGTAGCACTGATAATCCCCATATTTTTCAGGTTTCTTACGATTTCTCTTGGGATGTGAATATTCTTCTGTTTCTTTACTTTCTTGTTCATCTGACGTAGGTAACTAACGTTTCGTTTTCTTTTTCAGATTCTTGTGCTAACTGGTTATCTTTTTGCAGGTCTACTGGCGAATCAAGGCTTATGCACTCCGAAAACTGATCGCCGCTGTCCGTAAAATAATCTGGGGTTTCTGAAGACGGATCATCACATTCACCATTTTCGTGACATTTTATGGTACAAACGTCAACTAAATTTTCTGAACATTTTGCGTTCGGAAACTCACTGCTATTTTGTGATTTTAAACTTTCATTCGATTTTGTATCACTGTTTTTAATAAAAACTACTTCACGTTTCACAAGAACGTCGTTTTTCTTTGGAAAATAAACACGATAACCCTTTGACGTCTCCCCATAACCTACAAAGTAACCCATCTCAGACTTCGAGTCCCACTTACGTCTTTTTTGTTTCGGAATTAGAACTGCTACACTGGAACCGAACTCCTGTAACTTTTTGATTTCAAACATTGATGCGTTGAACCACAACTCATATGGTGTGATATTCTTTACCCGACTTTTTCCTGTTCTATTTAAGACGAAAACCGCTGTATTTACGGCCTCAGCCCACATGTTTTTGTTAAAATCTGTTGACAATAACATTGTTCTAGCGCATTCTGTTATTGTGCGAATCTCCCTCTCTGCCCTACCATTCTGTTCTGGTGTGTAAGGCACACTTGTTTGATGAATTACACCGAAACTTTCTAATAAACTTGACATTTCACGATTGACAAACTCAGTACCACAATCACTACGCAGTACTTTTACTGAATAACCAAGATTCTTGGTCACAAAAAGCAAAAAACACTTCACTTTTGCATGTATACACTTCACATTTTTGTTTAAGAAAATACACTGTCTTATATTTTGTGAAATCATCTTTTATAACAAGGTAGTACCTAGACCCACCTAATGATTCTACTTCCATTGGCCCACATAAATCTAAATGTAACATTTCACCCGGCTTTTCAGCATGTGACTCACTCAATGGAAACGATTGTTTATGTTGTTTACCTTCTAAACATGAAACACACGAACTTTTGTTACTCTCATTTACCTGAATATTACTTCTTTTTAAAATGCTTTTTACATGTTCTGTGTCCTGATGCCCTAACCTCCTATGCCATTCACTTAATGGGACAGAAAAGGCACATGAACTGTTTGAGTACTGAAACTCCATTATAAATAATTTACCTTTTGGTTTGGACAAAGCAACACAATTACCATTAATATTATATATTCTACAACAATTACTATCCATTTTCATAGAAAAACCTTTATTAATTACTACTGTGACCGAGAATAAATTTACCTTTAACTCTGGCACAAAAAGAACATCATGCAAAGTTGTAGCAACCCAATCAACTCCGTTGTAAGCTTGTAATTGTATATTTCCAAGACCTGTGGCACGGATAGTAGAGCCATCACCTATAGTGACACTTCGAGGTTCATTTAACTTTTCAAACGTTGAAAAAACATCCTTTTCAAAACACATATGTTCGGTGGCTCCGCTATCCATAACCCATACATTTTCTCCTGTAAAAGTTGTCAATAGAGTTGCACTTAATGCATTACCTTTTGGTTTATTTTTAAACCAACAACTGTCCTCAGTGTGATTAGATTTCTTACAAATGCTACAGACTTTACCGTCTTTACCATTAAAATTAGAATTTTTTGATTTGCACTCACTTTTATAATGTCCCACCTTGCCACACTTAAAACACTTTCTTGTTTTCTTCGCTGACTTCGTGACTAATGCTGTTGATGAAGCCTCCTCTGCACCTCCACCCCTTGATAGATAGCGCTGCTCCTCCACTAGTAACCGAGCTGTCAGCTCTGCCATAGTTTGCTTATCTTTAGGCACTGACTCCCACGCAGACACAAAATGACAGTAGTGTACTGGTAAACAAGTATTTACTTTAGTTATGGCCATTGAAGAAGGGATTTCTGAGCCCAAGGACTTCAGGTTACATAACAAGTCCTCTACTCTGGCCAAAAACTCCGACATAGTCTCCTTTTCGTTATATTTTAATGCAAAAAACTTTTCCTGTACTAAATGCAATGACAGTTCTCCTTTTTGCTCAAAGATGGTGTGCAATTTTTCCCAGATCTCTTGAGCTGTTTTACAACTCACTACCTGTGATATAACTTTGTCTGATAGACGCGTCACAATGATACCTTGTGCTTTCGCGTCGCTACTGATCCACTTGGTATCCTCCTGCTTGATATTGTTGCCGTTGACATTATCGTACACCCCTGCTGCCATCAACAGGACCCGGATTTTAAATTTCCACACACTCCAATTGTGAGGACCCTCCAGTTTGGAGTTCCCGTCGATATTATTAAAATTTATTGATGTGTCCATTTTGCTAACCTGTTTTTCGTTGCGATGACGATTTGACCACGCCGGTACCTCGCTGATTTTTTTTGATGACGATTTGACCTCGCCGACCACGTTGATTTTGATGACGATTTGACCTCGCCGAACACGTTGATTTTGATGACGATTTGACCTCGCCGCCCACGTCTGCCCACGCCTGAGGCGCTCCGATGCTCCTTTTTATCTTTTTCTTTGTTACCAAGAAAAAGCCCGTCTGCCCAAAATGGCCGCCGAATAATTTTCGATTGCAACGCTATTTACCACGTTTTTCCTTGTAAATCCAAAACCAATAATTATCTCCGCGGTTACAGCGTTCTGGGCCCATAACCTGATGAAATTATTGTGGTTTTGGGATATTAAAATAACTGTAGACGATTTTAAGCGACGGACGTAGCAAGCCTTTATTTCAAAGCATAGACACCAAGTGTTGCCAGAGCTAAAACCATAGAGTATAAAACATAAAATAATTGTTGCCAATTTTTCAACAAAAATCAACCATTTTAGTGTCAGTGTCTCTTTCACCATGAGTACTTCTACTCTGACTTTTGCATCAGGCATCTTGTAAGTTAAGGACCAAGATAAATAAAATGATACCGGCATGATATCGGTCATCTTTGTCCTGTACTGTCATACTCATAACATAAAGTCGTAAAGTTTTTCATACCTTATTCTATAAAGCAGGCTTCATATCACTAGAAAACTGGCTATATCGAGGTAAAAACAGCACATCTATTTAAGGAGGAAAGACTAAGAAAAAAATGTTTGCCTTAAAGAATATCTGAAGCCTGATCGTATACTATAAATTCAATTAAGTACATGTTATAACATTGTTGTGATCATAAAGTTAGTGTAGCGAGAGCCATAATGTTCTCTATCTGGGGGCACGGCAGTGCCCCCGCCGAGTCGAGCGCGAAGCAAACACTGCCGTACCATCCTTTACTGGAACCATTTCGCCGCATTTTCAGGCCCCTATTTGAGAACCTCTGGATAAGACCAGAACGCTGAAATTTTTGTCATCCAGTAAGCTATACAATCACACTTAAAATAAAAAGTTTCAAGTCTGTAGGTCATTTAGTTCCGAAGATAAGCGAAAGCAAAGTTTTGCATTTATGAAACTCACTCACTCACTCACTCATGATCATCAAAATAGAACTAGTACTTCCCATAAACTCAGAGAGCTGAAATTTGGTACAGAGTTAGGGTTTAATGGCCACATAAAGGAAAAACTATAAGAAGTAGGAAAATCGAAAATAATAAAATAAAATAATAAAAAACTACAAAAAAGAAATATTGTTTTAAATAAGAAAATCTAATAAAATAAATCAATATGCCCACGTTGCTACAAAAAGAAGTGAAATCCCAACAAAAACATTCTGTAAAAAACTAGCCAAGTCTCGATGGAGCTGCTTGTTTATCTCTAAAAAGTAATGAAATCTAGACAAAGTCGTGCCAAGTCTAAGGTTCCTTATTGCGATTTCTTTATTATTATAATTAATGTTGTGTGACTTGGCCGTTGTTCGTTTCGTTTAGTTCGGTCATTTTTCTTCTTGGCGTCCAATAATTACCAATACCAGTATGGGTTATTATCTCGCTTAACAATCATAGGTAGTTACAACAGATATAACATTACGTATAAACTAAATTGACTTGTAGGTACCCACTAACGTTTATAGAATGTTCAACGGCCAAGACACACAACAATAACTATAATAATAAAGAAATCGCAATAAGGAACCTTAGACTTGGCACGACTTTGTCTAGATTTCATTACTTTTTAGAGATAAACAAGCAGCTCCATCGAGACTTGGCTAGTTTTTTACAGAATGTTTTTGTTGGGTTTAATTGTCCGTAAAGACGAGAATAGCATGTACATTGTAGGTTAGCAAGGTTCAGTAACTGGTGGTTCGGAGTTGCGGTTTTCCGTATCCTAGATAATTTATTAGATTATCAACGGCTCGCGCACTGCAGTGCATTCGCCGATGATTAATAGGAGCGGAGAGTTTCCAACGAGCTTTAGTTTTGAAAGTTGTGGAGAATTTTACATGAGATCAAACAAGAACGTTGGGAAAAGTATGCAGTAACTTCTTTAAAATCTTTAGCAAGTTAATATTATGGTAGTAGTTGGGAGTTTATTCACTCTTGGGAAAAGTTGGTAAGAGTAATTACTCTTACCAACTATTGCGAAATTTTGCACATCATCTGTTAGTTTTGTTCCTACATAACATCACGCCTGTAGACCCGAGCAGTAAGGTTAGGTGTATCCAAAATTACACCCACATTTCGCCACTTATGTTTAAGCCCTACCTATGTAATAGGGGCGAGCCTATTGCCGTCATCTGGGCACAAATGCAGACTTCGTGGCTGCTACTGCGATTCCCTGATGGAAAAACCCAGTAACACTATGCCTGATGCGGAACCTAAACACTAGACCAAAGAGACATCTCTGGCTCATCAACTGGCATCTACTTTCGGTATTAATTTTACTTTTATCGTATCCAGGGCATAGTATATTGTGTCAATGTAAACTAGTCCTTTTAACCATAAGACATGATCAACCAACCAATCCACACAAACACAAAATTAGCAGCAGTAGATTAGACATCCAATTTGTCCTGTCATCTCGCCAGAAGACACTCATCCGCTACAGAGACGCATGAATCAGCATCACTCAGCTGAACCGCAGCACTGTTGTAAGCTCAACGACCCGAGTACCCGACAGGCGACAAGTCGCAAGTCGCAACCTTTCCATCACCATGTCACTTGAGAGCAATAAGCCTGATATGTTACTGAGCCAATCAAGGATATTTGTATTAATTTATTGGCTCAATTTATGTAATATGAGGTTGCAGAAGTTGTAAGTAACATGACATCATGAATTAATTTATTGTTGTCTGTGGTTGTGAGATTTGTGTCTCTATGATGTAATGTTAGGTGAACTACTAAGTGTTTAGTGAAATGAAACTGTTAAATAATGGCAAGTGTAGGGATTATATTTCTTCCTACTGCTACACAGTTCTTTTTTAATTCATTTAATTTTGGTTGCGGGATTCAATATAGTTAGTTATATTGCTTCGCTGTGACTTTGTTGAGCTTCATTCATTGTCTCGGCGCTTTTCTGGCCGTCACCGCTGTTGATTCTGGCTTTCAAGATTTGCCGTGGGTTGGAAACAGTGTGGTGGGATCGTCCTAAAAAAAGTTTTGGGATTTGACTGTTAAACTTGGTAGTCGACTTGTTTTACTATTACGTGACTTGACCTCAGTGTAAGTCAATGTGTTCATGTTGAAAAATAGCATACTTTTCATTTTCATGGATTTAGATTTAGACATGCATTTCCACCAATCAATATTTGAGCTCAAAGACAATGAATATCCATGGATATTACATTTTGTTGCGAACTCCTGACAGCCAGAATCAACAGTGGCGATGAAAGTTATGATTTCCTCCATCGCAGTCAAGGAGTCTAAAAATGGGTCTAGAAATGAGTACAGCAGGAAGCCTACCTTAGAAAACGACAAAGTTGCTTCAGCAACATTAGGCGTCTAAGTAAAGTGTTTATTACGCCGTATGAGGTCCTAATTGTCACAGCTTTGGCACCAGCTTACCTTCATGGAACAAGAAAAATATGTCGCAGAAGGCAAGCACTTAAAAAATATAGAAACCTAATGGCAAAAGATACACCGTTTACAGTTTATTTGGAGCTGATTTTACATCACTGCCAAAATCACTATAATCTTTATTCTATTTGTGGCAAAGTTGCATTTCGATTGCAGTCTCAGGGAAAATACTTGTAAAAGAAACTGTAGTAAACCGAATACCAGAACAATCATAGACATAACATGAAATGATTTCGAAGTCACAACCATTCTCAGCGAAACTAGGGCAACGGAATAAACCATAACTTTTTATGCCTTTCTAGGGAATTCGCAAAGGTTACTTTGAATGTTAGGTATTTGTATTTCGCTGTCGACTTTTGTACGGACAGCATTGTGGGCCACTTCACTATGTCTGTTTATGTGGATCCCTAGTTAGGTGTTTAATCTTATTGGATGTGAAACGGTACCAGTCGCAGATCTTAGAAAAAGTTTCAAGGTTCAACCGGAAGACGTTGCATTGGAAGGTCTCCCATTACGTGAACAGATGACCTGGTGAAGGTTGTGGGGACCCACTGGATGCAAGAGGTCCATGTGGGGACACTGGGTGGAGGTCTATGTCCAGCAGTAGACATCTTTCGGCTGAAATGATGATGATGAAGTATTGTTTTAAAGTGGATGCCTACTTGCAAAAAGATTGCTTTCATTGGTTCACAGTACGGACAAGACGGGCTCGATCAGTACCAATCAATACGGGTAAAATAGTCCCTACTTTTTCTATGCAATAAATGTATTACAAAATGTTGCATAAACACAGCGAAAAGGGTACAATCGGGACCGGAAAGATGTTATAAATTAGACGAACTAAAAAATCAGAACACAGATTGATTCATCGCGATTTTCAAGTGGTTTGAAGTTCTTGTCACAAAAAGCGGGTCTTCTGCACCTTCTTATTTCGCGCTTCCAGCGCATGCGTTGTCGTCAGTCGATCTGTCTGTCAGCGTGCGCGCGCGCAGCCCGGCGACCACTAAATACGTCTGCGCGAACGTTACTGTTTCCGATACTATTTCCATTTGTTGTTGTTTCCTCGATTCCTTACTACACGTGATAGGAAGCTTTATGTCTATTGGGATATTTATTTGGCTGTAATTATGTGCGGTAGGTATTAGGTGGGTGAGTTCAAAACGTTGGTAAATATTTTAGAAGAGACTTTGATGATGATCGCTTTTGGATATGGTTTTGATTTTTTTTCTAATCTATGGTAAAACTTTTGGTTATTTTATGTTGGTTTATTTACGCCTTTTTTCAGTGGGGATAGGTAGAAACTATAGAATGCCACCAGGTACGATCCGTACATAGTTCTTTAACTTCGTCCACGTTCTTAAATCTGGTCGGTTAGGTCAGATTTGTAAAAGGATATGCACAACAAAATTAATTATTTGGTGATATTGCTGACACAACACACGCTCTCCTAAACAAGCATTTGCTTAAACTCCCGTTCCATAAATTTCTCGTACACCCATATCTGTTTGTGTTTATCCTATCAACATATTTATCTAATTAATTAATCTAAAAGCTCCACAGCACTCCAGATTAGATTACAAAGTAACACGACATACCTAATTTGATTTCTATTCATCTAAACATTGTTTCCGCCATTCCCGCTGGAATTAGGTTACTGAGTCAACGGTGCCTCCCTATCTGTTCCTCAAATCGGACAAACGAGGTTTATGGGGCATTTCTATACGACTTTATGGACTTTTCGTTGTTCAGTGTAGGAGAAGAGGGTAGTAACCATAACTTTTAGAGTCGTTAAAATTTATTTCACTTTTCCGTATATGTCTTGCGAATCTGTAAGATTTATGGCACATGTAAACCCTGTATGGAATGCGAATGCCATTTGACAGTTTGCATGTTAAAAGTTAAATGCAGGTAAAATATAAATGGGTATTAAAAAAAGTAATATCCATTGCTTATCGTAAGCTTCTTAGTAATAAAAGTCTGATAGTTTCCTGATTTATATTTCGCAAGTATACGAAAATGGAAAAATGATTATTAAATCATATTTTATCTTGCTTGAGTTCTTGTCTGAATGCTTGATTAGAAATTGAACCTTTTTCCTTGAATATGAGATTTTCTCTCTCATGAATAAATCCTCATATTTCCTTCCTCTGCGTCTGCCCGTTCTATTTTTTATTGGCGTTTATTGATATTATATTCTGTTTTGGAGCTGTGCTGAAAACTATTAACTTCACCTCTTCGCCCTCTGTGACCAAAAATATATCACTAAAGTGACCTCTGTTACCGACGTAGCCGTGGAAATGGCAGAGTTTTCAGACCAACTTTAAAATAATACCGTGCTAGCTACACGACAAAGAAACTTGTTGATAAATATTCACTCTGTTATTATTGTTCGCTGCCTTAGAACAAGCTTGATTATTGTTTCAGCTGCAAGTTGTGGACTTTCCTTACAATAAACATGCTGTAAGGGACTCCTTATCTGTATGTCACAACACTGAGTAAATTATTGCTATTCTTTGTTTATTTGTTTTTCAAAATGTCGAGTACCAGACTCTGCAGACGCATTTGGTTTGTGTATCTTATGGTTTTTTTGTTTTGGAAAAAGACAACTTTGTTTGTGTTTTGTTTTTCTTCAGTTTGTCACTTGTTACTTATTCGTTTTAGATTTTTCTGGTAAATAAACAGCAGCGTTTCCCTCTGAGTGTCCATTACGTTTTAAAATCTCCAAAAATAATGTATCCGTTGTCGAAATCAAATGGAGAAAGCCTATCTGATTTCAAATAAACAGCTAAATCGCAAAGGATTAGATCTAATTTACGTCGCAAAAGACCGTTAGATGCTAGTTCAGAACCAATTCATTTACGTTCAGCGATTCAGTGAAAGATTCCACTATCGATAAAGAAACATAATATAGGAAGTACATAAATTCGCCGCCTACAGTTCCAACTAGTAGTTTGCGAGTTCCGAAGCGAAGTAGTAAAATGGCGATTTTACTACCTGCAGAGCGAGAATAAGGTGATATTATCAGGTACTTATCTCGTGGCGAAGTCGTAAGTATCCAGGGAGAGAAATAGGCTGAAATAGCACATGTTTTCTCAGCTACTAATATGTTATAGCACATGTTTTCTCAGTTAATATGTTGGTATGTGTTGGTACACTATTTCTATCTTCAAGATCGTTACGTTCCTCGGAATGGGTCTAACGAGGAACGAATATCCTCTAATCTAATCGATCAGAATGAACTGTGTGAAATCTATATAAATAAAGAGAGAAGTCCTGACTGACTGACTGACTGATTGACTGACTCATCAACGCCCAGCCCAAACCCTTGGACCTAGAAAGCTGAAATTTTGCACAGAGGTTCCCTTTATAATGTAGACAAGGAATAAGGAAGGATTTTTCGAAATTCAACTCCTAAGGGAGTTAAATAGGGGTTGAAAGTTTGTATGGAAAATCGTCATTTTCACGCGGGCGAAGCCGCTGGCAAAAGCTAGTGTTCAATAAATCTGTGTTCGTGTGTGTTTGTTTGAATATTATGTTGAGAGTTGGTTGATTTCTTGTATTTGTGAATAACCAATGGATTCAACTGATGGAAGAAAGCTTAATATTCTTAGGATACTTGGAGGACCGTGTGGCTAAATAGTAACAGCCATCAAGGTCAATCTTTAGGTTAAGCCGCACTTGCCTAGGCTATGCCGTGGATGGGTGACCACCAGTCCTGTTTCATATCGAGTTTCGTCCATGTCTCGGACTCTCGGCCCAGTACTTACTGCGTTGTGGACGTCAGATAGGCAGCTCGATGTAAAATACTTGTATTCAGCTAAATCCAGTAAGACTGGAAGCAGATCCCGACAAAATTGGGAAAAGGCTAGGCAGATAATGAGGTGGTTCAACGGACTGAAAAAAAATCTGAGGTTTATATTCTTAGGTTACTTTACCTTTTCTTCATTTAAAACCTTTTGCGGGGTTTTGTGTCGGTTCAGTGGATCTTTACTGAAATCTTTCTATCTGCTAACGTTGTTAGTTTTCGTTTGTTCATTAGTGCTCGTCTAGATCTTTTATTTATTGTGCTCAGAAAAAGGCTGACTAAACCTTTCGTTCGTAGATTAAATAATCTTCTTTTATTCTTTTGACGAAGGAAGTGACTAACTGAATCAACAAAGGATGGTCCTAAATGGAACAATTTATTTTTTATTTTACTGGCTGGTTGGTTGAGTGCTCGCAAGCGCAACTATTGAGCATGAGGTGCTGGGATCGATTCCTTGGTCGGTCAAAGTGCTATTGGGTTTTTCATCAGAAAATTCTCAGTAGTTGCCACGAAACTTGGAATTGTGGCCGGTTGATGGCACTAGGCCCACGCCCTTGCCACGCCCTATTACATGGGACTAGAACATAGCTTGCAAATTGTGGGTGCACTTTTAGGTACACCTCTGCCTTAAGCTTCGGGGATTACAGGTATTATGTTTCTTATAAGGGTATTTAAGTTAATATTCTATTCGATTATAAAAGCTAACCATTTCACCCCTTTTCCAAATATATCCCTAAAAATATCTTCCCAATATCTATTATCAGAACAAATAGCCCCATTTCATATCTTTACTTGTAACTTTAACCTTCTTTAAGGATTCCCTAACCGTATCGTTGCTGCAACGGCCTAGTTTAGCATAATCCCGCTGTTTGTCGGGACAAGCCCGCGGCTGATAGACCTGACCCTCATATTTCCCAGATTATCCCACTTCTGCTGAGAGGTCAATTCACTTTTCCCGTAAATCCGAGCCTCATTTGAATGTGGGTTGGTGGGATAAAGGATTTCATTGATTATTTTCTTGCAGAGATAGCATTTACTGCAGTTAGTATGATAATCGGAAAATGTTATTGATGCTACATTTTACTATATTTAGGTAAGTAGGTATACATAGTTCAAACAATTCAGAACTGTGTTTGTGTATTGATGTTCGGAAATAATAAGAAAAATAAATGGTACGAAAGTAAGGCAAAGTTCGAATAAACTAGAGAACGATAGTTTTATACAATACAACGTGTCCCAGAAAGGCAAGGTCATATTTTAAGGTGTCGGAATCGTGAAAATAATATCAGATGTTCCGTACAAATCTTTAATTACATCGACCCAAATTCAGCGTGCCATAGAATGTGCTTTTCATACGGGTGAAGTTGCGGGTAGAATTTAGTACCCAATGTTTCCATGAATGTATAGCTGTAAATTAGTTTAACAACTGTTAATGGTTTGGTATGACCATTAATTACTAACATAATTAAAATTACCCGTTGACATAACCATAAAGCACACACCAAGTACGGGAAACTCCAATATGCCACCAAATTTCATAGAGCAATAAAATAACAACAACAATAAATAAAGTTGTTTACCCCTAACTGACGGCCATTGCAACAAACACATAAATCCAGGGTTCCGTCCATTTCCCGTGCCCTATCGGACGGTTCCGCTTCCGGTTTGACACCGTTGTAATTGTCGTGGGAGACGCCATCTTGATTGTTACTGTTGTTTGAATTATTTGTGTTGTTGTCTCGCTTTAATTGGTAGTTTTGAAGGAGACGGGAATATGTTTAAATAGTGAATTACTGACACATAGATGAACATTGAACAGATGATAGAGTTCGTTGCTGTTGAATGGGAGTTAAAGTTTTGGATGTGGTATTTTTATGGTCCGATCCAATCGAATTCCAATCATTCGCATAGTCATTATTCTTGTACTCCCCGCAGCATGTTTTTTTACATGTTTCCCTATTACTCGTCATCTCTGCCTGCAGTCAACTCCTCATCCTTCAAGATCCGCATTTTTTTTTGGTTATCCTGTACTGTCCCACTGCTGGGCAAAGGTCTCTCCCAATTCCTTCCAAGTGCTCTTTTCCTGGCCCACCTCGAACCAGCCCTCGTGGTGCGCGTCCAGATCGTCTCGACACCTCTTTCTGGGCCGGCGCCGCCGTCTGTCTTCCGGCAACCACCGTGTTGAGGCTTTTGCCCAGCGGTCATCGGAGATCTGCATATTCCATAGAAATGGAAGGATTGTCTGACCTGCTGCCATTCTTGCCTGTTCTTTGCTTCCCAGCTATTTCCCGCCATATTGATGACATCGCCAACCCAACGAGCTTTTGGATGGCCCTGGTTTCTTAGGCACAACCTTGGCCACCATTCGGTTAAAACCTCACTCCATCCTCATATTTCGTACAAGCAGAACACAAAGTAGATACCGCCTCTACAAAACTAATATTCTTCGTAGGTACCCATAAAACTATTAGATCGACAGACAGATTAGATGATTAACGATAATTTACAACATCAGTAGCCGCGCGGCCATCCATCGTTCATTGGAGCTTTTATACCCGTTCACCGTTCCTAATGGCATTCTCTATGGTCACGCACGCTGCAACTTTATACTTGTTTAAATTGGCAGATTTTGTAGCACAGGTGTTTATTTTTATCTTAATTATAAATGGTTTGTTACCATTGATAATTGAAATACAAGTAATTGTTTTGCTAATATTTTCTTGTTTGGGACTTTCCATACATGTGTGAGCTTATACGTGAAACTTGGATAAGTGGGACCTGGATAAGTGAGAAACCTCCATAACTGGAACTCATGCTGAGGTCCCATGAGACAGATATTGGATATCTGAGACACTGGATAAGTGGAATACCTCTATAAGTGAGACGAATTTTGAGGTCCCTTGAGGTCTTACTTAACCAGGTTTCACTGTAATTGAATGAATGCGGTAATTTCTTCTAGCTGCATGATATGCCAAGAAAGGAGGTGTCTGATGAGATGATAAGTAACCGAGAAGTATGAAAAAAGAAGACATGCCAAAGGAATTTGTATAAGGGCATGAATGATGATAATGATGATAATTTAGAATAGAATAGAATATGTATTTATTCGTTAATGGACAGCAGCAACACAATTTCTTCGAGCTGCTTAAAATGTGTTTGTTATTGTAGTTGATTAATAATTATAATATGAATGAACTGCTTGAAACTGATAAAGCTTATGAGCTTAAAATAACAAAAAGTTATAATTTTTCAAAAATTACTGGTTTTCTTGATTCAGCTGCGTTTTAAACAATTTATTTATTATTTTACTGAAAGCGTTAAACATTTCAAACGCTGTTGGTTATCCTAGATAGTTATCTAAATTAAGGAGACTAAGTAATTCTAAAAAAGGTTAATTTAATTACTTATTCAAATAGGTTATAACTAATGCAATAGCCACAAAAGGTAGATATAGGTACTAATATATTCGACAGGTGCACATTCTTTAAATAAACTGAATTCTTTTTATATTTATTGTGTAACTTTGACACGAGTATACATAAATGTTCACGTTTGTTTATGTTGTTTATAATTAATTAATAACGTCTTCTAATTATCATTTAAATAAAGAAGTCGAAGACTAGCGTAGTTTCCGGTTGGAGGGGCTAGAATACTGATAATATGTAGCAAAATATCTTGCATTGGAAAACATATTTTAATATTAAAAAATGCAATAAAAAGGCTCACAAATACTCCATGATCAAACATATTTTTAAATTATATTCTACACATTTTTGCTATTTGTTATACCTATCTATATCTACCGAAGTACCGACAGACACACACTATTAAATCATTAGTGTAGTTAGAAGCATGGAATTTTGCACAATACTTATTTTTATAAGATACAGATTGTACGGAAGTTCGTAAACTGGTGCACACGTCGAATTTATTAAAAATTTTCTATCATTAACAAAGCCTATCCAGAGATATAAAATACAAAAAAACGTTGTATTTTACTAGGTATATTGACACACATAGGTGCATTTCTCTGGTCATACACGCATGATCAGATGTATGAATGTGGACGAGGATCGTAGCAAGTGGCGTTCTGTGGTTTCTGCATTACCCCATGGGAAAAGGGCGTGAGTTTATGTGTGTATATATATTTTATCTTCCATTTTCATAGCTACCACCATACTAGTGAACAATAACTGTCATATCAGATCACTATCATCAGGGGCGTATTTTGAAATTTGGCGCCCCGGGCCAATAAGTTATGCCGCCCCAGAAGTCAAGAAGAAAGCATCGGTTTTGATGAAAAGAAATTTTTATAGCAATTTTTTTTTGTAAAGCATTCTCTTTCAGCTGCTTTAAACGAGATCAATAAGTCGTAGAGCTTGGAAACGACCTCAACGTCTGTGTTTTTGCTGCCGGGGACCCAGCCTAATTTGGTCGCCCCTCTATTTTCACTATTACCCAAGAACATTTGCTAAAAGTCAATACTTTTTTTTATAATTTGAAAATGTTTTGGGTTTATTTTTGAAAGTCAAATCAAGCCAATTTGTTTTGCTTTTGATTGCCAATATAGCTAATAGTGTGTTTGCCGTTCCGAAAATTAATAAAAACAGCGAACGAACAATTTTGACACATCGGATAAATTACATTTTGTTTCAACGATTCATTTATAAAGAGAATTTTTGAAGAACCTATGCATTATTTAGACTTTAGGGCAAATGCAAGAGCGAGCGGAGCGAGCTCGAAAATTTTATCCTCCTGCCTCAGAGAAGTTACTGATTTTCTTTTGATTGATTACTAATGCGTTGAGGGATTGGATAAAGAAGAAAACTCGGCGGTAAGAGCGAGCGCAGCGAGCTAGAAAATATTAGCATTCCAGATAGGTAAGATTGTCTTTTTACCGTGAATAGCAACCGGTGGGCGGCAGATTAGAAGGATATAGTGCTTGTTTACTTGATTATCGGGCGGCATACGGCAGACCGGAATATACGTAAGGCTAGTTCGAAAAACTGCCCCAGGGCGGCGGCTTATTTTTACAACGTAGTCCCGATGACAATACAGTAATTAACTGATCTGATAACCATGACCTGACGTTGCCACCTGGTCTTTTTTACGTTAATTTTGAATTGAGATTGTTAAGAAAATACAGTGAAACTTGATTAAGTGGGACCTGGATAAGTGAGCAACCTCCATAACTGGAACTCATGCTGAGGTCCCAACACTTTGGCTTGGATATCTGAGACACTGGGTAGGTAAGTGGGATACCTCTATAAGTGAGACAAATTTTCAGGTCCTTTGAGGTCTCACTTAAAACGTGAAAAGTAAAAGTTGAATAAATGGCGCCAAAACAAAATGCAATCAGCCAGGGGTGGCCGGGCGGCTACGCCGCCCCTGGCGTCCTGGCGCCCCGGGCCATGGCCCGGATGGCCCTAGGGTAAATACGCCCCTGACTATCATCAAAGGGCTCCCACACACTAGACTATTAAACTCAATTTAAAAATTAAATAGTGTTATGACGTGTCAATAAATACTTCACTGCAATTATACGCACTCCGCAGCAATTACTTAGGGTGTCTTTATTATGTTGTAGTTAGGGTTGCTACAACAAATAAGTTTATGGTCGAAGTTTCAACCGTCAGATAAAGTTTGTGTTTTTGACAGTCGTTACAGTTAGTGGCCCGAAAGTCAATCCAGTCTTTATCTATATAAATAAAAAGAGAAGTCCTGACTGACTGACTGACTCATCAACGCCCAGCCCAAACTCTTGGACCTGCACAGAGGTTCCCTTTAGAATGTAGACAAGGAATAAGGAAGGATTTATCGAAATTCAACCCCTAAGGGAGTTAAATAGGGGATGAAAGTTTGTATGGAAAATCGTCATTCTCACACGGGCGAAGCCGCTGGCAAAAGCTAGTCAAGGACTACAATACTGCTGTCCAGCATCCGGTTAAACTGGAAGTTGACTCCAACATAGTTGAAAAAGACGTGAAGATGATGCCGAGATAACTTTCTAGAATTAAAATTATAAATACGTAGTCAAACACCCATACCCTTTTTCCTAACGTGGTTTAAGTAGTTTCTGGCTAGGAAACGTTAGAACGCCACTCTCAACGATTCTTACAAACTCTCTTCGCTTTGTAAAGGTTCCTTTATCTGGTCATATAGAAAATAAAAAATAAAAATATGGCAGTCTGACAGATTTTTAAAGGAAATAGTTATGTCAAACTGTCATTTATTTTTTGATTCATGACTACGTTGACGTGGGATTGAAAAATAATTGTCTATCTTTATACAACGCCGACGACCTTTGCTACTTTGGCATATTGACCCCCGAATTCTAGTAAGTAGGTTGTTAAATTTTATTTCGGACGTTGATTGAATTCTAGGAATGCTATGATGTAACGTATTAGAAGGCAACTATAATATATTAAATAATTAACAATGTTAATTTATAGTTTCTATTATCCTCAAAGAATTGAAAAATAATTCATGATTTAGATAAAAATGTTTAAATTCTCTTCTTACACAGAATACCTATCACAAACCAAAAAGGCAGTGACCTACTAGTCATTGTCACTAGGGCTACTGGCTATTTTGACGAGGGGGATTTTTGGGAAGTTGCACGAACACCATCATTGACCATGACCATAATTTAAGGGTACTTCACAAACCATAATTATTGTTAGTTTATCGATCAAAGTACAGGTACAGTAAGCGATCAGTATTAGTCCACTTCTCTTTTCTTCTTCTTCTTATAAAAAACTCGCAGAATTGAGGACCTCCTCCTTTATATAAGTCTTTTAATTTAGCTCATCAACAGCCTATTAATGTTCCCACTACTGGGACACAGGCCTCCTCTCATTTAAGAGGGAATGGGCTATAATCTACCACGCGGGCCCAGAGCGGATTGGTAGATGTCACATATCTTCGAAGTTTTTGGTTCTAAGACATGCCGGTTTCCTCGCGACGTTTTCCTTCACCGTTTTGAGAGCAGTGGTGATGAAATAAATTACACAAAGTAATGTGCCTGCCTGGGTTCGAACCCACGACCCACTGTTCGTTAGTCGGGGCCGCCACCACTGGGCTGCTCTGTTTTTATTTAGAAATGGGGTCAAATAATCTAGGACACTGACGGACACTGACAGTACCAACCCTATTCGCCGTAATAGGGTTATTTCACACAACACGTCATGCGAAACGCAATGTTTTACGTAGAATAGTGTCGAGCTTTATCAGTAGTTATTAATTGGTGGTGGTCACAGCTTATGTCTAATTAACACGTGAGCGGTCACCGGGGACGCCTAATTAGTTTAGTGGAATAATGTCTTATGGCAATGTTTGGTTCCAGAGGGGCTATTAGGGATAGCGCAATAGTTTGCTAGGTAGGTAGGTTTTCGTGTATGAACTAGTGCAGAGTCAGGTGTGAAGGCGTTAATAATTGGCTAAGTAGGTACCATCCTATTTATCATCAAGATAGGTAAAAAATTCATTTAAAAAAATATATTTTTTGTCTTCCCTGATAAACCAAGACTAGACACGTTGTACGTATAGATAAATATATTTGTCTCAATGCCACTCGTAAATTTGTTACCTAATCTACCTGCTCCTGAACGAGGTACCTGCGACTGCGACATTGTGGAGACTATGCGCTGCTGGGCTATGTTCAAATGGCAATAAATCTTGAAAAAATGAATGTTGAGTCAATATTTTGGCTATAAATCTTGAAAAAATGAATGTTGAGTCAATATTTTGATTTCATTTTGTAGGTTGACTCAAATACTTCTGTTTGCCTAGATATAATAACATAATTATGTACTCGTAGCTGCTGTGTAAAATTTCGTGTTTTCTTATTTTTTTTGGGCACCTTGCATATTATTCAAGCAAACACCATGTTTTCACGTTTTCAGGTATTTTAGATTCAAAGCCATTTAGCATTTCATTTCAGGTTAGTACTGTTAGGAGTAATTATAAACGTGTCTTTGTCTATAGAAATGAGTAAAAGTATCGGTAGCCGTTAACCAAACCCCTGTTATGTATATGTTTAAATATAACTTTTTAGCGTTATCTTATACAATTTCCACATTTCTCAGTATGCTGAGTTGACTATAAAATCCACAGTTACCTACATCTAAACAGCAACAAAAATGCGTACAAAAGCTGCAACAGTTCCGAGTTCCGTTGATCTTTTAAAAGAAAAGAATGTAAAGTATTTAGTACTTCTACGAACCGTGAATTCGTTTGATATTCGGAATAGATATAACGTTTTTACTTTTTTACGACGAATCAGCTGAGATTTATTGTTATTGCACCGTTAATGCCCCTTGGCTTTGCCGCACTAATTTTATACTAAGATTATGGTACTTTATCTTTTCGTCAACAGCTTCAGCCTTGTTATTTGAATTGTTGTCGTTAAATTAATATTACCTGTATTATGTAGTGTTCATAATATGAATTATTCATTGATCTATGATTGGAACATTCTTTTGAATGTTTTGTGGACCTACTTTGATATTATTATGACCATATAGTTTCGCCAATTAAGTATGTTTAATAATTTAAACCAGTCTACTAATTGGGCTGTGTGTGGAAGGCAGATGCCAGATAGGCAGTCGCTCTTCCTACATACAATTTTGGTATTCAGCTGCATCCCGTTAAACTGGAAACCAATTCCAACATATTTGGGAAAATACTAGACAGATGCATAATACTTCTATGTTTTTAACATAAAAGCATAGCTTACGCTTTGTGCTTGTCTCTGGTATAAAAGTAAAATATCTTATGATTGCAAAAAAGAATAAAAAAGTGAAAACCAAGTAGTGAGTGAAATTTAAACCGGGTGCACTTGTTTTCAAAGAACTTTGGTTCATAAATAAGGCCCCGAGGAACTTCTCAAGATAAAGCTATAGGATTACTTACTTCGCTGCACCCGCGACCACTGGCGCTGAAAAATGCTGAAACGGAATGGAAAATGTTCAAAGTCAAATAGAAGATGGGATACACAAAGTCAAAGTCATTTATTTCAGTAATTTACTTACAACTTCTGCAATGAATAGAATAGTAAACTGTAGTCACAATTCGCTAGTTAAGCTATTGCATAGCTTCTATGAGTGAGAGTGGGTCTTAAAATGAACATGGACAAAACCAAGGTTATGTCGAATGTTCATGTAACACCCACTCCTATCAAGATCGGAGACTCTACGCTCGAAGTTGTGGACGATTATGTCTACCTGGGACAAACGGTCCAGTTGGGTAGATCTAACTTCGAGAAAGAGGTCAATCGTCGAATCCGACTCGGCTGGGCAGCGTTCGGGAAGCTGCGCGGTATCTTCTCGTCCAACTTACCCCAGTGTCTCAAGACGAAAGTCTATGACCAGTGTGTGTTGCCAGTGATTACATACGGGACCGAAACGTGGTCGCTCACAATGGGCCTTATCAGAAAGCTCAAAGTCACCCAAAGGGCAATGGAGAGGGCTATGCTCGGAGTTTCCTTGCGTGATCGAATCAGAAATGAGGACATCCGCATGAGAACCAAGGTTACCGACGTAGCCCGAAGAATCGCCAGACTTAAGTGGCAATGGGCAGGGCACATTGCTCGCAGAACGGATGGCCGATGGGGCCGAAAAGTTCTCGAATGGCGACCGCGAACCGGAAGACGTTGCGTTGGAAGGCCTCCCACTAGGTGGACCGATGACCTGGTCAAGGTTGCAGGAACCCGCTGGATGAGAGACGCACGGGACCGGTCAATGTGGCGACGCCTGGGGGAGGCCTATGTTCAGCAGTGGACGTCTTTTGGCTGAAATGATGATGATGATGATAGCTTCTATCGCGGGCCTTGAGCGTGGAGAGCGAATCCAGAAATTCCCTAACGAAAATATTCAAGATTCAGTATTCAACCAGGTTGCTATGGTTACGGAAAATAACAAGGTTATCAACTGAGGTTGTCAAATTAAATAATTAATTATTTGCTGTTGATAAAAAATGCTATGCAATAGCTTTACCGCGGCAGTCTCCGAGTGCCACGTTTAGTTTTTTGTTTTGTTTATTGATCTAGTCTATTGATATCAACCGGGCACCAGTTTAGACTCCAGGCTGCTATTGAAAATATCCAGATGGACAAAATAAACAATATTTTGTCTTGTCCAACCTGTAAATCGAATGCAGGTCTTCATGTTCATCAGTAGCGCTTGCTCCTACTAGACTATCGATGTTTTTGCCTGGAATTTAATTGAAAATCGTAGTTATTATCCAATATACTTTTAAAGTCATAAGTACGTAGATTATATTCATATAGTATTCCAAATTAACACACAACTTTATTACGATAACAAAATCCATTCATCAAAATGTACTTATCCCATGCAACGAACAAGTTCGTCGCTCCAAAAAAGCAATAAATTACGAAATTAAAAACATCTGTAACTAACACGGACCTGCTAAATGGCTCGTATGCGGGATTAAAAAGATTTCCCGGCTCACTTCGAGTCATAAAAGCTCTTAAATTTAAGGCGATCTGTCGGGAGCAAACGCTACACATTCGCACTTTTATAGATGTTTTAATCCGGCTCTTGAAATATGTATGCTCAGGGGTTACCCGCCTCGAGGGAGCCGGGCATATCGTCCAATTCACTGACAAGCATCTAGTCGTAGCGTAGATTAACGGATGTCTTCTCTTTTTTAGGGTAGGCCTAAATGATTATGGATATAGAGCGGTTTGCACAATTTTTACTGCAGTCTTCAACATCTTTCTGCTCCGTGCATCTTAACTGCCTCCGTGGTCGAGTGGCTTAGGCGTTTGCCTTGTGACCCGGTGGTCGTGGGTTCGATTCCCACGGAAAGCATACTTTGTGAAGTTTTTTCCAGTTTGGTTAGGACATTGCAGGCTTGAATCACCTGATTATCTGATAAAAAGATGGTTCCGTGCTTCGGAAGGCACGTATAAGCCGGTGGTCCCGGCCGCCAAAATGGTGGTCGTCAAACCATGCCAGAGGCCCTTGTGGCGACTTAGAAACTCTGACACTAGGGTGTGTGGGTCGTTAGACCTTACTGCCCACACGATAAGAAGAAGAACATCTTCCTATTTTTTTTCCTTATCCTATATTGTCCCACTGCTGGGCCATAGCCTTCCACTCTTCCCTCTGTGCCGTTTTCTCTGTCCAATTAGTCACAAATGCTCCTAGGTTATCACGCCGCGTTTTCGTTATAATTATACATTTTAATTATTTTTTATTGATTTTGGTCGTGTATGATTTGACATTATGTCTCATAGACTAGCGATCAATACAGTATCTTACTGATCCGCAGTAGCTACACCTATCGATAAATAATCATTCTACAGTCTCCGCTATTTTTGAGAAGTATTGAGTCGTGATTCACTACGCGAACCCAGTGTAGTTATGGTGAATGCCACATATTTAGACATTTTTTATAATAATTCTTCTTTACCAAGAAATAAATATCATTATTGCCTAATTTATTGTTGTTTGACCTAGCTGATCTTAAGACTCAACGTGACTAATAATGTTAAGATTTCTGTTCAAATAAAAACTTTAGGTAAAATAAATACCGCATCTATAAAACTTGACTCTGTTCTAAGAAGTAGCGTATCTTAGTACAAATCGCTCTTGAGCAAGGTTACTAAATTAATCAGAATACTTGGAAAGGAATAATTTCAAGTGAACTGTTTAAGATCTTTTTAATGAGACTTCACCATTTCAGCCAAAAGTCGTCCACCGCCGCTGGACATATAGGCCTCATACTCATTAGTGTTACATAAGTCTCATAATGAGACTTATGTAACACTAATACCTAAGTACAAATTTTGTAGTAAATTCTAGTTAGAAAGCTTTATTATTTATTTAGATATTAATAATCTTCAAAAATGCTTGCAACAATTTGTCACACTAAAATGATAGTCAAACACACTCGCTTCTAACTCTGTTGCACTGAAACAATATAGCGACGTGTCAAGTCCCCACAGGGCAGGGTTACGAAAATTAGACCCCGGGGAGCAAACTGCATCCGACCTGCATCTGTGCATAGCACGGTTTATGCAATATAAGACAAGGTTGAGATTTTGTGACAAGATTTGGCGAATATCAGATTTAGCTACTTCGTGTTAGGTAGGTTACGAAATGCCTTCTTTAAAGTAATTTCGTGTTGTAACATTTTAGGACTTATTGTAGCAGTCACACTTAAGGAACGTCCGTATCCTAAAGATCCTCAAACTCATATGAATCGTGAGATTATTTATTTTTAGTCTAAAAGTACTTGTTTGTACATAGTAATCACCACAGGTTTTTGAATACCTCTAGGAAACAGGCTGACATATGCACATAACTTAACTTTTAGCAAGAAAAAGATACGGCAAAAACGACAGGCGCCAAACTAGTTACCAACTTTCAAACAGAGAGACATCAGCACAAAACAAAAGAAAATTCAATTAAAAACTAGACCATCTCACAGAACAAACTGCTAACAAAATAAAAACTGCAAATCATGTTCCATTCTTGTTGAACAACGTCCCGCGTTCACCGTGCGCATTCCCAATGAAGTTATCAAGAAATACCGGGGTCCACACAACAGGGGGTCACTGACGTAGTCCGTACAAAAAAGCTAACATGTCGCACAGAAATTGCGTTACTTCTGTCAAGGGGAGTTCGCGAAGTAGTGAATAATGTAGGCTTCCATTCATACAGTTAAAAGTTTAAACACCCTCTATTGACTGAACAATCGCTGGGTGTGAAATGATAAATGTAAAGTCTGCTCGAGTTTGTTTGCTATTGAACGGTATAAATGATTGTATTCTATCGATTTGTGAATGGCGTAGCGGTTCTTTTGCCGTTGTGGCGACGAAAGGGTCTTTGTAACGGAGAATCGTTGCATCATAAACTGTGCTTTATCATAAACTGAATATTCGTCCACCGAAAAACCAATCACAACTTCTTTATCATTTATTGCTTTACAGTCTTTGATCTCATTACTGTCATCATTCTCTAGAACTTTACCTTATTTATTTGGGGTCGGCGTAGCATGTTTTCTTCTTCCACACTTCACTCTCAGAATACAGATCTTTCTGTATTCTGAGACTTCACTATTACTCGTCATTTCATGAGACACCTGCATTGTTGATATATCATCTTTTACACAGTCCATACATCGTTCTTTTGGTCTTTCACTACTCTTATACTCATCCAGATTAATACTCAAAAATTTCCGCACCACCACACAGCGCAGCTTTACCACGACCATCTATTAATACAATTTTTTTAGTTATCAGTGGTCCCATTACTAAGTCATCATTCTCTTGCCCTTATCCCAATTCATTTGGGGGGCGGCGCAGCATGTCTTCCTCTTCCATACCTCTCTGTTTATCAGCCCATTACTAAGTAATCCACAATTGTCTTACAAAGTTTCTTTAACGTTACCACTGCATAAATCAAAAACAAAATATTTCATTCCAAGCCTCCATTACGGCTGCTATTCTTCAAGCGTCCCTGAAGCCTCGTTTCTCAAGGAACCTTAGAACAAACATCCATCTACTTACATTTCTTCCATTCCCACATCAGCCATTTTTATTTTATAAAGCGCTCATGTATACTTGTCCTTTTTAATAAAAACTATTCCCAAGAGCGTTCATAAAAGTTGGAGGAGGAAGAATAAAAACTAATTCTTATTCAAGTTGAGTGCGAACACTTATAACTTTCAACTGGTGGATAGAGTTGCTAGTATGTATAGCTTTATTCTTATGATGACATTACTTTTTTTTGAAGTTATTCTGAGTATGATGTTATAGGCTGATTGCTCACGTATGTCTGTAGTTTCTGTTCACGTCAATGTGCAAAACCCAAACTTTATGCTAACTAATTCAAATGTATTAATTGTATAACTAGACATATACCAATGCTATCAATAAATTGTAACAGCTAGGCTAATAAAATTTCAAAAGATGCGGAGTATGAGGTCATGGTTGCGTTGTTCGTATAATCTCAACTCATCGATAAAATGGATAAGATAACCGAACTATCATAGTTGTTAAGATAGGCAAAATTATGGAAACAATGAAAATGTTACATTCATATCGTTCAGTGAGACTGTTATAAAATCTGCTTCTAGCACTCCATTTTTTGTGATAGATAGTCTAGTGGTGTGTGCGTCGGACTGCCAAGTTACAGGTCTCGAGGTCAAACCCAAGATACGCACTTCTGCTTTTCGAATTAATGTGCGTTTTGTATAATTATCATATCACTTGCTTCGGTGAAGTAAAATATCGTTAGGTTACTTGTTTTCGATGGCTTGTAAAGCCATGTCAGAGGCCTAAGTGTGGCAAAACTCTGACAATAACTTAGGCACCAACCACACGGTATACATAGAAGAAGGACTTCATTCAGCAAACTAACTACCGCACTTTAAAACCTTTCCAATTACTTTAATAAAACCTCAGACATCTGTGTTCCGAGCATCTACTGCTACTCGGTCATCGAAGAGCGTCGTACAATTTCCAATTGTTCAGTGGGCTCCGAAGAAAAAGTGCCTTACTATGAACAAAGGCCTAGCAATGGCAGGCGATGGACCGTGGCATTTACACTCGGGTTTAATCAATGAAGTTCTGAAGCGATAGGACTCACCACAAAGGAAATTATTGAGTCGGGAAATGGTTGAGACGGGATGAAGAAGGTGGCGCAAGTTAGGAACGGTCGAAAGATTTTTGATATTTGGGGGACAATATTTCGAACAATAGTTTCATACTTAAAGAGTACATTATATAACAACTGCCCGAGTAGTCGAGCTTCAAGGTTTAACCGCGGTTGCTAAGGTCGGTCTGTGGGAGGGGTTACCATCATTGCATACTGAGTTTTCTTAATTCTTCAGAGAGCACGTTAAGCCCCGGTCATGTCTGGCATTTGTAGATATTTTACAGTCTTTACAGGTAGTCAGTGGCTCTGAAGTCTGAAAACTAGCTTCGACCAATGGGTTCCGTATTACCTAGTACTTACTGGGGTGTGAAGGTCAGATAGGCAGCTCCATGTAAAATACTGGTATTCAGCTACAACCAATAATACTGGAAGCTGACCAATAAATATGAGAAAAGGCTAGGCAGATTATGATGATGATTTAAAGAGTATGTATCTCATTATATGAAAGTAAGACAAGAGAAATAGACCTGACCATTATGAAGACAATTGAGTCTTAAATATTCATATTCAATATTCAAAACATTACACCATTTTATATCATTATATTATCTGACAATATTGAAGCTAACTTATTTTTAGCAACCATAAATTACAGCTATAAAGTGGACAGAAATGATTAGTTATAACTTTATAATCATAAAAACAGTAGTAAAATTTGATTTACAACAAAACCCTATTGGTTCTGAAAAGATTCTCAAAGCCATCATTGATAAAGTTTATGGGGTAATAAAATTGAAGAAAGGTAAGAATAGAAATGATACAATCGATTCACCTATAGCTCTTTGAAATAAAACCAAGGAAAAAGTAAACTGGGCTACATGATACAAAAAGTTTTAGACGCATGAGAGAGGATTTATCACAGTCATAAAATAGTTTTTGCTTCTTAAAAAAAACACGTGATGGCCGGAACGCCAATAGTGAGTAAACACAAATTCTGTTATCAAAATGGATGGAAATTTGGTGTGTGCCCATGTCATCCTTTATCGTTGACATGAGCAAATAATCCGATATCCGTTTCCCGATTTGTGCCTGCTTATCGATGTTTTGGTCCTTAGAAGACACCGGTGCTTTGGGTAGTTTTGAAGTGTGAGGAAGATACGGTGTTGGGGTTCTAGCTGTTACGGTTGCATTATGATGTTTATTTAATATAAGGATGATTATAACAAAAGCTATTGTATAAGGAAGCAAAGATAGTGTTATACATACCTCTGAGTTTGTTTCGGATGTTATGTTGTAGCCAGGTACGACACACACACCTGCCCCAACCAGTTTAAAAAAGTGACTTGTAAAAGTGTTTGTAAAAACCAATTTGCAAAATAAACATCATTTATCATAAAGATGATCCTCATTTTTCAAATAGATCAAAATTGATATTACCTCGAAGCTGATAACAGAAGCCACAGTCGGAAATCTCCGCTGTTGTCTTGGACCGGAATGCTGCAGATGCATTCGGATTGTCAGAGTCGTTATTGAATTGTGGCAGTCCTGAAACAGCTTCCTACTTGTATGATAGCTCTCATTCAATAGGCGAATGGTAGAAAAATTGCTTTTCGCAACACAGAAACATATTGTCTCTTAGAATATTTTGCTTCGAATACAATGTGATATTGCTACTTGTGGATTCCTACAGATGCTGATATTAAATTGAATCGTCTTGGGAAGTGTATTGTATAAAGTGGTCCGACGATATTCTCTGATTCTTTTTGCCATCGTTTCAACCTGCTTGAATAAACTCATTTGAAAATAAAAGCCCGTGTGGTTTCTATAAACATTAAATTGCTTCTTTGAATGTCTCGTGATCTACAAAAATATCAGTAACAGCAAAGAAAATGCAAAGTACGTAAGTAAGTTAGTAAGTACGCCAAACAATGTCAAAGAACGATAATAAACGAGAGATAATTTGCACGAAATAACGGAAAACATTTCGAATGTTTCACTCATAAAACTTCATAAAATAAAAAATGTCGGAGTGTCATCAGGGGGAACGATCTTGGCGAGTTGTTCGGCCAAGTTGAATTACTTCCAAGTCTTGGCGTTCATAAACGTGATCGTAATATTTCTTCCTCAAACCACTTTGTTTTCGAAAAGTTTTATTTTGTAATTTACTTGAAAGTAAGCCTCGTTCTCAAACGAGATAAAAATGACAAAGCTGTTAATATAGCGGCCAACGAAGATTGCTAATAAAATGAAAGATTCGAGCAGAAGCGAGGAATATGAATTAATTTCCATTTCGAAATGAACAAAGGAGAACTATAGAGAGCTGTAAGTGTCATTCTGGGCGCTGTACAAAAGAAGCAATTGAGCGGAATTGTCATTGTGCTTGTAACCCATAACTATTGCCCTTTGAGTAACGTTTTGATCGCCCATGTCCTCCCATGGGCGTCGTAAAAAGAGTTTATAGGATTGCGTTTGTATAGGCCAAGCTACATAAATACTATATACCAGTATTTGCTGATGGTATTTTAAGAGTCACGGAGTTTCTTTTAAACTAACTTATAATACTAAACAGATTTTCTGATCCGTATATCATTATTATCGATAGAGACATATGGAAAGAGAAAGGGGAGGCCTTTGCTCAGCAGTGGGACACAAAGTAGCCTATAAAAAAAAAAACTAAATCATCTGTGCTGTCTTCTTCGGTTCTCCTTTCTAATGATTTTTTACATTTTCTTTAAATTCAGAGTTTCTGCTAGGAATTTTAACTCTCCTACTTTATTAGACTCGTGTATTCAAAGTCAATCATTTTATTTGATTAGTCGCTTGAGCAGGCACAACGTTAACGACGTGCTCGTTAATTCTATCAGTTCCACTGAGCACGGAAACAGCTAAAATGTCGTCTTGACCACTTTTATTTATATCGGATATCATATTCATGGCTGCTGTTTATGCACGGTTTTAATTTGGTCAAGCTAACCACGATTGACAAACCTGGGCCACACCATGGTCAAACACAATTTGTGTCAGACATGTTTATTTATTTATTTATTTAAAATAGGTACACCAACAGTACATACATCTTACAGTTTTAAAAAAAATATATATATAGGTTAGGGTTCTTATGTAGGTACCAATTACAGGTGTACACAACATTCTCTTAAGTAAAGCTAATCATCGAAAAATTATATACAAAAAGTGTAACATAGAATAGAAAACTAAACATAAACCTATTTGTTGTAAACTAAACATGAGATCAAAATAAAACTAACTTAGACTAATAGACAAAAGAAAAACAACATATTCATTTAAAAAGTAATAAAGAAAAAATAACAAATCTAATTATAAGCGCTTAAATGTTTATTTAAATGAGAGCGCAACAGGCCTTTGAAATTTGGTAGGGAACCAAAGAACACATCTAAGTCTGGCAATTTTGAATTAATTTCGTTAAATTGTATGCACATTCTTGAAACCGGTGAGTGTCTCCCAATGTTGCTTCTACTGGCTGGCGGTTGAAAAAGTCTAGAGATTGGTTGTCTTGGAAGATTATATGGAACTGACAACATGACACGTTCTAGCAACTCTTCACATTCAATTTGACCATTGATAACTTTATGGAGAAAAACTAAGTCATGGACAGTGCGACGGTTTCTAAGCGACTCAATTTTAAAGAAAGCCAAACGTTGTTCGTATGGACATCTGTGGGATATTCCTGGTGAAATGTAGGCAATGTGTCTTGTAAACGCTCGCTGGATGCTCTCGAGACGTTGCGAATGAACAGCATACATTGGATTCCATGCTATGCTGGCATACTCTAGCTGACAACGAACCAAAGCCTTGAAAAGGATAATTTTAGTTTTGGCCCCAAAAGATTTCGAGTTTCTCTTAATAAAACCTAACATTTGAGCTGATTTCGTTACAGTATCAGAGATATGAGAGGTGAATTTCAGTTTTTGGTCCAATGTTACTCCCAGGTCACGGATTTCCGAAACCTCTTGTAAGATAATATTGTTAATTTTATAAGGGGAAATTAACGACTCTAATTTTCGACTGTAACGTATACAAAAACATTTTTCTGCATTCAAGGTCATACCATTGGACTCACACCAAAGACTGATTTGATCAAGATTAAGTTGGAGTTCGTTGGCATCTGCTGGTGACTCTACTCTTTTATAAATTTTGAGATCATCAGCATAAAATGAAAAATCGCAGCTAATTCGAGAAGCGAGATCGTTGACAAAAATAATGAAAAGAAGTGGACCCACGTGCGAACCCTGTGGTACACCAGACTTAGCATAATACAAACTAGACTCATGACCTCCCACTGAAACTACTTGTTTCCTTTCGCTCAAATACGATTTAAACCAGGCAAGCAGGGACCCATGTATACCATATGATTGTTGTTGTTGACATGTTGTTGACATGTTAGTCGGAACTTATTAGTCGAAAGTAGAATGATGTTCTGTCTTTCTTGGTCCACTTGTATCATTTACACATACTCGAACTTCACTTTTAATTGCACTTTGTGTATCTCTAGCAGCCCCCTTGAAAGCTCCATCCTTTCTATCCATGTCATCTTTTACACAAACCTTTCTATGGTTTTCTTTGTTACATAAGGTTAAGTTCATTACGAAAGCACATATCCATAATGTTTGTACTGCTGGAACACAGACCACCTCTTTGCGAGAGAACCGTAACCCTTTTCTAATAGTCTTAGAATTTTCCGTAATATTTTCCTTCAGCATTACTACAAAAATGATGACACATATCTAAGTCCTAAACTTCACAAACCAAATACCGTATCGAACAAAGGCCTCTAGTTTAGGAAGTCCACTCACAAACCCCTCACTAATGCTGATATAAAACCTCATTATAAATCCCCTTTGGATTTCACTGGGTGCCGGGGAGCGGTGTGGAATTAGGGATGCGTGGTCACGTCTCGGGTATGAAAATAACAAGCCGATAGATGAATGGACGTACGGCGAAAATTTATTGGAAAGAAGTTTTATATGCTGCTGTCCGATTTGTTTGGACGTATAAGTCTTTTTGAATAATATGGCTTGTGAATAGGTAAGTGTGCAATGAGAAAATATTCCACAATGATTCATAGTATCTAGGTAAAATAAATGTTGTGGGAAAATTATAAAAAGTTTAGAATAATCAGTATGTTTTTATGCGTTTCTATTGCACCTATGTTTTTAGATGTCTATCTTCAATAACCTACAATCAGGCATTCGATAATGTACGTTTTTTAAGGATCCAACCAAAGGAAAAACGGACTTTTAAAATCATCTTTCGAAGGGTGTTTGGGTGATTTATACAAAATAGGAATTTCAGTTTTGGCATAATGTTGAGTCTTCATGGCGCGTACATAGATAGTCAGTCATAGATCAACCATAATTTAGTCCGTTACTATACTTACAATATAACACAGCGGTCACTATTTCTCGTATTTCTTTTTCTACAGCAGCTGCGTCATTTTAGCGGCCTTCACCACCGCTCGACAAGGGTAAGCACGGGGGCGGATTAGCGCCCCTGACCCGGTGACTGCGACGGCTCAATCGGACCGGCTCATTTCCACGCCCTGTATTGACGCCCGATAAGTATCCTATATTATTATAATTTGTTTCGGGGATCACTATTGTAGGGATTTGGACAGCTTGTTAGCGAGACTTTGATTATATTTAGAGAGCTTGCAGTTTATGTGGATTTGTTTAGTTCAGTAGTTTCAATAAGTTCATGACCAGACGAACTTTGCAAAGTAGGAGTTTCGAGTTTAAAAAGCTTATTTATTAGCTTCTAAAGTCTAGTTAGTTAGTAGTTCTAAAGAATATAAAGAAGGAGATTTGTGGTCGGCCCCAGAACTTGTTATTTCCTTTAAAAATACCGGTCCGTTAGGAATCGGTCAAGTTATCCACTATAAATGTCAAGACCTTATGCTATGCTGTAGCCACGCCAGCATTTAACGAAATAAATACTATGAGTTCTCATGTAAAGACAAAAAATCAGGCTAAGTCAACAAAACAAAATCAAAAAGCAGGGAAACCATTGTAACTCACAACAACAAATACAAAACCGAACATAATCCCGAAATTGCTACAGATCGATATTTCAATAAAAGTAATAATGTTCCAGATCACAATGATTAGGGTGACAACCATTAACGGCACGTGATGCAGCATGCGTGATTTGATTCTGAACGACTTCCATGCCACGAGTATGAACAGAAGAACCAGTTGCGCTGGAATGGTTGGCAGATTGTTGAAGTTGTAGGAGGTTGAACAACAGTAGCCATGTCAGTCAAAGAATGTAACTAATAGTTAGAGCAGGCGGTTATAGGTGCAACGACTTAACTTGACAGACCAGGTTAGGTATGAGAACGAGGAGATTCAAATTTCGGAAACTGCTGCGGCTTTAGTCTGCAAATCCTGCTGATCATACCATCTGTAGGATCCATCTTGTCTAGACGATATAAATACGAATACAATTTATTGCAATTGATGAAGATCTATCTCCAGGATAATGTTAGAGGAAACGGTGAATTGAAAATACTGCCGAAAGTTTCCAAAAGTCTGTTGATTAACAGAGTTTCTTGTTACAGTCATCTTTGCACACTCCATTATAAGTTCGTTGCGTTGACGATATTGTCAAAATGACGTGAAACACCTGGATAAAGGACGGACAGGACCGGATAATGTGGAGGAAAATCGGGAGACTTATACTCGGCAGTGGGTGATTCTGGGCTGATAGATGATGGTGCTGATGAAAACAATGAACCTTCTGAATCAATTTTTATTGTGTTTCGACTATAAATAAAGTTGGGTCTTGATTGCGTTCGGTGCATAGAATTGCAAATATTTGTTCTATGGTCACTGATGGTGCGTGTGCCATAAGTTATTTACAATTCAATATTGCTTTGTCCAAAGCTGTTGATTTGCGGATGACCATTGATTGTATTCTTTTTTCAATTGCATGCTCGAAATGTATGTTGCTAAAATTTAATTATTATTGTGCTTCTGTTTGTTCTGCTATGTGTTTTATGTGCACTAAATAATAATATGTGGTTTACCTATCTTTCTTCATTTATATATAGTGGTTTACTTCTGAGCACAGGTCTCTCTCTACCAAACTGCACCTCAAAGTTCCTCTGCTTTCCTGCCGGCTTTAGTCTGTCTCAGCCATTTTATTAACGTCTGCGTTGATGGAAAGCTCCCACCTTGTTATAACGGATTTTCAGATAAGGGAGAGGCTAATTCTTTTGGACCTTTTGCATAGTCTGTGGTTGGTTTAATCATGATAAAATTATTTTCAAAAAAACCAGGAGCAAGAAAACCCGAAATAGAAATATTTACCTATGCCATTAGCACCACATAATTATATGCTGACAAACACTAAATTAACATCAACCTTTCTCTAAGAGCTTTCTTTTGTTCCTCTGCACTCCACTTGTCAATAATTAATCTCTATCAGGCAAAGGCATGCGACGTTCAGCCGCGGTCTATGAAAATGAGTTCCGAACTATTTTGTTTACAAACTATTCAATTAAGAGGGGCTGTGGAGTGCCATACCGCTCCTGTAAGTTAAAGAGTGGTAACTCTATAAATTTATGTTTCGAGGAAATACGAAATATGTGTGTAAATGGATTTCTCTTATGTTTATTATATTAATTCCTGTGGAGGAATTTTCGTAATTCGTTTCCTTCTTATCAGCTTGAACAATTTTGATGACATTATTATTTTATACTTATGATTATCACTTGGATGGTTTGTATTTAACTATAGTTAGACCACCATGGTAGGTGGCGGTTGGGCGACATCCAGAAAGTTGAGTGGAGTAAAAATGGGGTATACACGTCATGTTTTTGCGGTTTTATAGATCGAGTTATTTTTAATAATTCATTTGATCCCAAATATTTCAAACTATCAGGAGGGCGTTTTTCAAAAAATTTGTCCACCCGAAAATGACGTGTCCCATGACTTTAGACTAATATTCTGTGAGCTACGTGTTTCATAACTTTTTTTTTCTGCTTAGATACGATACAATAACTTCAAAACTGTTTATTGATGTCGTCAACACTACTTAAATCTACCTACTAAAATTAATACAATCAATTTAAGAAATTAAAAAGGTGATTTTTGTACTGTCCCACCCTCGTTTCGTAAAGTTCAGAACGAAAAATATCAGTATTATCCTACCTTTATCTTCAACATAGTTTGTAATTTGATAAGATAATGTGATCTAAATTCGATAAAATGCCTTATTTATTGGGTTTTAGACCTCAAAATAGTATAAAATAGTCATTTTAACTTGTCCTTAAAAACCGTCATTGGTGGAAAGTTCCATCTACGCAACGCCGAATTTCGACTTAAATTGCAAAAAAATAATAAACTGAGTTTTGTTTTTGTCTTATGGCAGCATTTTAACGTACAAACGGTCGTTATATTAGTTATTTGCTAGCTGTGGCGTTTGCAAAATGTAAGTGAGTGGTTGGGCGTCACGTTGTCTTGTTTCGTCGTTCCACTACGAACTTGATTATTTGAGCTAAGTAACGACATTTTTAGTTAGTAATTTTGACAATTAATTAAAAAAAGTGTTAACGAATCTGAATTGAAAGTAATATCAACTAAAATTACATCGAAACTATTGAATTTTACTGTTTGTTTCTGTGCTGGCGTCATCCGTCACGTCCTCTACGCAACGTATCGTATATGCGGAACAACAAATGTGACGTAGTGGAATTCTTAAGCATGGTTTACATTGTTCCTTCTTTATTTTGAAGTTTTTGTCAAAGTGATTATTTATGATGATTTTGGGGTCTAAATTAATATTTTGTCAAATAGATTTTATTAACTAGAAAATAAAAATGTAGTTGTTCATTCAAACTTACAATATAAAGGGTGTAACAGTACCCTTAACGAAGCTGAAAGTACTAGTTCTCCCAGTCATTACGATAATTTTTTGTTCTACACCATTCCCGGGAACCTTCTAGTTATGTAGATATTGAAAGGTTCCGAATTTTTCACTTTATTTTGTTTATTTTTCAGTTTTTAAGGTAATTACTCTACTTTAATTGCCTCACTATTTAAAGCATCCATTAGCACAATGTTTTAAGTGTACTACATGCAATAACACGTGATTTTTACTCCAAAAAAGTTGTTTCCTAGCAATGTGTTCTGCGTAGGGTTGCTTATTTTGATGTACCTTTATAATGCTTGCACCCTGTACATTATAGATTCAAATTTACATAGTTAAGCTACTAAGCTTTAATTTCATTACTTAAATATAATTTATGTAAGCCATGCCTTATAGTTCCTCAACGCGACGTAACGTAACGTGTCCTATTATTTTTGTGATATTTAGATTTAATTTCTTATTGCTGGGTACCAATATTGTCTCAATTAAATTAAAAATAAATATATACTTACATTAAGGGTTTTCTAAAATTAATTTGAATAGCATAATAAAACAAAATTCCAAAGTAATGTAAAGATTGTGCAATAAAATCTACCATAAAGTAACGTATAGGAATCGTTTACATAGAAAAAACCTTATTATATTTGAAAATTACTAATTATAAGCTTGTGAATAAGAAGACTGATTATGTTGAAAAATGTTTTGATAATAATTATAATGTTTTTGGAAGACCTTTATGTTTTAATAGTTATCCAAACTTCGTGATGTAATGGAACTTTTCAGCTGACCTATCCTATGAAAACATAAATTTCTCGTTAAATATACGATACAATTTTTTTATTTTTTGTAAATATTAATTATGACGTCTAATAAACACATATTTATAATTAAATCATTTATTTTCTCGGTGGAAATCCACTACGCAACGGACACTTTTTTTGAAAAACGCCCAGGAGTATCATGTACAAAACGAATTTTCGTTGTTTTTGAGATATGGTTCGTTTGGGTTACGAGGGCACCATAGACTACCATAAAGTTTTGTTGTTGATTATCCCGCGATTAGGAACAAGTGACACGCGATCAGGAGCGGAAACTATTATTACTTTTGGTAGTGTGCTTATTAGTGTGATAACAGGAAAAATGTTCCTGATAACAAATTCTTAGTGAAAGTTTGGTGAAGTTTGGGGAAATTGAAAAAGTTTTTGGGATTATCATCTTGGAAAGGAATAAGAGATCAGGAAATGGAATAAAAAGTCATGCCTGGAATCATGGTATTATGATGCAAGTTGGAAGCTGTTTTCATTTAAAAATTACCCCACATGTTGGAAAATCCCTGTTTCATGAAGGAAACTTGAAGGACGTGGTTCAGATGGAACCTATTCCTACATGAATTTCTGGCGAAAATCCAGACGGCATGTCTATCTTGCTCCTAACTAGGATGAAGAAACAAAATTGGAATAATAGAAAAAGCTGATTTTGAAAACACAAAATCATAATCACTATCATCATTCTCTTACCCTAATCCCATAATTTATTTGGGGTCAGCACAGCAAGTCTTCTTCTTCAATTCTTCTCTATTATGAGATATTTTGAGAGACGCACGGGACCGGTCAATGTGGTGACACCTGGGGGGAGGACGGCATGTCTAGCTGCAGTGGACGTCTTTTGGCTGAAATGATGATGATGACGAGATATTTTAAAGTATCTGTGGAATAAAAAGTAATTCTGAATTTTTGCCAGGTTTAGGACCTCTTTTAGGTTTGTTTATTTTATTTATTGTTGTGTGCACTTGTGGCATGTGCCAAATAAATTTGATATGATTGTTTTCTTTATTAATTCATTCTCTACAAAAAACGATAAATGTCTATATTATTCCTCAATAAATGAGGCCAGTGTTATTTTAAACCTTTATTGCTGCAAAAAAGCCACCACAAACTCCACTGACACGACAATTCCTTAACGTTTTACTGTCTGTACATTCGCATACCTTGGGTGATTGTTTCATGTTTCTCTCATTGTGCGTCGTGGCGGGTGTAAGTTACGACGTCACATTTGTCGCGCCGGCGCCGCTCGCGGTGCGCATGCGTGTCGCTAACGAGATCCTCGCCGGCGGCGCGCGCGCACGGCTACTAAATAGGGTGTTCAGACTTTAATGAACTTATTTTACATAAACTTCTGTTTATGGCATTAAGAGCGTAGACGGGCTGCATTTTTCCATACAAATGTATTCCCCTATTCTCTTCCTGGATAATGCCTCTAGAGTAATCGTTTTCATTTATAAAAATCCAGGTCTATTGAAGGCATGCCCCTGTCATTTTTTTTTTTCAAAAAATTTATTACAAAAATAAATATGACTTACCAAAAACCTAAAAAAATACCCCGTTTTTACCTACGTAATCAGATGACTACCAAAGAAAATTGATAAGTTTTTAAAATAAAAACAAGTAATAGCCCTAGTAGCAATTGCCGTTGGCTTCCATACGCCAACAGTTGGGAATGTATTGGCAGACGGTTAGTTATTCCGCCAACCTAAACTTAAAATAGGCCCATTGTCTTAAACATGCACTATTTGCCCTACGTAGAGCCAACGACGGGCCTGCTGTTACTATTCTTACTGTTGGGTGATTTTTGTAGGGATTTATGTTAATAAAACAACATTGGGCCAACTAACGACGGGCCTGCTGCTTCTATTCCTACTGTTGGGAGATTTTTGTAGGGATTTAAGTTATGATAACAACATCGGTCCAACTTAGATACCCTTCAATGGCCCTGTTACTTGCTGCTCCTACGGGGTGGTATCGGGGTGCGCGGGGGGCGGGCGGCGGCACTCGTCGCCCGACCCGCCCGCCATCTTGCAGTTTGTTATTTCATTTGTGCGGTGCCGGGTGCGCTTGCGGCTGCGGAGTATTTGTTTTATTTAAAAATATAAAATATTAGCCTGACAGGCAGTGATAAAAATGTTTAAAGTTGTGGAATTTGACGACGAAGATGGTTACGGTGGGTGGGGAACTCAGTGTGGTGCGTGAAAACTGGATGACGCCACGGAAGACACATTGCATGTGGCCTCCAAATAGGATAACGTGGACATTATGTCCTGTAAAACGTTTATTTTACGAAACGGGTAAGTTTTTCATAAGTAGGTATTTATCTACTTAGAACCCGTGCGAATTACCTTGAGACCTGGGACTAAGATGCTATTATTTATGAAATACTAACTATCTTATTTTGTTCTTAATAAATTTCGTGCAAATCTCTATCAAAAAAAAATAGGTACTACGACGCATCATTTTGCACAACTTATATTGAAATTGAATCATCGGCCCGGTCTCAAGTTGATTCGCACATAACATAGCAAAAATTTGTAAATAATTTATCCTTACTGGCATTGCATAAGTATTTGTTGTCTTACTATAATGGGTTGTGTTGTGTTTGTTGCAGATAAACTACATACTTATCCTTCATTGGTGGGAACAAAACTGGTCCTATCACAAGAAGAATCCTTGAACGAATCTTTGACAACAACTTAGCTGCAAAGTGTAACTTTGTAAAAGTAGGTAGGTACTTTAGCAATGTATCATAGTAGGTACGGTGTGTACCATTTTACTGCAGAGCTACTGTCTCCAAATTGTGTAAAATTTGTCTTTATTTTGTCAATAACATAATATAACAATAAATAAATATTCAATTACTTATCATAATTTGTATTTCATTTAATTTCAGTTAACTCAAAGTATAATAGGTAGGTCAACGCAGACGACACAACGTCCTCTCATGTAGGTACTCATCACGTCAAAGTGCAAAAGAGAGACGACTGTTTGGGCACAATTTGAGTGACTTTTGTATGTCGTCGTCTGGGTTGGCCTATAGGGATGGTTTCAGAGCGACGCGTCTTGCCAGCGCCGGCCGCACGCACGTCGCTGCGCATGAACCTTATCGGCTTCAAAATAAGGTTGGTTTTTCAAAACATCGCAAAAACCAACCTTATTATGAAGCTGATAAGGTTCATGTTCAGCAACGCGCGTACGGTCGGCGCTGGCGAGACGCGTCGCTATGAAACCAACCAACAAACATACAACCGCTTGCCTACATGTATTATGTGTCGTTGGACCTACCCATAACACGTTTTCCTCGGGCCTCCGTAGGGCAATGCACGTTGGCCCCATCGCAAGTTGGGCCTTCGTAGGCAAATCCACGTAGGCCATCAGTTTTGGGCCCAACCCGCAAACTGCCCGCCAATTGTATGCATTTGCCAACTAACCAGAGGTATGTGGCCCAACTAAATGCCAACAAAAAATGCTACTAGGGAGGGGCATAGATCTATTCTTCCTTTAAATTTTGATACCAAATATAATTTAATTGGCTTAGGTTTCGAGGAGAAAACAGGAGAATACGAAACGTCGATCGGTCAAGGTTTTTTATAGGTAAAATCGTTCTGAGCTGCAGTTGTCTCTATCGCACTCACATATTGATACCGCCCGATTGCTAGAGCGCAGCGCGACGGCAATAGTTATATATACGTATATTATACGCAGCCCGTCTACGCTCTTAAGGAATTGGTCCTACGGCGTGCATAGCTACGACTAGTTAAAGATTGGACGTAAATAATTTGTAAACTTGACGTAATATTTTTTCCATGGTTTCAACAAATTGTCAGTTTAAGGTGATTTTTAGTTTCTTTTTTCACCTGAACGAAATTATATTTTTCTTTGCTTCTAAGCATTACTCTACTAGCAACAAAACAATCCTGTTTGTTAAGTATCAAGCTCATTAGCTTATTAATTTCCAGACCATAAGACACGCTCAAAATCAAAAACGAACACCCTGAAAGACCCGCGTGTACGCGGTCGCGTGCACACCGCCCTGCGCCCGCGCAACCGATGCAAATAGTTGATTTACTCGCCCACTCCTTCGAGTTTACACTGCGCGCGCAGTTGTTACCCCTTGTCAGTGTACCTCGGATAAATAATATTGTCTCGCGCAAGACGTATGGGTCTGCAAGCAGCCAGCGACTCAGGCGCAATGAAATGAGTAATTGTGATCGAGAATAAATCTTGAACACAGCAATCCAATTTGAACTCTCCAAAGAGAAAGGTAGAGTTCAAAATGTGTTGTCACATATTTATTTTCATAACTTACTGTATCGTTAACAATATAATTAATATCGAACTGCAGTGAGAATAATGCTGTGAGATTTAAATGGATTCCCGTATGTTTTGCAATTTAAATACGAAGCTGAATTAAAATAACAGATGTATCGGTTACAATGCAAGAGTGAGAGGTAAGAAAAGCAAAGAGACGTGGAATATAAATCATCTTGATTTAATAATGGTCAAGCTCACTAGCTTGTACTATGTAAATTAGGATTGGTAGATGAAATAGTAGCTGATACAATTTTGTTTTTTCATCCTAGTTAGCGCCTAGCTAGATAGAGACGCGAGAGCCGTCTGGCTTTTTTTGCCAGAAATCATGGCCTTGTTAACTTGAGTTAAACGGACCTGTAGGATAGACATGGGCCTCTTGAATTTATCCCCAATGTAAAATCTGGTCCCCTGGGTTTGGCAGGTGTCCATAAGTGGCATAAAACACTTCCGACCATCGGACTGCTCCCGCTACCAAATCTATTGGCCTACACTGCTAAGACACCTATCATCATTATCTGCCTAGCCTTTTCCCATCTATGTTGGGGTCAGTTGCCAGTCTAACCGGATGCAGCTGAATATCAGTATATTACATGGAGCTACTGCCTATCTGACCTCCATAAACTAGTTTATACTGGGCAATACGATACCCTTTGGTAAGACTGAAGAAATACACCTATATCCAGCATAAGTACAGTATGGTGCAACAAAACAAAAACAAAATCTAAACAAAACCGCACTCATTTCTAATTACGTACATTTACAAGCCAGATGCAGTACCTACAGAAGTACATACAGAGTCAAGTGCGGGACAATTTACAATGCGCTGAACATTTTAATTGTGGACCGTTTAAAACGCATTACATCCGAACGTGCAGGCATTTATCAAAATGTCCTGATGCGGGGCTATAATAGGAGTAATGAATGAACTTGGAGACAACTTCACTTTTATTGCACTCGTAAATCAAATAGTTTTTATTGTTTCTAAACTTTGTTATGTGCTTAGGGTCTGTTTTAACGTTTTTTTAATGGGAAAGATGGTCTATAATGGTGGTAGAGTTTTATGTGTCGTGGGTTATGGTTCCTGTTTCGTAATGATGGATGGTAATTCCTCACGTAGGGTGACTGTCGACTGCATGTCTAGCACTTTCCGGTGTAATGCTGTATTCCCATATTCGAACGTTGTTTTGAATTTTACGACACATTATCTTCTTTCTTGACTTTGGTAAAAAAAAAAAATCCTTGGAAAGCTTATGAGGCAGCAGCTGCCATCACTCGCCAAACTCTTTAAGATTGTAATGTTTTTTGTCTATCACCTAATATAAGACATAAAAAATCTGATGATCATCTTCATCTGCTATTTTATAAAGCCCGAAATCAATACTTCAGGATTAATCAAAATTTTCACCATTTTTACTAAAATATCTATAAAAACTGCTCCCAACAAATCCTTCCAAAATAACACCTTTCCAAATTCCCTAAGTTATGTAAATCCTGTAAGAATCCCACGTATACCTGACAGCGAGATTGTTAGTTTCACATTAGTATGCTCGACTTGAGCCAGCTCTGGCTCAGGTCTCTGTAACCCTGCTTCTATTATCGTCTAAGTTATAGCTGACTTCGTGCCTGGCTGAGCTGTCTCACCTGCATAATTTTGTAAAGTTCATAAATTAAAATAGGAATAAGTTTATGTTAATAAGAAAAACATTGGACTAAGGTTGTATGCTTAAGAAGTTCTGAGTAGAAATGGCAAAATTTTGTGTAAAACCTTTCATACTTGTCTTGTGGGCTCCATACTTATTAGGGGACTGATAGGCAATTTTTCTTTTTTTACTGAAAATGTTCGAAACCATTTTATGCAGTAGGAAAATGTAAGGCTATCTTTGCTGACTCCAGTTGTTGCAGATGTCAAAACATATTAGTACCTATAAGCTACTTTTAAAACACATTAATTTTGTTCACAACTTACATGCTGTTAAACATATTCTTGCTGATCTTTTACATATTTAATTTTACTGCAATTAAAGCACCCGGAAATCCCAAACAAATTCTTAATCCTTTAGCTAAATATACACATAAAACTCCTGAATAAAACGCGTTAGGAAACGACCTATTTCCAAAGCTGTAGGGGACACCGAACGCGCGCTTCCCCATAAATCATAGCGATACAAAACGCATGCCATCATAATTGTCATGCAAGGAGGAGTGCAGGACTCTCCACGTTTATGACACGCTCGTAATTTTTCAGTAGGTATTTTGTTACATGACAATGAGATAAAGCAGTTTTGTAAGCGGAGCGAGGAGCGGGCAAGAAATACTTATTATATGTAGGTAATTAAGTTTGGGAAAGGATGTATTTGGAATAACATCATAATCAGTCCGACTTAAACCATATCAGTCTTGTGAAAGCATAAGCACCTCTCTGATCTTGTCTATCCTCTTATTTTCTTGCTCTTTAACCGACTTCTTTACAAGACCTATTCATATTCTATTTAGACTACCTCTACCTCCAGTAATAAGGAAGTTGTAATCACTTATCATGAAATTAATCAGTAGCGGTCCATGTGTCTTTACCACTTTTATAACTCTATCATTTGCATAAAACTGTTTTATCACCGATGTAATCTTCAGATCTTTCCGGTCTTCAAAATTAACGATGAATTGCATGAAATTAATTAACCAATTCACGTTCAAACATCATCATCAAATTAATTTTAAGTATCAATTCTGCGGTAGCAATCAGAATTCGTGTCTATTAAAATGGGCTATTGAGTTTCACGCGGTTCTAAAGTGATTGGTGTAACCGCTTTTTGGTGTTCTGTGGTCGTAGCCTGAGCATACATCACGCCAGACCACGTGCGGTTAGATCCACAGATAAGCAAGGAATGGAGGGCCAAATAATTCACGAGTCCTGTCATAAATTTGTATCTGTCTATCGCGTATTGGGATCGGGTAACTTGAGAACTGAAGGGTTAGGGGATGATGGACGATCGGTTATTTTAATGGTAGTCGGATATCTGATGAATGAGGGTTAATTAGTTAACGTTTTGACGTATGGAAGTACCTGCCGTGTACCTTTTTAATGTGTTGTTTGCATGGTGTATTCAAGATTAAGAAAAGATAGGAATTAAAATAGTCAATTATATCGAAAGTGAAATGGATCCAGATCTAAAATATAATAATATAAATCTTTGCTGTGATTAATTACTTTCAAAGAATAAATTGAGTCTTACACCCGTATCTATAAATAAGTCATAGTGATTACTTGAGTACTTAGGTTTGCTTTCATTGACGGTTCTAACTTCGTTTAAATTCTTGCCCATTGCATAAAAATATTTGCATAAGTAATTACTTAAGGGGCCGGTGAACGAACATTCTCCATACAAACGTAATACCAAAATCATTCGCGATACGAACATATTACCAACTTAAAATTATGTTATTCGGATACAGACGATATTTATCTAGGTTCCTATTAAACTTTTTTTTTAAAACATTTACTATTTACGAAATGCAAGCGAATTGCTATTTACTATTGACGAAATGAGAAATGTTCGTTCACCGTCCCCTTAAGTTCAAGTAATTACTTTAACTTGACTATGAATACGGATGTTAGAATCAACTGCCAGAATAAATCAAAAATCCCTCATGTTGAGTACTCAACATTTACAAAGTTGCTGTCATCCCTGCCTGCACTTCAACTTCAACCCTAATGGTCGTGACGCCTTTCCAATAACATTACAGTTCAGCTAGAAGCCGTACAGGCAAATTGATCGATCATGTCAGACGAGCCGTCACCCCAGAACAGAGCACAGGGGTGTCATAGTGAAAAATGTAGCTATTTGTTGCAATTAGGGAACATCTTGTGATTTTGGATGCTCTTTGTAAAAAATCGAGGGTGACATCATGGAGCGTGATCGAACAATTTTATAGAGCCTCGTGTCTATAAAAATCGTTACTTAAATGGAGTAGTGAACGGAATCTGCGAAATTGTGTTGGATCCTTTACTATAGATAAACTAGAACGTGTAACAGTCGTTACGGTCAGTCAGACGCACGAAAGTTCGACTTACCAGTCTTACTAAAGGTGTACCATGTTACGTCAGATAGCTGTTGCTCCATGGTAAATACTATTGCGGTATTCAGCTACACGTGGTTAGACTCTAAGCCGAATTGAAAATAGCTAGGCAGATGATGATAAATTAGAACGAGTGTCAATCTGATGAGTTAGAAGATAACTTTTATCCTAACTAATTAAGCTGGTGCTGGTGGCCCAGTGGTTGCGGCTTCGACTTACGAATAGTACCTAAGTCGTGGGTTCGAAGCCAGGCATTACTTTGTGTAATTTATTTCATCACCACTGCTCTCAAAACGGTGAAGGAAAACATCGTGAGGAAACCGGCATGTCTTAGAACCAAAAAAATCGAAGACATGTGACATCTACCAACCCGCACTGGGTTCGCGTGGTGGATTATAGCCCATCCCTCTCCTAGGGAGGAGGCCTGAATATTATAGGCTGATGATGATGATGATGATGAGTCAAGCTGGTTGGTCTGAATTAAAATCATGAACCTCCTGTTTACTTCAAGAAATTGGACACATAACACAAACAACATAAAGACCCTACAATCCAATACTTGGTTTATTTCCTCCTCTAAGGTAACACTAGCCTTTCCAAACCAACTTTATTCCCTCTCAAAACCATAAATCGGTAGAGTTGATAGTAAAATATGAGGAGGTGTCGGAAGTGCGCGGGTGGCAGGAGAGGGGGGGGGGGGGGTGGGGGTGGGCTGCGCGGGCGCATTGTATGGAGATGTGCCCGAGATGTGTTGTGTGCAATAAAACAATGATGGTAAACAAACAAGCCTTCGGAGCCGAAGCACAGTCATCGTTATCATTTGTTTTCTGTTTGTAATTATTGGTATGGTAAAAGTGGCGTGGAGTTGTTTATTGAAGTTTAGTTTGAGGTTTTCGTACGAATTTTTCAAAGAAACAAACTGAAAAGAATGGATTAAAGAAAACATAGCTACCATAAAGTTTCAAGAGAACTATAATATTATATTCGTAACTGACTGCTTTCTTGGTCTAGTGGTCACAAGCGCAAGACTGCTGCGCAGTAGGTCCTGGGTTCAATGCACAGTTCAAACAAATTGGGATTGGGATTTTTCATTAGGAATTTCTTAACAGCAGCTACGGACCCTGGATTTGTGCCCAGCTGATGACATTAGGCTCGGCCCCTTTGAGAATTAATAACGAGTGAAATCTGGGCGTACTATTTTAGGTATAGGTACCTCTACCGTACTCTTCGGGAATTAGAGGCGTTAGGTTATGTGTTCCCAGCCACTATAAGATTTGAAGAAAATTACACTCCTAACTTTTCTCTCAACATTTCCACTAACTATAAACACGGAAACTACTCCACACATGTCTTGTTCTCCGTTTCAATAAGTAACATTTACGCGTCGTCATGGTCCGTCCGTCTGTCACATCGTTAATACTTTAACAGTCTAATTGTACCTTAATGTGAACTAAAAAAAGCAATTAAAGAACAATTTGTGTGATTACAGGCCGACGAGATTTGTTCTGTACATACAATTAGAATTTGATGGTGTTACAGATAGATTTTATCTTCAATAGCAATTAAATTCTGTTTTAAAACGAGGTGCTGCTGTATTCAATTAAGCCCTGTACTTGTTTAAGTAAAATGGTGTCGTAAATGAGTTATTTAAATAAAACGGTTTGAAACAAACGTCTTTGGGTAGGTACAACATCGTTTTCATTGGTGGTTCTAGTTGGTTCTCGTTTTCAGTATTTGTTATTACAACGGAACCTTAATACTAGTGCAATTACAAACTGCACTACGATTTACTGAATGAAAATGTTCGATGATTATTTCTCCCTCATCATTTGCATTACACGGAATCTGTCTGAATTGTTGGTAGTCGAATTTCAATAGATGTGTAAATTTGCATGACGTTATTCCCCGTATTATTAATATGATGAATAAATTATGAAAATGCATTTGTGGGAATTCTAGAAATGGTTTTTGTCGATTATTTTTTCAATGAAAACTGTGGAATGCTCTCTGAATTAAATTATGAATAAGTAATAAAGACGGTAATGTGTGTTGGAAAATTAGGTATGCTACTAAACTTAAAAACTTGAACTACGAACAGTAGATCCTGATGATAAAGAAACGAATAACCCAGAAAACAACAAGAAACAAGCTAAACAAACCAACATCACATCGATCAAAGCAGGCAACCTGACAGAAACACGTAAAGCAAAATATTCTTCTAACAAAGTGCGTAGGCGACATTACGTCAGTCATGCAAGGGCTCGGAGGAAGTGACTCATACATAATGTATGAAAGACGCAGGATAATCGTCCGATACTGTTTGTTAGTCAAATAAGCCATTGTGAATGTTAACATCTGATATGGGAATTGGATAGACTTTGGGAGAACGAGATACGTTATTAGTCGGTATTGGGTTTGTGTGACCGGAATATGTTAGGACGATTTTTTTGTCGACGAACATTGGAATATAGAGGGGAATTTTATGCTAGAATTGGTCTTTATGACTGCTGTAGTTGGCATTTGAATCGTAACATCCCAGACAGTGGACATCAAAGATGAAAGAACAAGAGCTCGCCACAATATCCACTTGTCTTCGTTAGGCACCTCATATTTTTTCCCACGTCTGATGTTATGCTTGTCAATTTTGCGGTTGAATTCTACGAATTGAAAGATTACATTACAATTTTGATGACTAGCTTCTGCCAGTGACGATGTGTCTGTCAAGAAAACATTTCATAAATTATGAGACTCTGTTGTTCTCTTTGCAGAAGTGAATGTAAATGAATGTGGGAATGAAATCTTGCAAAAAAAAAAAACTATTTTCTTGTAATGTGATTATGTGATGTGTATTTTTCCATTTGTATAACTCCCTAGTACAATCATACATTGAAATTTACAACCTTACTCTTTAGCTTTCTGTCTGACAGAATAAAATGAACTAATTCCACTGCCAACACATTGCATCCGTTGCTTTAAAATCAATTAAAGAACATTAATTAAATATGAATGTGTTCTGTTATCTTCGTCTTGTACTAGTTGTACTACACGCATTAACTACCGACTTCCTGTACGAAGTCGATCTACAGCGTTAAAATATCTTGTACAAAGTACAAACTATTTTATTGCGATCACGCAACGTATTCAATCAAATGTTAGTGCTGTGCGTGTGCCTTCGGTCTGGTATTCTGTGGCTGTGATTTCTGTTACTGATACTTGGAACAGTTTTTGAGTATCTAAGGTTACACTATATTTTCTTTGGACTTTTTGTGAATTTATTGAAGATGCCTTCTTTAAAATTATTCTTTTAATAAGTTTTTGCATTGTCTACGAAATTTGTTTTTACAAAAGGATCGGGATGAATCTCATACATTTTCTTTTCTTAATGATTTTCAAATGTGGCAAAGTTCTCAACAGTTCGACTCTTTATATTTACTTATCTTACTTAAAAACTTCTCTCTCTCTTCTTACTTATTCTTTAAAAACCACTCCAATATACTCCTTCCTACCTGTTATTTATCATCCCTGTTCCTTTCCCATCCCTACTGCTAACGTGTAGAATATTAATCGTTTTTATACGACGTCCGGATGCGTCCACGCTTGTGAATCCACAAACTAATGTTTATTAACACCGATTACATTTTATTTGTATAAAAACCTTGTTTATTTTATTACGATTTGAGGTTCATGTGTTGCATTACGATTTTCTTTCTTGTATAGGTATTTTTCTGGCGGATTTAGACGTTGTGTGGTAATCGGTTTTGACATGTGATGCTGAGGAATGAGGAAGATGTAGTATTCTACATCAGTGATCTAGTGAATGTAGATGGCTATAAGGGTAGAGGAAGACCAAATAAACGATTGATGGACTGTGTAAAGGAATAAATGGCTAGAAAGGAGGTAACTGCTGAGATGACGAGTAATACAGAAGTTGGAAGAAGAAGACATGTTGCGCCCACTTCAAATGAAATTGGATAAATGCAGAAGAATGATGATTTAGACGAGGTGGTATCGGCGGTGTAGGATCACATATTATGGAGGAAGTCTTTCATTTGACGTTTAACTACGGAAATAGTAAAATGGCGTGATTTTTAACTCTCTTTTTATTCGATAACGATAGTTTTCTTTCTGTTTGATTAACAGTAGGTATCCATGGATGGGGCGATCCTGTTTGATTAACTTTAGATTAAACATCTAATCTACAGAGGTACTTTAGTAAAACTGCTGGCTTTTAAGTTGGTTTTAGCGAATTAATAGGTCCTTCGCTAATCTATTATCACGGCCTCTCACCCGTTTCCATAGTCATTATGCCGGACACTAACTACTAACTGCCTTCATCCGTACTTAATTCAACTCCAAAGAAAACTAGTAATTTATGCCTTACACATTACCCCAATTGCCAAATATACCTTATTCCAGTAACTAGAACTATTCGACTTTAATCTTTAACTTTAATACATAAGGTTGAAACTCCCTTGGCGAAATAATTTGTTATTTTAATACCTCAGCCATTCTAGCCCAGTGTCCCCTTACGGTCCGGTGAACAACGGACGGGGCACTTAATTATGTGATAGTGGTGGTCCGTTTTAGTAACACTCCCTCTTCAAGTGTTTTGCACGTGTGCCCACTATTAAAGCCACAGACTAAATAATGTGTGATGAAAACTTTGTAGTGCAACTCGCAGTAGAGTAAAACCATAGAGGGAGTTTTATTATTCTGTGGAAATTGTCGTTGACAGTGGTCAGAGGAGCTATTTTGGGACCATGTGTCGGTTTGACAATACAATTTAAGGGTATAGGGTGTGTCTTAGATTCGGGGCTATCGTCTGTTTGATTAATACTGCCCTAATGGTCTACCGGAATTTGTAATTCGGAAGTTTTGGCAGTAATGTTCTTAGTTAAATTAATGTTCGCTTAATTTGTATGGAATTATTTGCTCGAGTTGGGGACTTCATAATGTGTGCTTTGGGTAGGTACTGTAGGTACAGTCAACAGCAAAAGTAGATGATCAAAATCAGAAATTCAATACTAATATATGGCAGATCACGAATATATGGCAGTTGTACTACATAGTAGCAAATGTTTGGCTTATTTTACATTCACATACTTTGGAATCACTTCGACGCCACACAGTTCTGACGCGTACTCCGTTCATTAGTATTGAATTTCTGATTTTGATCATCTACTTTTGCTGTTGACTGTACAAGATTAAAGTTAGTATTGAAGAAATTAATATCATTACGAAACCCGTACAATTTCAGTAGACTGAACAATCTGTCCACAATATTATATTTTATTTTTAGTCAAATTCTTGATTAGGATGAATGAAATACGATGTTTTTCACGGGTGAGTTTCACCAAAAGACCGAACGAGCTTTTACACAAAAACTATGTCAAGCGTTAAACGTTCTAAATTCAAACTTCGCAAAGGAAACAAACCGATGCTCGTTTGAGTTCGGACGACAAACGGTCGTAGAGGATTTGAAAATGGAACGAGGCGCAATCACGAAGGATTGAGGATTGTGCCCGAATCCTATTCTACTCACATATCTATGGACGACCAATCGGATAAGACCTCTAGTAAACTACACGTCTTCCCCTTTGTTGCCTAAATTAGTGAGGGAAGATGGAGATGGGGTAGGTCTCGTATGTTTGGTGTGCGAAAGCGTGAAGGGGTCGCGTGAATGACATTTGCGTAAGCGGCTGCCCGCCCTCAAGATTAGCTCTGCGATGATTCCCGTCTGCCTAGACTTGAGAACAATGAAATTGTAGGAGACTTCTTTTATTTATTATTTTCATTTTATAATCGAAGTTCAAAGACTTTTATGCTACATATATTGAAACAATTTTATACAAAAACTTTAGAGATGTGTTAGTGTTGTGTGTTTGCCGATTGCATTAAAAACTATTTCTTGGACAATGAAATCGTTGCCACTACTTAAGGCTTAATTTATTATAACCCGGTTCATTAAAGAAAGGAATCTAAAATGGCGGTTTTTATCATGTCCTCACGCTCGCACACTATAGTGAGCGAGCGAGAGGACATGCCATGTGTTGCCATTTTAGATTCCTTTCTTTAATGAACCGGGTTATAATAAATTAAGCCTTAAGTAGTGGCAACGATTTCATTGTCCAAGAAATAGTTTGGTTCATTAAAGAAAGGAATCTAAAATGGCGGTTTTTATCATGTCCTCACGCTCGCACACTATAGTGAGCGAGCGAGAGGACATGCCATGTGTTGCCATTTTAGATTCCTTTCTTTAATGAACCGGGTTATAGTTACGACAACTACGTTGGTTGGTACCATAGAAATATAGGTTTTATATCCATGGTTGGTATACATAATTCACATTTTTTTATATTTACTAACTCGGCATTATTAATGCTTACTTAGCAGAAACATTAACTCGCTCATTTTTCACTTGGGGATAGGCAGAAACTACATAGATCTTTACATACTACTTTTGCCTTAATTTAGATCGGCACTGTATTTCATGAACTGGAGTGAAGCAGGCTCCACTCTACGGTTTCCTATGTGCAATCAATGGGAAGGCTCGAGCGTATCCCTAATTTAACTGTATCGGCGGCATGTTTCGAGCGAAGTTGTAATGGTCGCTATCAACCCTCGCCTACCCACCACTCGAACCTTACTAGATATTATGTACACACGGCTACACATCAAGCTATACAAAACCAGTATAATCTGATCGTTCACTGTGCGAAAAGATCTAGTAAAGTGAGGCCAAGATTAACTGGTTTTGTATAGCTTGATGTGTAGCCGTGTGTACATACTTTATTTATTGTATGGTTCAGAGATTCTTTACTTTCTAGCTCTATCTCTATCTTCTATTCCAGTATAAGTTCATGGATAGAATAATTAATCGATTATGTTAAAAATATAGAAACACGGCTGGATTGCTAATAACGGTGGGTGCATATCAGTAGGTTAAGCAAGGGTCCTATAAGTCATTAATAGATTTCTTTTAACAACTTAGTATGATGTACTGAACACGTGGTGATGGTTTGTTCATCGGAGTTTCTTCCACTCTGTATTCTACAGTAAAATTTGTGGTGGTAGCTATATTCTCTGGACTGTATTCCAAATGACGAGAACAGCTTTTTCAACCCAAAGACTTTATTGCGCCACACAAACTTTTCACTTTAGCATTACAGTGTTTCAGCTCAGTTGGTCCCCTGAAATTAATTTCCCTGTGAAAAACATTTAAAATGACTTCTGCCGGCAGTTTGCTAACTTTCCCGGCGCTTTTGTACGACAAACACCACTTTTAATTTTAACTACCTCACTTTAGTTTTAATTATAGTTTTAACATTTCTCTAGGCGCTGTGGAGGTCCGTGCTAGTTAAAAGTTGATGTTTTGTTTATTTATTAAAATGTTTTTGATGCAAATGTTTCAATTTTTGAACTACTCCAAAACGTGACTGTAGTTGAAGAACCTGTGCCTAGTACTGCATTATGCATTGTTTCGTTTCATTTTGACTTTATGAGGGTACAACTACAAGGCGTGCGAGGTAGGTATTTAAAGAAACTATTGCTGTTGCGCTGCGTCAAACCTGCCGCATCTTACTGACATTTTTGACGAGATGGACGTTTCGTATTTTCCATGTTTCTTCTCGAAAACTGAGCCGATTCAATTATTTTGACATACATTTTTAAGAAAGAGTATGACGTGTAGGTTCCAATCAAATTTTTTTTATGTTGATTTTACGAACTTGTCTGATACGTAGTCCTCTAATCACGGCCGTAGAAATGGGATCGTCTGCAATTTTTGGAGGGCTATATTTTCTTTACTATACATTTTTCAGGAGGAAAAAGGTGTATGGAGAATCGCAGCCCCTGTGGCCTCTTATAGCTGCGTTCATTCATACCGAGTGGACGGCGGACTAATTGCGGACGCCCAGACTTTGACTGTTAAATGCTTCGACACACTATCTGTCAAAGTCCGTTCCGCAATATGTCCAACCTGGCTTGATCGAACCTTTACTAGTAACGTTAATTTGCTTCTAGCCCACTTTAGTTTTAGAAACAACAAAGTACGTCACACATAGCAACACGCCTGTAATTACCGAAGTGTTAGGCAGAGGTAGGTATACCTAATACTACTCACCAGTAGTACTTCCCATCCCCACTATAGTATTTCGCCCGTTATGTTTAAGGCCCATGTGATGTCGGCCCCGACTTACGAACAGTAGGTCGTGGGTTCGAACCCAGGCAGGCGCATTACTTTGTGTAATTTATTTCATCACCGCTGCTCTCAAAACGGTGAAGGAAAACATCGTGAGGAAACCGGCATGTCTTAGAACCAAAAAAAATTCGAAGACATGTGACATCTACCAATTCGCACTGGGCCCGCGTGGTGGATTATAGCCCATCCCTCTCCTAGAGAGGAGGCCTGAGTCCCTGCAGTGGGAACATTATAGGCTGATGATAATTTAATTCCCATGTGATAGGAGACGCCTATTGCCATCAATTGAGTACAAATCCGGACTCCGTGGCTGCTACTGAGAAATTCCTGATCGGAAAACCCAATAACAATTTCCCCGATCTGGGACCAGAACCCAGGACCTCATGCTCATCAGTCGGACTTACGACCACTAGACCAACAAGGTAGTCAGCATCCAAAGTACAGTCATACAGAAATACTTAGGTAATGAAAATCATGGCGAATTAGTGGGGTCGCCCTAAAGGCCACCCAAAGTGGCTCCGTGTGAGTCGTAAGACGCATACCGGGTTTTACGACGTGTGTTTCAGCAGCGTTTAATTCACGAAACGACGAAATCAACACTCAAAAGACTAAGTAGTGGGCTGTAAAGAAGATAAATTAACAGAATTTTGAGACCTTCAGAGATTACATTTGCTTGAGGTGGAAACGCCAGGGTAACCAGAAAATCAAATCTTACGTTTTTTGGAATTTGCGGGTCAGTGCCAGGCTGTAAGTTAAACAAAATATAATTAAGGCGACATTAGCTGCCCGCGACCTTGAGCGCGCGTTTAACTCATCGCCTAAACAAATAAGGTTGAAAATGGCGATGCGTTTGATGCTCGTGACTGCCAAAATCAACGATAGTTCGCAGATTTAATTTATTAAAAAAAAAAATACGCTGTAATGTTAAAATATTTTTACATATGTCTTTAGTTGGTTACATTTCCTTTCTGATAGTAAAAAAAAAAATAACAGTTGTCACTCAAAATATTGAGCATTTCGAGACGAAAAAGTTTTTTCGTGTGACGTTTTTGTGATTTTGTGATTTTTTTTTTTGGAATTGTAATAAGTAGCAATACGGCTAACTCTGCGACGAAAAACAGGTCGTTTTTACGGTGCCCCTTTAGCCGCGCCTTAAAGACCGTAACGCATATGTAGGCACAGAATTATTGACATTATAATACCCGTATAAGTTGTATTTAATATTATTAAGTATACTTTTAAAGATTACCTTCAAATTGCAAACAGACGTAAGAAAATTTGAATTTAGCAGACTCGGTCGCTTTCACCAAAAAAAATAAAACGTAACAAATTTAATTAAAACAAACAACATTATCCCGTTAGCTTTCGGTTTTCGGTTCCTTTCTCCTACAAAGAGGACCAAAGATCTTCACCATTTGATCTTTAACTAAAACCGATTCATATTGTATGCAAATGACTCTTGTGTACTACATAATTTCGTCAATTCCATTGAAATGTCATTAGGATAGTTTTGAAAGGACATTGTCGCCGTCTGACACGGGACACGGGTCTCAGTTAGTTTCCGCCGGGATTCGGAAACTCCCGGACTTGTAATAGACTTGATTTTGTAAACGAAGTTTGAATATTCGAGCCTTGCCCATAACAAGTGGTAATTGCTTCAAAAGATTTCGTATTTCTACAGGATTGACATAATTTGGTAGCGTATTGTAAATCTTAATACCATACAAACCATAATGTAAATGCATGGTTATAATCAACCAATTACATCAAGTACAGTGCAGAAATATCGAGAACTTGGTAATCATGTCAGTCTAAAATTTGATACAATTTCTCCATCATTGTTGTCACTGAATTATTATAGAGTCACGTAGATTATAATGGTCTAGCAGCATAATCAAATGTAGGACAGGTAAAGTGACAGAACAAGTGAATAAATGACTGTACTATAGCAGTTGTCATAGGGATCAAAGTTCCTTGTCACCTTACGTGACATCTCAACAGGACACTTTTTCTTTGTCGGAAACATTGAAACAAATGAAGTTCGTCTCTTTCGTATACTTCGGTATACGAAAGCTCGAAGCTTGAATATTTGTGACTGAAAACAAATGAAATTCGGTTCTTTTTACAAACCATTGAGTTTGTGCAACGTCATCGTTGTAAGGAGTTGTTCCGGTCTGATCCCCCAAACCGATCCACTGCCAATATTTTTCTTTTGTTTATTCCTTTCTGATCCCCTGTAATTTATCATTCCGGTCTGATCCCCTTTTTGACACAAGTACAAGTGAAGTACAGTCAACCGAAAAACAGTTGTTAATGAAAAAATAATCTGTTTTTATTTCTTTATCTTACAATCGTACGATCATCCCACAAACTACCAGGAGAACAGAAGTAGGAAGGAGGTATTGGAATCTTTATATCAAATCTATATTATTTCTTTCTAATACCATGCACTTTTTTTTGTTGGAGATAGTAAACCAGGATAGTAAAGTACCACAAACTACCAGGTGAACAGAAGTAGGAAGGAGGTATTGGAATCTTTAAATCAAATCTATATTATTTCTTTCTAAAACCGTGCACTTTTTTTTTGTTGGAGATAGGAAACCACGATAGTAAAGTCCCACAAACTACCAGGAGGCCAGAATGGTGAATTATTAAGACACACATACATAAGTGTCATATCACATCTCCAACAATGAAATGTATGGTATTAGAACGGCTTATTATTGATTTGATTTGAAGATTCCAATTTCCAATACCTCCTTCCTACTTCTGTTCTCCTGGTAGTTTGTGGGACTTTACTTTATAGGCATAATATAGATTTGATTTGAAGATTCCAATTTCCAATACCTCTTTCCTACTTCTGTTCCCCTGGTAGTTTGTGGGACTTTACTATAAAGGCATAATATAGATTTGATTTGAAGATTCCAATACCTTCTTCCTACTTCTGTTCTCCTGGTAGTTTGTGGGACTTTACTACCTATTCTTTATTTTCAGGAAATAAAACAAAAAAAAACAAACAAACGAATTTACAATTAATTTATATAATAAAAACATAATCTAATAGAAGCTGTACAAATATTTTGTTGCTGACTGTCCTAAAAATGTGTCAGGGTATCCGATTCTTCTACGGGGGATCAGACCGGAATAGAAAATAATTCATAATAAAACGGATCCCCTAGGGTATCAGTTTTAGGGGATCAGACCGGAATAACTCGTTGTAAGTGTTGGGGTAAAGGATTGAAAAGAACGCTTTGTGTGATAACTACCACAAAATACAATAGCTTTTGTGTAAAAAAATTGCAGAAAACTGATTCATTTTGAGTCGACGACGGCAAGCCATGATATGGCTTGTAGCTTCTACAAGAAGAGATATTTTTCTTTTGAACAAGATATTTCTTGAAGTTTCAAAGTCGAGTTGAAAATGTTAAGATAATACTAACATTTATTCCTCCAAGTTTGTCGTCTCAAATAACATCGAGCGACTGCTAGTGAGAATTACTTCAAGAAAACTTCGTAAACCAAAAATGTTTACAGCTGAGTGCTGTCCTACTTTTAAAATTAATTCAGTTAGGAGTTTCCCGTCCCTATAATTTGTAGGTTCACATCGAATGAGATAACTTTTCTGTTTTTGCAATCCGTGGGACACCCATATTTTTGAAACTCGAAGCAAATTGTCAGGATTGAGGAAACAGCATTTTCCTCCATTAAAAGTTTTATGTAATTACGTTTTCTCTGCGATAAACTGAAAGGCTACTGTGTAGGTATGCTACCACTTAAGTTAACGACGCTTTAATAATTTATCGCTTACAAATTGCAGGTTTTCCACTAACCTATTTTCCTTTCCTTTTCTGTGGGAAAATGAATGGCTGGTATAACTGCACCTTTATTTTCCCTTGCTGAGCTTACGTACCTACCTAAGCAGTAATTTTGCAGGAATTCTATCTACGTATAAAATGTCTGAGTGTTCAATCCTTCTTCACATACTAATAACACGAGCATAACCACTAAATTCGCTCCCACGTTATTGAATCCGTCGGGGACGTGCCGCAACAAAATAAATACACAAAATAAATTATCCGTTTCCAATAAAACAACATCCTTGCTACGCTTCGTGGAGCACTAAGTGCGGGGTAAAGTTGTACAGAACACTTTATTTTGGATTGTATTTTCCTGATAGTAGAGTTGAATTTGGGTTATGTAGACGAGAGTTTCGTGGCACGCGACGCATATCTTTCGTTCGTTCGTCGATTTTTCAAAAACCCATCCTCAGCGGTTAATCGAGCGGATGTAAACATACCATTTTTCGCCTCTCGCGGAAAAATATCGATATCTCGCATTGTAGTGGAACGAGACAGCGGAATAGAGGGGCTCCCACGAATTAATATGTTTTCGAAGTCTGCAATCATTAATCATGCATTGAGTGGTGGTACAATGCGTCGCGTAATGGAGGGTTTTGTCGCAAAATAGCGGTGTATAATGCACGTAGCGAGGATCGTGAACAATGCGAATGAAAAGCTTTGTTTCAGTAAAGATAATTCATCTTGCCTACGATGTTCAGTTGACGGAGCGCGGCTTAGTGGATTAAACTGTGGCATGAAGTGGCTCCGGGGTAAGCCGGCTGTGCGTGCTAGAGTAGTCTGGAAGGCTAAGCAGACGGTGTTGTTTGAAACAATACTAATTTACTTGCAACTTTACCGAGTTAAGGTTCAGTAAAACAAATGAGAGTTGAAGTTTTCTCGTAATCTTTCTTTTCTCGTAAGAATCTCAAGACATAGTTCCTGAAGTAGATACGTACCTAAATAAAAGAAGAACGCGGGATTTTAAATATTGGTTCTTACGAAAAAAGTGGACGGCTTCTTTTTTCTACAAACACGCAAAGGACAGGACATGTTATTTGACAGCGGAACTCATATTCAACACAAATAAGCACATCACTGATTCAAATCATAAACCATCAAGAACTCTTCTTGCACACTCAAAAGCAACCTTCGTTGTTGATGTTAAAGTTTAATTTCGGGTGTACCGTGAAGGTGTTTATGGCTATGTAAATGATTTCCAGGGGATGATTAAAAATGGTCCGAAGCTATCCATCAAGCGACAAGTCGCCTGCGATACGCAGTGCTTCTTATTTGAATATCGCCCTTTGGATAGCGAATGGCGTGGAGTGGCATATTTGTATTTTGTTATTGAGTTTGTTGATAAATAACTTCGCTTGTTTAATCATTAAGATAAAGCTATTAAATACCTTTGAGTGTCGGATATTTTGTGGCAATATATTCTGACGAGCCGACAATACAGTTTTCAGCTTTGGATTTAGTCTCTCTCAATAACTTTCTAAAGCATGACTTCTTCTTCTAGGGAAGAAGAACTTTAACGTTTATTTCATCGCAAAGTTTCGGTATGATAGCGCTTAAGTTGGTGCTTCTAATTTTGTTCACAATTAAGAATACATTTAACAACACAATATTTTACGTACGTTTAAACTTCTTTGATTTTCTGTCAAATAAAAATGATTCTAAGTAGAGTTAATCGAATAACCTACCACTCCATAGAGAATCCACATTCAATTACCAAACCAAATTAATTTATCAACGAAATCCACTCCACGCCACTCCAGCACACGTACAGGGTGTGTTCAATCCAGTAGATTGATCGTTCCGTATCGGCAGCACACAAATTGCGGCTCATTTTAATATTAAATCCGGATAACTAGTCTAACAAGTGCATGTATAAGTTAGCCAGACGAATTGCCTGATAGCTAAGATTTGGGGAAACGAACTGGAAAATCAATGAGGATGTTTTGTAGGGGTTTTAGGATTTCATGAATAGTTTAGACTACCTACTTGATTGATTTTAGTGAAATATTTAGGAGACATAGAGTGTCGTTCCATGTTCTGCGAAAAATAAGAATTTGATGAGTGATTTTAGGGCATGTCAGACATAGGTGTTCGCTGACTGAGCGATAGACACTAGACAGCTGCGAATACCTGCCTATGTCATATAATGAATGACAGACAGCTATGAAGGAGACGTCTTGACAGGTGCCGTATGTGGAATACCTCAGGTGCCATTACCTCAGGTGCCGTTAAAGCGGGTGCCCAATGTGGAATACCTCCATCACTGGAAAATCAATGAGGAGCGGTTTTATTTTGTTCTGATTTTTTATGAGTTGGGTGGGTGATAATACTGTTTGCTGTGTGTTCAGTGTTCGATTGCACTGTTAAAATCCGAAAAAAAAAAAACAAAAGACAAAGTTTAGCTATTGTAAGTTATTTTGACGAAGATTATACTTACAAAAGTATTTCAGACTCTATATAGTCTGTTTATCAGTATAGAATGATGGCTTACTCTTTGAAAATCAAATACAACAAAATCTACCAAAACAATAAAGTCCTCACAAAATAACGACTCAATATCGAAGCACTCATTCAAATTTCGATTAACCCTCAAATGATGGATGGCCCCAATACTAAGTATCCAATGGATTTATAATCATAATCCTAATGTTTGTTTACCCGTATCTGTGGGCACAGACAGCTCCCCATACAGCCAGGCGCCTAATTGATCGCTCCATAATGTTTACAGAACTAACAGTAACTACAGTCCTTCCACACCCACTTTACCCTCTATAATAAACCTTAAATGTTGACTACAATAAGGGCCACTGTAAAATTAGACGTAAAAATAAATGAAAGGACTGTACTTAGTCGGTTGTGGGTTTACTAAAGGTTTGTTTTAGATCAAGTTTCGTCACTAAGTTACCTTGCTTTGTATGTTATGAAGATCAAGTTATAAGACTTTCTACAGTTATATTTTGTGACGTTTTCCTTTGCTAATGTATATTTAAAAGCCTCTGCAATGTCGTGTATGAGACATGTACCTATTAGAAACATCACATGCTTTCCTATAATATGAAGATTTTGACAGAAGTAATGTACGTAGACCCCAGCACATCCAGCTACTAGTGCTACTACCACCTGTCAAATATCTTTAATATGGTTTTCAACTTTATGGCTAAAGCCTTAGATTCAAGGTTGATTGGGAAATTGTAAAGTCGGTCTTTGTACGCTTTTGCAGAGACAAAACATAGTAGGATTATAGGATACCACCTGAGCTTTCTATATTTTAATGTACCTAGGTGGTAATTTTTTGATAAGGTATAGGTACCTACATAAGTAGTCATTAATTACATGGGCTTAGAATAGAAATCATAAAACGGATTTTAATAAACACTTTGTCCAGAATAACCCATGTTCGATTATGAGGGTCAATTTGTTCGATTTGAGTGAACAGGCCGGTTCCAAACATATCTTTGGTTTGTTTATTTTTCGACCCCTGTTTGTACGGTAGCCCTAACCATGTCTTATCTATTTACTGTTTCCTTTAGTCCTGCTCTACAAAACTGGAAGTAGAATATATCAAAATTGTTGGTCAGTAAAATTCAGATTTCGTGTAATTCTATATCTAATTCCTTGAAATTACAATTTATTACGTAAGTCTGTTTAGAAATTCAGCTAAGGTTCTTAAAGTAAAAAAATTGTAGGAATTATTCTTTTGCTAAAGACACAAATAAATGAATCATTTATCCAGGCCCAAACATTTTATGCACCCACAAGACTGCGTAACAGTTTTTCGGTGGAATAGTAATAAGTAATTATTACTATTCCACTGAAAAACTGTTACGCACGAAACTAGAATAACATTTTAATTTTTTTTTTAAAACCCTTAAAAATAATAATAATAATAATAATAATTTATTTGACACAAAAAAAATATACACTTAAACGGCAGATACATCATCAGCGCTCACATAAGAAAAAACAAATAAATGATCAATGACCCCTATGCTAGGTAAAACCTGTGTTATAGGAGTCATCCATCCGTCCATTATTGATCACAATAGGGTTCAAATTAATAATGTGCACTTAATATGTAAAAATAAAACTAGACTAGTACAATTTATAAAGAGGTAAAAAAGAAAAAAAAAAAAAAACAATTTAAACATAGTAAAGTAAAAGGAAATGGGGTTTAATTAATTAACAATAAGAAAAAAAAAAAAAGTGTCTTTATAGGTGCGGGGTGTGAGTGTTTGTGTGAGTGTAGTTGTGTATGTGTGAGTGTAGAAATGTAAAGGTGAATGTAGGTATGAAGGGTGAGTGGATGCCTGAAATTAATATTCTTTTTTGTTTATGATTTTAGTAATTCCTCTGAGTCGTCATAATTTAGGGTGAGCAGATATTCTTTTACTTTTTCCTTGCATTGGTGTTTGTTTAAACAATGTAAGTTCAATGTGTTGTTCAATTTGTTGTACAGTAACGTGCTTAAGTATCGGTTATGCCGTCGTGCAAAGGTGGTGTTTGTACAAACATTGGGGCAAACGGGTTTAGGTCTTCTTCTGAGCGTAGGGCTTTTGGATCTATTGGGAGGGGTAATTTTATGTGTACGTGTGAGCGCACGAAGCATAAACATTTGGCGGACTGTCAGTACTTTAAAGTCGCAATAAACTTTCTGAGTGGGATATCTAAATGGTTTATTCAATAGTACTTTGATTACTGCACGTTGCGCTCTTTCAGCTGGAATGAGAATTGTCTTGGCGGCCCCACCCCACGCGACGATACAGTAACTTAGTGTTGATTCACATAAAGCGGTGTATACCATTTTTAGGATATCTTTGTGAGCAGATGTTTTTAACTTTTTGAAGATGTAAATGAGTTTCCTTGTACGCGCAGACAGAGATTCGATGTGGGTCTTCCAGCTGAGACTGGAATCTAGGTATAGGCCAAGGTATTTGACAGAGGAGGCTCGCGTTACGGTCTGGCATGAACAGTGCTTATTGCGGTCCCGCTCGTTACAAACATGGGCTTTGATTTGGATTGAGAGGTCCGATGGAAGGGTAGAGGGTCTGGAACCAAAGGTTACAAAGCTTGTTTTGCTGACGTTCAGGGTTAAACTGTTGCTGCCCAACCAGATCATAACTTGAGTCAAGGACCTTTCAGCGGTCTCCTTTGCCGTATCCCAATCGTTTCCGCTGGACAGTATAACCGTATCATCGGCGTACGCTATAATATGAGTAGAAGGGAGGTTAAGCAGACAGAGTTCGTTAACATATATTTGAAAGAGGAGTGGGCTGAGCAAACTTCCTTGCGGCACACCGAAATCCAGCGGACGTTCACTACTGATGTACTCGCCTATTTTTACGCACTGGGTGCGGTCCGATAGAAAATCCTTAAGCAGTTTGTGAGCTGGGCCACGTATTCCAATCTGCTCCAATTTTCTGAGTAAAATGGGGACAGAGACAGTGTCAAAGGCCTTCGAGAGGTCCAAGAATATGCCTACACATTTTTGTTTGTGGTCTATTTTATTTACAAGAGAATCCAATAGGGCTAAGACCGCGTCTTCCGTCGATACCCCCTTTCTGAACCCGTACTGGTTTTCAGCAATAATTTTATATTTGTTTAGAAAGTTGAGGAGATTTATGTGGATGATCCTTTCCAGTATTTTTGAAATTGCTGGAAGGACCGAGATCGGTCGATAGTTGTTTACACTGCCTCTGTCACCGGCCTTAAAGATTGGATGAATGATGGCTTTTTTGAGAGTCTTAGGGAAGGTGCCAGTGGTTATGGCAAGATTGCAAATGTGTGTTAAGGCAGGAACTAGTTTGTGACTGGCAGCTTTTATCAGTTTAGGCGAGATATCATCCCAACCAGCGGCACTGTCTACGCGGAGGTCTTTGATGATAGCCTCGACCTGTTCCTCGTCTGTCTCCAGCAGGACAATTGAGTTAAGCATCGAGGCAGGGTGGTGAGGAGTACATCGGGCGTTGCTTACGCATCGTGGGATGTTATTAGCCAGGTTTCTGCCAACGTCAGCAAAGAACCCATTCACGGCGTTGACCGACACGATTGGGTCACGGTCTATTTTAAGGAGATCAATCGGAGGTAAAGCTTTTTTATTTGTGTCGAGTACATTTCGGATGGCCCCCCACATCTTTTTAGGATTGTTTTTGGCCTCAGCGTAGACATTTTGTTCGTACGCAACTTTAAGTTTTTTTAGCAAATTGTTACAGAAATTCCGGTAGCGTAAGTATGTTAGTCTAAAAATCGTGTTTAGGGGTTCCTTATTACATTTTTTGTGCAAGTTGTCGCGATTGCGTATACATCTGAGCAGACCAACCGTTATCCAGGGTTTAATAATTTTTTGTTTACTGGGTATAGTTTTAGAGATGGTGTTCCTTATAAGGATGGGTGTGAGGATTTCATAAAGTTTGTCCATAGCAAGATTGGGATCATTTAATTTTGTGATACCTGAAAAATCACAGGTTTCGATGTCGCTAGTAGCACTTGATAAGTTTAGGCGGGACGAAGCCCAGCTGTTAGTGTTTCGGGTTGGGGTTTTGGTTTCTAGGTTTAAAATAACCGCGGAGTGGTCTGTTATAGACGTTTCAACTACCAAAGTCGTCGCCTTATATGATGTTCTAAGTATCACATGATCCAAACAGTTATTGAGTCGGGTTGGGGTCACATGGGCAGGAAGGAGACCGTGTGAAGCTATCAGATTTAGATATTGACAGGAGCGGGGGTCATTGTTATTTGAGGCAATGTTAATATTGATATCTCCTATTATTGAGACAGTTTTACTGTGCCTACTATCAGACAACAGGTTATCTAAACTGTGCAAGAAATTGTCTATGTTCTTTTGTGATGGTGGTCTATATAATGCTACAATAGTTATATTGCTATTGATTTTGCAGACAAGGCAGCTGGCATCGGCGAATACCGGCTCAGTAACGCTAAGGCTCAGAGTATCTTTGATGTAGATTACCACGCCATCATTCTGGTTTATAAGGTTTTTAGTTTGGAATGAGGTGTAGCCCTGTATATTTGGGACAGTCGCATTTGACTTTAGCCAACATTCTGTTAGAATTAGGACATCACAATGTATTTTAATAGCCACGAGTAGACAGCTTAGTTCATTGAAGTTCTTATTTAAGCTTCTTATGTTGAGGTGAAAGATATTTAGTGCTAGAGGGGATCTTAAGTAGTCGGCACATTCAACCGGGGTACAAGTAAACGACGACGAAACAGTGACACTGTCCAGCTCGTTGTTTATATCATTAATTGACGCCATTGACTAAAATGCTAATAATCCAAAAAGTGTTACTTGCTTTACGGCGAAGGGTCCGAGTGTGGTGGTGATTGTCAACGAAATCAACAAAAAAATAAAAGCTAACATGTTTTTGAGATCTGTACAATAGAGTGATTATACAAAAACAATAATTGGAAGACGAATATGTCTGTGGATATGAGTTTAGACTACGAACACTGTAGTTGCGCGCTGTTTTGTTATCGTGTGAGTAAGTTGAGAGTGAAATAATCAAAATAATATCGGTGGTGGTTCGTGTCAGAGGTGTGTGTGTGTAGTAAATAAGATACTTTTTGGTTTCTTTACAAGTAATAATATGTTTGATGTGTGGGTAGTGTAAATTATAAAACATAATTAAAGTAACAATTGAAGGTAGTGTCTTAAAATATTTAACTATGAATAGTATTGAGTATGACAAGCTTATGATTATTAGGAAGTTTGACAAGAAAATATTATAAACATTTACAGTGAGCAGTCATTGATTCGCTTGCTGTTCTAAGTCTCTTAGGGTTTGTTCAGATTTAATAAGTATTTGTTTAACTCCTGTGACTTTCCTCAAGAAGATGTTCCCGTTTGAACTCCAACAGTAGTCGTACTTGTTAAGTTTTGCGAATTCCTTGGCGGTGAAAAATAGTTTTCTGGAACTGGCAGGCAGGTATTCTGATATAAATATCGGTCGCCGCTCACCATTCAAGCCAATGCTACGTGTACTGAGGCGATCATCTCCTTTGTGTGTGTTGTTGAATTTCCTGGCCGCGGTGATTAGTTGATTTTTATACTGGACATTAGAAAATTCAGCGATAATCGGCCTGATCGTATCTGGTTTACCCGGTAGACGGTAAACATCACGCAAGTCAGAATTGTTTACCTTTAAATCAACAATTGAGCCCACTTTGGTGACGATTGCAGTGAGGTCAGACGCTGTTTCGTTCTCCACGGACGGCACGTTACGTAATTCAATGGAGGAGGGCCGGGATATACGCTGCAAATCTTGTATTTTAGTTTCCAAGATGAATAGACTATTCTTGTATGTTAGGTTGTCTTTTTGGAGCGACTTAACCTGCTTAACCATGTCGTCATACTGCTGACTAATAAAGGAAATGTTTTTTTCTATTTCAATATTAGATTTTTGAATGGCCTGGTTTTGGAGCTTTAACTCAACCATTTCGGCCGCTAATTTATTCAAGGAAGAGCTTTGTTCGGCACACAGCTTAGTCTTGGTCCGTTTTCCAGTTATTGAGCATTTCATGTATTTCCCTTTTAAACTGCAGCAATTCGGTTCTCGGGGAGCAACACGGCCGAGGACGTTTATAAGGGTGACGCGTCGTTATGTTCACATCGTCGTCAATCGGGCTGCTCGATATCATTTGGGGAATATCGGAGTCGGACAGAGCTTGCGTAATGTTGACATTCGAAGTGTTTGACGGTGGCGAGCGCTGTTTACGGGGCATCGTGAGCGGCAGGCAGGACGACGTAAAGTGGACCTTAGGTACTCACGATTATACGCTAGGCACGTAGCAATATGAGTTCACCGTAGCGGACGGCGGGCGCCTACGTCCTACGATGATATTGTGCGGTCTTGGGGGTAGGCGAGACAGCAATCACGGAAGCAGCACTGTTTCCACGGAGGCGAAGGTGACCCGTGCGGGGCAGGGTCACGCCACTAATTCGACGGTGAGCGTTTTGTGACGGACTCGCGTAGATAATACGAGTTTAGGCACTTGTTCGTTGTCGTTTGAACTAGGAGTTAGTGTGGCGTACTTGTCAAGTTATATTTTTAATTGGAGGTAAAAACACGTCTACTCTCGAACACGGTAACGGACGGACCAAGGACGGACTAAGTTTAAAAAGAAAAAAAAAATCTTTCCCAAAACGTGTATCAGGCCATCTACACTTTAATAAATTACATAAGTGAAACATGACAAACGCGTTCTTAATTTAAAAATTCTACGCACGAACACCTCCGAATTGCTTCGGGTAGCTTCGTTATCGAACATCAACCAGAACTAAACTTAGGGTAAACAGGGTCGATTTTTTTGTAGCAAAAACTGTCACGTCATGTGGGGAACTGCGACAGTTTAGTCGCATGATGTCAAAAGATTTGTATGATGTGCTGTGTGTCACTGCAGAAGGTAGAAACTCATGTTTTTTTGTACACATGTGACAGTTTTGATGCGATTATGCAGAAATGGTCGTGTCATTATTTTTTATGATGTTTTTAAGGGTAGGGCTCGTTTACAATGTTCAATGTAAGTCTATAGAAAGTGAATTTATATTGCATTGGAAGTTATTTTTTTCAATCATTTCATCAAAATGATTGAAAAAAAATATTCTCATCATTTATTAAAAAAAATAGCAAATATTTTTTTAACAGACTGAAATGTCTCCCTGGTCCCTTTCACTTTTCTCGGTGTTGTGCCTCTTATCGCAAATTAACGAGAAATCCAGGCCATCCAAGGTGTCCCGTCATCTTTTCCTCGGTCTGCCGCACTTCGTCTAGCTGTCTAGGGCTCCAGTTTTAACAAATCAATAACTTTGTGATAGAAAAAATAAAAACAATTCACACATAAATCTGCCTATCAAATAATATTGACACTCTAACCATTTCACAGATAGGCCTGCTCCAAACTACCATTTATTTAATAACGTCATTCCCAGAGATCACCCTAGGCGCCTGTCATTCCCACGCACAACGCACAACGCCTCCATACAATACGCAAGTTATTTTTTATTTAAACCAATGTTTATTTTATTTATCTTTTTGGCTATTTTATTGGGGACGCACAACAATAGTTTTTGCGACAACCCTAAGGCGACACGCGACGTAAATGAGTCGTAATTTTGTAGATGGCAATATTTATGATGAAATAAATTATTAATAACTGGGTACTTAGCTTGTATGGGTTTTTTTGGTTCTAACATCACAACTACACGACACGACGACGTCACGACGTCTATTATTGTACTAATAGTGACAGGAATGTGATTCCTAAAACATTATTATTGCTAGGCCGTAATGTCCCAGTGTTGGTCAAATACTGGTTATGTGCTTCATGGTCAAATACCTCCCTGCTTCTACACAATACGCTGTAAAAGCTATGCTACCATAAATATATTTTCTCAGACATTAAAATGCACTTCAATGCTGTAGTGAAAAACAAAAGTAAGAACATGCGAATATTGTAGATTCGTAACCATTTGTATTAGGAGACCATTCGTAGTTTTCCGTAATTCTCTTCTTCAACTTTTTGGCCATCCAATGCTGAGTGTAGATATCTTCCAAATCGTTCTACTTTTGACGGTTTTGTGTCATGGCTATCCAGTTTCATCCGGTCATTTTATGAGATCGTCTGTCCACTTAGTAGGTGGTCTTCCCACATTTCTCCGTCCCGTCCGTGGTCTATAGCAATTTCTTCCCCTATCTTACTTCAGTCTACGGCATAGATGGTGCACCCACTCCCATTTTCCTTTTGCTCGTTTCTGCCATGTCCTTTTGTTCGCATCCGTAATTGCACGTAAGAAACGCCGTTGAAAAACAGTTAAGTAAGTTAGTTATCATAATAAATATGTAAGTACCAGCAACATAATCATTGGATCATGAAAGAACAGAAACGCATAGTACAATTTCCAATATACAATTAATTAATTAATAATACCTCGAACTTCAATAAGCATAATTAAAACCATGAAACACACACGAGAAATGAAAAAAACATCTTATTTACTTACAACGGGCAACGACGATAATTTGCTTGAAAAAATAATAAGACAATTCCAACTAAATTGGTATGTTAACCAAACATTATCATAATTGCAGGACAGGGTAAGGTAATCAATAAGCCGTCTGCCTGGTTATTTGCCCAAGTATTGATGGGTAAAACAAACATGGCCTGCTCTGAAATGACTTCTTGTAAAAAATCGTGGGTAATTTTTCGATGTGTGTGTTTTTGTGCCGGTAGGCATTATTACCTTCATTACAAAGGTAGGTACTTGCATGGAGAACTACATAGTTTTATGCCATAATATGTGTAGACTACTCAAGCTCAAATGGCGGCCTTAATGCTGACTAGATTATTTTCGTGAACGTTAGCCAAATAAACTCCCGAGTTGTCAATTAAGCACTACGAGAAAGAAAACATATCAAGATGCAGGCAATTTCGTTTCATGGAAAATTGTATTTGTCTTAGCAGTGGTGGCGGCCCCGACTTACGAGCATTAAGCCTCGAACCTCAGACAGTCGCAAAATGGTTTCTTCACCGTTTTGCGACTGTCTAGGTTCAGCTGCGTGAGGAAATATGAACTTAATTAACACGGCATATCTTGGATCCAAAAAATCGAAGTCATATGACATCTACCAACTCGCACTGGACCCGGTGGTGAATTTTATAGCTCATTCCCTATCTTAGAGAGGAGGAGGCTCTGTGTGCCAGCAGTGAGAACCATTTAGGCTGATTATGCTATGCTTATTCTGTAAGCCTAGAGAAGTACCGAGTTCACTTTTTTGAGATATTCCCACAAAACATCTGAAAAACGATGCTATTTCCAATTCGAAAAGAGTCAAGTCCAGACAATAACGCACTAGACTCCCAAAAATAAAATAAACAAAGTTTTAAATGAAGGGGATCGTTAGCCTGAACGTGTTTTCAAGTAAGAAGGAATGCAATTTGCAATTTTGTCGGATCAATATCGAGTAACGAGTGAACGGAGAGATTTTAAATTGCAGACCCCGCAACTCGTCCGGCGAGATGTAATGAGGTGAAAATAGAGTATTTGTTTGTCGAAGTTATGAGGTGAGCTTGTGGGTGAAATTATTTACGACTTCAATATTGTAAGATATGTGTAAGGAGTAAATGTCTTATTGAAAAAAAGCATCATCGGCCTAGCCTTTACCCAATTACGATGGGGCCAATACCAGTATTTCACCACAAACAAGTTAGAACTGGCTAATATCATACCCCTTTGGTAAGACCAAAGACTATAATAAATCATTCTCTATGGGTAAGACAGAAGACTGGTTGTCAGAGTTTTGAGTCACTGGCTACCTGTAACGACTGCCAAAGATTTGACGAGCGAATTAGCTCTGCATGCTGATGAGTATTGATATCTAAACATAACAATAATATACCTATTTGTCAATCCCTATGTGCCATTTAAATAAGTTCTAAATCAAACAAAGGGTCTGTAACTTATTAAATCAAGCAGAAGGTTCACGTTTGTAAAATTATCAAGCTTGACAATAAAATTATCCTGACAAGGAAAAGGATCACGCATAAACCGCAAGCCAAATAAACCTTACACAAGCTTTCGACACCTTAAACAAAAACACAACGAGGTCTCTAGATACCGCAATTATAAAACTTCAAAAGGGAGCATCATCTGCCTCGCTTTTTCCCTACTATGTTGGGGACGGTTTGCAGTCTAACCGGATGCAGGAGAGTACCAGTATTTTATATGGAGTGACTGCTTATATGATGTCCACAAACCAGTCTGCACTGCACTGAGTAAGATACCCCTTAGTAAGACTGGTTGTCAGACTTTCGGGCCCCTGATTACCTGCAACGACTGGCAACGATCAACAATTTATTGACAGCCGGGACCAATGCTCTTTCCGTTCTTTCCAAGGAACGCAGGAAACTCGGAATGTGAGTTGTCACTCCTTCAAGGTCCAACCTAAGTAAGCACGGCTTAACCTTAAGATCTACCCTAGTGGTTGTTATTATTTAGCCTCGAGCAAAATAATTAACAAAAAGGAACATAAACAAAAATTCACTCAGACTCCCGTGAAAAAAATTAGCAGCATCTTGTTTTATAAATAACTCGGTTCCCGGACCCACATAATGCATAACAATATTTTTCTTCAGTTACCTCCTCGCCCTCTTCGCTAACCAAAGCAGTCGGCCCTCAACTTCCCTATAATACCTCCTTATTATGTCGTATTTCTTCATCGCCCTCCCTAAATTATGATTAAAATTTACGATAACCGCAATTTTCCTATCTTGCAACCGAAGTTTGTTTGCAGAGGCGAGTTTAAGGTGATTCTATGCAAATTTTACTTTGATTATGGGCAAATTTTGCACTAATAAAAGCAGTAAGAGGGTTATAATGCTAAATGTATAATTTGATGCTTTTGGTTTATTAACTTAGTGTAATCTTTGGTCAATGTTTAACAGCAATTAAAAATAATGTTTGTCATAAAATAGTATTTGGCTGAAGTCCACGGTTACACGGCTCTACAGGGTAAGAAGGGTTTGGTTTCTCATCTATTATGTACTAGCTGCTGCCCGCGACGTCGTCTGCGTGAACGCTATACAGCACCAAAAATACCTTTCCATTTACCAGTTTCTTCTTTACATTTTATATCTACAGAAAGTGCAGTTACAGAGGGAGACTGTCTTTTGTAAAATTTACCTTCAAAAAGTGCTGATTTTCAGTCATAAGTTGTGACTGAAGCAGATGGAGAAAAAAATGAATTAGGAATACATAATGGGGTAAAAATACATACTTATAGGACTTCTCGATAAACCATAGTAGTGGTTTGGCTCTCCGCAGTCAAAATATATAGAGAGTCAGGACTGGTGACGCGGGAGCAAGCGAAGTACAATTTATTGCCCGTGTGAGAAGCAGTTCATCTAGAGGTCGGTGCGCAGATAGGTTCCGAAGACGCATAATCGTGACACCGACCTTCAGCTTGATGGTATGCGCTGGAGGTTCACTTGCTGACAGGGAGTTCAGAAATTCCACGGGATAATGTGTGGCGTCATCTTGCTCGACCACACACAATGTCTATAGTGGTGTAGACCACTTCATTCCGTTCAATTTCCGAGAGTATGCATTCGTTAATTGCTGCAGCCTGATCATTTTTGGGCATCAAAATAGCCCGTTCACACACCCAACAATTCTGTTGGTGCGGTATACGACTGATGTCTCCGTACACACAGCGAATGGGTTCTTCTTAGATGGATACAACTATAATGAGAGATTCTGGAAGCACCACCTGTTCACCTCTCTCCTCTGGTAGAGTGCCTTCGCCAAGACTTAGAAAGACATCGAAGAATTCTTGAGCACGTGCATTGCCGCCGAGCCGAGCTCTCATATTAATGGTCAAGCGCAGAGTGCGATCTCGTGATCACAACGAAGATCGTTTCAATGAAGCATTCACCTCGTCAGCCCTCAATCCCCGCGTTACCACGGAAAGCGTTTGTCGGAAATCGCCACTGAACAGAACTGTGACACCACCCATCAAATGTTTGTTCCTGCGGATGTCCTGCAGGGTTCTGTCCACGGCCTCAACTGCCTTCCTATTGGCCATCGTACACTCATCCCATACGATCAGTGAGCAATCCTTGAGCACGGGTGCCTTATCACTGTTACGTGACGCACCACAAACAGGCGTTTCGGCACTCTCTAAATCGATAGGAATTTTAAACATGGCATGTGCTGTCTTGCCACCCGGAAGCAGTGTGGCAGCGATTCCCGACGACACTACAGCAATGGCAATTTTGCCTTGCTTCCTGACCTCTGCCAGTATGCCAGTTGTAACAAATGTTTTTTTCTATTCCACCAGGAGCATCCAAAAAAAACATTTTACCCTGGTTTTGCCCAACGCTTTCAAGGACGGTGTCATAAATTTGTTTTCACTCTGAAGAGAACAAAGCGACATGGTCATTTCGTATGGTAGTCATTACACCCGGATCGTAAAATGCCTCAGCGTTTTACTCCTGATTTCCGCGGTCTTGATGCGGTGATGATTGGGGAGCTGGTAACCCATATTCGGCCAGTGGATTGCCGCCGATAGAAATGACCACGTGTTGAAGTGAACTGCGACAGGTGTTCAGCACGCGTTCATCAGTTACTTCGACTTCGTCTCAAGTAGCACGCCTTAAAAGCTCGGAGAATATCTTCAGACAGATGATGGCGATACTTCTCCCACAATGCTACCGGGTTTGCGACTCCACAAAACACCAAAATGACGGCAAACAGATGACGCATGCGGCTGGGACTGTTACTGACGCTCGCCTCCGCGAAGGTGTCATCCCAGTTTTGGTCACCGTCGAGAAGGTGACTTCGAGGCTGCGCGGTTAGTGGAATACTCCACGCCATCAAATGTCCTCAGAAAGGCGAAAGACGTTGGGCCTCGGACCGTGTGAAGTAACAACCGCAGAAAATAGCATTCACTATTATTCAGGTGCACGGTTTACTCTACCCAATGCGGTATCCTTGAAAATTCCCGGAAAACCTTCCACTGCACGTCCTCGTCGATGTCGGTTAAATACACCCCTTTTTTCTTTTTTTTGAACTGCCTCGTTGGTCTAGTGATCGTAAGCGCGACTGCTGTGTATGAGGTCCTGGGTTCGATTCCCGGGTCGGACAAAAAGTGCTATTGGGTTTTTCATTAAAAATTTCCCAATAGTAGGCCGGAGTTTGGAAGTTGGCGGTATATAGTACCCCCGTGCCTCGGAAAGCACGTTAAGCCGTTGGTCCTGCGCCTGATCTCTCTCCGGTCGTGTCGGATTGCCGTCCCATCGGACTATGAGAGGAAAGGAACAGAGAGTGCACCTGTGCCTGCGCACACACTTGTGCACTATAATATCTCCCGCGCAGTTGGCTAATCTCTGCTAAGATTGGCCGCCGTGGCCGAAAACGGTTAGGAGGACTATTACTATTACACCCCTTTGCTTGTCGTATGTGTAATATGAAGGCACTTCGTCATACGTAAGGAACCTCGCAAACTGGTCGATTTCACAGAGCCTGAAAAATGCCAAGACAGTTTGGCGCGGATTTTCCAAGCGCTTAGCAACGTCGTCGGGATCAAAATATATGCGCTGGCTGTTCTCCAGGTGGACGTCTAAGAACATGCACAACTCCATCTATGACTTTTAATAACAACTATTAAGCTCACCAACATGATCAAATTTAAATTATTTATACCCAAAAAGGCTTACACATGTAATTCGACTTGATGTTTTTGAAATCTCATAGATGGCGCTGCTTTAAAAAAATTCTTGGTACTACTTATATTCATTTAATTATGTTTATCGGCCTAAGTTACTTTTATTGCGTGTTTTTTATAGTGTGAAGCTAGCTTATAGCATGGTTAACATAATAACAACATTTCAATATGCGTCGTTAGATTACACGTTCTTACAGAATGCGTTGAAGAAATAAAGGTTCACTGCTCATTCCCCGTAGGTGATAGCGTGATAATATGTAGCCTATGTGTTGACCCGACTTCTTAATAATATTCGTGCCAAATTTGAAGTAAATCCATGCAGTACTTTTTGAGTTTATCCCGGACAGACAAACAGACAAACAGACAAACAGACAAACAGACAAAAATTCTAAAAACTATATTTTTGGCTTCGGTATCGATTGTAGATCACATCCCAAGTATTCTTTTAAAAAAATATTCAATGTACAGTTTTGACTTTCCTACCATTTTATTATATGTATAGATTCTGTGTCATAATCCAAGTTCGTCTATTTCATCATCATCATCATTTCAGCCAAAAGACGTCCACTGCTGGACATAGGCCTCCCCCAGGCGTCGCCACATTGACCGGTCCCGTGCGTCTCTCATCCAGCGGGTTCTTGCAACCCTGACCAGGTCATAGGTCCACCTAGTGGGAGGCCTTCCAACGCAACGTCTTCCGGTTCGCGGTCGCCATTCCAGAACTTTTCAGCCCCATCGGCCATCCGTTCTGCGAGCAATGTGCCCTGCCCCATTGCCACTTAAGTCTGGCGATTCTTCGGGCTACGTCGGTAACCGTGGTTCTCATGCGGATGTCCCCAACTGGACCGTTTGTCCCAGGTAGACATAATCGTCCACAACTTCGAGCGTAGAGTCTCCGATCTTGATAGGAGTGGGTGTTACAGGAACATTCAACATAACCGTCTATTTCAAAGATTGATAAATAATGAAAGTGTGCTTAAGTGATGCCAGTATCTACAGTTGCTTTTTCATAATTAAAACTAGTATCTAAGCTGAACGTGACAGCTGGGAAGATGAGTAATAGAGAAGTCTAGACTATAGAAGAAGAAGACATCTTGCGTCGAAGAGCTAGTCGACAGGCGTGTCACTATCCCAGTGACACTCCTGTCATTCATTAATAAAGCTAAGCTTTGAAATAAAATGAATCTGTCAGCTCATTTACGCTTGGACGTTCATTTCAGCAGGGCTATTGCGTATATATCTTTTAATGACAGTGAATAACTTATAATGTCTATCAAATAACTGTCAAATGGTGAGTTTTTAAGAAAAAAATGTACCAAACCATAACCAATTTACAGTTAATCTATGGACATTTCTGATAGCCACTGACGTTAAAAAGATACGCAATAGGGGGGCTGAAATCCCCTCTTTATTTTTGAAGGCTTTCTCAGCGACTGGGTAGCCTCAGTAAAAGTTAATAGCTTATAACTAGCCCCAGGTGTCCTCCCCTTTATTATCTACTATGTAGATGACTGCAGGTTGTAAACTGTACTACGCCATAACACTTCACGGCTAATGTTGCATCAAGTAAACAGCATGGACTTCTACAAGTTTAGTGACCAACTTTGATACATCCTTCAACAATAGGTATTATAATCTTGTAATATTCAACCGTATTCCCTGGTCCTTAAGGTCTATGAGGAAGTTAATATAGGAGTAGCCAAGTCGCAACATCCTTTACGTGCTATATTGAACCTTGAAGCCTATTGAATAAGGTATGTTTATTGTTTTGTGGAAGTTAATTCAGGACAGAAGCACAGAAGTGCATTTGTCGCAGGTGGCTGTCCCCATCGTCTTAAGTTACGAGATTCAAATAAATGGTTGTTTCCTTGACATTATTTAATTATTCATATTCATAATATAACTTCCTTTGTTTTGTGATGGCTGAGTAGATTCGTTTTCAGAAGATACTGAAACACTTGCTACCATGCTAGATTATTTTAAAATAATTGGTAGATTAGATTTTGTTTTGTAGGTTTCTTACAAAAAATAATGACCGAATATCAATAAGATGATTTTTGTGTTTCTCTATTAAATTCCTAACTAGAGTTGAACGAGTCGCTACGATGTTTTTTCAATACTATTTCCACGGACAATTTTATATTTTTATTTACAAACAGCAACAATAATGCACTATAAATGTTGGTTTTATTTTTAAGCATAGCCACAAACAACTTTATTTTGACATAGCAATTAGTCGATCAATAAACGGACCTCTTATTTATTTTTGTTAAGCTTTGTCATTACTGTCAAAGCACAGCTTAAAAAAAGCAAAAACCGAAACTTAACAGTTACTAAATCGTAAGTGCTTAAACACTTAATAATTTAAATAAAATATAATAAGTATTTTGGACGTCGCTCGCTCATACGTCATGTCATGACGAAACTCGTAACTCGATTTTGAAGTGAAGAGTACTGTGACCATGCGTAATTTTGAAAGGGACTTTCAGAAAATAGTGAAAAATACTTGCACCGACTGAACAGGTCCATTCAAATGACCATCTTTGTGATACTTTCTTCAAACGCCCATCTGCATTCTCCTTAAATTAAACTATTAGCAGAATAAACATATTTTTTGGATTTTTATTTATGAATAAATACAAAACAAAACTTACAACATAGTTTATCTTTATTCATGAAAATTTAGGGTTAAGTTTTTCATAAAATATGCTGCCCAAAGTTTTTGAGTGAAGTTTTTTTCACACTTTAAAAGCAGCTCTTTTAAATAAACCCCTTATGTATAATAAATTACTGTATCTTGATCGAAAATATTGTAACCATGTAACCACAATTCAGAGCACTGTACTATCAGTGTTTGGTCACCCTACTCCTCATTCGTCTGACTTGAGGTGATTACGGGCCTTGTTTATTTTGTTATTATTGTTTCTTTTTCTCTTTTTATCTAAACACGATCGTGATTATCGAATGTGAGTGGATGGCCAGACTTGTGAGTGATTTCTTTTATTTATAATATTTTTGTTTAACCTTTGGGATTGTCCGTCGTAGCCACTTGTGAAGTTGGTGACCTTACGCAGCGGTGCTTTTATTGAACTTAATTGAATATTTCACGGTGAGTGGTTATTTTATTTGATTATTCGGTTTACTTATGTTATTATAACGCAATATGTAAAAGTTTGGTTTGTTTGTTAATATTGTGTTCAACGGTAATTAATTGGATTCATCACGAGGTACTTTTAGAAGAATTGATTGTGCAGAACCTAAACAGCTATTTAACCTAACGATAGAAATTAGACTAAGCCCTGCAATAATAACGAACTGTGTGCGGGAAGCCTAGACCCGAATAAAGTGACTCCACTTTATTCGGGTCTAGGTATAAACCCACATTTAACATTGGGTGGATCCGGGTTAAAATGTGAGCATATATTAATATCAAAACATTTCTCAAGCTTGAAAACCTGCGCTGGTTATCCACTCAGAAAAAAACATAATTGAATTAATTTATAACGTGTCGAGTGTTCAATATTTGCTCATAAATATCGGGCCATAACAATGTAGCTGATACTTATCTTACACTATGAATATAGGTGGGTGCTTGTCTTGTTCTTGTGCCTACTATCAAAGAACTTGCCGCCAATGATCAAAGCACTGAGGTATATACAAAGTCCAGGATTACTTGAACGGTGTTGAACTTTTTTCATTTCTTGCTGGTCTGGTTTGGTACTCTACTCAAATGATATTACAAATAAAAAGAGGTAGATATCGCATTAGCACGCACAAATTGTTGAGGACAAACTAAGGCAATTGTTGCAGTTTAGCAACTATATAGCTAGGTATCTCTTTGAACTATCTTATATGTTCCGTATTATCTATCGCTGTCGTAGAATGCAACGGTATCTGAACGCCATTCAGTATGAATGAACATGGTGTATCTTTCTTTATAATATCATTGCTCTACTACCTACAAATTGTAATACTTCTAATATGTGCTCTCGCATAAACTAATTGATCTCTAGTCTCCTTCTAGAGAGTCTACGGAAATTATTTACTAAATATATTTGGCCCAGAAGGAGATGGCGGTATGAGCTGGACTCTTTCTCAAAGCATTGGCTGTCAATGCCAACACAATCATACAATCGCACTAGATCGCGAAAAGTGGAAGGAGGGAAGGCAGGCCTTTGCCCTGCAGTGGGAAATTATAGACCTATCTATATTTTTGCTTACAATAATAATATTAGACCCAAAATCCAGCCATGTGAACTTCCCTCACTGATGCAGTCATAGGATCGTTCGGCGCGCAAATGTCAGGGCATCTAGCGCATACCGCCCCCATATTACTAGTGTGGGTAATAAAAAACAGTAGTTCACCTAGCTGATTCCTTTGTAAATTAGAGATTTAATGTTATATATTTTCAGCATTGAAAAATTAGGAAGTAGTTCTCCTCTTTGCCATGGTGGCAACCAGAAAGACCTTATGGTAGGTACAACTAGAGCCCAAGACATTTTTTAAATTTTTATTTATAGCCATTTTTTTTTTTTAACAATCTGTCATTAGTTTTACTTCATCTATTCGGTTATATTTAATTCCACACCGGTAACTTAAAATTGTCTTGCTTTCCAGCATTACCCTAGAATTTTCCAACGTATTGCGCTTGTCTCATCCAAGTAGTAGTCCAAGATATACTGGGCACTAAATAAATTCAGTCAGTACGAAGACTTGAAGCTTACTTTTCAACTTGACAGATAACTTGTTATAAGTGAATAACATTTGACCCGCCTTCTTCGCGAGTAGGGTGTGCATGAATGTTCGCCATGCGGGACAGGATTAGTCATTGGTTCTGACTCATTGGGTTTTAAAGAGCACTTCAGGTCGGGTTTGCGAGGGTTTGACTGATTTTGCAAAAGCAAAGTTTTTACAGTTTAAAAGTGAAGACTTTGAAAAACCTAGATAAGAATTTATTTATTTATTTTTCTGTGCTCTTTGTTTAACACTCAGACCAAGAAAAAAAGAAAGACGGCGCGCCGCGAACACCAACAGTGAAGCCACAAAACCACACGCCTATAGCAAGTAAACATACAAGCTCACGCACACACCTACACTAAAACCACACGCATTTCTCCTAGAACGTCACGACTTCACGAGACATTGTCTACACACATAGATAAAAAGTTGGCTTCACTTTTGATGTTCGTGGCGCGTCGTCTTCCTTTTTTTGTTGGTCTGAGGTTTAACACTGAAGATCTTGTAATAATTTAGATACTAGTAGCTGATACAATTTAAGGCTTTAGTTTTCTTTTAATATTTTCCTTTTGTACGTACAAATTCGTTTTGCATGCTGAGTTTACCTTTAAGTGATTGTGCACTATTGTTTATATGTTTTTATTTGTTTTTTATGCTTGTAACCAGTGTAACAGTTGTTGGTAAACCAAATAAAATAAAATAAAAATAAATAAAGTTTTGAAGAAATCTTAATGCATGTCTAGCGTTTGTTAGTCTTTAGTTAGATAGTAATGCTACTTTAATCGTTGTCATTCTACACTGAATAACAAAAATCTTGTACATTTTTGTTAATGTATTATTATGTTTACCAAAAGTAATAATTTTCACATACTTAATAATTAATACATAAACTGGCCTCCTTACATACTAACAATGCGTTAAATATTTTATGAAAACAAATCTAGTAAAATAATTCTGTGACCATTGCATGCCTGTCTTTAAATATCTACCTTGTTATTATTTCTTTCTCAAACCCAACAACGTAGAAATGACAAGTCATTCACTAGGAAGAGGAACCATACCCAATTCCATTACTCACATGACATTTCGTGTTGGGAAAATTGAATTTCTAGCGAAAAATAATGTAATGCATAGAGGAAAAACATTGAGTTTCTTTGCGAAAAGAAAAACGACATAATAATAGTGAAGTTTACTATGTTTGTTTGCCAAATAAGTATATTGGCAAGAATTATAGACCAAGGAGACTTACTTTTAAATAACTTTTTTGGGACAAGCGCCCATTTATTTCAGACCTGCAGTGGTCTGATAAATAACATAAGTGAATAATACTATAATCATATAATACAATAATACAAGCCTAAAAGTCAGCCCATAAAAGTAATCTTAACCTACTTCCTTAGGTGCTCACCGTATTATTGGCACCTAGAGACCTGCTACATATTTTGGTACACTGAGGGCTGATATTCAATGCTTCTTAATTCTCATTTTCCCTACTCCGACTTTCTCAAATATTGTCTTAGTGCTTATCATTTTCATTTGTTTACATGCTCCATTCCTATAAAGCTAGTTATTGAAACAATACGTAGGCTGTTTTGCTTTTCAGTCTGAAGATGATGTCTGTGCACAAACCTAGAGTGTCGTATCTAGGGAGTGATGGGTAACAAAGCCACCTGTGAACTAATAATAATTTACTACGTATAATATCACCGTTCTTACCCTACGCGGTGGTTTGGGCTGTACCCCTCCTGTCATATTTCAATTAATGGCGGAAGCCTTATTACCGGCAGTTTCAAGTTTCATCATTTAGCGAATAAGCAAATTGATTTCTGTATTGTTTTAATATTTTTTCTTGAGTAATTCGACGCTGTTTGGTGTAACAGCTTTCAGGGTCTTTGTTTTAAACACGATATTTCGATTAGATATTTAATTTAAATTACTGCTTCATCGCTTCGCTTTAGCTGAAACAATATTTACATTTATAGCTCCCGATGCAACAAAGGGGTGTGGTGAAGGAGTGCTTTAAGTTTGACGATTCTTCTCCTTCGTCATCGTGTGGTTAGTAAGTGTGACAGGTATCAGAGTTTTTAAGCCGCCTATCGGCCTCTGACTTAGCTATAAATGCCGTCGAGAGATATGTCTCAGGCATGCGGGTTTTCTTACGTTGTTTTCTCTCATCGAAGCAAGTAAACGACCCCCTCCCCCACCTATCTGTACCTACATCTGTCTATAGTATCTTAGCTTCCAAATGGAGGAAGCAAAATGTCCGTCTTTAGGTAAAGGGTAGGATTCAGGTGACCCTGAAATGAGAGGTACGCAGTACTATCCCACGTAACTCCCAACCCATGGTCCGCAGTGTTGCTCTCAGAAGTAGCCGCCAGTTTATCTTCTATTGAATTTACATTGTGTCCGTTTTTTTTGTCCCAATCGTGACTGGCTGATAACAAGGTACCTATACATAAGTACAACATACAAGTCAGTTATTTTGCATGCTATAAATTCGATCAACGCTTTGTGTATGCCGATATTTTTTGCCTTGTTAGGAGGTATGAAAAAACGAGCACTGATCAGCCTGTCAAAACTTTTAATAGTTTGCTGTGTGTTATAAATTGGAAACTATTTGTTATGGAGGTTTCGTTTTTGAGTAGTTGCGGTTGGAGTTTTTTTTTACTTTGTTTGTTCTTATAATTATTGTCCTTGTGCTACCAAAGGAGATTGTAAGTTTTAACAGTAAAACTACAGGTAAAACTTTGAAGAAGGACAAACTTCTTGATGATAAAACTTGTCTTGTTAAATCTTACTTTAAGTCTTAGAGAGGGCGAGTCTATTTCCACCAACCGGATACAGATTCAGACTTCGTAGCTGCTTCTGAAAAAATCCCTGACGGAAAAGACCAAAAACATTTGGTCCAAACCAAAAAAACCAGTGACCTCATACTCAAGAATCGACTACACTAATAACAGCGCTACGAACGTCGTTAAGTCGAAAAATCGAAAACTTTCTTGAATAGATTTTCAATCTTATGCTGTTGAAATAAGGTTGAAAATCTATTAAAGAAATTTGACATCGATACGACGTAGAGACATTCGTAGCGCTGTTATTAGTGTAGAGACTGCAGGCCCAGCAGGACGAGGCGTTCGAGTTTACAATGTAGGCCTTACTAAATTCAATATTCAAACAAATAGAGGTCTTAATCGGAACGCGTAACCTTTCCCACTATCCTTCAAGCATTAGCTAATTGAACACGTAATGTCTATCAATAGCATTTGCCTGGAATCTTTCGACCGGTACCTACTTTAATGGAAAGTAGCCCATGCCAGGTAAAGGGTTTCCCTAGAAAAACTTTGCATAACTATGTGCAATACTTCGACTATGTGTGAATTGTTCTTTGGTCTAGTGGTCACGTTTCTCCTGGATATGCGTTCTTGGGTTCGATTCTCAGCAGGGCTATTGTGTATCTTTTAATGACAGTGGATAACTTATAATGTCTATCAAATAACTGTCAAATGGTGAGTTTTTAAGAAAAAAATGTACCAAACCATAACCAATTTACAGTTAATCTATGGACATTTCTGATAGCCACTGACGTTAAAAAGATACGCAACAGGGGGGCTGGTCGTGCTACAAGGTGTTTATTTTTATATCCCATACTATAGAAATGAGAGTAACAAATTACCAAGATGGTGTGCTAGTTTCGTACAGTACACGCGAAAAAAAATATTTCAATGCCAGTCATTGAACTATTTTATCCAAATTCAAAAAGGGAGGAGGTTCTCAATTATTCGCCTGTATATTTTTACTGTATTGGCCTTTTTGGTGACATAATGTCCTTAATAACTTCTAGTCACAATGTGAAATTGATTCATGATGACAGACTTCCTAAAAAATGAATTCCGGCAGTAAAATTATTTCAGACATTTTTAAGGACGCATTTACGATTGATAAGTCAAATCATTACTTTTTTAAACAAAAGTATGTTTATTAAATACAATGCTTTGTATTTTTAAAATGTTTTTGCTACTTATTGTAGGTAGATGTGCAAGGTACAATTCTTAACTATAAATATAATTTTAGATATGTCCAGTTTCTCAATAAATGTACCGAAGTGAAAAATTTTTACTTCGGTACATTTATTGAATTGTACCTTGCACATCTATCTACAATAAGTAGCAAAAACATTTTAAAAATACAAAGCATTGTATTTAATAAACATACTTTTGTTTAAAAAAGTAATGATTTGACTTATCAATCGTAAATGCGTCCTTAATGTTTCATATTTTGGAAACTGGTTCTTTTTCAATTATTTTTTTTGTTTTCATTTAATTTTGACATACAAAATAATTCGACGGTCACGATTACTTACATTAATGAGATCGGTGCCAACAGCTAGTGTGCAATACTTAGTGTTGGAGTGTTAGAAAGGTAAAGGTAAGTTGTGACGGTGTGGGCCCACTTCGCTGATTGCGAGCGCGCCATTTGCATCAGCCGTATTGGTGTACTGTGAACGACTGTTGTACACTCGAACGAACTGATGACTGTGTGTGCTGTCGAACGAATGTTCTTTGGTTTGGTTGGAGGGGGGGGGGGGGGGGGGGGGGGGGGAATTCGTCGGCGATTCATAGTTTTTTTTTATGAATTTTTGAAAATCGTAATATTTATGATCAAAATTTCTATTTTTAACCGTCGATTTATGTGGCGGGGAGAGGTGGAGGTGAAGGGGGGTTAGGGTGCTACCCCCATGTATCATCCCCACCCCGCGGAACCCCAAGGTTATGAAATGGTTATTTCTTTTTTATATTCTAACCTATCCGAGTCAATATTGTATTTCACGACTTTCAATTTATCTCCATGACGCGCGCTCGCTTCGCTCGCATATTAAATAACACTAATATCTTCCGTCCCCGAAGTGCCGGGCCTCCGCCGGCCTCCTTCGTCGGCCTACGGCCCGGTGCCCATGCCGCCCATAAAGTATACTGTCGCGAGACGATCGTATTATAATTTTGGTTAATTGATTTGGTGAGCATTTATCCATTTTGCTATGCAAAAAGAATATAAATACAACACGTACAATTATTCTGATGAGTGTCTAATTATTTTGAAACTTAAAACGTTGTTCTTGCACCTCAGTATGGAGTGGGTTTATTTTTTTTTAAGTTAAAATATTTTATTTAGTACTCTACTGTACTAGGGTCTAAAAATATTTTTTGGTGAGCATTTAAATTGTAGCCGTCAAAAACTCACAAAATGGTTTTTTTTCTTTTTTTGGTTTTTTCACTGAACATTTCACACATTTGTTATACTCTGTGGCAAAATAGTCTGTGGTTTGAACCAAAATAGTCTATGGTATGATGAAATGTCATAAAATGTCGTGTTTTCAATACAATTCCATCAATAATTTGCAGTGATAATTTGACAATTATTATCTCCGAAAATATTCGTCGCCGACGGATGAAACTTTGCAAATCGTCTTCTTATTCTTTATTAGTAGGATAGGAACCTACAATAAAAATTACAACATCCTAGGTCCATGCAGGCATTTTAGTGACTACCCTTGTAAATTCACGTTCTTACTATTGCTTATGCCTAAATTCAAAATAGTCTTGAGAGTCCCTCACATATACATTTTATTGCTCTTTATTTCTTAGGGACTTTTGTACAAACCAGTCCCTTGAGACGTTTAACGCATAGTTGTTTTAACTATCAGCGGCTCAGGAGTAGACAAAATGTGATGAAACATAAATATTTATCTCGAATCCTCTTTTGCTTAAACACTCACTCACAGCCAGTGGGTAGGTAGCCACCACATTTCCTTGTCGACTGTACCTGTGTACTGTACGAAAGTAGCACAGCATCTTGGTAATTTGAAAGCGTCACCCGCACCCCGCAACCCTGGGGGTCTACTCCGAACGTGTTAAATACGAACTATCGGCCGAACGTTCGCATGTTTCTCACTACGAAATTAATTCTATATCGTTCGGTCGGTTCGTTCAAATGGTTCCGACCGAACATCATTTTGACATTTGTTGTATCGTAAACCCTACCATGAAAGTTATTTTACCGACCGAACATTTGAGTTTGACAAGCCTGTCATCGTCCATTACATGTCAAAACTCACGACAACAAATTCGCTGCTTTTTGAGTATCGTAAGTATCGGATAAATTGATTTATTTTACGATTACCTTGTGTTTTATATCTGTTGAAAGTGTTAAAGTGAATGTGAATTATTTACAATTGTAGACAAATGGCGGTACGAATGTTTTTGGTTGAAGAGGCTCTCGAAGAAGAGCGTTTGGAGCGCAGAAGGAATCTCAGACGACTTCGTGACTCCTTCAACATTAATATAGTGCCCGACCTTGAGTTTGTATCTAATTATAGACTCAGTCGAGCACTTTTCGAAGAACTCTGCCAGGATATAGTGCCCCTGTTACCTCAAAAGCGTAATCGCCGTGCAGTCGAGCCTACTACAAAGGCTTTGAGGAGTGGACAAAGACAGAGGGAAAGATTAATTGCTTTATTAGAAAATAATAATTAATATACATTTTTTTATAAGTCACCATAGTCTTTTCTTACTGAAATCAACCTTAAATAACAAAACTATCATCTATTACTAGTATTCAATTACTTCAACACAAAATTACAAAAGTAAAAGTGGGTTTATTTATTATTAGAAAGAGTACAGCCACATCACATCCATTTAAAATTTCCGATTTATAATAAAAGTGGTTTGATGCACGTAGCATACATAGCATTGACAATTCTTAAAAAAAAATAAAAGAGAACTACATTAGCATAATTAAAATATTTTTTAAATGTTAGGCCGGCTTTGTTGCTGCACATGCCTGCACAACTCTTCAAGAACCGCCTTTATACCAGCTAGTGACACATTCCTCTGTTCCTCGAGGTTCAATCGACGCTCATCGTTCCTAAACAGCCTGTCCCGCACAGAGCTATCAGCTCGAAGAGACTCACGAGGGAGGATCGCTCGCCGAGGTCTTCTACGCCGTCGTGTAGCTGTAAAATGACAACACCATTTTTATTTATTTATTTTACCCTTTATTTCAGGCAACTAAATGCTCGTAGATTGCCCCACATACTTGGTATATATACTCTTTTTATGTACACATACAGCATACAATTTACATTAGATGGTACATTGTATATAGGTATATCAGCTTATGCTAGTGATCACAATCTTTTTTTGATGTGTATATATTATGAAAAATCTATAACAAAAGGATGCTGATTAAATGCTTTCTAACAAAATTAAACAATGACTTACGAGTCCGCTGGTTTTGTGCTGGTGAGGCATTTCTGGGTGGTGTGGCTGAAGCCTGCTGGCTTGGTTGTTGTTGGGACTGTGTTTCTGTTGGAAAAAGATGTACAAAAAATAAATATAAGTATGAGAAAATATGTATAAAAAACAAAATAATGTTAGAAAACCTAATCACTGAGTTCTTATATGTATTTAAGTTCATGAAAACAAAATAAGCTTTAACAAATTAAAAAAATATATATGTGGTAGGATAATATGATAATGTGATGATGGTTTTAGTAATTATTTACAATAACACAGCAAGTCAATAAATAATACTGTGTATACAATGTGTGTACAATAATACTGTGTAATATAAAAATGTATTTATTTGCACTACATACCATTCAGTGAATAAAGATCCCCTTCTTGGTTGAATGGCTCATGGGCAGAGGCAGCTGTTTCCTCTTGTGATGGCTGGAAAGCAAAATTGAGTTTATTAAAATTGAGATTAAAGCACATTATTTTATTTTTCAATACAAATTGTCAGTGAACATCTTTACATACAAATAATAACTAGATTATTTAATGTATTTAATGTAATGATACAAAGTAATACATACTTGCTGAACAAAAGGTTGTGTTGCCGCTGAAGTCTGCGGGTCAGCAAATCCATCTCCCATTATGGAAAGGATTTTAAGCTCCCATCGAGAGAGCGAAGGGGCAGTGGATGGTCCACCTCCTATGGCAGATGCAGACTGACGTGCAGCTGATGCTGCCTTTTTCGTCAGGTGTTTTTTATCAGTCCACACCTAAAATAATAAACATTCAAATTACACACTCACTCACAAAAATATGTTTAATTTGTATAATAAAAGATCTCAATTGGTCCTATCAATCTTTGAATTTTAATAGTCGCAATCAAGCAATATAAGACTATTGAGTTTCTATTAAATCAGTAGAGAAAACTTACCTTTTGCCACTTTTTCACAGTTTTTGTACACCCACCCATAGCGTTCAGTGTGGTATGTATTTCGTCCCACAACCTATGGCTGAGCGCACGACCCTCGATGCTCCTCAAGTTGCCTCGAGCCAAATTTCGATGCTCGTCGAGGAAATCAAGGAGAGCATCGATTTGTGCAGCTGTCGGTCCGGACATGGTGACTTCTTCTGATAACTTTCGTTTTCAAACTTCGAAAACACGTACATGAGGAACGATATTCCCACCCCAATGGTCCTTTTTTTCTTTTGAGCCCACTTGGCAACTTCATCGTATAATGCTTCAACTGTTCCCAAAATGTTCCAAGGGCTCTTGATCACGGGAAGTGAATAATTTATAGTTTACTTTTTTGTTTAAAGTTCACAACATAACCTAAACACTTTGCACTTCAGTTGCTTCAGTCAACACTTGATAATTAATACGGTTATCGTTAGGACGGTCGCGGCAGACGAGTTTTTTTTTGGTTTGAGTATTTTTTGTGAATTTGCATTATAAAAACTCAATCGAAAGTTGTAAATTAGTTGTCATCCATCACATTTTTTGACAATCGGCAAAGGTAAACTTTATTTCGGCTACAAATATATTGTTTTTAGAAAAATATTACGATGTTCGTAGTTATAAATACCGAATTAAAAGCGATGTTTAATTTTCTCGTTATACAAAATAATTTTAATAAGTATTTCAACATTTATATTATACCAAAATCAAGATTATTGGCTAAAAGAAACTTATCGATGCAATGTTCAACTCTAGCACTTCATTTCGTTCGGTCCCATACTCTCCCGAACATTGGCTATGGTGCCCGACCGAGACTAGATAAACCGAACTATTTTCGTAGTACGACAACATGCGAACTTCGGTCGTGTGTCGGTCGGTGGTCGGTCGGTCCCGAACAATCGGTAGTGTAATTTCAGAGTAGACCCCCTGCTTACCATAAGAAAAACACAACTTTTCTTGTGGTTTCACTTTCCATAATCATACCACATACCTGACGAACCCTCGGAAGGTATACCTAGTGTAGAAAGTATGGGTTTTTTATAAGGGTTCTCTTTTCTACTTTCGATGTTTTTCGATTTCGTTCGGGGTCTTGAGAGCTTCATTTTTCGGGTGACGAAGCATAGTGAGCTCCTATGCAATCCAGTTTTGTTTAGTAAACAAGAATACAAAATGCCATGATATTAGTAAGTATTTCAATTATGTAGGAAATAATTCATTTATTCAGGAATTTCTCAGGAGCAGCCACAGTTTTGTCAGTTTGTCAGTCTTGTTTTTGAAAATGTTGGTATAGGTACTAATGGGTACACTTCTGCCTAACCATTCAATGTCCATCCAGTTATGTTATGTGTACAAATACTGGAAAATGTATTTTAGCCGGAATATCAGACTTTCAGACGCAAATATATATAGATCTTTGGCAGTCGTTACAGGTAGTCAGTGACCTGAAATTCTGACATCCAGTCTTACCAAAGGGTATTGTATTACCTGCGGAGGTCAGATAGGCAGTCGCTCCATGTCAAATACTGGTATTCAGTTGCATCCGGTTAGACTGGAAGCCGACCCCAATATAGTTGGGAAAAGGCTAGGCAGATGATGAGACGCAATATGCAGATAACAAATTTTTGTAACCAAAATTAAATACTCTTTCTGAAAGTACCTACAGGTACTTTACTAATATATAATTATTATGAAAGTTATATCGAAATGTTTTTACCGCGGCTCAGAATCAGAATATTCCTCAATCGAGAAAGAATCAAAGAAGAATGTAATCACCATAATCGCTCAACCTTTAACGATCACACAACCATCAACGAACTCAAATAAGGTCCGTTTGACGTTTCAAGTTACCCTATTCCTATATCTATCTCAAATACTGGCTGCAATCCCCCTAGGAGGTAACTCAGCTTTGAGCTTTGAGCGCGCAATATCCACGGGCAAACATCTGTCCCGTAAGCGTAAAAGGGGTAACTCAAACCGCCTTATTACAAAAGGTAGTTAAACCTGGTTTAACTTAGACCTGGTTTATCTCGCATGCTGTCACTTTCTTTTGAATATTATTGAAGTGAGACGTCATGCGAGATAAACCAAGTCTAAGTTAAACCAGGTTTATCTACGTTTTGTAATAAGGCGGAAAAAGTCTATGTTTTGAGCGCACAGGGAACATGTATGTTTTATTCAGTTCAATTTCCGCAGCACGACAGTTCCGAATTGACGTGCCCCACGGTTTTTTCCCACGACTGTATCTATTTTATTATTTTTTGGTTTTTAGTACATTTATCTTAAACATTGCAATGTATGTTTAACATAAAACCGTTTAACTTAAAAAGTTTTTTTACCTATTTTTATTTTCTAGTTTTTAGCCGCCATCTTGGATTTTAATTTTATATAGTTGTATTCTGCTTGTTGAGCCCTTTCATGTGATACCCATATTGATGGGATTAATAAAACATAAATTATCCGCCATTTTGTAGCGGCGGCCATCTTGAATTTATAATGATATTGAATAAACATAATTGTATTGTCACCAAAATCCAAAGTGTTTACAAAATTTCAGATTAATCGGTTGACAGGAAGAGGGTGAAATTTGAATTACTAAAGATCCAAGAATAAAACAAACGGGGTGAGCTAAATAAAACCGTTTAATAACAAGAAAAAAACAAACGGGGTGAGCTAAATAAAACCGTTTAAATAAAAAAGTAAAACTTGTACATTCGTATTTGTAGCTTTTTGTCAAGTTACGGTTTTTTTAATAGTTCTTGATGTTTCAAAATGTCAGATCTAGAAAAATTAAAACTTTGAGTTACGTCTTTTTGGGCAAACATGCTCCTATCTGCCCGGAAGAGAGTTAGTTCTTTGTGAGTCTCTTTGCTTGCGAAGATATTATGACTTCTGAGACTTGCTGGAGTGGTTAGTGTTTACTACGACGGCTGTTCTAAAGGGAATTACTTTATTACATATTAGTACTTAGTTGTAGTGGTAATTGGAATTTGGATATTTAAACCTAAAAGCAAAGTATTCACCTTATTTTGTAATCATATGTGTGGTTCAAGATTCTTAACTTGTATGAAAAATGGTACAGTAATAATTATTATGGTCTTTAAAATAAAAATCATTTGGTGAATATGAATAAATGGCTAATGGTGACACCTTTGCCTCACCCTTTGGGGGTTACAGGCGTGATGTTATATCATGACTCCTCCAATTTCATTATCATTATTTTATAAATTTAGTGTTATTTTTTTTTTTTTCTAGATTCACTTCACAAGCTTTTCGCATCGACGGAATTATTTTTTGAACGGCTACGGCCGTTATAATTCCATCAAACAAACAAAAAAAAGTCATTGTCTATTTATTATTTCAGAGAATAATGAGTAATTTCAGCGCTTCTCTCACAGCCCGGCTAGCTCAGTCGGTAGAGCATGAGACTCTTAATCTCAGGGTCGTGGGTTCGAGCCCCACGTTGGGCGCAATCTTTTTGCTTGTACTGGAATTTAAAATAGACCTTTTTTTTTTAATTTATGCCATTGTCCGTAATTTAGAAAAGAGCTATGAAAATATATCGACTGCCTTGAAAATTATCAGTATAAAAATGCCTGATTTAGCTTTTGTATTCTGGTCAGCGCCATCTACCAAAAATGTTAGAAGCTTCAACAGCGATGACAGCGATGTGTGGTATTACGGGATCTAATAGTTTATGCATAAGCTCACAGAGGGCGCTGTTTTCAATATGTTTAAACTTTATGGTCTTTCAGAGTGGTTCTTTCTTTTTTTATCCAGTTACTTTTTTTGCTTAGTAATTTTACTGATAATTATAATTGGTGGTTATCGATTAATGAAATTAAGTTTAAGCTACGTAGCATGTAACTATAAGCAGCTACGAATACGAACATGTTTTCCAACCTCACAGTTGTCAACGTCCATACTACGTTGAAAACACCGGTTCTCGTCCGATCACCGAAGTTAAACAACATCGGGCGTGGTCAGTACTTGGATGGGTGACCGCCTGGGAACACCACGTGACGTTGACTTTTGATAATTTTAGTTGTATATTGGTTTTGGTGATATTTTTAGTTATAATTGATTTTATTTTAAGTTTCAATAAACAATTTATTTGATACTAGCTTTTGCCAGCGGCTTCGCCCGCGCGAAAATGACGATTTTCCATACAAAAATCCCCAATTTAACTCCCATAGGGGTTGAATTTCGAAAAATCCTTCCTTATTCCTTGTATACATACAGGAAACCTCTGTGCAAAATTTCAGCTTTCTAGGTTCAAGGGTTTGGGCTGGGCGTTGATAAGTCAGTCAATCAGTCAGTCAGTCAGGACTCCTCTTTTTATTTATATAGATATAGAATAGATAATTTATAGGTAGACACAATGTAGTAAAGATACGAACATTAAGCGCCATAAGATAACATCACGCCTGTAATCCGCGTAGGGTTGGGCATAGGTCAACCATGGTTTAGCATACAATCTGTAACTAGCATTAACATGTAAATCTCGTTGTAAATAACTCTGTCAGACGGTTAGAAATTAAATTAGCATACAAACGATTCGTTAACGTATACATAGAATACATACATAGAATCCGAACTTGACGCTGGAGATCAATTTAATGATTTAATTCTCTTAAGTACGTCGACCTAAGTTTAGCCAGGCATGAGTTAGTAACGACGAAAATCAGGCTATAAAAATCCAGTTTATGGGGATCTTTCATTGTTCGTGAAATTTATACAAAGCGAGACCTTATTGTACCTACTGGAAATGTAGCCCTAGCATCTGATCTGAATAATCTATACTATAAACCGAACAGTACCTGGTTGCAAAAGGTAGCCGGTGTTAAGTCACGCTAGTGTTATTCATTAAAAAAAACGACGCTGAAAAAGTATGAAACAAGATTTTCAGGATAGAACAAAAAGAAAAGCCTTAGTCACACGGTATTAAAGTGTTTAGGTTGGTACCTATAACGTGTGACTACGGCTTTTCTTTTTGGTCTATCCTGAAAATCTTGTTTCATACTTTTTTAGCGTCGTTTATTTGTCGTAGTCGGGTTTTAGTTTTTTATTTATTATTACTAGCCATTTGTGTCCCACTGCAGGGCAAAGGCCTCCCTTCCTTCTTTCCACGTATCCCTATCCAATGCTGTTGATTGCCAATCCCTGCGAAAAGAGTCGAGTTCGTCTCACCATCTTCTTCTGGGCCTGCCGCGTTGCCGTTTACTGCTGGTCGGGACCCATTGTGTGGTTACTTTAGCCCATAGCTCCTCCGGCATGGCAGATGTGGCCAGCCCAGTTCCATTTAAGCTTGGCAGCCGTGTGACCTATGTCGGCAATTTGAGTTTTGGAACGCAGTATCGAATTTCTTATTTGGTCAGTAAGCTTGACTCCAAGGATACTACGCTCCATTGCTCGCTGACAGACCCCGAGTGCGGACTTTTGACGCTTGGTTAATGACCATGTCTGCGCTCCATAGGTGAGGGTAGGAAGAATGCACATGTCCATGAGTTTTCTCTTTAGGGAGCTCCTTTCATTATTTGTTTCATCGACCAATAGCTCTTCCAGGCGTTCTCGGTGCGTCGGGCAACTTCTTTGTCTTGTCTTGCCTGGAAGGAGACTATTTGGCCGAGGTAAATGTACTCATGGACATATTCAATCCTCGCACCCCCAATTCCTATATTGCGCTTGGTGCTGTTCGTCATCACCTTGGTTTTTGTCATATTCATCGCGAGTCCGACCTCAAGGCTGGCACTGCTCAGTTGGTCGAGCATTAGGCCTAACTCGGCTGCCGTGGAGGAGAAAAGGACTATATCGTCGGCGAAGCGGAGATTAGTTAATCTTCTTTCGCCCACGTTGATGCCCCTGTCGCTCCACTTGCTATTAAGTTTTCTAAAAACTTCTTCAAGGGTGGCAGTGAAGAGTTTTGGAGAAAGTAGGTCGCCCTGTTTTACCCCTTTTTGGATAGGGAATGGTGGTCCTGTAGTGTTTATTTTTATGGCTGCTGTGCTACTTTGATAAATTTTCTGTAATAATTTAATGTATAGAGGTTCAATGTTCTGGTTTTGCAGAGATTCAAATATGGCGTTGTGCGATAAACTGTCAAATGCCTTAGAATAATCGACAAATGCGAGGTATAAGGGTAGGTTAAATTCGAGATGTTTTTCAATAACCTGAATAAGGGACTGTTATGTAGATGGTCGGTAGTGGAGAGGCCACGGCGGAATCCGGCTTGTTCGGGAGGTTGATGCTGATCTAATTGGCCAGAAATACGATTCTCAATTATCTTGATAAATATTTTGTAAATGTGAGAGATGAGGCTGATGGGGCGGTAATTGCCGATGTCAGTCCTATCACCCTTTTTATGGAGGAGAATGACATTCGAGTGGCAAAAATCATTTGGGAAAACACCTGTTTGTAAAATTGAGTTAAACAAGTTGCAGAACAAGATAGGTTCTGCGGCTCGAAGTGATTCGGTTGTAATACCATCTTCGCCGGGACTTTTATTGTAGGTACTTCATGCCTCTGAGAGCCTGGTGTACTTCATAGCCAGTAATAGCTGGGATCTCTTCAGGACATGAGTAGACTTCGTTTACTTCGGATGTTGACTGGGATGTTTGATTGTCGGAATATAGGGATTTATAAAATTACTTTTTTTTATTTATCCTAATGGCGGCGCTAGAACATCGGGATCCCCCGAGCCCCACCGGCACCTTTTATCTTTATTTTTACCTACCCCACCGGCACCTTTTATCTTTATTTTTACCTATCCCACCGGCACCTTTTATCTTTATTTTAATTGTCTTTACTTTGTTTTCATTGTGCCAAATGGCACAATGTGCCGGCAAGCCCTAAAAAAAAAGTGTGCCTATAGGCACGTTGTGCCGGTAACAGGATCGGACAAAATGTGCCAAATGGCACAATGTGCCGGCAAGCCCCAAAAAAAAAAGTGTGCCTATAAGTAAGCATGTTGTGCCGGTAACAGGTTTTACAATTTTTATTTTACCTCCTTTGGCTTTGCCGTAGTCGGGTAAAAACAAATAACATCGGCACGCCTGTAATCCCCGATGGGTTAGGCAAAGCCTACATAATAGTATAACACTTCGCCAGTTATGTCCATGAAGCGACCCTATTGCCATCAACCGGCCACAAATCCAGCCTCCGTAGCTTCTACTCAGTAATTCCAGACGGGAACACCCAATATCACTTTGCTCAACCTGGGATTTGAACCCAAAGATGCATGCTCAGTCAGCAGTCACGCTTGCGAACACTAGACCAAAGACTAGGCAGTTATATATTTAAGGTTTATATTCTACGATTACTGCATCAACATAGCTAGGGGTCATACTTTTTACACCTTACCATGTGACTGGCACAAAACATATCTGCGTGCGTTCAAAGCATGACAAATCATTACCCAGTCAGTACCCAACATTACCTGAACCCTTATCTCACACCACTGGCCCTTATACGAGGGGTCAGATAACGCTGGGCTATGACTGTACCTACCATCATTACAGTAAGGTGTCTTACGTTTCTTGTATCTCTTAGAGGTAATTGTCCAGCTTCCTTTGCGACATCATTTAGAGCAATTTTGTATAGTTTATATAAAACGGAGGTAGCACGCGAAGGATGTCATATTGTTTGTGTACGAAGTGACAACATGACAGGGTTATTGTTTTTCTGCTTCAGTGTTTTTGGTAAGATATTGATGATTTACTTGTCTAATAAGTTATTTAGGGTTGGGTCCTCGGTTCGATTTACAGATCGGGAATTTGACGTTTCAGCTGGGAACTTGTGGCTCTTAATTACCGATGCCCGGTCCCTTACGTTTTTATTGTGTTCCCTTTCATTTAGTGTCTGACTCTTTAAATACCTATTTAAGCCAAGCAACAACTTGCAAGCTCGTTGCAAGTCATGTTGCGTGCACACTGGTAATTGTGGCAAGGTATTACAACTAAACCATCGTCACCTGTTATTTAATATGAGATAAACCTTATTTACTTCCCATTTTCCTTTTTACCCGACTACGGCGAAGCCAAAAGGAAGGGTAATGATTTTGGCAGTCTATGTATGTATGTATGTATGTATGTATGTTCCACCGTAGCGCCTAAACTACTGAACGGATTTTAATAAATTAGGTGTCAATAGATTCGTAAGAATAGCCCGGGTGACATAGGCTATATAAATTTTATAAATTATTTTTATGACGGAATTTAAATGTCAAAAACTTACCTCAAAAAATATTAAATTGAGATAATCATAGCAAGTTTGGTATCAAATGAAAGGTCTTGGCGAGCACATTACAAATATGTATAACTAGCTTTTGCCAGCGGCTTCGCCCGCGTGAAAATGACGATTTTCCATACAAACTTTCATTCCCTATCTAACTCCCTTAGGGGTTGAATTTCGACAAATCCTTCCTTATTCCTTGTCTACATTATAAAGGGAACCTGTGTGCAAAATTTCAGCTTTCGAGGTCCAAGGGTTTGGGCTGGGCGTTGATGAGTCAGTCAGTCAGTCAGTCAGGACTTCTCTTTTTATTATTTATATAGATATTATTATAGTTTAAGTACACACAAAAATAAAATTCAAATAAAAAAATTAAGTTCAAAAATCTAAAACCCGACTACTAACAAAATCGCGGTCTTAAAAGTAGAAAACAAGAAAGTAATTCTTGTCTGATATTCTTCGTAGTCGCATGCCACCTTGCTAATGGCAATTAGCAGCTGACTTCTGTATCAATGAGAACGCCATGAAGGAGCATCAGGTATCAGTGGCATGCGACTACGAAGAATATCAGACAAGAATTACTTTCTTGTTTTCTACTTTTAAGACCGCGATTTTGTTAGTAGTCGGGTTTTAGATTTTTGAACTTAATTTTTTTATTCCATACATCTTTGTCAGTCATCATATCAGTGATCAACTTCTTCCTGACCACATTAAGAAGATTCACATTATGCAGTTTATACATTTTCTTTGTAAGTATAGCTATTTCTTTCTAATTGCCGTGTTTGTACCTTTGTCTCTGGGCTCAATGTGCAACTTTGCAAGGATAATCACGATTGACAATATCAATATCGATGTCATGGACAATATCATGATAATAATATGTTTTAATTGCAAAAAAAAGAAAAAAAAACCGGCCAAGTGCGAGTCGGACTCGCGCACCGAGGGTTCCGTAAAAAAAATATATTATGTGATGTAACTAAAAATTTATGGTTTTCGTAATTATTCCTTTATCTATGCTTTATGACGTTGCTTCGTACCAAATTTCAAGATTCTGAGTTCACGGGAAGTACCCTGTAGGTTTTGATTCCCTTGCGAGTGTCGAAAATTTGCGGCATAAACGGGAGTATCTTGATGTAACTAAAAATTTATGGTTTTCGTAATTATTCCTTTATCTATGCTATAAGACGTTGCTTCGTACCAAATTTCAAGATTCTGAGTTCACGGGAAGTACCCTGTAGGTTTTGATTCCCTTGCGAGTGTCGAAAATTTGCGGCATAAACGGGAGTATCTTTTGATCGCGTTGACTTAGAAGTTTGATTTTTTCACAGCTCCAAGAGACCATAGACTTGAGTATTTGATATGAATTTCAGCTTGATACCTCCACGCGTTCCTGAGAAAAAAGGTCTTGACAGACAGACAGACAGACAGACAGACAGACGGACAACAAAGTGATCCTATAAGGGTTCCGTTTTTTCCTTTTGAGGTACGGAACCCTAAAAAACAATCAAACAGTGATTTGATATGTTAAAATAATTGTTCATCAATCAATCGTCAGATATTGTTATAGAAACTTCTTAGAAAGATGAACCTATTATTGTCTCACCACAGCTCACAGGGCAAAGGCTCATTTCATACAGACAAATAAGTTAGGAAAGAAGGAGAACTAAACTGTAAAGAATTAACTATACTTATATTTACCCGACTGCGGCGAAGCCCAAAAGGAGGGTTATTTTTAATAGTTTTGAACAGATTCACATAAACACAAATACCTATTAAGCCCAAAATAGATTACCTACTATTAGTGAAAGCAAACGTTGAACATCAAATAGGTACAGACAAAAGCCCAAGGATGATCTATTCTGTGTCCCTGGTATCACTGACATTGACATATTGGAAACGGAAAGCCTTGGGACGAAATTATACTTGGCCAATGATAATGAAGACCAATTTCCGAAGGATAAAGAGCAAGGCCAAGACTAATGTCTGCTTGACTCTGATAAATAGACAATTTTGATTTGGAAATAATATGATTTCCGTATGTTTTGTTAGTCTCTGTGTAAAGAAAATTTGGCGTTTTAAGGCGATATCATTAATTTGAGTTCCTGTGATAAGTTTTGGTCGATGATTTATGATAACGCTGTTTGACATGAAAACGCAGTAGATGCTATTTATCATTTATTTTCAGGGAAGCATAGTTTGGCATTTAAGTATGTATTAATTATAAAAGTAACAATATAATTAATTTCCACGCTTCGGTTTTAATTACTGAGTTCTCAGAATTCTTATCAAACTCGCAATTACCAACTCCATATTTAAAATCATAATTAAATAAGCGATATTGTTACTGTTGATAAGTATTTGTAATTTTCAATTCAATTCAACAGCCACAACACAGAAAAATGTGAAAAGACTGACAAGTAATACTGTGTAAGCGAAGGCTGCAAACTAATTATTTTCACTGATGGAAAACTGACCTTATTACCAAGGTATAACAGTGATTTTTCTTTACAGCCCTTGCTGGTTGGAGTGATGCTGTCTCAACAAAAATGGACTTTGGCGGAGATGAAATTGAAACGACAGTCAATAATTCTACTAAATTAGAAGACGAAGACGTTGAAGTGCAACATACTATTGTGCTGTCAACCAAACTGAAGAACAATAACAGAAGAGGACTTCATAGCTCTAATGATGGTAAGACTAGCTACTAACTAATCTTTCGTTAGTCAGTAGTTCAGTACCGAGTATGTCATTCGTAGACCACTCCAAACTCAGTGGAGGATTACAGCTCCGGCTTTATTTCATCAACATAAGGTTGAAAATCTATTAAAGTTTGAGATCGATACGACTTTGCGACAGATTTTTAACGATATTTAGTGTAGAGACTGCAGGCCCAGATCTTTACGGTACTCAAGGTAAATGCGATGCTCCCATCCGGAACTTGGCCAACTTGCTGGAGTGTCCATGCTCAAAGCGTTCCTAAACCTATACTTTAGAGGACATAAAGGCCTTATTGACAATATTATGTACCATCTATATACGAAAGAAGAAGAAATCAGTCTTACCTTATCTGTCCGTCTGACAAGGAGGCAATAAAATCCGTAGATACTTATCGTGGTTTTAATATGGGTCAACGTTCTATTCATCTCTAGTTGCGAATATAAATGTAAGACAGTAAGAAGCAAGAGTACATTTTAAAAGAATATGTAGAACCTCTTGCGTTTGAGTGAGGCAATGGACGCAGGGTAATTTTCCGGCCGGCTGACCCCAGCGAACTTACAGATGGTCTTAAAGATAATGAGATAATTAAAATTCAACATACTGACATAAACTGTTGAACGAATGTTTAGATTAAGATTGTTGATATTGATCGAAAAACAAGCGTAGGATAACAAACATTAATATCAGAATTTGCACAAGGTCGGTGCTACTGACCTGATTGTAATGACTTAGTTATCTACTGACATTTACGGGTTTAGGTGCAGAAAGTACTAGATAATGTAATAATACCAGTAATATTTACCTAAATATTACTGGCTCCTACGTGTAGGTTCATAGAATGAATCGCAACTCATCACGCATAAATGACGCATGGACGCAACTCTGATAGAGTTCCATGTGTTATTTATTACTATTTTTCTTTGACAGGGCCTTTCAAAATTACTATGATTTCCAGCCAAAAGATTCACTGCCGCACATGGATCTTTACCATGCGTCGCCATATCGATCGATCGTAAACTAATATTTTTCGTTTTATCCAACACTTTCAGGTAACACAGGAACTCTATCATATAACGTTGGTCACAGAGAAGCAAAGGAAGATAGTGGCGAAGTTCCCATAATAAACGGTTACAAATCAGTTGAAACCACACAAATAAGAACACCAGACACTAGGACTAGAAGTCAGTTCTATCCTGACTCAACATTTATCAATAGGAACATACGAGAACGAGACGAACTCGATGTCTACCCTAACTACGTAATAAATCCTACACAATGGAAACCTTCAAGCTTGTACAATAATATTAACTGGATGAATCAAGAAGTTCCAATAGCAGATTTTAACACAGGCTGGAAAGTAAGCAGACCAGCTTATCAGACCCCTGGAAAGTTTCACAGGAGAATATCAGATGATGGCGTGAAAGAGTTTTATTGCAAGAAGTGTAGGGAGTTGAACGGCATGAGAGGTTGTAACCAACAAGAACCACAAGGCCCAATACAAAGGCGAAATTCTTGGATATACGAAACAACAACTCCTAAGCTAAAGTTAGACGGAAAATTGGCGAAATTAAACTAATTTGTTTGCGGTCATTGTTTTTGTTCATCCCGTATCCGTAAGTGTGCAGAAAAAACTTGAAGATGTTATCTCAGAGACCTTGAGACGTAGCTCAGAGGTTGAAAGGCATGGAATAATGAGACGCTCATAATTGTGCGCACGTTTCCAAGTATTCGCTTATGCCTAATGTTTTCGAGAGATGTTATTAAATTCATAATCTTCTTCTTCATCGATGGGTGAGCAGGCTTCATTATTAATTAATGCATTAGGAGAATTATGTTTAATTATTGCTTCTGTCTGCGATGGAGACGAACCTCTTTTTGTTACTTTTGTAAAAACTAGACGAGTGCCGATATTATCAAGTAAAATGTGCAAAAAGTGTTGTTTTATATTTCAGTTAGAGATTTAAATTCACAATCTATTTTTTTAGCCTTCTTATTTTTATCATTTTATTAAGTAGATAGGTACTCTTCTACACTAAGACGTAGCGATGGACTTTGCTAAGGAAAATCCCTAATGAGGAAAAAAAAATGACGATGACCAAAATATGACGTAAATCATGATCTAACCATAATTTAAATATCAATATCACTCACTCATAATTTGTCTAGATGAGTAAGTAATGCAAAAACTTCAACTAACACTCTCGATTGATATATCAAAAGGTTTTTTTAATCGTATTTCCTGTACCTGTAAATGAGCAGTCATGAACTGTATAATCAGTTTATTGATACACCAACTTTATATATTATATTTTTTTAATAGTTCCTCTAATCATAACAATCATATAATTTTCTGTTCAATCTACATTACGAAATACTAGATTTAAAATTTGGGTAATTTAATAACAATAATTTTTCATTCTTTTGCGTCGATAATTTTTATATCATCATGAGATCTATGTTTTGAAATAAATTTAACATGAGTAGGGGCATTTAAAACATCGTTTATTCCAGTTTAGGAGGTAGGACTTTTTACTTTATAATGGGTGACTTTTCCGTTATCGTTGACATAAGTTTCAGCTCCTCTTTGGTTCGATTCTTTGCCATTGATGTTGGAGGAGGACGAATACGAATTGCTGGAGACTGAGTAGAACTTTCCATCACCGCTTGGTGCTGCTGTGTCGGCAAAACGGTTCACGTTGGGGCTGCCCTGAAATTTGGTGTGTTGTTAGATTCATGGTTTACAATTTTGTGTGTTGTTAGATTCATGGTACCCATTAACCAAAGTTATTTCGGGTTTATAATAATAATGTTAATGTCCATAGTGATTGGCCACTAATTGAGATTTATTAAAGCTTATGTTTATGTTTAGTACATTTTGAAAGTTACTGTCTCGAGGTACTTTAAAATATATCGTAATTTATGAAAAATCGATAGAAACCAAAACAACAAACAATTCAAACTAAAGTTTTAAGACTAATGAAAGTAAATATTTCTGATCACTTAAGTATTGAGTGCAACTGTGACTATAAACTCTTTGCTTCTTTAGTAAATTAGAAGGTACATCGAACACAATGATAAACCGTACAGGTACTGAAACCCATTGAAATTATACCTTTGTGCAGTTTAGTCACGACCGATAAGGCCACATCAGTACATATGTAGCTATGTTATGATCGACCTAAACCCAGTTTTTAAATAAATACTTAATGTAAATGCCAAAACAATAAAAATACCCAATTGGGAAAAAATTTTTCGTGCTTAGATTGCCGAAGAGATACATTATCGTAAATCTTTCAATGATATTGATCAAATGAACAATTATAACAATATAATTAATTAACTAACGATGAAAAATAAACCACAACGATGAAGTTCACAGGCTTCTTGGTTTAAAAATAACAATAAGAAAAAAACCTGCACACAAAAACAGGCAGGATTTGCAGGTAGGTACTAAAGGTAAAATTCGTGATCAAATCATTAAAAACAACAAACACGTACATGATTTTCTCACAGATAAGTAAATGGAAAAACTTACTGGATTGGTTGGGTATATGGACGCAACGTGATGTTGGTATCCTGGTCCTGCAGCTGCGCTGGCGAAAGCGCTGTTTCCGTAATTCGAGAACGGTGGAGGCCCTCCGAATCCAGAAGGCATATTCGGGAACACTGGGAACCTGGAGGCAATGATTGGATCTGGATTGTAACCACCAGAGTAGCCACCAGGATAGCCTCCGGCGTAGCCACCAGAGTAGCCACCAGGATAGCCTCCGGCGTAGCCACCAGAGTAGCCACCAGGATAGCCTCCGGCGTAACCACCAGCCTGATTCGAGGTTAAGTCGAAGGCTTTTCTAGCAGCATCGAACGCTAGCCTTTGGTTATCTAAATTCTTATGGAACACCCTGTAAGCACAAAATTGTTAATCAATCAAACTGAATGGTTTAGTATGTAATGTTAGAGGTAGCTGATGGAAGCGCTAGAGAAGATTAAGCGGTTTTAGTCTGATTGGAACACAGTAAAGTTATGACGATTATAAAGGCACTCCACGCACATGTAATGTAGTGTAAAAGTTTACCTTTTTACCCGGGCTCCGTGTGGGCTACTACAAAAATGCAAGTTTATGATTAAAAGTATGTCGTTGATAAAAGTACGGGTAAGATTTCTCGACCCCTACTTTAGTCAAGCAGTTTTAAATCTACGTATTGTTTCAAGATAAAAACGAAAAAAATATATTTAGAGTGCTCGAAAAATTCTGATTCAATAAGTCTGTTTGTATTTTGGTTAACGCACACGGCTTAATACTTATAAAAATTTTCTTAGCTTAAAGAGAATTTTATAAACTAATTTTAGGTGCTCCCCTACTGGAAAATTAAATCTTTTTCTGATAATAATAAAGCAGCTACAAGAAAGAATAAACTAAGTCCATTCTAAAGTCCCCCTTCACCACCCGAAACACGGCTTTTCCTCCACCGGAAGCGTGCAGCTTCAGACACGTCTTAGGTCTTACTCTTGGAGCAAATTCTCGAGGTTGAAGAAATAGTTCTGGCCGAAGTCGTCTTCACCACCTTGGTACACGGTATCGGCGAAGGGCTGTGGGAACGGTATGTTATCGGCGAAGTGTTGAGGGATCTCGTCACCAGTACGGCTGACGACCTTTCCGTCCTTAAGGCCGTATGTACCTCCGTACCTATGGCCTGATGAGTCCACGAATGCGAATGCTCCACCTCCTTCTGAATTTGCTGCTCCTGGTAACAGAGAAAGGAAATATTTAGTTATTGGTGATGTTAGAAACTGTCTAGACAATAACTTAAAGACGCAGCCGTCTTTCAGTCATTGTCGCGTCAAGTGGAAAGACTATCAAAATCAATCAGCTTCTGTCACTTGTTTGAACATTTCAGAAAGTCGTTTTGAATATTTTTAACTGTAACCGTATAAATGTAGAAATTTGTGGTGCAAGTAGACCCAGATCAAGTAAGAGTGTCTTGATTTTGCAGACAAATATGGGACATGACTTAACGCAGTTCTGCATATATAGTATCTTTCTATACATGAAGTTCAATATAGACGTGATGGTAAATAATGATGTAGACACAGAGTCACGCGTGGGCAGTACTATTAACAAGTGAAAAGGATTCATCAAGACATACAATAATAAAGAACTCCCGATATGGATAGATACACCTACGACGATAATCATAGTAATTGAATTGACGTCATTTGTAGGTTTTAGTAGAACGGACGCACTGAGTCAATCAATTTTGAACCCATTAATTTTAAGTATCGAGGCTATGAAATATTCATTAGCATGATTTATAAAATTGCTTATGTGCATTTTTACGAGAATAAAGAATGAAGGACAGTTTAGTAGCTCAATGGCCCCTTGATTAGGCTTCACGAAATTATTATGAGTAGTTTGAACCTGGTGTCTATTGATAAAGAAACAGGTTTTGCTAATTTGTGATATGAATTCATTTCTAACCACTATTACCATTGTTACTTCTTAAAAGAAATCGCTAAACAAAATGGGGAAAACCCACCAAACATGAATCACAGACGAAAACAATACATCAATTTGAAACGCTAATTTGGTCGGTCATCCACTTAAAAAATTAGTACACACCTCACGTGTTTGTGCGCATGTAAAGGCCGATATATCTTCAATTATAGATAGATAACTAAACGTGTCAAAGTGTTTAACGTGGGCATCTATTAACACTGTGGTTAGAATAAAAACGCGCATCTGACTGAGATCATTATTTAATCGACGGGAATCCCGGAAATATAATAGGTTGTTATGGTCTTAGTAATTAAGAATTTAATTAGTTTGCGAATAGCTACAGACTAACACTCGCAATTGTAAATTATGATTATTATGAAGCAAAGAGATTCTTTTGTTATTAAATAAACATGACACGCTGACTGGTACAGAAATATCCAGAAAATAATTATAAAGATGTGTAATTTTGTATTGTAAGATCAATTTCCGGTCAAAATAAAGTTATAGTAGGTTTCAAAAATTGAGCTACAGACTCTATAAAAAAAAGAAAATTTAAATACAGGAAAAAACTGAATTTAGCATTAATAAGAAAAGTATAAAAGAAAACGTCTAACCTTAGGTTGTGAACGTCTAAGCAGCGAGACCTATACTTAAATTAATAAAACTACTAGAAGCGGGTGTGAAGTAAGCAATAGAACCAAATGCAACTAATAAAGTAATCGCGAAGGCTGCTTGAACACGTCAAATATCGTGATCCATGAATAGAAAAGAAAGGCGTAGAAAATCGTTCTAGAACATTTTATGAGCTCTATGTTGATTACAACTTGTTATAGAGCCGTAAAACTACGGTTGGTTTTTCACATACGTTTAATAATATTGGCTTTCGTTAATGAGAAAAATTTAATAGATAAAATATCAATTTATATGGTTCAAGTTGCAGTGAATTTCATCATCTGTCGTAAGGTAACAGTTTACCTGACTAACAACTAATTGATGTAATATCAATATTGTCATCATCATCTATTGTATTACATTGAAAGGAGATGATAATGATGGTGTAGACAATTACGAAAATTGATTGGATTTCCACATTAATGAAAAATGAATCAGCTAGAATTACAATGTGTTTTTGTTTAAACCGAGCGTGTGTAACAGTAGTTTATGAAGAACATAAGGAGAATACTTTTTATTGATGACAGGATGCAGCTCAATTTATTCTTAACAGTACTCTTTTTATCACAACAAATACAAGGAATAGATTAAAGAGAATTTACTACAAATTACCGGAAGTTAACTGTTCCGGATAACAATCAAATCTTTATAATAAGAGCTAAGAACGAGATTCAGTATGTAACTACTACCTACATACTGGAGTCGGCGATCAAGATCTAGATAGACGAATATAAATTAAACATGTAATTAAAGGAATGTTTTTGCTTTGTTAAAAAGTAGCCATCTAGAATGTTAACGAATTTGGTTTAGATTTTGAAGATAACTAAAATACGAGTCTGCATTTCTATGGTGTGAAATGTTGTCGAGGTTTTGGGAGCGAATTAAGGAATTGGGTCAGTTAACGGTTGTGGTAGCATATCTATGGCCATCTGATACTGTAAGACGATAGAAATATAACCGAAGGTAAAAAGGTGATTCATAGTCATATCCAACAAATCATCTGCATTGTAATTCTGATATTGTATAACTTAATTATTTTCTCAGTAACGAAAAGAGAATTTTCATCCAAAACAGACGAATCTGTTGTGAAGTATTTTATAATCCTCTTATTTATTTCCTCTCAAAAATGAGTGAACTCTTTATCACAATAATAGAATGAAGCGGCAACAGCTGTCAACGCTTCATCCATCATTTTAATGTCCTGTTGCGTGAGACAGAAATGGTCATTAGCACATTATTCATTACGAACTAGAGTCATTGTGGAAAATTTATTTTGTTAAGAAAAGTGTGTTTGGATTGATGAATCATTCAATGTTATGATCACTGCTGTTAATTCTTTATTGTTTCTTGCGGTTTCAAAGGTGACTCGTTATGTGGTTATTGTCTGTGTATTACAGGTGATTTAGATTATTTGCCCTTCCTTGTTGTAAAAACAAATTACTTTCCGTCCTTCTTAACTTTATTTCTTTATTCTTTGCTTCTAGTTTTTACATCATTCATGAAAAATAAGATTATGCAGAACTGTGTCTAAACTTTTCTTGAAATTGTAAGGATCTATATCAAGATGCAAACAAATTATCATCATCATTATCACCGTATCAACAGAAACGCGTCCACTATTGGACAAAGGCCTCCCTCAAGGGTCGCCACGTCGACCGATCATATTGTATTCACATCCAGCGAATTTCTGTGGCCTTCACTGGGTTATTGGTCCACCTTTTAGGAGTCTTTACAACGTAACCGTATTTTAGAAGATATAACACCGAGCAACATATTGCTCAGTGTCCTCACTCAACAGTTTTCACCTACCTATGTCAAGAATTAAGCCTGTTGATATCTTGTCCAGTGTCATTAAGAATTCCTAAATCATTAGTAAGGTATTTCCTCGGTCACTGTGTTCCCAATCCGGGTTATATTTACTGCTATTGTGATGAATTCACAATGATATGAGTGACAGGTAAATTCGCTTTGTGAATACTAAAACAGACATTAATGTAGCCCATTCAGTTGCATACTGCATAATATGTAGGTTTGTGGTTATTCGTCATGATTTAAAAATATATACTGTAAACTAAGGAACTTTGTGGGGCATTTCCAATTATTTTGACGGTAGCTTGGTTTATGTCGGAGTACAAAATTTAACTGGTTGGGCTATCCAGCGATTTTCCAGCACTGTGCTGAACTGGATCTACATAATTCCAATCATTATTAATGCGTACCTGCAGAAAACGACAATGCTTTTGCACTTATGGTAAATAGTAGTTAGCTTTAAACTGGTGTGCCAAATAAATGTTTATTCGTTCTTTTTACGTTATAAAAATTTGGTAAATATAATACATATAATTATGATGGAAACATGCCTTACATACAAAGAAAATAAAATCGCCCAAATTTTTGGGCCCCATGTGAAATATAATACTAAGCTATTTGGCAGTTAAATAACGATAAAGTTCGATAGCTTTATAACAAATCCCTTTTAAGATAGGTAGTGTATGAATAAAACATTTGTATATTATAATAGAAATGTTAAATTGTTAAATTATGCAAAGGACAACAATAAATCTGGACATTAACGTTACTTTGGGTTTCTTTACCGAGTTCCGCCTCAAGAAACTTAGGTTTACATTGCCTTTCTTAAAATTAATAATAAATCAACAACATTTTGTGAGTAAAAGGTAATGTTGTGAATAAATAGGAATATTTTATTGTCTCCATATAAATCCATTCATACCAATAAAGCCGGAAAACGATAAAGTTAGGCGTCACCATAATCAATTCAGCCAAATAACGTCGAATGCTGTGTTCAGCATTCGACGTTATTTGGCTAGACCTCCCCCAAGTATCGCCACCATGACCGGTCCCATGCGTCTCGCATCCAGTGGATGCTCGCAATCATTAGCAAATCATCGGTTATACATACCATCCAAAGTTATACATATCTTGTACAAAAGCACTGGCACTCTGAAAGGACTGAAAACCAGCCGTAACAAAGTTGGGACAAGTCTAGGTCGCGATGACCAGGTTCGTAGAGCATGAAGATTCAAAAAATGCAATCTCTGATTTCCAGCCAGGCCAATGACCTCTAACCAGGATGGACGATATCAACAGAAATTACTTAACAGTCTCCAATGGAACGATTCCGTCATCTCACTTGTATCTAGATACCTATATATTTTTTGTGAATATTAGATGTGTACTGTGAATTCTAAGGAGATTGTGTACATTGGCACTTAGCATTTTACACCTACGAGTACTTGGTTCGAAAAAATCGTGTTGATTTTGTACATGCCATGTAGTTATTTTCCTTGTCAGGGACTTTACTTTAGTCTCTTTAAGGTTTTGACACGTGAAAGCCGATATTCGTTTTTAGTATTAGAAAGTCTGAGCTGAGTATCAATGGTATCTCTTAACGCACATTATGTTTCAATGTTCATAATTTTATATTCGTTGTATTCGACGTCTACCCATCTCATATTGGACCAAATAGTTACCCAAATATGTAAAAAAAAACCTTTATTACATATTACTGAAGACCCGTAACTATAACGAGACAAAGTAATTACTTGAGTAAAAAAGTCTCTAGGATACAATTTTTAGGAAGGTGAACCCGACTGCAAGGAAGAGCACAAACTGTCATAACACCTTCCTTGCAGTCGGGTTAAAAATAGTAAGTACATTGTTCACCGAGAGGAGAAAACACCCGAGATCGGGAATCGCACTTTCTCTCGAGTGATAAATAGTGCTTTATACTACACCTACGAGGAAAATAAAAAACTAAATCTTTACTAATTGAAATTTATATTGAAATTGTTGCAGTTAGTGAATCTAAGCGGGAGAGAAAAGTGTATGAAAATCCATTCTCTCCCGCTCAGATGCGTTTTCTCCCCGCATATTTGTTCGATATGCAATGACGCACTTTCTACCGTAAATTTGATAAAGTATCAAGGTACTTTCCAAGCAGGTGTAGTATAAAAAGAATTGTAAGCTTTGTTCGTGTGTAATTATTCACGTCACGGTTCTTACTTAGGACTTATCAACGCAGAAAGCTCGTCCTACTGCCATGGAAAAACCTGCAATTAAGTTGGCAACATGGAAACTTTCATCAAAGATGTCAGACTTACGTGTTAGGTCAAAGATTACAAGTCCTTCTAGAAATTCCTCATCAGCTGACATCAATGTGAGGCTACTCACTTTCACAATATTTTAAACAAAGCTCTTGTGTTTTTGAACACATTAGGTGAAACTTGGTAAAATTATAGATTTTCATAGCAGGTCTATGATTAGTTTTTTTTTCAGTAAGTACCTACGTTTGTATGTAAGGTGTAAACAAACCTTTATTAACGAAGCCGTCAGCCACACATTCTATACATTAAGCTAAGTAAGTACGTAAAAGCGATTGCTGGGAATAGTAGATTAGTAGCCAAGGGCTGTAAGGCATCAATTGCAGCCCGAGATATTTAGGCGCACGAACGCAGTGAGGGCGCCAATAGTTCGAGGGTGCAATTGATGCTTACACCCGAGCTAACTACTCTGCTTTACATCTCGATTATGAGGTAAGAAGAAAAAAACCGGCATTACAAGAATAAAGTTTTCAAATATCTCTCTTTAGAACTTTCAGGCAAAATATTGTTAATTGCTGCTTCAGCTTCCATTTTCATTGAATCGGGAGTGCAGCAAATCTTCATCACTTGCAGAACTCATGTTTTTTTCCTAATTAGCACGTAATTATAAAAAAAAATCCAAAAACAAACAATATTGAAAGTAAAGTTTTCTATTACCGCCTTTTTCATCTCTTTTTAAATTTTTTTTTTTTCAAGAACGATATTGAGCTTCGCCGTTCGATATTTAAAATTGATGACTATTAAGCCTCCCCCACACAGGTGGTATACTAATACGAAGACAAGGCTGAATAGCGAAGCGACCTCTTTTGTCATTGGGCTGAATGCATGATGTCTATTGCCAGTACTATGATGGTTAGATGTACGCGAACTTTTTGAAAGAGTGAAGTGTTTTTTTTTTAATTACTTACCGCCCTAGGGCTTTTCTTGCGACATTAATGCCCTGGAGCGCTAATTGGTCACCTACAAGCCCCATTTGGGGGTAATAAGGACCTACTTACCGAATATGAGAGATGTAAACGATTTTTATTTGAGGTGCAAAGTCACATTTTACGATACGACTCAATGTCTTTCCTGAAAACACTGTGCTGATGGATATATTGAATAGAATGGGGGTCGTAAACGCATTTAAAGTTAGATAAAACATAACAAAAATATTTAAAAAATGTATAAGATAAATATTTAAAAAAAGTTGGTCGCATTATCTTCGTCACTAGAAGGTAGAAGGTTCCCAAGTATGGTCTAGCTAGAACGAATAAATGATCGCAATGAAGAAGAGAATAAATGAATGTCGGGTTCGCTTAGGGTACTTTTACACCCCTGACGTACGTACGTTAGAAGGTAAGATCTACATTTAAATGAGTTAAGTTGCTTTATTATTTAAATTAAATTATTTTACTAAAACTCTACACTCAAATTAAAATTATGTAGGTTGTATAGATACAACCTACATAATTTTATTTCTCCACGTAAACATTTTCAAGTTTCAAGCATACTTTCTTATATTTATGTAAATCTTAAGGCATTCTCTGAGGTACAAGCATTATGTTGTGATGAAACAAGTTTATTAAAGAAGTCAGACATTCCTTTGTTTTGTTAATTGCTTGGAACTTGATTTCTTTTATTTTATTTTTTTGTACAGCGCGGTTGACAAGATGAGTTCCATTATTAAGTGGTTTAAATATGTCTACACTTTTTTAATTAACATGTTGCTAGGTTGAAATACATAAAACTTTTTTCTTTTAATTTTTTCAAACATAATAAAACTACTATCTATGTATATTCAAAACTAGCTTTTAAAACTCAAACGATAACTTTAGGACCATATTACGAGTATAATTCAAAATACCTCATCTCTTGAATTAAAGAATAACTAACTGCATGGTGGCTCTCCATTATAAAATAATAAAGTAAATGAATTTTACATAAAAAATAAGTCACAAAAGCGTCTCAACGGATAAGAACTAGCAGACTGACAGAATCTAAGAAATTACAAAATTATGCAGTAATAAATTATTGGATTACTTACCTACTGCAATAAGCAATTTGTCCCCTTCTAGAATATAAGTTTATATTTATTTAATGTTAGTTTAACTGTAAGTACCTATACCTACCACCGTCATCTGAAACCGTCAAAAAAACAGAGTTTCACATAATTAAACGACTGTGAATCTTACATACATTAGAGTTTATTTTTAATAGATTTTAAATATACCGTAAAAACCTAAGTCCTCAGTCATAAAGAACATATTTTTAAACTAAATCCTTTGACTTATGAAAGTGTTACGAACGAACAAAGATCGTTATTCATTAGTAAAATAGTAAAATATCCAAGAAATGATTCTAGAACAGCAATTAGTGAACTAAGCTTGCCTGCAGGCGTTTCTTTGATGGCTTTAGAATTGTTTAAAATAACTAATTGCTAATAACAAAGACATCGTTCGATGATGTATTTGCTTATTTAAACAGTTTTTACTGTGAAAGTTTAATAAATCTGTCAACTAATTCTGAATAATGAGCTCATCTTTATTAATTTTTAAGCAGTTAATTTGTGCTTTTTTATCACCCGTAGTCGCCCGCAGGGGTTTGGTATCGAATGAAAATATTGCAACAAAAAATAACTAAAAGGATGTCATTAAAAGCAATTAATTTGACATTCGTATGATTTATACGGTTAAAAAAATGCAATCATATTCAAATGCTAAATGTTGTTGTTTTTAAACTACTTAAAATTGTAAAGTCTATCAATTATTTTTTCCATACTTTAAAATTGGCTAATTGCTAATGATTGCGAAAATCGATATGATTGGGACCCACAGTGAAATCGATATTTTACGTCTTCTATTGTAATAAACATTATTTTAAAAGACGTAAAGGATCGATTTCACCAAAATTATTCCAGCGTGACCAAAGAATTTCTATAATCAAAATAAACGTCACACTAAAGCAAATTAAGTACCTTTGGCTATTCAAAGTACTATTAAATATATTAAACCGATAAAATCTTGGTTTCATGCTATAACATTTTTTTACGCTCTTACCATGTGGTGCTGACTTCGAAAACTGAATGTAATGAAAATATCTAAACCACGTGTAAGAGCTGCGAAGACTTGAAAGCAGTGATGTAACTGCGCTTTAGAACGCAGTTCAAAATTAGTTCTAAGTATAATATTTATGCTTGAGAGTTTATTTGATCCTTGAAATATGTATTGTTGTTGTTTAATCAGCTCAAAGGATCGTCACAATCACGGAGAATTTTTAAATAAATGATATTCATTACGAGAATCAATCATTCTTCTGCAATGCAATTTATTCCAATTTATTTGAGGTCGACGCAGTATGTTTTATCTTCCATACTTCTCTATTATTACTATAGTCATCTCGGCAGTCACATAATTTTTAGGCAAATCATCCTTCACACAGTCCACCCACCGTTTCTTCGGTGTTTCTAATATCAAATCTAATTTTCTACAATATAGGTAAATCTTCACTACATAGTATAAAACAAAGTCGCTTTCTCTGTCCCTATGTCCCTTTGTATGCTTAAATCTTTAAAACTACGCAATGGATTTTGATGCGTCTTTTTTAATAGATAGAGTGATTCAAGAGGAAGGTTTATGTGTAAAATTATGCTTCCCTGCGAAGCCGGTCGGGTCGCTAGTCTATATAATTATAAAGGAATATTGAAGGTCAGTAAAGTAAGTTTATATCCTTCACTTCGAACTCACTGAACTTTCGCTCTCATCGTATATCAAAGGGCTTCTTTCTTTACCGTGTCGTTAGTGACTAGCTTGGTGTCAGAGTTTTTTATAATGCCATCCTCTGGACCTCTGACTTGGCTTTTCATGTCGTCGAGAAATATCTCATAGGCATCCATTTCTCCCGATGTTTTCCATCACTAAAGCAAGTGATATAGTTATTTAAGGTGGATGTTCACGGTAGCCCGCAAAATTCAAATTTTCTTACGTTTTTAGCGATTTGCAGGAAAGTGCTAGGTTGTATGTTAGTGAAAATATGATTTGCGGGTGTAAGACGTATGCAGTTACAGAATTATAATCATCAAAATCATCATTACAACCCTCCAAGTTCATGTAACTGTCAAGAATGAGTACCTATTTCATCAAATCTTCAAATCAAACCTTTTAAAAGGTCATTCTTGAGAATACGCACATGAGGAAAATCATGGGTTTGAACTTGATACCTATGACTTGCCAGTCCGACGGTCACACCACTATACAATCACTGCTATCAAAGGGCTTATTATTGGTTATTATTCTGTCAAAATGTTACCTTCGAACCAATTTAGTCAATCGTTTAAGTATGTGTTTAATAAATTCAAGGGTAAAACCCTTAAAACATCTTATTGTGTATCATGGGCAATTTGATTAATGAGCCTGAGAACTATTCAAATAGTTTTTGGTAACAGTATTGAGTATAGGATGGTAGGTTTTCTCAATATTGTACTAGACCTATCCCAGTGATATTTGGCCTGGCCTGTTGGTCTAGTGGTTAATGACCCTAACTGCTATGCCGGAGGTCGTGGGTTCGATTCCCACCCAGGACAAATGTTTGTGTGATGAGCACGATCATTTGTTCTGTGTCTGGGTGTAATTTATCTATAATATGTATGTATTTAGAAATATATAAGTATGTTTATCAGTTGTCTAGTACCCATAATACAAGCTCTGCTTAGCTTGGGACTAGATGGCGTTGTGTGATAGTTGTGGAATATTATTATTATATTATTATTATTTACGTGAGTTTGTCCTCGGTGTGAAAATTAATTAACGTGTCAGTCAATTTAATACACTTTTAAAACTTACACAAAAGTTACGGAGGTTGATCTAACATATTATGTTTGATTTATAATATTAAAAAAATACGACTGCCTAGGTGATCCAGTGGGGACAAGCGCACCTGCGCTAAGCACGAGGAGGACCTCACATAACACTTTTGCCGAGCTGAGTGTTATTGGTTATTTGCACGGCCGAAGTGTTATTGGTATTTTCCATTAGGAATTGCTCACTTACAACCACGGAGTCTACATTTGTGCCCGGTTGATAGGTTCAACCCCTAGTAGATGGGACCTAAAAACGTAACTGGCGTTTTGGAGATACCTAGTTACAGTAAGTACCTCTGTCTAGGCCTTCGGGGATTACAGGTTTGATGTTATGTTGTAAAATTCCACCATTTTATTGCTTATTAACTTTCATGGCATTGTAAATTGAGTGTAGGTTAGTTGAGGAAAAATCAATAAAAGCGTCGAGTGCATCGAACGCTTATCATATCACAATGACAGTGTGCGCTTAGGCTATATAAGTATATCAGCTATACACCCCTAAACTAAATCTATATGAAATACAAGTTTTTTCGGTTGTGTTATAGTCGGGTATTTTCCCACAAAGACCGTTTAGACACTCAGGGATAATGTAACTACCTATTACTGAAAGCACTTTCAGAATCGGGTCAGCGGTTATTATACAATATTTTTAACCGACTTCCCAAAAAGGTACGATCGGTATATATATATTTTATTCTATGTATGTACATAGGTACATCGATTACACTGCGATTTATGATCCGATTTACGTGATTCTTTTTTAGTTTGATGCGGAATAGTTGCCATTTGGTCCCATAAAAATTTAGCATGGTTTGCCCCAGTACTTTTCATTTTATGACCATTTTTTTATAATTTATGAACATTTTTCGTTCGTTGTTTTTATGTGTGTTCGCGAATAACTTCGTCGTTTATGAACCAATTTTGATGATTCTTTTTTTATTAGAACGGAGATATTTCAAGAGTGGTACCATGATATGGTAACCAGATCCTGGTGATGAAATCCCAGAGAAATCGAGGGCAACCCTCAAACATAGGCACGTATTACGTGTTTCGTGCTTTTTCTGACGCTATACAAGCATAGGTTTCATAGTAAATATTAATTTTATAGGATACACAACTAAACATGAAAAAAAAACCGGCCAAGTGCGAGTCGGACTCGCGCACCGAGGGTTCCGTAAAAAAAATATATTATGTGATGTAACTAAAAATTTATGGTTTTCGTAATTATTCCTTTATCTATGCTATAAGACGTTGCTTCGTACCAAATTTCAAGATTCTGAGTTCACGGGAAGTACCCTGTAGGTTTTGATTCCCTTGCGAGTGTCGAAAATTTGCGGCATAAACGGGAGTATCTTGATGTAACTAAAAATTTATGGTTTTCGTAATTATTCCTTTATCTATGCTATAAGACGTTGCTTCGTACCAAATTTCAAGATTCTGAGTTCACGGGAAGTACCCTGTAGGTTTTGATTCCCTTGCGAGTGTCGAAAATTTGCGGCATAAACGGGAGTATCTTTTGATCGCGTTGACTTAGAAGTTTGATTTTTTCACAGCTCCAAGAGACCATAGACTTGAGTATTTGATATGAATTTCAGCTTGATACCTCCACGCGTTCCTGAGAAAAAAGGTCTTGACAGACAGACAGACAGACAGACAGACAGACGGACAACAAAGTGATCCTATAAGGGTTCCGTTTTTTCCTTTTGAGGTACGGAACCCTAAAAATAAAAAAACTTTTTTGCAAAAAAAAACAACCGACTTCAAAAACACCAAAAAGTGAAAAATAAACTTCAAAAGAAAAATCAGCTTCTGAAGTCGGTGGCAAAAAAAGCCAAATCAAACAAACAAATGTCACCGACTTCAGAAGCTGATTTTTCTTTTGAAGTTTATTTTTCACTTTTTGGTGTTTTTGAAGTCGGTTGTTTTTTTTTGTTACATCCAAAATAGACTTACTCATAATATTAGTATAGACTCAAGAAGAGTAAGACTAAAGAAAAGATGGATGGACTGTGTAAAGAATGATATGGTAAGGAAGGAGGTTTCTAATATGATAAGGATAACTCGAGTAAAAGAGAAATGGAGAAGACATCTTGCGCTGAACCCAATTGTGATGGGAGCCGGGTAATAATGATGAGATTTAATAGTCACTGTCAAACCTGTTTGGATGATGCGGAGAAAATAACATAAAGGATACCTGGCTGACTTTCAAGAGCTGGATATCGTGATAAAAAAAGGTAAAATAAGTCCAACGACCATTGCATATTAACATTATCTATATTTAAAATAATTATGTACCTATGTTTATCTATTTATTGCAGAAAATAACTTACTGACACGCTATAGCATAAACCGTTGCATGTAGAGCATGTTTAAACTAGTTCTAAGAGTTTTGAAAAATCACCACTTGAACAGGTATTATCATCATCTGCCTAGCCTTTTCCCAACTACGTTGAAGTCAGCTTCCTGTCTAATTGGATGCAGCTGAAAACTAATATTTGACATGGGAGCGACTGCCTTGGATGGCTTGGATGGTGGCTTTCTTGATGTTTGTCAATGGAAACTCCCATTTGCCCCAATGGGATTTAAAAAAATCAAGTTATATTGAGACAAGCCGTTTTATCATTTGCCTTGCCTTTTTTCAAGTAGGTTGGAGTAGGCTTTCGGCCTAACCGGATGCAGCTGAATACCAGTATTTAGATGGAGCGACCCTTGGTAAGACTGGTTGTTTGGTAAGGCTGGTTGTGGACGTGTGTGGCTTTCAGGCTGACTACCTGTTACGACTGTCAAAGATCTTAGACAGCTGGCTGTTTGTGTTTTACATGAGACAATTCACATTATAAATTATTCTTTTTCCATAGTTTTATTGTGGGTTCAATTGCAAACGGATCCAGTTGACCAAAGACTCTCTTACAATACAGGAGAAATTCCAAGATGCAACGTTTTTGTTATAAAATAAGATAAATCTTATATTTTGGTGCATCAAGATTTTTTTGAAGATCCGCGGCCATGTTGTCTCAAGTTCACAGGTCATTTAATTCTCACATAAAATTAATTTACGTAGCCATAAATTTTACAAAGTGCTTCTGTTTTCTTGTCTCTAGAATGTCTAATTTCCCAAAATCCCTATTTAAATGCAAAATGTAACTTAATAACTTTGGATTTGTATTCATGTACTTTACTCTTGACTTAAGTAAATTATAAATAGGCTACTTTAAGTTGGATTTAAGTTACTGCTGTCAAGTCCCGTTGAGTACTTAATCTTCTTGTAATTGCTATTAAACAAACATTTTATGACATAACTAAGTGTTTTTTATCAACTTAGTTTTTCTCTTTTTAGGGTTCCGTACCCAAAGGGTAAAAACGGGACTCTATTACTAAGACTTCACTGTCTGTCCGCCCGTCTGTCCGTGACCGTGATAGCTAGACAATGGAAATTCACAGACGATGTATTTCCTCGTATATGGCGACGCGGCTTTATACGAATAATTCCGAAAAGTGGCGACAAGCCTCCGGACGATCCTAACTCTTACCGCCCTATAACACTGCTACCATCTTTGGGGAAACTCCTGGAGCGTCTTATCGTTCCACGTTTACTACCAGACGGACCGAAATTTCACAACAACCAATTCGGTTTTACCGTGGGAAAATCTACCGTAGACGCGGCACTTTCTGTCAGAAAAATTGTCAATACATCCGAACATAAGTACGTAGTTGGGATCTTTCTAGATATTTCTGGGGCTTTTGATAACGCATGGTGGCCGATGCTACTCCTTAAACTGAAAATTCGTGGTTGCCCTAAAAACATATACAATCTTGTTTGCTCGTACTTCTCAAATGGTTCCGCGAAACTCAAACTCGTACATCATTCTATGTCAAAGTCCCTTACCATGGGATGCCCTCAGGGTTCGGTTATGGGTCCGTATGTATGGAACGTAGGCTTCGATGACTTCCTCGCGATTCCACTTCCATGCGGCTGTTCATTAACCGGTTACGCGGACGACGGCCTGCTGCTCATTCAGTCAAGTACTCGGGCTGGACTCGAAAATTTGGCTGACACTTGCCTAAAATTAATATCCCAGTGGGGTGATCGTAACCGTCTGACCTTTGCACCACATAAAACTTATCAACTTCTTTTAAAAGGTAATCTTAAATAATCACTGTGTTAGGTATAATTGTAGACTACAATACATAATAACAACCTTTTTGATTAAATTAGTCACTAAGACGTGATTTTTGCGCTTCTAGATTTAATCAACTTAAATTGGTTAATTAACGCCCAAATACTCAAACGTCACTCAATAAGTAACCCTCAAAACTCGTGCTATCTCTGTCACTCTGCGTCAATGTAACAAAGACAGCACGAAATTTAAGTGCAACTTAAAATTGAGTGACGTTTGAGTATTTGGGCGTAAGCTACTAACGTTTTGCTCGTTTTTATTGAGTATTAATAAACACCAAAACTAAATAAAACACTGAAAACGTTATATTTACTATGTTTAAAATTACAAAAAAAAGGTAAAGTTACTGTTTTACATATAGGTACAGAAAAAATGTTGTAAAAACGGTAGTTCAAAATTTATAGCCTGAATCCATAGAGTTGCCTGAATCCGACCTTAGTGCTATCTTACTTTGTTAATTTTTAACCCTCGACCGAAAATTAAGGGTGTTTAATAGGGTAGACGACTGACTAAAAAAAATATGATTCTGTTTAGTCCGTCAGTTAGATTATCGGAAAATATTGGATACGTGTTTTTTGTTTTATCAAAATAATAAAAATTGACGAAAATAAAGCTTGTCAAAGATCATGGAGAGGGGGTTTTTGACGTCATAGTTTCGTAAAATTGGACCAAGCTGTGACGTTGCACGACTTTTCAAAGCGCTGTATCGTCTTCATTTTTTGTTTACGTGAAAAAAGAAAAAATACGTGTTCAATATTTTTTGGAAATCTATCTGACGGACTAATTAGATTTTTTTAGTCGTCTACCCTATTAGTTTGAAGTGTCTATCTGCCTGTGGTATCATAGCTCTTAAACAGATGAACTGATTTTGGCTAATTTTATATTTGTTGGAGATAGAGATTTTAACAATGACTGAAAATGTCGCGAGGAAACCGGCATATCCTGAAACTTAAAGGACGAATTCGACATACAGGCCCACGTGGTACCCGTCGGGGCTGTGGGTTGTTCACAAGAGATACCGCGGGCTCGACATAAAGGGCTAAGAAGGAACATGGGTGGTTTTTAGTCAGTAGAAGTCTGACACTCCCTTTCGCTCTCCCAAGAGCGGGAGGGGTTATTTAATGATTTCCCACCCCACAAAAAAAGGCGTACGTGGTAGATCGTAGCCCACTTTCTTAGAAAGAGGAGATGGGAGGGTATTATCTCGCAGAGATAATTGCAATTAGTAAATAAACACCGATAAAATTCTTGCAAAAATAGATAGTTTTAAATACGTATATATCGTTTTATTATTTACAATCATTTACCAATTAGTCTTCAAGACTTAACGATGGCAATGTTTAAAATAATTGTTACTACTCGTACCTATGTAAAAGATACTGTTATAGACTACTAAGAACTCGTCGAGACTGCGGATTGTTCGCAAGAGATATCGCGGCCTCGACATAGAGGGTTAAGAAGGAACATGGGTGGTTTTTAGTTCTTTCGCTCTGCCCAAGAGCGGGAGGGGTTATTTGATGATGCCCTCCCCCCCCACCAAAAGGACTACTAAGAAAACACCCCAATAGAATCTATAATTTGTGAGTGAGATTAATTGATATCTCTCTTATTGTGAAGACATTTGCACGCCATGTTATGGCAGGATAATAATATGCTGAAACAAAACTGTAACATCTTGTGTACCATATTTTAGTAAATGAATATTTTATTTATTGATTAAGGAGGCTCGATCATTTAATTAAAAATTCTCACAGCGGAGACGTTACGGCACCAGTAGAACCGTATATCTACCTCAACTGGAAAAGGTTCGTTTTTATTGGCTTTTAATTTTTTTTTAGTTTCTTTTTATTTGGCTTATGTAGTACAACTGTGTAAATTGGTTCAGCACGTTAGGAGTCTATGTAGTACAGTCAGCATCATAAGTAAATTACCACTACTCAAAGTTCTACATACATATATATAATACAGTCTAGATATATATATACTGATTTTCATACATAAATCTGCTACCAAGTATATCAGGATCCTCTTCAGAATATATCCGTAAGCAGTAGTATGCACAAACATGGTACCTTTTATATCCCTGACGTAATGCATCTTGACCTGACGCAATGTTTACATGCACGAATGTTATTTATAGATAGTCTTTGTTATTATTAAATTATACATTTATTTCAACTCTTTAAGCACAGAGTAACTTTTGGGTGATGCAGAGATAGACAGTGGATTACTTGTCGCCATAGTATGAATTGAAAGAAAGTAAAAATAATTAAAAGATTATTGGAGAAGTTACCGGTAGCAAAATTTTGACATAGGTAATAATTATCCTTAATCATAATAAAATTAGTGCTGCTGAGATGACGAGAAATAGGGAAGTATGGAAGAAGAAGACATGTTGCGCCGACCCCAAATAAATTGGGATAAGGACAGGACAATGATGATGATGATGAATCATAATAAAATTAGTATTAAGGTCGGTTTTCATGAAGGAGAAATATATTTCAATTCTGTTGGTGTTACGCCGAAAGTTTGAAACAAAATGTCCACGGACGCTTACATTGTACTTAGGTATTGGCTATCAAATAGTGGGAGCACTTGCCCACATTTCATGTTTTTCACGCCCTTAAAAATGTTTGTGAGATGTGGAAAATAGCAAAGATAGGCGACTGTATTAGGAACATACATAGTGCAAATCCTATGTCATAAACATAATTTTCGTACGGATGAAAACTTTCCTTATCAAAACATAACAATAGAGCATGACCGCGTATGACAAACACGTTTACATAGAAACCGTCATAAAGTAAAGAATACAAATAAAACTTGTTCCGTCGTTAACGAACCGCTTTGTTAACTACAAATATTACCTACTAAATACTTTTTAATTATAATTTTTACTTAATGACCGGATTTTTCCTAGGAATTAAAACAACTGTCCATGGAATTAAAAAAAAGAGAAAAATAATACGTACCATAACTCCAAGCTAAGGGTAGCAACACTACGAATATTATTTTCATCATAATGACACGTTCACTGAAGATTCTATTTTCAAATTCAAATACGGAACGGAACACCTCTAATGGAACACAATTAGAGTATCGATACACGAGTACGTCGGTCGGATGGTCGGCGTGTTGTGATCGCAGTCGGCACGCGCATTATATTAAATATTTTTCACAGTGCTTATCACATCACTAACCATTTAACGAAATATCGACGGTTCTTCTTTTACTTTGATTTGTTTTTCACGGTTTACATTAAATAATAATACCTATATAATTTTTCGTGCATGAGCTTGAAGAGTGGAGTGTTTTCTTTGTATGTTATTCATGTTGTTTAAATAATAATATCACATAACAACATAACATCACGCCTGTAATCCCCGAAGGGCTACGCAGAGGTGTACCTAATAGTACACCTACATTTCGCCAGTTATATTTACGTTCCATGTTATAGTGGGTGTGCCTATTGCAAAACAAATAACGACTTCAAAACTGACTTTTGTTTGTATGATTTCGTTTTTTTGCCGCTGGCTTCAGAAGTTGATTCTTCTTCTGAAGTTTATTTTACTAATTTTTGTCGATTTTATTTTCTGTCAAAATTATTTTTCATTTTTTTTATTTTAGTTGCAATATCCCATACTATGTACAATATTTGTTTTGCATTTATTTAAATAACTATGTATGTACTTATTTTATAGTGTTTTGTTTTTTGAATTTTTATTGATTTCAATATAATTAAAATGGTATCTGGAAATCTTAATGTTAATTGCATAGTTAATATTTGTATGATATTACAACTAAACATGAAAAAAAAAAAACTTTTTTGCAAAAAATAAAACCGACTTCAAAAACACAAAAAAGGGAAAAATAAACTTTAGAAGAAAAATCAGTTTCTGAAGTCGGTAGCAAAATAACGAAATTAATCAAACTCATAAGATTATGATTATCAGACGCAAATATACTTGAACAGCTTTAGAAAACGTCATACCTATAAAATTTGAGGATTGCCTCTGGGATTCCATCATAAGTTCCTGACATGGTGACAATGGGTCCACTTTGGTAGTATACCAACTACCTACCTACTCTTTCAAATAAAAACAGTCTACAATTGACTGAGACATCGGTTAACATAGGTACATAAATAAATACATACACACGAATAATGAACCTCCTCCTTTTTGGAAGTCGGTTAAAACTAATACCAATGCTAATTGTAGTAATATCGTAATCAACGTAAATATTAGCTAAGTGATTAGTGATTTTCGAAATTTTAACGGTAACGGTTAACGGTAGATATCTAAATACACAATAATAATACATTTTTCAAGCAACATGACATTACCTAATAGCGTCTGATAACTTCGTTCATAATTAAAATAATAAAATTAACAATAATAATTTTATCAGCTAACAAAGTTATTAGGTTCAAACTCATTATAAATATTTACGATTTTATCAATTTATTGTAAAAAGATGGGTATCTAATAAAGAACAGCTTATTATAATAATTATGAATATTATGATTCCATAAGCATGTATGTAGTTAATAGGGCCGATGCCTGCGTATAAGTCACTAACCTGTTTGCAACGTATAAAATTATACGATACACGATAAAAACGGAATATACTGTTAATCCAGTAAGGTGTGCCCATGCCCTTGAATAAAATAAAACTTTTATTATGTTTATATTTAAATTTGAAACCATATAAAATGTTTCATTTCGCGAAGTGTGAAAGTAGTGACAGTTTTTTTTTTTAAATATATTTTACTAGTTTTTGCCCGCGGCTTTGCTTGCATTTTGGTCAGGCATTATCCCAAAGAAATGGTGACATTCAACGATAATGCAGCTTTCCATAACTGGAAGAAATTTTGGAATCGGATCAATAGCTGTTCCGGAGTTTACATGACACTCTGACATTCAAAAGTGCCTTTAATGGCTTAATTGAAATAAATTATTTGAGTTTGAGTTACCTCTATCCTACATAAAAACTTAATACAAACAAATACCTCTTTTTAATAATAATAAATTATAAGTTAGATGTCGGTCTTTACGTATCTAAATAAAATCTACGTAGTTATATGAGCTATCATTTTAAGTTTTCCGCGATTAAGTTTAGTAAACAATGTACTTAAAGTTTTTTAACAAGTTTTTTTCTGTGTGTTTAAAAAAAGTCATCGATAAAGTTTTAATCTTTGACTTTTCTAACCCTTTTTATGGGTTTTGTGCAGTCTTTTATTAGGATTTAATTCTTAAACCTATGATTCTATTTATCTTCGGGGACGCCGGCAGACACCAGGCAGGCGATGAGTCCTTTTGTTGTGGATTCTTTCGCCCAGTTCCCCATTTTGCTGGATCCCTTCATGGGTTACTGGTGGTCGGCATCGCGAATCTTCCAGTTGCCTTGCAAAAGCTCACCAGTTGTTCGGTAGAGATTTCTGCAAGCTTCTCTTCATTAATCTCATCTGTTCCTAGGATCTGAGTAGCTCATACATTGTGCATTCAGCCACAAAGTGGAAACTTGTTTCTTCTGCTTCTCCACATGTTGGACATATGGGGGTCTTCCTTTACTTTCATAATCGTCAGCTGTCTATTGAGTCCACAGTGTCCTGTTACGATCCCTACTACTAGTCTTATGTTTTCCCTGCTCATTTTGAGTAGTTTGTAAACCTATGATGGTAGATATCAATTTCAGTTTCTTCATCACCAAACAAGAAGTTAAGATTTTCAGGGATTCTGTACCTAGTAAGTAGTAGTAAGTTCATCATCTGATTAACCTTTTCCCAACAGTGTTCGCGTTGTTTTCCAGTCTAAGCTAATGTACCTGAATACCATTATTTTGCAAAGAGCATTTCATTCACAAGCTGTCTCGTAGGAATGACATGTAGGTAGCGTCATTATGCTTTTCTTCGTCATAAACATATTTCTAGATTTTTAAGTCGTCAACATAGAGTTCAAGGTTTTCTATTTATAGCTTGTTAGGGGTTTACCCTACTTTTTAGGGTTCTGTAGTCAACTAGGACTTATAGTTTCGCCATGTCTGTCTGTCCGTCTGTCCGTCCTCGCTTAATCTCTGTGACCGTTAGCACTAGAAAGCTGTTTGGTACCAATATGTGTATCAATCACGCCGACAAAGTGGTAAAATAAAAATTGAAAAAAAAATGTTTTATTATTTTATTCCCCTATACCTACGTAAAGTGGGAAATATATTTTTTTTAATTTCAACCCTAACGTGTGATATATTGTTGGAAAGGTATTTAAAAATGAATAGGGGTTTACTAAAATCATTTTTTGATAATGTCAATAATTTCGGAAATAATCGCTCCAAAAGTAAAAAACAATGTGTCCCCCCCCTCTAACTTTTGAACCATAAATTTAGAAAATATGAAAAAAATCTGAAAAGTAGAACTTTATAAGAACTTTCTAGGAAAATTATTTTGAACTTGGATAGAAACAGTTTTTGTACAAAAAAGACAAAAAGTTGTACAAAATAATTTCTGGACTAAGTTTGTAGTATAATCGTATATTATGCAAGCATTTTTTTTAACTTCGTTTACATGTTTTATTATCCTGAACGTATCTTTTTTCAAACAAAAAAATAATTATTATCACGGAACCCTACACTGAGCGTGGCCCGACACGCTCTTGGCCGGTTTTTATATTTTTATTATGACAATAACATATTTACGAACGCTTGGTAAAAAGGCCATCATTACTCAATTAACTTTGTTGTCTTCTTTAGATCGTTTAGGCATTTCGCGGAAGCGTAATTAAAGATGATTCGTCGGTACTTAGTTCATTGCAATTTTCTGTCGTTTTCGTTCGTTGGTAGTGGCTCCGGTGGTTTGTGATGAGGTACTTTGGATTGGCACCTGGCTTCACAGTCAAGACGCACTTTAAATTGATTGCATGGCCAAGAACTACAAACGAATGACGTGCGTGTAATCAAATCGTATCGTTTCTGTGTTATTGTATTTTATTGTTAGTTTGTGTATGTACATTGTAGGTAAGGTATCTACAGTGCGTTGCGTGACAAGTCAAGGATCAATGTTTGAACTTTTACAGAAAGTTTCTTCCTAACTTCGACACGTATTACGCACTGTCTAGGCATAAGGCAGAAGATATCCATGTCCTCAAAAAAACTGCCTATAAGATACCTACTACTCGACTTCAATTAAACTTGTTCTATAATTAAACAAAAAAATTCACCACACGTGTAAAAATAAACCCCCGAATGGCACGAGCGAAAGTTTTTTTCGCAACAACAAAAAGCTTTAAATGCATAAGTATGTCAAAATTGATGTTTTTGTGTTAAGGCAGATTTTTAGAGGATGTAGGACACATCATTTGCCGAGGTAGTGCTTTGTACCTCCAACCGTGATGTGTGTTAACCAGGTGGTTGAAAACATCCGGGGGCAATGTCATTGATGTTGCAAGGAGCAGTTCCTTCTAGGGCTCCTCATAAATAAGACACAGCTCTTCAATAAGGATGTATCGGTATATTTACATTTCAATAGACATTCTATTTAAATTTCTAGATTTGTATGTCTATGTACCTACTGTTTGAAGAACAATGATTCTACTATTAGGGCAGGCACGCGATTGATTTATAAATAAGTGATTCGTCGTAATCGAGTTTCTGAATAGTATTTTGTTTTAGAAAAACTCATAAGATTGGTAAAACTAATTAAATACAAACATATATACCTAGGTACGAGAATCCTACTAATATTTTTTTTTTGACTGGCCTGGTTGGTCTAGTGGTAAGTGACCCTAACTGCTATGCCGGAGGTCGTGGGTTCGATTCCCACCCAGGACAAATGTTTGTGTGATGAGCACGATCATTTGTTCTGTGTCTGGGTGTAATTTATCTATAATATTTGTATGTGTTTAGAAAAATATAAGTATGTTTACCAGTTGTCTAGTACCCATAACACAAGCTCTGCTTAGCTTGGGACTAGATGGCGTTGTGTGATAGTTGTGGAATATTATTATTATTATTATTTTAAATGCGAAAGTTTGAGAGTGTGTGACTGTGTGAGTGTGTATGTTTGTTACTTCCTCACGTCTAAACGGCTGGAGCGATTTGGTTAAGGGCGGGTAGACCAAGCGAAAATAGGCTCGCTCACACACACGGGACGTTCCGTGTGTGTGAGCGAGAGCGAGAAGCGACGCGTGGATCGAAATTTACTTGAAATAATCGTTAAAAAAAAAATTATAAATTCAATGAAAAAACGATCGGGTAGAATCGATTCTAAAATGAATTACCTATAAATTGATATTTTTTGTAAAATATGGTGGTTTATAGTACTCGTTTAAAATGTAATTTACTTGTAAAAAAAACTGCAAATCGAAGTTACTTCAGTATTTTTTTCTATCGAGAAAATTGTATTGCATCGTGTTTTGAACGGGTACATGGTAAAGAGAAAGAATGTATCCTAAATATATATTTATTTCAGATTCAAAATGTTATAATTTGCCTACCAAAAGTGAATTCTAAAACAGGCAAAACCGGGAACACATGGCCTTAAAATTTAGTACACAGATACTTTATAACCTACTTTTATAACATGGGATAGTTTTTATCCCAATTTTATCTGCCCGTGGGATAATTTTCGAGTTGCAGCGGGTGAAGCCGCTGGCAACAGCTTTAAAATTCAAATGTTCATATAAAAACTTATAACACACACGATTTGGTCACATTTTTGCGTGGAGGTGCCTGTGTTACGTGGCTCCACTCTTACTTCCACCCAACAGGAAGTGTAAGTACTTATACATAATTGTAACAGTTTTAGTTTTCATAGATATATTTTCCAATTTAAAGTCGTATCTACCTCAACCCCGAGTAAATTTAGCCGGAGCATGATGCTTATTTTATAATTATAATTCCGACTACTAATGAATGTCCTTATGGTTTCAGGTAACTAGAAATTCCTATAGTAGAGTTTCTAATGTTTATCAAAGTAGGTCTAGAAAGACAGGCAGCCCTACCAAGATATTTTATCTAAGTAAACAAACCAGATCTACACGTGGCAACAGCATACCTAATACTATTAAAGCAAACAATATACTTATAAACTGCATCACAAACCTTATAGGTACGTTCAGGTATGTGACGAATATTATAGCGGTCATTAAAATATAATAACGTCAACTTAATTAATAGACCACACTTTAAGGCGACGATAAACGCCAGCGACCTTGAGCGAAGCGCCACACACATTTATTTCTTTTATTTTGCTCTAAAATCACATAAAATTTGAAAAATCCAAAACACTATGATGCCAGTAAATAACCTGTAGTATTTTTAAAATCACTTTTCTTGATACTAGACTTGATAAATTAAGATAATTACTGATTAAGGCCACTTTTAACTTTCTGTAACGTGATCTGTGAATTTAACACCTAAAACTACTGATGCAAATAGATTTTTTTTCAAAAAGTATGCCCAATTTCAGTGTTTTTTAAACTTGTTTACTAAATGACGTGGTGCTTCAACTACATTTTGAATATAAGTTTAACGAAAAAATATATGATTCATTCACTCAAATTAAAGGTTGAATATAAACTTCTTAGTAAGAAAGCAAAATATATATTGATTTATGTAACGTAAATAAATACTTAAACAAGTGTTCAGTATTGCGCATTTACTTGCTTCGTATTGTTATTAGTAGCACACATAAAATATATCCTAGCTACGATAATTTTATTTTAGGCAGTCTTTCATTTATTTTTTAAAAGTACAGTCAACCTACCGTTAGTTGAACTATGAAACGGAAACAGACAAATCCAAACTGTTGAACCGTCGTCGCCGCGTCGGCGTCGGCGTCGGCGGCGCTATGGTTATGCAGTTGACTGCACTTAAGCATAAAAACCAATTAATTTATTCACAAAATTAATAATAGTAAACAACTATTCATTGCGCATTACTAGTACTATACACCTACCAAATTTTTTGGTTGAAAAAATGCCAAATGGCATAGGTAAAGATGCCGTTTCTGACCTTTTTTGTATTTTTGCTCGCCTCCAAAAGGGTAAAAGCGTGATGTTAACCTTCCTTAAAAAATGGTTTGTCTAATACCAAAACATTAATTTTCAAATCCGGCTGATCCAGAAATTAACAAGATCAAACAAACTGTTCAGGTTTATTATTTATCATATTATAGAAATACTTATTATAAATGATGATAAAGTCCATTTACTTGGTATTGTACCAAGATAATATTGAATTAATTAAAGTGATAATAAATTATCACGTAAATGCATACCGTTGGATATCTTTGGTCAAGGTTATTAGATGGTATTATCTGAAGAGGTCACATCTAATATTATTATGAGATAGGAACATAGCAATTATGTGTCTGATTATATTTGACATAGTAGTGCATAACTGACAAGTTATTTTTGAAATACAATAAACATTCTATTAATCATCCTTTTTCACTTTATAGGTAGGTATACATTTTTACTTGAATATATATTTTAACTACAATCACTACTAGGGGCTTAAAATGGTCAATCAGTCGTCAGGTCAGGGATATGTCTGAACTTCAAGGAAATAGTCCTCTGCCTAACCTTTTTCAAACTATATTGGGATCGGCCTAATCTATTTAAGTCGCGAGTAAACAGGCTTCTACTGGGTAAGCTCGTTCCATCGTCGACATCATCTCTGGCCTTAAGGCAAGATTGAAGTCAAGAGCAAGCCTATTTATAATTTAAAAAAAAGGCCTCCAGGCTTTTACATAATTATAGGGGCTGCCTATCAGTCCTCCACAACTCACTTACTAGGTATAAAAGACAATCCTGAAAAACAGACAAAACATACGCTGAAATGGATGTACTTATGCTGTTTAATAGATATATTAAAGTCCTTATAAAGTCCAGTTCTTGGAAGTTTGATAAGAAATAAAAGTGTTGTATGGTGATTATGAAAATTCAAACTTTTAATTATTACCTCAAAACAAAATCAAACGTTCGGAAAAATACTCCATGATGCTACGAGAATAGCAATACTGCGCAGTGAAAAATAACGATTAAAAATGACGCAGGCACCTCATTAATGGAAATCGGTGCCATCCTGTCCGTTCAGCCTTTATAAATAAATATATAGTATAATAATGACAACGAGATCATAATTATATCACAGTAGTAGTTGTAACCCGCGACTATGCTATTAGTAAACAAAATCGAAGTTTCTAGAATCTTAAAGAGAAATGTCTAGTTTTTCTTGTGTGTTTTATTAGATCCTTTTTTCAGAAGATTTGGTGTCTGTTAGTCGTTCACGGAACTGTTTTATACAGGTAGTATATACAGAACATATACAAGCGTATATAAGTATATGTGCAGGAGTATAATTAATGGTAATCGTGCCTCACGACCCACTTGTATGGCTCGCACAGTGGGTACCATGACGCCACTGAGGGCCGGATGTGTGCACTATCAAAACTACAAGTTTTTTATAGTTCTAGAAATAAATAAGAAAAACTACTGGTTTACCAAGGTAAACAACAAATAATAGCCAGTTCAACGCAAAGGGAAAAGATGCAATCAGCTTAGATTTATATTTTACTTAGTTTCATCGACCATCCTTATATAATATTTTGATTTTATTAGATAACCTAGTTCAAATCGTTAGTTTAATTAATGTCTTTATTTAACTCGGTTATTATTGATTTAAAGAAATCGATCTATTAGGGTAATTAACCATGTCTAATATATTAAACGTGCTTTTAAAGCAAAAATTCATAGAGTTTCCGATGCACCGCTTCCAGATCATCACTTTTGATTTAACAAAATAGTCAATCTTTAAAGAAACACCTCAAAGAAACTGAAGAGTTAAGGACCATCGACGAAATGATACCATGTATAAAATAATAATTGTTATATTACAACACATAATAAAACAATATAAAGTTTTACTAATTTATTTATTTACAATACATAGGTATAATAATTATGATCACAGAATATCAACGACTTAATAATCTCATATTAGTTAAATTAACTAACAACAGTGGTAACATAATTTGGAATTTTGAATTCTACAATCATAGGCAAGTTTTTTAATAAACCTAATCTCATTTAAGAAATCTTTTCTTGTTTCTTACATCCGTACTATAGTCAAGTTAAAGTAATTACTTGAACCTAAGTAATTATTTATGCATATATTTTTATGCAATGGACAAGAGTTTAAGCGAAGTTAGAACCGTCAATCAAAGCAAACCTAAGAATTCTAACGTTTGATAGTTCTAACATCAAGGAATAACTAAACTACAGAGAAAAAATCATAAATCTTAAAAAATGACTTTAACTCAAGTAATCACTATGATTTCTTTATAGATACCGGTGTTATACTCCTAGCATTGTCTATCACAATCTAAGTAACGGAACTAATTTATCTTCAGACGTCTTAAATGTCTAAAAGATAATCATTTTCATTTTAGCCACAAAATAAATAGCTGATAGGTATAATTACATTATTATGGCAACATTTTAAACAGTCGACTTGTCTTTATTAAAGAAATACAGACAAAGACAACCACTCGAAATAAACAAGCGTTAAAATATTTAAAAAAAGATTTTTCATCTGAGGACAACAGTTCGTTCCCTGAGATGAACCACTTAAAACTAAGTTTATGACTCAAAAGATATAATTAATATTAGTTATTTATTATAAGAATAATTAACAACAGGTGACTTGTTAGGTACTGGTGTAAGGTCGAACTCTTGGACTTGGCCATTATCGTTGATAACTTTGTGGCCACCAGCGTCTTCTGATACTTTCCCGTCGACGTTAGAAGACGTGTGGTACTGGAACTGCGCCTCACCGAAGACCTGGCCGCCTTGTGGAGGTTTCAAATCCTTGATTTGGGTGAACGTAAGGGGCTAAAAATGTAGAGAAAAAAATGTTTATCAGTTTATTAATTCAACAACGACAACAACATTCATTACGTGGTCGAAAAGACAATTCTTTCAAATATATGAAGCAATAGGTTTCGAGTTTTCGTCAAAATTCTTCGGATCGAGAGAGATAAGTGTGTTACGCAATGGGATGCTGGTTTATGTAAGGGATATTATGGCCTTTTTTGGGGGGGGGGGGGGGGGGGGAATCATCAAATGTCTCCTCCAGATCCGAGCAGAGTGGTAGGGAGTGTCAGACTTCTACTGACTAAAAACCACCCATGTTCCTTCTTAGCCCTTGTGCCGAGGCCACGGTATTATGGGATATTATGGCCTTCCCGGAGCTTAGACAAGCAAACATTTATACACCATGACCAGCAGTGGACGTTCGGCTGAAATGATGATGATGAGGGATGATGACTATTGATGACGCAGAGAGTTTAGCTGTTTTGGCAGCCGTTTTACACGGTGCACACAGTACATCGCGCGTGTGATTTGTAATGGTAATACAGTTTTACCAACCATACGCGCGATGTACTATGAAGTGTGAACGAAAAGTGTGGTGAAGCTTGAGCGTGTAGTAGGCCCAAAAGACTTGCTAAGTTAAACATCATCTTCATCATCATCTTTCTGCCCTTATCCCATTCTATTTGAGGTCTTCCCTGCTAGATGTCATGGTGGCATTTACTCCATTCATATTTCAAAATAACTTACGGAAATTGGCTTGCCATCTTTGAACAAGCTGGCGTCTACCGGCTGGCCGTTAATATAGTGCTGTGTATTTGACCAGGAGTACTGGTGGTTGTATGAAGTGTGGTGGCTCTGTCCTCCTTGGATCGGCTGTCCTCCCTGGTTCAGTTGTCCTCCCAAGTTTCCCAAGCCTCCTTGGTTTAGTGGTTCTCCCTGGTTTAGCTGTGCTCCCAAGTTTCCCAAGCCTCCCTGGTTTAGTGGTGCTCCCTGATTTAGTGTTGCTCCCTGATTTAGTGGAAATCCCTGGTTTAGCTGTCCACCCTGATTTAGCGGTAATCCCTGGTTTAGCTGTCCTCCCAAATTCCCCAAGCTCCCCTGATTTAGTTGTCCTCCCTGATTTAGTGGGACTCCCTGGTTTAGCTGTCCTGCCAGATTAAGTGGTCCTCCCTGGACTAGCTGTCCAGCCTGACTTAACTGGCCTCCCAAGTTCCCTAGGCCTCCCTGGTTTAGCTGTCCTCCCTGGCTCGGTAAATTACCGAAATATTGGTTCTGAAATAAATACAGTCATATTATGGAAATTTTACTCACTTCCTATAGGTCGCAAATGGTTCAGGCACAGTTTATGCCCCATTTACATTGGTAAAGTGTGTAGCGAAGTAGACAAGTGAGTATCGACAGTGGTGTAAAGCGATTGGACAGTAGTGAGTAAATAGTCTTGGTACTTGCCACTCGTCACTATCCTTGACCAGTGTAAATTAAACGGACTTTAAGGCTGATCATGATATCCGATCTATTATGGCATTTTCTCCTTCGTTTGGTCATTTAATATTGGGTTTTTTGTCCCACCATCCATCCATTGCCATCCCACGTGTCTTGATAAAGATCGAGTTAAAAGGTTAGGTGCGTTGTAAGAAGCTTGCAGTTAAAAATTACGATGATCCAATCTGGTTCAAAAAATATTGTCCAAGGTATTGGCGCGTCCATAGCTCTAGAGAGAGCAGCCTCTACCGCTCACTGAATAAAGTCCTAAATCCAGTTGCCTAAGGAGAGCCTGGTCAAAGTTCTTACCAAGAAGGCTCTCAAACAAGACTTTGGTATGTGGTTTTGCAAATTGAAAGTATACATTATGTACTTACATTAGCGGGTACATTTGGTGGGAATGCAGGTTGTTGATTGAAGTCCACGGCTTGTTCGCCTGTAGCAGGAGCGAATTGGAAGGAGTTGTCCGAGGCACTGTAGTCATTGCCAAACTGAGCTTTGGCGGGTTTGTACGAGGGAAGCTGAAAAAGAATATTAAGTTTTTGTTTAGAACCGTAATTAGTAGGTCAAATAAATGCCTAGCCTTTTCTCAATGATTTGGATATATAAATTGTTGGGAAGACTCCAATCTACTGGAATTCATTCCAGTAATTTGCACGAAGTGAGGACTTATCTGAGCGCCACAGCCAAGTAACTGGAATTATCCAGTTATCTAGTAAGGTTCGAATACAAAAAAAAAACCGTGAAACGGTGATTTTAGAAAGTACTGTACATGGTATCTTGACCGAAACTTCGGTCTTGATAAAGCTGCACCCAAAACGGCTGCCGAAATTTCACAAAATAGGATGAAATGGGGCCTGAAGGCTTCTGGACATTTTGGATTACATAAGTACCTGTAATTTATATGGTGCATACAACAAAGAATATGCTATCGTTTTTATCTACGTAATAAAATTTGTGATTTTGATTTTAACAGTGACGCAAAACAGAGGTGAAATTACTTCACTATCTTTATATATTCACTATCATCAGTTTTTTATTGTTATAACAAAATAGTAGCATTATAAATATCAAAATCACCGATTGAATACGTAACACCACAATACGCTCCAAAACATTCATCGCCAATGTTGGCGATAAGTCTGTGAGATTAAAATGGGACTGGGTGGGTCACATTTCTAGGATGGGTCGGGAACTCGGGATAGATGGGCTAGAATTGTCACACAGTGAGTGCCTAAAGAAAGTCGTCGTCGCCGAGGCAGGCCCAAGAAACGCTGGCGTGAGTTGAACTCGTTTCTGTCTGATTGGCTAGAGAAGGCACAACACCGGGAGAGTTGGAAAGTAATAGGAGAGGCATTTGCCCAGCAGTGGGAAAAAATAGGCTAATTAAAAAAAGTACTTACAACAGGTGGTTGAGCAGGTTTGGGTGTGAAATCAAACTCCTTGACTTTTCCATCGCTGTTGATTACTTTATGCCCTGCATGGTCTTCAGTGGTCTTGCCACCGACGTTAGAGGCAGAGTGGAAGGAGTACTCTGCTTCGCCATAGACATGACCACCGTCCACTGGCTTCAGATTCCGCACACCGTCGAACACTGCAGGCTGACCCTGAAACGAACAAATTAAAGAACGTTAGTACTTTTACTCGTAGTTTCGTTCTTCTTCCGTCCTTCTGACATTCAAAAGTGCCTGTAATGGCTTAATTGAAATAAAATATTTGAGTTGTGAGTTTTTTTTTTTTTTGAGTTAGTATCGAAAGAAATGTGTCCTCAACGGTTTTATAACGTAGCGTGTCATGCACGGGGCGTATCTTCATCTTCCTGCCCGTATCCTATGTTATTTGGGGTCGGTGTCATGTTTTACGTCACGCAATCATTTATTACTTTTTCCTGCATGCATATCATTCCCCTTAAACTCCATCCATCTCTTTTTGGTCTTCCTCTCCCTCTCCATCCATCTACATTTATATTCATTAAGCGTATCAACACCGGCTAAATATTTTTACCGACAAATGTTGACGCTCCGTGATGGCACTTGTTGGTCGGTGACAGAACGGTCTAATACGTAGTCTCATACTTCCCAGTGAATCCTTTAGATTTAGAATATCAATCAAAGAAGCTACGTTCAGAACACTACGTACGAGTAGAACGCGTTCCTCTCTATTGTTATTTTTTGTACTTTGAATGTTATGCCAGTCCGGCTTCAGGACCAGACCACGAAACCTATCCTTCTGCAGCGAGGTGTGAGACAGGGAGACGTCATATCTCCGAAGCTGTTTACCGCTGTACTGGAGGATGTTTTCAAGGTTCTGGACTGGGGAGGACTAGGCATCAACATCAATGGCGAGTACATCACTCACCTTCGATTTGCCGACGATATAGTGGTCATGGCTGAGACCATGGAGGACCTCAGTACAATGCTCGATGACCTCAGTAGAGCTTCCGAAAGAGTGGGTCTTAAAATGAACATGGACAAAACCAAGGTCATGTTGAATGCCTATGTTACACCCACTCCTATAAAGATCGGAGACTCTACACTCGAAGTTGTAGACGAGTATGTCTACCTGGGACAAACAGTCCAGTTAGGTAGGTCCAACTTTGAAAAAGAGGTCAATCGTCGAATCCGACTCGGCTGGGCAGCGTTTGGGAAGTTGAGAAGTATCTTCTCGTCCAACTTACCCCAGTGTCTCAAGACGAAAGTCTATGACCAGTGTGTGTTGCCTGTGATTACATATGGGACCGAAACGTGGTCGCTCACAATGGGCCTCATCAGAAGGCTTAAGGTCACCCAAAGAGCAATGGAGAGGGCTATGCTCGGAGTTTCCTTGCGTGATCGAATCAGAAATGAGGACATCCGCATGAGAACCAAGGTTGCCGACATAGCCCGAAGAATTGCCAAGCTTAAGTGGCAGTGGGCAGGGCACATTGCTCGCAGGACGGATGGCCGATGGGGCCGGAAGGTTCTGGAGTGGCGACCGCGAACCGGAAGACGTTGCGTTGGAAGGCCTCCCACTAGGTGGACCGATGACCTGGTGAAGGTTGCGGGGATCCGCTGGATGCGAGACGCACGGGACCGGTCAATGTGGCGACACTTAGGGGAGGCCTATGTCCAGCAGTGGACGACTTTCGGCTGAAATGATGATGATGATGATGAATGTTATGCTACAGTGTACAATGCTTAGCCAATGCCTGTTCGTATATCTCGTTTGATGCCTTATTAGCTGGTCCTCGAGTACCTACCGTAAATTTCATGTCAACATTATGTACACATAGATTAATAATAAAAAAGGATAATATGTTCCACTTAGTTTTAGAATGTGTCGCATGAACCATTCAACATTCCGCAAATGCGAAGGCTTTAATTTATGACCAATCACAACTCGATTTGATTACAACCGATTATGATTGTTGTGTCACTACTAACGATCACACTGAACATGTCATGTTACAATAATTATATTCTTGTCAGAAAAGAACTAAAATCAAGTTTATTTGTACTTAATACTGACCCTATTGGTGGAGGAAGTTCAGAGCGTATTATTAAGTACCTAAGTACTTCAATATAACCTAACAACACGCCAGTAATCCCCGATGGGTTAGTCAGAGGTGTACCTAGTATTAGTACCACCCATATTTCGCCATTTATGTTTAAAGTCGCATGTATGGGGCAAGTCTATTGTCATTAACTGGGCACACATGAAGACTCCGTGACTGCTACTGAGAAATTTCTGAAGGAAATACCCAATATCACTTTGCCCGACCTAGCAATCGGACCCACGACACAGATCCCACGAGGTAGTCTACTGAACTTTTTTTTGTGTGAAAAATGCAATACAGCCTAAGTCAGAACACAGATGTTATGTGCATTGAGATGTAAATCCATTTGAAGGTCGTAGCTATGCAAAAGCAGTTATGGGCGAGACTTGAGACCATTGCCAACAGGAAAAGTCTTCCGTATGACATATTTATATGGGTTTTCCAGCGATTTGTGAAACAACTTGACAATTATGAGGCTTTTAAGAATAATACTTATTTTTTAACCTATTAAACCGCATCGCGCTTTATGAATTCATAAACATAAATTACCTTAAAGTCAGCATTCTTGGCGAAATTGTTGCGTAACCTGAAAATAATAAACACGAAAATTGTTAGTTGGACATGGAGGTGGACCACGGGCAAAAATAATTGCCCGTAGTACACCCAGGTGGACTAGACGGGTGGACAACGGGCAATAAACGGAAAAATCGTTATGCTAACACAGAATTTATTAAATTTTTCTCTTTCATTGAGTGGCTCATATTTAATGGACTTTGCCTGATGGTTTCGATCTACAGATATGGTTTTGTTGTTCGTTTAATATAAAAAAGCAATATTTTGATCCGTTGATATTTCAGGGTCAATAGACGACTGCTGTATATTGTTATAAGTTAACTCAGGGACATAAATCATTTAACAAAATGACAATGAGATCTAAAATTTCAATCGCCCATTTAAATAACAAATACATCAAATTGATGAAGAATCAATTGAATTTCCTTCTAATTTATTTAGAGAAAGGAGGGATAAGCAAGGTGTACCTACCTAATAGAAAACCCACATTTCTCATGTTATGTTTAAGTTCCATTTAATAGGGGGCAAGCCTAATGCCATCAACCGAGCACAATTCCAGAGTCTGTGGCTACTGAGAAACTCCAGATTGAACCGAATTGAACCAGAACCTCCTACGCCTGTGGAGTCACTAGGCAAAAACAGCCTCGTGTGTTTAATAAGTGTGCGTAATTGTGTATAAACAAACGAATTGTTTCCTTTTTCCTTGTCATCAATGTAACAATGGACAGTACCAATATCTTACACAATATAGTTCGAATGATTACAACGATTACAGCATCATCTTCGTAGCGACTTAGCGAGTAAACGAAGGACGATGACCATCAATTGTGAAGCTCGTTATTTTGTTAATCATTAGTTTGTCAGACGTTCATATTGTGTTGGTTTCAAGTTATTTTTGAGAAGGGTTTAGCCTAATCATATTACGGTATACGTCTTTATGATTATTATTGGACTTAAGGGCAACGTGGTCTTAAGGTTCCGTTATTATTTTTTAGTCGAAATCTAGATGAAACGGCGTAAGATTAAAGACGTCTATATCCAGCAGTGGATTGCAATAGGCTGATAATGATATGACATGTATCTGATATAGATTTTAGGTAGATAATACAAAGTCCTTAACGTTTGTGGTCATTGAGGAATTAACTCTGGCATGTTGTAATGAAAAGTAAATAAACAATAAGGTTCAAATTAGAGTAAGAAAAGGACAAACAGCTTCGTCCGTCAAAGTGTGTGATGGTATTTAAAGATTTTCTGTACAATAATGATTAAAATTCATCGCATTTTTTTTGTCACACTAACAACTAGCCAACCTTCCCTGCTGCACAACAACCTCGGTCCTCACAGTAGCAACATCAGGCTATTCTATTAATAAAACTCGTTACGAAAAAAGTATAGATGTATATCACCTCGAGATCTAGTACATACCTATGCACGTATATGACCGTAATGTATATGTAATTGAGGATTTCCCCAGTTGAGTCTAACAAGCCATTTGGAAGCAAACCACTCGGCAGTGCGCGATTACAGCTCTAATCTTAACGATCCATGACCTGTACCTCAGGAACAGTCAAAGGATAACAATGTTGTTTTCGAGGATTTGTTTAAGTTTTTTTTTGTCACTCAGTAGCTCATTATCTCAAAAAAGAACCGTCTTTGTTACCTGTGATTACAAAAAACGGGAGGGACTGCATAAACTAAAAGAGGGACTACATAAATTAAAAAATAAAAAGATTAAAATAAAGTGGTATACCTAAACTAAACCAACAACCAACTTAAAAAGAGCAACAAGAGGAGGAGTTCCTCCACAACGATGTCAGCTGGTAATGCGGACTTGTGGCGTTGCCACGTTGTATGGCAATCTGGGCAAAGCAAAAGCCAGCTCTGGGTCAGGGGATGCGTCAAAAAGGCTTTTAGAAATTTTCTTAAAAAGCATCTTGGCACTCTGTGCCCACGAGTTTCAACAACAAAAGGCTCGAAATTTATATAGTTTCCACAAAATGTTAGTATTGACAGTGAAAGTTTGGTGTGAAATAGACTAAACTAAAGTATATTATTATAATTTCTCTTTAACATAGAGGTGGCAGTTGTGCCAGCCAGCAGTAGGATTATTACCTATTGCACGGTTGGCGCAGTGGCTGAGCGATTGGACTGCTGCGCTGCGTGTCGCGGGTTCGATCCCCGCACGGAACAAATATTTGTATGGCCTACAGATAGTTGTTTCGGGTCTGGGTATTTGTGTATGTGAGTTTAAATGTTTGTGAACGCACCCACGATACAGGAGAAATTCCTAGTGTGGGGCAACGTTTTAAACGTTTAAATTATGCTTGTGCTAAGATTGCTAATTGGTTTTGCCTGTCAAGTTTGTGCCCTGACAATACAAATAAATAACAAATGACAATAGTATCCTATACTAGTTTCGCTACGTTACAATTGTATTGTAGGTACCTACCATAGATTTATTTATTTATTTATTTATTTATTTATTTGCTCTCATGCACATCACACATTTTACAGTACTGTCGGTTTTTGTACATGAACCCTGTCAGGGCACTGCAAAGCACAATGCTGGTTTGCTGTTGAGTTTTTGAACATTAGTTAGATTGATATAACAAATAAATTGGGTCAAATCTTATAAATAGCACAATAGAATACAATAAATATGTCTTAAAGTCATTATGATGTCCAGGTAATAGTTATAAACGCTATGGGTATGGGTAGTAATTACGCATAAGGTCATTAATTTTATGTCAGATTGATTAGATTAAAATAGGTAATAACTAACAATAATAAGAAATGGGCAGTAATTAGGTACAATCATGTCATATCAATATCGTAAGTGATTAAATTGCATTAGGGTATATCATTTTTAGATAACAGAAACAACAGGAGATATGGCAAGGAGGCGTGGTACATGCGAACTCATTTGGCTGCGACGCGGCCTGATGCCACTTTCAATAATGAGTCGAATGTCAACTTGCGACGTCTTCACTGCTCGTGATTTTTTACAAAATGCCGCGTTGTTCAGTGAATGTTTGTGAAAATAATAGCTGTATTGTGAATTACACGAAAGATGGTATCTCATTTCACACATAAGTACTATAACATTAATGTTTTTCATATTAAATTCATTAAAACATTACTTCGTGATACGAGAAACATGATGAAAAACCAAATCAATTGTTTTCAATAAGAACAAAAACCATTGCTTGCTTAGTACAAATCGACCAGTGAGTTGGCTGATCTAATAGCGCAATGGATAGGTGTTTTACTGATACTCTCACTCACACAATATTTTCGAAAAGCGGGTGCTGTCAGTTTTTGAGAGCTAGAGATGTGATGTTTGTGGTTGTCGATATTTTATACGATGATCCTGCTTAGTACGACTATGCATGATACAATTAATTATTTTAGACACAATTTGTTTCTATACTGTAAGAAACTGCGTATTTTATAGCATTACTGAGAGTTGTCGTAAATGTAGATAAGAAAAACCAATATTCTTTACTACTACTTAAAATAATTATGTATTGACTAATCCTTACTAATATTATATAATAAGTGAAAGTAACTCTGTCTGTCTGTCTGACTGTCGAGCTTTCACGCCAAAACTACTGAACCGATTTAAATGAAATTTGGTACACATATTGATTGTATTTTTTTTTGATTTGTATATTACATCTTTACTCTGGCGCTCTTAACTTGCACGTCTTGCTACATAGTTCTCACATAATATACCATCTCAACATGAATGATATAATGTACCAAGATTTTGTAACAAATTCTGATTTAAAAGAGTGTCCATGGAGCTTCTTGCCCGTTCTTCTTCATGAGATCTACGTTAGGGAACTGGCAACTGCAGTACTTTCACAAGTTATTATGCCTTGTGATTGTGACTGTAGCGTAGGAGTGCAATGCGTCGTTTCGGGAGTTGCTGCGTCGGGCTGCGCGGCGCCGGATGTTACCGGCGGCGAGTGCTGTGGGTGCGGGGGCGCGCGGCGGCGCGTGCCGTGGCGGCGGGTGCGCGGGGTTCCGGGTCGCGGAGCGGCGGTTGCACGTTGCGGCGTGCATTTGTTGTTCCGTGATTCGGGGTCTCGAGCATTCGTTGTTGCGGTTTGCGTCGCTGCGTGCTTTCGTGCTTGCAGTGTTCGTTGTTGCGGGCATTCGGTGGCGTGTGGTTCGGCGTGGTGGCTTTCGGAATGACGTATTGCACTCGTAGTTTAGTTTTTTTTTGTGAAATGTTCTTCTGACATTCAAAAGTGCCTGTAAAGGCTTAATTGAAATAAAGAATTTTAGTTTGAGTTTGATATAATAATATATAGCCTGAGAAAGGATATAGCCTACTTTTTATTGCGAAAAAAGGGTTGTAAGGGGTTGAAAGAGATACCGCGGCTTCAACACAAAGGGCTAACAAGGAACATGGGTGGTTTTTAGTCAGTAGAAGTCTTACACTCTCTAACGTTCTGCCCAGAGCGGGAGGAGTCATTTGTTGATTTCCCAACCTCCAAAATAAAAAAGGGCTTGAAAGTATTACTTTTAGTCGCGATAATCGACATCCACGCGGAAAAAAAATCGCGTGTATCAGCTAGTAAAATATAAATTTACAAACAACAAAAGTTAATATAGATATGTAGTCTTTCGACTTTCACCAAGTGTATTCTCCATGTTCAGGTAGGCGTGGATTATCAGGTATGGAGGCGGTATTTCAATAAAATCACAATTGTCACAACCACTGCACTTATAATTCTCAATAATTGAACCAAATGTCTCACAAAATAACTATCTAAGCTAAAGTACACTTAGACTAAAATATAACGTCCACCGAGCACGTGGTTGCGTGCGCACTCGACCACGCTCCAAAGTGAACTGATCGTTTTTACTAGATGGCCGCCACACCAGCGCTCGGTGTTCGTTTTTGGAATTAAATTTGTACAGGATGTCAATTGACAGTCTAGAAAAGCGGAAGCGCCGACACGGCCAATCCTGACAATCGCACGACCTCGTGCGTGTGGTGTCGCGCATCCATAGCTTGCGACGTTACTCCTCCCGACGGTGCGATGAACAGAAAAGAGTACACGTTAACATAAGCTCGGCTTTTCCTGACCAATAGCAATGCCGCAACATTAACCAGGCTTGCTAGGCTTCTCCTTCTTGCTTGAGTAGCGTGGCCCGGGCGTGCGAGGCCCTTTCAACCAGGTTTGTCAATACCTAAAGCGTGGCCCGGGCGTACGAGGCCCCTTCAACCAGCTTTACCAATACCCAAAGCGTGGCCCGGGCGTACAAGGCCCCTTCAACCAGCTTTACCAATACCCAAAGCGTGGCCCGGGCGTACGAGGCCCCTTCAACCAGCTTTACCAATACCCAAAGCGTGGCCCGGGCGTACGAGGCCCCTTCAACCAGCTTTAACAATACCCAAAGCGTGGCCCGGGCGTACGAGGCCCCTTCAACCAGCTTTACCAATACCCAAAGCGTGGCCCGGGCGTACGAGGCCCCTTCAACCAGCTTTAACAATACCCAAAGCGTGGCCCGGGCGTACGAGGCCCCTTCAACCAGCTTTAACAATACCCAAAGCGTGGCCCGCAACCAGCAACCAACCAGCCACCACCAACCAGCAACCAGCTTTACGCTACGACACTAAAATAGACAACACGTAACGCTACTTAAGACTACTTACTTCGGTGTACTTGAGCCCGTTCTACAACCATAATGGAGTCGTCTTCTGAGGCCGAGAGAGTGTCAGAACCAGCAGCCAAAGTCTCTTCGCTGGGATTGCTCACATAGCAAACTTCAACACGTCGCTCGCTATTTGCCTCTGCTGCAGGCTGCAGGCACTGCTTGGTCAGCCTGCCGCGCCGCCGCGCTGCCAACCACGCGCCGCCAAGCCGCATCCCGCCGCCGCGCCGCCGGCGCCGCTGCCAAAGTAAATTCTCAGCGCACCGTAACGTCATCGCACCATTCTTCGTATTTTCTTCAGCTCGAGTGAATCCCGGTTCTGATGTCGCATCAGGGTCTTCGCGATCGTCATCACCATACGGGGCACTCCAGACTATAAACAGCTCCTTAAAATCGCTCCATTTCATCCCAGGACAAGATATGGACGACAGCCATGACGAAACTTCTCCCATGAGTCTCGTGGAATTCGCTGCGTCCCCTGTAGGCGCGCCACAGCGCCGGTTGCACGGCGCTGCTGTCTTCACAGCACCCCGGCGGTCCATCCCCACCAGGTGAGACCAACGGTTACCCGGAGGAGGCCCAGCGGAGGACAACCAGCGACGGAGGTGCCGACTTACGACGCACCTACAGTGGATGTGTGACTCCCGTTCGTTCCGTTTCTCCCATGAGTGCGCGGTTCAAAGCACCAACGATGCACCTTGACTATTCGGATCGATAACACACATGTCGGCTGTTGCTAACCAAGCACGCGGGACAATAATTATTCCGTTTTTCAGAGTCAAAATGCGGTAGTCGAATATCCGTACTCGCAAAAGGTGTCTTCATTGCTTGCACAATAGCCATAAAGGTTTTGTTTAGCTGCTCGAACAGAAAACACCACATTTCCGTTTCTATGTCACTTTCAGACGAACGCGCATTGTCTTTACACTTTTCCGGCCTAGTACTGTCACTTACACTATGTGGGCGTTAAAGTTACATCGCACTTCTGATGTAGTCTTTCGACTTTCACCAAGTGTATTCTCCATGTTCAGGTAGGCGTGGATTATCAGGTATGGAGGCGGTATTTCAATAAAATCACAATTGTCACAACCACTGCACTTATAATTCTCAATAATTGAACCAAATGTCTCACAAAATAACTATCTAAGCTAAAGTACACTTAGACTAAAATATAACGTCCACCGAGCACGTGGTTGCGTGCGCACTCGACCACGCTCCAAAGTGAACTGATCGTTTTTACTAGATGGCCGCCACACCAGCGCTCGGTGTTCGTTTTTGGAATTAAATTTGTACAGGATGTCAATTGACAGTCTAGAAAAGCGGAAGCGCCGACAGATACAAATAACAACGCTTGTATTATTACGCTTTCTTATTATTGTAAACAATACGGAAAATAGAATGTAGATACTTTTTATTGCTTAATAATGACTGAATAAATAGGTAATATTCATAGATTACTCAAGTTATCTTTTATTAAATCAGTAGCTAATGGGAATATAGGTAACTAGGAACTTCAGCATTCGGGCATTAAATAACCGATAAAATGTAAAAAAGTACCTATTGTATGAAAAATATAAGTGTATTTTATCGTTTTTTATTTATTTTATTTTCAGTACCCCATAAAAGCTTTAGTAGAAGAATAAATTTTTGATTTAGTCAATCACTAGTGTCTACGTAAAACAAAATGTACTATGTAAATTGTACGGTGCATGGTAAATACACGCTGTGTCTGAAGGGATAAGGTTTATAATTGATTGTGTAGTACGTGATGTTTCAAGAAATGCGGGTGTGTGCGCGACAGCGTATATCTATTGTTTTTACTGCTCTGCGTGTGTGAACTGACGACACAGGTTCCTATACATTTTCGGCTAAAGGGCATATCTCCTGTTGTTTCTGTTATCTATGGTACCTACTATTAAAAAGAGACAATAATTACTTACTGTGATGTCACTCATACCAATAAATGACAAATTTCAAATTTTGGATAGCACGAAATAGAATGTTCGATATAGATTAAACACTCTCATAATATTATGACTCATATCTATTTATCTGGACTGAAGTTAGTAATGTTTATCTACGATAATAATACTTACAGTTGTTGAACCTGGTCCCATTGGTTTTCCTTAGCCGCGACAAGGATTTCATCATACGTGGGCGGAAGTGCTGAAACAGAAACGTTACATTTACATTAGTATCGGTGTGTATCTGTCCCACTGTTGGTAAAGAGTACTATATCGATGAAAATTTATTTACAACATTTGAAAACTACTATTTACAGAACTATATATAGAAGTATCAAAAAGGGGAGTAATTACAGGGCGTCAAAAAATTCGTCCACACCGCTGTCAACAGGAAAAGTGCCCAGAAGGCTGGCAGCATTGTCACGTTGGATGGCAATGCTGATTCTTTGCCCAAAAAATATTCCAGCCCTCTGGTCACGTGAAGAGTCGACCAAAGAGTACTAGGATAAGCTTTTACATAGCCTTGTCTTTCTCTGTATAAGAATGTTGAGAAGGAACAAGCAGTAAACATTTGAAATAACAGTAACAGTATCTTAAGAGTTTTGTTTTACATGGCGTGCCTTGGAAAGCCTCCTAAGCCGTTTGTCCCGGCTTTATTTTTAGACCTTTGATAGTCGTTACAGATAGTTACTGGCCTGAAAGTTCTAACCAAAGGGTGTATTACCCAGTATTATGGGTTGTAGAGGTCAGATAGGCAGTCGTTCCATGTAATATACTTACTTGTATTCAGCTGCTTAATTATGAGGTTATACTTGAAGTCAATCCTAACATAGTTGGAAAAGGGCTAGGGATGATGCGGATATGAAGAAAATAACGATTAGAATTCGTGTGAAAATTTGGCTTAGTGGATAGACAACCAGACGGCTGACTAATACATAGTTTATCAAATTTACTTATTATTCAAAATCCTTTTTGATGACGTCTTTCTGTTGTATTATTTAGATTTATTCCATTAGAAACCCGTTGATAATAATGCGAATAAATACGGAACTCGCTCTTTGGTGAAGATTATTCTTTGTATCACTATTAATTCACACTTTTTTTTTAGCAGGACTTACATTGTTGATAATATTTGCACAAGCATTTGCTGCGGGTTCGAGTTAGTGAGCAGTACTAAGTAACAAGTACATATATACGTATATGTACAGATATAAGAGTGCTAAAATAACTGGGTGATCATGATGCTTTAAAAAGCATATTACGAGTTTGAAAAATATAAATGAATTAGTTATTCATACACCTCACACTGTTTTGGTGAAAAGTAATTATACACCAAAGGGGTATCTACATAATTATATCTAAACTTACCACAATTAGTTATTAATAAAATGTCAAAATAATGGGACTTGTGTTAACACCTAATATTAAACGATGTTCCGTACATAACAAGAATGGTGCAAACTTAGAGGAAACTTATATTCATGTCTTCTAATGATTCCACAAAAAATTACAACTACACGAATTCCGTCCAACCTTTTTGCTAATTCGACTACACTATCAGGGATTGCGGTGTATTGCGGGTATTCATATGATATACCGAATCACAACATTAAGTCTTAATTCCTCGAAACAGATTCAGACTTTGATGCAGGACATGCATGCACATACATGAAAAGCAATAATTACTAATAAGCATATGCCTTGCACCCAAAACTTTGAAATGTTCAGTTCAATACATTTCTCTATTAGACAAATAAATTTTCAAAATAGAATAATACAAATTCCTAAACATACACATCACATCAGAAAAGTATGTATTACCTTAAAGTATTCTTGTTTTCGAATTTAAGCTCATTAGTTTCCTCAAAGGCTTATTACGGGGCCTTAAAAAGGAAAAATTAACTCGTTTCTTTTTAGCAAGTTTTTTTTAACGTTGCTTTTAGTGATTCGTTTTTGGGTAAGTATATATAATAACACTCTTTTTTTTGGGGCAGTCGTGTAAAAAGTAGAGCATCCATCTGCTTACCGTAAAGCTGAATAATTAAAGGATGTTCTATTCATAAAAAAAAAAAAATAAGATACCTACCAGACGAAGAGTCCATAATTGTGATAAGTTTTTTTAATTAGGACTCTGTATAGTATTCATTATCTATACTGTGGTGTCCTTTAAGTGAAGGAGTACATACTACATATTATTATATCTGATTCTTTGTAAGAGATTAGCGGACGTCATGCGGTTTCATCCGCTTAGTTCCCGTTCCCGTAGAAATGCAAGGATAAAAAGTAGGTACTTTATGTTCCCCGGAGATAGTACACTATCTCCGCTTCCCAACGGTGATAGATTTTTTCAAATCGGTGCAATACTTTTTAAGTTTATTCGTTATATACAAAAATACAAACCATTCCTCTTATAATATTAAGTATAGAAACCTCAGGAATTCTGACAAAATAATCTATCTATCTATATAAATAAAAAGAGAAGTCCTGACTGACTGACTGACTGACTTACTGACTGACTGACTGACTCATCAACGCCCAGCCCAAACCCTTGGACCTAGAAAGCTGAAATTTTGCACAGAGGTTCCCTTTATAATGTAGACAAGGAATAAGGAAGGATTTTCGAAATTCAACCCCTAAGGTAGTTAAATAGGGGATGAAAGTTTATATGGAAAATCATCATTTTCACGCGGGCGAAGCCGCTGGCAAAAGCTAGTATCACAGTAATAGGAAGAAAAAGTGCCTTTTGCTTTTTTAAGGGTACTTTAATACCCAGATACCCATAATATCAAATTATGTTAGTGTGATCGAGGGAGGCGAAGACACGGTGGTGCCAAGGTTGCCTTGGTGGGTACGGATATCGCAAATATTTTTGGAAAATCAATCGTCATAATATGTAGAAAGTATATCTTTATAACAAAATCATCATCTGCCTAGCCTAGTCAAAACTATTCAGGTTTGAGGTTAGCTTCTTGTCTAACCGGATGCAGCTGAATATCAACCAGTATGTTAAAACAAAACGCTTTGATAGAAAACAATCTTCATAAATACCAAGTCTTCTTACCGTGTGGGTAGTAAGGTCTAACGACTTCACTCACACACCCTAGTGTCAGAGTTTCTAAACCGCCTCAAGGGACATGGTTTGACGACCGCCATTTGGCTGCAGGGGCCAACGGCTTATAGGTATATACGTGCCTTCTAAAGCACGGAATCACCTTTTTTTCAGACAATCAGGCGATTTAAGCCTTCAATGTCCTAGCTAAACTGGAAACTACTTTACAAAGTATGCTTCCCGTGGGAATCGAACCCACGACCACCGGGTCACAAGGCAAACGCCCAAACCACTTGACCAAGGAGCGGAGTCAGTATAATACCAATTGAGTCTTTTGCTACAATTTCCTTTACCGATTTTTCAGATGTTTCTCTTTTTAGTCCAAAAGCATCGGAAACAATGGTTTATTGTGTTCATGATATTGTGTGGTATTTCGCTATTCTAAACCACGTATTTTATTTATTTTACTGAGTGAGCTGTAGTGTTCACCTTATTCACACTTACCACACATCATAATACATACTTACACTATATACTTACTTATATTTCGCATCAATCATTCGTTTTATTGGTTTTTGCATTACTATTCTGCGAATCGGTCTAAAACGATTCGTTTCCTTCTAAAATATCTAAAATAAAATAAATAATTTTCATATTTTTCATTGTTATGACACTTTACGTCAGGCTGTCAAACTATCAATACTTTTTCTTTTAATTTTCTGTCATAGTTCTTACTAGCTTAGTCTATGAAGGTTACTTTTGATTTATGTAATTTAAATTCTTTTTATCAATATGTTAGCTTAAATATTATATTTTATAACTTACATTGCTCAGATATTGTATTTTATAACTTACTATAATTAATTAACACGCTCTCAGAATTCTACGAAAAGGTTTTGGATTGAATATTACTGGCTGTTCTGAATACTGGCAAGTTGCATTTCTAAGACGTAGAAGTCACTATTTTAAATTCTGAAAAATGAACTGAAAATGACAAGCTGTGGATCTATAAAAGCTGAAATGATTTCACACGCGGGACTTCTAATCTGAATCTGATCGAGGAAACATCTCCAATACTCTAAGTTCTACACTGGTTCATTGTTGCTGCTGGTCCTCCTACTCAAGGTGACGCTGATACTGCTGCTGGTCCTCCTACTCAAGGTGACGCTGATACTGCTGCTGGTCCTCCTACTCAAGGTGACGCTGACACTAAAGAGGACCATCTTAATCACAACCAGAGTGACCTGCACTGCCGTGGAACCATAAAGCCAAGGATAACTACAACCGTAAAGTTCTTTAAAACCTCCTCCCTCCTCCCTTCTGAGAGTGTGCCCTTTTTTATAACTACTTTTGTATTTTTTACTTTCCCCTCAATATTATAATGTTCAAGTCTACTGTCTCAACTCTTTTATTCCTCTAAATTCAGTAGATTTGTTACAATTGTTACGTTACTTTACATTGTTCCTATTATACAACAAGAAAATACCAAGAAACTACTAGCTCATGAGTTAGTTCTAATGCTCTATTGTTTAGTGAAGTTAGTTTATGAAATTCATTAGAGCCTGCCCCTATGGCCTGCCCTTATCCTCAAATCTATATAAATCATATATTTGGGGTCGACGCAACACGTTTTCTTCCTCAGAAGAAAAATTCTTTTATTCTTCCCTGTTAGCCGTCACGGTGGCATTTAGTTCTTTCTCATTAGTCTCATTCCTCACGCAATCCAACCATCTTTTCTTTGGCCTTCCTCTCCCTCTCCATCCATACATTTATTTATATTCATCATTTTTTTTAGTCACATGCGTTTCATTCCAACTCATTACATGACCATACCAAGTTAAACGACTACCTTTCAATTTTTACCCGACTACGGCATGTGCGTGTGAACTGAGGGACCAAAAATAAATCCGCAAAATGAATATCCTAGGATTTAGTAGTACACTTAAAACAATTGTAGAAGGAATCTGGGAATTTGTAAACAAATATATCGAAAACTACGACCCATAAAGTGTGGTCCCTCAGTTCTCACAGACGATTAGCCAGATCTCGGAAAGTATCATAAAGAACAAGATTTTGTGAATACAGACATTTAGTAGCGAGTTTGAAAAGATATTTACAAAATAACAGACCACAAAGCATTAAAGGCGCGGTCCCACCGCGGCGCATGCTGTGCACGGGCACGCGGCGCATTTTAGCTGCGTGTATTAATTTGTTTGGCCACGTGGGTCTACGTTTCCACTGGAGTACACGAATATGACCCACGACTATGTATAGCGTGGCACAGCGCACGGAGAGGCTACGATATAACACAATAAGCGACTGTACATCGTTAGGCGAACTGTACATAGTCGTGGGTCATATTCGTGTACATCAGTGGAAACGTAGACCCACGTCGACCGCGTTGAGCTATGTAACCGCCTATTCGAGCAAGCCACGCATGTATCAATGACGTCAATTCATGCGTAACCTCTCCGTGGGTTGCAGTGGACACAACCACATACATTTTCTTACAAAGCGAAGCTTACTACACGTGCGTAGCCTCTCCGTGCACAGCGGTGGGGCCGCGCCTTAAAGATAAAAAAAATATAACGACTGAACTGTGGTCCCTCAGTCCACATAACAAAGATAAACATTTTAGCGAATCTTACTGAATAAAACCGTTCTTTTTCTACATAAAGTTTTAGTAGAACTCTTAAAACATATTGTAAAAAAAAACGGAGCTTAAATATCGAAGCATTTTGAAGATAGCAATGATTAATAGTGGTCCCTCAATCCTCACATCCACTGACATATGTGCGTGTCCTAGCTGCTTGACGAGAGGAATATCAGAAAGTCTAGTGTACTTAACTTTTAGTAGTAAGTTTCTTCTAAATAATAGGTATCTAAAATTGTGTATTTCTTACTTCTTAACTGAGATAATACTATTTTTTTAATCCTATGAAAATGTATAGAGAAGTGTGACCACACAATTAAACAAAATGTAGACAGTACTATTATACTTTATTTAACACTAGCTTTTGCCAGCGGCTTCGCCCGCGTGAAAATGACGATTTTCCATACAAACTTTCATCCCCTATTTAACTCCCTTAGGGGTTGAATTTCGAAAAATCCTTCCATCTTCCTTGTCTACATTACAGGGAATCTCTGCAAAATTTCAGCTTTCTAGGTCCAAGGGTTTGGGTTGGGCGTTGATGAATCAGTCAGTCAGTCAGGACTTGTCTTTTATATAGATAGAAGATGGATAGATATCATTTTTTAGACGAAACGAAAACAAGGTTGTATGGTTCCCGTCGGGGCTGCGGGTTGTTCGAAAGAGATACCGCAGTCTCGGCACAAAGCGCTAAGAATGAACATGGGTGGTTTTTAGTCAGTAGAAGTCTGACACGGCCTATACCGCTCGATGATGATTGATGCTTTCCCATGCCCCAAAAAGAAAAAAACAGGTTGTATGGTTAATTTAATGCATAAGTATATTACAAAATAAAAACCAAACAAAAACAACAACAAAAATGCACAATTTGTTCACAAAAAGAGATTTTGTGAAAAACATTAATGGAACAAATAGTGTTTTATTAGTTACTAATAAGAATTACGATAAAACTACAAATATTAATAGATACATCCTGTCGGTTTGTTCTCAAGAGATACCGTGGCCTCGACATAAAGGGCTAAGAAGGAACATAGGTGGTTTTTAGTCTGGTAGAAGTCTGACACTCCCTTTCGCTCTGCCCAAGAGCGGGAGGGGTTATTTGATGATATCCCACCCAACAAAAACAAATACCTAGGCGAGTTTTATGAAACAGATAGTGAAAAATAAAAATAATAATTCATTTTTAATGCGCAAGCACATCTTTGGTCAAGACACTCGCTCGTCTTCGGTCAAGATATCATAATCCATTCTATTTGTCGACGATTGTGGCAACACTGCGTAGGATATTATTTAAACTTCCTCTGTGGTCAAATGTATTATTCTCGTATTTCAAATCCGACAACATGACGCCATCGTCTGCGGGTGTGGAAAGCTTTTTCAAAACAGTGAAGCATTAATTGACCTTCAAAACGAAAACACAGAAATACAGAATTGATGAATTCATTCAGATTTTTGCACAATTTGTAGAAGGCCTACCTTAAGACAATGTAGACAAGGAATATGAAAGGATTTTTCGAAATTCAACTCCTAAGGGAGTTAAAAAGGGGATGAAAGTTTGTATGGAAAATCGTCATTTTCACGCGGGCGAAGCCGCTGGCAAAAGCTAGTGTTAAATAAAGTATAATAGTACTGTCTACATTTTGTTTAATTGTGTGGTCACACTTCTCTATACATTTTCACAGGATTAAAAAAATAGTATTATCTCAGTTAAGAAGTAAGAAATACACAATTTTAGATACCTATTATTTAGAAGAAACTTACTACTAAAAGTTAAGTACACTAGACTTTCTGATATTCCTCTCGTCAAGCAGCTAGGACACGCACATATGTCAGTGGATGTGAGGATTGAGGGACCACTATTAATCATTGCTATCTTCAAAATGCTTCGATATTTAAACTCCATTTTTTTTTACAATATGTTTTAAGACTTCTACTAAAACTTTATGTAGAAAAAGAACGGTTTTATTCAGTAAGATTCGCTAAAATGTTTATCTTTGTTATGTGGACTGAGGGACCACAGTTCAGTCGTTATATTTTTTTTATCTTTAATGCTTCGTGGTCTGTTATTTTGTAAATATCTTTTCAAAAACTCTACTAAATGTCTGTATTCACAAAATCTTGTTCTTTAAGATACTTTCCGAGATCTGGCTAATCGTCTGTGAGAACTGAGGGACCACACTTTATGGGTCGTAGTTTTCGATATATTTGTTTACAAATTCCCAGATTCCTTCTACAATTGTTTTAAGTGTACTACTAAATCCTAGGATATTCATTTTGCGGATTTATTTTTGGTCCCTCAGTTCACACGCACATACTACGGCGAAGCCAAAAGGAAGGGTAATGATTTTGGCAGTCTATGTATGTATGTATGTATGTATGTTCCACCGTAGCGCCTAATCTACTGAACGGATTTTAATAAATTAGGTGTCAATAGATTCGTAAGAATAGCCCGGGTGACATAGGCTATATAAATTTTATAAATTCTTTTTATGACGGAATTTAAATGTCAAAAACTTACCTCAAAAAATATTAAATTGAGATAACCATAGCAAGTTTGGTATCAAATGAAAGGTCTTGGCGAGCACATTACAAATATTTATTATATTATAGTTTTAGTACACACAAAAATAAAATTCAAATAAAAAAATTAAGTTCAAAAATCTAAAACCCAACTACTAACAAAATCGCGGTCTTAAAAGTAGAAAACAAGAAAATAATTCTTGTCTGATATTCTTCGTAGTCGCATGCCACCTTGTATCAATAAGAACGCCATGAAGGAGCATCAGGTATCAGTGGCATGCGACTACGAAGAATATGAGACAAGAATTATTTTCTTGTTTTCTACTTTTAAGACCGCGATTTTGTTAGTAGTTGGGTTTTAGATTTTTGAACTTAATTTTTTTTCTGTAACAGATGCGTGACACTTTCAAACTTTCTTTTATATACTCACTCCTTACCTTTTCCGTTCTTGTCACTCGGGACATTTATCTCAACATTCTCATACTATAAAACTATAACTAACTCTTATATTCATTATTATTATCATTTATATTATTGTCTACCTTCGCTGCTCTCAAAACGGTGAAGGAAAACATCGTGAGAAAACCGGCATTTCTTAGAACCAAAATTTTATTCGAAACTAGTTGGTTTATTATGATTAAATTGGTTGGAATTTAAATTTCGATCTTTACTAATATGTAGATCCTTTTGGTTTGCCAACCAAATTACTACATTGATTAGTGGGATCGGCTTCGAGTTTACGTATTAGTCAGTTGTGGTTTCGGACACAAGCAAACACTCTTCTTTATGTCATCACCATGACATGTTTATGGCTTTAACGACTAATAAAATATTTCGAAAGTTCCGAAACCAAATAAGTTAAAAGTAGTTTTTTGGGAGAAACCCGCCAACTATTCCCAAACCAGTGCAACTATCAGAGTCAACAGAGGCGGCCACCTGAAAAGCGCCGAGACAATGAAGCTGGACGAAGTCCAAGAGAAATTATTTGTACCCACTAGGAAGCGACCTGTGCCCAGCAGTGAGAACGTTTGGGGCTGATAAATAAATACTGACAGACCAAAGGTTCGTTAACAGCCAAAAATAAAAATTTTATGTTCCCAATTTCAGTTTCGGCCAAACAATATTATTGTCGTGGTTCGTTCGTCTAACTTTAATGAGTACATTTTTCGTGATCGTTCGATCGTCGCTAAATACGGGGCCGGGTCTAAGTTTTGGTTTCGGCTGAAAATGTTGTTTCGGTCGGACATCACTATCGATTTTTTTTTTAAATTTTATATGGGCTTACTGTTGACCTATCTTGCCCTAAGGGCAGAGATGAGGTCGACGGTGGAACGAGCTTACCCAGAAGTAGCCTATTTACTCGCGACTTAAATATATTGGGGTTAAGATATGAACTCGGGAAAACCGACGCAGGCAGGGTGTTCCACTCCTTGGCTGTACGAATAATGAAAGACTTAGCAAAACGCTTCGTACGAATGTGTGGAACATCGACAAGGTATGGGTGATACCCTGCAGTACGCCTAGTCTCTCGATGGAAGAAGGGAGATGGTGGAATAAGTTCGTGGAGCTCTAGCGCACACTCTCCGAAGTACAGATTATAAACATATTCAGTCAAGTCGTGAAGAATTCAATGTTATTGAACTTGTCATTTTGTTGCTGACCGTGATTAACCTGCGTCTATGTATGAAAATGTGCATTATTTGTCGTCCAAAAATAAAATTAATAAAAATAAAATAAAATATAAAAATTCAGCTAATTTATTACCTACCTCATCCTTACCTGTATGATCAAGACGAGGATATTTTATTAAATAACCTTGTAATTTGAGTTTTAATATTAGGAATGTTGACATGCAAACTATAATAATAGAGCTTTTTCCTTGTATGACTACTGAAACGTCATCTTCAAAATACCCGTTTTTGAATATCAGTACGCAAATATAACGTGTAATTCCCGATAAGCAAAAATGCTAGAAAAAAATAATTAATTGAACTTTTAAAATTTACTGAAAGTAGATGGCTACAACACTGGGCTCAGTGTCTATTTAAATTGCTCCTTCCTATGTTGATTTGAAAAAAAAAATATCATCGGATCGGCTTCCAGTCTAATGGGATGCAGCTGAATACCAGAATTTTACATGGAGCGACTGCCTACCTGGGTGCTTACTCTGGAATATAATTCCGATAGATCGACATTGGTCAAACGTCAGTTGGTTGAGTTAAACGTCAGGGATTGGCTAGACTCAGTGAGTCCAGCCAATTGCTGACGTTTGACTGACAATTCCAATGTCGATCTATCGGAATTATATTCGAGAGTAAGCACACTGACCTACACAATGATTCCCTTTGGTAAGACTGGTGTCCTGAATACATTACAAGTATTCAGTATACATAAGTATATGGGAGGCGGGACCAACAGCTTAAAGTGCTTTCGGAGGAAACTCGGTACGTAGGTAATGGGTCAATGGTCACCCATCCACAGACCAACCTAAGCAAGCGCGGTTTAACCTAAAGATCGACCCGACTGGCAGTTATTCTAAGAAACGGTATTGAGTTGTAAATTAGAGTTTCTCGGTTACATAAACTTGCTTTATTGGAAGAATTTTAACTTAGCCATGTTATGTTTGAGACCCATGTAGGGTCTCAAACATAACATCATCATCATCATCATCAGCCTATAATTGTTCCCATTGCAGGGACTCAGGCCTCCTCTCTAGGAGAGGGATGGGCTATAATCCACCACGCGGGCCCAGTGCGGATTGGTAGATGTCGCATATCTTCGTTTTTTTTTTTTTTGGTTCTAAGACATGCCGGTTTCCTCACGATGTTTTAAGTAAGAAACAACAACAACATTTTAACATGGCCAAGTTAAAATTCTGAAAACTGGCGAACTATGGGTGTACTATTGGGTATACCTCTGCTTAAACCTTCTGGGTTTACAGGCGTGATGTAATGTTATGTTTTGACTTTTAAAGTTCACCGAAATGTCTTACTGAATTAAACAACTTTCACACCTACTTCGAAAGAAACACATGACATGAAAAAATGGTTGTTTCATAACAGTTTGGAATATCAGTAAGAATCGAGGTCCATTAAGTTTTCTTTTCAAGGTCTTGTTAATTATTCTTTTGATGTTTTATACCACCTAAAGAAAACTAAATCTAAAATCATTTTCACCAAATAAGATTTCACTACGTCAATCAAACGAAAATTCGGAAATATCGTGAAAAGCTTTGGTTGATTAGAATTCAAATAATAAGTTTTTTTGCGGTGCAATATTGAAACATGTTTAGATGACATTTATAGATATTATTTCTAAGAAAACCACACTTTTTAAGTACAGAATTTTATACAAAAACAAGCTAATTAATTAGTTTGAAAAGATCATTTAGAATTATTATTTGTTTTATTTTTCCTCATTTATACACATAAAGATGACTAGATGTGGCTTACCTTGAACAGTGATAATAACACCCACTAATATTAATATTGAGGCGAATTTTGCCATTTCGTATGAATATGTAACTGACGAGTTACTCGAGAACGCGCGCGGTCTGTGTGAATTGTCGCGTCTAAATGCCGCTAACCAAAACCAGACAAGTCTTATAAATGAGAATATTTTGCACGCACTGTATCTACACATTATTAATTATTAAGGATACTCCTAAAGGATCCCATCCTCGCACCTCGCATTTGTTTTTCTGTCATATTTTTGGATCCATTTAGCGTTCGTTCTTTTTTCTAAATTCCTCATTCTTTTGTTTTGTTGAGGATCGGATATTAGCAGATGTTTTTTAAATGTGTATGTATTTTTATTATATTTTAAAGTTATTAAGTGCTTATTATGTATTAGTTTCGTAGCCAAAGCATGTGTCATGTCATTATTACTATTTTTACCCGACTACGGCGAAGCCAAAAGGAAGGGTAATGATTTTGGCAGTCTATGTTATGTATGTATGTAGGTATGTATGTATGTATGTATGTATGTTCCACCGTAGCGCCTAAAATACTGAACGGATTTTAATAAATGAGGTGTCAATAGATTCGTAAGAATAGCCCGGGTGACATAGGCTATATAAATTTTATAAATTATTTTTATGACGGAATTTAAATGTCAAAAACTTACCTCAAAAATATTAAATTGAGATAATCATAACATGTTTGGTATCAAATGAAAGGTCTTGGAGAGCAAAAACCAATATTTTATTCGTAGTCGGGTTTTAGATTTTTAAACTTGTTTATGACAGCACACGTGTCTTTTAATAACATAATTTGTATGTGTAGCGTTTTGTTTAGTAGACAGTTAAACATAATGTTAGTTAAATATTGAATTATTTCCGCAAAACTATGACATAGTTTTGCGGAAATCGTTTTTAAATATAGAATAATATCCTTTGCAAAAACAAATCATTTATAGCTAAGAAGGGGTGTTTTACTTTCAATATCGTGATTTGTTCGAATTAACTTCTATGATAAAAAAAATGATAATTGAGAACTTATAATTATGCCAGTTGATTTTTGATATGATCTCATTCATACCCTAGAGTTATGGGACCTTGAAGAGGTGCAACCAGACTACCTAAAAGTAAAAGAAACAAAACATTTTGTATGTAGGTAGTGTATCCACGCTGGTTTTGATCTTGTAGATGGGGCCAACGTTCCACTTGCGGATATCAACGAGGTTTAAAAATGAATAAACAAAAATACGAGCACTTATGAACTCACACATAATAATATTATCATTGTTTATGACAATGCTATTGAACTCAAAGGGCAGTCCACCATTCCTAGGTAGTCTACCAATGATAGCTAGTGATCTCAGCAGGACAGGCTAAGGTTCCTACTAGACCTTGTGTAACTGGCTTGACGACTGCAAGGGTCGGCTCTGGTATCAATGAACGAACAAGAATGATGATGATGACTTATATTATGTTGCTAGGAGCATTAACAACCTATTTACTCCTTTTTTGTTTAGGTACATATTTTTCTTATTATGCACACAAGCTACGACAATTTTCAACTTTATTGTTAACTAGCTTTTGCCAGCGGCTTCGCCCGCGTGAAAATGACGATTTTCCTTACAAACTTTCATCCCCTATTTAACTCCCTTAGGGGTTGAATTTCGAAAAATCCTGCCTTATTATTATCTTTAATTTCATTTAATTTTCATTCAATAAACAGACCGTTGCAAAAAGCTAGTAATATAGATTTACCTGTTTATACCTGGCAACCCGATAGTTGTGACCGGAAAAAATAGGCAACCTAACGTTTGCATATTCTATGGGTTTCATACTTTCGATTGGTATATAATTTATTTTATAATCATACCGGTGAAATGTTTAAAAAATATTTTTTTTAAATTATTAATGAAACATACTCTGGACTGAAATTTGCTAGGCAACCCGTACGCATTATATTTATTGACATGTTAAATCTATACTAATATTATAAAGCTGAAGAGTTTGTTTGTTTGTTTGTTTGTTTGTTTGTTTGTTTGTTTGTTTGTTTGTTTGAACGCGATAAACTCTGGAACTACTGGTTGGATTTGAAAAAATCTTTTTGTGTTAGATAGTTCATTTATCGAGGAAGGTTATAGGCTATATAACATCACGCTACTACCAATAGGAGCGGAGCATAAATGAGAAATGTTGCAAAAACGGGAAAAGAAAATTCCTTTCTGAGAGCTTCCGTTGCGTGCGCTGCGAAAACGGTTTAAGTTACGATAATATCATGTATGAAGTAATTATTCGTCTTTAAAAGTTCTAAAAAAAAGTCCGCGACAGCATCTGTCTATCTTTTAAGATTGACTCACTGTAACCATTTTTTATTATTAAAATGTTAGGTTAAAAAGAATTATTTTTTGCGAAGCTTATTTAACCCATATGGTATTAATCTATATCTAAATAAATGTGTTCGTTAGAACGGAAATTTAATATAGAATATTTGTGCTCTTTACTCTATACAGTTTAAACAAATATCTTAGAAGATATCGCAATGTAAAAATACCCGCGCGGAAAAATAATTACGCGGGTTGCGTCGCAATGTAGGTACGGGGGATTCTGGCTGGCCTCCGGGAAATTCAAATTCAAAATATTTACTGCATCATAATATAATGTTTACAAGTACAGAGTGTTATAGTATATTTAACAGTAAGAGATAGATTTTATAGTAATTCACACTTTAATATCGTGCCCTTACTTCAAAACCCAACTAACTGCACAAAATGTAGTTTCGAGAAAATCGTGTTTAAAGGTTCGAATCGTAATTTTTTTATTAAAATACTTGATAAAGAGGCTAGTACGTGTATTTTGATTTCTTATTATTCATTATTCGGGTGGTGAAGGAAAAATTGCTTAATTCTCAAACAAGTAGGAAAAATGAAGGATTGGCTTGATAAATGCTACAGATAAGTGGTTTTTCCTGTAGTCGCAATGTTTTCTTATGTTTTGAAGAATAGAGTTTAGACAGCAGTTTTTTATGAATTTAATTAAACGAAATATTTATGTTCACCTAATGGGTATTTGTTAATACTAAGTAGAAATATTTAGTCTCAGTTATTGTTATTGTTAATTTAACGTGAATCATGACAAAACCACATAAACGCAGATAGAATGTTTTTCCTGGCGAGAAAAATTGCTTACAGTGCAAAAACATTGCTTTAACCGACACTTACTGGGTTTTGTCTGTTCTTTATTAAAAAAATCTCCTGATAAGCTACCTTAGCTAAAAGCTAAATCCAGAACGGAGCGTCATATCGGAAAACGGGTTTTACCAGTATGTAGATCTTGAAAAGGAGATTCTAACGGTATTTGTAACTCATTTTTGCCCATAAGTGACTTTAGTTGGTTTTCGCTTTAAGGGCACGATATAATCTAAGCTAATCTAAACCATCTAAACTATTGTAATAAAGAGGAAAGATAAGATTTTAGGTTTGTTACGATTTAGCTTAATTAATGTCGGATAGTCGTATTATCGAGAAAGGTTATAGCTATATTTATGTGACGCAGACGAAGTTGCGCGGGTCAGCTAGTTAAATATAAAATACGTTTCATTAAATAAGCATCTCGGTGAAGGTCGTTCTTAACGGGATCTTAGACTATAAGGAATACATTATACAGGGAACCTCTGTGCAAAATTTCAGCTTTCTAGGTCCAAGGGTTTGGGCTGGGCGTTGATGAGTCAGTCAGTCAGGACTTCTCTTTATACTATACTAGTGACCCGCCCCGGCTTCGCACGGGCGCAAAAAAGGTATTAAAACCTTCCTCTTGAATCACTCTGTCTATTAAAAAACCGCATCAAAATCCGTTGTGTATAGTTTTCAAAATTTAAGCATACAAAGGGACATAGGGACAGAGAAAGCGACTTTGTTTTAAAATATGTAGTAATAGTGACGCATTGGGTTGAAGGTTGATTGGGAAAATTTGAAGTTCTAGTTAGCTAGCTGGATGTGCTGGCGTCATACTTGTTTAGAAGTTGTTGAGGATTAACTGTTGAACACGATATTCTTTTAATTTATTTATTCATAATGTTTCACAAAAACGCTTAAAAAGTAATACAATGTCAAATTACATCTTATAATCACAATAAATTAGAAAGTAAAATAAAAAAAATTGTCAAATGGTGTCTTTTATTAAAATAAAATGGAATTCGATGATTTAAATTATGGGGTTTACCCATTGTATCGTCGTTTCTCTACGGTAACAGTAAAAGCAACTAACTTGGAAAACTGAAAACCGACTAGAACATTTTGTAAAGGAGTATTCAAATCCTGAACTCTAGCTTGGCTTTTAGCTAAAGCAGCACGGCCCAATTTGGATGGCACGTTTGGGGCAGTAGCTGAGTGACTGCTGCGGCTGCTGCGGTGTGTTGTGGGTTAGATAGATCTCTTTCCACCATCCCGCAGCCCTGGAATTAAGAAGGCTTAAATACTCAGGAGATCGTTATTTCTCTTTTAATTTTTCAAAAAGAAACTTATATTTTAAACGGAGGTAATTAAAAAATAACATATTTTTTTAAATTACCTACGTTTAAAATATAAACGCTACGATGCGGATACGATAACAGGAAATGCTGTTATTTAACCGACTTCAAAAAAGGAGGTTACTATGTTCGTGTGTATGTATTTTTTTTTTTTTATGTATGTTACCTGATTTCTCCCCCGTTTGTGGACCGATTCTCAAAATTATTTTTTTATTTGAAAGAGTATACTCCTGAGGTGGTCCCATTTTAATTTGGTGAAGATCTGGTGCTGATCTTCGGAGATATACAATGGAAATGGAACTCTTCAAAAATAGACGGCAAATCTGTCGTAATTGCTGGAATCGCTTGGATGTTTATTGAATATACATTACCATGACGTAACATCACGCCTGTATGCTCTGAGGGAAAAAACTAACTCAAAAAATGTGTATTGTACACATCTGCATACAGATGTGTACAATACACATTTTTTGAGTTGTTATATATGAATTTCATAGACACGTATTACGTGTTTCGTGCTTTTTCTGACGCTATTCAAGTATTCGCATCTAGCAGTCATCACTTGTCTTCATGTTGATGAGCTGATAATGGAAGGTACACTACTCCTCAACGGTTAAGAGTTGAAAGCAAAAATAGGGGAATCTTGAAGGTTAAGGGTTAGGTTTCTTGGTTGAATGTTAAATGCATAGTAAATATTTGTATAGGATATATTATAAAGGTACTTATTACAACTAAAAATGAAAAAATAAAAAAACTTTTTTGCAAAAAAAAACAACCGACTTCAAAAACACCAAAAAGAGAAAAATAAACTTCAGAAGAAAAATCAGCTTCTGAAGTCGGTGGCAAAAAAATAAAATCAAACAAACAAAAATCACCGACTTCAGAAGCTGATTTTTCTTATGTATGGCGATGTTAATAAGTTACCTTTTTGTTTGGAGTGTGAGAAATCATTGAATGACTCCCGCTCTTTGCGGAGCAGCAGGGTATCAGACTTTTAGAGTCTCGAAATCCCATGTTCATTAGCCCATTGTGTCCGGGGCCGCGGTATCTCTTTCGAACAATCCGCAGCATGTTAAGTTACCTTAGAGTCAGATCCTAATCCATCTGGCGTCTTGCCTGCCCGTGTAGCATGGCGATTCTAACTGTATTCTACCAGGGCCGGCAGTCTCTACAGAGATAACGACAAAATCGCTAACTTTCGATTGCTAATTACCAACGAATAAATTCGGTTGCAATAATGATGCTTGCAAGTAAAGCAAGTCTCTACATCCAAGATGCGTTTCTCGCAAGCATCATTATTGCAACCGAATTTATTCGTTAGTAATTAAGGATTGAAAGTTAGCGATTTTGTCGTTATCTCTGTCGAGACTGCCGGCCCAGGAATAGACAAAGCTTTTTCAATACAACTCGACATAAATTCTACAATCTGTCATTTTGTCGATTCTACCGCCGACAAAACCCCTTTCCAGTGTGGTCATGCTACACGTGCTGATGTGTCAAATCTGGCATCGGTTTTCAAGTAAAGCAGAGTGCTTTTGGTGTTTTTCAATCAGTCGGGACCAACCTATAAGGCATGGAAGGAAAAACGTGTTGTTGCACCGACACCAGGTACCATGGCACATGGGCAGGTAGATGAGGATTTGGGTATCTGTACTAGGTATAATCGTAGGTACAGTCAGACCGATCTGACGCAGGGTCCTCTATTCTGTTTATTCGATCCCTGTCTGGGGTATCCACTGGTGGTAGACCTAATAGGTTGTTATCACTGTTTACTACTATATCACAGGCTCACACAACACCACCAAGTTCCCCGGTCTAGGTGCTTCACCTTGTCATCTTGGCACCATCATGTAACTGACAGACGTATTAGTGACAGCGTACCTAACTACTTGTGGCTGTGAGACAGTGTTAACATATCTATTAAATAGATATACACTACACTGTCTGTCCCCAAATATCCAATAACTTATTTAGTAAGTAATAGCAAAATATTTTACTAGGTAACGTACGCGGCCTGTGACGTGAAACCTTTTCAATATGACGTAAAAGGCTATTGTTTCGATTTTCGACTAATGAAGTACCTGCCTACAGACGGGACAGAAATAGTTTAAATAGAAAGGGCACTGCCTAATACGCGTACAATAGCTGGGGGTGGGACTAGAAGGGTGTCTTCTATGGCCAAAATAGAAAACAATAGCTAATGACGTCACTTTGCTTTTCATGCATAATAAATTATTCCATAGAAATTTCTCAGTAGTAGCTCCTGAGTCTGGATTTATGTATAGTTGATGGAAATAGGCTCGCCTACATGGGGAGTCATGGGACCTAAACCTAACTGACGTGAACTGAGTGTGCCATTAGGCACACCTCTGCCTAACCCTTTGAGGATTACAGGTGTGAAGTTATGCTATGCTTCGACCGTCAAACTTCGTCAAGACTTTTATATTTTGGACATTTCGGATTTGATAATAAATTGCTTATTGGTCAAGTGGTTGCAAATTGAAATCTCTTCTGTTGGTTCGATCCCGAGGGTGAGTAAAGTGTTATTGGGTTCTCCGTCAGGAATTTCACAGTAGCAGCCTGAATTTGTGTCCGGTTGATGGCAATGGCTCGCTCGCTGTACTATCCGTCGTAAACATACCTTCTGGAATTAAAAGCTGAAAAGGTTACAATAGGTACCTATAAAAGGTATATATAAAAATTACAAAATGTCGGTTAGAGTCCGACATCCACTGGCCCCAGACGGAGGGTATCCATGAGAATTTTCTCAATAAAAAAAGGTATAACATGTCATTGTCCTGAACCAGTGAGCTGAATACCTGATAAGTTTGAGATCACGTGCAACAAAATAAACTCATAAATGTAATTTAGTGTGACATTTTAGGTACCTGAATTTTAATGAAATGTTTATCGTGATATAAGTGACCGAAATAGAAAACCCTAATGGCCAACATTAGGGTAATAAGGCACCCAATTTGTACTTTTATATTTATTCTGATTTTTTTCTGAGAGACTATTATTTTCCTGTCCTTGTCCCATATATATGTTACTAGCGGACGTCCCACGGTTTCACCCGCGTAGATCCCGTTCCCGTGGGAATACAGGGATAAAAAGTAGCCTATGACACTCAGCAATAATGTGGCTTTCTATTGGTGAAAGAATTTTTAAAATCGGTTCAGTAGATCCCGAGATTACCCCTTACAATTTAACAAATATACAAACTTTACTTCTTTCTAATATTAGTATAGAAGTATAGATATAGATAGATAGATAGATAGATAGAATACTCTTTATTATGTACACCAAATTACAAAAAAAAAAACAATAGTAAAACATTTTACAAGGGGTGACACAATGGGCGGTCTTATCGCTTAAAGCGATCTTTTAAAGACAACCTTTGGATGGATATATGGAAGAAGGAGAAACAATACTGCAGGTAGCCTGTGGTGTACCATTGACATAATTATATACAATAAATACACACATATACATACATAAAACATATTACACTAACACTTATATAAATTTACAATATAGACACGTGCGAAGAACTAAATTAAAATAGCTAACAAAAATTTAAGCCTACGGAGACAGATACAGTTTCTTTATCATGCTTTTAAAAATTGGCAGAGATTGAGCCAGCCTTATAGACAGTGGCAAGGCATTCCATAGCCGTACTGCTTGAACTGTGAAAGACTTGTCGTAGAAACTGGTGGAATGCATCGGCATCTCTAATCTTAAGTTAGATATAGATTAGAAGTCGAAGTAAGATGGTTTTTTCTTCCATCCTCCGCTGTCAACCGTCACGCCATCATTTACACCATTTCTTCCATATTCCTGTGTGAAACCATCAATTGTTTTTCTCGGATTCTTTCTAAATATATGACTAACCTGAAGATTGAACCGAACGGTTGTTATTATTTAGTCAGAAGCTCCTTTAAAATTATCATATGAATTTGGATTTTTGTTGTCACCTACTTAGCACAACATTGTGTATTTAGGATTGATAAATAAAACAATCAGGTTTTGTATAAATCTAGTTTATTGGCATAATTTTAATAAATTTCCATGACATTTTTTGTTAACAATAAGCAAAGTCGACTAAATTTTAATGTAGTAATAAAAAAACAGGTTTTTCAATGAAGTTATGATAAATGTCATTGTACTTTATGATCCAGTTTTAATAATAATAATATATGATTTTTTATAAGGTTGGGTAGGTACACAAAAGGTGCTGATTCTGGTAGCAAAATAAGTAAGTTGTGCATGATGTGCTTACGCTGTGCTTGCTGTAAGAGGTTGATACCACTGTCTGTGACTTTTATGTATATGTTGGTGAGCCAAATAAAGAAAATAAAATTGTAATTGAAATGAATATTTTTTATTGCAGAATGGACCTGCTTTTAACCTCGATCACGCCTGATTGAAAGCGAGGGATGAGGTATATGGAGGAACGAGCGAAACCCGGAAGTTTTTTTTTTCAGTTTCTTTGAAAACAGCACCAATGGCCTGCCTAGCCTTTTCCCAACTATGTTGGGGATTCTAGTGTAACTGGATGCAGCTGAATACCAGTATTTTACATGGAGCGACGTAACGATCTAACACACATAAAAACAAATTTTCAGTATATTTTACACATTTTCCCTAATGAGTGTTTCGTTTTAAATGTAAATAGAGTCTGTCGCTCTATTTCCTGACAAAGTACAGTCTTGATTTAGATCTGTGCAAGATCATTGTTAGTCTTGGTCAACTGGACCCACGAGTTAATTCAAACAAATCACTTTTTTTTTGTCATAGTTGTGTACTAGCGACATCTATCGCAACACCTGCGTACTAACAACGATTGACAGAAAATCCTACATCGCTCTATGAACATTATCAGCGACATAAGCCTATATAGGAGTTCCCGACTTACAACTGTCGGGCAGTTAGCCCGCCGGACACAACACCCGTCCGGTCGGAGGATCCTCCCTTTTCTATGGGGGATGAGGAGCTTTACACTCTGTTCCTCAACACCCCAAAGTTGCATTGTGGGTCCAGTTGCAAGCGGGTCCAGTTGCAAGCGGGTCCAGTAGCAAGCGGGTTCAGTTGCAAGCGGGTCCAGTTGACCAAAGACTCAAAATCAGCAGTAACAAAACCAGCTTAGGTATGTATTATTATTATGTACCTGCCTTTATTATTTAAAAACTAAATTAAAAACTACATTTCTTTCTTAAATGTTACATAAACTAGTATACACGTATTATTCAGGATTATATCTAGTTCTAGTGTATTTAGTGGACATACGTAAATCCGTCTTTCTTTCCGTTGTCGTTAGTTTCCAAGGTAGTGACCACTTTCCCGTCTTTAGAAATCTGGGAAACATAACTTGATTGAACATTTCTGCCCGGCCCCGGCTTTATGTTGCTAATACGAGTTATGAAGTCTTTGGGATCCGGTACTTGAAAGTTGAGTTTCTGTACAAACAAAAATAGTGGTTATCAGGTGGGCTACAATGACGTCTTAAAAAAGTCCTATCTTAATCTTATTCCAGTGTAGAAACGTGACACAGATTTATAGGGTGTCTACCGCCATCTCTTTTTCACACTGGTTTAAGAATAAGTTAGGACTGTTTAAGACGTCATGCTAGGCTTTCTGCAGGCATATTATTAGAACATTGATGATTGTCACATCCAGAAGGTGGTCAGCGTGAAGTGTTTTATGATTCCCAATATAATCATTAGCTTCAGCCAGACCAATATAATTTAGTCATCATTATATATTTTTGCCTTTTGTAGTTATTGTAATAAATATGAAGGAATTTTAAACAGTTCCAGTTCATCATTTCAGCAAGCAATCATACACTATAGTGAACTCATCTAACTTCGTGATAAAGGCATTTGTGCACTCGTACAGCCCTATGATACCGCTCAAACCAAATATCACCGAATTATGCGAATCACAGAATTAGATGAGTTCACCCTACTGGGTAATGGGACTAATGGGTTTTTTTTTTAATTATAAATGGGCTTGCTCTTGACTTCAATCTTGCCCTAAGGGCAGAGATGATGTCGACGATGGAACGAGCTTACCAAGTAGAAGCCTGTTTACTCGCGACTTAAACAGATTAGGGTTATATGAACTCGGAAAAACCGACGCAGGCAGGGAATTCCACTCCTTGGCTGTGCGCATAATAAAGGAGTATAGTAAAGGCCTCTCCATTCTACCTCTCCACTCATCCAAATGATTCCGACGAATTTAACGATATGTGTTGTTACAAAAGCGTGTTGGATTGCTAACGTGATTTTAACAGGAAATTCTCAACAAACAAAAACCGTCAGACGTTAGAAATATGTCCCATTTTCGAGTTATTTAACCCTTCGTATGCCGAACGTTGATCTACACGAGACTCAATGGCTTTTTAATTGTGTCTAATTAAACGGCATACGAGAGGTTAATGGCCAAACGTTCAAAGTCAAAGTCAAAGTCAAAGATTTATTTGCAAATAAATATGGTTAAAAGGTTCTTAAAATAGTTGTATAAGTAGCTCAACATATTATACTCAATCATAATATAATGACATGCAAATTTTAAAGTGATATAATTGAATTTATTGAATTATCAAATATATTATATTAAATATATAAAAATAATAATAATGTAAAAGGCTTACACATAATAATATCACGTAAGCACCTTCAAACATTTATTTTAAAGAAAAGGGTTTACAAAGAATAAAACCAACGTCACGCAAATCTAACGTCGCCGCCTATCTGACACATCGCCTTCTGTCATACGCATGCGCGTCTTTCGCGCATGGCATGCAAGCTTTGATGCGCCGAGGAGCAAGGCTGTCGCGTTACAGGCTCCCCCTCTAGTTCAAACACTACGTCCTCGCGTTTGGACTAGGACAAAACAAAAACTAAAACGAAACTATAACTCTGAGAATTTTAAGATTTACGCGGGCGGCCTCTCTTCCGCTTGTCTTGCAAAGGGTTTTGCATCTGCCCGATAAAAGGCGTAAGTTGAGAGGCATGATATTTTCCTAATATCTCCCCATTGACACGCTCAAGACTATAAATCGTACTACTTAAGATTTCGCGTATCTTGTACGGTCCGTCACGCCTAGGAATAAATTTTGGAGTTTGCCCTCGACCAGTATCATTAGACCCTTGGGTTTTGAGTAACACCAAATCACCCACCTTATAATCGGGTGCAGTCCGGCGATGCTCGTCCGCGTACTTCTTCTGAGTCTCCTGCGCCTTCTCATGTACGTCCCTTGCATCTATTAGAACATTTGACAGACGCTTAAGAAAAGGCGTCACGTTAGCTATAAACTTATCACTATCTACAATAGCGCGCATGTCGTTAACGACATCTGCGGGCGCACGCAATTCACGCCCGAATGTTATCATAGCAGGCGAATAACCTGTGCTATTAGTCACGGCAGAATTCATGGCAAACCTTACGGCCGCCAGGTGAATATCCCACGTTGAGTGTTCCTTACCTACGTGGATGGCAATCTGCGGTTTCAGGTCACGATTTTTGCGTTCAACGGGGTTCGCTTCAGGGTGATAATATGGAGTCAGCGCTTGGTCGATACCAAAGACGAAACACACCTGCTGCATAATTTCACTTATGAACTGTACTCCGTTGTCGCTGATCATTCTCCGAGGAACACCGTATCGCAAGAAAACCTCATTTACCAGGATTTCGGCGCAGTCCAGACTAGTTGCGCTCTTCAAAGGGAATAATTCCACCCAACGTGAACAAACGTCTTCAACAATCAGGATCCACTTGTTACCTGACTTAGTCTGCGGAAGTGGTCCGAAAAGGTCTACAGCAACGACTTCGAACCGCTGCGTCACGGCCGGTGACTGAACCAGCCCAGACGGTTTACGAGTGTCTACTTTGTACCTTTGACAAGGGACACATTCCTTAACATAATCGGTGACGAACGTCCTCATACCCGGCCAGTAATATCGTGAAACGATACGCTGCAAGGTACGCTCGACGCCTAGGTGACCGGCAGTGGGAGCGTCGTGGTAGTCAGCGAGAACCTTGCTTCTTTCACTTGACGGTACCACTAGACAAGCATCGTCGTTTTCACTCGACTCCGGTCCATACCTATAAAGTACACCGTCGGAGATGACGTAGCCGCGATCGGCCCACGCTCTCCCCCTAAATGGTTCGTCCAATGCCTCAAGATCGTTTATAATCTTGCGGACATCGGGGTCCTCCAACTGGGTTGCACGATAATCACGAGCACCTCTAGTCGGAACGTCAACTACAGTTCGGCAAAGGTCGCAATCTGCTTCGATAGTACAGGCTGGTCGCGAGAGGGTATCGGCGATCACGTTGGACTTACCAGGGGTGTACTCAATGCGTAAGTTATATGACTGTAGAGTCAATGCCCACCTGGTCAAGCGTCCATTCGGTGATTTGACGTTCATCAACCACTTCAATGGCTGATGATCCGACTTCACGATGATCTCAGCGCCTTCTATGTAGCCGCGGAATTTGGTTACCGCCCACACTACCGCTAAGGCTTCCCTCTCTGTAGTGGAGTAGTTCCGTTCAGCTTGGTTTAACAGATGGCTAGCATATTCGATGGGGCGCTCATCGGGCCCCTCCCCCTGCATTAGAACTGCCCCAAGACAATAGCCACTACTGTCTGTCCTGAGGGCAAACGGTAGGGTCTCGTCAGCCTGACGTAATATAGGTGCAGACACAAGCAGTTGCTTTATACTGTCAAACGCAGACTGCTGATCACAGGACCAATGCCAAGTACTATTCTTCTTTAAAAGTGAAGTCAATGGCCTCGCTATTTCGGCATAGTTAGGCATGAAACGCCTGAACCAACTAGAAGTCTGCAGGAAGCACTTTAAATGAGTGTGATTCTTAGGGGCAGGCATATTGTTAATGGCAGCCGTCTTACCAGGATCAACCTGGATACCACCGGGAACAATGAGATGCCCTAAGAACTTGACAGAATCCCGGGCGAAATAACTTTTCTCGCGATTGATCCTTAAGTTAAATAGTTCAAGCCGGTCAAACACAGCTTCAAGGTCCTTAAGATGCTGATCAAAGCTGTCTGACAGGATGATCAGATCATCTAAATAACATAGGAGGGACACGTCTTGAAGATTTGACCTGAACCTATCCATCATCCGCTGAAAGGTGGCGCCAGAATTACGTAGGCCCATCGGCATCCGCTTAAAACGGTATGTGCCGAACGGTGTGACAAACGCTGTCTTGTCCCGATCCTCTGGAGCTACGGCAACCTGGAAGTAACCTGATCGAAGGTCCAAAGTTGACATGAAGTTGCTGGTTTTGGCCGCGTGGAGAACATCGTCTATCCTCGGAAGTGGATATCTATCTGGCTCTGTGACTGCATTCAATTTACGGTAGTCAATGCAAAGTCGCATACCTCCGTCCTTTTTGGTCACCAAGACTACGTTGGCTGCCCATGGAGACTCACACTCTTCTATCACGTCAGTACCCAACAGCTTGTCTAACTCCTTCTCTAATATCAGCCTTTTGGCTGGTGACAAACGGTAGGGGGGAGAAGCTATTGGTTCTTGTTTCTCTCCTACCTTGATATGATGTGTCGCGAAAATCGTAGGCTCGCCGTCAGCAGCGAAGCGGTCGGCATTCTTAGCAATCAGATTGTTCAGCTGAGTACGCTGCTCGGCTGACAATTGCATACCCTCGTCCTCTCTCAAAAACAGCTGAGTTGCCTCCATGCATGGAGCTTCCGCATAATTCGACGACACATGACTATGAGTTTGAACAAAATCGTACCTGCTTTTGGGATCATCAACAAAACTCCAACACAACTGAGGCAAGTTAAGTACAATACCAGCATCAGTAATAAAGTCACGACCCAAAAGAGTTCTCGAATCTGCCCCAACAATAGTTAAGAACGTGGTCAACACATCGCGCCCCTGTATCTTCACGTTACACTTACCGCTGAGAACCGTGCGCGCAGTTCTCGATCCATCGCCCAGAGTGACGGGGCGTTGAGTTTCTACAAACTCGGTACCAGCATCCATCAATACTCGATGAAGCGACGGGCTGGCAAGGCAATGCGAAGCACCTGTGTCAATAAAAACTACACCCTCGGAATTTCCTACAGTTATGTTAACCAAGGGCCAACACTGGTCGGGGACAATACCCACACCAAAAATAGCTACAGGTTCTGCCGACCCCCTGTGATTCGACACATAACTCGATAAATATTCGACCCGATCAAAACTATCGGATTCGGAAAATGTCGAATTCGACTTTTTCATGGTATTCGACATTATTTCCGAGTAACCAGAATAGGGACGTTTTCCAGAATACGCCTCTTTGTCAAAATGACTAAAATATGGCCTATCAAAAGAATGTTCGGAATGAAAATAATGCGACTCACAATCTCGTTCGCGGATAGGCAGATAGCTATTAATTTCAATCGAATTAAATGATGATGTACCTTTAGTTTTAATGCTTTTACTACTTTGCGAGCATTTATCGCATTTTGACCTTACAACGCCTTGTTGGCCGCAACCATAACAAAACAAACCTTTGTTATTGTTTTTAGTATTTTTATTACTAGCGTTCGAATGTATATTGGGAATAGTGTTTGAGCTAGTGGGGGCATCGTGTGGTAAGACGTTACTAGTTTTAGTATGCTTAGGTTGTACTACCTCTACCTCCGCCATGCACTCCTCGACGTGTCGCAGCCTGCATACCATATCGTCGAGAGTACTAACTGACTCCCGTGGCAGACGCTTGCGAATTTTACGATCTAATAGTCCGTACACTATGTCCACTTTGGCTTCATCGCACAATGTATATGGTAAGGTACTAATAAGTGCCCTAATTTTACATGCGAACACCTCACTACGCTGAGGAACCACGTGCTCCTCGGCAAATATTTCGCGCAGCACTTTGTACGCGGGTTTAACGATACCGTACATCCCACGTAGATGCTTGATGGCATCTTCCCAGTCTCGTACGCTCTTCTTGATGCCCTGCCACCATACCGCCGCCTCGCCGGCGAGTAGCATGGGTAGTCCACGCAGAGCGTGCTCGTCGCTGACCCCGGCGCAGTCCTTGAACACCTGCACCGCGTCAATAAACGCATCCAAAACCTCGACTTTCCTCGTCGCGCCGTCGAAGCGGGCCGAACACGTACTGAAGTTACCTCCTCCATGTAAGGGGTTGGCCCCCAAGCTCGTTGCGGCGCACCCATCGGCAGTCGTCGGCGCAGACGACCGCGCGAATGACGAAGAAAGAAGCGTCTCTATTAGCTTTTTGTTGGCCTCCGTCTGAGACCTGGCGAAGGCTTCCATAAATATTGTGAGCTCGTTGACGACCTGCGATGGTCCCGCCGCTGGTGGCGGCTGTTGCTGCGTCGGCGCCTCACCAGGCGCTTCGGCGCTGGCGACTTCACGGGCCTCGTCGTCCGTGTTGCTCTGCTCCTGGTCATCGGCGCGGGCGTGATGACGGCCTGCGGCTCGTCTCGGCACGAACGGCATGATGAAGGAATAGCAGCGTCGCACTTCAGCAAAACAATTGGTGATCGCTTAGGTCTAGTTCGAACGAAGAACTCATGAGAATGGCGACTGGCGTCGTCGATGATTCGTGGCCCCACGTTGGGCGCCAGTGTAAAAGGCTTACACATAATAATATCACGTAAGCACCTTCAAACATTTATTTTAAAGAAAAGGGTTTACAAAGAATAAAACCAACGTCACGCAAATCTAACGTCGCCGCCTATCTGACACATCGCCTTCTGTCATACGCATGCGCGTCTTTCGCGCATGGCATGCAAGCTTTGATGCGCCGAGGAGCAAGGCTGTCGCGTTACATAATAAATAATAATAATAAAAAAAAATAATAAAATATAAATAAATATATATATTATATATATATATTATATATAATATAAATATATTATATATTATTATTATTTATTTTATTATTTTATTATATTATTATTATTTTTATTTTTATTATTATTATTATTATTTATATATATATTTATATATATATTTATATATAATATATATATTATTTATAATATATATATTTTTTTTTTTTTTTATTATATTTATTTTTTTTTTTTTTTTTTATTATTATTTATTTTTTTTTTATTTTATTATTTTTTTTATTTATTATTTTTTTTTTTTTTTCGTTTGTGATAATAACGTATAATAGTTACATTATCCACCACTATAGGCGCTGATGTCGCTTTGTTTTTGTGATGCAACATATAATATAAGTGGCGGACAATATATTTTGTAAATAAAGTGAATAATGGCACGCAAATGGAATATAAAATTTCAGGAACATATCGTTACGACACCACGCTATGTAATTTTCATAAAAGTCAATGTATAAAAATATGATGAGGCCAAATGTTGATTGACATTCATTGAGGTTTAAATGATATGGCCAGTTTTAGCGGGTTATACGAGGATTTTTTGCCGGTTACCATTTCATGAAATAATCAGACACATCATGAAGTGATCAATTTTAAGATCTAACCTTATCATTCAAAGTTTTATCACAAATTTTACTCCCTTAGGGGATGCACGCGGTCTATCTTTAGTGCTCACTACTGCTCACCCTCGATATAAGTAGGTATGTATATTAAACAAGAATGTTTTGTGAAAAGTTTCGTGCTTCTAGCAAGATTATTTTGGAGATCCTTAGGTTTAGTAAAGAAGATATTAAAACACTCACCTTAAATATGGGGTTGTTATCAAAAATACCGCCCATCCTGCAAGTAAAATAATAAAGTAATGTAAAAAATGCAAACTATTCGTATTCTGTAGGGATTACCTACACTGCTCAATTTGTCCCTGAATTGAAGGTACGGTTGCCCTCGTATTTTCTACCGTTTAATTTAGAGTTTTACTGTTTAGACAAAGTCATATTATGTCAGAATCATAATCTGCCTATGCCTAGCCTTATCCAAACTTTGTTGTGGTCAGTCTAATCGTATGCAGCCTAATATCATTGTTTTACATGGAGCTACAGCCTTTCTGACTTCACAATGCAGTAACTGGGTAATTCGATACCACTTGGTAAGACTTGTGGTTGTCAGACTTTCGTGCTTTTGCCCGAACGTCTTTAAACTATACGAGTGCACGGTGAAAGGCTGTCGAAGATCTACAACATTCAATGACAGACAGACAAACGACCATGATTATAATGTTTTATACATAAACAGAGTGTAGGAGATAACTCTGGCAAACTGTTAGGGTGCATTCATTACTTATTTTGAATTATATTCAAACGGACATTTTTTTTTATTTTAAAAGCGATCTGTACGAACCACTCCTATTATACGGCGCTCCATTGCCCGCTGATTTAACAATACCATTATTTAATTTAAAAAAAGTTGTGTGATAAAATAACTTATAATGATAATTAAAAAAAAATGTAAATAAAATGCTAAATACTTACATCCCTCCTTGATTCAGGAATTGGGCTGAAAATAAACAAAAGGAAATCAGTTGAAAAATAAGTTATTACAATATTTCAGGCGTGAAACAATAAAGTGGCTTTTCAGCTGCAAATAAGACAATATAGTCTGCAAATAAGACTTTATAATAGTTGGTTTAGATGACCTTGTTATTGCTTTATTACTTTTGACGATATTCACTAATTCCAATTGCTACCTACTTACTAAGGTTGCAGTCTCACTAGGGGGTACCGTCGGTAGGGGTTACCTGGATTATAAAGGTCAGGTAAGCAGTTGCTCCATTTTAAATATGATATTCAGCTGAATCCGGTATTTGAACAATAGGTAAAAGGTATAATACAGACAATCGTCGTGCACCACCTTACCACACCCATTTGTAAGGGTGTGATATGGTGGTGGTACACTCCAACACACACACACTCACACAAACACACACACGCTGTACTCTAAGCAATTTTTTGTATTGTTATTAAATTGTAAATCCGTAATTGGCTGTAAGTTAAGTTTAAGTATATTCTTAGGATAAAACTTCAAGGGCTGTGGATTTTGTGATCAATAAATAAATAAATAAGACTGGAAGCCGACCCAAACATAGATGGGAAAACTGCTAGGCAGATGATGACGGTACTAAGATTGAATCTGGCTAACACTTGCATAAACAAATGTAACACTAGTTTAGTGACTGACTCAGTTTACTTCAAGCTCGTCACTCTTGACTCAGTTTACTTCAAGCTCGTCACTCTTGACTCAGTTTACTTCAAGCTCGTCACTCTTTCACCACCTCATTAGTCACACAAACGGTAGATAGATAGATAGATAGATAGAATACTCTTTAATAAGTACACCAAATTACAAAAAAACAATAGTAAAACATTTTACAAGGGGTGACACAATGGGCGGTCTTATCGCTTAAAGCGATCTTTTAAAGACAACCGACGGTATCGACGGTATTTGATTATAAATTGACATAAATAACAAAGTCCTCGCTCATATTTAACATTTTTGACAATTGTTCAACTAAGAAAGCATTCGATACAATGAAATATAAAAATAATAATATGTCGCATCCGGTCAATAGTACGGACAAGAAACGAATCGCAAGCGCGCCATTTTAACATCACGTGATCTGCGCGCGCTTCTACAGAGTCGTGATGTTTCATAAGGACGGCGAGGAGGTCATTCTAGGCCTGACCGCCGCAGTGTGAAGACATACCGGAACTGTACTCGATTCGTTGTACCCAGTATAAGTGTTGGGATTGTGAGGTGTTGAAACTAATTTGTAATTTAAAATAAAAAAAACCAGTGAACTGTAACCCAGTGTATTTTCGTTTGCACGAGACCCAAACTCTGCCCACATAATGTCTGAATCTGATGGAATAATATTGGTGCATTCTACATCAGAAGTGGTATGTAACTCTAACGCCTACATAGTGTAAGTGACAGTGCTATCCCGGAAAAGTGTAAAGACAATGCGCGTGCGTCTGAAAGTGACATAGAAACGGAAATGTGGTGTTTTCTGTTCGAGCAGCTAAACAAAAACTTTATGACTATTGTGCAAACAATGAAAACACCTTTTCCGAGTACGGATATTCGCCTACCGCATTTTGACTCTGAAAAACGGAATATTGTCCCGCGTGCTTGGTTGGCAACAGCCGACATGTGTGTTATCGATCCGAACAGTCAAGGTGCATCGTTGAAGATTGCTTTGAACCGCGCACTCATGGGAGAAACGGGACAGACGGGAATCACACATCCATTGTAGGTGCGTCGTAAGTCGGCACCTCCGTCGCTGGTTGTCTTCCGCTGGGCCTCCTCCGGGTAACCGTTGGTCTCACCTGGTGGGGATGGACCGCCGGGGTGCTGTGAAGACAGCAGCGCCGTGCAACAGGCGCTGTGGCGCGCCTACAAGGAACGCAGCGAATGTCACGAGACTCATGGGAGAAGTTTCGTCATGGCTGTCGTCCATATCTTGTTCTGGGATGAAATGGAGCGATTTTAAGGAGCTGTTTATAGTTTGGAGCGCCCTGTAGGGTGATGACGATCGTGAAGACCCTGATGCGAAGAGGAACCGCCTTAATGAGCCGTACACTGGACCCAAATGTTACGCAGCCAACTGCCCTGGGAAGAATATCAAGAAGGCAAGCAACAGCGCGGCGCGGTGGCGCAGCAGGCGGACCGAGCAGCTGCGGGGTAGTGCCTGCAGCAGTGGCACATAGCGAGCGACACGTTGAAGTTTGCTATGTGAGCAATCCCAGCAGTGTGCCGATGAACCTGGTGAGTCGTACCCATTTTATTATGATTCTGGTGCCGAATGCTCTCTGATCAAAAATGTTTCATCACAGTTCAGTGGCAAGCGTGTAAATAAAATTGTAAATTGACCCGGGATAGGTCATGATAGTCTGTACTTCACAATTATTTTCTGAGGTTATGATTAGCGATTTACGATTAGAGATTTTATTTCATGTTGTACCGGATAGTTGTTTTAAAAAAAAGTGTTATTTTAATTGGTCTTGAGATTTTACAACAAGGATTTAACGTTAGTTTGACGTGTGATAGTGTTGTTTTTGTGTCGTGAAAAGGTTGTTAGGATGTTGTGATGTTAATAAGCTCAAGAATGCTTCTAATTTTCAAATTGATTTCAATACAGTTGATACAGATGTTCCGTTAGAATTTTGTTCCCAATTAATTATTCTATTGACAGAATATTCATCTTCGTTTTCTAGTGGTTTCTAGATCCCATATTACAACAGGACAGTTGCAAAATAGGCTTGTAGATCCTAGTGTAACGGTTAATCGTTGCCCTTACAGGGTTAGTGCTGTTAAAAGCGAAGTTGATACTGTATTATTAGGCCAAGTTGTTCACCTTTTTCTAGTCTAGTGTTGCTTGTGTAAAAGAAGGGTGGTTCAGATCGGATGTGTCGACTACAGGGAACTGAATGACTATACAGTGTCCGATAGATTCCCATTGCCTTTGATAAAGGATCTTGTATCTAGGTTAGATGGTACCACATGGTTCACGTCTTGATTTATGCTATCAGGCTATCATCATAATTTTCAGTGTGATGTGTTCGGGTTAGAGTTAAAAGAACGAAAGAAGTTCCAGAAAGTCAAGTACCTTTAACGTAAAACTTAGTCGAATGTGTTGATAATATTTCAATTGAATCTAGTAATGGTGTGGTCGCTAAGTGTGTAAGGTCACTGGGATGACTACTGTGTAGCCACGGGGATGGTTACGAGTCCTGGTCACTGGGATGACTATGGTCGGTTGTGGTCACTGGGATGACTACTGTGTAGCCACAGGGATGGTTACGAAGCCTGGTCACTCGAATGACAATGGTCGTGATGGTTACAGGGATAACTATCGGAAGCCACAAAGATGGCTGTAAGAGCAACCACCATTCCTTGAATTAGATTTTTGACTTTTGAGAAATTGAGAGATTTTGAGTTTTATTGGTTCTAGTTAAAGGGTACTTGCACTTTGTTGAGCTGACTATTCTAAGTCGTAATGTTTTTAACTAAAAAAAAAGACTATGTAAACAAATTATGTGATTTTGAGGTGTACGTCTCGTAATAGTGAGACAATCTAGGAAGACTGATAACTTTGTTACAAGAGAAGTTTGAGAGTTCCTCTTGGTTAGGTCAGAGTATGAGCACTGAATATTTTAATGAGTTCCCTATTATTTGAATGAGTATGGGTGTTGTTCGACATGTCAGCTTTGAGAAAAAGAGTTTGTTATGATTTTCATTAGAACCTGTAATAATTTTGTTCAGAATACCTTTTATTCCCCACCCACGTGGGCCAGGAATGGCCGAACGACTGGTATTAGGCAGACTTTTGTAAGGTCAACTGTACAAATTTTGACTTCTGTTGAGACCGATGGAATTGTTTTAGAAATTCTATTTCACGTTTTACCCGACAATTATTTGCGATTAGTTTCGGTTCATAATGTCATCAAGGAGTACGTGTTTGTCATCATAGATGCGTTTACCAAATTTGTGCTGCTTCGTCACTCTCTAAGCATAGACACCAATAGTAGTATTCATGCTATTGAGTTTTGTATAGCGTTCTTTGGTGCATCGAAACGCTTAGTAGCAGATCAAGGTCGTTGTTTCGCTATCAAAGATTTTTCTAGTTTCTGCACTTCTAACAACATAGAGTTGCACTTGATAGCTACTGGAGGCAGTCACGCAAACGGTCAGGTCGAAAGGGTAATGAGTACCCTAGTTTTGTTTAACTGGGCATATGCTTCTAGCCTCTTGATTGGGCCATTCATGAGTAGGTACCGTCAAAAGTATGTTGACAGCTGTAGAGACTAGTCGTGACCGCTCTTGGCAGGACGCATTAGGAGAGGTTCAGCTAGCTATGAACTCTACGATTATTAGGGTGACTAAATCTAGCCCTCTCGAGTTGATGATTGGAAGGGTAGCGAGATCACTTAGTTTAGTGACCGCTGATGATGATTAATTTGACGGTTGTTCATTTAGATGAGTGAGATAAGAGAGCACGCGACACAGAACATTGAAAAGAATGCTTGTTATGATAAAAATTGATTTGACCAAAATAAGGCTCAGGTTTCTGAGTAAGCTGTTAATGATTGTTTTAATTGAAAATGAGGAAGGGAATGAGACAAAATTAGATCCTAAATTCAAAGGTCCATTTAAGATAACGGTTCTTGACTCTAAGCGTACAGTTTTCAAATACGCTCACGATCGTGTTCGTAAGATGTCCGAGGGCCAAGTACCAGTAGAAATTGTAGAAGGAATAGATGAGGAGTTGGCACCTCTTTAGTTTGTGGTAACAGGTTCTCGGTTCAGTGGGTCGGAGACTATACCAGAGTATCGTAGCCGTAGCCCGTAGAAATCGGTGTCTTAAGCAGTCCGTGGGTACGCGGAGGGCGGTAGCTCTGGGTGGTATAGTCGGGTTTTGCCTAGTAGCGAAAACCATAGAGTCGAGGTTTGACTCGGTATTCCCGTGGGGAATAGTGTGTGATTGTTGAGACTATACCAGAGTATCGCTCATAGCCGTAGCCCGTAGAAATCGGTGTCTTAAGCAGTCCGTGGGTACGCGGAGTGCGGTAGCTCTGGGTGGTATAGTCGGGTTTTGCCTAGAAGCGGAAACCATAGAGTCAAGGATTGACTCGGTATTCCCGTGGGGAATAGTGTGTGTGTGTGATTGTTGTTGACCACGAACGAGATACCTGGGGTTTTGTTGTTGGATCAATTCAAAGTGGAATTTTGTACTTGGTCTCGGTAATCTCGAAATGAATCAAATTATAAAGATAGAGTCCTTTTATTATTTCATGAGTCAGGAATGGACGAACAAAAACTGTGCGGGATTTTTGTGTTTTCCAGATTAACATCACACGAGGACGTGTGAATCGCAGGATGGCCGTGTCGCATCCGGTCAATAGTACGGACAAGAAACGAATCGCAAGCGCGCCATTTTAACATCACGTGATCTGCGCGCGCTTCTACAGAGTCGTGATGTTTCATAAGGACGGTGAGGAGGTCATTCTAGGCCTGACCGCCGCAGTGTGAAGACATACCGGAACTGTACTCTATTCGTTGTACCCAGTATAAGTGTTGGGATTGTGAGGTGTTGAAACTAATTTGTAATTTAAAATAAAAAAAACCAGTGAACTGTAACCCAGTGTATTTTCGTTTGCACGAGACCCAAACTCTGCCCACATAATGTCTGAATCTGATGGAATAATATTGGTGCATTCTACAAATACAACTTAAAAAAAATAAACATGTTTTTAGCAGGATACACCTAAAGGTTTGCTAAGTATAGCAAGTGAGGCAACGTACATCTGCTGATGAGGTAACAACTTATTCGAAGAACCACCAATTGCAGCTAAGAAAAATGATTTTGAATCGTTTTCATGACGACTGAGTCTTGCTGAGCTGATCAATTGATTTAAGATAGGTCTTGGAATATTTTTGATAGACCTGGTGGTTTAATGGCCTGGGAGCTTGCAAGTGTCATTCAACCTTATACTGGTGACAAATTCGACTAAAATACTAATAAACATATGTAAAATAGCGTGAAGATGTTTTGTTTTTTCCTCAATGACACAAAAATCTGACACCACAATAACCGAAAACACTGTCTCTGGATACATGTTGGAATTACAACTGTAAAGATTGAGGCATTCATTTAAGTATTAGTTATCTATTGTCAGTCATAATAGTCATACATATAACGCATGAGTGTACAGCTTGAAACAATCTAGAAACAAAGACATTCTAATTTATTTCTGAAAAAGATTTAATTATGTTTACACAAGTGATAAACACCATTATCGCATAACGTATCAGGAGAATTGAACACACAAAAATACTGCGAATATTAATATAGTTTTATTGCTTTCAACTTTTGACCTGTTTAATTGGTTTTTCAAATCTAAACCAGTCTTCTTCTTCTTCTTTTCGTGTCGATTATACGAAAAGAAGAAGAACCAATCTAAACCCGTATGTTATTTTGCTTGAATAATTAAAATAATATGTAATGTGTGGCGTGAATAAAAAACTTTATGAACCAAAACCGAATTTTGTTATTATGGACTCAATGACTACAACTGGCGGAATTCCAGAGGGAGACAGTATGTTGTCCACTGTATAACTGTGTTTCTACCCAGACCCATTATTTGGGACTGGACTATTAGCAATTTATGACTACTTTTATTAGCTTGGATCTGAACTGTTAAAACTAATGTTTGTGTTAATGACTAAGGCTGAGTTGTGCCAAATAAGTAGTTAAAGTTAACGTTTGTGTCAAATTTGACAGTACTTTAAGGGGTAAAGCAAAATGTGTTGCACCAGCGAATTCATTAGCTTTGTTAAAGTTAAAGGGGTTGTAAGTCAAATGAGGCGTGATTTACCCCAAGTCGATGCGGGTAACATGTTCAAATATGGCTATTGCAAATATATTATAAACAAAACCGTAAAAACTCGTTTCTAGTGGTGTCAATAGTGTCACTTCATTTAAATGTCAGTTCGGCGTCTGATAAATAAAACGAAATTTTTCGGATTCCGGTGAGCTTTATTTATGAGAAAATAAAAACATGGACAATTTTTTTTTTGCAAACATTCAAACAAAGTAAGTACCTACCTGTTATATTTATTGCTTTGTCTATAGCACGTATTATTTTTTGGTTGAACAATTACCTACGATAAATATCCTTGTTACGCCACCTACGTTTTTAGAGACTCGAAATCTTGGCAAGAAACATTCGTCGTTCCATGTGGATAAACGATCGGCTCTAGGTAATCACACTTTTCTTTTCATCGCTTTCGTCATCAGAACTGGTTTCTGCGAGTATTTCTTGGAGCAGGGACATGATGTCTAAAGGTTATATTCAACGCGTTTGACAACTGACAGACAATTTAACACAAACTATAACACTATCCAGTGGAAAGTGAGCGGTTGCAGTTACGATTAAAGTTATGACGTCATTTAACTATTTGTCAAATGGCGCAACTCATTGTTGGCCTAACCGATACTATATCTGAAGTTTCGATGTTTGTTTGATGTGTCATTTGACACAAACTTTAACTTTAACTACTTTTTTGGTACAACTCAGCCTTAGTCATTAACACATACGTTAGTTTTAACAGTTCAGACCCAAGCAAATAAAAGTGGCAACTCAGCCTAAATAAATAAAAACTTTTGTAAAATTATACGAAATGTAGTAAAAAAGTCGATTGTGTTGGAATTGTTTGTATGAAGCCTGGCTGGAGTGGCCACCCTAATTTTCGCCATATTATTTATTTAAAGGTGCATGGCCACTCGTAAAAACATACATTAATCGACTGGCAACAATGCAAGTTTTGTATGAGACAACATGTTATATTGTCACGTTTCCGAGAAATGAGCAATCAAAGTAAAATCCATTCTTTGTTGCATCTGTAGCACAACTTTGATTTGATTAGCTGCGCACTAAACCTGTACCTACCTATCACTATTTTTTATGAAGTTTAAATACTTAAATAAAAACACTTCTCATTCAAAAGTTGTTTGTATTGATAACAACTATCGTTAATATAGGTTTCATAGAAAGGCCACAACGATAAAAAAACGGAACTTAGGTAATTTAATCCAAACCCCGTAATGGGTTATTATAAGCCACCGAAAGGCTTCCCTCCTTTGAAGGCCTGTCATGGTAGAAGTGAGAAATGCTTCGAGAACAATTTCCACTTACATGTGTCTTCAGGTTTTTCTACATGAAGTTTACTCGCAGCGACGCGCGACGCCGCGAGTTAGTGATTGCCAAGATAACACTATAAAGTATGTAAGTACCTACTTTCTACCTACCTACCTACATCATCATCTTCCCAGCCATTTCCCAATTAGGTAGGAGTTGGCTTCCAGCCTTAGGTACAGGATTCAGCCAGTATTTTACATGGAGCGACTGCCTATCTGACCTGTTAAGCAATTTTATACTACAAAGGTGATGCCATACCCCAACGGGTACCATGGGTGGCCACTGACTAGGTACATGTAACGCATTATAACAAAAATAATAACAAAGAGTTTAAATACTTACCATTGACACACGCCAACGCTAAGATCGTGACAAAAATGACGATTTTCACCATGTTTCAGTTTTTATTGTGTTTTTTTTCAAAGAAACGTGTGTTCGCACCGACACTCACAATGTTATGGAAACGTATGAAAATCATAACGTATTTATAAGTACCCCACATAAGGTAGCCTTGGGACTGTCAATAGTTTCCATAACTTACCTAAAGGGGAGAATCGGGTAGAATGGATGTTTTATTATTAATATTTAGGCCCGAATTTTCCCTCGTGACAGGAGGCGATCATCACCATTTCAGCAGAAAGACGTCCACGGCTGGACATAGGCCTCTCCAAGTGTCGCCTCATCGACAGGTCCCGTGTGTCTCGCATCCAGCAGATCCCCGCAACCATTACCAGGTCATGTCCACCTAGTGGGAGGCCTTTCAACACAATGTATTCCGGTACCTATTGACATCAACAGAGCATAAAGTCAAACTTCGGCTACCAGTTACTGAGAAATTCTACCTAATGGAAAAACCTGTTAAAAAGTTTCCAACCTGGGATTTGAAGCCCATATTTTATATTGGTTCTTGGTCATTCTGACAGAGAAATAGGCAATGGCAAATGAAAGGTTTGAGTAAAAGTTCGAGTAATTAATTACGCTGTGACTTCGCTTTCGCTATCCAGGCTTTTATGGTAGCTATATACTCTTGCCGAGACCTTCCGAGGCAGGGCGAGTGCGTGAGTGCAATATAATAGTCCTTGTCTAGGACGTCTATCCCTTGTGTAGCTTGCCGTCCCAAGTCCGTATTTTGCGAGACGTCTTGGCAGAGACATAGAGATATCTCTCGGTCAAGCGGGTGGGTACATGGGCACTATTATTTATTTTCCCGTTAGATTAAATTAACTTACATTAAAATATGCACCTGATGCGTGCTAGTTAAACTTACCCTTTTATGCAAACGACCATTTGTCAAAATTCGTTAATGCGTACACTTTTAATAATACATTTAAACGACCACTGTTATAATTTCTAAAGAAAAATCATTGTGCCCACCAATTTATTTTTAATGTCAGACGATTTTCTTTTGTTTAAGTTATTCTCCGAATTTAAAACAATGGTTGTTGTTGCCAGAAATATTATTTTATGGAACGTTTTAGTAGAACATGTGTTCTACGCAAATACGCATAATAGGCATGATGACAAATTTTGAAAAACTGGTTTTTCAGGTTCAGAAATAAATATTATATATAATGTATATCAAATTTCTGCTTAAAATGAGGAATCAATATGAAATAAAATACATTTTTCAACACACTTGCTCATAAAGTGGCTATAATTTCACCGCAATTAGGCACGTAATGACACCTATAATCAAACTGTGACTTTTTCATTGCTATTATTCACTAGTGAGTTATAGGTTTTTTTTTTTTATTTTATTGGTTGAGTTGCTATGTTTTTAAAAAAGTTTCGATACAAAAAAGATCGTGTTCAATAGTAAAAATAAATTAATGTACCTAGTGCTTCCCCATTTCATGCAACTTTGAATTTAAATAGATAATTTCAACTTATACGTTTTTATTAAACGAATATTTCACTCAAATAATATAACTTTTGTTTTCTCTGTAATAAAGAAAAAAAATACCCATTTTGTCCGTGGCTAAAACTCTATTATCCGCGAAAAGTCAAAAATAGTGAAACCACATTCTTTTAGTCTATGGCCGATCGTCATTGTTACAGTAGTGGCGCCACTGGTCAAGAAAAAATGCATCGCTACGTCAAACTTAGTACATTTATTTTAGTTCCGTGTTTTCCCGCCTGCTTAGATAACTTGGTAGAACTGTAGATGCGCGCGCATTAATTTTTCCCGCTATTGTGAAAAAAAAAAAACAGAACTTGTTTTAACTGTTGAAGTTGGTAGAACTGTAGATGCGCGCGTATTGATTTTTCCCGCTATTGTGGAAAAAAAACAGAACTTGTTTCAACTGTTGAAGATGACTTTTTAGTATTATTTTCTTCACAAGTGTGTTGAAAAACGTCGTATGATACACGTCGTCGTATGTATTGATGATTACCGTCCTCGGCTTTCTTAAGACCCTCACCTGACGGCTCGGGTCTCAATGGCGCCTCTACGGTAATCACCAACGTTATACACTTGTACCATAATGTACTATTATCTACCCAAATATCATAAACCCTCTCTAATGCGTTCAAAAACCATAGGCAATGACCAGCATTACCAACCAGCAGAAATTAACAGAACTGTAATGAGCTCATAACCTACTGAAAACAGTAGGTTATGAGTTTTAAATTTGGAACAGGTGTCAAATTCAAGTGAGTGTGCTATTCTAGTATCTACATTAAAACAGATACCTATCGATACGAAACCCCAATTCAGTATGATTTTAAGTATATATCGCACGACATTTTGATCTCGAGTGACACAAGAATAGTGACTTTGTTCGTTTGCCTATGATTTTAAAAAAATGACAGATATCCGAAACGCCGCCATTTCGAGCTGTCATTTGTTCGTTAGCTTTTTATTCCCTTTCATTGAGTAGACAAAATTTCTGATAAGTTCTTTATTTCTGTCGAAAATAAGTGATAGTGACTCAGAAATTAACATGAACACTCCGCCAGATATCGTAAATGCAGCGACGAATGCAACTAATAACCTGTTTATTTTTTATTGCATTACGGTAACAATGCTGGTCATTTCCCTATGGTTCCTGAGCCCATCATAGAGCCCTTATGATATTCGGGTAGATAAATTAGTGTATGCAACTATACATAATTAGGCATTACAACACTCGTGTGATGCTATTAAGAAACTCGCCTTCGGCTCGTTTCTTAAACCCACACTTGTGTTGTAATGCCCTTCATTATGCACAGTCGCATAAACTACTATTACTTTAAATTTTTTTCATTACCGCCAAAACGCTTCAATCTGTCATGGCGTCGCTTGTGACGTCACGTTCGACGTAAACATTGACGGCTAGTACGGCTACAGTATTAATTTTGCATTGTTTGTGTTTTAAAAGTTCTAAAATATGAGTTCGAGACCATATAGGTGTTGTGCAGTGCCTCTGTGTACTAATACAACTATAAAAAGCCCGGACAAGTTATTTATATTCGTTCCATATGATAAAACAATACGAAATAAGTGGCTTAAACTTGCAAGACGTGATATAAAAGGTATATAGCCTAATAACTCAGCTTTATTTCTGTGAAGATCACTTTGACGTAAGTATTTACTTATATTTGTAGATTCCACATAGTTTCCAAACCATTATAAATATAACAACTCAGATTACAACTATGTATTTGGTAGGTAAATATTAAAAGAATAATTGCAATATAACCTCCAAGCGTAATATTAGAAGTTTCATTGAAGGGTATTGAAAAACAGAAAGTATACATAATATTTTGAAACATTTTGTCTTATGTTTATTCATTTATAAGTGATTTCATTGTATGATTTGTACTTACATGGATGTTTTTACATTTCTAAATTCTGACGAACAAAAGTCTTTATTTGACCCTAGAAACGCTCCTAGAATCAACAAGTCGACTCTTGGCAAATTTGTGCTGGTTTCCTTTGTAAATCCTGGTCCCATTTTTGTATTTTCACTTTCTATTTTATTTAATATATTTATGAAAACAAACCAAATTATCCACTCGTTACTAGAGGGAAACTAAGAAGAGCTGTCATTGTTGTCGAACGTGACGTAATTCGCTCTGATTGGCGTTCAACATAACATGGCGGATTGTCGTATTTTGTGGTTTTATTTTATTAAAATATTAAATAATCTCACTCGTAATTAAAAAATAAATACGTTTTTTGCAATCCATAATTTACATTTCATTACATAGATGCATTACTTTAGTGACTTTTGTTTACTGTCATCATCCCTATTATATGACTTGTCCAGCATAATTATATTGGTATTCCAAAGTAGCGTGATCACATGCAAAAACTAATCAATATATCCTAGCTAGATAGATTACAAGAATCGTAAATGGAGGAAAGAACTATGAATGGACGGACATAATGACTTTAAGTATAACGTTTTCTTTGAAATGAAAACAATGTCTCTTTGGATTTTCTATGTACGGTACTTAAGACGAACAATTTTTATGTACTTATTACTCGAATTATATCTACTCATACTGAGTAGTTTTTGGAGAAGATGGATGGATTGTGTGAGGAATGATATGAAAGAGACAGAAGTAAATGCCACCGTGACGTCTAACAGAGAAGAATGGAAAAAGAAAACGTGCTGCGTCGACCCCAAATAGAATGGGATAAGGGCAGCACGCAGATGATGATGATGATGATACTGAGTAGTTCCTGGGTCTTATCTGTCTTGAAGTGTAGTGCTTTTTGTAGTTTTAGGCTGAGGCTACATTAGGCCGCGACGCGACCTGCGACACATGAGCGATTAAAACAAGTAAATGAATGCTCACGTATATGGCTACACCGTACATCAATTCAATTCAGTTCAAAAAATTTCGCTCTTCCAGTCGCATCGCAAATCGCTGCTTACTGTAGCCTCAGCCATATAGCATGTGCTCAATTGGTCGGTTATGATTATCTTTTTAAAGATAAAAGAAGTAAATTGTGACACTCTTGTGACATTGCAAAATATTTTATTTGCAGATGTCAAATTGTTACATTTATTATTAACTAGCTGATGCCTGCAGCTTCACCCGCGGTAATATAATATACGAAAACCTTCCTCGAGAACCACTCTATACATTGGCGAAAACAGCATGTAAATCGGTGCAGAAGTTTTTGAGTTTACGAACAGACAGACAGACATACGTGGCGGAGGATTTTAATCCTACTAATATTGTAAACGCGAAAGTTTGTAAGTATGTATTTATGGATGTTTGTTACTCTTTCACGTAAAAACTACTGAAAGGATTTGAAAAAAAAATTGGTACCTACACAGATAGTCTGGATTAACACAGGATACTTTTTATTCCGATTTTATCTTCCCGTGGGATTATTTTCGAGTTGTAGCGGGCAAAGCCGCTGGCAACAGCTAGTTTATATTAAGTAGTGATCAATCATTTTTTTTTAGCCTATATTGTCCCACTGCTGGGCAATTAAGCCTCCCCCATAGCCTTCCGCTCATCCCTCTGTGCAGTTTTCTCCGTCCAATTGGGCAAAAACATTTGATTGATCAATCATTTACATAATTTTTTTAATATTTCATGGAGGAGCTCGTGGTTTAATTATTAACTGCCTCTCGGGTCGATCTTCAGGTTAATTCGCGTTAACTTTGGTTGGTTCGTAAATGGGTGACCATCCATTACAAACTGAGTTTCGTCGGTGCCTCGGAAAAGGACGATAAGCCGTTTGGTCCAGGCTGTCATTTGTTGACCTTTAAGAGGAAATGCGAGTGGTCTTTTCTCCATACAAACGCTCTCGCCTGTTTTCTTTTTGGTTAATGACCCTAGAGCAATGATTTTTTTACAAAATAATAAATATTAACCATTTCTATGCCCCTATGTTTTCCTTTTTGGTGATAATTCTATTTTTATAAGCACTAGAACCCTCAAAAAATGCTCAAAATTGCTTGTTTAGATCGCTGTTAACAGAGTCCTAGTGTACAAATTTGACAACTATTAAAGAAAAAAGAAAAACATAGCGGCGTAGTATATATCCTCCTTATTCATTGTCTAAAATATCTTTTAAATTGGTTCAATATTGGAGGAGGAAATAGGCGAGAGCCAAACCTCGAATTATAACTTTTTACTTAAGCTTTTGAGTCGGATCTGCAGTTGTCCTTATCGCACGAATTTGAGGGCAGGAGGACGGAGAGAGACAGCGATAGTGGAGAGAGACAGACGGATGGATGGAGAGAGACAGCACTCGCATTTCCTCATAACAGTAATTACAAGTAGTCAGTGCTCGAAAGTCTAACAACCATTCTTACCAAGAAGTATTGTATTACCCAGTAATAACTGAGTTTGGAGGGCTCTACGGCATATAGTTGAAAACCCAATTTTTTTTTTGTCTTGGTACAGTCGAACAAGCTAATAAGTATACAGCCAGCTAACTTGTATTTACTTTTAAGATTATACAGACACATTTAGAGACTGATGTCAAACGATACAGCGTTAGACATCAGTCGCTCCAAACGTTGAAGTGTTTCTCGACGATATTATTATTGGATCACCCAATGTTAGGGAGCATTTAATGCGAAACACTTGATAAAACAAAATTACAATCAATATTTTCAGTGTTATAGAATTATAAAGATCTCTACCCTGTATACTTACGAACTTGTTCGACTGTACAATGCTGATTTTCTGACGACTTTTTCTTCACCCATTTAAGAGCAGTGATTGTGAAATTAAACTGCATTAACCCACGAACTGCAACTCTGAGCTTGGGCCGATACCTACCATTGCACCTAGTTCACATAATTATACACCTACCACCCAGCACCCAATACGGTTTTGCCGATCGGAAAGAATGACGTAGGTAAAGGAATGCCTTCAGCTTGTTTAGAGCAAATGTAGTAAAAATGCTTCGAGGTATGACAGTAGCGTCAGGAGCTTATTAATTTCAGTTTCAATAAAAATAAACATACATTGAGAGCAGTGGTGGCCCAGTGGTGGCGGCCCCGACTTACGAGCAGTTGGTCGTGGGTTCGAACCCAGGCAGTCGCATTACTTTGTGTAATTTATTTCATCACCACTGCTCTCAAAACGGTGAAGGAAAACATCGTGAAGGAAACCGGCATATCTTAGAACCAAAAATTCGAAGATAATTATGTGACATCTACCAATGCGTACTGGGCCAGCGTGGTAGATTATAGCCCATCCCTCTCCTAGAGAGGAGGCCTGAGTCTCTGCAGTGGGAACAATATAGGCTGATGATGATGATGATGAAACATACATTTACTGTTTTTTACCCGACTACGGCGAAGCCAAAAGGAAGGGTAATGATTTTGGCAGTCTATGTATGTAGGTATGTATGTTTCACCGTAGCGCCTAAACTACTGAACGGATTTTAATAAATTGGATGTCAATAGATTCGTAAAAATAATATATAAAATTTATTTAGCCTATGTCTAGGCTATATAAATTTTATAAATTATTTTTATGACGGAATTTAAATATCAAAAACTTACCTCAAAAAATATTAAATTGAGATATTCATAGCAAGTTTGGTATCAAGTGAAAGGTCTTGGCGAGCACATTACAAATGTGTATTATATTATAGTTTAAGTACACACAAAAATAAAATTCAAATAAAAAAATTAAGTTAAAAAATCTAAAACCCGACTACTAACAAAATCGCGGTCTTAAAAGTAGAAAACAAGAAAATAATTCTTGTCTGATATTCTTCGTAGTCGCATGCCACTTAGCTAATGGCAATTAACAGCTGACTTCTGTATCAGATCAATGAGAACGCCATGAAGGAGCATCAGATATCAGTGGCATGCGACTACGAACAATATCAGACAAGAATTATTTTCTTGTTTTCTACTTTTATGACCGCGATTTTGTTAGTAGTCGGGTTTAAGATTTTTTAACTTAATTTTTTTTGTATAGTTCATTTATTTATTTCAGATAAAAAAAAAATTCATACAAATTCAATTACAATCACATTATACGCACACAATAACATTATAGGTCTTGTAAAGAAATGTTTTTCAAATAAGGAATGGCGTACAAACAAAAATTGGCTTAAACATAGGGAAGTAGAGGTTATACTTTACTACGGTACCTAGAAATATGAAATGTGGAGGAAAAGCCATTGACTAGTGTAACAAATCTACTGAATTTAAATGAAATAAGAGGTTTAAGTAGACTTGAACATTATAATTTAGGGAAAAGTAAAAAATACAATAGAAATTATATAGTACATTTTGATACAAGTGCGGAAAGTTTGTTATTGCATTCGAGGCAGATTGAACACCCGAGCCGTATGGCGAGGGTGTTCATGGGGTCGAGAAATGCAATAACAAATTCCCACGTGTATCAAACGACGTTTTTCAATACACTTTCGAAGAAATTAACTAAAAACGTTATGTGTTTTTGTCAACAAATTTGATGAGACTATGATTTAATTTACTTTTTTTCCGCGGTTTGATTTCGCCAGGTTGAAAAAGAAGCAAAGGTATAAAGCCGCCAAACAGCCTCACAGGAAAAATATAAAATTTAAATATTTTTTAATTAAGAACACAAAAAAATGCTTACTTGTTCATAAAAGTAAATAATTGTTTAAAATATTTACGTTTATTAGTAGTATTCTTTTTACAAACACAATTTAAATATTCAAAAAATATTTACGCTGTAAAGACGCAGATCAAAATGGCGAGATTAAAAAAAAAACACGCCTGCTCTATAATAGTCAGTGGTGTTTTTTTTTTAATTTCATAAGTTTTAATCGAATTACCGCTGCTCTATGATTACAGCGTGCGGTAATAATATTACAGCACGCTGTATTCTTATTACCGCACGCGTGCGAAATATGATGCATGTCGAACCTAATCGTAGTGCAATAAGAGCTAGTTTTCGAGGAAGTGTATTGAAAAAAATATACCTAACCTAGCACACTCTCAGATGGGAGGAGGGAGGTTTTATGAGAAGAACGTTAGCTTTCCAGTTTGTCCACAGGAGAAGATCCACAGTTTCACGGCTGTGCAGGTCACTCAGGTAGTTTAGGTGGTAACTTGGCGTCAGCGTAGCGACTTGACACCGTTCTGTTCACTCAATGAACCAGCAGCAGCACAGCCCCAGTGAAGACGTATAGTATAATAAATAAGGAGAAGTTTCCTCGACCAGATCCAGATTAGAAGTCCCGCGCGTCCGAAATCATTTCAGTTTTTATAGCTATCCACAGCTTGTGTTCCTTTTTCAGAATTAATTAGTGACTTCATATTGTCAAAAAAATCCAACTTGCCAGTATTCAAAACAGCCAGTAATATTCAATCCAAAACCTTTTCGTCGTTAATTAATTTTTATAAATGTAAGTTAAAAAAATACAATATTTGAGCTATCATATTGATAAAAAGAATTTAAATTACATACCTAAATCAAAAGTCACCTTCATAGCTAGTAAGAAACTATGACAGAAAAAGTATTGACAGCTTGACAGCCTGACGTAAGTGTCATAACATTGAAAAATGTGAAAATTATTTATTTTATTTTAGATATTATAAAAGAAATCGAATCGTTTTAGACCGATTCGCAGAATAGTAATGCAAAAACCAATAAAACGTATGATAGATGCGAAGTGTAAGTAGGTATAAAGTGTAAGTAAGTATGTATTAAGTGTGTGGTAAGTGTGAATTAGGTGAGAACACTACAGCTCACTCAGTGAAATAAATAAAATATGTGGTTTAAAATAGCGAAATACCACACTAGGTAACCTTTTTGGTTTAGTGGTAGCAAGCCTGACTGCTGAAAACTGGTCCTGGGCTCGTTTCCCGGGTCGGGCAAAGTGTTATTTAGTTTATTCATCTAGAATTTCTCAGTAGAAGCCAAGGAGGCTTGCCCCCTATTTGTGGACTTGAAAATAACTGGCGAAGTGTGGGTGTAAAACTTCTGCCTAATCCCCGAAGGGTTAGGCAAAAATTTACGACATTCACATACTGTGATGTTAGGTATGCGAATGTCGTAATTAAATTGATGTATTTATTGTCATTTGTCAATAATTTGCGTACTGCGAAATCGCAAAATTTTGCAGCATGGAATATCGTTGCTATGGGTAATTTAGTAGGTACACTGCGGACTCATTTTGTAGCTGTTTATATGTTTAGTGGTGCAACACTTTCGTAATGTACAGACAGAGTTGCGCAATAATTTGGCGGCCGGTCAATATTGCGCTCGGATGGTCTAAGACTGATTTGTAGACATGGTATAGACAAACAAACAATAAAAACATAACATCACGCCAGTAATCACCAAAGGGTAAGGCAGAGGTGTACCCACATTTCGCCAGTTATGTTTAAGTCCCGTGTACCTAATAGGGGGCGAGCATATAGTCTATTTTCAATCTGACCTATCTTAATTTTACCCGGATATATCGATCAAAATGCATACCTCTGCTTTATCAATTACTAATTCTATTTTTATCATCAAGTGGTAAAACAGCACATCAGATAACAACGATTAGATAGAAAAGTACAATTTTTGTTGCAGTGACGTCATATTTGATTACGTTTTTGTCGTTTTGTTTTTGTTCTTTTTTCATGCAATCCTATGATTTAAAATAACTTCATTATGGTTATGCTCTCATAAGATTTGAGGCGCGAGACAAATGATAAACGATGAATGTTTGATTGTCTAAATTGAAATAGTTGTTTGAATTGTTTGTAAGCTATTGGTTAACCGTTATTGTTTCATGTTGATTTAGAGGAGAAATAGACAATTCTTTCCTAACCCTAAGGAATTGAATGGCTGAGAGAGATCGTCATCAAGCTGGTGGTCACTTACGACGATTTTATAATTTTTTTTTTTTTTTAAACTTAGTTCACACCTGTAGGATAAGTATGTTTGAGTACCAATACTTCTTGAATATTTGTTCTAAAAATAAATGTCATGACACATAATGTGCTGTGCAATCGCAACATTAAATGAATTTTCTTCCCAAAACAGTGTCTAAAAACTTTGTTAACACTTGTTATTGTCTCTGTTTATTTTGGTACGTTTTCCTCCTTGTCTGGTTCAACAAAATACCGATGCCAACGTTTGGAAGCTTCACATATACAGCTCGGTGAATGAGTCGACTGCTTTATCGTAGCGCGCCACTAAGTCGACACCTATATTGATTGCATGAAGTGGGCATGCCAATCGTTTCAATATACTGAGCAAATGAAATGAGCGCTAATGAAACACGACTTTTCTAATCGAAAATACGTTTGGTTTGATGAAATATTGGCTACTTTAAATGTATTTTGGGGCATACATTTTTAGTTAAACCTGCCAAATGTTGTAAATATTATGAGGGACCACGTAAAATTTAAAAACAAGATTACTATTTATTTCATGTAACAATTACCATAGTGTAAAACTATTACCCTGAACGGTGGATCACTTGGCTCGCGGGTCGATGAAGAACGCAGTAAACTGCGCGACATAGTGTGAACTGTCACATATGAACATCGACATTTCGAACGCACATTGCGGTC